>OZ012740.1:494620094-495935094 GCA_963859935.3 Lathyrus sativus
ACTTCACTTTTTATTAAAACTAATTCAACTTTTCTTAAGACCAGATCAATAACAGTAATTTTCTCATAAATTAAATCAATCGTAATGTCAACAAAATAACACAACCTTTTTCGTAAAACCAATTCAAACATTTTCTTAAAATAATCAAAATCAATCCGACTACAATCAACTCAACCTCGCCTAAAAACAATCAACATCGTAATACAATCAATCGTGCACACTTCCACATTCACAATTCACACACCTTAGCGCTTTCATGCGTTTGTGTATGTTAATTTATCGTCTTTATCTTCCACAATTTATTTACCGTATTTATCTTTATTGCATCGCACTACTGCATTCCGCCTAAAGGAAGAACTTGCACGTAACGTAAAACTTGCACGCATGCATCCCATTTGCATCATTTCCCCCATGATCCTTGATCCGATTCAAGTCGATCTCTTTAAGATAGATCCTACCCCATAGGAAGGACCGTTATCTTCTACAACATAGGAAAACAATCCAACAACTCAATTCAAACTTTTCAAACACATTAGAGAATGAGATGTTAACCATCTTAAGCGAGATAAAACTTCTATCCCATAACAACACAATCAATTTTCCTACAACGTTGTGGTGTTTTAAATCAAAGTAATCTCCCTTAAAATGATAACTCATCTTTTCTCCTAAAATCAATCAACCAACTACCTTTATCCCGTAGGAACTTTGACCACAGTCAAAGAACTCCTCAAACCCTTTAGGGAAACTACAGATACTCTGATTCCACTCCCATAAGGATATGTAGGCATAAGATGTGATATCTTATCGAGTATACTTAGAAATAAGCCCCTAGGTCTTCCATTCTTTAAGCAGATAAACTCTAGCAATAAACAAACATAAAACAAGAGGTTCCTGTAGAGTACTACAGAAACTTAGGATGCTATCACCTTCCCTAAGTTTAACCAACCCCCGAACCTATAACTCTCTAGCTTGCATTTGCATTGCATTGTGGGTATTTCGATCTTTATCCCTTCCTTTGGACAAATCAAAGTTCGGTTGCAAATGAATAAGATTCAAGCTCATCAATAGCTTGGTATCCAAATTTCACCGCGACACCTAGCTTTGTTGTTTCCAGATCTCATGTGGATAGTCTGTTGACACAATCCTTCCTCTAACTTCAATTGATTTCTGCAATTTTTCTTTTGAAATTTTACACCCAGAAGCAATATATGCTAAGTCGTTGGCCTCTTTATTATCTAATCGAGGGATGTGTCGAATACTCACAATACGGAGAGATCTAGGGTACGGGGGTTGCTTAAGCTTAGGGAAGGTATTAGCATCCTAAACTTCTGTAGTACTCTACAGGAACCTCTTGTTTAAATGTGCTATTGCTAATGGTTATCTATTTAAGGGGTATGCTAAAGGGTTGAAGGTAAAGAGAGAGACCTAAGGGGTTATTCCTAAGTATACTCGCCAAGAAATCACATCTTGTGCCTACGTATCCTGGATAGGGATGGAATCAGAGTATTTGTAGTTCCCCTCACAGGGGAGAAAGAGGAACTTCTTGACTGCGGTCAAGGTTCCAGAGGGAAGTAAACGTTCATATGGAAGCGCTTAAGTGGAGTGCGGCGACTCCGATTCTACATTGAAAGTTGAAAAAAGGTACGTAATTATTCCACAGTGGGAACTTACATGGAGTGCGGTGAATCCTGATCCTAAAGCTAGTTAAAAAGTTTTGTTTATTTTTCTTAAAGATTAAATTAGTGGAAAATGAAGAGAATTAGTTAATAAAGTAAATTAATTAATTAAAGTTCTATATTATCTAAAAAGTTAAGTTAATTAAAAATTAGATTAAATAGAATAAATGAATAAAATGTTTTTGAATTTTTGTTAGATTTAAATATATATATTTTTATGGGTTTTTTATTTATTAAGAAACAAATTGAAATTAATCTAAAACTTAATCTATACATATTTTTATATTTTGTTATTAAATTAAAGTAAAAAATTAACTAGAATTTAAATTTAAAATCTACATATTTCCAAAAAAAACTAAATTAACTTAATTAATGATGTTATCCTTTTTTTTTAATATATTTTATTTTTATTAATTTTTCTGATTTTTAATTATTATTAATTGTTAGTGGTTAGTTTTTTTAATTATATTTTATATATTACAAAAAATAAAATAAAAAACTAAAAAAAAGAAATAAAAATGGGTTGGGCCGGTAGCTGTGAGTCCACCGGATCCAACCTGGTCCGGAAAATAAAACAGAAAGGGGCCCAAGGGTTTCTAAAAACCTAAAATCAAACATCAGCGGCGCCATTCCCATTTCCTTCATCTCTCTCGCACTCTCCATTCTTCCTCCCTCATCTCTTCTCCGTCCTCTTCTTTGCTTTCTCCTTCTATTTTCCTTCTCTATTTCTTTTCTGGTTTCTTCTCCGATCCAACTCTTTCTCTCTTCTCCCCTCGTCTTTCTTGTTCTTTTCCACTTCCTCTTCTTTCTTCCTCTTCTAATCCATCTCCTAAATCAAGACAAACCAAACAAATAAAACCAAACCATCAGATGTTAATAAAAAAAACTTACGCAAATTGAGTTTTTTTGTAGGTCTTTGACAGGTGGCCAGCGGTGGCGGTTTTGAAGCGACGGCGGGGACAATGGTCTCTCAAGATAAGTTTTTTATTTTTAGGGTTTGCGAATTTTAGTTTTCTGGGTTTGTGTTGTTTTTTGAGTTTGTTAAATTCGTTCGTGAATGTATTTTTTGGACCTGTCCCTGATGAATGTTCTGTGAATTTCATTTATAGATTTTACGACCTCCTTCATCTAATTAATTCCTATGATTTGTATTAAATCCCTATGAATTTGTTTCCGATTTTGAATGGACATGTTTGAAACATGTTAGTATTATATTTTGAAAGTTTTGAACCTGTCTTGAGTTTGTCTTGCGTGTTTAAACGTTGTCTTTAACTTGCAAATCAATGACCTGAATTGTTCATTCCGGATGCTAATTGTTTTCTTCTGTCATGTTCAGGTAATGCTACAAACAAAATATGGCTACAAACAAGTTATCGGAGCCGTAGGCTCCTGTTTTATTTCTTGAGCTTTCGAATGTTGATGAAGGTATCAAAATTCACCTTCATCCTTGATTCTTGGTTTCAAAACTTATCCATATTATTACTGTCTTGAAAAGTTAGGTTTCTTTGAATTGGCAGGCTTTGTGAATGCTTTGGGAGGCATGTGGGTTGTGAATCACGTTTTAGGGGTAATGCACATCCCTCCTTCTCGTGGATGGTTTTAAAACTTCTGATATCGATGCTTAGTTTTATTGCTGTGACATACTGCAGTTGCCTCTTAATGAAGGGAAAAGGTGGCGACGTGGTGTTTCAAAGACAGGGGAACAAATTATATCTGAAGCTTGGTTGTGGAGCGTGAAAGTTTTGGAATTTGAACAATGTAGGAAAATGATTTTAAGATCTTTATTATAGGACTTGGAATGTAAAACAAAGGATTTCGTAATGGTGTGCAGTTTGGATATCTTGAATGTAAGGAATGTGTTATAACTTTGTTGTTTTGAATCCATGAATACTAACTTGAGGAATCAAATGGAATTTATGAATTTCAACATGAACTTTTATAAAAAAATCTTGCATTTCATGACATTTTGGGTTCAATCTTGGAAACAAAAACCTTATTCTTTGAATTTTTGGGATGCCAATTTTCCTATCTTTGTGATGCTTTGAATTGATCATAATACGTATCTTGGTAAAAAATCCTTTTTGAGCTTTGTATTTTGTAAACTTAAATTTCAATGATGAACTCCTAATAATCAAACACTTTAAGATCTTTGAGGTTGTGTTATGATACCAAACTTTGAGATTTCTTGCACAATGACCTTGAATGAGAGTAAGAAGGCGTTGTTAGACGATGGCTAGGATCTAGAAGGGGGATTGAATAGATCCCAATTAAAAAATCAGTCGGCGCTACCAATTAAAAATTGGTTTTAAAAATATTTGATTTGCGAAAGCGGCCGTGGAAAAATTACCATCTAAAATGAACCGTTATTAGAAGACCGGATATGCGTCTAGCCTTATGGAAGTGATAATGAGAAAAAAATAGATTCAACACACTAGTCACACTTATCAATTGATTTTACCACTAATTAGTAGGACTAGTTCCAATGCTCCACAATCACCACAAAATATGCAAATAATCCAAGTGAATTTTGGTTTAGGCAATTTATCAAACACTTGGCGTGCGAGACACTCCAAGTGAAAATTGACTTGAGTAAGTAAGTCCAAATTCCTTGTACAATATACTATTGTACTAGATTTCAAAACAGTGAAAAGCACTTACTCAACTCAATGTAAATTTTGATAGAATTGATTATACTAAAATTACTCAAATTCTAAAGCCAAAAAGAAAGTGCAGAAAAATAAAGGAGACAAAGAATTGTTGAGGCAGTTCCCCCGCCGTCGCTTCGGAGTACGTCTTCCCTCAATCCTAAATCTAGAATTGAGATCAATGTAATAGATATCACTTGTAGAGTTGAAATTTTTATACAAGGATAGATAAGCAAACTATACAAACAAGCTCTCTTGATGTTGATGATGCTTTCTCTCCTTGTTCCTTGATTTGAGTCGAATCAAGTTCTTCGATCATTGTGAGTAGACCTCCGATTCGAGCCCCTTTGTTGAACAACCTTCCGTTCTTCAAACCCTCGTCCCGGTTGATCTCAAACACACATAAATCAAACCCGGAACTCTCTTGGACACTTCACTGATTCCCACTACTAGACTGATGAAACCTTCCGCTTCTCAATCACCTTCGCTCAGTTGAAGTTGGTAGAGACGATCCGTACCAAAAACCCACAAATTCTCCGAATCTCGGAGGGAAAACCCTTAAAGGTTTGATTCAAGAAAAACCTGCTACAAACTCAAACCGAACCTGATTCCCAATCAACGGCTTCAGACCTTATCAGCTTGAATAGAATCACAAAACACAACAAGAATTGTTGTGTGTAATTGTTGTGTTGTGAATTGTTGAGGATGAAGATGAAGAGATTTGGTAGCACCTATTTCACTTTTCTTGTTCTTGCACAATTGACTCAAAATTTCAATTGTTATTGAGAAAAGAACATAAAACATCTATATATAGTAACCAACAAGCCAACAAACATAACAACTTTTCACCCAAAGTGGAAAGCCTTCAAAAATAGCATAAACAAGTGAATGGTCGACCATAGCAGGACTATGCGTCGACACATAGCCTGCAGATTTAGACAGATTGAAAAGTCTTCACAGTATGCGTCGACTATAGGTCGTCGTGCACCGACCCATGGGCTTTTGCACTGATTCATGTGCCGACCATGCATCGACCTGTGGTCGACTCAAACCCTGCAAAACTGCAAAAAAACATATTTTTGTGGTTTTTATGCATTTAGTCATGATCACTGATCTCCCATACATATTGAATTTAATATGACACTATAGTTGGATATAAGAAGGATATGAGAGGTGAAATATTGCATTTGTTGTAGAGGTAGAATCGAGAAAAACTGATTCATTCATGATCGCATTTTGTTATCATCGAAACTCATGTATGCTATATGAGGGTTTGCCCTCACATACTCCCCCTTTCTGATGATGACAAAACGCGCAAAGCCAACGAGAGCAACGTGCAATATTGATAACATAATCTCCCTCTTGCTTTTGCAATTCTATACTTAAAGAAAAACTGATGTGATCTTGATCTTCTTGGCTTTGGCACACTCCAACTCTCTTCTCCCCCTTTGACAACATCTAAAAGAGAAAGAGATAGGTTAAGAATGATATGTTCAATCCCAAAATGCTCAACAGGTAATAACTATCATCAACCAATATTCACACAAAATATTGTCAATGAAAAGAGAAAGCAACTGATAATCATATTATAGATTAAGAGATAGCATACAAGTCAAAACTCAAAAATACATACAAATTAAAACAAAACCCCACATTTGGCATTAGTACAAAGAATGAAACAGAATATGCATATTTTCAATGTTATGTACGGATGAGCAGATAATTGATGCATAAATACAATGCCACACAATAATAAGCAACCAAAAAGATATGATACATAGAAAATGGCATATTGAGAATATTTATCATGCGATACAACTTTTAAACATGAGACATTAGAGAGAGAGAGAGAGAGAGAGAGAGAGAGAGAGAGAGAGAGAGAGATAGAGATAGAGAGAGAGAGAGAGAGAGAGAGAGAGAGAGAGAGAGAGAGAGAGAGAGAGAGAGAGAGAGAGAGAGAGAGAGAGAGAGAGAGAGAGAGAGAGAGAGAGAGAGAGAGAAAGAAAAGTAACAACATCACCTTAATACCAAGGATAACTTGATGAACTATACAATTGTACTTATAACAACCTTGAATTATTAGATGTACGAGAATATAATTATAAATGAATAACCTGATGAACAACTAATATTATGACACACGATCCGAAATATCGAGAATCCCAAGTTCTCTTCGGATATGAAAGAAAGGTTCAGTTGCTAGCAGCTTTGTGAAAATGTTCGCTAGTTGATTTCTAGTATCAACATGTTCAAAAATAACATCCCCTTTCTCTACATGATCCCTAATAGATTCTAACTCAAAGGGGTCTTGAGGTGTTGACCGTGAGTGTTCCAGGTTTGCTTAAGGTTCTTGTGACAATATAAATTTCAAGGTCGGGTCAGGATTTTAAAGGCAAGAAATTCATGATTATTCCGTTGATTAGTTTGTGAGTAACAAAAGATGAGCCCAATTCAAGAAAGACTTTGACCTCATTCACGGAGTTGAATCGTCAAGATCGTTTGAGTCTAAGAGAAAAGTTAGTTTCCTTATTGGTCATGATAGGATTGAATAAAAATCTTGATTAATTGATTCATTATGTTTTTAAGGCTTAAGATATGATTCATCCAAATCACATGTTGTTCATCTTCAAATCCTTGAATTTCGGCAAGCAGTGCTCCTTACTCTAACATGAATTTGTAAAGTTTATGGTCACTCAAGTTACAAAGATGTCGAAGTTCGGAATTGAGCCCAAAATACAAAGTACATATTCGGGTGATAAGTCCAGGATTATTCAAGACGCCCAAGTTGCAAATTCAAAGAGTTTGTTATATGAGTTTCATCAAATACACGCTAGGTTCAGGACTATTATTTCAAAACCACATGCTGTGACAATTATGCATTGAAATTTATACACAAACATTGGGCCACAAAGGAATTTAAATGAAGATTCAAATTATAAATGCAATTTGGCTTCATTTCTCAAAGGGCTATTACACAGGCAAAAGACGCATTCAAACTCCAAAGGACACGTCTTAGTTAATCCTGTTATGCTACATTCAAATCAAAAATAACGAGACAAACCATTTTCCCTTACAAATAATGATATGGAAAAATTCTCTTGTTATTACAGATAAATGATACAATGGGATATTGGGTGATAAATATATTATTTTGACTAATGTTTCTATCAAGATAAGGAGGGTAGCAGACGCATCAATAAATCCCCCAAAGTATCGTGACCCCTTCATCAAACAGCTGTGTAACCCGGGCCTACCATATGCTGATTGGATCACCTACAAGAATGCAAATCAAATGGAAATAAAATCAATCTTTCCAAACAGAGTCAATACAAGAGTGGATTTTAACTGTGTAATCAATATTTATCAAATCACCGGATGAATGAAAGGGAAAGGGAAAGCTGCAGCCGGCACACTAAGACAGAACGTGAAAGAAACGGTGGACACAATTTTACATTTTTCCTGAAATCATTAAAGGGATGGACACCAACAGCACAATCAATATGTTCAGCAGTCTCGAATTTAATCACAACCTTCAATACCACTCACCCAACAAATTGCACAGACCATAGCTACCTACAAGTATGAAGAGCAAATGTTAGTATCCGAGTCAGAACCGCAACTCTAACCAAGATTAGTCATGAAATATTTTTGACTCACTTGTTTATCTGAAACACTGTCGAAGGTATCATCGGGTTGAAGAACTTCAACCTTATGTAAAGCATGTTTGAGCATGAGCTGCTGGTTCTGCGTATCGAAAGAGGAAGTAACTCAGGAACTCACGACTTTTATTTCCTTTCCGAAACCTTGTTTCCAATTCAAACCTGCAAAGAGACAACTGCAGTTAATCAGATTAAAACGGAAACATTCCAAGGCTAGACAAGAGATTTTATCACCATAATGACGTGATCCTGATTTATAGCCGATATTGAAAATGTTGCAGCATAATCAAACAGAAATTATTCACAGCAATTACACGGCAGACATCATTTAAAACCATCCAACATGTTTTTTTCAAAGTCCTTAACAATTTTCCAATTTCGGACAAACATGTTCGTTTTGAAATTGGTATTGTATTAATACGGTTTAATGGGAAGAAGATTTTGCACAACTATAAATTGAGATGAAAACAGAGACAAGAACACAGAGAAAAAATACACACAAACGGCCACAGAATAAGAACCCTAATTCCCAAAATTCGCCAAACCAAGACGAAATCCCAAAATCATAAAACCAAAAACCGTAGAAAAAAAACAAGAAACTTATCCTTTTTGGAGTTGCATCTTGGCCATCTCCCTCGAACAACCATTGCAGATTCGCGCCTCCGAGCACTAACCCGACTGGAAGCCGCAAGCCGCCGCCAACCTCCGCTTCCGGAAAACCCCGCAAAACCAGACTCATTTTAACCGTGAGGTGATTTCTTTTGCTATTTATCGTTGTTGTTTATTGTTGATGTAGGAAGCCAAGCAAGATCGAAGAACAAAAGAGGAGGAAGAAAGAACGATGGAGAAGGAGAAGAAAGAAAGAAGAATCGAGAGATGAGGGAATGACGAAATGGAGAAAACAGAGCGAGATAGGCGATCGGAAGAAGAGGAAATTTGGGGTTTCGGGGGGGACTTAGGGTTTCTGTTCTATTTTTGATGTAATAATCATGTGTTTGCAGCACACACATACACTATGCACCCTCACACACAATCACCGCAGATCTCCAACGGATCTCATCACACGACCAACATCGTGCTTATCCACCATAATTCGTACACCCTACCTCACTCAAACATTGTGCCCCACTAATTGACTACCTAATCAACCTTTAATCAACTCTTTTTTAAAATTAACTAATATATTTCTCTAAATTAAGCTTTAATTAATTTCTTGTTTAGCTTTTTTCAATAATCATTAAACCTGTTATTTTTAATTAATTAACATTTTTTTAATCAGCCATCTTTTAATTAAAATGATTTAGTAACTTTTTTAATCAACTTATGTTTTCTAGTTAATAAACTTTTAACTAATTAAGCTTTTGTCTAGTTAATAACCTTTTATCAAAAATTATCTATAATCATCACTCTTTTATTACCAAAAACCGTTTCTTAATTAAATTAATAATAACCATGACTTTTAATTATAATAAACCTTTTTATTTTAAACTAACTTCTATCTTTTATGATAATATTTGAAAAAGCTTTTTTATTTAATGAATCCTATCTATTTAAAATCAACCCACATCTAAAACATTTTTGCTAATAAAATTAAATTAACATTTCCCTAAAATCAACTTCACTTTTTATTAAAACTAATTCAACTTTTCTTAAGACCAGATCAATAACAATAATTTTCTCATAAATTAAATCAATCGCAATGTCAACAAAATAACACAACCTTTTTCGTAAAACCAATTCAAACATTTTCTTAAAATAATCAAAATCAATCCGACTACAATCAACTCAACCTCGCCTAAAAACAATCAACATCGTAATACAATCAATCGTGCACACTTCCACATTCACAATTCACACACCTTAGCGCTTTCATGCGTTTGTGTATGTTAATTTATCGTCTTTATCTTCCACAATTTATTTACCGTATTTATCTTTATTGCATCGCACTACTGCATTCCGCCTAAAGGAAGAACTTGCACGTAACGTAAAACTTGCACGCATGCATCCCATTTGCATCATTTCCCCATGATCCTTGATCCGATTCAAGTCGATCTCTTTAAGATAGATCCTACCCCATAGGAAGGACCGTTATCTTCTACAACATAGGAAAACAATCCAACAACTCAATTCAAACTTTTCAAACACATTAGAGAATGAGATGTTAACCATCTTAAGCGAGATAAAACTTCTACCCCATAACAACACAATCAATTTTCCTACAACGTTGTGGTGTTTTAAATCAAAGTAATCTCCCTTAAAATGATAACTCATCTTTTCTCCTAAAATCAATCAACCAACTACCTTTATCCCGTAGGAACTTTGACCACAGTCAAAGAACTCCTCAAACCCTTTAGGGAAACTACAGATACTCTGATTCCACTCCCATAAGGATATGTAGGCATAAGATGTGATATCTTATCGAGTATACTTAGAAATAAGCCCCTAGGTCTTCCATTCTTTAAGCAGATAAACTCTAGCAATAAACAAACATAAAACAAGAGGTTCCTGTAGAGTACTACAGAAACTTAGGATGCTATCACCTTCCCTAAGTTTAACCAACCCCCGAACCTATAACTCTCTAGCTTGCATTTGCATTGCATTGTGGTTATTTCGATCTTTATCCCTTCCTTTGGACAAATCAAAGTTCGGTTGCAAATGAATAAGATTCAAGCTCATCAATAGCTTGGTATCCAAATTTCACCGCGACACCTAGCTTTGTTGTTTCCAGATCTCATGTGGATAGTCTGTTGACACAATCCTTCCTCTAACTTCAATTGATTTCTGCAATTTTTCTTTTGAAATTTTACACCCAGAAGCAATATGTGCTAAGTCGTTGGCCTCTTTATTATCTAATCGAGGGATGTGTCGAATACTCACAATACGGAGAGATCTAGGGTACGGGGGTTGCTTAAGCTTAGGAAAGGTATTAGCATCCTAAACTTCTGTAGTACTCTACAGGAACCTCTTGTTTAAATGTGCTATTGCTAATGGTTATCTATTTAAGGGGTATGCTAAAGGGTTGAAGGTAAAGAGAGATACCTAAGGGGTTATTCCTAAGTATACTCGCCAAGAAATCACATCTTGTGCCTACGTATCCTGGATAGGGATGGAATCAGAGTATTTGTAGTTCCCCTCACAGAGGGAGAAAGAGGAACTTCTTGACTGCGGTCTGTAACACGGTGGGAGAACTGACTTTAAACAATGTTGCGGATAGCAAGAGTCGCCACCGACTTTTATTTTATCCATAAGGAAAGGTTATAAAAGAACAGGAAAGACCTTAGAGAATATTTTGGGTCCGGGGGGTAGGTTATGAAAAGGGAAGGTGTTAGCACCCTTTTCATCCATGGTTATCCATGGGCTCTTAGGTACTTAAGCTCACTTTTGAATTGTTTTGAAAGTGTAGTGTGTGAATAGAAAATTTTCAGAATAGTTAATAAATAATCCATGTAAGGATGTGTTAAGAACTTGTTTGAAAACTTGTTGAAAATTTGTTTAAGTGCGAAACAGTTTTGAAGTGAGCAAGCACCTAGGAGTAACCTACCCTAATGTTTTAAGGTCTTTCTTATTCTTTATCCTTTCCTTAGTAAGACTATCCCTACTATAATGGAGTAGGTAGTCCTTACTTTGGATGTTAAGGGACATGTGAGGGACAATTGGATTTTTGAAGGCCATTGTGGGGTGTAATAAGCAAACTGGAGGGACTATCATCATTTTTCGAAAGGGACTCGATTCGTAAAGGCAACCATAAGGGACTTTGATGATTTTCTTTTTGAGGGACTTGCTTTATACACCCCACTTAACCAATATTCGTAGGCAACTTGAGGGATATCCTTAGGAAGTGAGACGGCGATTAAAATCGACTTACGTGTGTGACGTGTTTATTTTAATTATCTTTATTTAAAAGTGATCTAAATTTATTTTAATATTACATACATGTTGTTACACTCCCTAATTACTAACCATAATAATAATTAAATAATTAAACAACTTTACATCCAAGAAACAATTACAAAATAATAAGCAAAATAATTAAATAGCAAAGATAAATAAAATATAAATAAGCAATAATAAATAATAAAAGGGGTTAATTCTAAGTTTACTCGGCAAGACATCGCATCTTGTGCCTACGTATCCTTACGGGAGTGGAATCAGAGTAATCGTAGTTCCCCTCAATAGGGAGGTTAGAAACTTCTTGACTGTGGTCAAGGTCTCAAGGGGAATAAACGCATCTTAAGGACACGCTTACGTGGAGTGTAGAAACTCCAAATCTCTACGTTGAAATGTTAAGTTGTAATTAGGGTTAAATTAGGGATTCCACGGCGGGAAACCCTAAAATGAGCGCGGCGGCTCTTTGACCTAATGCTAAGGGTAAAATTGTAATTTTGCCTGCGGCAAGGCATTTGTGAAAATTAGGGTTTGTAAGAGTTTGTAAGGGTTTGAAGTTGAGGACTATTGGCGCGACGGCCAAACAGTTAGACCTAACCTTCGGATGTGTGCAATGTGACAGAAATAATAGTAAACGCGTGAGATAATTGAATCATGCAAACAGAGAGATAATGTCATAATTTAAACCATGCAAGCAGAAATTTAAAGGCAGAATTTAAAGAGCGATTGTTAAGTTCGCGAGGTTACATGAGAGGAGCAGATACAATATGATAATGAAATTTGAATTGAACAATAATAAAATAAAATAAATAACGGTTCTAGTTATTATTTTAAAAAAAAGATTTTAGTTATTATTTTAAATTTATCTAAAAAAAAGTTTTTCTTAAAAATAATAGGTTTTCATATTAATTTGGAAAAGATGTTAATGTTATTTATTTTAAAAAACAGATTTTTATATTATAACAAATTTTAATAAATTAATGATAACAATAATAATAATAATGGTAATAATAATGATAATAATGATAATAATAATAAATAATGATAATAATAATAATAATAATAATAATAATAATAATAATAATAATAATAATAATAATAATAATAATAATAATAATAAAGCAATAATGAATTTTAAATGTGCCAAATAACCCAACAATGTTGCTAACGCAGAAATGCGCTCATCGCAACCAGATCTAAATCGGACGAAACAAAATTTATCGCAAAGAAAAAGAAATTAAGCAAAAAATAGTATTATTGCTCACACAAAAATGCGATCATCGCAACCAGATCGAACTAACACAAATGTCACGCGTCATGCACACAAATGTGCAAACATCGTATCGACATAATTCGATCAAAAATCTTATATATATAAACTCTAACAATTTAAAAATTATATATATATAAACGTAACAGTAATAGATAAAGAAAAAGAAATAACGGTAATAGATGAAGAAAAAGAAATAACGGTAAAAGATGAAGAAAAAGAAACAACAGTAATAGATGAAGGAAAAGAAATAACGGTAAACGATGAAGAAAAAGAAACAATAGTAATGGATGAAGAAGAAAACTAAATAACGGCAAACGGCACTCACTCCTCTTAGGTTTTTTTCCATCTCCTTTTTTCCAACAAGGCAACACATGTATATATAGGGAACAAATTAGGGTTAACACCAAATTGTCAATAATGTCCCTAAAGCCCATTTTAAAGCCCAAACTAAATAATTAGTTAAGAAAAAATAAAATTTAAATAATTTAAAATAATTAAAATAAACTTAAAATAAAAACTAATAATCCTATTGATTCCTAAAATAAAAAATATTATAAAAAGAACAAAATTTTTTTCAATATTTTTTATTTTATGATTTTTTGGATATTTTTATGAATAATTTAGAAAAAAGTGAAAAAAATAATATTTTAAAAAATGATTTAATTAAAATACGAAAATAATAATTAAATAATAATAAAAAACTATTTTTGTTATTTTTTTAATGAAAGATAGAAAAATTTAGAGTAAAAATAATAAAAAACAAAAAAAAGTGACAAAGGTGAGATTCGAACTCTCAACCTCTCACACTCATAACTCCTTACACATGTCCTCCTGCCAATTGTGCCATTTTTACTTTTTAGAAAAAAAATGCATGCCATATGATATTTACCTGCAAAAAGTCAAACGACTACACAAATTTGTTAGTAATTGATTAAATGCAATAAAATGCGACGACAAATCTTAGGGCAAAATTTGGGGTATTACAGTTATTATGATAATATTTCTCACCCAACCTCTCTTTGATGTTGGCAAAAAAAAATCATGAAGTTTGACTTTGGTTTGACCACAGTTGACCTCAGTTTGACCTTTTAACTGCATTGACTGCTTTTGACTTATCTGATCATCTGACTGAGCAAACTTTTGAGAAAAGTCTTGAAACTTGACATGGGGGTTCTTATACACATATAAGATGTTATGAAGCTCACTTGAAGTCTTGGAAGTCCATTTAGCCTGATTAAAGTCAAAACCCTAGTTTTGGATGCACTGCTTAGGAGGTGCATTGTCTGAGGGAATTGTCAACTCTTCTGACCAATTATGAATTTTGTGAACCTTGTGAACCTTCTTGGAACACAAAGTCTTGTATTGTGAGGGAAAATTTTGGGGTGCAACAGCTGCCCCTGTTCAATTTTCTGAAACCTGAGGGGTTAGATTGGTATATTTGCCAGTCGTAACCTGGAAGGTTGAAGGGGATTGAACACAAAAGCCCAAAAATTTGCACTCACCAGTGCATGGAGTGATATTGATGGTTGGTTGAACATGATTGAGTGGGCTTAAAGATGCCACCAGGGGAAAGTTCTTCAGTAGTATAATGAGAACTGTCAGGAGTCTGGAGTAATACTGATGTAACAGCATGTCTTCATGAGGATAGAGCAATCAATAATGATAACCCTAAAGCAGTCTTGAAGTGATAAATCTGACCTCAGGAGGATAGAGCAATCAATAGCTCTAAAGCAGTCTTGAAGTAATAATGGCTTCAGGAGGATAGAGCAATCAATAGCTCTAAAGCAGTCTTGAAGTAATAGAATGGCTTCAGTAGGATAGAGCAATCAACAGCTCTAAAGCAGTCTTGAAATAATAGAATGGCTTCAGGAGGATAGAGCAATCAACAGCTCTAAAGCAGTCTTGAAATAATAATGTGATATGTCTTCAGGAGGATAGAGCAATGAATGTCTCTAAAGCATTCTTGAAATAATAATGTAATTTCAGGAGGATAGAGCAATGGATAACTCTAAAGCAGTCTTGAAATAATTAGATGGCTTCAGGAGGATAGAGCAATGAATAGCTCTAAAGCAGTCTTGAAGTAGTAATATGACCTCATGAGGATAGAGCAATGAATAGCTCTAAAGCAGTCTTGAAATAATAATGTAATTTCAGGAGGATAGAGCAATGGATAACTCTAAAGCAATCTTGAAATAATTAGATGGCTTCAGGAGGATAGAGCAATGAATAGCTCTAAAGCAGTCTTGAAGTAGTAATATGACCTCATGAGGATAGAGCAATGAATAGCTCTAAAGCAGTCTTGAAGTAATAGGATGATTTCAGGAGGATAGAGCAATCAGTAGCTCTAAAGCAGTCTTGAAATAATAATGTGATATGTCTTCAGGAGGATAGAGCAATCAATAGCTCTAAAGCAGTCTTGAAGTAATGATTTCAGGAGGATAGAGCAATCAATAGCTCTACAGCAGTCTTGAAATAATAATGGCTTCAGGAGGATAGAGCAATGAATAGCTCTAAAGCAGTCTTGAAATAATAATGTGATATGTCTTCAGGAGGATAGAGCAATCAATAGCTCTAAAGCAGTCTTGAAGTAATGATTTCAGGAGGATAGAGCGATGGATAGCTCTAAAGCAGTCTTGAAATAATAATGTAATTTCAGGAGGATAGAGCAATGGATAACTCTAAAGCAGTCTTGAAATAATTAGATGGTTTCAGGAGGATAGAGCAATGAATAGCTCTAAAGCAGTCTTGAAGTAGTAATATGACCTCATGAGGATAGAGCAATGAATAGCTCTAAAGCAGTCTTGAAGTAATAGGATGATTTCAGGAGGATAGAGCAATCAGTAGCTCTAAAGCAGTCTTGAAGTCATGAGAGGCTATCAGGAGGATAAAATAACCCTGAGGTTACAATAAAGCAGTCCCAAAGTAATAAGAAGCTCATCAGCAGGATAAAGTAACCCTGAGGTTACAATAAAGCAGTCCCAAAGTAATAAGAAGCTCATCAGGAGGATAAAGTAACCCTGAGGTTACAATAAAGCAGTCCCAAAGATCATAAGCTTGTTTGTTGGATAATTAACCTGAAAACAAGGTAGCATTCTGTATAACAACATTAGTTTATGCTTTATGTATGCATGTATGACATGATGCACTTAGGTAATGTACTATAGACATATATGTTATGGTATGATGTAAATGATGTATGTATGATATGACACTGCTGGAAGTGTCTGGATATCCTTGTATAACAACTGCTGGCCAAGGAAAATAAATCCCGATTTGTTGAAGAATATATAACCCTCCGTCTGCTGGGGATAACAAGGTATAGATAACCTCCCGTTGTTGAGGATAACAAGGTATAGATAACCTCCCGTTGTTGGGGATAACATGGTATAGATAACCTCCCGTTGTTGGGGATAGTAGGGTATAGATAACCTTCGTTTTCGTTTGATAGTAGGATAAGTATAACATCCCGTCTTCGTTCATCGTTCCCTTATTGGAAAGTAATTTCCCGTATATCCGTATGAGGATAAAAGAGATGGATATAAATTCCAGGGGAGATTAGACTTTGTGAAAATGGATTAGTCCTACTGATGGTTTGTAACTGTCTTGTAAAGATGAACCGGCGAAGCTTCGTTGAAATCCTTCCCTCGTTCGTCCTTAGTAAATACTATTACTGCATTTTCATGCATTTCTGGTAAACATCAATCATATTAAAGCATACATGCATTTCTGGTAAACATCAATCATATTCAAAGGCATACATACATTCAAACACAACCAATGGACGTTTCGCTTATGTAAATAGGGTAAAAGTAAATCTGGATTCGAAAGATGGAATTTATTTATATCAAAAGTGACCCATACACGGGTAAGTTTGTACAAGGAGACATAAACCCTAGTAAGAGAATTTTGTCATGAAGTTTTACAAAAAGAATCAGCTATGTGGGAAATAATCCTATTGAGTTTCAATTCTACTATTGCCACTCAAGTATCTCATCTTCTTGCTGTTGAGACGGAAACGATTGGATTGAGCTTTATCTGTTTGAGCTTGAGTAAGTAGTACAACTGGTTGCAGTTTCATGAGTGATCCAAACGAGACATAGTCATACGCTTTAATCCCTAACTTTTGCCTGGATTGCCCTTTCAGGTTTTCAATCCACCGGGATACCCTTTTTTGCCCAAGCCGCCTTTTCAGGTTTTCGACTTGCCGGGTGTACATCTTTTTATATATATATCCCTAATTTTTGCCCAAACCCTTTTGGTTTGCCGGGATGCCCTTATTTTTGCCTAGGCCTGTCAACCTAGCGGGTCTCTTTTTATGCGTAGTATTTTTTAACTATGTCTGCGTTTACAGTTTGTGGGAAGTCTTCACCATCCATTGTAGTCAGTATCATGGCACCTCCTGAGAACACTGTCTTGACTACAAATGGTCCCTCATATGTTGGAGTCCACTTACCCCTAGGATCACCCTGTGGTAATATGATACGCTTGATTACCAAGTCACCAGCCTGATATACCTTTGGCTTAACCTTCTTGTTAAAAGCTTTGATCATCCGTTTCTGGTACATCTGGCCATGACAAACTGCTGCTAACCTTTTCTCATCAATCAAATTTATCTGGTCAAGTCGAGTCTGAATCCACTCATCTTCATCCAAGCCTGCATCCTTCATAATTCTCAAGGAGGGGATCTGAACTTCAATAGGCAGAACTGCTTCCATACCATAGACTAAGGAGAATGGGGTTGCCCCTGTTGAAGTACGTATTGTAGTACGATAACCATGCAGAGCAAATGGTAACATCTCGTGCCAATCCTTGTAAGTAACAGTCATCTTCTGTACAATCTTCTTAATGTTCTTATTAGCAGCTTCAACTGCCCCATTCATCTTTGGACGATACGGAGAAGAGTTGTGATGCTTAATCTTGAACTGCGTACAGAGATCAGTAATCATAGTGTTGTTCAGATTAGAGCCATTGTCAGTGATAATCCTTTCAGGGATACCATACCTACATATGAGATTATTCTTAATGAACCGAGCCACAACATTCTTAGTCACAGATGCAAATGAAGCTGCCTCTACCCACTTCGTGAAGTAATCAATAGCAACCAGGATGAAACGATGCCCATTAGAAGCAGTAGGCTTGATCTCACCAATCATATCAATGCCCCACATGGCAAAGGGCCAAGGAGCAGTCAACACATTCAATGGAGATGGAGGTACATGTACTTTATCAGCATAGATTTGACATTTGTGACATGTTCTGGAGTGTTGATAGCAATCAGCTTCCATGGTAGACCAATAGTAACCTGCTCTCAAAATCTTCTTTGCCATGGTATGACCACTAGAATGAGTGCCAAAGGTCCCATCATGCATCTCTTCCATAATTTCTGTAGCTTCCTTCTTATCCATACAACGAAGCATAGTTGAATCATGATTACGCTTATACAGAATGCCATTACTCAGAAAGAACTTAGCAGAAAACCTTCTCAGGAACTTCCTATCTTTGACAGATGCCCCTTCAGGGAACTCCTGAGCTTCAAGATAGTTTTTCACTTCATAGAACCAAGGCTTCTCCTCTGCCCCTTCAGTGTCAATCTCATTGCAGTATGCAGGCTTCTCAAATCTATCAATGGTAATCTTGGGAGCTTCATCATCCCAGCTGATCTCAAACATAGATGCCATGGTGGCCAATGCGTCTGCCAACTGATTCTCTCTTCGTGGAATATGTCCAAAAATAATCTCTTTGAAATGTGGGATCAAAGACAACACATGTTCTCTGTAAGGAATGAGATTATCATGCTTTGTATCCCAATCTCCTTTAATCTGACTTACTACCAGAGCTGAATCTCCATACACCTCAAGGAACTGAATCTTCATATCAATAGCAACTTGCATACCCATGATACATGCCTCATACTCAGCCATGTTATTGGTACAATAGAAACAAAGTCTGGCAGTAATCGGGGTATGACAACCTTCAGGGGAACTAATCACAACACCAACACCATTACCATGTGCATTGGAGGCACCATCAAAAACCATAGTCCATCGGGATCCTTGTTCAGGTCCGTCATATTGTCCAGGTTCTTTGGTAACAGACATAATTTCTTCATCAGGGAACTCAAAATTCATTGACTGGTAATCATCTACTGCTTGATGAGCCAAATGATCAGCAACAACACTCCCCTTAATGGCCTTCTGAGTAGTATACTGTATATCATATTCCGTCAAGATCATTTGCCATCTTGCAATTCTTCCGGAGAGAGCAGGTTTCTCAAATATGTACTTGATTGGATCCATCTTCGAAATCAACAAGGTAGTATGGGTCAACATATACTGTCTTAGTCGGCGAGCAGCCCATGCCAAAGCGCAGCAAGTTTTCTCGAGCAGTGAGTATCTTGTTTCACAGTCGGTAAACTTTTTGCTAAGGTAGTATATTGCCTGCTCTTTTCGACCAGACTCGTCATGTTGCCCCAATACACACCCCATTGAGTTGTCTAATACTGTTAAATACATAATCAAGGGTCTTCCATCAACTGGTGGCATTAAAATTGGAGGTTCTAGCAAATATCTCTTGATTTCATCAAAGGCAGTCTGGCACTCATCATTCCATTCCATCACCTGATCTTTCTTCAACAACTTGAAGATTGGCTCACAGATGGTAGTTAATTGGGAAATAAATCTTGCAATGTAGTTCAATCGTCCCAAGAAACCTCTAACCTCCTTCTCAGTACGGGGAGCTGGCATCTCTCGTATAGCTTTCACTTTTGCAGGATCCACTTCAATACCTTTTCCACTGACAATGAAACCCAGGAGCTTTCCAGATCTAACTCCAAAAGTACACTTGTTTGGATTTAATCTCAACCTGTATTTCTTCAACCTCTCAAACAACTTGTGCAGATGATCAAGATGGTGTTCTTCATTCTGAGACCTGGCTATCATATCATCTACATATACCTCTATCTCATGATGAATCATGTCATGAAACAAAGCCACCATAGCACGCTGATATGTTGCCCCTGCATTCTTCAAACCAAATGGCATTACCTTATAGCAAAAGGTGCCCCACTGTGTCACAAATGTAGTCTTCTCCATATCTTCAGGTGCCATCTTGATTTGATTGTAACCAGAGAAACCATCCATAAAAGAGAATACCTTATGCTGAGCAGTGTTGTCTACCAGAATATCAATATGAGGAAGTGGAAAGTCATCTTTAGGGCTAGCCTTGTTCAGATCTCTGTAGTCTACACACATACGTACCTTACCATCTTTCTTAGGAACTGGTACCACATTTGCAACCCACTGAGGATAAGAAGTTACGGCCAAGAACCCTGCATTGAACTGTTTCATTACCTCTGCTTTGATCTTTTCTGACATTTCAGAACGCATACGACGAACCTTCTGCTTCTTTGGACGACAATCTTCTTTCACTGGCAAACGGTGAACCACAATGTCTGTATCCAACCCTGGCATATCTTCATAAGACCAAGCAAAGATCTCCACATAGTCACGTAGCATCTGAATCAACCTGCTCTTGACACTGTCCTCTAAATCAGCCCCTATCTTGACCTCTTTTCTGTTTTCTTCAGTTCCCAGATTCACAACTTCGACTGGCTCTTCATGTGGCTGTATAGCTTTCTCTTCTTGTTGTAACAACCTAGTGTTGCACCCTAAAATTTGCTCAACCTTATTCCTTGGATTTATGTTTCATTATCATTAGCATTTGCATATAGAGTCATGTACATAGACTAACCATCTGCATAGCATAAGCATAGCAAGTCATTCAACAGGGGACCAATCATTATTTTCATCTCTAGAGGCCTATCAAGAGGTTATTATCCCAATTCAGTCATATTCAAGTCATCAGGAAAGAATTTGAAAGCAAAGAGTTCAGCAGATCAAGCCTTGGGTCTATCTCCTAGCTGAGGGTATCTGAGGATCAACAAGAGGGTTGTGAGCTGTGAAATGAAAGCATGGAGAGCATCTAGACATCTTGAGAGACTTATAAAGTCATTTGGAGAAGAAAGCAAGTCATTGATGAAAGCACAAGAGCTATAGTGGAAGACAGTCAACTAGGGTTTCATCTGGGTCAACCCTAGGTCAACCCTAGGTCAATTGACTGACTTAAGAGTGCATTCAAGTCTATTGGAGAGATGTGGGGATCACCATTGAACATATAAAGGAGGATATGGAGATATGACAAGGAGAATTCAAGAGAAATCAAGGAGAAGAGGAGTTACTAAATTAGGGTTTCTCTGTAAAATCCCCTAGTTTAGGTCAAATTTCCAAGCAAGATAAGTCAAAATGCTAGCTTCAGATGGCTTCTTGGCCAACATGAAACTTGTAGAGGATCTCAAGACCTTTAATTTGAGTGGTGGAAGACCTCAAGGAGATTTATAGAACTCAAGTTATGGTCCTTACAAGTTACAGGTCATCTGGGGTGTCTGAATTTTTGTCTGTGAAAGTGACTTGACTTCCAAGCTAGTTTTGCCCCTCAAGGAGATTTCAAATGAATTCTTGGTCAACATAAGAATTGTTCCTCATTGTCTTAGCTTTCTAGAATGGTATGGCATGCCTTCATATGATGTGGAGAACTCAACTTATGGTCTTGACAAGCAAAGGGTATTTTGGGCATTTATGAATTACAGGTCATTTTAACCTATACCCAAAACTCATACAAGGAGGCCTCAAATGGAAAAACTTACAACATCAAACTTGCTCCAAATGGGATTTTAAGTCTAGAAAGAAGGTCACAAGTTATTGGAGAAGCTCATAGCATGGAGTTGCATGATTGGTCAAAATATGAACTAAAAAGGCTTATAAAGTGAATAATTTCAAGTTGGAAAATGGTTTGGGAGATTTACAAGTCCAAATGGAGACTTCCAATATATGATTTTGAATGGAAAAATAATTCTAAGAACAATGGTTCACCCACTTTTTTGAGTTTAGAAGGAAAAAATGAAGTTATCCATGGTTGCTTATCATTTAAGAAACATAATCAAAAATGAGCCAAAGTTTGAAAACAAGGGAATGTGCAAGATGGATCTAGAATGTTCATTTGGGGTCTATATATTCATGAAAGGAGAATTTGGCAAGGGTTGGCCTCATTTGCACCAAGAATTTCACAAAATTTCTCACACTTTTTCATTGGAGTTTCATTGTAATTCTCTCAAAACCTTCATCAACTTTCATCAAAATCAACTCAATCTGACTCCATCATCATCATAGATCATAATTGAAGCAAAGTTTTGGTGTGAATCATTCATTTTCGAGCACTCTTTTTCAAGAGCATCAAGATTAAAGTTGCAAGTGGATAGCATAATTCTGGCCAAATCTCATCCAAAGCTTGCATACAGAATCACATACATCAAGGATTGATCAAGATCCAGCACTTAGAAGCCTCAAATCATCGATCTCCATAGCTGTTTGCAAGATTTTGCACAAGGTAAGTTTTCAATCACACAGCTCGATCTAGTTAGTTAGGCATGATTTTGTTAGTGTAGAGATGATCTAGGTGGTTAGGAGATTAGTTTAGATGAATTTGGAGTGATTTGGAGTCCATTGTTAGCAGGTGCCATAAGCTGTTTGGATCAATATCTCTTAGGTTAGGGCATTAGAATCTAAGCTTGATAGCGCAGGTTGCTCTCCATTAGTTGTAGTTCAGTTTAGGTTAAGTTTGATTGAGATTGGTGATGGTCCATACCAGTGCATTTCAATGGTGGTCAGTATGTGATTCAATCGAATTAGTTGATGTGGTGAATTTCAAAGCGAATTGATGCCCTAAGCTTGTAGAGGGAGAGATTTGGAACAGATTTCATGTTTACAGCATGTGGATTAGTTGCGTGGGGGATGAGAACAGAGAGGGAGAAAGTAGCTCGTGCATGAGCTCGCATGGAGTTGAAACCCTAGTTGCAGGTCGTTTTGGAGAAGAAACAATCATGACCGTTCATGGTAGCTTGGACTTTTGACTTAGGGTAGGATCGGATGGCTGGTATTTGATCTGAATTTGGAGGGAAAGAATGAAGCTGGCCAAAACGCGCCGTTTCATTAATTGAAACGGGCGGGCCTGAGTGGATGATGCTATCCCCACCCCCAGGTTGTGAGCCCAAATCATATTCAACGTGTTTTCATTGTTATTTTCACCCCCTGGCATTTTATTCTATTTCTTTTATTTCTGAATGAAGCTGGGCCTTAACCAGAATGCTAAGCGCACCCCCCTGCTGTTGGCCCATTGTGATTTTGAACTGGGGCGAACTGCTATTCATACCCCTCTCTCTTATTTTAATTCATTTCATTTTCTTATTTCATTTTAATATTTTACCAATTTTCATAAAATCATAACTAATTCATAAAAAATGCTTTTTAATCCATTCTTTTTACCATGTTTTCATTAAAATGTCTAGAATATTATAGGAAAATAAATTTTCATTTTTAGTTTTATTTCATATTTTTTACATATTTTCTAAATAAATGTCATAATAAATAGTTACATTTCATGCATTATTTTTATGATTTTTGTTCTCTCACATGCTTTAATATTTTTTGATCACCCTTTTCATATTGTTTAGATGAGATGTTAGGCTTGTAGAAATATTTTAGTTCCCATTTTTAGAGGCTAATTTTAGGTGATTAATAAGTGCTTGAATATCATGAACAAAACTAGGGTTTTTAGGTGACAACTTAGGAGTTTGATTTCATTTCCCTTAGGACTTAGGGTTTGAATAGATTAGTTATGGGACTATAGGGGCTATGGGTAGTTATTAGATCCCTTAGAGAACAGTTAGGATTCCCCTACTGCTATTATTACTGTCTGTATATCTGTTGTCTGGTGTGGTGTGCCCTCTGGGGATTGTTGCTTGTTTGATTGGGTATTGGGATTGCCTGGGGCCCTGGGGAAGCTGAAGATTTGTGAAGATGAAGCTATTGGAGATTCAAAGATTGAAGATCAACTGTCAGAGTTGAGGAGGAGTTTCTTGCTGGCAGATGCTGAGGAGATTAGGGTTTAGGAGCTAGGCAGAGCTCTAGATTAGAAATTTTGTTTCTCAAACATGGATTGCCTTGTCTGCATCCATTCTTCTCTGTGATTCAGAGTCTCTCTAAGACACTCACCCCCTTCCTTTGGAAGGCTTGGTGATGGTGTCCATGAGATAGAACTCTTGAGAGAAAATGTCTCTTGTGTTAGAAGCAGTCTGTTCACCACCTTTGGTAGTCAGCTGATTGCTTAACACCCAATTCACTCTTGTGACTGATCCCTCATCCTGGAGGTTTGAGCTTGAAGAAAAGCCATTGCAGATGGAAGACTGATGATCAAAGCCCTTGCCTGAAGGCCATGAAGATGGAGATTGATGCTTGTTGAAGCTTGTGAATGATTGGAGATTGCTTGAAGCTAGTTGTTGATTCAGAGCTGCTGATGCTGTTGCTTCTGCTGTATTTCATTTGTTGGTGTATTGATTGGTTTTCTGAACTGTATTGTTTGCTGTTTACCCTGCTGGGTTGAGAGTGAAGTCTGTTCACTTTCGCCTATTGTTTTCTAGGTTCGAGGTTGAGTGGGACTCCCTTGCCTCGCTTGTACTGTTGCATCCATGCATTTTACTGTTTTACTGTATATATCTGTTATTGTTTCTGTTTCTGCCTATCCCGTAGGATCTCTGTTTCTCTCTGTGCAAGAGAGGAGCATGATAGACACTAGGCCTTAACCCATGCATGATAACATTAGGATAGCTTGTTTCCCTTCGCAACCGTAGTTTAGAGTTCTGTCTCTTTCTTTCTCAAAACAAACAGAAAAACACATAAAGATTTCAAACACAATAAAAGACACTTCTTCCGTAAAAGAATGTGAACTCATCAAAGCGTCATTTTTGTCCTCTTGGACTGTTAATCATAGAAACCTTTTTCAGAAGGAATAAAATCAACCAAGACAAGCTTGTGTCGTACGTGGCCCGAACTACGTTTGCTCTGATCTTCCACGTTGTGTGGAAGTACGTAGGCATAGGATGCGATATCCTAGCGAGCAACCTTCCCCTCCTTTCCCGTAGGTAGGCGAACTACGTTGACTCTGATTTCTCGTTCCAGACGGGAATACGTAGGCATAAAGTGCGATACTTTGCCGAGTCATTTCATTTTTATTTTCTTTTCTTTTTAACCCTTGACCTATAGAGTAGATAGAATAACAATCCATACCCGAAAACAAGCGTGGATCCCGTCGAGTACGACGGACGTGAGGGGTGCTAATACCTTCCCCTTGCGTAACCGACTCCCGAACCCAGGTTTTGGTTGCGATGACCATACCTTTCCCGTGTTGTGCGAGGTTTACTCTGAGCGTTTCCTTTCCCTCCCGTGGGATAAATAACGCACGGTGGCGACTCTTCTGTTCAGCCGGCGCCGATTTTCGCAGTAGCGACAGCTGGCGACTCTGCTGGGGATCCAACGTCCCCTGGCTGCTAAGGACTGCGATGGTTCTTATGCATTTGGGATCCAACGTCCCTTGAGAGAGTCAATCCTAACGCTTGTTTTCCCGTCGAGGATTCTGTATGGAGTTATTGTATATTTCTAACCTTGTATTTTCAGCTTTATATATTGTTTATTATTGCTGTATTGGGGTGTGACGGGTGTTCTGATATTGAGAGATAAGCCGGACCTGGGCTTGAGTGCACCTAGAATTAGAGTAGAAATTAGTGGGCGCCCGCTTGCTTTGCTTGCTTTGGTGTCCCATGAAATCTACACTCAGACGAGGTTCCTCTGGTTGGCCTCCTGCCCCTTCCTTTGGTTGGCGTGGGTTGCTGGTTAGTTGGATTGTCGACTCTGGGGACCGATCATTTGGAAGTTGGCTGAGTGAGGCCTCTTCAGGAATTGATGATGCCACTCCTTCTGGGAATCGTATCATCAACCCTGAAAGTCTGTGACGCCGACGACCGCATAGGATGCCGTACCTTGTGCCAGTTATAGGGCCACCCACCTGTGAGGGGATTTGGGGTTATGCAGGTAACTAGACCTCCAGACTACCGGTTATTTCTTGATCAGAGATCCGGGTTATTTATGGAGAGTTATGAGGTCTGCCAGAGACCATGTGGAGATGTATTCTGAGGTCTGTCAGAGACCATTTGGAGATTTATTCTGAGGTCTGTCAGAGACCATTTGAGAGGTGTTTTGAGGTCTGTCAGAGACCAATTATGGATGGGATTTGAGGTCTATCAGAGACCAGTGAGTTATGGTTTGAGGTCTGTCAGAGACCAGTGTTGGAGTTCTATTTTAGGTCTATCTGAGACCAGGGTTTGATGACTTCTGGATGGTCTATCTGAGACCTTTCTTGATTGGGTTTAGGCTATTCAGCTGCAGCTTTGGTCCCTGTTGAATGTTACTTGCATTGCATCCCTGCATATACATTATCATTTGCATTTCACTAACGTGTGTCTGTGCTGCAGGTGCATTTGCATTTCCCTAGTTCTAGTGCCCAGACTTCTGAGTTTTGATCATGACTAGCCTACGGAGAACAGTTGCTTACAAATTGCCTACGCCTGATATTGTTCCTTTACTGGGGTTAATCTCTCTTGCTGATGAGGGTGTTCGTAGGAGTTTCCGGATGAGTTATGGTAGATTACTGAGATTGGTGTGCAAACCTACAGAGGTAGAGTTAGATGGGCTGTATGCTTTGATGCAATTCTACGACCCTGCTTTGAGGTGCTTTACGTTCTCTGACTTTATTATGGGACCAACTCTGGAGGAATACGCTGAGTATGTTGAGCTGCCTGTGCAGAACCAGGTTCCATTCATTCATTATGATGCCAAACCCAAGCCGGAGGAATTGGCAAAAGCCTTGCATGTTGATGCTTCTGAACTTGTGACTACTGTTTCCCGTGGAGTTCCAGGCTTCTCATTTCAGTTCTTAGTGGGTAAAGCCCAAGAGTACGCCAAGAATGGGTGCTGGGTTGCTTTCAATGCTGTGTTGGCCTTGTGCATCTATGGCATAGTACTATTCCCCAATATACCGGATTTTGTGGACTTCGATGCTTTCTACTTGTTTGCCGCTGGTAATCCTGTGTCTACTTTACTCGGAGATCTCTATCACTCACTGCATTACAAGAATGAGAAGGGAAGAGGGAAGAATGTTCATCTGTGTGTACCCTTGTTGAATATGTGGTTTGAGAGTCACCTTCCTAAGAGAGGATCTGCTGCAGAGACTACAGTTCCAGTTGGTTGGTCAGAGCGTCTGATGAGGCTATCGTCGGAAGATATGGAGTGGTTTGATAGAGACCTGTTGGGATCTGAGCTCATCTTTAGCTGTGCTGGGTACCCTAATGTGCCATTGATAGGAAGAAAAGGGTGTATCAATTACAACCCTTCTCTATTCATTCGCCAGTTCGGATATGCGCTGAAGAATCCACCTCAAGAGGAAGAAGTACAGGAATCTCTGTACTTCACCGGTGACGTGAAGGGGGAGTTATTAGCCAAGTTGCGACATGCTTGGACGCGTATTAACCGCAAAGGGAAGCCGTTGTTAGGAAAGAATGACTGTCAGGCCTATGCACCTTATAGAGCTTGGATTCAGGAGAGGGCTAGTCAGTTGAAGATGCCATTTCCAGACGCACCAATTCTTGCTCCTACTCCGGTAGAAGAGCCGACTACTGTTTCTAGAGAAGCATATGAACAGGTTGTGAAGGAGAAAGAAGCCTTGATGAAGATTAACGAAGGGTTAGAGCAAGAGTTAGCCCAGGCGCGCAGTGAGAAGAACAAGGCCGTATATGCTTTCCAACAACAGATTGAGCTGGTAAACAGGTTAGGAGCTGAGTTGACCGAGGAGAAGAAAAAGCGCGAACGTCTGGGGCAAGAGTTCAGAAGCTCCCATGACATGCTGGAAGCCAAAAAGAAGGCGCTCGACGCAGCACACCGAGAGATATCCTCTTGCAATAAGACTTGGAATGCTACACTCACCAACAACAAGCAGAGGGAAGATAAGCTAAAGCAGCAAATTTCCGACCTCGAGGAGAAGTTGAAGTCTAGCATCAAGAAGTGTGAGGAAGAAGTGATGAACCGGTATAGTGTCCAGCATGCACTGAACAAGGCAATCAAATCCAGAGATGAAGCAGTGTCCCAGAAGCGAAAGCTAGAAGATTGCTTCGGAGAAGCGGCATGGGAAGAAACTGCTGAAGACGTACGCCGTGTTCTTAAGAAGAGAAACCAGCTTGTTGAAGGGCTGCTGGATCGACCAAGTCATCCAGAGACCAAGAAGTTGATAGAAGAGTACCAAACTTTTGGGAGGATCTGATCATTCCATTATTTGTATGCTTTATTTGCATAGTGCTGACCATCACCAGGATTGTTGGTTGAGGTCATGCCTTCTTTGTACTCTCAGTGATATTGTACCCTGGGCTTATTGATTCTCACTGTTATATATGAGGCTTTCTATGATTCAGCTCCGGTATTCTTATTGTCAATACTGTCACCGCACCGGCACCTTCGCACTAGAACTGGGGGAATGAACTTCCCTAATGCACAGACACATTGCATTGCATTCATATTCATCTCGCATAACAGGTAATCTATGAATGGTGTCTTATCTCTTGCTCTGTATCAGGTACTTAACAGGATTCCAGATCAACATCCGCACCGCTATTCTACACGATCCAACTGTCGGAAAGTCATGGACCAGATTCAGAATGAGATGCAGGATGTACGCGAGAAGCTCGCCCTCTTCATGCAGACCATGGAGGCTATAGCAAAAGGGCAAGAGAACTTGCAGGCCATGGTCCAGCCTCTGTTGGCTCGCAACGCTGGTCATGGTAACGAAGATCATCAGTCTGTCCGGGTTGATACTGCTCATGGAGACGGCACTCCCACGCCAGTGGCTCCGCCTGTCGTCAATGTGAATGCTGCTAACGTCAACAACGCTACCGCTGCTGTGAATGGTAACGTCGGAGTTGGAAATGAAACTGCTGTCCATAACGCTGGGCTGGGCGATGTCAATGTGGGAGATAATCTCGGAGGCAATGGCTTTGTCAACGCTGGGTTCGGATTCAACGATCAGGGATTCGACAACACTGGCAAGTATGGCTTTAATGCTCAAGGCTTTGGGCAAGATGGTTATGGTATGGTCAATCAGGGCTACGGAGGTTTTGGAAACGGAAACGGTGCTGGTTTTATGGCTGGTGGTCCTGCTGGAGGTGTTCAAGGGTATGGCAACAGAGGCCGAGTTCCAGGGATGAATCAAGTCAGAGCTGGACGGAATAATGCATATGATGGATACGGGGCTGGAAACGGTATGTGGCAAGAGGATCAGCAGGAAGACGCCTTCTCTGGAGGGGGCTTTGAAGGGCCGATGGATGATTCTCAAAAGATTAGAATGCTGGAAGAGCAAATGAAGGGAGTCCTAAACCAGAGTGCTGTGGGTCTGGACATGGCAACTATGGGCTTGGTACCTGGCTTGAGGGTGCCCATTAAATTCAAAGCGCCTGCGTTCGATAAGTACAAAGGAGATACATGTCCGAAGGTTCATGTACGGGCTTATTACAGAAAGATGTCTGCATACTCCACTGACGAAAGAATGCTCATGCATTTCTTTCAGGATAGTCTATCGGGCCCTTCCTTAGAGTGGTACATGGGGTTGGAGCCCACTGATATCAAGACTTGGAAGCAATTAGCAGAGGCGTTCGTAGCCCATTACAAATATAACAGTGACCTGGCACCCAATCGGGTCCAGTTGGCCGGGCTTTCGCAGAAGAAGGGGGAGAGTTTTAAAGAATACGCGCAAAGGTGGCGCGATATGGCTGCCAGGGTCCGTCCTCCTGTGGAAGATAAAGAAATGAACGATATGTTTGTTGGTACATTCACCGGGCTGTTTCATGATATGTTGTTTCATACGTCTCTGGCTAGTTTTTCAGACCTGATCTTGATGGGGGAAAAGATTGAGCGGAACATTAAGCAAGGAAAGTTCCAAGTCGATGAATCAACTGCATCTGGCAGTAATAGGAAAGCTTATGGTGGGCGCCGTCAGGGCGAAGCTAGCGCGGTATTTGGAGGCCGAGGCCGAGGCCGAGGCAGGGGAAGAAATCCATATCGTCAGCAGCAGCAAGTGTCGAGTGTCACCATCCCGTATCAACAACAACCAATTCAGCAACAACAACAGGTTCAGCAGCAACCAATGCCACAGCAGCAGCAGCCTCAGCAGGGGGCACAGCAAGCTCAGAGAAAATTCCAGGGTGGTAAGCCGAGAAGGGTGTTCGAGAAGCCTCCCTCTAACTATGCTGATTTATTGCAGACCTTGTTGGGATTGAATCTGGTGGAGAAAAGAACCTTGGCACCGATAACGGGAACTCCCCCGTTCGGCTATGATGCAAATAGGCGCTGCGAGTTTCATTCTGGGGCCCCGGGCCATGATATAGAAGGTTGTCATGCTTTTAAGCACGTTGTGCAGGATCTCTTGGACAACAAGTCTATCAACTTCGGAACGACCGGTGCGAATATAGTCCAGAAACCCATGCCTAATCATGGGGCGAATGCCGTGCTGACTGAGGAAGGTCTGAATCTGATTATGAATGTTGAGGATTTAAAGACGCCGCTGAGCGAAATAAAAAGCCGACTGTTGCAGGGGGGTGTTTACCCGGGTTGTAATGAGTACTGCTTAGATTGTTGGGCCCTGTCTGGGGGGTGTGAGGATTTGAAGAAAGGCATTCAGGCCTTAATTGATGAAGGTGTATTGCAGTTTGACAGAACAGCAACTGATGAGCCTGCAGGGGCAGTAGTAGATAATCGGAGTGATGTTGCCACAGTGACAATTCCTAGGAAGACGATCACTATTTCAGCACCAGCTCAGCGACCACCGATTACTATAACTAAAGCCGGGCCAATCCCGTATGAGAACACGAAGGCGGTCCCATGGTCATATGGGCTAGAGGTGTATTGTGACGGGATTAAAATCGATGTTAACAAGCAGTCAGCGGAGGTTGTGGATAATGTTGTGGGCTCAGGAGGCATGACGAGGAGCGGCAGGATCTTTATATCTCCTGAAGTAGAGGCCGAAAGGCTAGCGAAAGGAAAAGGGAAAGCGGTTGAGAATGTTCCGGTTCAAGCAAATGAAAAAGAAGCAGCATCTAAGGATGTCGAAGAATTCATGCGCTTAATTCGGAAGAGCGATTATAAAATCGTGGAGCATCTGCAGCAAACGCCATCCAAAATATCTATTCTGTCATTGCTGTTGTGTTCAGAGGCTCACCGAAATGCTTTGCTGAAAGTCCTGGACACTTCTTTTGTACCACAGGATGTCTCCGTGAACCAGCTAGAAGGAGTATTGGCACATGTAAATGCGGGCCACAGTCTGGGCTTTACTGATTTCGACTTGACTCCGAAAGGAAGGGATCATAATATGGCATTACATGTATCCGTTGAGTGCAGAGGGTCGACAATGTCGCACGTATTGGTTGACACCGGGTCGTCTTTGAATGTGCTGCCTAAGAAGGCTATGATGAAGCTGGATGTTCGAGGGATTTTGTGTACACCAAGTGATTTGGTGGTCAGAGCGTTTGACGGCACGCGGAGAACAGTCTTCGGATCGATCACATTGCCTCTGCAAGTGGGTCCGGAAGTGTTTGCAACGGAGTTTTATATCATGGATATACAGCCTGCGTACAGCTGCTTGCTGGGAAGACCTTGGATTCACGGGGCAGGGGCAGTTACGTCAACCCTGCATCAAAAGTTAAAGTATATGGTCGGAGACAGTGTAGTCACCGTGTGCGGAGAAGAAGACATCCTGGTCAGCCATCTTTCTTCGTTTAAATATGTGGAAGTCGACGGGGAGATCCACGAGACGCCATGCCAGGCATTCGAAGGTTTGCGCATAAAGGACAAGGGTCCCGGGCCAAGCAAAGTGCCAGAGATAGCTGTTTCTTCGTATAAAGAAGCCCAAGCGCTAGTGAAGGCAGGAGAAGCCACGGGCTGGGGCAAAGTATTGGACATTCCGGTGAAAATGGACCGGTTCGGACTGGGGTACCGACCATCGTCATCAACTCCTTCTGTGGGGGCCCCTCATTTCAGAAAGTCAATCACCATCTCTGCCAGTGGAGTATGCCATGAATCTGTCAATGCTGCTTCAGAATCCGATGAAGGGGACAGCGACTATGATATGGATGCCTGGATTCAGCCAAGCACGCCAGGACAAGGACTGTGCAACTGGTCTATTCAGGAGCTTGTTCCTGTGACTTTTAAACAGTAATGCTTTGCTTTATTAATTGTTGAATAATCTGATGTCTTGCCCGGGGCATCAGGATTTGCTTAGGGCTGTGTTGTTATAAACATTGCTTTGTTAATCATTAAATAAATGGCGTTTTTTCATGTGTAAATACTGTAATCCCTGTTTTTCTTGTTTTGTATTTTTCAATAAAATGGCAACGTGGTTATCCGCTTTATACGCATTTTGAAGCACTTAACCCTTTCTTTTGCAGGATAACATTTTCAGATGACATCCTTGAACCATCTATGACTCGTCCCGACTTCGAGCACCCGGTATTCCAGACCGAAGAAGAGGTTGTCGAAGATAGCGATGTTCCTGAAGAACTGTCTTGGTTAGTGAAGCAAGAGGAAAGAGCCATTCTGCCTCACGACGAGGTTATCGAAATTATCAATTTGGGGTCGGAAGGGGTTGAGAAAAATATTCGTATTGGAGCCGCACTGCAGAGTGATATCAAGCGGAAACTGGTTGAAATGCTCCGGGAGTATAATGATGTATTCGCTTGGTCGTATCAAGATATGCCAGGGCTCGATACTGATATGGTTGTGCATCGCCTGCCACTGAAAGAAGATTGCCCGCCGGTCAAACAAAAGCTTCGCAGAACGCGACCAGATATGGCAATGAAGATCAAAGAGGAGGTGCAGAAACAGTGGGACGCTGGTTTCCTGGCTGTGACGAAGTATCCTTCATGGGTTGCTAACATCGTACCAGTGCCAAAGAAAGATGGCAAGGTTCGAATGTGCGTGGATTATAGAGATTTGAATAAAGCAAGCCCAAAAGACGATTTTCCACTTCCTCATATTGACGTGTTAGTTGATAATACTGCTCAATACTCTGTATTCTCCTTCATGGATGGCTTTTCAGGCTATAATCAAATTAAAATGGCGCCAGAGGATATGGAGAAGACTACTTTCATAACGCCTTGGGGAACATTTTGCTATAAAGTGATGCCCTTTGGTTTGAAAAATGCTGGGGCAACGTATCAGCGTGCGATGACAACTCTCTTTCATGACATGATGCATAAAGAGATTGAAGTTTATGTTGACGATATGATTGCTAAATCCCAGACGGAGGAAGAGCATCTGGTGAATCTGTTGAAGTTGTTTAAAAGGCTTAGGAAGTTCAGGCTGAGGCTGAACCCTAACAAATGCACCTTCGGGGTGAGATCGGGTAAGCTCCTGGGGTTCATAGTAAGCGAAAGAGGAATAGAGGTCGATCCTGCTAAAATAAAAGCAATTCAAGAAATGCCGACGCCTAAAACAGAGAAAGAGGTGCGCGGGTTTTTAGGGAGATTGAACTACATTGCTCGGTTCATATCTCACCTAACGGCCACGTGTGAACCATTATTCAAACTCTTGAAGAAAGATCAAGCTGTAACATGGAACGATAATTGTCAAAAGGCGTTCGATAAAATAAAGAAGTATCTGCAGGAGCCTCCTATTTTGATACCCCCAGTGGCAGGGAGACCCTTGATAATGTATTTGACGGTTCTTGAGGGAAGCATGGGTTGCGTTCTCGGTCAACACGACGAGACGGGGAGAAAAGAGCATGCAATTTACTATCTGAGTAAGAAATTTACAGACTGTGAATCTCGATACTCAATGCTGGAGAAAACTTGTTGCGCGCTAGCCTGGGCCGCCAAGCGTTTGAGGCAGTACATGCTGAATCATACAACCATGCTCATCTCGAAGATGGATCCAATCAAATATATATTTGAAAAGCAGGCGTTGTCAGGTAGAATTGCCCGGTGGCAGATGATCTTGACTGAATACGATATTCAATACGTCTCGCAAAAGGCAATAAAGGGGAGTGTGTTGTCTGAGTATCTGGCGGAGCAGCCTATTGAAGAGTATCAATCGATGAGATTTGACTTTCCTGACGAGGATATCATGTATCTCAAGATGAAGGATTGTGAAGAGCCGTTACCAGACGAAGGACCAGAGCCGGGGTCCAAATGGCAGATGATATTTGATGGAGCTGTGAATGCTTACGGTAGCGGAATAGGGGCAATTATCACTACGCCGCACGGGTCGCACATCCCGTTTACTGCCCGATTGACCTTTGCTGTTACCAACAATGAGGCCGAATACGAAGCTTGTATAATGGGGCTTGAAGAAGCCATTGATTTGCGAATCAAACATTTAGACGTATACGGAGACTCAGCTCTGGTGGTGAATCAGATCAAAGGGGAATGGGAGACACGGCAGCCCAATTTGATACATTACATGAATTATGCAAGGAGATTGTTGCCTTTCTTCGACAAAGTTGAATTGCATCACGTGCCACGGGCAGAAAATCAAATGGCTGACGCCCTTGCCACTTTGTCTTCCATGTACAAGGTCAATTTCTGGAACGAAGCTCCCCAAATCACTATCTCTCGGTTGGACAGGCCAGCTTATGTATTTGCTATTGATGAAGCGTCTGATGACAAACCGTGGTATTTTGATATCCTTAATTTCCTGAAGAATAAAGAGTATCCGGCTGGGGCATCCAGTCAAGATCAGAAGACTCTCAGGAGATTAGCGGGTAATTTCTATTTGAACCCGGATGGCGTCTTGTACAGAAGAAACCACGACTTGGTGTTGTTGCGTTGTGTGGACGAGAAGGAGGCAAAGCTTCTCATGGAGGAAATTCACGAAGGTGCCTTTGGTACGCATGCTGGCGGGCATGCTATGACGAGAAAACTGCTGCGGGCAGGTTACTTTTGGCTGACGATGGAAACTGATTGTTTCAAATTTGCAAGAAAGTGCCACAAGTGCCAAATCTATGCTGACAAAATACATGTGCCTCCGAGTCCTCTAAATGTGATGGCATCTCCATGGCCATTCTCAATGTGGGGAATCGATATGATTGGAAAGATCGAGCCGACGGCTTCTAACGGGCATCGGTTCATCCTCGTAGCAATCGATTATTTCACCAAGTGGGTGGAAGCAGCGTCTTACGCAAATGTAACGAAGCAAGTGGTGGCTAGATTCATCAAGAGAGATATCATTTGCCGATATGGAATTCCCGAGCGGATAATCACGGATAATGGTTCTAATCTGAACAACAAAATGATGAAGGAGCTCTGTCAGAATTTCAAGATCGAACATCACAACTCCTCCCCTTACCGACCCAAGATGAATGGCGCTGTCGAAGCGGCCAATAAGAATATCAAGAAGATCGTCCAGAAAATGGTGGTGACGTATAAAGATTGGCATGAAATGCTACCTTTCGCTTTGCACGGTTATCGTACGACGGTACGCACATCAACCGGGGCAACTCCGTTCTCGTTGGTATACGGAATGGAAGCGGTATTACCATTGGAAGTTGAGATCCCTTCTCTGAGGGTATTGCGAGACGTTCAGCTGGACGAGGCAGAATGGGTAAAGAACAGATTGAACCAACTGAGTTTGATGGATGAGAAGAGGCTAGCTTCTCTGGCATACGGTCGTTTGTATCAAAGACGAATGAAGAAAGCGTACGACAAGAAGATACTTCCGCGAAGCTTTCAGACGGGCGACCTTGTGCTGAAAAGGATTCTCCCGCCGCAAGCAGATCACAGGGGCAAGTGGACCCCCAACTACGAAGGGCCATACGTTGTCAGTAAGGTCTTTTCAGGAGGAGCTTTATTGTTGTCCACCATGGACGGGGAAGACTTTGCGTCACCTGTGAATTCGGACGCAGTTAAAAAATACTTTGCTTAAAATAGACCCGCTGGACAGAAAAAAGAGAGTCCAGGCAAAAATGGGGCATCCTGGCGAACCAAAAACAGAATGAAAGGTTCGAGCAAAAGTTAGGGATAAAATCGAAAAAATGTACACCCGCGAAGTTGAAAACCTACACTGGGCGGCTTCGGCAAAAAAGGGTATCCCGGTGAACTGAAAACCCGTAAAGGGCGGTTCACGCAAAAGTTAGGGATGAGAAAAGCAAATGACTGCGGTCCGAATTCGAATTCAATGAGCATCAGTGCGGGAGAATATGTTTGAGGAGTCAGTTATCGGATGCAACCTCTTCAGAAGTGGGGATACCGGGAAAGTATAAGAGTCGGACGAGTCAGGGGAGGATCAGTTCGTGGTGTTCATCTGCATCCAGTTGCCGACATGTGTACAAAATTTAATTTGTCAATATTTATGCTTCTTGTGAATACTTGCATACTTGTATATTTGCTTTGCGTAGCTTCCTCTTTTCAGGAGTTACATCCCGTGTACAAAAACTCCGCCCATTCAGGGGCCCAATCAATGAAAATGTGTTATTCAGTACTTGATGCCTGTTCTTTACTGTTTTGCGCACGATAAAACGCCTAAGTTTGATGAAGCTAGCATGAGTATAACATCACTGGCCCTTGCCAACAATTGTTAAAGCTTTGAATTAACTGAGTGTAACGTCACTAACCTGAATCGATTTGGATTGCATAGGCTTGTTGTGTCTTGTTTGTGTTGTTGCAGGTTTCATAACTGTACGAAGAAAGGCTTGATCCCCACGCAGGTCAGGCATGTTCTTCCTGAAGAAGGAGAGAATTCCCCAGCTAGCCGTAGCTTATCCAAAGGACGTGCTCCAGAGAAGTTACTCGTCTTCAGCAGAGTTTAGTGATTCCGGGATCGTAAGGCTGTATTCAGACAGGTTCGTCTCCCCCCGCAGGGTCCTGCATTCTCCCCCGGCGGAGTCAGTAAATTTTCCCCAAGAGAATCCAGCCATCCCCAGCGGAGTTCTCTTTTCAGCAAGTGTTCTTTCCTTCCAGTGGAATCTGAAGATCAAGACTCTCCCCAGCAGAGTTGATGGTGGGTCCTGTCATTTATTTTGTCAGAGATACCGGTGATATCAGTTCACGTTCCAGCAGAAAGATCAATCATACCAGGTGCATCTGCCATTCCCCAGCAGAGTTATATTCCCCAGCAGGGGGTTACTTCAACAAGACGTGTGGTTTGAGTTCCCAACTTCCCAGCAGGGTCGACTTCATCCTACCAGCATTTATTTTGCCGGAATAATTTTGTAGCATCAGGCTATCCCCGGAGAGTCGGCGTTATCCTTCCAGCATTTATTTTGCTGAAGCAGTTTCTGTACTCTAGTAGTTCAGGTGGAGAGAGCTCTTGCTCAAATAAATTACCAAACAATCAAGATCTCGGCAGGAGATATTCAATGACAATGTCAGTTTCGGCGGTATTCCCCACAGAGTTATCGTGATAAAACTCTCTTCGTCTCCAGCAGAGTCATTTATGCAAATGTATCTGATTTTCCCCAGCCAGAGTGGCCAGGATAAGAATCTCCTTATCCCCAAGCAGAGTTTGTTTGTCATCAACGGGTCGCATGAATCAGAATTTCAGAGACCACCGCCGGTTATCAGAGCAGGCGTCCGATAGTTGGTTTTCAGACATCCCCAGTAGAGTTCATCTCAAAGTCGCTGTCGCGTCAGCGCTAAGAAGTTTGTGGGTGAGGATCATTGAAGAATTAAGTCCTGACGTGGACCATTTACTCCTAGAATGACGGGATTTCTTCAGAAGTGGGCGTCCTAACGTGGACAGGTTTGTTTTACCGGATTGGTAAGGTATCTTTATTCGTAATGGTGAAATGTGCGTCCTGACGTGGACAAGTTTGTAGTTCTTTGTGATAACAAGATACAAGAATCCTGACGTGGACAGATTTATCCTTCTTCGTGTTGTTGACAAGGGTAAGTCCTGACGCGGATATTTCCCCAGCGAGTCGAAGACGTGTGAGTCCTTACGTGGACAAGTTATTTCCCCAGTGGGTCGAGGGTGTGAGTCCTTACGTGGACAAGTCTTATTTCCTCAGTGAGTCGAAGACGCCTGAGTCCTAACGAGATCAGTGTCCTGACGCGGACAGATCAAAGAGATTATTATTCCTAACGTGGAAAGACGGAGATTCCTAACGCGGGAAAGAGGTAGTCCTTACGCGGACGTATCAAAAGATAGTTTCCTTACGCGGAAATGACAGTATTCCTAACGTGGAAAAAGAGAGTCCTTACGTGGACAGGTTAAGATGGCATTCCTTATGTGGAAAAATGAGTCCTGGCGCGGACAAATTGAGAAAGAATTGATTCCTTACGTGGAAAGATCAGAGTCCTTACGTGGACATATCAAGAGCAGTCCTTATGTGGAAGAAAAATGGTTTCCTTACGTGGAAAGACGAGCATATTCCTTACGTGGAAAGATTGAGTCCTCACGCGGACATATCAAGATTGATTCCCGACGTGGAAAGAAATGGATTATTCATGACGGGGAGAGAGTTTAGTCCTGGCGCGGACAGATCGAAGAAGATATTCCTAACGTGGAAGAAGGAAGTTAGTCCTTACGTGGACAGATGCAAGAAAAGTTGAGTCCTGACGTGGACAGGTTCAGAATCAAAGGTTGGATTCCTAACGTGGAAAGATCGGAGTCCTGACGCGGACATGTCAAATGAAATTGGAGTCCTTACGTGGACAGATTGATGTAGTTCTCCTTACGCGGAAAGAAGATTGCTTCCTAACGTGGAAAGATAAGAGCGTTACTCCTAACGTGGACGATGTGATTCCTAACGTGGACAGGTGTTACTCCTAACGTGGAAGAGTGTTATTCCTAACGTGGACAATTCAGTTTACGGAAATGCAGGTGAATTATCCCCAGCGGAGTTGCCGAGATTTTCCTGGGTTGACAGTAAGTGGAGTCCTAACGTGGACAGGTTTTAGTTGAGATTTCTTCGTGTTGACAATAGACAGAGTCCTAACGTGGACCAGCAAGCAATCTGTTACAACAGAATCCTCTTCAGAACGATGAAGACAATCCCCAGCACGGTCGTGCGAGATCAGTGGGTTGCTGTAACAGTCAGATTCAGCTGACGAATGTTATTCCTCAAGCAGGAGCGCAGTTTATTTCTGCGGTTGGCAAATTTCTGGTTTCACTAGTATTCAACCGTCTCGTACCGCGAATGTCTGAAGGCTCCGGGCTCTTCATCCAATCGGGTCCAAGTCGCTTGAATAGGGGCAGCTGTTGCACCCTAAAATTTGCTCAACCTTATTCCTTGGATTTATGTTTCATTATCATTAGCATTTGCATATAGAGTCATGTACATAGACTAACCATCTGCATAGCATAAGCATAGCAAGTCATTCAACAGGGGACCAATCATTATTTTCATCTCTAGAGGCCTATCAAGAGGTTATTATCCCAATTCAGTCATATTCAAGTCATCAGGAAAGAATTTGAAAGCAAAGAGTTCAGCAGATCAAGCCTTGGGTCTATCTCCTAGCTGAGGGTATCTGAGGATCAACAAGAGGGTTGTGAGCTGTGAAATGAAAGCATGGAGAGCATCTAGACATCTTGAGAGACTTATAAAGTCATTTGGAGAAGAAAGCAAGTCATTGATGAAAGCACAAGAGCTATAGTGGAAGACAGTCAACTAGGGTTTCATCTGGGTCAACCCTAGGTCAACCCTAGGTCAATTGACTGACTTAAGAGTGCATTCAAGTCTATTGGAGAGATGTGGGGATCACCATTGAACATATAAAGGAGGATATGGAGATATGACAAGGAGAATTCAAGAGAAATCAAGGAGAAGAGGAGTTACTAAATTAGGGTTTCTCTGTAAAATCCCCTAGTTTAGGTCAAATTTCCAAGCAAGATAAGTCAAAATGCTAGCTTCAGATGGCTTCTTGGCCAACATGAAACTTGTAGAGGATCTCAAGACCTTTAATTTGAGTGGTGGAAGACCTCAAGGAGATTTATAGAACTCAAGTTATGGTCCTTACAAGTTACAGGTCATCTGGGGTGTCTGAATTTTTGTCTGTGAAAGTGACTTGACTTCCAAGCTAGTTTTGCCCCTCAAGGAGATTTCAAATGAATTCTTGGTCAACATAAGAATTGTTCCTCATTGTCTTAGCTTTCTAGAATGGTATGGCATGCCTTCATATGATGTGGAGAACTCAACTTATGGTCTTGACAAGCAAAGGGTATTTTGGGCATTTATGAATTACAGGTCATTTTAACCTATACCCAAAACTCATACAAGGAGGCCTCAAATGGAAAAACTTACAACATCAAACTTGCTCCAAATGGGATTTTAAGTCTAGAAAGAAGGTCACAAGTTATTGGAGAAGCTCATAGCATGGAGTTGCATGATTGGTCAAAATATGAACTAAAAAGGCTTATAAAGTGAATAATTTCAAGTTGGAAAATGGTTTGGGAGATTTACAAGTCCAAATGGAGACTTCCAATATATGATTTTGAATGGAAAAATAATTCTAAGAACAATGGTTCACCCACTTTTTTGAGTTTAGAAGGAAAAAATGAAGTTATCCATGGTTGCTTATCATTTAAGAAACATAATCAAAAATGAGCCAAAGTTTGAAAACAAGGGAATGTGCAAGATGGATCTAGAATGTTCATTTGGGGTCTATATATTCATGAAAGGAGAATTTGGCAAGGGTTGGCCTCATTTGCACCAAGAATTTCACAAAATTTCTCACACTTTTTCATTGGAGTTTCATTGTAATTCTCTCAAAACCTTCATCAACTTTCATCAAAATCAACTCAATCTGACTCCATCATCATCATAGATCATAATTGAAGCAAAGTTTTGGTGTGAATCATTCATTTTCGAGCACTCTTTTTCAAGAGCATCAAGATTAAAGTTGCAAGTGGATAGCATAATTCTGGCCAAATCTCATCCAAAGCTTGCATACAGAATCACATACATCAAGGATTGATCAAGATCCAGCACTTAGAAGCCTCAAATCATCGATCTCCATAGCTGTTTGCAAGATTTTGCACAAGGTAAGTTTTCAATCACACAGCTCGATCTAGTTAGTTAGGCATGATTTTGTTAGTGTAGAGATGATCTAGGTGGTTAGGAGATTAGTTTAGATGAATTTGGAGTGATTTGGAGTCCATTGTTAGCAGGTGCCATAAGCTGTTTGGATCAATATCTCTTAGGTTAGGGCATTAGAATCTAAGCTTGATAGCGCAGGTTGCTCTCCATTAGTTGTAGTTCAGTTTAGGTTAAGTTTGATTGAGATTGGTGATGGTCCATACCAGTGCATTTCAATGGTGGTCAGTATGTGATTCAATCGAATTAGTTGATGTGGTGAATTTCAAAGCGAATTGATGCCCTAAGCTTGTAGAGGGAGAGATTTGGAACAGATTTCATGTTTACAGCATGTGGATTAGTTGCGTGGGGGATGAGAACAGAGAGGGAGAAAGTAGCTCGTGCATGAGCTCGCATGGAGTTGAAACCCTAGTTGCAGGTCGTTTTGGAGAAGAAACAATCATGACCGTTCATGGTAGCTTGGACTTTTGACTTAGGGTAGGATCGGATGGCTGGTATTTGATCTGAATTTGGAGGGAAAGAATGAAGCTGGCCAAAACGCGCCGTTTCATTAATTGAAACGGGCGGGCCTGAGTGGATGATGCTATCCCCACCCCCAGGTTGTGAGCCCAAATCATATTCAACGTGTTTTCATTGTTATTTTCACCCCCTGGCATTTTATTCTATTTCTTTTATTTCTGAATGAAGCTGGGCCTTAACCAGAATGCTAAGCGCACCCCCCTGCTGTTGGCCCATTGTGATTTTGAACTGGGGCGAACTGCTATTCATACCCCTCTCTCTTATTTTAATTCATTTCATTTTCTTATTTCATTTTAATATTTTACCAATTTTCATAAAATCATAACTAATTCATAAAAAATGCTTTTTAATCCATTCTTTTTACCATGTTTTCATTAAAATGTCTAGAATATTATAGGAAAATAAATTTTCATTTTTAGTTTTATTTCATATTTTTTACATATTTTCTAAATAAATGTCATAATAAATAGTTACATTTCATGCATTATTTTTATGATTTTTGTTCTCTCACATGCTTTAATATTTTTTGATCACCCTTTTCATATTGTTTAGATGAGATGTTAGGCTTGTAGAAATATTTTAGTTCCCATTTTTAGAGGCTAATTTTAGGTGATTAATAAGTGCTTGAATATCATGAACAAAACTAGGGTTTTTAGGTGACAACTTAGGAGTTTGATTTCATTTCCCTTAGGACTTAGGGTTTGAATAGATTAGTTATGGGACTATAGGGGCTATGGGTAGTTATTAGATCCCTTAGAGAACAGTTAGGATTCCCCTACTGCTATTATTACTGTCTGTATATCTGTTGTCTGGTGTGGTGTGCCCTCTGGGGATTGTTGCTTGTTTGATTGGGTATTGGGATTGCCTGGGGCCCTGGGGAAGCTGAAGATTTGTGAAGATGAAGCTATTGGAGATTCAAAGATTGAAGATCAACTGTCAGAGTTGAGGAGGAGTTTCTTGCTGGCAGATGCTGAGGAGATTAGGGTTTAGGAGCTAGGCAGAGCTCTAGATTAGAAATTTTGTTTCTCAAACATGGATTGCCTTGTCTGCATCCATTCTTCTCTGTGATTCAGAGTCTCTCTAAGACACTCACCCCCTTCCTTTGGAAGGCTTGGTGATGGTGTCCATGAGATAGAACTCTTGAGAGAAAATGTCTCTTGTGTTAGAAGCAGTCTGTTCACCACCTTTGGTAGTCAGCTGATTGCTTAACACCCAATTCACTCTTGTGACTGATCCCTCATCCTGGAGGTTTGAGCTTGAAGAAAAGCCATTGCAGATGGAAGACTGATGATCAAAGCCCTTGCCTGAAGGCCATGAAGATGGAGATTGATGCTTGTTGAAGCTTGTGAATGATTGGAGATTGCTTGAAGCTAGTTGTTGATTCAGAGCTGCTGATGCTGTTGCTTCTGCTGTATTTCATTTGTTGGTGTATTGATTGGTTTTCTGAACTGTATTGTTTGCTGTTTACCCTGCTGGGTTGAGAGTGAAGTCTGTTCACTTTCGCCTATTGTTTTCTAGGTTCGAGGTTGAGTGGGACTCCCTTGCCTCGCTTGTACTGTTGCATCCATGCATTTTACTGTTTTACTGTATATATCTGTTATTGTTTCTGTTTCTGCCTATCCCGTAGGATCTCTGTTTCTCTCTGTGCAAGAGAGGAGCATGATAGACACTAGGCCTTAACCCATGCATGATAACATTAGGATAGCTTGTTTCCCTTCGCAACCGTAGTTTAGAGTTCTGTCTCTTTCTTTCTCAAAACAAACAGAAAAACACATAAAGATTTCAAACACAATAAAAGACACTTCTTCCGTAAAAGAATGTGAACTCATCAAAGCGTCATTTTTGTCCTCTTGGACTGTTAATCATAGAAACCTTTTTCAGAAGGAATAAAATCAACCAAGACAAGCTTGTGTCGTACGTGGCCCGAACTACGTTTGCTCTGATCTTCCACGTTGTGTGGAAGTACGTAGGCATAGGATGCGATATCCTAGCGAGCAACCTTCCCCTCCTTTCCCGTAGGTAGGCGAACTACGTTGACTCTGATTTCTCGTTCCAGACGGGAATACGTAGGCATAAAGTGCGATACTTTGCCGAGTCATTTCATTTTTATTTTCTTTTCTTTTTAACCCTTGACCTATAGAGTAGATAGAATAACAATCCATACCCGAAAACAAGCGTGGATCCCGTCGAGTACGACGGACGTGAGGGGTGCTAATACCTTCCCCTTGCGTAACCGACTCCCGAACCCAGGTTTTGGTTGCGATGACCATACCTTTCCCGTGTTGTGCGAGGTTTACTCTGAGCGTTTCCTTTCCCTCCCGTGGGATAAATAACGCACGGTGGCGACTCTTCTGTTCAGCCGGCGCCGATTTTCGCAGTAGCGACACCTAGCAAGCTCTACAGGTATTTCACAATCGTCCTCGTTTCCGTCTTCAGTTTGATAGATCGGATTCTCGAAATTGTAATTGGCAATAGTAGAACTGTTATCAACTGGATCCAGAGTGGATGAGGATACGCATTTTAGTGACGTGGGTGTGTGTAAGAACACATAGCTGATAAAGCAAAAATAAAAGAAAAAGAAAGACAAGGAACACAATATTTACGAAAACGAAACGTCCACTGATTTTATTGAATGAAGTATGCAAATGAAATGATGACCCGTAACAAGCACACCATTGTGCCCCGGGTAAGGCACATGGCTTGAAAGTTTTAATTGTTCCAGAAATTGCAAATTTAAAAACATAACACAGTAATAGTATTTACTCCTGACTAAAGGAGATAGGGATAACATCTTCAGCTTTCCAATTATTGAGTCCAGCACCCACAGTAGGAAAAATCCATGCCTCCAAGTTGTAGTCTTCATCTTGATCTCCCACAGTATTGATAACCCCTTGATTGGTGATACGAACAGCACGGGCACGACGGACAACCTTCTGGGACTCTGCAGTGAAACCCAAACCAAACTTGTCAGGCTTGTATGGAATATCAGGAAGCTGACCCCAAATAGTACAACCACCTTCTTCCACCACAGCTTTTGCATCATTGAGGGAGGCCATTGCCATTGTTGGAGGGTTTCTGATGACCACAGGAACCTTCTTCACAGCAGGAGGAGTCACACAATCCTTAACAGCCCAGGGGACCACTTCAAATGACTGACATGGAGTTTCAATGTATTCACCTTCTACTTCCAGATACTTGAAAGTGTTTACATGGCTGACAAAGTATTCTTCCTCTCCAAAGACAGTAACAACTTTTCCATTCACCGGATATCTCAATTTTTGATGTAATGTGGAGGTCACAGCACCTGCCCCATGGATCCAGGGACGACCAAGCAGACATGAGTACGAAGGACGAATATCCATCACATAGAATGTAGCAGTAAACACCTGAGAGCCAACCTTGATTGGAAGATCAATTTCCCCATGCACTACTCTTCTAGAACCATCAAAAGCCTTTACCACAATATTACTGGGCTTCAATACCGTATCTTCAGGACTCAGCTTGTTCAGGACTTCTTTAGGCAACACATTCAGAGAGGAACCATTGTCTATCAGCACATGAGACAGGGTAGTGCCCCTGCATTCAATTGAAATATGCAAGGCCCTGTTATGATCCCTCTTGGCAGGGGTCAAGTCAGCATCAGAAAATCCTAACCCGTTGTCATAGGTCAGGTGAGCAACACAATTCTCAAACTGGTCCACAGAAATTGCACTGGGTACATGAGCCATTTTTAGAAACTTGATCAATGACTTGGCATGAGCCTCAGAACATAATAACAGGGAGAGCATAGAAATCTTTGAGGGAGTATGCCCCAGCTGATCAACAATATCATAATCACTCTTGCGAATGATTTTCAATACTTCTTCCATCTGCTTAGAGAGGTCATCAGCAGCTGGCACATCAGTAGATACAGGCTCAATAACAGGACCCTTGCCCCGAGCATCAGTGGTGGAAGTAACAGCAGGAGTAACTGCACTCTTAGAAGCAACTGGAGGAGAGAAGACTCTTCCACTACGAGTGACCTTGCTAGATCCAGCAATATTATCAATGTCAACAGGCATATCAGGTAAAGGCTCCTGCTTGACACCATAGATGTAAACATCAGACCCATAGTGCCAAGGCACAGCTTTGTCAGATGTATAAGGGATAGGACCAGGAGTGGTAATGATCAGAGGAGCTACTCTGGCTTCAGCGACAACTTTCACAGAACCTTCAGCAGTAATCTTGATTGGGCCCTGACGAGTGATTTTAATGGGACCCTTTGAAGTGATTCTTAGTGGTACTTTGTCAACCATGTCAACCTCTTCAATCTTCTTACCCTGAGTCAGATGATCCACCATACTTTCTACAGATGCTGGTCTTCTTTCAAACACTATAGTATATTTATCCATGAGACGTTGAATCCCATCTCTCAAAATGAAGCAACTATCCGGCTTATAGGTACAATATAGACAATCTTCATGACAACCTGGAAAGATCCCAGCTTGTACTAACCTCTTTTTGATAACAGACAATGGTGTGCTCAACTCCATAACTGAATAGACATGCAGATCTTCATCAATATCTTCATCAATGGCGTTGACAGTCTTCTCGTGATTTGGCATTGGAGCTGTAATCACATTTGGAGTACCTGGTGGATCAAACTCAATTTCTCCAGCATCAATCATATCCTGAATTTTGTTCTTCAAGACCCAGCAGTTATTAGTATCATGTCCTGGACAGTTTGAGTGATATGCACATCGTGCATTGGGATTGTACTTGGGAGAGGTAACATTGGGATTCTGAGGGGCCTCCCTCAGGGTAATAAGTTCAGCTTTCAACAAGTGTTGCAATGCCTGAGCCATTGACATGTTGATCTTCGTGAACTGTCTTCTAGCCCTCTGTTGGTTGCCTTGAGGCTGCTCTGTTGTTGCAGGAGTTGGATTTGAAATATGAACTGCACTAACAGACTGATGCCTTCTGTTACGATCAGGCTGACCATACACAGCATTAGATTCTTTCTTCCCAGTGGGAGGCTTCTTTGCAGCACCTGGTGAAGAAGTGCCCACTTGGATCTTACCACTCTTGATACCATTCTCTACTCGCTCTCCTGTCATGATCAACTCAGTGAAGCTAGATGATGAGCTTCCAATGAGATGACTGTAAAACGGACCATTCAGCGTACACACGAACATATCAACCAACTCCCTATCAGTCAAAGGGGGTTGAACTCTTCCAGCTAAGTCTCTCCACTTCTGAGCATACTCCTTAAAGCTTTCTTTGGCACCCATAGACATGCTTTGAAGCTGCATGCGAGTGGGGGCTAAGTCAGCATTGTATTGATATTGCTTGTAGAAAGCTTCAGCAAGGTCATTCCAATCTCTGATGTTGACACTCTCCAACTGATAATACCACTCTAGCTGAGCTCCAGATAAACTCTCTTGAAAGAAATGGATCCACAACTTTTTATCAGCAGTGTGGGGTTGCATTCTTCTGACATAAGACCTCAGATGCAATTTGGGACAAGAGACCCCATCATAGACAACAAATGTAGGAACTTTGAACCCAATGGGTATGACCACCCCAGATATCAAGCTCAAATCCTCAAAATCCAGCCCAGATGATTTCTGTAATTCCATAGCATCCATTCTATCCACCAGCATCTTGAATTTGTCTTCGTTAGGCTCATCGTAGTAGTTAGCCTCAGAATCAGAGTCCCCCATAGTGTTGTGGAGACTGCCTCTCTCCTGCTCAGATTCTTCAGATTCATAGTCTTCAACATGTTCCTTGGTCTTGACAGGACCTTTGAACCTTCTTCCCATGTTGAGCAGCCCAGCAGACCTTCTAGCCTTCTTAGTCTTCTTGGCCAGCAGTGTCTTCAATTCATCCTGCCCCTTGGATAGGTTCAGGATCCGCTCTTGGAACTGTGCATTCTGTGCCTGGAGATCCTTAACTGATTGTTCAAGAGCCATTGCTGAAATAAACAGCGAGAAGATGAGAAACCTGTGCACAATTATAAACCTGTGATGCAATGATATGGGAATGCATATGCAATGTTTTCAAGGACCGCAGGATTTAAATTTGCTTAAACAATCAAGAAAGTAACTTTTTATTAGTAATAACTTGTTTTGCCTTTTAGGCTTACAAAAAATGAAAACGAAATAAGTACAAAAGATGGGGTTTTAAGTCTCCCATGGACGCTTCCTCTTTGTGTTGAGGTATGAGTTGAGGTTTCGTTCCTCATGAAGTAGCTTTGTTAGCTCTAGGATCCTTGCTTGGCTTGCTTTGTAATGAGCCTCGAAAGTATCCCTTTGCTCTTTCAGTTGGATCCATGATCTCTGCAAGTCTTCCATATCAGTAGGCATGTCTGGGTGAAGGATGGTATAAGCTGTGTCTCCTTCAGCAACAGGTTCCATGGTAACTGGTAGGACGGCAGGATATGGCATCATGAGTGTCTGAGCACGAGATCGTACCCATCTGAGATAAGCCTCCATAGGAATAGTGTACTTAGGCTCCAGTGTCTTGCTGTCAATCCTGTTTACCTTTCCCCAAGCTCGGATGAATCTCTGACGGTAACCCTGAAGATCGTTGTCGTAATCAAACACAATGCCCTGAATCAACATGTCATGTGGACCATCGCTCCGGGCGTAACCAAACTATCGTAAATCTAGAGATGGGTTGTAGGTGATGCCTCCTCTTATGCCTAGGAGTGGCACATTAGGAAACTCCCCACAACGGTCAATGATGGTGACATTCTCCATAGATCTGGAGCACCAATGGATGTCTGAGTGAGAAAGTGACATGATCCTCTTGGACCATCTGAACCCTTGCTCATTCTTCATTACTGAGCGAGGAAGGTGAGAAATAAACCACCTAGAAAGTAAAGGTATGCAGCACATCAAAGTTCCTCTTGCCCTTGTAGTACGGGTGTGAAGAGAATGTAGGATGTCTCCAAGTAAGGTAGGCACTGGATTGTGACTCAAGAATATGTTGATGGCATGAACGTCTATGAACTGATCAGGATTGGGGAACAACACTAAGCCATAAATCAATAAGGCTAAGATCTCCTCAAAAGCATCGTAGCTCATAGCCTTCAAGAACATTTGAGCTTTATCCACTAATACCTTGGCAAGAATACCTTTAACTCCACTTCTCGTCTCTAGAACAATGTCAGACTTCTTCAGATGTAGAGCTGCAGCAATAACTTCTGGTTTAAGCTCCTTCTCTAAGCCTGTGAATGGCTTCTGATCAAGAACAGGTATACCCAGAAGTTTAGAGAACTTCTCCATGGTTGGAACCAGCTGATAATCAGGAAATGTAAAGCAATGGTGCTTAGGGTCAAAGAACTGAAACAGCACACTCATCATGTCTTCACTGAACCCTGAAGTAACTAGATCCAATAAGTGACCATGTCTCTTGTTGAACTGGGAATGATCAGGCACTAGGGAAACCAACTCCTTGAGCTTAGCAGGTATCCCTACAAAGTTGATCCTGATGGTGTTTCTACGAGCAGAAGCCATGACCTGCAACAAAGAACAAAAATAAATCCTTTGGTCCTTGAAATGGTTAGGGAAATGATATGCTTATGATGCATGATGATGTCATGATGTCATGCTCAATCACAAACATGTGGCACACACAAACAAGTCACACCATAGCCCTAGGTTTAAAGGCTTGCATGAGGTTCAAAGGCAAGTACCCTCCCCTGAAGTTAGATGGTTCATCCTGTCCTACAAAAGTAACCAGGTTCTAGGGGATCTCAATATCATTGATCCTTCACAAGGGTGGTTGTTCAGAAGGCAACTTACTTGCCAACCAAAACCCTCCAAGTTTAAGATCTCAATGAGCGTAGTATCGAGTGTCAACCAACTTCAGTCTGCACCAAAGCCGGTTACCTCACTACTTTCTAAAGGCCAAGATGAGTTAACTAGGGTTCTAAAAGTCAGTTAGTGCATTGACAACATATGGCAGCCTCAATATTATCCTCAACTTGACTTAAGGAATATAAGCACCAACCAAGAAGTCGCACTAACTATGGCCACCAGATCAACCGTATCGATATACGTCGTACAGTTTCCTTGGTCTATTGCCATTTACCTAAGGTACACTAGATCCGGGTTAGGACCTTTCACACATAAGAGCACCCCAACAATATAATAATAAAGCAAACAAGGCAAACAATTTAAAGTGATCTTAATTCCTAAGGGTACCCCTCTTAAATAGATCCCCAGCAGAGTCGCCAGTTCTGTAACACGGTGGGAGAACTGACTTTAAACAATGTTGCGGATAGCAAGAGTCGCCACCGACTTTTATTTTATCCATAAGGAAAGGTTATAAAAGAACAGGAAAGACCTTAGAGAATATTTTGGGTCCGGGGGGTAGGTTATGAAAAGGGAAGGTGTTAGCACCCTTTTCATCCATGGTTATCCATGGGCTCTTAGGTACTTAAGCTCACTTTTGAATTGTTTTGAAAGTGTAGTGTGTGAATAGAAAATTTTCAGAATAGTTAATAAATAATCCATGTAAGGATGTGTTAAGAACTTGTTTGAAAACTTGTTGAAAATTTGTTTAAGTGCGAAACAGTTTTGAAGTGAGCAAGCACCTAGGAGTAACCTACCCTAATGTTTTAAGGTCTTTCTTATTCTTTATCCTTTCCTTAGTAAGACTATCCCTACTATAATGGAGTAGGTAGTCCTTACTTTGGATGTTAAGGGACATGTGAGGGACAATTGGATTTTTGAAGGCCATTGTGGGGTGTAATAAGCAAACTGGAGGGACTATCATCATTTTTCGAAAGGGACTCGATTCGTAAAGGCAACCATAAGGGACTTTGATGATTTTCTTTTTGAGGGACTTGCTTTATACACCCCACTTAACCAATATTCGTAGGCAACTTGAGGGATATCCTTAGGAAGTGAGACGGCGATTAAAATCGACTTACGTGTGTGACGTGTTTATTTTAATTATCTTTATTTAAAAGTGATCTAAATTTATTTTAATATTACATACATGTTGTTACACTCCCTAATTACTAACCATAATAATAATTAAATAATTAAACAACTTTACATCCAAGAAACAATTACAAAATAATAAGCAAAATAATTAAATAGCAAAGATAAATAAAATATAAATAAGCAATAATAAATAATAAAAGGGGTTAATTCTAAGTTTACTCGGCAAGACATCGCATCTTGTGCCTACGTATCCTTACGGGAGTGGAATCAGAGTAATCGTAGTTCCCCTCAATAGGGAGGTTAGAAACTTCTTTACTGTGGTCAAGGTCTCAAGGGGAATAAACGCATCTTAAGGACACGCTTATGTGGAGTGTAGAAACTCCAAATCTCTACGTTGAAATGTTAAGTTGTAATTAGGGTTAAATTAGGGATTCCACGGCGGGAAACCCTAAAATGAGCGCGGCGGCTCTTTGACCTAATGCTAAGGGTAAAATTGTAATTTTGCCTGCGGCAAGGCATTTGTGAAAATTAGGGTTTGTAAGAGTTTGTAAGGGTTTGAAGTTGAGGACTATTGGCGCGACGGCCAAACAGTTAGACCTAACCTTCGGATGTGTGCAATGTGACAGAAATAATAGTAAACGCGTGAGATAATTGAATCATGCAAACAGAGAGATAATGTCATAATTTAAACCATGCAAGCAGAAATTTAAAGGCAGAATTTAAAGAGCGATTGTTAAGTTCGCGAGGTTACATGAGAGGAGCAGATACAATATGATAATGAAATTTGAATTGAACAATAATAAAATAAAATAAATAACGGTTCTAGTTATTATTTTAAAAAAAAGATTTTAGTTATTATTTTAAATTTATCTAAAAAAAAGTTTTTCTTAAAAATAATAGGTTTTCATATTAATTTGGAAAAGATGTTAATGTTATTTATTTTAAAAAACATATTTTTATATTATAACAAATTTTAATAAATTAATGATAACAATAATAATAATAATGGTAATAATAATGATAATAATGATAATAATAATAAATAATGATAATAATAATAATAATAATAATAATAATAATAATAATAATAATAATAATAATAATAATAATAATAATAATAATAATAATAATAATAATAAAGCAATAATGAATTTTAAATGTGCCAAATAACCCAACAATGTTGCTAACGCAGAAATGCGCTCATCGCAACCAGATCTAAATCGGACGAAACAAAATTTATCGCAAAGAAAAAGAAATTAAGCAAAAAATAGTATTATTGCTCACACAAAAATGCGATCATCGCAACCAGATCGAACTAACACAAATGTCACGCGTCATGCACACAAATGTGCAAACATCGTATCGACATAATTCGATCAAAAATCTTATATATATAAACTCTAACAATTTAAAAATTATATATATATAAACGTAACAGTAATAGATAAAGAAAAAGAAATAACGGTAATAGATGAAGAAAAAGAAATAACGGTAAAAGATGAAGAAAAAGAAACAACAGTAATAGATGAAGGAAAAGAAATAACGGTAAACGATGAAGAAAAAGAAACAATAGTAATGGATGAAGAAGAAAACTAAATAACGGCAAACGGCACTCACTCCTCTTAGGTTTTTTTCCATCTCCTTTTTTCCAACAAGGCAACACATGTATATATAGGGAACAAATTAGGGTTAACACCAAATTGTCAATAATGTCCCTAAAGCCCATTTTAAAGCCCAAACTAAATAATTAGTTAAGAAAAAATAAAATTTAAATAATTTAAAATAATTAAAATAAACTTAAAATAAAAACTAATAATCCTATTGATTCCTAAAATAAAAAATATTATAAAAAGAACAAAATTTTTTTCAATATTTTTTATTTTATGATTTTTTGGATATTTTTATGAATAATTTAGAAAAAAGTGAAAAAAATAATATTTTAAAAAATGATTTAATTAAAATACGAAAATAATAATTAAATAATAATAAAAAACTATTTTTGTTATTTTTTTAATGAAAGATAGAAAAATTTAGAGTAAAAATAATAAAAAACAAAAAAAAGTGACAAAGGTGAGATTCGAACTCTCAACCTCTCACACTCATAACTCCTTACACATGTCCTCCTGCCAATTGTGCCATTTTTACTTTTTAGAAAAAAAATGCATGCCATATGATATTTACCTGCAAAAAGTCAAACGACTACACAAATTTGTTAGTAATTGATTAAATGCAATGAAATGCGACGACAAATCTTAGGGCAAAATTTGGGGTATTACAGTTATTATGATAATATTTCTCACCCAACCTCTCTTTGATGTTGGCAAAAAAAAAAATCATGAAGTTTGACTTTGGTTTGACCACAGTTGACCTCAGTTTGACCTTTTAACTGCATTGACTGCTTTTGACTTATCTGATCATCTGACTGAGCAAACTTTTGAGAAAAGTCTTGAAACTTGACATGGGGGTTCTTATACACATATAAGATGTTATGAAGCTCACTTGAAGTCTTGGAAGTCCATTTAGCCTGATTAAAGTCAAAACCCTAGTTTTGGATGCACTGCTTAGGAGGTGCATTGTCTGAGGGAATTGTCAACTCTTCTGACCAATTATGAATTTTGTGAACCTTGTGAACCTTCTTGGAACACAAAGTCTTGTATTGTGAGGGCAAATTTTGGGGTGCAACACGGTCAAGGTTCCATAGGGAAGTAAACGTTCATATGGAAGCGCTTAAGTGGAGTGCGGCGACTCCGATTCTACATTGAAAGTTGAAAAAAGGTACGTAATTATTCCACAGTGGGAACTTACATGGAATGCGGTGAATCCTGATCCTAAAGCTAGTTAAAAAGTTTTGTTTATTTTTCTTAAAGATTAAATTAGTGGAAAATGAAGAGAATTAGTTAATAAAGTAAATTAATTAACTAAAGTTCTAAATTATCTAAAAAGTTAAGTTAATTAAAAATTAGATTAAATAGATTAAATGAATAAAATGTTTTTGAATTTTTGTTAGATTTAAATATATATATTTTTATGGGTTTTTTATTTATTAAGAAACAAATTGAAATTAATCTAAAACTTAATCTATACATATTTTTATATTTTGTTATTAAATTAAAGTAAAAAATTAACTAGAATTTAAATTTAAAATCTACATATTTCCAAAAAAAACTAAATTAACTTAATTAATGATGTTATCCTTTTTTTTTTAATATATTTTATTTTTATTAATTTTTTTGATTTTTAATTATTATTAATTGTTAGTGGTTAGTTTTTTTTAATTATATTTTATATATTACAAAAAATAAAATAAAAAACTAAAAAAAAGAAATAAAAATGGGTTGGGCCGGTAGCTGTGAGTCCACCGGATCCAACCTGGTCCGGAAAATAAAACAGAAAGGGGCCCAAGGGTTTCTAAAAACCTAAAATCAAACATCAGCGGCGCCATTCCCATTTCCTTCATCTCTCTCGCACTCTCCATTCTTCCTCCCTCATCTCTTCTCCGTCCTCTTCTTTGCTTTCTCCTTCTATTTTCCTTCTCTATTTCTTTTCTGGTTTCTTCTCCGATCCAACTCTTTCTCTCTTCTCCCCTCGTCTTTCCTGTTCTTTTCCACTTCCTCTTCTTTCTTCCTCTTCTAATCCATCTCCTAAATCAAGACAAACCAAACAAATAAAACCAAACCATCAGATGTTAATAAAAAAACTTACGCAAATTGAGTTTTTTTGTAGGTCTTTGACAGGTGGCCAGCGGTGGCGGTTTTGAAGCGACGGCGGGGACAATGGTCTCTCAAGATAAGTTTTTTATTTTTAGGGTTTGCAAATTTTAGTTTTCTGGGTTTGTGTTGTTTTTTGAGTTTGTTAAATTCGTTCGTGAATGTATTTTTTGGACCTGTCCCTGATGAATGTTCTGTGAATTTCATTTATAGATTTTACGACCTCCTTCATCTAATTAATTCCTATGATTTGTATTAAAGCCCTATGAATTTGTTTCCGATTTTGAATGGACATGTTTGAAACATGTTAGTATTATATTTTGAAAGTTTTGAACCTGTCTTGAGTTTGTCTTGCGTGTTTAAACGTTGTCTTTAACTTGCAAATCAATGACCTGAATTGTTCATTCCGGATGCTAATTGTTTTCTTCTGTCATGTTCAGGTAATGCTACAAACAAAATATGGCTACAAACATGTTATCGGAGCCGTAGGCTCCTGTTTTATTTCTTGAGCTTTCGAATGTTGATGAAGGTATCAAAATTCACCCTCATTCTTGATTCTTGGTTTCAAAACTTACCCATATTATTACTGTCTTGAAAAGTTAGGTTTCTTTGAATTGGCAGGCTTTGTGAATGCTTTGGGAGGCATGTGGGTTGTGAATCACGTTTTAGGGGTAATGCACATCCCTCCTTCTCGTGGATGGTTTTAAAACTTCTGATATCGATGCTTAGTTTTATTGCTGTGACATACTGCAGTTGCCTCTTAATGAAGGGAAAAGGTGGAGACGTGGTGTTTCAAAGACAGGGGAACAAATTATATCTGAAGCTTGGTTGTGGAGCGTGAAAGTTTTGGAATTTGAACAACGTAGGAAAATGATTTTAAGATCTTTATTATAGGACTTGGAATGTAAAACAAAGGATTTCGTAATGGTGTGCAGTTTGGATATCTTGAATGTAAGGAATGTGTTATAACTTTGTTGTTTTGAATCCATGAATACTAACTTGAGGAATCAAATGGAATTTATGAATTTCAACATGAACTTTTATAAAAAAATCTTGCATTTCATGACATTTTGGGTTCAATCTTGGAAACAAAAACCTTATTCTTTGAATTTTTGGGATGCCAATTTTCCTATCTTTGTGATGCTTTGAATTGATCATAATACGTATCTTGGTAAAAAAGCCTTTTTGAGCTTTGTATTTTGTAAACTTAAATTTCAATGATGAACTCCCAATAATCAAACACTTTAAGATCTTTGAGGTTGTGTTATGATACCAAACTTTGAGATTTCTTGCACAATGACCTTGAATGAGAGTAAGAAGGCGTTGTTAGACGATGGCTAGGATCTAGAAGGGGGGTTGAATAGATCCCAATTAAAAAATCAGTCGGCGCTACCAATTAAAAATTGGTTTTAAAAATATTTGATTTGCGAAAGCGGCCGTGGAAAAATTACCATCTAAAATGAACCGTTATTAGAAGACCGGATATGCGTCTAGCCTTATGGAAGTGATAATGAGCAAAAAATAGATTCAACACACTAGTCACACTTATCAATTGATTTTACCACTAATTAGTAGGACTAGTTCCAATGCTCCACAATCACCACAAAATATGCAAATAATCCAAGTGAATTTTGGTTTAGGCAATTTATCAAACACTTGGCGTGCGAGACACTCCAAGTGAAAATTGACTTGAGTAAGTAAGTCCAAATTCCTTGTACAATATACTATTGTACTAGATTTCAAAACAGTGAAAAGCACTTACTCAACTCAATGTAAATTTTGATAGAATTGATTATACTAAAATTACTCAAATTCTAAAGCCAAAAAGAAAGTGCAGAAAAATAAAGGAGACAAAGAATTGTTGAGGCAGTTCCCCCGCCGTCGCTTCGGAGTACGTCTGCCCTCAATCCTAAATCTAGAATTGAGATCAATGTAATAGATATCACTTGTAGAGTTGAAATTTTTATACAAGGATAGATAAGCAAACTATACAAACAATCTCTCTTGATGTTGATGATGCTTTCTCTCCTTGTTCCTTGATTTGAGTCGAATCAAGTTCTTCGATCATTGTGAGTAGACCTCCGATTCGAGCCCCTTTTTTGAACAACCTTTCGTTCTTCAAACCCTCGGCCCGGTTGATCTCAAACACACATAAATCAAACCCGGAACTCTCTTGGACACTTCAATGATTCCCACTACTAGACTGATGAAACCTTCCGCTTCTCAATCACCTTCGCTCAGTTGAAGTTGGTAGAGACGATCCGTACCAAAAACCCCCAAATTCTCCGAATCTCGGAGGGAAACCCTTAAAGGTTTGATTCAAGAAAAACCTGCTACAAACTCAAACCGAACCTGATTCCCAATCAACGGCTTCAGACCTTATCAGCTTGAATTGAATCACAAAACACAACAAGAATTGTTGTGTGTAATTGTTGTGTTGTGAATTGTTGAGGATGAAGATGAAGAGATTTGGTAACACCTATTTCACTTTTCTTGTTCTTGCACAATTGACTCAAAATTTCAATTGTTATTGAGAAAAAAACATAAAACATCTATATATAGTAACCAACAAGCCAACAAACATAACAACTTTTCACCCAAAGTGGAAAGCCTTCAAAAATAGCATAAACGAGTGAATGGTCGACCATAGCAGGACTATGCGTCGACGCATAGCCTGCAGATTTAGACAGATTGAAAAGTCTTCACAGTATGCGTCGACTATAGGTCGTCGTGCACCGACCCATGGGCTTTTGCACTGATTCATGTGCCGACCATGCATCGACTTGTGGTCGACTCAAACCCTGCAAAACTGCAAAAAAAACATATTTTTGTGGTTTTTATGCATTTAGTCATGATCACTGATCTCCCATACATATTGAATTTAATATGACACTATAGTTGGATATAAGAAGGATATGAGAGGTGAAATATTGCATTTGTTGTAGAGGTAGAATCGAGAAAAACTGATTCATTCATGATCGCATTTTGTTATCATCGAAACTCATGTATTCTATATGAGGGTTTGCCCTCACATACTCCCCCTTTCTAATGATGACAAAACGCGCAAAGCCAACGAGAGCAACGTGCAATATTGATAACATAATCTCCCTCTTGCTTTTGCAATTCTATACTTAAAGAAAAACTGATGTGATCTTGATCTTCTTGGCTTTGTCACACTCCAACTCTCTTCTCCCCCTTTGACAACATCTAAAAGAGAAAGAGATAGGTTAAGAATGATATGTTCAATCCCAAAATGCTCAACAGGTAATAACTATCATCAACCAATATTCACACAAAATATTGTCAATGAAAAGAGAAAGTAACTGATAATCATATAGATTAAGAGATAGCATACAAGTCAAAACTCAAAAATACATACAAATTAAAACAAAACCCCACATTTGGCATTAGTACAAAGAATGAAACAGAATATGCAGATTTTCAATGTTATGTACGGATGAGCAGATAATTGATGCATAAATACAATGCCACACAATAATAAGCAACCAAAAAGATATGATACATAGAAAATGGCATATTGAGAATATTTATCATGCGATACAACTTTTAAACATGAGACATTAGAGAGAGAGAGAGAGAGAGAGAGAGAGAGAAAGAGAGAGAAAGAAAAGTAACAACATCACCTTAATACCAAGGATAACTTGATGAACTATACAATTGTACTTATAACAACCTTGAATTGTTAGATGTACGAGAATATAATTATAAATGAATAACCTGATGAACAACTAATATTATGACACACGATCCGAAATATCGAGAATCCCAAGTTCTCTTCGGATATGAAATAAAGGTTCAGTTGCTAGCAGCTTTGTGAAAATGTTCGCTAGTTGATTTTTAGTATCAACATGTTCAAAAATAACATCCCCTTTCTCTACATGATCCCTAAGAAAATGGTGTTGAATTTCGCTATGTTTGGTGTGTGAATGCAATACCGGATTTTTGGTTAGATTAATGGCACTTGTTTTGTCACAGAAAATAGGAATATTTTCAAGTTTGAGGTTAAAATCCAACAATTGTTGCTTAAGCCACAAGACTTGAGCGCAACAACTGTCGGCGACAACATATTCCGCTTCAGCGGTTGACAAGGCAACAGAAACTTGTTTCTTGCTATGCCAACTTACCAAAGAATTTGAAAATAGGTGACAAGTACCACTAGTACTTTTCCTATCCGATTTGCACCCGGCAAAATCGGAATCAGAGAAGCCTACCAATGAACAATCATTTCCTTTAAAATACCATAGCCCATACTTCAGAGTACCAGAAAGGTAGCGAAGGATGCGCTTAATAGCTTTCAAATAGGATTCTTTAGGAGCCGATTGATATCGAGCACACATGCACACACTAAACATAATGTCGGGTCTAGATGCGCTAAGATAAAGAAGTGAACCGATCATACCTCGATACCCTTTTACCTCTACATCCTTACCACTTTCATCTTTATTCAAGTTTGCGCATGTAGGCATAGGTGTGTCTATGGCTTTGGAGTTTGCCATGTCAAATCTCTTGAGAAGTTCCAAACAGTACTTAGTTTGACTCACGAACGTTCCATCCTCAAGCTGTTTAATTTGCAATCCGAGAAAGTATGTGAGCTCCCCCATCATACTCATCTCAAATTCACCCTGCATAAGGTCAGAAAACTCTCTCACGAGATTCATGTTAGTTGACCCAAATATAATATCATCAACATAAATTTAACCAATATCAAGTGATTTCCTTGACGCTTAATGAAGAGAGTTGTGTCCACTTTGCCTCTCGAATACCCTTGATCAAGTAAGAACTTGCTTAGGTGCTCATACCAAGCCCTAGGAGCTTGCTTGAGTCCATACAAGGCTCATTTTAGTTTGTAAACATGATCGGGATATTCGTGAGACTCAAAACCCAGAGGTTGTGCAACATAAACTTCTTCATTAATGTAACCATTAAGGAATGCACTCTTAACATCCATTTGAAATAGCTTAAAGTTTTTCACACACGCGAAGGCAAGCAAAAAGCGTATAGCCTCGAGTCGGGCAACTGGCGCATAAGTCTTCTCATAATCGATGCCTTCCTCTTGGTTATACCTTTGCACGACTAAACGCGCCTTGTTTCGGGTTATTACCCCGTTTTCGTCCAACTTGTTCCTAAACACCCATCGGGTGCCGATTACTCGATGTCCTCGCGGAGGAGGGACAAGGTCTCAAACCTCATTTCTAGTGAACTTATTAAGTTCCTCTTGCATTGACAAAAACCAGTGTTCATCGAGTAAGGCATCTTTAGGGTTTTTAGGTTCAGTTTGCGAAACGAAAGCGAAGTGATAACAGAAATTACTTATCTGAGAACGGGTTGTAACACCCTTTGATATATCTCCGAGAATGTTGTCAATTGGATGGTCTTTAGAAAACTTCCAAGCTGGAGGGAGATCATCTTTTGAGGGCGGATGAACTTCCTCGGTTTCCTCATGGTGGACATCTTTATCCTCCTCAACTTTGGCTTGGTCGGGCTGATCAATTCCCGGCTCGGCACCTTTGAGTGTGTCTTCTGCAGATGTACCTGCACCATGAACAACACTACCTTTTCTGACATTTCTCGAATAAGACTCATCAAATGTTACGTGTACCGGTTCTTCAACAATAAGTAATCTTTTATTGTAGATTCTATAAGCTTTACTTGACTAAGAGTATCCAAGAAAGATACCTTCGTCAGCCTTAGAGTCAAATTTACCCAAGTTTTCCTTTCCATTATTCAAAACAAAACATTTGCAACCGAAAACATGTAGGTGAGACATGTTTGGCTTGCGCCCTTTTAAAAGCTCATACGGTGTTTTGTTTTTAATGGGGCAGATTAGCACCCTATTCAAAACATAACAAGTTGTACTTATGGCGTCAGCCCAAAAATATTTCGGTAAGCCACTTTCATTGACCATTGTTCTCCCTAACTCTTCTAAAATACGATTTTTGCGCTCCACAGCCCCATTTTGTTTAGGAGTACGTGGAGCAGAGAAGTTGTGATCAATTCCACGGTTACCGCAATATTCTTCAAATAAATGGTTTTTAAACTCACCTCCATGGTCACTTCTAATTAACGCAATGTTTGTGCTTAATTTATTTTGGGAAAGCTTGGCAAATCTCTCAAAGGCAACGAACGTATCGCTCTTGCTAGCCAAAAAAGATAGTCCAACAAAATCTAGAGAAGTCATCCACTATTAAAAAACCGTAATAGTTTCCACCTAGGCTTTTAATTCTAGATGGCCCAAATAAGTCCATATGAAGAAGCTTGAGAGGTCTCATAGTTGAAACAATATTTTTGGATTTAAAAGAGATCCTCGTTTGCTTTCCCATTTGGCAAGCATCACAAAGGTGATCCTTGGTAAACTTAATTTTGGGAAGACCTAAGACTAGATCTTTTGAGACTACTTTATTTAGCAAGTCAAAGTTAACATGTGCTAAACGCCTATTCCATAACCATGAGTCTTCACTCATTGTCATGAGACATTTGTCACTTGTTAACGATACTTCATTCAAGTCAAGCATATAGACGTTATTCACTCTTAGGCCATTAAACATACTCTTCTTGTCGTCACTATGCACAATTTTGCAACAATCTTTTGATAATGATACATTGTATCCTTTGTCGCATAATTGGCTAATGCTAAGTAGATTATGTTTAAGACCCTCGACAAGCAACACATCGGAAATAGTAGTGGAAGAAGGGTTACCTACACTACCTTAACCAAGTATTGCACTGTGATTATTGTCACCATAGGTTACATACCCTTTCTTCTTTGCCACGAAGTCGATGAAGAGGGATATGTCTCCTGACATGTGTCTTGAGCATCCACTATCAAGAACCCATCTTCTCTCGGTGGTCTCGACACATTGTACCTATGAAAAACAATCAACAAAAGGAGGTACCCAATGGCTTATTGGGTCCTAAATTGTGAGTGACAAAATAGTCACATTTGGGCGATCATTGATAAACGCTTTTAGGAACTGGAAACCTCCTAAAACGGAACTTAGCAATGGAATGGCCTTTCTTGCAACAATATAGACAAGAAAAATTAACTTTTGAATTGCCTTTGCTATCTTGATCCCTTATAACATATTTGTATTTTTGATATGGATTCACCATACTTTTTCTAAAATCAGATTTATCGATAGCAAAGGTAATTTTGGGCTCAAGAGCCTTGTTAAGTTTGGCCTTTAGGGTTCTAACTTCATTTTTCCAAACATAACACGTATCACACCCATAGTTAATTATTCTAATTCTAAGGTCCTCGCAACCCGATTTAGTACTTTCCACTATGGAAGCTTTAAGTTCCTCGAGTTTTCTTTCGGACTCATGAATCTTTTGTTCTAAGTGAACAAAAATTTGTTTATTTGAGGCAAGCCTTTTAAAGGCTTCTTTAGCTTCACAATGCAAAGTATTAAATGCAGCTTGTAATTCAAAATGAGACATACTATAAGAGTTTTCATATTTAGAGTGACGTACCTGTTTCTTCTTTTTCTTGTGATGGGCGGAAAGACACAAGTTCACGAATTCTTCTTCATCACTTGAGCTTTCATCGTCGGAGGAGTCATTATCGCTTTCCCAAGCTATATATGCTCTTCTCGGTTTTGAAGACTTCTTATATGATTTATTAGATTCCTTTTCTTTGCCCTTTTTGTTCAAAGGACAATCTGGTTTATAGTGACCGTTCTTTCCACACTTGTAGCACGATCCTCTAGTTTTATTCCCTTTTGTGTCATCATTTCTAGAGTGCCTAGATTTCTTTCGAATGTTGACAAGGTTATTCTCGGAGTGTTGGATGTCGTTCTTTCTCACATAGTGATTGTAGCGCTTTACGAACATCCCCATGTCCTCACTCTTGTCATCTTATTCATCGTCACTCGATGAATAATCATTATGCTCCTTAGATTTAGATTTTGAGGAGGAATTCTTAAGAGCAATAGATTTATTTTTAACTATCTTTGTTTTGTCCTTCTTTTCTTTCTTTTCATGTTGGTCTAGGCTTATGAGCACTTGTTAGTGCTCTTGCAACTTTCCAAATAATGTTGTTAGGTCCAAAATAGTGAGGTCGTTTGCTTCCTTGATGGCGGTCACCTTCGGCTGCCATTCCCTGTTAAGCCATCTCAAAATTTTGTTAGTAGCAACATCATTGGCCACTGGCCTACCTAGTGAATGCAATCTATTGATGAGATGAGTAAATCTCTTTTGCATGTCCACAATGGTTTCCCCTTGCTCCATGTAAAAGAGATCAAACTCTTATTTTAGTGTGTTGATTCTAGCTAGCTTAACATCATTAGCCCCTCATGGGCGACTTGCAATGAGTCCCACATAGCTTTTTCCGTAATACAATGAGAAACCCGATAATATTCATCAACTCCTAATGAGGAGATCAAAGTATTCTTGGATTTCCAATCATAGTTATACTTCTTTTCATCATCATCAGTCCATTGTGCTTCGGGCTTAGGCACAATCTCATTATTTTCATTGGTCGTGTTTATTTCCATATGACCATTGATAATAACATTCCACACTTTTCTATCTATGGAATTTATGTGCACCCGCATACATTCCTTCCAATAACTGTAATTTTCTCCATTAAAAACGGGAGCTCTATTATAAGCCCCTTTAGGTTCGTTTGCCATTTTCTATCAAAGTTATATTTGAAGCACGGAGTGAACCGGTGCTCCTGATACCACTTGTTAGGCGACGGCTAGGATCTAGAAGGGGGGTTAAATAGATCCCAATTAAAAAATCAGTCGGCGCTACCAATTAAAAATTGGTTTTAAAAATATTTGATTTGCAGAAGCGGCCGTGGAAAAATTACTGTCTAAAACGAACCGTTATTAGAAGACCAGATATGCATCTAGCCTTATGGAAGTGATAATGAGCAAAAAATAGATTCAACACACTAGTCACACATATCAATTGATTTTACCACTAATTAGTAGGACTAGTTCCAATGCTCCACAATCACCACAAAATATGCAAATAATCCAAGTGAATTTTGGTTTAGGCAATTTATCAAACACTTGGTGTGCGAGACACTCCAAGTGAATTTTGACATGAGTAAGTAAGTCCAAATTTCTTGTACAATATACTATTGTACTAGAGTTCAAAACAGTGAAAAGCACTTACTCAACTCAATGTAAATTTTGATAGAATTGCTTATACTAAAATTACTCAAATTCTAAAGCCAAAAAGAAAGTGCAGAAAAATAAAGGAGACAAAGATTTGTTGAGGCAGTTCCCCCGCCGTCCTCGCTTTGGGGTACGTCTGTCCTCAATTCTAAATTTAGAATTGAGATCAATATAATAGATATCACCTGTAGAGTTGAAATGTTTATACAAGGATAGATAAGAAAAATATACAAATAAGCTCTCTTGATGTTGATGATGCTTTCTCTCCTTGTTCCTTGATTCGAGTCGAATCAAGTTCTTCGATCGTTGTGAGTAGACCTCTGATTCCAGCCCCTTTGTTGAACAACCTTCTGTTCTTCAAACCCTCGGCCCGGCTGATCTCAAACACCCACAAATCGAACCCGGAACTCTCTTGCGCACTTCACTGATTTCCGCTTCTAGACTGACGAAACCTTCCGCTTCTCAATCACCTTCGCTCAGCTGAAGTTGGTAGAGACGTTCCGTACCAAAAACCCCCAAATTCTCCGAATCTTGGAGGGCAAAACCTTAAAGGTTTTATTCAAGAAAATCCTGCTACAAACTCAACCCAAACCTGATTCCCAATCAACAACTTCGACCTTATCATCTTAAACAGAACCACAAAGCACATCAAGAATTGTTGTGTGTAATTGTTGTGTTGTGAATTATTGAGGATGAAGATGAAGAGATTTGGTAGCACCTATTTCACTTTTCTTGTTCTTGCACAATTGACTCAAAATTTCAATTGTTGTTGAGAAAATAACATAAAACATCTACATATAGTAACCGACAAGCCAACAAACATAACAGCTTTTCACCCAAAGTGGAAAGCCTTCAAAAGCAGCATAAACGAGTGAATGGTCGACCATAGCAGGATTATGCATCGACGCATAGCCTGCAGATTTAGACAGACTGAAAAGTCTTCACAGTATGCATCGACCATAGGTCGGCGTGCACCGAACCGTGGGCTTTTGCACTGATTCATGCGCCGACCATGCGTCGACCTGTGGTCAACTCAAACCCTGCAAAACTTCAAAAAAACATACTTTTGTGGTTTTTATGCATTTAGTCATGATCACTGATCTCCCATATATATTGAATTTAATATGACACTATAGATGGATATAAGAAGGATATGAGAGGTGAAATATTGCATTTTTTGTAGAGGTAGAATCGAGAAAAACCGATTCATTCATGATCGCGTTTTGTTATCATCGAAACTCAAGTATGTATGCTATATGAGGGTTTTCCCTCACAGGCTTGAGTCTTGAGTGATGCCACCTTGTGATTTATTTTTGAGTCTTAAGGATAGAACTTAATACAAATCATATGGAAATCCTCCGTAAATCGACCTCTTGAACAATGAACAAAAATCATAGTGTAATTCAAATAAATTCACATCAAAATTCATGAATTCAAGAATGGGACCCTTATATCTTGAATGGAATCCAAAATATCTTGAAGGTTGGTGTTCATTTTTCTTGAATTTTATAACCACAATAAAAGCCTAAGAATTTGAGTAATGAATTCTAAATCCAACGCATATCACCCACAAAACTTCTTGTGATGGCATATGGTACACCCTCCATTAGGCCTTCACTTAAGAATGCATAAAAACCCTAATGCAAATATAGTCTTGGATTTAGATTTGAATTTAAGACTTGATGAAGATCACATGGGACAATCTTGTAACTTGAAACATGTTTGGCCTTGAATTTTGTAGGAACGTGATGAACCAAAAGAACTTCGTCTTAAAAGCACTCCTTAAAATTTGATCCAATATTCTCTTATCCAAATATATAACTTCAACACAATAAGAACCCCAAAAATTTCTCTTTTTAAGTTCAAAGGTTCTAAATAATAAACTTTGTTATTCTCACAAATGCAATTCTCGAAAACCGATTCTCGAACTACTATCCTTAAAACCGGAAAGTGGGAAAGATCAGTCCCTTTTGGAGGATCTTTGAGCCAACTTGGAGAGAAATTTATATGTTAAGCCAATTACGGGACCGCAAGATTGAGTGCATACGCTTCTACATAACTTGCAAAGAACTAGAATTCTGGAGGACGTACACGATGCCTTTATAACTTTCTGAACTTTCAACGACAACCTAAACTTCACAAAACAAAACAAAACAAAAAACGGTTAAAACGGTTAGCTATGCATGGATAAATAACTTAAATGAACATGTGAATGATCAGTGAATCTAAGGGTAAAATTTGGGGTACGACAGCTCCTAACCGCATACAGTTGCAAGGCTTATCTCAAGAGGAAAACAAATCTTTCAGAGGGTATGCTTAGAGATGGATAGAGGTAGCTGCTTACGTTCAACCACCACGCTTAGACAGAGAATTGGTTTACATGTTCATATATTCTTTGCAAGAACCATACTTGGAAAAGATGGCAGGCAATGGGACATCAAACTTCTCTGACTTGGTTTTAGTAGGAGAATGCATTGAGATCAATCTCAAGAGTGGAAAGATCCAAGACACCTCAAGCATCCAAGCTAGTGAAAGAGAATCAGTTATCATCTCCCAAGGGGAAGATGAGGATGAAATTAATGCAATCTGGGATACTCCACAAACTCCATTCTCGATACCTTAGCCTCAGTACCCAAGCATCTTGACTGTTCAAAGTCAACATTCTTATGAGTCCCCTTCTGTGATTCTGGTCTCTTCACATGATCAATATCCTCCTGTCAATAGAGGTCCCCTTCATCAACGACGAATTACATAACAAAATGCTTTGCAACAGTAATGCTACTATAGTCAAAGACCAAAAAGATACTTTGATCCATTACCAATACCATACAGTCACGTGTTACCACGTTTAATCAATAGCAGGATGATAGTGCTGAAGGACTTGGATCCTGTAATCCCTCCTTATCCACCGGGCTTTGACGCTAATTCACGATGTGACTATCATGCTGAAGCCATGGGGAATTCAATCGAAGATTGCAAATAATTCAAGAGCAAGGTTCAAAATCTGATTGCGTCCAAGCTAATCTCATTCACGCCTCAAGGTCTTCATATCAACATGAAATTTTCATCAGGTCAAGTGAATTCATCAGTCCATGGTATGGAAGAAGCTATAGAGAGTAGATGTGAAGAAGGCTACTATACTGGTCTCGATGAGCAAGAGGGCTAGTCCAGATACTGGTCAAGAGAGAAAAGCCCATTCCCCGATATTGGAATTTTTTAGATCATGTTATTTCTATGCATTTGTAGTTTCTTTTATGTTAAGTGTTATTTGCTTTCAGGCATTGTTGTTTATTAATAGTTTTGTTAATGTCATAATTATGCATGTTTTGAAACAAATCCATTTTTATTCACTTATTTTTCTTCTCATTTATTCGAGAAAATTACAAAACAAAATTCACTACACTTTCTTTATCACGTTGTTGTTTAGCAAAGATTTGAGGGAGGATGGCAAAAACTAAGTACCCATAATTGTTGATAGTATTCTTATGGATAAAATCCCACTGATGATGTACAGGCATTGTTTCAAATCCCCCATACAATGGAGAGATAAGGAGTTAGTCCCTAGTCAACCACTTCAAGCCTAGAAGTAGGAGTTTCTTTCGGATTTTTATACCTTTATGCTTAACCTAGGGCATGGGTAGTGTTCAGTTAACCCGATTACACACTCGAATCACGAGACTAAATCCAAGAGACATGACAATTGTTCTTCAATAACCAACGACTTGGCAGTCACAATCCTCCAACAAAATTCGGAAAAATCAAAAATCAAAAGCCTGGTAAGTCAAGAAAAAAAAAGATTCAATGGCCACCATATCAAGAATCAAAAGGGTCACTGACATCCCGACAAAAACAAATAAAGAGACTTTCAATTCAAGCAAATCTAGAATCATCATATTCATTATTGCACCAGCAAAATCTAAGTGCGTATGTTGAAATTGACTGAATATAGGATTGAAGAACATCACGAAGAAAGGGTGGATACAAATCATACTTCGAGCCTAATATCCTTTGTTTCATAATCGTGAACCAGACCATGTTACAACCCTCAAAAGACCTAATTGAGGCAGAGTTTATTCTGATAGCACACTACAACAAGGTTGCATAAGCTGACTCCTACATATTTGCTAATCTCCTACATTGGTGTCATATGCTTGCTATATCTTTCACACACCAGTAAATTAGCATTGCAGCTGGACTAATGGTCTACTCGTCACACACTTTCACATCATTCCAATAAATTATTTTTCAAAACTTGCATGGATGTCGCATTAAAATTACCATTTTTTGAATGAACAATTTTAACTGAAAATCTGTACTTGAAGGAAATTTCAAAGAAGAAATCAAAGAGGAACTTGATCATTCGTCAGTATTGGTACGAATCAAGACTTCCTCATAACCTTGTGAATCTGGGGCAAGTCCTTCCGAGGTTCAAACAGAGGTACACTGTTACAAAATCCAGACATTAGGGAAAATCATCGCAGACTATGTCATGGTATAAACCTTTAAGGAAAGATCTTCAAATACCTTACAGACTAGGGAAGACTAGTTGAACAAGGGTAATTCCCTCCATGCTTTCAAGTTGGTCAAGTTGATTGTACCGGACATCAATAATTGTTGAGGTCAACAATCATCAAAATCCTTGGGGCAGAGTAAAAGCACAATCAACATGCATTAGTTAAGTTGTTATGCTCACACAATTAACATGTGTTGGTTACGTCGCTGCGCTCATACTATCATTTGCAAGCCATCATGGCATGTCAGTCAGAGGTCGAGGTTCTTACAGGAACAAGTACACAAGTTTTGCAGAGGATCAAACTTGGGGCACCAGAAGCATCCGCATTTGTCCTCTGATCATAGCATTGTTAGATACCGAATGTCGGGAAGTCAAATCCTTTCACCAAATAAAGTCCAACCCCGCTTGGAATCTCCTAAAGTCAAATTCCTATTGGAAACTACCTAATTTCCAACCCTGCTTGGCATCTCCTAAAGTCCAATTCCTATTTGCAACTACCTAAAGTCCAACCCCGCTTGGCATCTCTTAAAGTCCAATTCATATTGACAACTACCAAAGTCCAACCCCGCTTGGCACTCCTCAAAGTCTAATCCATATTGGCAACCACCAAAGTCCGACCCCGCTTGGCATCTCCTAAAGTCCAGCCCTGATTGGCACACCCCTCAAAGTCCAAACCTGATTGGAACACCCCTCAAAGTCCAACCTTGCTAGGCAATTATTAAAAGTCCACCCTGTTGGCACCGTCATAAAACCAATCCCCTCCTTGCATCTGCATATGCATCACATATGATTAGCATGTACCATATGCATACATAACATAATCATTTCCTTCCTCAACCCTTGCGTTGATATTTTGATTTGTTCTCAACCCCTGGGTCAATGTCATTGTTGTTACCTCTTTGACCCTCGAGTCGACATTGCCTTAATTTTTTCTCGACCCACGAGTCGATATTTACCTTTCTGACCCCCAAGTCGATGTTGTCTTTATTTTCTCCACCCTCAAGTCGATATTTACCTTTCTTCAACCCCCGAGTTGATATGTTATTTTTTCTTGACCCCCGGGTCGATATTTACCTTTCCAACCCCCAAGTCGATGTTGCCTTTATTTTTTCTCGACCCCCGAGTCGATGTTGTTTTTACTTTTCTCGACACCCGAGTCGATATTTACTTTTCTTTAACCCCTGAGTTGATATGTATTTATTTTCTCGACCCCCAAGTCGATATCATTGTTGTTACCTTTCCGACCCCCGAGTCGATGTTCCCATTATTTTTCTCGACCCCCGAGTCGATGTTCCCATTATTTTTCTCGACCCCCGAGTCGATATTTACCTTTCCGGCCCCCGAGTTAATGTTGTGTTTATTTTTTCTCGACCCCTGAGTCGATATCTACCTTTCCAGCTCCCGAGTCAATAGTATAATTGTTTCCCTCAACCCCCGATTTGACATGCAAGTATACCCCATAAATCCTTTCATCTTGCTTCATTTAATCCCTAAAACAAATCTTCCATTGACAACCATAAATAAAGCCTTACCAAATCCAATTACTCATTTGTATCCTCATGCGCATTACATATCAATAATTTGCATATGCATCTTATTTCCCTAGCAATTACACCTTAGTTACATATCTGAGCATCACACAGAGCATAGCATTTTTGTCCTCAGCGATATAACATAACAGGATCCAGGATCAGTTCGCAAGTATCTAGGTCAATCCTCTATCAAAGTCTTCAATATTTCTCTGAAAGAAGTTAATACCCCACAAGTGCTCATGGAATTCTATTTCCCAGCAAGTCATTATCAACCATGCAGTTGAATGATAACCCCCAGCAGTTGTTGCTTTTGTTTCTTCCTAAGTGGAGTTTATTTTAAGAGTTTCTTGTGATCTTTTCCCCTACTATCCCCTTCTATTATTTCTATATCTTCTTGTGTTGCATCTTCACTTTCTTGTCAGACAAATTTCGGGGTTTTCTGGTATCTAATTGACTTCCACCCTAAAAAATATGCCATACAGCTATTCATTCTCTCATGTTCAAGACAATTAGATAGGGGCATTTGTTATACCCCAAATTTGTCCTACCTTTTTGAAAATTTCATTTGTCAGACTTTGTTTTCAATTTGCATTGCTTGTACAACATAACGTATTTTTCAGCATGAATAAAGCCTAAAATGATCAGCCAGAATAAATTTCTTGGATATGCAGACGGACTGGTCGAATTGTGCCTCAAATATACGAGAAAAATCAGTGATTGAAAAGTTTCAAATTTAAACTTGCAGACATTAATGATTTTGACCTACTTTCCATTAAAGCTTGACCTAGCGCACTCGTCTTATCTCTCGACAAATTTGCAGTCACTTCTTTTTAATCAGCTTGAGCTTTTTACCAGTCCCAATCAATTTTCAAAGTTGATTGAGTGTTGCATTTTTCCAAGTCATTTATTTCACGTTAATCTTCTGTATAGTTGATTTAATTTCTCAGGCACTTCGTCGCCTGATTTTTGTTCATTTTCATCTAATTTATTTTTATATTTTAATGTCCAGAATAATTAATTGGAATTTTCCATACCTGCATTTTATTTTTATCATGTTTATTCAACAAAGTTGTGAATTTCTATCAAGTTTTAATTAATTTAATTCTATTTAATTAATTAAAGTTTCTAGAAGGGGCAACATTGACATTTTAAATTAAGTGTGCTTCTTTAATTAAATGAGTATCGTTGGTTTAATTTAATCACGGGTGCACATGCATTATCCTCACTTTTCCTCATTAGCCAATCATATTTTAACATTTTATCTCATTTTGATTTAATTGATAAAAAAATAGAAAAATATATAAACATTTTTATCATGTCATAAAGACAAGTGTCTACCCACAATTGGGTGGTTTTGAAAATTTTTGTCACCTTATCCAATTGTAGATTAACACGTGGCATTTATTGTTGGCTTGTTTTTTAATAATAATTCTCAAAATAATAATAATAAATCTATTGTAATTTTGGTTTTTTTTAATATAATTAATATAAAATATTAATTAAAAAAAGAAAAAGAATAGAAAGAGGAGATAAGAAGGGCGTGGAGGAAAATGAAGAGGGGGGGCTGGGGAACTTCCTTCTTCGACCAATTTCATCATCACTTTCAAAACCCACCATCGCCTCCCCTTCTTCTTTCCCTCTCCGAACCTTTCCCTGTAACCCATTCCACCATTGCCTCACCTTTTCCCTTCCTCTTCTCCTTCAATCCTCACATCGTGAAAACCCCATCGCACCCTTTCAATTTCGCCGAAATCATCTCAGAATCAGCTACCGTGAAATCTCCGGCGAAACAGCCTCGCGTGCAACAGCAACACCATCTAAGCAGCAATATTGTTGCTTGGTTTCGTACCACCTCTATTTCGTAGCAAAAACAATGACCTCAACACAACAATGACATAATTAGTTTCGCAACAACTAGCGTATCACGGTTCAAATCAAGCTTTTCTCTGAAGATTTGTTGTGAGGAATAATTTGCCACTAGTGGGTGTAGATTATGTCACCTGCACGAAAGTTATGAAGATGGTTATTCTGTTGATTCCGCCGCCAGAATACCTTCCGCTTCAAAGCATTAGAGTTTCATGATAAAATCTAGTGAGGGACAAGTTGCGGCTACTGTGATAAATTCAACATGATGGTTGCTGCTGCAACAGATTCAGCCAAACGACAACAACAATAAAACAGCTACAACATTGCTCGAGGGTTTTGTTCTTAGTTTCGGTCAAAGCACGATATCGTCTTTGGTAATTCTCAAATCAAGATTTCTCGGTGTCGTTTCATTCTGATAATGCCAATATACTTTAACTCATTTTGATTTTGATTTTTTTTTCATTTTAGATTTTTGTTGCTTACCTATATTATAATTTGCGATTTGACTCTGCTTCAATGTGTTTCACATTGTGACTTATAAGTAAGTTGGGAATGTATTGTGTTTATGGTTGGTTTCGATCCCGCAGTGTTGTTATCCATGTTTGCTCTATTGTTGATTTTAATCATGATAATGTCTCGACATTACGGTATTTATTTTAAGTTAAATCTTGGAAAGTTTTACCCTGTACCCTTACCCTTATACCCACACCCTTATACTCAAAAAAATTGGACCAAAATACCCTTAGTTAAATATCTATAATCTTAACATTTTTTCATTTTCACTTCTATTTCTCACTTTCCATTTTAAGACTTCCGGAAGCTCTCAAATTTTGTTACAAACCGGAACTCTTACACAAACACTTCCGGAACACATTTCATTTGCAATACATACCGGAACACTAAGAGTAAGTCTTCCGGTTTGTATTTTGTTTTTGCTTCTTCACCGGAACTCTTTCATGAAGACTTTCGGTTCACAAACTTTTGAGTTTGTTCACCGGAACTCTTTCATGAAGCCTTCCGGTTCACAAACTTTTGAGTTTGTTCACCGGAACTCTTTCTTGAAGACTTCCGGTTCAGAAAAATTTTTAGTTTACTCACCGGAAGTCTTTCCTAAAGACATCCTGTTCACACAATGTTTCGTTTCATCTCCGAAAGTCTTTCTTGAAGACTTCCGGTTCATTGTTTTTTTTTAATTTTTGTTTTCTAATTATATTTATTTATTTATTTATCTTTTAATTTTTAATTATATTGATTTTTTTTCCAGTAGTGCGCACAAGAGGCAGAGATGGTAGGATCCCTCGTGGACTAGGACGGGGCGAGTCATCGAGGATGGCTGAAGAAGAGCATTTTGATGCATCTGCATCAGCATCCGAGCCGGTTGGATATCCCGGAGGACCGTATGATACGTCTCTGTTAGTTAAATACGAACAACATGTTGCATACCGTATATGGTTCGGTGAGGTAAGTAAACAAAAATTATTTAATATTGAATAGAATTCGAATTTTTAATATTGAATTTTATAATATTTTTACTTTTAATTTTTTTCAGGAGAGAGGGTCGAAGAAAGAGTTAAAGGTGGCGGGACATGGGTTAAAGTTGACTCAGAGGGTTCCACTACAGTTACCCAGAGAGATGGAGATCTGGATATCTAGGTTTGGTCTAGCTTCACTTTAGAGAACCAGTTTTGCAGAGAGGTGGCATCTAGAGACATCTTCATTTCACATGCCGTTTGGTGAGATGACGATTACTCTAGATGACGTATCTTGTCTGCTTCACTTTCCCATCAGGGGAGTCTTCTGGAACCCTCAAGATATCAGTGAAGCGCTTGCTGTTGAGTGGGTTGTTGATTATTTGGGAGTGTCACAGAGAATAGCACAGCAACAAGTCCGTGAGTGCAGGGGTTCCTACTATAAGCTAGAGTGGTTATATGATCGGTTCGTAGAGCACAGAGCTGCATCTCGATGGGATTATGCCACTAGAGCTTATATGCTGATGTTAGTGGGTTCCACTATTTTTGCGGACAAGACGTTTACGCTTGTCGAGGCACGATACCTCTCATTGTTTATAGACTTGGATGCCTTATCAAGATACAGTTGGGCAACAACTGCTTTGGTTACTCTTTACCGATATCTCGGAGATGCTTCCATGTTCAGTTGTAAGCAGCTTGGTGGTTATCCGACTCTCCTACAAGTATTTATTTTAATTTAGTGTATTTTGTTTTAATTAATTTTATCTAGTATATTAATTTTATTTATCTAGTTTATTATGTTATAATTAATTATTTTAAATTTTGTAACAGTGCTGGATTCATGAGTATTTTCCTACACTTGGGAAAAGAGGAGAGAACTGGATACCAGCTAATAATGTGGGTCTCCTACGAGCGATGAGATGGTCCTATAGGCAAGGTGCCTTGAAGGTGGATGACTTGCGGCCTATTCTGGACGAGCTGACACCTGCTGATGTCATATGCGCCCATTCGAGAATCATAGAGTATGGTGTCAGTTTGATGAGTTATGTCTCTATAGGGGGTGTCTGAGGTGGGGTGACACTATTGTTCCATACATGCTTGACAGATGTTTGCGTCAGTTTAGATATAGGCAGTATGTTCCACATCCACCTCTTGATTCTTGAATAGCTGGTGATATTGATGTTGACTGGATTAGTTACCATCAGAGCGTTCAGAATGTGATTCTTCCGACAGCACCGGCCACCACCCCATATGAGACAGATGATGAGTATCTTGAGTGGTATTATCGTGTTTCGCATCCTCGTCTGGTACCACCCAGTGTTGATGCGACAACAGAGATGCCAGTTCCTATATATGAAGCAGGACCATCTGATCCTATAGTGGCTGGTATGTTTTCATTGATACATCGTTATCTTCAGTAGACTGGTGCTGAAGAGGATGACCCACAGTTTGCTGATTTGTTCGAAGCTTTACATCGTGGTCTATCACAGTGACTTTTATTTATATTTATGATTATATGTTAACCTTTAGACAGATTTGACCTAATTGGTTTATGTTCATGTGTTAACTTTTAGACTAATTTGACCTATTTAGTTTATGTTTATGTGTTAATATAATTCACGATTCATGTTTTGCAATTAAAAACGAGTAACATAATTCACGATTCATGTTTTGTAATTAAAAATGAGTAACATAATTCACGATTCATGTTTTGCAATTAAAAACGAGTAACATAATTCACGATTCTTGTTTTGAAATTAAAAATGAGTAACATAATTTATAATTCATAATGCGTTGGTAATATAGGCGTAAGTTGTTGCCAATGTTGTAGACGTCCTGCAAATCCTATCATCCAAGATGTTGCTGCTGGAGAACGAAACTTCTTTCAATCTACTGTCACTGGTGGTAATGGAAGCCCTTCTTTCATGTTTACCTAAATAAAAAAATAACTCACAATATTAAGTAAAAATAAAGAAAAAGAATTAGGTTTAATCGCATTATCTAAAAACAACTAAGTACCTGAACCCAATGATTTCTGTTTACAAAACCAATGCAGTAAATTGCTACATTCGGTGAAAATGAAGATGTCATAGGGAAGAAAGTCCAGCATTCAATTCTTAAACAGACAAGTACAACATTATAACGATTCGCTATCACGTAACCCATATCTGGTAGAGTTAACCATTTATGTGGTGGCTGAGGACCAAATTCCTCTATCATCAAAGATTCTCTCACTACTGCTAACTGATCAGTAAATAAATTGACATACAAACTTGATCTTTCATTATGTATTATTTCCAACCCCAAGTCTTGACGAACCATTGGCCAACCATCTTCACCATATCCATGCAATGAAGCAATGACTCGAAATCCACAATTACCATCTGATACAACATTAACTACATCATCAATATATGACCTGATGTGATTAGGAAATTGAAGGATGAACTGCTTAGATGACTGTGAAGATTGTGATAATTTCAACTTTTTCGAAGCCTGTGATGGTTGAGATTTCTTTTGTGAAGATTGTGATAATTTCAATTTCTTCGAAGTTTTGTGATGGTTGAGATTGCATCTGTGAAGATTGAGATGCTTGATCAATATACTCATGATACGAAGGGTCTCTATGAACATCATATCCTACTGGTTTTTTGTCTTTCTTCTTGACTCCCCCCTTAGTTTTTATTTTCTCAGGTGGTGGACACATAGAAGTCATTGTAGGGAAGGCAAGTTCAAAAACCCTACTTTTTAATGCCCTTTTCCCAATAACATCCAGTGACTTAAACCTTTTCTATAACTCATCTATTGTATTATTCATATCCACCTCTGATCCATCATCTACATCTTCGTCCAACTTAACTTCCATACTTAGTTTTCTCCAATGAACATGTACAACATCTATTGGTATCGGTAAACCATCAATTCTATATCCTGTCAACTCACAAGCACAAGGTAATCCGTAGGTTGTTCTAAGAGTACAACGACATATTTCCTTGTTAGTTCCAACATAATCAACTCGTTTTAACACTTCAGTAATGCGTCTCAATGCATCTCGAGACACTGAACCACGTAAATTATTGTAAAATGGACTTATGTGGGCGTGCTCAACTTCATAAAAACTCTTTTGAAAAGAAGCTCTAATATTACTCAATTGTAACTTTAAGTTGTCATTCATAGCCTCCCAACATTTGACCATGTCACCAATACTATTCCCCAACATTTGCTTTAACTTCCAATGAGCAGACTCAACCCTAAAATTAATACATATTTAAAATATTTTTAAAAAATTCAAAAAAAAAATACAATTTAGAAATACTAAAAATAAATACATACCGATTAGTCGTAGTGTTACCCAAATGTAGCACTCGATTAATCCATGCTCCAACAAATCTTTGTCTATGTGGTGTCAACCATGTGTCCTTCACATAATTAATAAATTCATTACAATCAACACACGCCTGCTCAAGTTGGTTCAACCTTTGATCATACTCAACCTCATCACTAGCCCATACAACATCCGTCCATAATTCGTCAATTTTCTTTTGCATGTCACTAGCCAGATATTGTTTCCGTTTTGCACCAACATTCTTGTTAATATGAAATCGACATAGCATATTGATCGACCTTGGAAACACAATTTCAATGGCTTTCATCAAAGCAAGATCTCTATCTGTCAAAATCACTTGTGGACACAACTCTTTCTTCACAAACAATTGTTTAAGCTTATCTAGCACCCAACAAAAAGTCTCAGTTTGCTCAGACTCAATATAGGCAAATGCGACAGCAAAAGTCAACTCGGTTGATGTCATGCCAACTATTTCAAACAGAGGTTGCCTATATTTGTTTTTCTTGTAAGTGTTGTCCATAACTAGCACAATAGGAAAAATATTCAACAACTTAACTGAATCTGGATGAGCCCAAAAGATATCTCTAATTACTTCAGAGTCATCTCTTTTTCTACTCCAATAAACATAACCTGCTTCCTCAATAAGCTTAAACAAATGTTGTATCTCACTTCTAGGACCTCTTATATTTTTTTTTTATCATACTCTTATGTTTGTATATTTGCATGATCCGAGTGACATTATCTGGATCTTACTCTTGCAATGAAAGCAATATATGTCTAGGTGGAACCTTTCTCTTTGTCAAATCAACAACATGTTGCTTCTCATCCGTTGTCAACCTACCGACAAATGCGTGACCTTCTAATCTATCAGGTAAACCATGGTTATAAACTCCACATTTTACATCAATCTTCCATCCAGATCCATCAGCCGCTGGAATTGATCTGATTCTAAATGGACATCCATATTTTTTCGTCACACTCTGGGTTCCACTATCAATATCTCTGTGTTTTCCTCCTTTATCACATCCAAATATTAATTCGTTACTTCTTCCTCTCTTGCATGTTTTAATATCTGAACGAGTGATGATAACCGTAACTTTATTTCGGATTCCGATCTCTTTAATCCATCTTATTACCTCTTCTCGTGTACCAAATCTTTGAGTTGTTGAAAAAACATCAGACGTATCTATGCATATCTGATCTTTATCGCATATTTGTAAAGGAATGTCTGAAACCTCTTCTCGTGTACCAAATCTCTGAGTTATTGAAAAAACATCAGACGTATCTACGCATATCTGATCTTTATCGCATATTTGTAAAGGAACTTCTGAAATAATTACATAAAAAAAATTCAAAAAAAAAATCAAAAATAATTAAAAAAAAATAATTGGAAAAATCAAACCGGAAGACTTTTTACAAGTCTTCCGATGAACATTAACGAAAATTACCAAACCGGAAGTCTTTCCTGAAGTCTTCCGGTAGAGTATTTTTGTGAACCGGAACTCTTTGTCCAAGTCTTCCGGTTTGAGATAAAAAGCCTACCAGAAGTCATTTTCAAAGTGTTCTGATAGATCGTGGGATGAATTTCTCGGAAGACTAAAAAATCTAAAAAGTGAAAAAAATAATAAAATATTAAAATATATAAGGATAAAATGGGTATTTTTAAAAAAAAAGTAGGGGTATGGGTATAAGTGCAGGGGTATTGGGTAAAATTTCCTAAATCTTGGTGTATAGTGTGTTGCTACTGCTTGGTTTGTAGCTTGGAAGTGTGAGTTCTATGCATATATGCTTATTTTCCCATCGTTACAATTTAGGTATTGGATTGATATTGTTTTATATGTTGTTGTTTGTGTTCTCATCTTTGATATCATTTATATTTTGTATAAAACAAGTCCAACAACTGATAGTGAGGCTAGCCTCCTTATCTCAATTTATATCTTCCACATACGAAAAGTCTATACATTTCTTCGTAGCTATAAAGATATTGACAAAGTTCAAGTGGACAGAATAATGTGAGAAAACTTTTGTGGATTTAAAACAATTCTTATCTGCCCCATCGATTTATGTCAGTCCAAAGTAAAATTCACCCCTCATCTTGTATTTAACAGTATCTGAGAAGGCGATTAGCTCATTGTTGGTTCAGGACAATGATGGAGATGAAAGGCCAATATATTTTTTCAGCAAAGTTCTCAAAGGAGTAGAAACTCATTATTAGAAGATTGAACGACTAGCTTTGGCAGTAGTGGTTACCACCAGGAAACTCAGGCAGTACTTCCAAGGACATCCTATCACAGTCAAGACGAACTACCCCATAAAAGGGATCTTGAAGAAGCTAAATTTGGCAGGCAGAATGGTAGCATGGGCGGTATAATTATCCGAATATGATATCACATATGCGTCCAAGAACAATATCAAGTCACAAGTTTTAGAAGCCTCTGGCCTAAACGATGTCTAAGAAACTTGAAGCCTATGGCATAATCGGTTGCGGTCGGGCTAAGTAAATTGAAGCCTTTGGCCTAAACAAAGTCCAAGCGACTTGAAGCCTCTAGAATAACTGGTTGTGTCCAGGCTAAGTAAGATTGAAACCTCAGGCCTAAACAAAGTCTAAGCAACTTGAAGCCTCTGGCATAATCGGCTACGGGTGAGATAAGTAAAATTGAAACCTCTGGCCTAAACAAATTCCAAGCAACTTAAAGCCTCTGGCATAATCGGTTGCGGCTGAGCTAAGTAAAATTAACCTCTAGCCTAAACAAAGTCCAAGCAACTTAAAGCCTCTGGCATAATCGGCTGCAGCCGGGCTAAGTAAGATTGAAACCTCTAACATAAACAAAGTCCAAGCAACTTCACGCCTATCGAATAATCAACTATGACTGAGCTAAGTGAGATAAAAATTCTGGCATAATTAAAGATTAATTGTGGAAACATGAGTAAAACATAAGAGTTTTAGCCGGAATCTAGTGATCAGAGCCAAAACCATGGAAATATCAATCTAAGTTTGCATATAATCTCAATATGATTCACCCCTTGAAGTTTATCAGAACATAGATATGAAAGCTAACTACTAGAGAGTTTTTTCGATTACGTAATGCATTACGAAGAACTTTTCAAATGCTTGGGGCTGCTATGAAGGACTGATTCGAAAAAACAATTGCAGAAATAAATTATGAAGGCAGCCTTTAAAGCACACATGAAACAAAATATATAAATTTTCATATTATGAGTCATTGTAGGACCCAGATACAAAACCAAAAGGAAAAGCACAAGCATTCTTAAAAACATTACAAACAAGAGGCCAAAAACTACTTCTCATTTATTCCATCATCTACAGCTTCGGGATTAGTGTTAATAACACGACCTTCCTGGGTTGGATCATCAGTAGGAGAGGGATCTACCTATTCCATATCCACAAGGTGTCCATTAACTATGAATTTGAAGAAGTACATCTCGGACAAGTCAGAGTCAGGATAAGGGCATAGAATTTGAGTCATTTCCCTATCAAAGCCAACATCACTCGCGTCGAGAATGTGAATTTGAGCTTTCTGCAAAGAGCTTTGCAATTGATTAATCGAATCTAGGGCTAGCTTCATCTCCTCGGACTGCTTGTTAATAATCAACTTCAGTTCTTGTCAATAGTCGATAATTGTTTCTCTAGATCAGATATTTTATCCTCCCATAACTTATGTTGTTCCTTAAACTGATTGATCTCTTGTTTAAGATTGATCTCGTTCTTCTAGCAATCATCTTTGACCTTAAATATACCCCGAGTAAGGACAACACACCTTATTAGATATGATCTAGTATTTTGGGCCAACTTCTGAAGCCTTATGGTCTTCCCCTTATTCACATCTTCTATAGCATTTAGATGATCATAAAGAAACTTCATCCCTTAAAAATTATTACTCCAAAACTTAAATTCATGGGACGGCCTAGATTGGTCACTTCCACCAGCCTCACGCATTAAGGACATAATTTCCTAACTAGCCCTACAAACCTCGTTGCTCATCAAAGTTTTCATAGACTTTGGAGAGCTCGGACTGGTACCTTTATGTGGTATAAGCTTGAGGCTCTGAGATACTTGAGACCATTTTGCTTGGGGATATATTCATTTTCTTCGGTGTCTGGGTTTCTAAGTCGGACACGTTGAACGTGGCAGTAGTTTGGCCGACTACTTGTCTCGTCGCCCGAGCTTCAAACATCAAATTCTTGTATTCTTTCGTCAACAAGTTAGTCATTTTTCCTGCGGAGAAGATGAGGAAAGAGGTTAGAAGAATAAAAAGGGATACCTAGGTAATGCAAAAAAGGAAAATAAATATTACCCAGAAAAGAAACGAATTGCTCTTCGAGTAACGACAATAGAACTTGGACCTTCATCATACAAAACAAATCTAATATGGCTAAAAGTTTAAGTTCTTGACTATTCAATTTATCAAAGTCAAACCCATACACTAAGAGCGGACTTCCGGTCCAATAAATAGGAAAGCGGTGGGATCCATCCAACGTATACATTACCTAAGTTCATCTCGAGTTACACATAATCAGAATGAATCGATCTTTAAAACCTTTATAATTAATAGTGTAGGCTTGAAGAAACCTCTTACGGGGAAGACCACTGATTGTTACCCAACCAAGTTTATTAACACATTTTATATCGAAAAGGAGAAAATTAAACCTATGGTAGGTCATATATCTATAGCCTCACAAACTATTTCTAAAGCTTTTATAAACCCCTAACTATTTGGATGAAGTTAAGAAGGGGCAGTATTCAGAACCCTTAACATGTCAGGTTCAAAATTGTTAAAGGGAAGTTGGATCTTAAAATATTCAAAACCCTGACATAAAAAGGGAAATACTCCTCTTTAACCCTCATGGGACGATCTACACAAACGCGCTCCCCGGGGATACAAGGTCCCAAAATGATATCATATTTGTTCCCAATAGAGGAAACATTTCTCAAAGACCAAAGTTTAGCGATATCTAAGTCGTCAGCAGAACTATGATTGCAACTTATTACTTTTGGATTAAATGAGTTCGTAATCTCCATCAACACCTCTATTGATGAACCTGGTGAAGAAGATTTGGAATCAGAATCACTAAAAGAGATGGAAATATTTCTATAAGCCTTCATTGTTATAACAAGATTTTTTCATGACATATAATCCTTGGGTTTTGATGATAATAAAATTATTAAAAGAACAATTGTGTTATTTGATGTGTGTTTCATATATGCAGGTTCCAATGCTTAAAGATATACATACATAATCGAATATAAGTGATGTATGGCGTAGACTTTGAAACTTAAGGTCTCAGCATTAGAAGAATCAATATATTGTTTCTACACTTGGTGAATATAATTGGCTTCTAGTGATCATTCAGAGTTAGTGATAAAGCTGAAGCAATTCGTACTGCAGAAAGCAAGCTGCATTGTAAAACAGTTTGTCAACTAGAGTCTAAAATCAAAAGGTTCAAGAAGAGTTGGCATGCTTTACGAATATCTATCTCAAAGGTGTTGTACCCCAAAATTTGACCAACATTCTTTTCCTTACTTGGCTTATGTTTCATTTCATTTTTGCATTAGCATTTGCATAACATTGTCTTAATAGGGGATCAAAAGTGGTGTGCCATTCAATAGGATATCCTCATTTGACTTCAAGCTCAAACAAGAGTAGTTACTCAAGACATCAAGTGCTTGCCATCACCAAGAAGTCTCCAAAGCTCTTTGAAGGAGAAAGTTGATGTGTGTTGCTTGCCTCCTATCTTAGGAGTCAACAGAGGATCATCAGGGGTTCATAATATCTTTGTTTGGATAGAATATGTTTGAGAAGCTTATTGAGTACTTTGGAATTCATTGTGGAGCTTATCTAGGCATTCATTTCATCTGCAAGGAGTCACAGTCAAAGAGTGTAGAATTAGGGTTTCATTTGGTCAACTCAGGGTTAACTGTGGACTTGGGGGAGTTCAAAACTTGGTTTTAAGTCATTATGGCCATGGGAGGTTATCTTAAAGCATCTAGGATGTCATTCCAATATAAAATCAAGAAGAATCAAGAGTTGAAGAAGTTACTAAATTAGGGTTCAGAGGATCTCAGTGTAAAATCCCCTACTTTAGGGCTTAACTTCAAGGACAAATTACCTCATGATACAAGTTTAATCTCACTTTCATGAAAACATGAAACTTGTAGGGCATGTTCTAAGCTTTATTTTGAGTACTAGAACTCATCCATTGGGTTTGTGTAACTCAAGTTATGATGCCAACAAGTTAGGGGTCTCAAATGAACTTATTTTTGGTCAACTAAAAGTCAACTCATTTCCAAGGAACTTTTGACCTAGAATCAAGTTTATCCTAAACTTGGGGTGAACATGAAAGTTGTTCCTCATGATATTAGATTTCCAAAAAGTCCTAGAAGTCCTTGATATCATTTGTAGAACTCAAGTTATGGACCTCACAAGGCAAGGGTATTTTGGGAAAGTTTGATTATAGGTCATTTGTTACATAAGTCATTTTCATGAACTTATGTACCTCAAATGAACTTCCAACCAACATGGAATTTGTTCCTAGAGACCTCATTTACATCATAAAGCTCAAGAACCATGTGAATTATGGATCTATGTGGTCATGTGGAGAGATTTTCAAGTGAATTATGAACTTTTAAGCATGATTTGAATTTGATTCATTATAGGTCATAATTTTCTCTCATTTTGAATCAATCCACTTCATAATGTGAGCACAAGAAAAATTGCACAATTGGTTTGGTACAAGAGAGCATGAAAACGTTCATTTTCAAGTTTCTTCATGGAAAAGTTTCAATTTCAATCTCACAATGTGGATCAAATTAAGGGCCCAATCCAATCCAATTGCAAACTACACCTCACAAGCTGCAGATTAATGCATTTGCAAGGCATGAATGAAGCAAAATCACGTGTGCATGAGTAAGTTTCTTTTTTGGGCAAAATTTCAAATCTTCAAATTGAGGCTTCATGGGCCTGCAAAACCATTTCAAATTCATCATATATAAACTCTGAGCTTGCTCTAGAAGCTCAGAATATGCATTTGGAGCTAGAGGGACCAATTTCATATTTGAATTTCTCAAGAATTCTCCAAGTTCGAATTTCATTTTTCTCTGCAAATCAAGTGAAACTGAAGCTCAATTCTTCTTCCTGGGAGCATTTGGAGTGGAATTGAAGCAAGAGAAGCAAGCTTGCACGCCTGAGAAGAACCAACGGAGTTGCTCTGTTAAGTAAGTTTCCATCACTTGATTCTCTCATTCTAGACCATGATTTAAGCTCATATTGGCTGCATCTGAAGCCTTATGTTGAGTAGGCCATGTTTGATCCTTTGTTGTTCATGTTTGATTGAATTACAACATGTGTACCTCAAACTTTGAGCCTTCAATTCTCTTTGATCATGAGCTTTTGTGATGATTGATCTATGGATTTGGAATCCTTGCAGCAAGGCCTTTCAGATGGTATCATTTTTGTAGCTATTGGTGGTGATTTTTCGCCTGAGCTCCGGTGAGCTCACCGGAGAAGACGACCGGAGCCCTAGCTTCGGCGTCTGGTTATTTCTCAAGTCATATTTGACCTGGCCTTGTTTGACTTATTGACTGTGTGCGTGTCTTGTTGTGATTTGTTTGACCTGGATGATTTGGCATTTGACTCCACATACATTTAATGAAACAGAGCGTTTTGGCTAATGAATCAGGTCTGATGGATTGGGCCTGAAGTGATATCCCCACCCCTTTGTTTCTGGCTTTTCCTTTCACACCCCTTCCCTTGTTCATTTATTTTACTTTATTTTATTTTCTGTTTTCATTTTCAATTATTAAAAATAGCTCCAATTGGCTAAAAATTTCACAAAAAATATTTTCAAACGTTTCAAAGTCTTAATTAATTTTCCATAGTTTTTAATTTCAAATATATTATATTTTGTAATTTAATTTGAATTTTGCAATTAGAGAGGTTTTTAATGTTGTGTTCTCTTGATCATCCATGCTTGAAGTACCATTTGAGATCACCTATGAGTAGGGTTCCTTTCCATTTAGAGTATGGATTGAGGTGCCTTTGAGGCTCATTTTGGTCCATGATTGATCATTTTTTGTTTGACTTTGTTTTGATTTTGTTTGACCCTCGATAATAATTCAATATGGTGGAGCACCCTAATTGATCAAATCATTTGGTGATGCCTAAAATTGAATTTGTTTGTATTGATTTGGCCTCTGTTTTCCAACTTACTAGGTTGCCTTGTTCATTTTATTTGGCATTTATTAAACTTTTCTTCTATTTTTGGTGAACCTTGCAAGTCAAGTCACCCTAGATGAAGTTCATACAAACTAGTTGACCTAGTTTCATTTGGAACTGAATTTGATAGATCCCATAAGCATTCTATGAGTCTTGGTACTCATTCTTGACATGATTGAGATGCTGGTTTTGAGTTTATAGGTCATACACTTGTGTAGTTTGTGTTGCAAGTTGTTGCACCCCAAAATTTGCCCAACATTTCTTTACCTAGCTTATGTTTCATTTCATTCACATTAGCATTATCATTTGCATTTCATTGACATGTATGCAGGAGATCAAGAGGTATGATTACCAATCAAGGGCTACACAAGACTGTGAGGCTAGATAAGAAGTTTATTCAAGTGTTCAAGGGTTGATATCCTCACCAGATAAGTATAAGATCCTTAGAGAGAGGGTTGAAGCCAAAGAGAGGAAGTCTCCTAGCTTGAAAGTTGTGGGAAGTCCTCAGATGATTCTGAAGCCATGAAGATGGACTTGAGGTCTTGAGAGGGCTCATGAGAAGTGTTGAAGATCACTTTGGGGCCTAGACAGGTCATTGGGCAAGAGTAAGGAGGCTTAGCCATGATTGGTGCAGCAAGGGTTTGACTGGGTCAACCCTAAGTCAACTGATGATTTGAACAAGGTTGAGACCTAATTCAAGAGCCATGTGATCATGGATTGATGCATTGAGATTCTATAAGGATGATTCCAAGGTTAACTCATCATGATTGAAGAGTTTTAGAAGTTTCAAGCTAGGGTTTCTAAGGCTTGACAGTGTAAAATCCCCTAGTTTGACCCCTATCTTCAAGGCAGTTTAGCTCAAGATGTGATTGTCATCTCATCTTACCCCCAACATGAATGTTGTAGAGCATGATCGTAGCTTTAATTTGAGTGCTATAAGTCCTTGATAGGATTTGTAGAACTCAAGTTATGGCTTGGACAAGTTACAAGTTATCTGAGGTATGTGAATTTGGGGGCTTGAAAGTTGTCCAACTTGCATGAAACTTTTACTCTAGAAGGATGATTCCTATGAACTTTTGGTCAACATGACTGTTGTTCCTTATCCTCTTAGATTTCTAGAGAGTACTAGAAGTCCATGATAGGATTTGTAGAACTCAAGTTATGGCGTTGACAAGTCAAGGGTATTTTGGTCATTTGGGGATTATAGGTCATTTCAACCATAAGGCCATAACTCCTATTTCCAAGCTTCAAATGGCAAAATGTTCAACATCAAACTTGTTCAAAATTATGTTTTAAGGCTAGCCAAGAGGTCATGAGATGTTGGAATTGCTTGTAGCTCAAAGTCACCAAAATGGCCTAAAATAAGGGTATAAGTTAAATGAACCAAAGTTGGAAATTGATATTTTTGATCTACATGTCCAAACCAAGGCATGTAATATATTATTTTGATTCTAAAAAACATTTTAAGAACATTGGTTTAGCCACATTTTTGAATTGAAGTTTAATTTGTGGACTTACTTTGAAAAGTAGTTACTTACATCATAAGTAACATTTGCAAAACCTAAATTCAAGGCATAATCAAGGGACCTTGCAAGCCAAACACTTCCAAAATGTCATGAGGGGAGAAATTGGAAGGGAATGAGGATGATTTCAAGCTGTTAGCAGAGTTGTGCATACCATGGCATAACATGAGAATTCAAGTGAGATGAGAAATTGAATTTCTCATTAGAAGGATCTAGAGGTTTCTAGATCATCCATACACACTCTATATATTGAATAGAAGTGGTTCAGATCCTTTTTTTGGTGAGAATTGAGAGGAGAAAGAGAGAGCGAGTTTTGAAACTTCCATTTTGCAACTGAATTCGGTTACTCCAATTGAGTGCATTTCCATCCATTCTCTTGATCCCAATAGCTCCCATTTGCATTGTTGAATGATCCCAGAGTGAAATCATAGCAAAAGCATTGAGGATTTGAGTGTTAGCATTTGGATTTTTCAACCTACAACTCACTATCGGGTTCTAAGTTCCAGGAGGTTTCAACCACTTCTTTTGCATACAGAAGCAAGGGAATGATTCATTGATCGTGTATGGAAGGTTTGAGAGCTTGATTTGAAGATTTGGTACATCTGTTCATCAAGAATTGACAGGTATGTAAACTTCTTCCTCCAGCATAAATTAAGTAGAATTAGCATGGTTTGTTAGGTTAGAATGATTGTAGGTTAGTATGTGAAGCTTTCTTGTAGCATTTGATGAGGTTTAGTGACAATTATTGGAGTATTCAATTTTCTGTTCTTGATCGTATCTTGGTGGTTCTTGAGAGTTAACCCTAGCCAGATGGTGGAATCAACTCAGGATAACGTGGTGATGATGTTAGGCACTTTAATTTGGGGAATGATGATGATTGAATCTTGAGCAGTTTCTGAGTTTTTGATCGTGTTTTGAGAATAGTGATGATTCAATAAGAATGATTGGCATGGTTGAAATCAGTGTGAAAAATGGAGTGAATTAGGGTTTTCAATTTTGATTTTTGATGAGGTATTGAGGAAGTACGATTTGGGGAAGATGGAGTTGAAACTCTAAACTTCCATGGAGGTTCTTCCCTCCAGATTTTTTGAAAGGTTGAAGATGACTTGATAGCCATAGGATCTGAGGTTGGACTTTGACCAAAGCATCATCCAAGGGCCACGAATTCGTTTCATTTTGTGAAGGGAAGTGCTGATCATGAAACGCACCGTATTACTTAAGTTGTGGTTTTGGGCTTAGTAAAATAATTGTTATCCCCACCCCCTGATGGCCCAATCCATAAATTGAACTGAATTGTCTTACTATCTTCACCACGCGTGTGTTCATTTTATTTGGATTTTCTTTATTTTTTCATTTTTGTTCATGGTTCTTGATAAAATAATAAAAAATGGAAAAATGACTCAATTAATCCCATTCTTTTTGAATTGGATTCATGATAGGATCTAGTATTTGTTAGATAAAAAATATTATTATTTCATGCATTTTCTGATTTTATAGGAATTTTTACATTTTAATTGATATTAAAATAGTCATGTTTGATGCTTGATTTTGTGGAATTTGGTTTGATCATGTGATGATGATTTTGATCTTGATTTTTTGTGAGTAGTTAGCATAGATATGCATGCTCCCCATAGATTTTTCTCACAATTTTGTGATTAATATAAGTGGTAGTTTAGGTTGAAACCTTTAGAAGCTCCATTTTTAGGGTTTATGGTTGATACCTTGTGGTTTAGGTCTTAATTTTAGGACTCAATAGATGATTTATTCCCTGATTTTTGTAGGATAGATTCATGATTGAATTAGGGTCCCATAGTTATTTTTGTAGGATTTTACAATTGGTTTTAGTATTTTAGTTAGGATTTACTTTAGTACTGTATTTTAGGTGATCCTAACTTGCTAATTCAATTAGATTGACATCTTTAGTTCCCTTAGATTAGGGTGTTGCTTTGCTTGTTCTTGGCTGAGGTTGAAGACAAGTTGAAGATGTATGGGATTGCTTGAAGAGGCTTGGATGTGAATATCTTCCCCCCTTTTTGGGTGTAGTTTGGTTTAGGTTCTAAGATTAGGGTTTATAGGCAGAGCTTCTAGATAGATTCTCTTCCTTCATAAACATGGATGATGTTGATCACTTCCATTCTTCCCTATGATGTAAGGTCCCCTTGTAAAGGCCTCATCCCTCCTTTGGTAGGATGTGTGGCTCTCTACAAGTTGGTAGAACCTTTGAGGGTCCCTTCCTCTGATGATAGGATGCTTAGTGGTGACCTTTGGTCTTCACTCTGTTACCATTCATCCAAGCTTTACTCTTGATAGTTGAATCTTTCTTCCTTGTTAGAGGATGGAGTTCCTTGCTTGAAGAGATTGGAGGATGAAGTTGATGCTTCTTTGTGTATGAAGATTAATCTGAGAAGCTGAAGCCTGTAGATGAAGAGGACCAAGTTGATACTGGTAAAGCAAAGAGAGCTGAAGCTTGAAGACCAAGTTGACACTTGTGAAAAAGATCAAATTGAGATTGAGTGAAGAGATGAAGCTTGAGGAAACAAGTTGATACTTGTAGTTGATACACTGAGAGCCTGAAGGAGCCAAGTTGATACTTGCTATTAGGAGTGAAGCCTGAAGGTGGAATTGACTGAAGAGCTGAGGCTTGGAGAAGAGGGAATAAGTTGATACTTATGTTTGATGTGTTAGAAGCAAGTTGATACTTGCTATTGAAGATGATGGTCTCGAAGGGTAGTTGAAGTCTGAAGACTGGGCTGCTGTCAGAAGATTGCTTTACTGTGAAGCTGTGGAAGCTGTTGATTTGCTTTCTTTCCTGTCTGTTTGCTTTCTGTGCAACTATATTGATGTGACTTGTGTGATTTTCTTGATGCATTAGAATAAGTCCATGTGTTAGACTGGTTTAAGCTAGGAGCATGATTGCACTAGAGGTTGAGTTGCTCCCTCTGCTTGTATTTTTACTGTATGGCTTTGCTTGCGGGTATTCGGTAGAGCCCTGCTCCCTTGCCTATGTGGTTTATGTTTGATTGATAGCATGTCATTTCTTTTGTATGATTACAGTTATTCATATCTGGCTTGAGGTCGAGACGAGCTTGTGGAGGCTGACACCCCACACACATTTCCTCCCTCACTTGCATTGCATGCATTTTACAGTCGTTTACTGTTTACTGTTTAAGCTGATGCTTTATCTGTTTCTGTCTATCATCGACATGATCCCCTAGGACTCTCATTTCCTTTGATAAGGAAGTTATGATAGAACTTTAGGTTGAAACCTATGCATGATAACTTCTAGGAGTTCCCTGTTTCAAACCTCAACCATAGGATGAATCCTTGGCATGACAACATTAGGACTTGATAGTCTCCCCTTAGTTGAACATGTTCGTTCTCTCTTCTCATCTCAAAACAAATTAAAATACAGTAATAAAGGTTAACTGACGTCGTACGTTACAAGCCTTAAGCTATCTGAGAAAGGGTTGTCAGAGAGTTTCTTTTCGATAGCTTGGATGTTTAGTATGGTACCCTTTGGGTGACATGCGACGCATTCACTCTCAGGTCATAGTCTCTAGTACGATACTGGTTGCAAACATCCATAAAAAACAGTTCTTTCGTAAAAGACAGAAAACAAACGTCAAACCTTTTGCCCCGTGGGCCCATAATTCAAAGGAAGCTTTTCTGAAGAAAAGAGTGTCGTTAACTCCCAGTTCTACCGCAGACGGTAACGCCTAAGTCTCCAAGGGTCGAGCTGCGTACACAAAACTGCTGGAACTGTTTGTTAACCCTACTCGAAAAAACAGATGAATCTGAATCCCCGTAATCCGTATTATCCCGAACTACGTAAGCTCTGATCTCTCATATCTGTTGAGAGTACGTAGGCACAATACTGACGTATTGGCGAGCCACCTTCCCCCCATCACCCGTAGTTAGCCAAACTACATTGACTCTGATTTCTCATTCTCTGATGAGAATACGTAGGCATAAAGTGCGATGCTTTCCCGAGTCATTTTATTTTCTTTTAAGCCAGCCTTGATAGGTAGATAGATAAAACCAACCCGTCATATAAACATAAACAAGCGTGGATACCATCGAGTACGATGGACGTGAGGGGTGCTAATACCTTCCCCTTGCGTAACCGACTCCCGAACCCAGACAAAGGTTGCGACGACCTTGTCTTATACCTTTTCGTCAGGTTTTTCCGATCGTTTCCTTTCCCGTTCCGAGGGATAAATAACGAAAGGTGGCGACTCTTCTGTTTTGCCTGCACCTTATTTTCGCGGAAGCGACAACTGGCGACTCTGCTGGGAACTGCGATGGTTCTCTAAGCGAGTCTTATCTTGGATTCTCTTCCTAACTGTCTGGGTCATCCCCAGCAGCTGGCGACTCTGCTGGGGACATGATAGTTTCCTGGGATCCAACGTCCCGTATGCGAGTCAATCTGGAGATCCAACGTCCCCTGTGAGAGTTAATCCTAGTGCTTGTATGATTACTTGTTGGGTTTATTTATCGCATTTTATTTCCCGCATTTTACTTTCAGTATGATATGATTATCTGTGCTGTTGTGGGAGGGGTATTCTGATGAGTGAGAAGCCAGACCCAGGCTTGAGTGTACTTAGCATTAGTTGTGGAAATTAGTGGGCGCGTGCTTGCTTTGCAGGCACTAGTGTCTCATGAAATCCACGCTCAGACGAGGTTCTCCCGGTTGAATTCTTTTTCAACCCTTTGGGTTGAGGGGGTTGTTAGTTTGGAGGATTGTCGACTCTGGGGACCGATCATTTGGGATTCAGCCGAGTGAGGCCGCTTCAGGAGCTGGTGATGCCACACCTTCTGGGTATCGTATCACCCCTCTTGAATGTCTGTGACGCTGATGACCGCATAGGATGCCGAACCTGTGTCAGTTTAGGTCCATACCTGTGAGCAGGGTCGGGTTTGTTGCAGGAAATCTTAACCTTCAGACTACCTGGTTTTCTTGATAGTGAATCAGTTTTGTCGGTATCAGAGGTCCTTATTATCAGATATGTGTTGTTCTTGACAGAGCAGATTTATGGTCCTGTATCAGAGCTCATCATCAGATGTATGTTTGTTCTTGAGAGAGCAGAGTTATGGTCCTGTATCAGAGATTCTTATTATCAGATGTTTGTTCTTGACAGAGCAGATTTATAGTCTTGTGACAGAGGTCCTTATTATCAGATGTGTGTTTGCTCTTGACAGAGCATATTTATGGTCCGATATCGGGGTTTTCTTCTCATCAGATATATGGTTGTTCTTGACAGAGCAGTGTTGTGGTTTTGTTGATACAGAATCATCCCCTTCATCTCCTCAACAGCACAGTCATCTTGATCTCCTGCTGCATGATTGCATTTTACATTGCTTTGCATACCCATTTGCATTTCATTAACGTGTGTCTGTGTTGCAGGTACCGTTTCCCCTGATTCAGGATTTCTTGCCTTCTATTGTGCTATTAGGGGTTCTCTGAGGAAGACTGTGGCTTACAAGCTCCCCACTCCTGATGTTGTTCAGCTGACTGGTTTGATTGCTTTAGCAGATGATTCTGTGAGAGATGAGTTCAGAAAGTCTTACGGTAAACTGCTCAGTTTGGTTCGTAAACCCTCTGTGTTTGAGTTGAATGGGTTGCACGCCATGCTGCAGTTCTACGACCCTCCGTTGAGATGCTTTACTTTCCAGAATTTTTTTCTCGCACCCACACTAGAGGAGTATGTTGATTTGTTAGGTGTGCCTATCAAAAGTCAGCTGCCCTTTGTTCATATGGATGCCAAGCCTGACCTGGCTAGTCTAGCTCCCTCACTTCATCTAGATGCCTCCGAGTTGGTTTTGTCTAGTTGGAACAAGGTTCTCGGGTTCTCCTTGCAGTTCTTAGTGGGAAAAGCTCAGCAGTGTGCCAAAGACGGATGTTGGGTCGTGTTCAACGCCATTCTCGCTATGTGCATATATGGCATCATTCTGTTCCCCAATATGCCTGACTTTGTAGACTTCGACGCATTTCACATCTTTGCATCAGGGAATCCAGTCCCTACCTTGATAGGAGATGTCTACCATTCCATCCACTACAAAAACGAGAACAGAAGGGGTAAGAATGTCTCGTGCTGTGTACCCCTGCTCTATAGATGGCTTGATAGTCATCTGCCCAAGAAGGGTCCCTTTGCTTCGTCTGCAGCCACAGCTGAGTGGTCCGAGCGTTTGATGAGTCTGTCAGCGGAGGATATTGCCTGGTTTGATAGGGATAGGTTGGGTACTGAGATTATCTTCAGCTGTAGTGGGTTCCCGAATGTGCCTTTGATAGGCAGGAAGGGCTGTATCAATTATAATTCGTCTCTGCTAGTCCGACTGTTTGCTTATGCCTTGAGAGCTCCGCCGAAGGAGGAAGAGGTGCAGGAATCTCTGTACCTCACTGGTCTTCTAGAGGGGGATATGTTATCTAAGCTTCAGCACGCTTGGAATGGTATCAGTAAGCGAGGAAAGCCGTTTCTGGGAAAAAGTAATAGCCAGGCCTACGCTCCATATGTGACTTGGATCAGAGCCAGAGCAGATGCTATAGGGATGTCGTTTCTTCCTGCCAAGCCAGAAAGCCCTCCAGTAATTGAGGAGCCTATCACCATGCCCATTCAGCAGCATAATCAGGTGTTAGCTGAGAGAGATGAGCTGAAGAAGGCCAATGAAGAACTGGAGAAAGAATTGGCTCAACTCAGAAGCGAGAGAAGCGAAGCCGTTCATTCCTTCAAGAGGCAGACAGAGCTGGTGAACCAGCTAGGGACAGATTTGACTAAGCAGATGGCTGAGCGTGAGCGTTTGGGTCGAGACTTCAAAGCTGTCAACAATGTACTGGCCACTAAGAAACAGCACTTGGATGAAGCGTATCGGAGGATATCCAAGTTTAACCAGCACTGGAAGGCCACCCTAGCCAACAGGAAAGAGCGGGAGGATAAGCTGATGCAGCAGATCTCCAAGTTGAAAGCCCAGGGGAAGGCTAGTGAGAAGAGGTTTGATGAAGAAACCGCTCGCAGATACGCCGCTGAAAGCCTGCTAAACAAGGCTCTTGCTAACCTGAAGGAGCGCAAACTGACGTTTGAATCCAAGAAGCGGAAGTTAGAAGATTGTTTCGGCGAAGGAGCATGGGAAGACTCGGTCGAAGGCCTTCAGTACACCATTACGCAGAGGGAGTTACTCGTTGAAGGGTTGCTCAGTCGGCCTGATCATCCAGAAACGAAGGGGTTGTTAGAAGAGTTCCGTGCCCGTGGCCGTGCTTGACTATTTGTATTCCTTTTGTGTTGATCATTGTTGTATGCTGATCATCACCAGGCCTGTTGGTTGAGGTCACGCTGTTGATTCCGCTTGTACTCAGTGATGTTATGTACTGCCTTGATGGGCTTTCTTTATATATGAGATGTTATTTCCATGACTGGACTCAGACTTATTATTAGCACTGGCACTCAGGCACTAGGATCGGGGGATACCTCCCTAACGCACAGACACACGTTTGCATTTGCATGAAGCATTTGCATAACGAGCACTTTGTCATTTTTCCTAACCCTTTTGTATATGCAGGTTGTTTCAGGTAGTTCCAGGATTGATCAGAGACCTATCCACCGCTACCCGACCAGAGCAAATCAAGCCAGAGCTATGGAGCAAGTACAGACTGATGTTTAAGAACTCCGCGAAAGGATGGACCGCTTCATGGAGCTCATGCAAGCGGTCGCCAACGGCCATGATCAGCTCAGAACCTTGGTCCAGCCACTGATCTCCAGGGTTGATAGCAATGGTGTACTCCATGGTGGGGCTGTCCCGACCCCTCCTCCTGTTGAAACTCCTCAGAATGGCATCCCCGTGACCGGGGGGAATGGCAGTGCCAACGACAATGTGATCGCTAACATGGGACTCAATGGTAATACGATGGGCGTCGGTAATGGGAACTTTGAAGCTAACGTCAATGTTGGGCTGGGCAACGGCAACCCGAGTGTTGGAAATCTGTTCGGGCCTCAGCTGTGGTTAGAAGACCGTAAAGACGATGTGTTCTCTCAGAGAGGTGCTGAAGGGGAGCTGACTGCTGAAGCACGGTTAAGGTTCAAGGCCCTCGAGGATAAGATGAGGAATATTGAGAATCAGAACACCATGGGTGTTGATATGTCCAAGTTGGGACTGATTGCTGACTTCAAGGTGCCTCCCAAGTTCAAGGTACCTGACTTTGAAAAGTACAAGGGCACCACCTGCCCTCGCGTCCATCTGAGATCATACTACCGGAAAATGTCCGCTCACTCGGAGGACGAGAAGTTGCTGATGCACTTCTTTCAGGACAGTCTGTCCGGACCCTCCCTCGAATGGTACATGAGTCTGGAACCTACCAGTGTGCGCACGTGGAAGGAACTTGCTGAAGCATTTGTGCACCACTACCAATATAATAGTGACTTGGCTTCGAACTGAGTCCAACTGCAGAATCTGTCGTAGAGGAACAATGAAGGGTTTAAGGAATACGCCCAGCGGTGGCGTGAGTTAGCAGCTAGGGTTCAGCCGCCGATGGTTGAACGCGAGCTTGTGGAAATGTTCATAGCCACCCTCCCAGGGGTTTACTATGACAAACTGGTCAGCAGTATGTCTGGAAGCTTCTCAGATCTCATTATCACGGGTGAGCACGTGGAAAATGGGATCAAACTAGGGAAAATTCAAGGCGATCTGTCCTCAGCCGGAGGAGGAAAGAAACCATATGGCGGCAAAAGGCGGGAAGGAGAGACGAGCGTCGTGTCCAACGCTCGAAGAAAAGGCAAAGGCCAGCACCAGCAGGTGGCCAGCATAACTATGTCGGCAGTCCAACAACCACAGCAGCAGCAGCAGCAGCCGAATCAACAAGGGTACAGAAAGTATCAGAACAGGGCACCTCTGTCGAGCCGTCACCTCGAGACACCGCCCATGTCCTATGCTCAGCTGTTACAGACTTTGCTTCAATTACAGCTAATCCAGAAGAGAACCTTGGCACCCTTGACAGGGGCACCACCACCAGGTTATGATGCAAATACAACTTGCGAGTTTCACTCAGGGGCACCAGGCCACACAATAGAGAATTGCAAAGCCTTCAAGCACAAGGTGCAGGACATGGTGGACGCCAAGATCATCAACTTCTCAGATAATGTGCCAAACGTCACGAAGAACCCTATGCCGAATCATAGGGGAGGTGGAGTAAATGCCATTATTGAAGACGAGAGCTCGGATTTGTTGACTAACGTCAGAGATCTGAAGACACCGCTTAGTTTCGTTAAAGCTAAGCTGATGAAAAGGGGTTTCTTTCCAGGTTGTGGAGAGCTGTGTATGGGCTGTGCGACAAGTCCTGATAGATGTGAACAGTTGATAGAAGGGATTCGAAGTCTGATGACCGAAGGAATCCTACAGTTTAGCCGAAGGGTCGAAAGCGGATCGGGAGAGGTAATGCTGAAGCAAGATGATGAGGTTGCCACCATCACCATCCCTCGCCGGACGATAACTATCTCTGCACCCAGACCGCCCACAATTACCATCACCAAAGCTGGGCCGATACCTTTTGAAAGCACCAATGCTGTCCCGTGGCATTATGGGGCAGACGTCTACTGCAACGGACAAAAGTTGGAGCTGTAACCATTTGGGACGTCTGTGGAGAACCTAGCGAGCATTAGCAGAATTACTCGCAGCGGAAGAGTGTTCGCTCCACCTGAGATCGTGGCGGAAAAGGCGGACAGAGCTGATGCAACTAATAAAGGGAAGAGTAAAGTCGTTGAAGAGACCTCTCGTGGGGTAGAAAAAGACTTACTTGTTAAAGATGCCGAAGAATTTATGAGGTTGATTAAGAAGAGTGATTACAAGATCGTGGATCACCTCCATCAGACACCCTCGAAAATTTCCATCCTGAATTTGTTGTTGTGTTCTGAGGCACATCGCAACGCGCTGTTGAAGGTGTTGAATGCCACGTATGTACCGCAGGAAATATCGGTCAACCAGTTGGAAGCGGTCGTAGCCCACGTGAATGCTGGAAATGGGTTAGGGTTCACTGACCTAGAGCTGACGCCGAAGGGGAGGAACCACAATAGCGCCCTGCACATCTCGATAGAGTGTAGGGGAACGATTATGTCTCATGTGTTGGTGGACACAGGGTCGTCGCTCAACGTTCTTCCGAATAAGGCATTAATGAAGTTGGACACTCGCGGATTGATTTGCACACCCAGTGATCTGGTTGTGAAAGCGTTCGATGGAACCAAACGGCATGTTTTCGGGGAGGTGACGTTGCCAATCCAAGTCGGGCCGGAAACATTCGACGCGGTCTTTTACATTATGGACATCATGCCTGCCTATAGTTGTCTCTTGGGCCGGCCTTGGATCCATTCCGCGGGTGCCGTGACCTCCACGTTGCACCAGAAACTCAAGTATGCTGTCGGAGGTAGCATCGTGACTGTATGTGGCGAGGAAGACATAATGGTGAGCCATTTATCGTCCTTCAAGTACGTTGAGATGGATGGGGAAATCCATGAAACCCTGTGTCAGGCGTTCGAAGCTGTTAAAGTAAAAAACGTAACTCCTGTAGTCACCGAGAAGCCAGAGATGACTCTCTCTTCCATCAAGGAAGCCCGGGCCGTTGTTCAAGCCGGATCTACCCCAGGCTGGGGGCGAATTCTGGAGATGCCTAACAAGCAAGACAAGTTTGGGTTGGGGTACTCTCCTGCGGCCGAAGCCTCCTCTTCTAGCAGTGCGTCACGAGGTAAAGGGCCGATCCAGTTTACCATTGGTGGGGTGATATTTGAAAGCGTAAACACAGTGTCTGAAGACGGCGAAGACAGCGACTGTGATCTAGACTCTTAGATCCAGCCAAGCAAGCCAGGCGAGAGCCTCAACAACTGGTCCATCAGGGATATCATCCAAATGACAAGCAAAGAGTAATGATTTACTTTTTCCAATCGTTGTACAACCCTATGTCCTACCCGGGGCATAGTGGTTTTGTTGTCAGGGCCTTGTTTGGTTATGTACATGCATTTTATCAATAAATCAAAAGGCGTTTTTCTTCATATTCAAATATTGTGATCTCTATTATTCCTGTTTTATATTTGTTTCGAAAAACAATAAAATGGAAATGGGGTTTGTGCTAACCTGCATATCCTTGTTTTAAGCTTAACCCTTGTTATTGCAGGATCCACATAGCAGATGACATCGACTTTGGACCTTCTACGACTCACTTTGACTTCGATTGCCCGATCTATCAAGCCGAAGAAGAGATTGATGAGGACGAAGACCTTCCCAAAGAGTTGGCCCGCTTGTTGAAACAAGAAGAGAAAGTTATTCTGCCTCACAAAGAAGAAATTGAGATTGTAAATCTGGGTTCTGAAGAACTGGTCAGGAACGTCAGGATAGGGGCTGCATTGCAAAGTGATGTCAAGCAGAGATTGGTCGAGATGCTGAGAGAGTATAGTGACGTCTTTGCTTGGTCATATGAGGATATGTCCGGTCTTGATACTGACATCGTGGTCCATCACTTGCCGCTGCGAGAAGATTGTCCTCCCGTTAAGCAGAAGCTTAGAAGGACGCGACCAGATATGGCCGTTAAGATCAAAGAAGAAGTGCAGAAGCAGCTTGATGCTGGCTTCTTAGCGGTCACTACTTACCCTCCGTGGGTCGCCAACATAGTGCCTGTACCGAAGAAGGACGGTAAGGTACGAATGTGCGTCGATTATCAGGATTTGAATAGGGCGAGCCCTAAAGATGATTTCTCGCTCCCTCATATCGATGTGTTGGTCGATAATACAACTCAGTTCTCCGTGTTTTCATTCATGGATGGCTTCTCCGGTTACAATCAGATCAAGATGGCGCTGGAGGACATGGAGAAAACTACGTTTATTACGCCTTGGGGAACATTTTGCTACAAGGTAATGCCTTTCGGTCTGAAGAACGCAGGGGCCACTTACCAACGAGCAATGGTTACTTTGTTTCATGATATGATTCATCATGAGATTGAAGTCTATGTTGATAACATGATTGCGAAGTCCCAAACGGAGGAGGGACATCTGGTCAATTTGCTGAAGCTTTTGGAGAGGCTTAGGAAATTCAGGTTGAGGCTGAATCCTAACAAGTGTACTTTCAGAGTACGGTCTGGAAAGCTACTAGGGTTTATCGTGAGTGAAAGAGGCATCGAGGTTGATCCTGCGAAGATAAAAGCAATACAAGAGATGCCAGCGCCAAAAACTGAAAAAGAAGTTCGTGGTTTCCTGGGCAGAATAAACTACATTGCAAGGTTTATTTCTCAGCTCACGGCCACGTGTGAACCGACGTTCAAACTGCTGAAAAAAGATCAGGCGATTATCTGGAACGAGGATTGCCAGAAGGCATTTGATAAGATAAAAAAGTATCTGCAGGAACCTCCCATCTTGATACCCCCAGTGGTCGGACGACCCTTAATCATGTACTTGACAGTTCTTGAGAATAGTATGGGGTGTGTTCTTGGTCACCATGACGAGACGGGCAGAAAGGAGCATGCCATTTACTACTTGAGTAAAAAGTTCACAGACTGTGCATCTCGCTACTCGATGCTGGAGAAAACGTGTTGTGCATTAGCCTGGGCTGCCAAACGTTTACGAAAGTACATGCTCAATCACACGACCATGCTAATTTCGAAGATGGATCCGATCAAGTACGTCTTCGAGAAGCAAGCGCTTTCGGGCAGGATTTCCAGATGGCAAATGGTGTTGACGGAATATGATATTCAGTACGTTTCCCAGAAGGCCATCAAGGGAAGCGTATTGTCTGAATACCTAGCCGAACAGCTGATCGAGGATTATCAGCCGATGAAATTTGAATTCCCTGATGAGGATATCATGTTTCTCAAGGTGAAAGATTGCGAGGAACCGTTGCCCGACGAGGGTCCAGATAGGAAATCCCAGTGGAAATTGATATTTGACGGGGCAGTTAATTCTTACAGAAGTGGCATTGGGGTAATCATCACGACTCCCCACGGATCCCACATCCCGTTCACTGCGAGACTGACGTTTCCAGTCACCCATAACGAAGCGGAGTACGAAGCATGCATTATGGGTCTAGAAGAAGCAATTGATTTGAGAATCAAGAACCTAGATGTATATGGTGATTTGGCGCTTGTGATTAACCAGATTAAAGGGGAGTGGGAGACTCGTCAATCGAATTTGGTGCCGTACATGAACTATGCCAGAAGGCTACTTTCGTTCTTTGATCGAGTGGAACTCCATCATGTGCCCAGGGCTGAAAATCAGATGGCTGATGCCTTAGCCACGTTGGCTTCGATGTATAAAGTCAATTTTTGGAATGAAGCTCCAAGAATTGTCATTTCTAGTCTTGATAGACCTGCATTCGTCTTTGCGATCGAAGAAGCCTCTGATGGCAAGCCATGGTTCCACGATATCCAGACCTTCCTTATGACTAAGGAATATCCTACGGGAGCGTCAACCCAGGATAAAAAGACTCTGAGGAGGTTGTCTGGAAATTTTTATCTCAATCCTGATGGAGTTTTGTATAAAAGAAACCACGATCTCGTGCTACTCAGATGCGTAGATGAGAAGGAGGCGAGTTTGCTCATGGAATAAGTCCATGAAGGCACATTTGGTACGCACGCCGGCGGGCATGCTATGACAAGAAAGATCCTGAGAGCAGGATATTACTGGCTAACGATGGAGTCGGATTGCTTCAAATTCGCAAAGAGATGTCATAAATGCCAGATTTATGCTGATAAGATTCATGTGCCGCCGTGCCCGTTAAATGTCATGTCCTCCCCGTGGCCGTTCTCCATGTGGGGCATCGACATGATAGGCAAGATCGAGCCCACTGCATCTAACGGTCATCGCTTCATTCTAGTAGCTATCGACTACTTCACCAAGTGGGTGGAGGCAGCCTCCTATGCTAACGTGACCAAGCAAGTGGTGGCTAGATTCATAAAGAGGGACATCATCTGTCGATATGGAATTCCCGAGCGGATCATTACTGATAATGGTTCGAATTTGAATAACAAGATGATGAAGGAGCTGTGCCAGAGTTTCAAGATTGAACACCACAACTCATCTCCTTACCGGCCGAAGATGAATGGCGCCGTTGAAGCGGCCAACAAGAACATCAAGAAGATTGTTCAGAAGATGGTTGTGACCTACAAAGATTGGCACGAGATGCTGCCATTTGCATTGCACGGTTATCGTACAAAGGTACGTACATCAACCGGGGAAACTCCCTTCTCCTTAGTGTACGGTATGGAAGTTGTCCTACCGCTAGAAGTTGAGATTCCTTCTTTGCGAGTTTTGGTTGACGTGAAACTCGATGAGGCAGAATGGATTAAGAACCGACTAAACCAACTCAGCCTGATGGACGAGAAGAGGTTAGCATCGATTGCATATGGTCATCTATACCAAAGCCGAATGAAGAAAGCTTATGATAAGAAGGTGCGTCCTAGAAGCTTTCAGACGGGTGATCTCGTCCTGAAGAAGATTCTTCCTCCACACTCCGATCACCGGGGCAAGTGGACTCCCAATTATGAAGGTCCGTACGTTGTCAGCAAGTTCTTCTCGGGAGGAGCCTTGTTGTTATCCACGATGGATGGTGAAGATTTTGCATCCCCGGTGAACGCGGACGCAGTTAAAAAATAATTTGCTTAAAAATGACCCGCTGGAAAGAAAAATAGTATCCAGGCAAAAATGGGGCATCCCGGCGAACCATAAAAAAGGAAAAAGGTTCGGGCAAAAATTAGGGATATAAAGAAAAGAATGTACACCCGCAAAGTCGAAAACCTGGAGGGGCGACTTTGGCAAAAAAGGGTATCCCGGTGAATCGAAAACCCGAAAGGGCGATTCAGGAAAAAGTTAGGGATTTGAAAAAGCAAATGACTGCGTTCCGCGTGTGGACTTTCATTGTTTCGTGGTTTGGAAGACCTGAGGGCCGTGTATCTGAATCAATCTCTTCTGAGGCTGAAGCGTCGGAGAAGTATCGAAGTCGAGTGGGTCATAGAGGGATCAACTCATGGTGTTCGTCTACGCCACATTGTCGACATTTGTGTATATACTGATGTATATTTATGTTTTATTTTTGCGCAACTTCCTCATTCCAGGAGCTTGCATCCGTTGTAAAACATTTTTTACCCATTCGGGGGTTCGTCATCAATAAAATGTATACTATTCAGCAATTTTGTTTGCCTGTTTAGCATCTATCTGTTTTGTTTACGAAAAAGAACGCCGATGTTTTTGATAAAATGCACATACATAAACTTACTGGCCTAGGCCACTGATTGTTGAAACAATGAATTACTTGAACATTGTCACAAGATGGTAACCTTGATAGGTCCCTTCGAGAAGGGCATCTTGTCTGTTTGTTTGTGTTGTCGCAGGTATAGCATACTCCAGGCAGTACGCCGTATGCGTCCTCAAGCAGGATGATTCCTTCCTCCCCAGCAAGTTCAGCAGCACCTCCCCGCGGAGCCTGAACATGAGATCGTGAGCATTGATATGTGTCTCCCCAGGCAGAGAAGATTCTCCCCCCAAGCAAATGCATCCCGAAGGAACGTCATCTCCCCAGCTGAGTCATATACTGAAGTATGCAGCCTTTGACAGCGCAGACTGAAGTCTCCAGCGGGATTGGAATTCCCCACAGAGTTGTACTCTCCCTAGTAAGCAGGATGATTCCTACTTCCCCAGCCGAGTTGGCAAATCCCCAAGAGAGTCGAGTTCTTGGAAAGCCGTTTGGGCCATGATTGGTTTTCCCTAGTAGAGTGTTGAATAGATGATGTTGTATTTCCCCACCAGAGTCGTTATCTCCAGGAAGGTTTTGTCGCGAAGGCCGCGCAGTTTATTTCTGCGATTGATATCGTATCCTCAGCAGTTTGTGGTTTGAAAACCTGGTTGAGCGGGTTCAGGTTCTTGTAGAACATCGTTCCCCTGCAGCAGTCGACTGAAGATCATTTCCCCAGGCGGAGTCCAATTGAGATTGGTGTGACTTCTTCTCCTTGGCAGGATGAGTCCTTCCTCCACCAGAGTGGTCCTTTCTCCTTGACAGGAGGATTCTCCCTTCAGCATTTATTTTGCTGATGGGGTCATAGCATTTTGCATGATTGCATAGATTTACCCTAAAAACGCGTAGCATTTCCACCGTGTGGAGCATTGTGCCATTGTCAAACATATGCATACGAAGCATGAGCTAGGCCGTTACCATTCTTGTTTTGCAGGTGTTCCCCGACAGGTTGTTTGCTCAGGATGATTCCTGAAATCTCAGAAGAGTGGTGTGGCTCAAGATGACTCTTAAAGTCCCCAGCAAAGGCGTTTGCCCAAGATGATTCCTGAATTCTCCAGCGAAGTGGTCTGCTTAAGTTGATTCTTAAAATCCCCAGTGAAGTCGCCAGAGTTGGTTTCTCAAGTGGATGCTTAGAGTCCCCGGCAGCGCGATTTGCTCAGGATGATTCCTAAAACCTCCAACAGAGTTATTGGTTCCAGATGATTCTTGAAGTTCCCGATGGAGTTGTTGTTCAAGATGATTCTTGGTTTCCCCAGAAAAGTTATTTGTCCAAGATGATTCTTGAAGTCCTCAGCAGAGTTGATTCATCCAGAATGATTTCTGGATCCCCGAAGCAGAGTTACTTGATAGTTTTCCAGAATCCCCAGCGGAGATGGGTCATCCCCAACAGGTTTTAAACAGAGAAGTTGAAATTTCCCTTGGAGACTTGATGATTGAAGTCTGGCAGCGGTGCCAAAACCCTTGACTTACTGATGAAGTCCAGTTGTGATGTCGAAGCAGTTTACCTAGCTGACGCAGGGTGCCTGATGGCAAAAGATTGTGTATCCTTAGTGGTTCATGATGGATTAAGGATCCCATTTTAAAACTCACTGACGAAGTCCAACTGTGACGACGAAACAGTTCTCTCAGCTGATGCAGAGTTCCTGATGGCAGAAGTTCGGATATCCCCAATGGGTTCATGACTGACTGAGAATTTTATTCCCAACCTACTGATGGAGTTCGACTGACGCCCAAAAAAAATTTCTTTGAATGCATGATGGCATGATCAACCTGATCGTTGACCTGATGAGTCCTGAGGAATCCTGGTGCCTAACGGCATGATCGACCATGTATCCCTGGTTACCGTGCGACCAATTCCCCAGCTAGTTGTCGTGCAGCTATTATTTCGGGTTCCGAAGATTTGTCCCGCCAGAGTACCGTGTATTTGTGCAGTTGGCAAATTTCCGGGTTTGTTGGTATTCAACCGTCTTTCACCTTGATTGGTTGAGAATCGTTCGCTTCTCGCCCAGTCAGGTCCAAGCCGTTTGAATAGGGGCAGCTGTTCACCCCAAAATTTGCCCAACATTTCTTTACCTAGCTTATGTTTCATTTCATTCACATTAGCATTATCATTTGCATTTCATTGACATGTATGCAGGAGATCAAGAGGTATGATTACCAATCAAGGGATACACAAGACTGTGAGACTAGCTAAGAAGTTTATTCAAGTGTTCAAGGGTTGATATCCTCACCAGATAAGTATAAGATCCTCAGAGAGAGGGTTGAAGCCAAAGAGAGGAAGTCTCCTAGCTTGAAAGTTGTGGGAAGTCCTCAGATGATTCTGAAGCCATGAAGATGGACTTGAGGTCTTGAGAGGGCTCGTGAGAAGTGTTGAAGATCACTTTGGGGCCTAGACAGGTCATTGGGCAAGAGTAAGGAGGCTCAGCCATGATTGGTGCAGCTAGGGTTTGACTGGGTCAACCCTAAGTCAACTGATGATTTGAACAAGGTTGAGACCTAATTCAAGAGCCATGTGATCATGGATTGATGCATTGAGATGCTATAAGGATGATTCCAAGGTTAACTCATCATGATTGAAGAGTTTGAGAAGTTTCAAGCTAGGGTTTCTAAGGCTTGATAGTGTAAAATCCCCTAGTTTGACCCCTATCTTCAAGGCAGTTTAGCTCAAGATGTGATTGTCATATCATCTAACCCCCAACATGAATGTTGTAGAGAATGATCTTAGCTTTAATTTGAGTGCTATAAGTCCTTGATAGGATTTGTAGAACTCAAGTTATGACTTGGACAAGTTACAGGTCATTTGAGGTATGTGAATTTGGGGGCTTGAAAGTTGTCCAACTTGCATGAAACTTTTACCCTAGAAGGATGGTTCCTATGAACTTTTGGTAAACATTAATGTTGTTTCTTATCCTCTTAGCTTTCTATAGAGTAATAGAAGTCCTTGATAGGATTTGTAGAACTCAAGTTATGGCTTTGACAAGTCAAGGGTATTTTGGTCATTTGGGGATTATAGGTCATTTCAACCATAAGGCCATAACTCCTATTTCCAAGCTTCAAATGGAAAAATGTTCAACATCAAACTTGTTCAAAATGATGTTTTAAGGCTAGCAAAGAGGTCATGAGATGTTGGAATTGCTTGTAGCTCAAAGTCACCAAAATGGCCTAAAATAAGGGTATAAGTTAAATGAACCAAAGTTGGAAATTGATATTTTTGATCTACATGTCCAAACCAAGGCATGTAATATATTATTTTGATTCTAAAAAAACATTTTAAGAACATTGGTCTAGCCACATTTTTGAATTGAAGTTTAATTTGTGGACTTGCTTTGAAAAGTAGTTACTTACATCATAAGTAACATTTGCAAAACCTAAATTCAAGGCATAATCAAGGTACCTTGCAAGCCAAACACTTCCAAAATGTCATGAGGGGAGAAATTGGAAGGGAATGAGGATGATTTCAAGCTGTTAGCAGAGTTGTGCATACCATGGCATAACATGAGAATTCAAGTGACATGAGAAATTTAATTTCACATTAGAAGGATCTAGAGGTTTCTAGATCATCCATACACACTCTATATATTGAGTAGAAGTGGTTCAGATCCTTTTTTGGTGAGAATTGAGAGGAGAAAGAGAGAGTGAGTTTTGAAACTTCCATTTTGCAACTGAATTTGGTTACTCCAATTGAGTGCATTTCCATCCATTCTCTTGATCCCAATAGCTCCCATTTGCATTGTTGAATGATCCCAGAGTGAAATCATAGCAAAAGCATTGAGGATTTGAGTGTTAGCATTTGCATTTTTCAACCTACAAATCACTATCGGGTTCCAAGTTCCAGGAGGTTTCAACCAGTTCTTTTGCATACAGAAGCAAGGGAATGATTCATTGATCGTGTCTGGAAGGTTTGGGAGCTTGATTTGAAGATTTGGTACATCTGTTCATCAGAATTGACAGGTATGTAAACTTCTTCCTCCAGCATAAATTAAGTAGAATTAGCATGGTTTGTTAGGTTAGAATGATTGTAGGTTAGTATGTGAAGCTTTCTGGTAGCATTTGATGAGGTTTAGTGACAATTATTGGAGTGATCAATTTTCTGTTCTTGATCGTATCTTGGTGGTTCTTGAGAGTTAACCCTAGCCAGATGGTGGAATCAACTCAGGATAATGTGGTGATGATGTTAGGCACTTTAATTTTGGGAATGATGATGATTGAATCTTGAGCAGTTTTTGAGTTTTTGATCGTGTTTTGAGAATAGTGATGATTCAATAAGAATGATTGGCATGGTTGAAATCAGTGTGAAAAATGGAGTGAATTAGGGTTTTCAATTTTGATTTTTGATGAGGTATTGAGGAAGTACGATTTGGGGAAGATGGAGTTGAAACTCTGAACTTCCATGGAGGTTCTTCCCTCCAGATTTTTTGAAAGGTTGAAGATGACTTGATAGCCATAGGATCTGAGGTTGGACTTTGACCAAAGCATCATCCAAGGGCCACGAATTCGTTTCATTTTGTGAAGGGAAGTGCTGATCATGAAACGCACCGTATTACTTAAGTTGTGGTTTTGGGCTTAGTAAAATAATTGTTATCCCCACCCCCCTGATGGCCCAATCCATAAATTGAACTGAATTGTCTTACTATCTGCACCACGCGTGTGTTCAGTTTATTTGGATTTTCTTTATTTTTTCATTTTTGTTCATGGTTCTTGATAAAATAATAAAAAATGGAAAAATGACTCAATTAATCCCATTCTTTTTGAATTGGATTCATGATAGGATCTAGTATTTGTTAGATAAAAAATATTATTATTTCATGCATTTTCTGATTTTATAGGAATTTTTACATTGTAATTGATATTAAAATAGTCATGTTTGATGCTTGATTTTGTGGAATTTGGTTTGATCATGTGATGATGATTTTGATCTTGATTTTTTGTGAGTAGTTAGCATAGATATGCATGCTCCCCATATATTTTTATCACATTTTTGTGATGAATATAAGTGGTAGTTTAGGTTGAAACCTTTAGAAGCTCCATTTTTAGGGTTTATGGTTGATACCTTGTGGTTTAGGTCTTAATTTTAGGACTCAATAGATGATTTAGTCCCTGATTTTTGTAGGATAGATTCATGATTGAATTAGGGTCCCATAGTTATTTTTGTAGGATTTTACAATTGGTTTTAGTATTTTAGTTAGGATTAACTTTAGTATTGTGTTTTAGGTGATCCTAACTTGCTAATTCAATTAGATTGACATCTTTAGTTCCCTTAGATTAGGGTGTTGCTTTGCTTGTTCTTGGCTGAGGTTGAAGACAAATAGAAGATGCATGGGATTTCTTGAAGAGGCTTGGATGTGAAGATCTTCCCCCCTTTTTGGGTGTAGTTTGGTTTAGGTGCTAAGATTAGGGTTTATAGGCAGAGCTTCTAGATAGATTATCTTCCTTCATAAACATGGATGATGTTGATCACTTCCATTATTCCCTATGATGTAAGGTCCCCTTGTAAAGGCCTCATCCCTCCTTTGGTAGGATGTGTGGCTCTCTACAAGTTGGTAGAACCTTTGAGGGTCCCTTCCTCTGATGATAGGATGCTTAGTGGTGACCTTTGGTCTTCACTCTGTTACCATTCATCCAAGCTTTACTCTTGATAGTTGAATCTTTATTCCTTGTTAGAGGATGGAGTTCCTTGCTTGAAGAGATTGGAGGATGAAGTTGATGCTTCTTTGTGTATGAAGATTAATCTGAGAAGCTGAAGCCTGTAGATGAAGAGGACCAAGTTGATACTGGTAAAGCAAAGAGAGCTGAAGCTTGAAGACCAAGTTGACACTTGTGAAAAAGATCAAATTGAGATTGAGTGAAGAGCTGAAGCTTGAGGAAACAAGTTGATACTTGTAGTTGATACACTGAGAGTCTGAAGGAGCCAAGTTGATACTTGCTATTAGGAGTGAAGCCTGAAGGTGGAATTGATTGAAGAGCTGAGGCTTGGAGAAGAGGGAATAAGTTGATACTTATGTTTGATGTGTTAGAAGCAAGTTGATACTTGCTATTGAAGATGATGGTCTTGAAAGGTAGTTGAAGTCTGAAGACTGGGCTGCTGTCAGAAGATTGCTTTACTGTGAAGCTGTGGAAGCTGTTGATTTGCTTTCTTTCCTGTCTGTTTGCTTTCTGTGCAACTATATTGATGTGACTTGTGTGATTTTCTTGATGCATTAGAATAAGTCCATGTTTAGACTGGTTTAAGCTAGGAGCATGATTGAACTAGAGGTTGAGTTGCTCCCTCTGCTTGTATTTTTACTGTATGGCTTTGCTTGCGGGTATTCGGTAGAGCCCTGCTCCCTTGCCTATGTAGTTTATGTTTGCTTGATAGCATGTCATTTCTTCTGTATGATTACAGTTATTCATATCTGGCTTGAGGTCGAGACGAGCTTGTGGAGGCTGACACCCCACACACATTTCCTCCCTCACTTGCATTGCATGCATTTTACAGTCGTTTACTGTTTACTGTTTAAGCTGATGCTTTATCTGTTTCTGTCTATCATCGACATGATCCCCTAGGACTCTCATTTCCTTTGATAAGGAAGTGATGATAGAACTTTAGGTTGAAACCTATGCATGATAACTTCTAGGAGTTCCCTGTTTCAAACCTCAACCATAGGATGAATCCTTGGCATGACAACATTAGGACTTGATAGTCTCCCCTTAGTTGAACCTGTTCGTTCTCTCTTCTCATCTCAAAACAAATTAAAATACAGTAATAAAGGTTAACTGACGTCGTACGTTACGAGCCTTAAGCTATCTGAGAAAGGGTTGTCGGAGAGTTTCTTTTCGACAGCTTGGATGTTTAGTATGGTATCCTTTGGGTGACATGCGACGCATTCACTCTCAAGTCATAGTCTCTAGTACGATACTGGTTGCAAACATCCATAAAAAATAGTTCTTTCGTAAAAGACAGAAAACAAACGTCAAACCTTTTGCCCCGTGGGCCCATAATTCAAAGGAAGCTTTTCTGAAGAAAAGAGTGTCGTTAACTCCCAGTTCTACCGCAGACGGTAACGCCTAAGTCTCCAAGGGTCGAGCTGCGCACACCAAACTGCTGGAACTGTTTGTTAACCCTACTCGAAAAAACAGATGAATCTGAATCCCCGTAATCCGTATTATCCCGAACTACGTAAGCTCTGATCTCTCATATCTGTTGAGAGTACGTAGGCACAATACTGACGTATTGGCGAGCCACCTTCCCCCCATCACCCGTAGTTAGCCGAACTACGTTGACTCTGATTTCTCATTCTCTGATGAGAATACGTAGGCATAAAGTGCGACGCTTTTCCGAGTCATTTTATTTTCTTTTAAGCCAGCCTTGATAGGTAGATAGATAAAACCAACCCGTCATATAAACATAAACAAGCGTGGATCCCATCGAGTACGATGGACGTGAGGGGTGCTAATACCTTCCCCTTGCGTAACCGACTCCCGAACCCAAACAAAGATTGCGACGACCTTGTCTTATACCTTTTCGTCAGGTTTTTCCGATCGTTTCCTTTCCCGTTCTGAGGGATAAATAACGAAAGGTGGCGACTCTTCCTTTTTGCCGGCACCTTATTTTCGCGGAAGCAACACAAGTTACTTTGAGTTAGGGCATTTTCACTTGTGTTTAAGTGTTGATTATGAAGTGAACTTTGGTTCTTTCTTGTGCTTTGATTAGTTTTCTTGATTGAGCCTTGTTTCCTTGCTTGCTTTGCATCTTCTTATTGTGCTTTCACTTCTATCCCTTGGACTTTAGCACTCATTCAAGGTAATTTGGTGTCCATGTGCACACTTTGAGTTTGTCTTGAATGAGGTACTACTTTGAACACTTGTTTGTTCTTTCTTCTTGCATGATCAAAGTGTGGCATTTGGTTGAGATATTTTTCATGTTCTTGCTGCCCAAGCTTCTTTCTCCCATCTACACTTTGATTATGATATTGGTTTTTGCATTGTTGATTTCCTTTGGTTTTAGTGATTGATGTTTGAATGGTTGTAGGAGTTGTAACTTCTCCCATCTCATCTCACTTTTGCTTTGACTTGCTTAAGTTCTTTTGGTTTCATCTTTTGTTGGTTTTGCATCCTTTGCATCTTGCATATCATGTTTGTATTTCTTCTTGACTTGTTTAAGTCAACTTCATCTTTTTCTTTCATTCTCATTTGTGATTGATTCATCTTGTGCTTTCTTGGTCTTTTGCCATGATCCCTTAGGGTTCCTAGTCCCTCCGCTTAGGATGGGAGTAAGAGAGACATTAAGTGTTCAATCTAAGCATGATAACATTAGAATAGTCTTTTCCCCTCTTAATCTCAATCTTAGGAGCACATGGCATGATAACATTAGGGTTGTCTAGTTTCCCCTTAGTGTTTGTGTCTTTCTCTTCTCATCTCAAAACATTTTCAAGACACCTAATAAAGGATAATAATTGTTGTATGCTACGAGCCTTAAGCATTTGGGAAATGATGGTTGGGAGGCCTCCTCTTAACTGTCTAGAGTGTTTAGTGTATGCCCTTTGGGCGATATGCGACGCATTCACTCCTAAGTCATAGTCTTTAGTGCAACATGAATTACAAACATAATTCAATTCACTTCATAAAAAACACAAAACAAAAACGTCAAACCTTTTTATCCTTCGGGATTGTTTGAAAATCATTTTCAGAAAGAGTGTGTTAACTCTTGGTTCTACCGCAAACAGGTAATTCCTAAGTCTCCAATGGTCGAGCAACAATACACCTAACTGCTAGAATGAAGGTTTAACCCTACTCGGTTAAAACACTTGAACCAAATTGTGGTCGCGTCAGCCCGAACTACGTTTGCTCTGATTTCTCATACCAGAAGAGAATATGTAGGCGCAAGACGGAGATGTCTTGGCGAGCAACCCTTCCCCAACTTCACCCGTAGTTTTTCGAACTACGTTGACTCTGACTTTCCCATTGTACGAGGGAGTACGTAGGCATAGAGCGGCGATGCTCTATCGAGTCTCTTTTATTTTCTTTTGTCCTTGTAAGCCTGTAGCTTAGATAGATTAACACCCTTTTAGATAGACAACAAGCGTGGATCCCATTGAGTACAACGAACGTGAGGTGTAACACCCCACTTCCCATAATTAAAATAAAATGCAATTAATTCAAGTAAACATCAGAGTTTCTCCTCAAAGTGGAATATCACATAAAATAATTCAACATCAGTAGATAGTTTTCAAAATAAAACAGCGGAAGTAATCATCAATTTAACATTCTCGACCATCTGCCAAATTACATAAAATCATTCATTAACAAGGTTCACCAAATATATGATACGTCACAGGAATAAAACAAATTCAACATAGCTAAAAGTAAACACCCAAGTCCCGTGTTACGTATCAGAGCATCCTAAGACTTGACCTGCACACCACTATCCAAGCTCGCTATGTACCTGGATTATTTGTACTTCCGAAGAAGCATAAACCACCACAACAACAAAGGGTGAGAAACATGATAAAAATTATCAGTAATAAGATACATGATCAAAAGTAGTAATTGCATAAAATATCACCCAACATGCATCAACCACGACCTACTGTCCAAACATCAAACACAATATGCAATAATACAATTATGCAACTCAACACCATGCATGCGGTACCGACTCATTGGTTCATTCAATCAAACCCAGGATAGATTACATAGACCCCTCCTTGGAAATGATCTATCCCAACCATTCTCCACAAAGGAGTATGGATGAATCGCATACACTCCTCCTGAGCAACGATTCATCCCACCATTCTCCACAAAGGAGTACGGATGGATCGCATACACTCCTCCTGAGCAATGATCCATCCCACCATTCTCCACAAAGGAGTACGGGTGAATCACATACACTCCTCCTGAGCAACGATTCATCCCACCAAGACACAATGATATGCACGACACCAAATGCACAACAAACAAACCCAAGCACACTAAGTGCACACGATCCTACTGATCACATCACCATACAACACATATATTACTCACCAATTAATTATGTTAATTACATTCAATATTAGGAAAATTCACATTTTCGTACCAAGTATACACTCTTCACCATTAAACACCATCTCAATTCACACTCTATGATTCACGCCCTACGGCTACCCACAACATATCATAATACAGCACACGAGCTATAAGTTATATATCGAAAACATCAACTCTGGATGGAAACAACAGAAAAATAAAACAAGTTGCTGTCATGCTCGCTGGATCACTCGCCTAGCGAGGCCTCAGTGAACGCTCGCTGCCTCACTCACCTAGTGAACTCGCTAGCGAAGACAGACAATGGCTACTGGAAGTGTTCGCCACACAACTCGCTCAGCGAATCCTTAGTGAACACTCGATAGCTCGCTCGCTAGCTGCTCGCCTAGCGAGACCTGCGATACTCCAAAACCACAACTGTCCAAAAATCAGCAGAAATGCATAGATCACCCGATTCTCACCAAACCAGTTCCTGTAGTCTTAGCCTAACATTCTACGACTAAACTACATGACTTATTCTATATTTTTACCCGATAAAACATCAATTATACCGATTTAATCATTTTCGACCTAAAATGGAAAACTACACCAAAACACCCAAATAATCCAAACAATCCCTACATAATCGCATGCATGGACAGAATCATGAAATTTCACATCCTTACCTCGATTACTTGATTCCTCAGGGCTGATCTCGAAGAATCCAAGTTGTCCTCTCTAATTTCCTTCCCTTTTCCTCTTCTTCCTCTTTCCTTCTCTTTCTTTCTCCTCCTTTCTATTTTTCTTCCTCTCTATTTCCTTTCTATTCCCACTTTCTCTTATGTCCTTTTCTAATCTCTTCCTTCCATTATATTTTCTTTTCATAATTTAATGATAATACAAATAATAATAATAATAATAATAGAATAACAATATTACTATTATTATTAAATTATTATCATTATTAATTATATCATATTAATATTAAATTCTATAGTTTATTAAATGATCTCCATAATTAAGGGTACTCACCAACGCACTCAGACACACACACACATACAGATACACCGAAATAAAATATCTCCAAAAGACTAAATAATTAAAATGGGTGTTACAACTCTCCGCCACTTTAATTATTTTCGTCCTCGAAAATTACCTGATGGAAACAATTCCGGATATGCTTCCCGCATCCTGCTTTCCAATTCCCAAGTCACACTGCCTCCTGCAGCACCTCCCCAAGCCACTCTCACCAAAGGTATCTCCTTCCTTCGGAGTCGTTTCATTTTACGATCTTCGATCCTCAACGGCATCGTCTCAACAGTAAGATTTTCTCGGACTTGAACTTCATCTCTCTGAATTACACGAGATGGATCCGAGACATACTTTCGAAGTTGCGACACATGAAACACGTCATGAAAATTTGAAAGTTCAGGCGATAACGCCACTCTATAAGCTACGCACCAATTCTCTGCAAAATATGATATGGCCCAATAAACTTAGGATCCAGCTTCTTGGACTTCAATGCATGACCCACACCAGTCACTGGGTTAACTCTTAGGAACACATGATCACCTTCATTGAATTCCAGTTCTTTTCTTCGGTTATCATGATAACTTTTCTGCCTACTCTGAGACGCTTTCATCTTCTCACGAATCATCTGAATTGCCTCAGTAGTTTGCTGCACAATGTCTAGTCCCAATACCATATTCTCACCTGTCTCAAACCAACACTGAGTAGTTATGCACCTTCTACCATATAAAGCCTCAAACAGTGCCATTCCGATACTCGAATGGTAACTATTGTTGTACGTGAACTCGATCAACGGTAAATGAGTATCCAACGCACCACCCTTTTCCAACACACAAGCTCTCAGCAAATCCTCTAGCGACTGAATAGTCCTCTCTGACTGACCATCGGTTTGCGGATGGTAAGCTGAACTCAACTTCAACTTAGTACCCAAAGCTTCCTGTAAACTCCTCCAAAATTCTGAAGTAAACCTCAGATCTCTATCTGATACGATACTCGACGGAACACCATGTAGCTTCACAATTACCCGAATGTAAATCTCTGCTAGCTTCTCCAACAGGAAACTGATATTGATCGGCATAAAATGTGCAGACTTTGTAAGTCGATCCACAATTACCCAAATAGCATCAAATCCTCTTGCTGTGTTCGGCAAACCCGTAACAAAATCCATGGTTATACAATCCCATTTCCAAACCGGAACTTCCAACAGTTGCATCATTCCAGAGGGTCTCTGATGTTCCACCTTCGATTTCAGACATGTGAAACAGGCGTAAACAAATCGAGCTATATCTCTTTTCATACCGCACCACCAAAATAACTTCCTTAAATCGTGGTACATCTTCGTAGCTCCTGGATGGTTACTCAGACTACTACGATGTCCTTCACTCAGAATTGACTTCTTCAGTTCGTCATTATCTGGCACACAAACCCTGCCTCTGAATCTTAGCACTCCTGCACTATCCAACTTAAAATCACTACCGGAGTCACTCCCTACTCCCGGCATCAAATCCAATAACTTCATGTCTAACTTTTGGTTTTCTCTAATCATATCCAAGAAATCATTGTTCACTTGCAACTTGCCCAACATCACACCGTCTGCCCTAATCTCACAAACCAAGCTCAAATCTCTGAACTGCTCAATTAGTTCCATTTCTTTCACCATCAAAGCCGACATATGAATTGTTTTTCTGCTCAAAGCATATGCCACTACATTTGCCTTTCCTGGATGATAACTTAAGCTGAAGTCATAATCCTTTAAGAATTCCAACCATCTTCTCTGTCTCATATTTAGTTCCTTCTGATCGTACAGATATTTCAAGCTCTTATGGTCACTGAACACTTCAAATCTCGAACCATACAAATAGTGCCTCCAGATCTTTAACACCGAAAACTATCGCAGCCAATTCAAGGTCATGAGTAGGGTAATTCCTTTCATGCACCCTCAGTTTCTGCGAAGCATACGCCACCACCTTACCATTCTGCATAAGAACTCCGCCTAATCCCATCTTAGACACATCACAGTACACCACTAAAGGTTCACTCGGATTTGGCAATACTAACACCGGTGCCGTAGTCAATCTCTTTTTCAGTTCCTTAAAGCTTTCTTCACAAGCAGCATCCCACACAAAAACTTGGCCTTTCTCGTCAACTGAGTCAATGGCAACGCCAAATTAGAAAACCCCTCAATAAACCTTCGGTAATACCCTGCCAAACCCAAAAAGCTTCTAATTTCCGTTGATGTCTTCAGAGGTTCCCACTGCAACACTGCACTTATTTTCGATGGGTCCACCGCTACACCATCACCAGATATCACATGCCCCAAGAAACTCACCGTCTTCATCCAGAACTCACGCTTTGATAGTTTAGCAAATAGCTTATTATCTTTCAGCACATGCAAAGCAATTCTCAAATGTCCTGTGTGTTCTTCATCAGACTTAGAATAAATCAGTATATCGTCAATAAACACAACAATAAACTGATCCAAATAAGAATGGAAGATTCGGTTCATATACTCCATAAACACTCCTGGCGCATTAGACACCCCAAAAGGCATTACAGTATATTCGTAATGTCCATAACGAGTTCTAAATGCCGTCTTCTGAATATCACCTTCTTTCACTCTGATCTGATGGTAACCCGACCTCAAGTCAATTTTACTGAACACACGAGCTCCCACCAATTGATCCATCAAATCATCAATCCTTCGAAGAGGATATTTATTCTTAATGGTCACTTTATTCAACTGACGATAATCGATGCACAGGCACATACTCCCATCCTTCTTCTTTACCAACAGCACTGGACCTCCCCACGGCGACACACTCGGTCTGATAAACTTTCTATCCAACAATTCTCCAATCTGCGATTTCAATTCAGCCAATTCTACTGCCGACATCCTGTACGGAGCCATAGATATAGGTCTTGTACCCGGAACAAGATCAATGATAAATTCAACTTCTCTCGCCGGAGGTAATTTTATAATATCATCAGGGAACACTTCGGGAAATTCATCCACCACTGCCAACTCTTTCATTGATGTTCTGCTATCAACAAATAACGATGCAAATAAAGCAAACATTTTAGCTTCGTCCTCCAACAAGGTCCTGAATTCCTTATTAGACAAGGAATTTGCCAACACTTCCTCTTCTGGAGTAAGGAACAACAACACCTTTCGGAAAAAATCGATGTAGACTCGGTTGAACTCCAACCAGTTCATAGCCAAGATAACATCCAAATTACCAAGTGGTAGACAAATCAGATCCACCCCAAAGTCTCTGCCAAAAATAGTCAGGGGACACTTCAAACACACTAAAGAAGTAGTCACCGAACCAATAGAGGGATTTTCGATAGTCATTCGTCACTCAAGAGTGGACGGCACAAATCCTAATCTCTTCACACAATCAACAGAAATGAACGAGTGGGTTGCACCCGTGTCAATCATAGCAATCAAAGGAATATTATTGATGAAACAAGTACCTTTGATAGAACGCTCCTCACTGGCCGATTGAGTTCCTACCACAGCGAATACTTTACCGCTGGCCTGAGACGCCTAAGACTTCTTTGGCTTCTCGCAATGTGTACTGATATGACCTTTCTCACCACAGTTATAACAGGTAGGCATAGTGGTCCTGCAATCCGCTATCACATGGCCTGGCTTACCACAGTTGAAACACTTCTTCACCTCATTAGGACAATCATTAGCACGATTCCCCGCGCCACCGCACCGGAAACATTTCAAATCAGCAGATGCTTTCCTTCTCTGGGCTTCTTATCGGCAGCAGCCTTATGTTTTCCCTTATCAGCAGGAACACTGTAAGGAGTACCACCAAATCTCTGCTTACCTTTACGGTCATTCACAGCCTTATAGTGTGCAATCCTGGCCCTGTTATCATTATCATAAATTCTGCTTCTACTTACCAACTCAGGATAAATCCTGATCTTCTGACAAGTGATCCCCTTCTTAATTTCCGGACGCAGCCCGTTTTCAAACTTCAAACACTTGGAGGTCATCGCCGCTTCAGTATTATAATGAGGACAATATTGTACCAGCTCTTCAAATTTAGCAGCATACTCTGCTACAGTTAGATTACCCTGCTTCAGCTCTAGAAACTTTATCTCCTTAGCACCTCGTATATCTTCCGGAAAATACTTTTCCAGAAAACCCGTTCGAACCACATCCCAAGTAATCGCAGTTCCTGCAGTCTCCAATCTTTGGCGACTGTTGTCCCACTAAGCCTCAGTCTCTCCTTCCAGCATGTGAGTATAAAACTTCACTTTTTGCTCATCACTACAACCCATTGTAACACCCCACTTCCCATAATTAAAATAAAATGCAATTAATTCAAGTAAACATTAGAGTTTCTCCTCAAAGTGGGATATCACATAAAATAATTCAACATCAGTAGATGGTTTTCAAAATAAAATAGCGGAAGTAATCATCAATTTAACATTCTCGGCCATCTGCCAAATTACATAAAATCATTCATTAACAAGGTTCGCTAAAAATATGATACGTCACAGGAATAAAACAAATTCAACATAGCTAAAAGTAAACACCCAAGTCCCGTGTTATGTATCAGAGCATCCTAAGACTCGACCTACACACCACTATCCAAGCTCGCTATGTACCTGGATTATCTGTACTTTCGAAGAAGTACAGACCACCACAACAACAAAGGGTGAGAAACATGATAAAAATTATCAGTAATAAGATACGTGATCAAAAGTAGTAATTGCATAAAATATCACCTAACATGCATCAACCACGACCTACTGTCCAAACATCAAACATAATATGCAATAATACAATTATGCAACTCAACACCATGCATGCGGTACCGACTCATTGGTTCATTCAATCGAACCCAGGATAGATCACATACACCCCTCCTTGGCAATGATTATCCCAGCCATTCTCTACAAAGGAGTACGGATGAATCGCTTACACTCCTCCTGAGCAACGATTCATCCCACCATTCTCCACAAAGGAGTATGGATGGATCGCATACACTCCTCCTGAGCAACGATCCATCCCACCATTCTCCACAAAGGAGTACGGGTGAATCGCATACACTCCTCCTGAGCAACGATTCATCCCACCAAGACATAATGATATGCACGACACCAAATGCACAACAAACAAACTCAAGCACACTAAGTGCACACGATCCTCCTGATTACATCACCATACATCACATATATTACTCACTAATTAATTATGTTAATTACATTCAATATTAGGAAAATTCACATTTTCATACCAAGTATACACTCTTCACCATTAAACACCATCTCAATTCACACTCTAGGATTCACGCCCTACGGCTACCCACAGCATATCATAATACAACACACGAGCTATAAGTTATATATCGAAAAAATCAACTCTGGATGGAAACAACAAAAAAATAAAACAAGATGCTGTCATGCTCGCTGGCTCACTCACCTAGTGAGGCCTCAGCGAATGCTCACTGCCTCACTCGCCTAGCGAACTTGCTAGCGAAGGCAGACAGTGGCTACTAGAAGTGTTCGCCACACAACTCGCTCAGCGAATCCATAGAGAACACTCGCTAGCTCGCTCGCTAGCTGCTCGCCTAGCGAGACTTGCGATACTCCAAAACCCCAACTGTCCAAAAATCAGCAGAAACGCATAGATCACCCGATTCTCACGAACTAGTTCCTGTAGTCTTAGCCTAACACTTTACGACTAAACTACACGACTTATTCCAGATTTTTATCCGATAAAACATCAATTATACCGATTTAATCATTTTCGACCTAAAATGACAAACTACACCAAAACACCCAAATAATCCAAACAATCCCTACATAATCGCATGCATGGACAGAATCATGAAATTTCACACCCTTACCTCGATTACTTGATTCCTCAGGGCTGATCTCGAAGAATCCAAGCTGTCCTGTCTAATTTCCTTCCCTTTTCCTCTTCTTCCTCTTACCTTCTCTTTCTTTCTCCTCCTTTCTATTTTTCTTCCTCTCTATTTCCTTTCTATTCCCACTTTCTCTCATGTCCTTTTCTAATCTCTTCCTTCCATTATATTTTCTTTTCATAATTTAATGATCATACAAATAATAATAATAATAATAACAATAGAATAACAATATTACTATTATTATTAAATTATTATCATTATTAATTATATCATATTAATATTAAATTCTATAGTTTATTAAATAATCTCCATAATTAAGGGTACTCACCAACGCACTCAGACACACACCCACATACAGATACACCAAAATAAAATATCACCAAAAGACTAAATAATTAAAATGGGTGTTACATGAGGGGTGCCCATACCTTCCCCTTGCGTAACCAACTCCCGAACCCAAGATTTGGTTGCGATGACCTATCTTTTCCCTTTTTCGTAGGTTTTCTATGATCGTTTTCTTTCCCTCTCTTTGGGATAAATAACGAGCAGGGGCGACTCTTCTGTCTTCCGCCGGTCTTTTTCGCAGTAGCGACAAAAGGCTCTATAGTACAAGATCTCATGGAAGACGCAATGGTTAAAAATGTTACACAGTGGATCAAGATCTTTTGATGTATCTATCTTCAGTATCTATTATACTATGGAGAAAGCAAAGACACTTGATCAAGTTATCTCTTCCAACGAGTAGTCTTCTACAACTGCTATATAAGTGGCTGAAGGTTCAAAATGAATCTTTATTAAGGATCAATCAGATAAAGGAATAACAAGATCAATAATGAAGCAACACAATCGAGTATGCAGAATATTTTGTTATTTGATATAAACTGTAAAAGCCTTAAGATTTCTTAAACATTGAATATCTTAGAAATCTTAAGAGCTTTAGGTATTTGTTATGGTGATTTCCATGTACCTCTGATGTTTGTATCAAGTACACCTTGCTTTCTATTATGCTGAACATGTTGTTTAGCAGTTTAGATAAAGTCTCTTGCTATGTGGTTGAGGACTTAAGTCTCTCGCCGAGATGCTTGAACCATGTAAGTATCTTGCTATGTGCTATAACATTCAAAATCTTAATCAAGTGGGTTGATTTAGCAACTAAGTTAATTGACTTCAACACTTATAAAACTTTTTTATAAAGTTGAAACAAACACAAAATTGTTGTATTTCCAATATCATATTTCCATAAATATATTTCCAATTCTTGAAACAAATACACATTTTTTAATAAACAATGATTAAATAAAATAAAAAAAAAATAATAGGGATACTCTTGTCCGAATACAAAAGTCGAGAAAAAACACACCCTTAATTCTTTTTTCTTAAATGGAACAACTCAGTAAATTATATTTTCTCTCTTTATTTAGTTTCTCAATATAATTTTAAAAAAATTAACTAGTTTTTCTTAATGTTTTTTGCCATTACTTTTGATTTTTGTTGATAACATACAGTGAATTGTCATGTGTCCTTATTTCAGTTTTAATTTTTCTTAACTCACGCAAATAATTATTTTAAGGGGTAAATATGATTTTTTTTAATCCTTAGAAATATTCTAAATTTTGTTTGTTGAGATTGTAATTCTTTGTATCGAAGCAAGTGTAGCTTGACAGAAACAAGGATGTATCGAAATTAGCCTAGTGCGTGTGTCGAGTTGTGTTAGATGTCGAAGTGCCAAAGCAGATTGCTTGACACAAGACTTCGAATTAGACCAAAATAAAAATTTTGGGCGTTTGTAATTTTGGGCTTTACCTTAGGGAGCAAGGTAGTTCAATTATAAATAGACGAAATGACCCCTATTTTGAGTAACAAGAATAGAGAATAACATTATAACATACAACAGAAAGTGCAGTTCACAGTTGAATTATATATTTTCTCAATTTGAGAGCAGAGAGTTACTCTGCAAAAATCATTTTCCTCTTCCCTTATTTTATTAAACTCTAATCTTCTTTCTTATTCAATCTTTTTTCTTTCTTCTTCCATTAAGAATTGTTGCGTATAATCATTCTTACAATCAAGGTGTGATTGATTCACTTAAGTGAACATTGAAGGATAAGGGAATTCGATCGGTTGGTTGAATCTTATTCATCAAGATTGGTTCAGAATTACTCAAAGTTTTGCAATAACTCCAACATATGGTGTCTACAGTAATGGTTGAGCGATTCATGGGAAGAAAATCGCGATGGTGATGAATCATCCAAACAAGCATTTTTCGGAGAATCTCCTAATTCTGAAGGGTCAGAATTATGAGAATTGGTGCAAGCAGATGAAGATGGTTTTTTGTTATCAAGATCTTTGGGATCTTGTGAAGAAAAGAGTAACACTGCTTGCAGAAAATGCGACGGATCAAGAAAAGGTTGCATACAAAGAATTTAAGAAGAAAGATTATAGAGCTCTCTTTATAATTCATTAATGTGTTGGTCTAGACAATTTTGAAAAGGTCAATGATGTAGAATCAACAAAAGAATCATGGGAAATCTTGGAGAAATCGTTTGGAGGCACAGAGAAGGTGAAAGAGGTGAGGTTACAAACTCACAAAAGGACGTATGAATTGCTTCAAATGGAAGAAAGTGAAAACATAACTGGTTTTTTACTAGGGTTACAAAGTTGGTGAATCAAATCAAGGTATGTGGAAAAGTATTGACATCAAGGTCAATTGTTGAAAAGATCTTAAAGTCACTGACTCCAAAATTCAACCACATGGTAGTAGCCATAGAAGAGTAAAAAAATTTGTCAACATTGATAAAGGAAGAGCTTCACGGAACTTTTGAGTCTCATGAAAAAAGGATGACAGAAAGAGTTGTAGGAAAGTCAAAGAGTGATGTGGCTTAACAGGTAGGTATGACAACATGGCGGGTCGGGGCGGGTGTAAGTAGTCCTGCACCCGCACTCGTCTCCCTGTAATAGACCCGTCCCCGCACCCAAACCCAGTCGAGGATAAAAAATTACTACCCAGACCCGCCTCCAGTGAAGAATGGGTTCCCCGCCCCCGCCCCCACTCGCGAAAACTATTTTTTTAAATAAATATTTTTTTCATAATAATAAAATTTAATAATTTAATTAAATACTTAATCATTTTAATAATAAACATGTTTCTAAAGAGTAAATAACTCTAATAAACATGTTTTTAAAAAGTAAAATAATTATAGTAAAACTATTTTTAAAAATTAAAATAACTCTAATAAATGTATAATAAAATAATTAAAATAAGGCATTAAAGTAAGTTAAAGTAGATCGGACGGGGGCAGGTGCGATTGTGGGGCGGGTAGTAAAAAGAAAAGAACTGGGTTTTACCTGCACCCAGTTAAAGTGGGTTTCTTCCGTTAGTTTCGGGGTGGGTCTGGGTTTCCTTGACATGCCTATTTGCAAGCACAATCAGCAAAAGAAAAGAAAGACAAATGAAGTTGGAATGGAAATAAGGCAGAGAAAGTTATAACAATTCGACTGGTCGAAATCAGTATGGAGGAAACTGGTGAATCAGAGAAAACCCTAGAACTAAGGCAACCAAAGAGGTGGTGTTGTAGGTAGAGGAAGATGGGGTGGTCGAAAACCTGACAAAAGTCACATTTAGTGTTACAATTGTCAAACGTATGGTCACTATTTTAGTGATTGTCCAAAAAAGAAGAAGAATCAAGAAACTGATGCAAAGTTGACAAAACATGAAGAATAAGAGATGTGATGATCACAACAACAGGTGAAGAAAGATTCCAGGACCAATGGTACTTAGTGTCGCTCGCGCGAAAATAAGGTGTCGGCATGACAGAAGAGTCGCCACCTTTCGTTATTTATCCCTCAGAGCGGGAAAGGAAACGATCGGAAAAACCTGACGAATAAGGGTAAGACAAGGTCATCGCAACCATTGTCTGGGTTCGGGAGTCGGTTACGCAAGGGGAAGGTATTAGCACCCCTCACGTCCGTCGTACTCGACGGGTCCACGCTTGTTTGTTTACTTGGACGGGTTGGTTATAATCTATCTACCTATCAAGGCTGGCTGAAAAAGAAAAGAAAAATGACTCAGCAAAGCGTCGCACTTTAAGCCTACGTATTCTCATCAGAGAATGAGAAATCAGAGTCAACGTAGTTCGGCCTACGAAGGATTGTGGGGAAAGGTAGCTCGCCAAGACTTCGCCATCTTGTGCCTACGTACTCTCAACAGGCATGAGAGATCAGAGCTCACGTAGTTCGGGAAACTACGGTTTATTTCCTGTTTTGAAAGAAGTGTTTTTTATTGTGTTTGCGATTTCAACCGCACTAGAGACTATGACCTGAGAGTGAATGCGTCGCATGTCACCCAAAGGGTACCATACTAAACATCCAGACTGTGGAAAAGAAGCTCTCCCACAATCCTTTCTCAGATAGCTTAAGGCTCGTAACGTACGAAAGAAATCATTCATGATTACTGTATCTTAAACTGTTTTGAGGTGAGAAGAGAACAGGCCCAACTAGGAGGGAGACTGTCAAGTCCTACTGTTATCATGCCATGGATTCATCCTATGGTTGAGGTTTGAACAGGGAACTCCTAGAAGTTGTCATGCATAGGTTTCAACCTAAAAGTCTATCGTCAAATCCTTATCAAAGGAAATGAGAGTCCTAAGGGATCATGTCAATGATACACCAAAACAGACAAAGCATCAGCTTAACAGTAAAATGCATGCAATGCAAGTGAGGGAGGAAATGTGTGTGGGGCTTCAGCCTCCACAAGCTCGTCTCGACCTCAAGCCAGTCATGAAATAACAGTAATCATACTGAAAAATAAACAACATGCTATCAAGCAATAAACAGTAAACTGCAATCATACAGATAAAAAAAAGATGAAATGCCATCCATGCTTGAGAAAGAAATTATCTACATCTAAGCTCTCCCTAATCCTAACCCTAAAAACAAAACCCTAATCTACCTCTAAGCAAAGCCCTAAAGCAAAACCCTAATCAAAAGAAATCAATCCCAGTCTTCAAGCTTCAAAACAAGCTTACCAAAGAAAGGGAGCCAAGTAGACAGACTCATAGTGCCTTCCTCAGGAAAGCACTAGGAGGCTTATACTTAGGACTCATATCCCATGTGGCTCAACAACTGTGATCGGTTTACGTTCCTCCTCAGGAGAAACTAAACTCACATGAAGGCTCCAACATCATTGGATACTTGAGAAATCCTACATGAACTAAGGGAACTAAGTGAACAGACCCATAGTGCCTTCCTCAGGAAAGTACTAGGGGGCTTCCACTTAGGAATCGTATCCCATGCGGCTCAACAACTGTGATCGGTTTACATTCCTCCTCAGGAGAAACTAAACTCACATGAAGGCTCCAACATCATTGGATACTTGAGAAATCCTACATGAACTAAGGGAACTAAGTGAACAGACCCATAGTGCCTTCCTCGGGAAAGTACTAGGGGGCTTCCACTTAGGAATCATATCCCATGTGGCTCAACAACTGTGATCGGTTTACATTCCTCCTCAGGAGAAACTAAACTCACATGAAGGCTCCAACATCATTGGATACTTGAGAAAGAGGCGAGAAGAAAGAATGAAAGCCATCTACAGTGCCTTCCTCAGGAAAGTACCATAAATGTCCCTCAAACTTCAGGATCTCAAACCTCAAAGAAAGAGAGCAAGCTCCTAAACCAGGCCTTCAATCCATGCCTCCTTCAATCCTCTAGTATGCTCCACTAAGCCCCACAATGAGATACCAAGCTCCTCAAACCAAAGGGAAACTCCAAACCAAAGCAAACTAAACAAAACTTGCCCAAAAGGCCACACAAACAATCATTCAATTCAAAAATCAACCAAAAATAGTATATTATTCTATTAATTCCTAATATAAATGCTAGGGGATCCTAAATAACTACCCTTAAGTCCCATATATTCCCTATAGACTAAATTGCCCTATAAAACCTAAATCTAAAATTGTTATGATCCTATGCTAAAGTTTTAATCAAATTCTACACTACCTAGATCTACCTAATTAAAACTACCCTAAAAATTATCACAAAATTATGAAATTAATTAAGGGGGACCCTAAACCATTCATCTAATTATCCTAAAAAAATTGGACTCAAAATCCTAAGGGAACTACCCTAATTAAATCCTACAAATTAGTATACCAACTAAAAGAATTACAAAAAAGCAATTAAAAGTAAAAATGCACAAAAAATATAAAACTGAAATAAACTGGCTATTTTATGATTTTATATTTTTCTAGACAGAAAATGAAAATTGGAAAAAAAAGTCTCATTAAAAAATATGCATTTTTCAATTTTATATGAATTTTTGAAGATTAATAAAATTTGGAGAAAATATTAAATCTCGGCCGCAGGATGGTTTCCAAGTCAAATGGTCTTGCACACAATCAATGGTTAAGATTATATCTTCTTCCTTGGTCCATCTAGGGTTTTCAACAACCATGAAAATACAATCTCATGCATGAAACTTCATCACCTTCATTCTCTCTCAATATTCCACCAAATGCCATGATCCAAGAACTAAACTTGACTAGAATTTTACGTAGAACACAACCATACCATTGGATTTCACTAACACCCAACGAATCTTCCAAACCGAGCGGTATACATCCATGCACTCAAACTTTCTTCAGTTTTCGACCATCATAAAACACAATAATCTTTGTATATAATTAATCTCCATGTTATGCTCATCATCCTAAGCTATAGCACACGAAATAATACTCTCTATCCAATGAGTTCTTGACCATTAAAGAATCATGTCCAATTTTCAATCTTCACCAATGGCTCTATAACTTCCCATGATTAATCACCTAATGGTCACTAATGGTTTTCCAACAAGAACTAATCCTAGCCATGCCTAAAGTGAGAGGTAAGAACAGTTTTGCATACCTTGCCTCTTGCAATGGTGGATGTTGAAAGGCTTCGAATCAATCCTTGTAGATCTTCACAAATGGTCCCTAGGTGATGAATAACACTCTTCTTGAACAAGATTTGATGGAGATGGCTTGTATCTTCAGATTCAATCCCTTTTGCTATCTTGCAACTTCACTTGGAAAGCTCCAATTCTTCAACAATTGTGGCTCACTCCAGCATGAACATGTTCAAGGAGGTTTGTAGTGATGATTTGTGTGAAAATATGGAAGGGTAATGAAGAGAAAAAATGGAGTTTCAATACAATTTTCAAAATGGAAAGTTTTGGTTCAAACTCTTTTTCCTACCACCATGAACATCAACAATCACCAACCTTGAATCAATGGGTTTTGCAATCAATATATAGACATGTTTAGAAGGATCTAGAATCATCTAGATCAATCTAGATGGAACTTGAAGTTTCATGACTTGGTATTTTGCATTTCCATTCTCACCATGTGATATATCATGACAAAATCCCATAACATGAGTAATTAGCTTAATTTTCTCCTTAAGTGGTATTTTGGACAATATACAAAGCTTAAACACCTTGTTTATGAAGCTTTTCTTTGTTTTGGCTAGGTACCCCATTATGCAAGTATGACTTTTACAAAGCAACTCCAAAATTTAAGCCTCAAATCAAAATTGTGGCTGAACCATTGTTCTTAAAATGCCCTTGGGAGTCAAAATGACCTATCATATGCCATGGTTAGGGTTTATAGCTTGGATTTTAGGATTTTCCATTTCACTTGAATTAACTTATGTCCCATTTTTAGGCTATTTTTATCACTTTTTTTATGAGCCTTTCCAACATCTCATGACCACCCTACTAGCCTTAAAACATCATTCTAAACAACTTTAATGCTGAAGGTTTTTCCATTTGAAGCTTGGAAGTAGGAGATATGGTCATATGCTTGAAATGACCTATAAGTTCAAAATGACCAAAATACTCTTGGCTTGTCAAAGCCATAAGTTGAGTTCTACAAATCCTATCAAGGACTTCTAATACTATCTAGAAAGCTAAGAAGAGGATCTTCAACATTCATGTTGACCAAGAAATCATAGGAATCATCCTACTAGGGCAAACGTTGTCTGCAAGTTGGGTGACTTTCAAGGACCCAGATTCACACACCTCAGATGACCTGTAATTTGTCAAAACCATAACTTGAGCTCTGCAAATCCTATCAAGGACTTCTACCACTCAAATTAAAGCTAAGAACAAGCTATACAACATTCATGTTGTGGGGAAGATGAGATAACAATCACATCTTGAGCTAAAACTGCCTGGAAGATAGGGATCAAACTAGGGGATTTTACACTGACAATCCTTAGAAACCCTAGCTTAAAACTTCTCAAACTCCTTAATCATGATGAGTTGGTCTAGGAATCATCCTTATAACATCTCCATACATCATTCCATGATCCCATGGCCCTTGGATTAGGTCTCAACCCTCTCCAAAACATCAGCTGACCTAGGGTTGACCCAGTCAAAACCCTAATTCTACCATTCATGGTTGAATCTTCTGAATTCTTGCATACTGACCTCTCTGGGCTTCATGATGGCTTTCAAGACATCTCATAAACTCTCTCAAAGCTTCAAGTTCATTCTCAAAGTCTCAGAATCATCTGAGGAGCTCCCACAACTCTCAAGTCATGAGACACACAACCTTGGTTTCAACCAATTCTTCTGAGGATCTCTTGAACTTTCTGATGAAGGTATCAACCTTCAAACACTTAATGGATAAATAATTGTTGGTCAAATTTTGGGGTGCAACAGCTGCCCCTATTCAAACGGCTTGAACCTGACTGGGTGAGAAGCGAACGACTCTCAGTCAATCAAGGTGCGAGACGGTTGAATACCGGTAAACCCGAAAATTTGCCAACTGCACGAGCACACGATACTCTGCGGGGAACAAATCTTCGAATACTGCAATACTAGCTGCACGACAACTAGCTGGAGAAATATTGATCTGACATCGCCGTCAGTCATCCACATTAAATTCTTCTGACATTGTCATCAGACAACCAAACACCCAACATCACCGCTGGAAGACTAAACCACCTGACATCACTGTCAGAAGCAGACAAAATTCTGAGGAACACCCAACATCGCCGCTGGAACACCAAATCAACTGACATCGCCGTCAAGAACAACCAAAATACCCCGCATCGCCGCTGGATAACTAAATCTGACATCGTCGTCGGACAATCAAAATACCCCGCCTCGCCGCTGGAGAACTAAATCTGACATCGCCGTCGGACAATCAAAATACCCCGCCTCGCCGCTGGAGAACTAAATCTGACATCGTCGTCGGACAATCAAAATACCCCGCATCGCCGCTGGAGAACTAAATCTGACATCGCCGTCGGACAATCAAAATACCCCGCCTCGCTGCTGGAGAACTAAATCTGACATCGTCGTCGGACAATCAAAATACCCCGCATCGCCGCTGGAGAACTAAATCTGACATCGCCGTCGGACAATCAAAATACCCCGCATCACCGCTGGAGACTGAATCTGACATCGCCGTCGGACAATCAAAATACCTCGCATCGCTGCTGGAGAACTAAATCTGACATCGCAGTCGGACAATCAAAATATCCCGCATCACCGCTGGAGAACTGAATCTGACATCGCCGTCGGACAATCAAAATACCCCGCATCTCCGCTGGAGAAATACATCTGACATCGCCGTCGGACAATCAAAATACCCCACATCGCCGCTGGAGAACTAAATCTGACATCGTCGTCAAACATAATCTTCTGACATCGCCGCCAAAACAGCCATAATCTGACCTCGCCGTCAAAGCAAACATCCAACATCGCCGCCGGAACCAAACATAATCTGACCTCGCCGTCAAAGCAAACATCCAACCTCACCGCTGGAAACAAACATAATCTGACCTCACCGTCAAAGCAAACATCCAACCTTACCGCTGGAAACAAACATAATCTGACCTCGCCGTCAAAGCAAACATCCAACCTCACCGCTAGAAATAAACATAATCTGACCTCGCCGTCAAAGCAAACATCCAACCTCACCGCTGGAAACAAACATAATCTGACCTCGCCGTCGAAGCAAACATCCAACCTCACCGCTAGAAATAAACATAATCTGACCTCGCCGTCAAAGCAAACATCCAACCTCACCGCTGGAAACACACATCTAACCTCGCCGTCAAAGTGGAGAAACTTCATTGGGGAATTGGTCACACGGTAACCGGTAATACATAGCCGATCATACCGCTTCATTAACACGGTCAGACCTCAATCATGGAGTCTTCAGGAGAGATTCTAACTTCGCCGTTGGAAAACCTGCTGGGGATGACGCTTCGCCGCTGGGGAATTTGGAGAACTATCATGTAACTCCGCTCCGGGGGTCCAGAACTCATTCTGGATAAATCAACTCTGCTGAGGACTGCAATAATCATCTTGAACTGATAACCGTTCTGAGCAAACACTTTGTTGGGGATTCCAGGAACTATCCTGGGCAACTCTTGCTGGGGACAAACCAATCACGGTCTGAGCAGCTTCCATGGATTCGGCTCTCTTGGAGTTTCAGGAATCGTCCTAGGCGATCTTTGCCGGGGACTCTAGGTATCAATTTGAGCAACCAACTCGGGAGACTGCACTGAGGTCTTAAGAATCATCTTAAGCAAACGGCCCTGCTGAGGAATTCAAGAATCATTTTGAACTGAAGACTTCGCTGGGGGAGAATATCAGGAATCATCCTGAATCACTGATCCTTCGGCGGAACACCTGCAAAACAAGAATGGTAACAACCTAGATCATGTTTATTATGCATATGCTTCGGCGCCATGTTCCACACGGTGGAAATGCTATGCGTTTATGCTAAATGCTATGCAATCATGCACAATGATGCGGTCCCGTCGGCAAAATAAATGCCGAGGGGGAGGTCCTCCTGTCGAGGGGAAGGAACTACTCAGATAGAGGAATCATCCTGCTGAGGAGAACATGGTCGCGCCAACATCAATTGGACTCCGTCTGGGGAAAGGATCTTCCGTGGACTGCTGCAGGGGAAACAACTTCAGTTGATTACTGCAGGGAACGAAGCTTTACGAGAACCTGGACTTGCTGAGAGAAACGATATCCGTCGCGAGAATAAACTGCGTGGCCGTCTCGGCTACTCTTCTGGGGATAACAACTCTGTGGGGAAACAACTTCAGCTGCTCAACACTCCACTGGGGAAACAACTGAACATGGTCTGATCAACTTCCAAGGACTCGGCTCTCTTGGACATCTGCAAACTCGGCTGAGGAAGGAGAAATCATTCTGCTTCGCTGGAGAGAGTGCGACTCTGGGGAAATACCGCATCGGCTGTTCAATACTCTGCTAGGGAAAATCCACTCATGGTCCCAACTGCTTCCAAGGATTCGGCTCTCTTGGGGGTTTGCGAATTCAGCCGGGGAGAGAGAAATCATTCTACTTCACTGGAGAGTACAACTCTGATGAGGAATTTCAATTCCGCTGGGGAAGAAAGAATCATCCGGCTTCGGGGGAGAGTACAACTCTGCAGGGGAATACAACATCAGTTGTTCCAACACCCTACTGGGGGAAGAGGGAATCATCCGACTTCAGGAGAGAATACGACTCTGATGGGGAATCTCAATTCCGCAGGAGACTTCAGTCTGGCACCATCAGTCGCGGCATACTTCGGCGTACGAATAGCTTCCTACGAAACCTGCACTTGTGACCCGGTGCGGGGGGAAGAATCCTGCTCCGGCGACTTTACTGGAGAAAGCACGAGCTTCGGCACCCGAACATTTCTACGAAATCTGTACTTGTGACCCGGTGCTGGGGAAAAGAATCCTGCTTCGGCGCTTGAACACTTCTACGAAATCTGCACTTATGACCTGACGTTGGGGAAGAATACGAGCTTCGGCGCGCGACTTAGCTGATTAGGTGACGTTCCTTCAGGATGCGTCTGCTTGGGGAAGAGAATCATCTCTGCGTGGGGAGACATATCAATGCTCACGATCTCGCGTTCATACTCTGCGGAGGAGAGGCTACAGAACTCTGCTGGAGAAGGAGGACTCGCCCTGCTTCGGGGATATCAATCCCGGTCTGCTGAGGGTAATCTTGCATACGCCTTACGGAGACTGACCCTTCTGGGTACTACTTGCCAGGTAAATAAGCCTGATGAGGAATATTTGTGTATCAACTCTGCTGGGGATATCAATCCTTAGCCACTCGTGGTGCAACCCTGCTGGAGACGTACTGATTTTATCAAGGGAACACCTCCGACATCTGCGGAAGATAACAATCGATCACTGCATTTGAATCTCACTTCACCGAGGAAGACAACCCTGAACGGTCTTTTTTGAACACCCTAAGTCCTTATAGGGTACGAAGCAATCTGCTGAGAAATAACTCTTCTCTGGCTGACATCAAAATCTACCCGTCTAGAGATTACTTCATGAGGGAATCACCGTCGACCTCTGCTTGAAGGATGAGTCAATGACTTAGACTCGGAGGGAAAGGAGTCAAACTCGGACTCTGTGGGGATACAACGTTGCATCAGTCCCACTGCTTGGGAAATAAACCCAAATCTGCTGGTCAGGGAGGTTTCAGTCTCAACCCACTTGGGAAAATAGCACATCAGGCTAATCAACGTTCAATGCTTGGGAGGGCCATACTCTGCCGGGGATATCAATCCCGCCCTACCGAGGCTAATCTTGACCCTACTCTGATAAGGGATAAATGCCATTTCAATTTGCCGCAGTCTCAAACTGCACAGGGGAAACCATCTCAAACTGTACATCTCTGCTGAGAAACAATCCTGATTCAACAACGTCGACACAGGGAATACAGACTACCAATAATGGAGCCGAGTAACAGGTTAGGCTGTAGGATAACAATCCAATAACAGCAAGGCTTCTTCAGAAGACTCAGGTTTTGGCAGGGTAATGACACGATTCCCCGATACTCGATTCTTGCTAGGGTGAACAAACTCATTTGAACAACTTGCCCCAGTACAATTCCACTTGCCCCAATCCGACTTTTGGGAATAATCCAATCTGAACAGAAAACAGCTGGCAACCAGACAACCTTCAGATGGCTTGCCCCAACATCTGCACAACGGGAGGATTCATCCTCAACTAATCAACTCTCAGCATGGTTGGCTTCAATATCTCTGAAATAGTTTGCCCCTGAACGAGCGATGAGCGACTCAACATGCTCTGATCGAACACTGGAGGGATCTGCGCCCAAATCGCAAGAGTTCTGGATAACTGCCCCTGATTGGGCCTCGAGAAGGTTCACTTCCGATCAACCGCTTCTTCCATAAACTGCCCCATGATCAACTGATACTCTGGGACTTATCCTCAGACAAACTGATTCCAAACTCACAGGAAGTCAGTGCCCCAAATTCACAGGGCTTCGCAGCATACCATTCTGATCCAGACCTCTGACGATTCAGTCCTGATTGACTATTCCCTGTTGAAGTTCCTTCGTATCAGCTACTGACCTGCAATTAAAATTGTTTATTCACGAATGGTAATTTTAATGCAAATTTCGAAAAAATGTACTGTCACTCATTTACGTGTCATGCTAGTGAGTGACGAATGAACCAAAGAGTTCAAACGTAGTGCTGATGTGATCAGTGAAAAATACAATAAGGATATGATTAGCAAATCATGAAGGAGTTAGGTTACTCAACCTTATCGTAATGCGCTTTCAGAATAAACCCTGCCTCAATTAGGTCTTTTAAGGGTTGTATCGTGGTCGGGTTCACGGTTCGTGAAACAAAGGATATTTGGCTCAAATTATGATTTGTACCCACCCCTTCTACGTGATGATCTCCGATCCTAAAGTTCAGTTAACTTGGGTCGAGCGCTCGCCTCTTCGAGAGGTATGTTGGATATTGGGGACAACTGGTTAAAGAATTCACAAGGTGTTCGGAGTGACCGTTACTCCTTTTTCGTTTTCGGCGTCTGTGTCTACACGACTTCGTCCTTGTTCGAGGATTTTTCTTTTTTATAATCCTTTCTTTTTCATTCTTTTGATTCCCTAATTTTTGCCTGGACTGACTCTTCAGAGTTCTTTTCGATTTTTCTTTTGAAGTCCAGCGGGATGCCCTAATTTTTGCCTAAGTATTTGCTTTCTAGCTTTTTCTTTTTTACTTAGCGGGCCTTCTTATTCCTTTTTTTTTCTTCTTTTGGAACGAGTCGTGCGACACCGGTTGTCTTGATTGCTCCGAAAGGATTATAACTGTTTCACTCCTGGTTGGTGAGGTTTAACCATTGTGGTTGATGAGGTACGACCTCTGAAGAGGAATATGATGTGATTGGTCCTCGAAGGACAACACTCCTCTATAAGACTTGAACGCTCGATCAAACTAACTGACAACTACCTTGCCCCGGGTTAAGATATGAGGGTTTAAAAATCCGAAAGAAACTCCTACTTCTCGGCTCAAAGTGGTTAACAAGGGATTCTCTTCCTTATCTCTCCGGTGTTTAGGGGATTTGAAACAATGCCTTATACGTCATCGGCAAAGTTTTATCTGAAAGCAATACGATCATCGGCTATGAGTATTTAGTTTCGTCATCCTCCCTCCAATCTTTGCTAATCATAGTGATAAAGTGGAGTGAATAAAATGCAAGTGTCAGTGCAATGCAGTAAATGAGTGACAACGACACAACTAGTTCAGAAAAAATGCATATTCACTTTATTAATATTGCCATTCGAAACATACAATGTTTAACAGCAAGTAGTAACTAACAGAAAAGAAACTACAAATGCAAATGATAAAAAGTCCGAGGACTGCCAATGCTGAGGACGTCTGCCTGTCTGGACCACTGGCTTCTGGAAATAACCCTCTGAATCTGCAAGCTCAGACAGCTGAGAGGTTGTCACGCACAACCAAAACTCCATCTGGAAAGGAAATACACCCTTTGTCGATCAATTGTTGCACTTTCGCATGAAAAGCCTTGCAATCTTCAGTTGAATGCCCCGGAGATCCACCATGGTAACCACACTGAGCATGGGGATTGTACCCTGGAGGGTAAGGCTCTGGTACGGGCTTGAGAGCTTTCGGTTCCACAAAAGACTTCTGAATCAACTGTGGAAGAATCTGGCTGAGTGGCATTGGAACATGATGAAGGGGATTATTCCTTCTTTCCAGGTTGATGCGAGGCCTCTTTCGATTCTGGTGTTGGTATTCTTTCCGCCAAGGAGCAAGAGGTCGTCGTTTCTGAATGGCAACGGTCCCTTGTTTAGGCGCTTGCGTCCTTGAACTTGATCCAAGTAGAAACTGCGAGCGAGGCGATTCAGTCACCAAAAGTCGTGGGACATATTCAAGATCTTCCGCAGCTTCGGGCAAAGGAGTAGAATCATTCACCTCTTCTGCAGGGTACGGGATAAACTTTCCCGATGCTCTCATGCCGCCCGGCACAAACCTAATTGTCCTTGAGTCAATAAGGTCTTGAATCTTATTCTTGAGAGCCTTACATGTTTCAACATGGTGCCCCGGTGCTCCTGAGTGGAAATCACAATGTGTGCTGAGATCAAAGTCTGATGACACATCATCAGGTGGATCCAAAGTCCGAAGCTTGAGAACACGGTGTCGCTACTGTGAAAATCGGCGCCGGCTGAACAGAAGAGTCGCCACCGTGCGTTATTTATCCCAACGGAGGGAAAGGAAACGCTCAGAGTAAACCTACCGCAAAACGGGGAAAGGAATGGTCATCGCAACCACATCCTGGATTCGGGAGTCGGTTACGCAAGGGGAAGGTATTAGCACCCCTCACGTCCGTCGTACTCGACGGGATCCACGCTTGTTTTCGGGTATGGATTGATATTTCTATCTAAACTAAGGGTTAAGGGTTAAAAGAAAAGAAAAAATGACTCGGCAAAGTATCGCACTTTATGCCTACGTATTCCCGTCTGACACGAGAAATCAGAGCCAACGTAGTTCGCCTACCTACGGTAAAGGAGGGGAAGGTTGCTCGCTAGGATATCGCATCATATGCCTACGTACTTTCATACAGCATGAAAGATCAGAGCAAACGTAGTTCGGGCCACGTATGACACAGGTCTGTCTTGATTAATCTTATTCCTTCTGGAAAAAGGTTTTTCCTGATTGCTGGTCCAAGCGGACAAAAAATGACGTTTTGATGAGTTCACATTCTTTTACGGAAGAAGTGTCTTTTATTGTGTCAGAAATATTTATTGTGTTTTTCTGTTTGTTTTGAGAAAGAAGAGACAAAACTCTAAACTACGGTTGCGAAGGGAATCAAACTAACCTAATGTTATCATGCATGGATTAAGACCTAATGTCTATCATGCTCCTCTCTTGCGCAGAGAGAAACAGAGATCCTACGGGAATAGACGGAAACAGAAGCAATAGCCAATATACAATAAAGCAGTAAAATGCATGGATGCAACAATACAAGCGAGGCAAGGGAATCCCACTCAACCTCGAACCTAGAAAACAATAGGCAAAAGTGAACAGGATTCACTTTCAACCCAACAGGTTAAACAGCAAGCAATACAGTCAAGAAAACCAATCAATACATCAGCAATGAATAACATCAGAAAAATAACCAGCCACAGCAGCTCTGCATCAACACCTATCTTCAAGTCATCATCAATCAGCTACAAGCTTCAGCAAGCATCAATCTCCATCTCCCCAGCCTTCAAGCAAGGTCTTTGTCATCAGTCTTCCATCTGCAATGGCTTTTCTTCAAGTCTCAAACTCCAAGAGGAATATCAGTCAACCAGATGAAGTGAATGAATGTTAGACAGTCAATTACCTACCAAGGGTGGTTCATTAACTGTTAACATTATACAGATAATTTTCCCCCAAAAGTTATATCTTTCAAATACATTCACTGATCCTTCCAAAGGAAGGAGGTGGATATTTGAAAGAGACTTTGAATCATAGAGAAAGAATGGATGCAGACAAGGCATTCCATGTTTGGGAAACAAGCTTTCTACTCTAGGGCTCTGCCTAACTCATAAGTCCTATACTCCTCAACAGCTGCCAGCAAAGAAGGCTCTCCATCAACTCTGGAAATTGGACTTCATTCTTGATCTCCAATGGCTTCATCATTACAAGTCTTCATCTCTCCCAATCCCCAAGCAATCCCAATACCCCACACAGACAGAAGAAATCCCCAGAGAGGGCACACCACACCAGTCAAGCAAATACAGACAGTACTAATAGCAGTAGGGGAATCCTAATATTTTCTAAGGGATCTAATAACTACCCATAATCCCTATAGTCCCATACCCCAAAGATTCAATCTCTAACTCCTAAGGGAAATGAAATAATCCACCTATGTTATCACCTAAACCCTAGTTTTGATCATGTTATTCACACCTAAGCAAATCACCTAAAACTAATTTCTAAAATTGTGAATTAAATTTTATATACAAGATAAATGTCTAAACTAAACAACCTAAAAAGAATGGATAAAAATGGTAAAGCATCTAATCAAACCAAAATTAACAAATTCATGTATTAAACAAAATGCTATTTATACCTATTTAAAAGAAAAATATGCTAAAAATATGAAAATAAAATGAAGTATTAATTTTTTTATTTGATATTTTTCTTGACAAAAATATGAACAATATGAAAAAACAACCAATTAAAAACTAGCATTTTTCTATTTTTTATGATTTTTGAAAGAATTAAATTTTTATGAAAGAAAATAAATGAAATTAATTGAATGAGGGGTGCAGAAAGCAGTGAAAATTAGTTAAAATGCAAGGTGGGCCCAGACTAGGGGGGCGCGCATAGCAGGCGCGTCTGGGCCCAATCAAACAGAAAATGATAACAAAAATTAAAAAAGAGCAAAACGGTGCAGTTAGCAATTATTTTAGTTGAAATGGAAATGGGCCTTGGTTCGTGGGGTGTCATTAGAAACCATTGTCTGATCCCAGTCTGAAACCATTAGTGAAACGGTGCGTTGCACCATTTAAATCTCCCTCCGAATTTCTTTTAATCATGGTCGTTGGATGAGAAGCCAAGTCAAGGTCAATCAGGCAATCGTGTGGCTCTCATGTTGTCTTCAACCTCCAGCAAACCCTAATGTCTGAAACTCTTCACCATGCATGCATCTTCCAGCTTTCCTTTCTCCCTCGTCTCTCCATGAATCCCCACGATTCCAAGAGCAAAGTTGCTCTAAATCCTTCCCTCTACACAGCCACGCCCATAGTTCTCCCTAAAACTCACTCAAAAAACAAACCCGATAGGTGCAATAATTCTGATCCACCATTTTCACCTGACATCAAATCTCCCAATGCTTGCTCAATTCTATCCTAACATTATCTACATCTCACACTGATCATTTTAAGCCATAAGTCCAAGATTATCTTGCATTATCATTGATGTTATAAGCTCCAACAAAATTAGTGCATCATGATCAACATCCATGAAACTTGTTCAAACTTGGTGAAATTCATCATCTAACTTAACTTAACCATTCTATGCTAACAAATCACTAACATGATGGCTGAATCATTCAATTCGAAGGAATATACCAACCTGGTGTGATGGTGAAAACAGGTGTTGAATCCTCTTGATCCAATGCTTGCAACGATTGGAACTCGATCCACACTACCAATTCATGATTCTGTATGCAGAAAATCTGACTCAAACCTCTTGGATCTTGTGATTGAAGAATTCTTGCTTCTTGGATGATTCACTTGAACAACACGATCCCTCCCCAATTCTACCCAATCCTTGTGTGAATTCTGCTCTATGAGTGATGGTGATGATGATCCAATCAAGAATTGTGAAAATTGGTGAAGATTTGAGGTAGTTTGAAAAGCTTTTGCAAGTTGAAAAAAATGTGTGAAACTTGGTGTTATGAGCAATGTGATTCACCAACCATGGCATGAAGCTCTTCACATCAATATATAGATATCATTGGAAAGTCCTAGAAGCTTGGAGAAACTTCCCATGCATAATTTCCCTTGGATTTGGATTATGTAACTTTCATTGTAAGTAACCATGCACAACTTCTAATTCTTGAACCAAACTCAAAATTCTAATTTTGCCAATGTTCTCGAAATGATTTTTCCAATCAAAATGACCTATAATTTCACCTCATTTGGCCAAACTATGAAAAATCTCAAATTTAGGTCATTTTTTATTCATTAAATCCACCAATTTTGAAACCTTGAGCTATGAGCCTTTCCAATCTTTCATGGTCACTTTTATAGACTAAAAATGTCATTTGGAGCAAGTTTTATGTTGTAAAGTTTTCCATTTGAAGCTTCCTTGTATGAGTTTTGAGCATAGGCTTGAAATGACCTGTAATTCTCAGATGACCAAAATACCCTTTGCTTGCCAAGACCATAAGTAGAGTTCCACAAATCATATGAAGGCATACCATACCATTCTAGAAAGCTAAGACAATGAGGAACAATTCTTATGTTGACCATAAATTCATTTGAAATCTCCTTGAGGGGTAAAAATTGCTTGGAAGTCAAGTCATTTTCACAGACAAAATTTCAGATACCTCAGATGACCTGTAACTTGCAAGGACCATAACTTGAGTTCTATAAATCTCCTTAATGTCTTCCACCACTCAAATTAAAGGTCTTGAGATCCTCTACAAGTTTCATGTTGGCCAAGGATCCATTTGAAGCTTGCATTTTGACTTATCTTGCTTGGAAATTTGACCTAAACTAGGGGATTTTACACAGAAACCCTAATTTAGAAACTCCTCTTCTCCTTGATTTCTCTTGATTTCTTCTTAGAATAACACCATATCCTTCTATATATGTCAAATTATGAACCCCACATCTCTCCAATAGACCTCAATGCCTTCCAATCAATCAATTGACCTAGAGTTGACCCAGGGTTGACCCAGATGAAACCCTAGTTGACTGTCTTCAACTGCAATTCTTGTGATCATATCAATGACTTGTCTCCTTCTCCAAATGACTTTCTAAGTCTCCCATGATGCCTATGTACTCTCCATGCTCAATTTACAATTCACCACTTCCTTGATGATCCTCTGATACCCTCAAATAGGAGATAGATGCACTGCTTGATCCATTGACTCCTTAGCTTTCAAATTCTTTCTGATGACTTGAATGAGATTGAATTAGAATAATGGCCTCTTGATAGGCTCATAGAGATGAGAATAATGGTTGGTCCCCTGTTGGATGACTTGCTATGCTATGCTATGCAGATGATTAGACTATGTACATGACTCTATATGCAAATGCTAATGTAATTGAAACATAAACCAGGTGAATAAGGTTGAGCAAATTTTAGGGTGCAACACACGGTTCTGAACCAACAGTGGCAACAGCTGGGCATAACTCACAGGTATTGGGTCCACAGCTCTATCAAGTAGCTTCTTCTTTTGATTATGACCTTCAGGGTTATTCTGAGATGCCTGGCGCGGCTGCTGACGAAACAGGCCTCGAGCTTCCTGCTGTGTAGAGGATCTATGAAGTCCACTTGGCTTCAGCACAGGTGGCACTGACAGCAATGGAGGAAGCACCTTGGTCTCCACCTCGGGTGCTCGATCACTCTCCTTTTTTAGCATACTTCTCACCACTCCCATGAGAAAGCTCAACTGATTCTGCAGCTGCTGATTCTCCTCTCTGAGCACTTGCTGGTCCAGGCGCACTGCCTGTATGTCATTCATGACCTGCCCCAACTGGCTTTGGATTTTCCCCAACTCAGCTTGTACCTGCTCCATTAGTCTGAGTTGCTCGATTCTGAATCAAACCTGCAAACACAAGGGTTAGAAAACAAGCCCCGGCTTCCTTCATGCAAGATGAATTATGCTAATGCCATGGGTGTCTGTACGTTTAGGAGATCACCCCTAATTCTAGTGTCAACGTGCCAACATAGTGTCAATGCAGTGATAAGATTGGATCCATTCATGGAAGAAAATATCTCATATTGCTCGGGACACTAGAATCAGGGTACGAAATGCGCCTGCAGCACACACACATGCTAATGGAATGCAAAATGAATATGCGAACTAATGCAAAATGCAGTCATGCAATAATATATCCAGGTAATTGCTGTTGTGGAGATTCGGTATCAACAATCACTGATGAGAAGAAAACCCCGGTGTAAGACCACTGATCTGATTTGCTAAGAACAACCATCTGACATGACGATATACATAGGATCAAAATTCTGCTCTGTCGAGAACAAATGTCTGATAATAAGGACCTCGGATGCATGATCAAGAAATATCTGCTGATGAAGTCTTCAGACCCCAAATCAAAAATCTGCCCTATCAAGAACAAACATACAGCTGCTGATGAGATCTTCAGACCCCACTCAAAATCTGCCCTATCAAGAACAAACAACATCTGCTGATGAGATCTTCAGACCCCAAAAATCTGCTCTATCCAGAACAAACCACTGATGACAATACTCTGATCAAAACCTACTCTATCAAGAACAGACATACACCTGATAATAAGGTCCTCTGATCAAAACCTGTTCTATCAAGAACAGACAAATCTGCAACTGAGAAACCTGGTACCAACATAACTGATCCACTGTCAAGAAAACCAGGTGGTCTGGAGGTCAAAGTTTCCTGCAATAAACCCAATCCCGCTCACAGGTATGGACCTAATCCACGGACAAAGGTACGGCATCCTATGCGGTCATCAGCGTCATAGACTTTCATGAGTGACGATACGATTCCCAGAAGGAGTGGCATCATCAAGTCATGAAGAGGCCTCACTTAGCTGACTTCCAAATGATCGGTCCCCAGAGTCGACGATCCTCACGTCTGGACTCCCCTCAGATCCTCAGGACCGGAAAGGAGCACCTCGGCGAGAACCTCGTCTGAGCGCAGATTTCGTAGGGAACTGTGCCTGCTCAGCAGACAGGTTCGTCTACTACTCTCCGCAACTATGTCTAGGTGCATACTCAAGCCCAGGTCCGGCTTCTCACTCATAGTAACCTCCCTCTCCCACAGCAATAATCATAATAATATAGCGCTGAAAGTAAATGCGGAAAGGTAAAGGTACGGAAAAGTAAAGTGCAGAAAAGATAAAACACATATGCACAACACCCAACAGATAAACACCCAAGCGCTAGGATTGACTCGCGTAGGGGATGGGAAACGGTCCCAGCATAAGGGATGGGAAAAGTCCCTAGATGCTATAAGTCCCCAGCAGAGTCGCCAGCTGTCGCTCGCGCGAAAATAAGGTGCCGGCATGACAAAAGAGTCGCCACCTTTCGTTATTTATCCCTCAGAGCGGGAAAGGAAACAATCGGAAAAACCTGACGAATAAGGGTAAGACAAGGTCATCGCAACCATTGTCTGGGTTCGGGAGTCGGTTACGCAAGGGGAAGGTATTAGCACCCCTCACGTCCGTCGTACTCGACGGGATCCACGCTTGTTTGTTTACTTGGACGGGTTGGTTATAATCTATCTACCTATCAAGGCTGGCTGAAAAAGAAAAGAAAAATGACTCAGCAAAGCGTCGCACTTTATGCCTACGTATTCTCATCAGAGAATGAGAAATCAGAGTCAACGTAGTTCGGCCTACGAAGGATTGTGGGGAAAGGTAGCTCGCCAAGACTTCGCCATCTTGTGCCTACGTACTCTCAACAGGCATGAGAGATTAGAGCTCACGTAGTTCGGGAAACTACGGTTTATTTCCTGTTTTGAAAGAAGTGTTTTTTATTGTGTTTGCGATTTCAACCGCACTAGAGACTATGACCTGAGAGTGAATGCGTCGCATGTCACCCAAAGGGTACCATACTAAACATCCAGACTGTGGAAAAAAAGCTCTCCCACAATCCTTTCTCAAATAGCTTAAGGCTCGTAACGTACGAAAGAAATCATTCATGATTACTGTATCTTAAACTGTTTTGAGGTGAGAAGAGAACAGGCCCAACTAGGAGGGAGACTGTCAAGTCCTACTGTTATCATGCCATGGATTCATCCTATGGTTGAGGTTTGAACAGGGAACTCCTAGAAGTTGTCATGCATAGGTTTCAACCTAAAAGTCTATCGTCAAATCCTTATCAAAGGAAATGAGAGTCCTAAGGGATCATGTCAATGATACACCAAAACAGACAAAGCATCAGCTTAACAGTAAAATGCATGCAATGCAAGTGAGGGAGGAAATGTGTGTGGGGCTTCAGCCTCCACAAGCTCGTCTCGACCTCAAGCCAGTCATGAAATAACAGTAACCATACTGAAAAATAAACAACATGCTATCAAGCAATAAACAGTAAACTGCAATCATACAGATAAAAAAAAGATGAAATACCATCCATGCTTGAGAAAGAAATTATCTACATCTAAGCTCTCCCTAATCCTAACCCTAAAAACAAAACCCTAATCTACCTCTAAGCAAAGCCCTAAAGCAAAACCCTAATCAAAAGAAATCAATCCCAATCTTCAAGCTTCAAAACAAGCTTACCAAAGAAAGGGAGCCAAGTAGACAGACTCATAGTGCCTTCCTCAGGAAAGCACTAGGAGGCTTATACTTAGGACTCATATCCCATGTGGCTCAACAACTGTGATCGGTTTACGTTCCTCCTCAGGAGAAACTAAACTCACATTAAGGCTCCAACATCATTGGATACTTGAGAAATCCTACATGAACTAAGGGAACTAAGTGAACAGACCCATAGTGCCTTCCTCAGGAAAGTACTAGGGGGCTTCCACTTAAGAATCGTATCCCATGCGGCTCAACAACTGTGATCGGTTTACATTCCTCCTCAGGAGAAACTAAACTCACATGAAGGCTCCAACATCATTGGATACTTGAGAAATCCTACATGAACTAAGGGAACTAAGTGAACAGACCCATAGTGCCTTCCTCGGGAAAGTACTAGGGGGCTTCCACTTAGGAATCATATCCCATGTGGCTCAACAACTGTGATCGGTTTACATTCCTCCTCAGGAGAAACTAAACTCACATGAAGGCTCCAACATCATTGGATACTTGAGAAAGAGGCGAGAAGAAAGAATGAAAGCCATCTACAGTGCCTTCCTCAGGAAAGTACCATAAATGTCCCTCAAACTTCAGGATCTCAAACCTCACAGAAAGAGAGCAAGCTCCTAAACCAGGCCTTCAATCCATGCCTCCTTCAATCCTCTAGTATGCTCCACTAAGTCCCACAATGAGATACCAAGCTCCTCAAACCAAAGGGAAACTCCAAACCAAAGCAAACTAAACAAAACTTGCCCAAAAGGCCACACAAACAATCATTCAATTCAAAAATCAACCAAAAATAGTATATTATTCTATTAATTCCTAATATAAATGCTAGGGGATCCTAAATAACTACCCTTAAGTCCCATATATTCCCTATAGACTAAATTGCCCTATAAAACCTAAATCTAAAATTGTTATGATCCTATGCTAAAGTTTTAATCAAATTCTACACTACCTAGATCTACCTAATTAAAACTACCCTAAAAATTATCACAAAATTATGAAATTAATTAAGGGGGACCCTAAACCATTCATCTAATTATCCTAAAAAAATTGGACTCAAAATCCTAAGGGAACTACCCTAATTAAATCCTACAAATTAGTATACCAACTAAAAGAATTACAAAAAAGCAATTAAAAGTAAAAATGCACAAAAAATATAAAACTGAAATAAACTGGCCATTTTATGATTTTATATTTTTCCAGACAGAAAATGAAAATTGGAAAAAAAAGTCTCATTAAAAAATATGCATTTTTCAATTTTATATGAATTTTTGAAGATTAATAAAATTTGGAGAAAATATTAAATCTCGGCCGCAGGATGGTTTCCAAGTCAAATGGTCTTGCACACAATCAATGGTTAAGATTATATCTTCTTCCTTGGTCCATCTAGGGTTTTCAACAACCATGAAAATAAAATCTCATGCATGAAACTTCATCACCTTCATTCTCTCTCAATATTCCACCAAGTGCCATGATCCAAGAACCAAACTTGACTAGAATTTTACGTAGAACACAACCATACCAATGGATTTCACTAACACCCAACGAATCTTCCAAACCGAGCGGTATACATCCATGCACTCAAACTTTCTTCATTTTTCGACCATCATAAAACACAATAATCTTTGTATATAATTAATCTCCATGTTATGCTCATCATCCTAAGCTATAGCACACGAAATAATACTCTCTATCCAATGAGTTCTTGACCATTAAAGAATCATGTCCAATTTTCAATCTTCACCAATGGCTCTATAACTTCCCATGATTAATCACCTAATGGTCACTAATGGTTTTCCAACAAGAACTAATCCTAGCCATGCCTAAAGTGAGAGGTAAGAACAGTTTTGCATACTTTGCCTCTTGCAATGGTGGATGTTGAAAGGCTTCGAATCAATCCTTGTAGATCTTCACAAATGGTCCCTAGGTGATGAATAACACTCTTCTTGAACAAGATTTGATGGAGATGGCTTGTATCTTCAGATTCAATCCCTTTTGCTATCTTGCAACTTCACTTGGAAAGCTCCAATTCTTCAACAATGGTGGCTCACTCCAGCATGAACATGTTCAAGGAGGTTTGTAGTGATGATTTGTGTGAAAATATGGAAGGGTAATGAAGAGAAAAAATGGAGTTTCAATACAATTTTCAAAATGGAAAGTTTTGGTTCAAACTCTTTTTCCTACCACCATGAACATCAACAATCACCAACCTTGAATCAATGGGTTTTGCAATCAATATATAGACATGTTTAGAAGGATCTAGAATCATCTAGATCAATCTAGATGGAACTTGAAGTTTCATGACTTGGTATTTTGCATTTCCATTCTCACCATGTGATATATCATGACAAAATCCCATAACATGAGTAATTAGCTTAATTTTCTCCTTAAGTGGTATTTTGGACAATATACAAAGCTTAAACACCTTGTTTATGAAGCTTTTCTTTGTTTTGGCTAGGTACCCCATTATGCAAGTATGACTTTTACAAAGCAACTCCAAAATTTAAGCCTCAAATCAAAATTGTGGCTGAACCATTGTTCTTAAAATGTCCTTGGGAGTCAAAATGACCTATCATATGCCATGGTTAGGGTTTATAGCTTGGATTTTAGGATTTTCCATTTCACTTGAATTAACTTATGTCCCATTTTTAGGCTATTTTTATCACTTTTTTTATGAGCCTTTCCAACATCTCATGACCACCCTACTAGCCTTAAAACATCATTCTAAGCAACTTTAATGCTGAAGGTTTTTCCATTTGAAGCTTGGAAGTAGGAGATATGGCCATATGCTTGAAATGACCTATAAGTTCAAAATGACCAAAATACCCTTGGCTTGTCAAAGCCATAAGTTGAGTTCTACAAATCCTATCAAGGACTTATAGTACTCTCTAGAAAGCTAAGAAGAGGATCTTAAACATTCATGTTGACCAAGAAATCATAGGAATCATCCTACTAGGGAAAAAGTTGTCTGCAAGTTGGGTGACTTTCAAGGACCCAGATTCACACACCTCAGATGACCTGTAATTTGTCAAAACCATAACTTGAGCTCTGCAAATCCTATCAAGGACTTATACCACTCAAATTAAAGCTAATAAAAAGCTATACAACATTCATGTTGTGGGGAAGATGAGATAATAATCACATCTTGAGCTAAAACTGCCTGGAAGATAGGGATCAAACTAGGGGATTTTACACTGACAATCCTTAGAAACCCTAGCTTAAAACTTCTCAAACTCCTTAATCATGATGAGTTGGTATAGGAATCATCCTTATAACATCTCCATACATCATTCCATGATCCCATGGCCCTTGGATTAGGTCTCAACCCTCTCCAAAACATCAGCTGACCTAGGGTTGACCCAGTCAAAACCCTAATTCTACCATTCATGGTTGAATCTTCTGAATTCTTGCATACTGACCTCTCTGGGCTTCATGATGGCTTTCAAGACATCTCATAAACTCTCTCAAAGCTTCAAGTTCATTCTCAAAGTCTCAGAATCATCTGAGGAGCTCCCACAACTCTCAAGTCATGAGACACACAACCTTGGTTTCAACCAATTCTTCTGAGGATCTCTTGAACTTTCTGATGAAGGTATCAACCTTCAAACACTTGATGGATAAATAATTGTTGGTCAAATTTTGGGGTGCAACACTTAGACTCAGGATGCTCATCACACATGACTGGTAGAAAATATTGGGTTGCCAACATAAAGCCCTCAATGAAGAACATGGTGAAATTTGCAAATGACAATACTCTAGCAGCTGAAGGTACTGGTGATATTCTATTTATGAGGAAACATGACAAGAGGCCAGTAATTTTCAATGTATTTGTTGCACCCCAAAATTTGCCCAACATTTCTTTACCTAGCTCATGTTTCATTTCATTCACATTAGCATTATCATTTGCATTTCATTGACATGTATGCTGGAGATCAAGAGGTATGATTACCAATCAAGAGTATACAAGACTTTGAGGCTAGCTAAGAAGATTATTCAGGTGTTTAAGGGTTGATATCCTTGCCAGAGAAGTTAAAAGATCCTCAGAGAGAGTGATTGAAGACAAGTATGTGTGTCTCCTAACTTGAGAGTTGGGAGGAGTCATCAGATGATTCTGAAGCCATAGAGTGGGACTTGAGGTCTTGATAGATCTCATAAGAAATGTTGAATTTCATGTGGGAGCTCAGACAAGTCCCTATGCAAGATTAAGAAGCCTCAGCCATGATTGGTGCATCTAGGGTTTGACTGGGTCAACCCTAAGTCAACTGATGATTTGGAGGAAGTTGAGACTTAATCCATGAGCCATGTAATCATGAATGATACATTGAGATGTTATAAGGATGATTCCAGGGTTAACTCATCATGATTGAAGAGTTTGAGAAGTTTCAAGCTAGGGTTTCTAAGGCTTGACAGTGTAAAATCCCCTAGTTTGACCCCTATCTTCAAAGCAATGTAGCTCAAGATGTGGTTGTCATCTCATCTTGCCCCCAACATGATTGCTGTAGAGCATGATCTTAGCTTTAATTTGAGTGCTAGAATTCCTTGATAAGATTTGTGGAACTCAAGTTATGACTTTGACAAGTTACAAGGCATCTGAGGTATGTGAATTTGGAGCTTGAAAGTTACCCAACTTGCATGGAACCTTTGCCCAAGAAGGATGATTCCTATAAACTTTTGGTGAACATGAATGTTATTCCTTATCCTCTTATATTTCTATAGAGTACTAGAAGTCCTTGATAGGATTTGTAGAACTCAAGTTATGGCTTTGACAAGTCAAGGGTATTTTGGACATTTGGTGATTATAGGTCATTTGTGATCATAGACCATTTTCACCAACTTAGAGGTCTCAAATTAAATTTTGTTCAACTAGAAAGTTGCTCAAAATGGGGTTTTAACCTTGACCATGCATCAAGGAGGCATTGAAATGGCTCAAGGAGGGACTTGGCTCAAGAAATTTTGAAAAAAGAAAGAATTAAAAGGATTTAATGGCCGAAAATTCAAATAATTCATTTTGTGACCAAATGAAACAAAATTATAGGTCAAATTGATTGGAAAAATGATTTTAGAAACAATGGCAATGTTAAAATTTTGATTTGAGGTCATTTGAATAACATTCCATTTCATTTCTTCATGATGAAGCAACATAATCAAATTCATACCTTTGGCTTGCAAACAAGGAAAATAACACTCTAAACTCATTCAATATCTCATGAGAACTTGATTACACACATAGCCATGCTAAGAAGGAGTCAGAATAGTGATTTCCATGGATGAGATTTTGAAGAGATTTTGAAAATCCAAAATCTCATTTGGATGGATCCAGAAGTTTCTAGAGGACCCCAATCATTTCTATATAAGCCATTGAGTGAACTCAGCCATTTTTTGGAAGGAATTGAAGTTGGTAAGAGAAGGAGCCATTGAAATTTTGAAGGTTCAAGTTGAAATCGGGTTTTCAATTCAAGGGAGAATCAAGCCAAATCAGGGTGTGCAAAGGCTTTGGGAGTGAATTTGGAACGTGTCTGCATCATCTTGGCAGTTGAAGTGAGCAAAAACCACCTTTGTTACCTCTCTGAAACCAGGTTTGTACATTTCACCCTTATGCATGATTTAGGAGGAGATACTTAGAAATTCACATGTGGTTAGGATCCTTGCAACCTGTAGTTGGATTTAGGATCATAAATTGGTGAATTAGAGACAAATTAGGCATGTGACCATTTTCTGTTGAGGATGATAACTCAAGATTCTTGAAGGATTAATCACAATGGGATAGTGGAAATTGATCAGTGAAGAGTAAGGATTAACTTGAGACCTTTAATTTGAAGAATGGTGAAAATCAAGATTGGGAGGAATTCTGAAAATGCTATCGGGTTTGGAAATGTAGAAGGAATTAGGAAATTCTAAGGTTGGATTCGTGATCAACATCAAATTTGGAGTGGGATAGTGATTGGGTTTGTGATTTTTGATGACCTGTGGAGGTTGGCTCACCGGAGAAGACGGTGGCGCCACTGTTCAGGCCACCGTCTGAGAAATCCCTCCATTGCAGGTTCAAATTGGGGACGATGAACAAGGACCCTCAGATTAGGGTTGGACCTTTGACTCAGGCGTGTGTTGGAGGGCCAGGATTGCTTCTCAGATCTGAAGAGAGAATTTCAAATGAAACGCATCGTTTCATTAATTGGTTGGTTTTGGGCTTAGCACTCAGAGTGATATTCACACCCCCCCCCTGGGCCCAAATGTTGAAATGAACTGTCCTGAGTTGCTATTTGCCACGTATTTTTATTAATTTCTTTTATTTTCTTTTATTTTTCATTATTTCATATGACTTAGAGATTAATTCATAAAAAATAAGAGATTAACTCAATTAATTCCAAACTTTTTTTCCCTGATTCATGATTGAATCTAGAATTTTGTAGATTAAAAATATTAATAATTCATGCATTTTTTAATTTTATTTGCATTTTTGAATATTAATTGATATTAAAATGGCCATGGTTGATACCTTATTTTGTTGAATTTGGTTTGAGCACTTGATGATGATTCTTGCCTTGAATGTTTGTGTGTAGCTAGCATAGATATGCATGCTCCCCTTAGATTTTTCTCACATTTTTGTGGTGAAGTTAGGATATAGTTTTATGTTGAAACTTTAGGTGTTATATTTTTAGGGTTTATGATTAGTACCTTGTGATCTAGGTTTTATTTCTAGGACTTGGTGGATGATTCAACCCCTGGATTTTGTATGGTAGATTCATGATTGAATTAGGTTCCCCTAGAAATTTTACTAGGATTTTACAATTGGTCTTAGTATTTTAGTTAGGATTAACTTTAGTACTAGGTTTTAGGTGATCCAAACTTGCTAATTCAACTAGAATGACTTCTTTTGTTCCCTTAGATTAGGGTCTTGCCTCTCTTGCTCTTGGATGATGATGAAGACAGGCTTGGGCTACCAGGGAATGCTTGGATTTGAAGACTTCTCTTCTTGTGGTGTAGTTTTGTTTAGGTGTTAAGATTAGGGTTTGTAAGTAGAGCTTCTAGATAGATTTTCTTCTTTCATAAACATGGAAGGTGTTGGTCACTTCCATTCTTCCCTATGATATAAGGTCCCTTTGTGAAGGCCTCATCCCTCCTTTGGTAGGATGTGTGGCTCTTCACAAGTTGGTAGAACCTTTGAGGGTTCCTTTCCTTGATGGTAGAATGCTCAGAGGGGACCTTTGGTCTTCACTTTGCTTTCCACTATCCAAACCTTGCTCTTGTTAGATGAATCTTTCTCCCTTGCTAGAGGATGGAGTTCCTTTCTAGAAGATTGAAGATGCTAGAAGTTTTTGCTTTCTCTGTATTTGAAGACTGCCATTGAAGCTGAAGCTTGAAGATTAGGAAGAGCAAGTTGATACTTGTGAAGAGGAAGAAATTGAGATGGAAGAAAGAGCTGAAGCCTGAGAAACAAGTTGATACTTATGTTTGGTGCATTGAGAGCCTGAAGGAGCCAGTTGATACTTGCTATGGGGATTGAAGCCTGAAGGTGGAGTCTACTCTGGAGCTGAAGCTTGAAGAAGGTGAAGAACAAGTTGATACCTGTGTTTGATGTATTAAAAACTTGAAGAAGCAAGTTGATACTTGCCATTGAAGATGAAAGCCCTGAAGAGCTGTTGAAGACTGAGGACTGAACTACTGTCAGAGGATTGCTTTGCTGTGAAGCTGTGGGAGCTGTTGATCTGCTTTCTTTCCTGTCTGTTTGCTTTCTGTGCAACTGTATTGGTGTGCCTTGTTTGATTTGCTTGATGCATTAGAATAAGTTCATATCTAGATAGATTTAAGCTAGGAGCATGATTGCACTAGAGGTTGAGTTGCTCCCTCTGCTTGTACTGTTATTGTATGGCTTTGCTTGCGGGTATTCGGTAGAGCCCAGCTCCCTTGCCTATGTGGTTTGTGATTTGCTTGATGGAGTTTTATCTTCTGTATGATTGCAGTTATTCATATCTGGCTTGAGGTCGAGACGAGCTTGTGGAGGCTGCTGCCCCACACACATTTCCTCCCTCACTTGCATTGCATGCATTTTACAGTCGTTTACTCTTTACTGTTTAAGCTGATGCTTTATCTGTTTCTGTTCATCATTGACATGATCCCTTAGGACTCTCACTTCCTTTGATAAGGAAGTGATGATAGAACTTTAGGTTGAAACCTATGCATGATAACTTCTAGGAGTTCCCTGTTTCAAACTTCAACTATAGGTTGAATCCTTGGCATGACAACATTAGGACTTGATAGTCTCCCCGTAGTTGAGCCCGTTCTCTCTTCTCATCTCAAAACAAATCAAAATACAGTAATAAAGGTTAACTGACGTCGTACGTTACGAGCCTTAAGCTATCTGAGAAAGGATTGTTGGAGAGTTTCTTTTCAACAGTCTGGATGTTTAGTATGGTACCCTTTGGGTGACATGCGACGCATTCACTCTCAGATCATAGTCTCTAGTGCGATATTAGTTGCAAACATCCATAAAAAATAGTTCTTTCGTAAAAGACAGAAAACAAACTTCAAACCTTTTTTGCCCCGTGGGCCCGTAATTCAAAGGAAGCTTTTCTGAAGAAAAGAGTGTCGTTAACTCCCAGTTCTACCGCAAACGGTAACGCTTAAGTCTCCAAGGGTCGAGCTGCGTACATCCAACTGCTGGAACTGTTTGTTAACCCTACTCGATAAAACAGATGAATCTGAATTCTCGTAATCTGTATTATCCCGAACTACATAAGCTCTGATCTCTCATACCTGTTGAGAGTACGTAGGCACAATACTGACGTATTGGCAAGACACCTTCCCCCATCACCCGTAGTTAGTCGAACTACGTTGACTCTGATTTCTCATTCTCTGATGAGAATACGTAGGCATAAAGTGCGACGCTTTGCCGAGTCATTTTCTTTTCTTTTTTAGACCAGCCTTGATAGGTAGATAGATAAAACCAACCCGTCATATAAACACAACAAGCGTGGATCCCATCGAGTACGATGGACGTGAGGGGTGCTAATACCTTCCCCTTGTGTAACCGACTCCCGAACCCAGACAATGGTTGCGATGACCTTGTCTTATACCTCTTTTCGTCAGGTTTTTCCGATCGTTTCCTTTCCCGCTCTGAGGGATAAATAACGAAAGGTGGCGACTCTTCTGTTTTGTCGGCACCTTATTTTCGCGGAAGCGACAACTGGCGACTCTGCTGGGGAATTGATAGTTTCCTGGGATCCAACGTCCCTTTTGCGAGTCAGTTTGGGGATCCAGCATCTCCTGCGAGAGTCAATCCTAGCGCTTGTATGATTACTTGTTAGGTTGTGTTTATTTATCGCATTTTATTTCCCGCACTTTATTTTCAGTATGATATGATTATCTGTGCTGTTGTGGGAGGGGCATTCTGATGAGTGAGAAGTCAGACCCAGGCTTGAGTGTACCTAGCATTAGTTGTGGAAATTAGTGGGTGCATGCTTGCTTTGCAGGAACTAGTGTCTCATGAAATCCACGCTCAGACGAGGTTCTCTCGGTTGACTTCTTTTCCGGCCCTTCGGGCCTGAGGGGTTGTTGGTTAGGAGGATTGTCGACTCTGGGGACCGATCATTTGGGATTCAGCTGAGGAAGGCCGCTTCAGGAGATGATGATGCCACACCTTCTGGGTATCGTATCATCCCTCTTGAATGTCTGTGACGCTAATGACTGTATAGGATGCCGAACTTGTGTCAATTTAGGTCCATACCTGTGAGCAGGGTCGGGTTTGTTGCAGGAAACCTTAACCTTCAGACTGCCTGGTTTTCTTGACAGTGAATCAGTTTTGTTGGTATCAGAGGTTCTCATCAGATATGTTTGTTCTTGACAGAGCAGATTTATGGTCCTGTATCAGAGGTCCTTATTATCATATGTGTTTGTTCTTGACAGAGCAGATTTATGGTCATGTATCAGAGGTCCTTATTATTAGATGTGTTTGTTCTTGATAGAGCAGAGTTATGGTCCTGTATCAGAGGTCCTTATTATCATATGTGTTTGTTCTTGACAGAGCAGATTTATGGTCCTGTATCAGAGGTCCTTATTATCAGATGTGTTTGTTCTTGACATAGCAGATTTATGGTCCTGTATCAGAGGTCCTTATTATCATATGTGTTTGTTCTTGACAGAGCAGAGTTTTGATCCTGTATCAGAGGTCCTTATCTTCAGATATGTGTTTGTTCTTGACAGAGAAGATTTACGGTCCTGTATCAGAGGTCCTTATCTTCAGATATGTGTTTATTCTTGATAGAGCAGATTTATGGTCCGATATCAGGGTTTTCTTCTCATCAGAGATATGGTTGTTCTTGACAGAGCAGTATTGTGGTTTTGTTGATATAGAACCTTCATCACTTCAACAGCACAATCGTCTTGATCTCATGCTGCATGATTGCATTTTGCATTGTTTTGCATACTCATTTGCATATCATTAACGTGTGTCTGTGTTGCAGGTACCGTTTCCCCCGGTTCAAGTTTTCTTGCCTTCTACTGTGCTACTATGGGTTCTCTGAGGAAGACCATGGCCTACAAGCTCCCCACTCCTGATGTTGTTCAGCTGTCTAGTTTGATTGCTTTGGCAGATGAGTCTGTGAGAGGTGAATTCAGAAAGTCTTATGGGAAACTGCTCAGCTTGGTTCGTAAACTTTTTGCAGTTCTATGACCCTCCTTTGAGATGCTTCACTTTCTCGGACTTCATTCTCGCACCCACATTGGAAGATTATGCTGTGTTGTTAGGTGTGCCTATCAAGAGCCAGATGCCCTTTGTTCATATGGATGCTGAGCCTAATCTGGCTAGTCTAGCTCTTTCGCTTCATTTGGATGCCTATGAGTTGGTCTTGTCTAGTTGGAACAGAGTTCCCGGTTTCTCGTTGCAGTTCTTAGTGGGAAAGGCCCAGCAGTACGCCAAAGACGGATGTTGGATCGTGTTCAACGTCATCCTTGCTCTCTGCATATATGGCATCATTTTGTTCCCCAATATGCCCGACTTTGTAGACTTGGACGCCTTTTACATCTTTGCATCAAGGAATCCAGTCCCTACCTTGATTGGAGATGTCTACCATTTCGTCCATTACAAAAACGAGAACAGAAGGGGTAAGAACGTCTCGTGTTGCGTGCCCCTATTCTATGGATGGCTTGATAGTCACCTGCCCAAGGAGGGTCCCTTCGCTTCATCTGCAGCCACAGCTGAGTGGCCTGAGCGTTTGATGAGTCTATCCGTGGAGGATGTTGCCTAGTTTGACAGAGATAGGTTGGGTACTGAGATTATCTTCAGCTGCAGCGGATTTCCGAATGTGCCTTTGATAGGCGGGAAGGGCTGTATCAACTATAATCCATCTTTGCTAGTCCGACAGTTTGCTTATGCTTTGAGAGCTCCGCCGAAGGAGGAGGAGGTGCAGGAATCTATGTACCTCACTGGTCTCCTAGAAGGGGATATGTTGTCTAAGCTTCAGCGCGCTTGGAATGGTATCAGTAGACGAGGGAAGCCGTTGCTGGGAAAAAGCAATAGCCAAGCCTACGCTCCATATGTGACTTGGATCAGAGCCAGAGCAGCAATCATAGGGATGCCGTTTCCCCCTGCCAAGCCAGAAAGCCCTCCAATGATTGAAGAGCCTACCACCGTGCCTATTCAGTAGCATAATCAGGTGTTAGCTGAGAGAGATGAGCTGAAGCAGGCAAATGAAGAACTGGAGAAAGAATTGGCTCAGCTCAGAAGCGAGAGATGCGAAGCCGTCCATTCCTTCAAGAGGCAAACAGAGCTGGTGAACCAGCTAGGTACGGATCTGACTATGCAGATGGCCGAGCGTAAACGCTTGGGTCGGGACTTCAAAGCTGTCAATGACGTATTGGCCACTAAGAAGCAGCACTTGGATGAAGCGTACCGGAGGATATCCAAGTTTAATCAGCACTGGAAGGCCACCCTAGCCAATGGCAAGGAACGGGAGGATAAGCTGAAGCAGCAAATCTCCAAGCTGAAAGCCCAGGTGAAGGCTAGTGAGAAGAGGTTTGATGAAGAAACCGCTCGTAGATATGCCGCTAAAGGCCTGCTCAACAAGGCTCTTGCTAACCTGAAGGAGCGCAAACTGACGTTTGAATCCAAGAAGCGGAAGCTAGAAGATTGTTTCGACGAAGGAGCATGGGAAGACTCAGTTGAAGGTCTTCAATACACTATTAGGCAAAGGGAGTTACTCGTCGAAGGGTTGCTCACTCGGCCTGACCATCCAGAAACGAGGGATCTGTTAGAAGAGTTTCGAGCTTGTGGCCATACTTGACTATATTTGTAATCCTTTATTTTGATCATTGCTGTATGCTGACCATCACCAGGCTTGTTGGTCGAGGTCATGCTGTTGATTTTGCTTGTACTCAGTGACGTTGTGTACCGCCTTGATAGGCTTTCTTTATATGTATGAGATGTTATTTCCATGACTGGACTCGGACTTCTTATTATCAGCACTGGCACTCATGCACTATGATCGGGGGAGAAACCTCCCTAACGCACAGACACACGTTTGCATTTGCATGAAGCATCTGCATGACGAGCACGTTGTCGTTTTTCTAACCCTTTGTGTATGCAGGTTGTTCCAGGATTGATCGAAGGCCGATCCACCGCTATCCGACCAGAGCGAATCAGGCTAGAGCAATGGAACAAGTGCAGACTGATGTCCAAGAACTTCGAGAGAGGATGGACCGCTTCATGGAGCTCATGCAAGTGGTCGCCAACGGCCAAGACCAGCTCAGAACATTGGTCCAGCCTCTGATCTCAAGGGTTGACAACAACGGTGTACTTCACGGTAGGAGTGTTCCAACCCCTCCACCTGTGGAAATTCCTCAGAATGGCATCCCCGTGACCGGGGGGAATGGAAGTGGTAACGGCAATGTGATCACTAACATCGGGCTCAATGGTAATACGACGGGCGTCGGTAATGGAAATTTTGAAGCTAATGGCAACGCTAGATTGGGCAATGGCAACACAGGTGCTGGAAATCTGTATGGGCCTAATGCTGCTGGATTTGCTGCTGGTAATGGCACCCAGCCATGGCTAGAAGATCGCCAAGAAGATTTGTTCTCACAGAGGAGTGCTGAAGGAGAACTGACTGTTGAAGCACGTCTGAGGTTCAACGCACTCGAGGACAAAATGAGGAATTTTGAGAACCTGAACACTATGGGTATCGACATGTCTAAGTTGGGATTGATTTCTGATTTCAAGGTGCCTCCGAAATTCAAGGTACCCGACTTTGAGAAGTACAAGGGCACCACCTGCCCTCGTGTCCACTTAAGGTCATACTACCGAAAGATGTCCGCTCACTCTGAAGACGAGAAGCTGCTGATGCACTTCTTTCAGGATAGCTTGTCCGGCCCATCCCTAGAATGGTACATGAGTTTGGAACCCACCAGTGTGCGCACGTGGAAGGAACTTGTTGAGGCCTTTGTGCACCATTATCAGTATAACAGTGACTTGGCTCTGAACCGGGTTCAGCTGCAGAACTTGTCACAAAGGAACAACGAAGGGTTCAAAGAGTACGCCCAGCGATGGCGTGAGTTGGAAGCTAGGGTTCAGCCGCCGATGGTTGAACGAGAGCTTGTTGAGATGTTTGTAGCCACTCTCCCGGGGGTCTATTACGAAAAACTAGTCAGTGGTATGTCTGGAAGTTTCTCTGATCTCATCATTACGGGCGAGCACGTCGAAAATGGGATCAAATTGGGGAAAATTCAAGGTGTTGATCTATCCTCAGCCGGAGGAGGAAAGAAACCATATGGTAGCAAAAGGCGTGAAGGAGAGACGAGCGCCGTGTCTAACGCTCGAAGGAAAGGTAAGGGCCAGCGCCAGCAGGTGGCTAGCATAACCATCCCTGCTGTCCAACAACACCAGCCATAGCAGCAGCAGCCGAATCAGCAAGGATACAGAAAGTATCAGAGCAGGGCACCACTGTCAAGTCGTCACCTCGAGACACCGCCCATGTCTTATGCACAGCTGTTACAAACTCTGCTTCAGTTACAACTAGTCCAGAAGAGAACCCTGGCTCCCTTAACAGGGGCACCTCCGCCAGGTTATGACGCGAATGCAACTTGTGAGTTTCACTCGGGGGCACCAGGCCACACGATAGAAAAATGCAAAGCCTTCAAGCATAAGGTGCAAGATATGGTGGACGCTAAGATCATTAATTTCTCAGATAATGTACCGAATGTCACAAAGAACCCTATGCCGAATCATAGGGGAGGTGGGGTGAATGCCATTATTGAAGACGAGAACTTGGATTTGTTGACTAATGTCAAGGATCCGAAGACACCACTTAGCTTCGTTAAAGCCAAGCTGATGAAGAAAGGCTTCTTTCCAAGCTGTGGAGAATTGTGTACGGGCTGCGCGACTCGTCCTGATGGATATGAGCAGTTGAGAGAGGGGATCCAGATTCTGATGACTGAAGGAATCTTGCAGTTTAGCCGCAGGGCTGGATGTGGATCTGGAGAGGTAATGCTGAAGCCAGGTGATGAGGTTGCCACCATCACCATCCCTCACCGGACGATCACTATTTCTGCACCCAGACCGCCCACGATTACCATCACAAAGGCTGGGCCGATACCGCTTGAAAGCACCAATGCCGTCCCGTGGCATTATGGGGCGGACGTCTACTGCAACGGGCATAAGTTAGAATTGGAACCCTCGGGGCAGTGTGTGGATAACCTAGTGGGAATTGGCGGAATCACGCGCAGCAAAAGAGTATTTGCTCCACACGAGATTGTGGCGGATAAAGTGGACAAAGCCGATAAAGCTGCTGTAACCGATAAGGGAAAGAGTAAAGTCGCTGAGGAAATCCCTCTTGGGGTAGAGAAGGACTTACTTGTAAAGGATGCTGAAGAGTTCATGAGGTTGATCAAGAAGAGTGACTACAAGATCATTGACCATCTTCATCAAACACCCTCGAAAATTTCCATCCTGAATTTGTTGTTGTGTTCAGAGTCACATCGTAACGCGCTGTTAAAAGTCTTGAATGCCACATATGTACCGCAGGAAATCTCGGTCAACTAGTTGGAAGGGGTCGTAGCTCACGTGAATGCTGGAAACGGGTTAGGGTTCACTGACCTAGAGCTGACGCCGAAGGGAAGAAACCACAACAGCGCCCTGCACATCTCGACAGAGTGTAGGGGAACGATTATGTCTCATGTGTTGGTGGACACAGGGTCGTCACTCAACGTTCTGCCTAAGAAAGCATTGATGAAGTTAGATACTCGAGGATTGATTTGCACACCCAGTGATCTGGTGGTGAAGGCTTTTGACGGAACTAAGCGTCATGTCTTTGGAGAAGTGACTCTGCCAATCCAAGTGGGACCGGAAACTTTCGACGCAGTATTCTACATCATGGACATCATGCCAGCATACAGTTGTCTCTTAGGCCGCCCATGGATCCATTCTGCTGGCGCTGTGACCTCCACGTTGCACCAGAAGCTCAAGTATGATGTCGGAGGCAGCATCGTGACTGTTTGTGGCGAGGAAGACATAATGGTGAGCCATTTGTCGTCCTTCAAATATGTTGAGATGGATGGAGAAATCCATGAAACCCTATGTCAGGCGTTCGAAGCTGTCAAGGTCAAGGAAATAGCTCCAGTAATGACTGAAAAACCATAGATGAATCTTTCTTCCTTCAAGGAAGCCGGGGCCGTTGTTCAGGCCGGATCCACCCTAGGATGGGGGCAAGTTCTAGAGTTACCTAACAAGCGGGACAAGTTTGGGTTAGGATACTCTCCTATGGCTGAAGCCTCCTCTTCTCACAGTGTGTCGCGAGGTAAAAGGCCGATCCAGTTTACCAGTGGCGGGGTGATATTTGAAAGTGTCAACGCAGTGGCTGAAGACGGCGAAGATAGCGATTGCGACCTGGACTCTTGGATCCAGCCAAGCAAACCAGGCCAGAGCCTCAACAATTGGTCCATCAGGGATATCATCCAAGTGACAGGCAAAGAGTAATGATTTACTTTCTCCAATTATTGTACAACCCTATGTCCTACCCGGGGCATAGTGGTTTTATTGTCAGGGCCTTGTTTGATTATGTACATGCATTTTACCAATAAATCAAGAGGCGTTTTTCTTCGCATTCAAATGTTTTGATATCTGTTATTCCTGTTTTATATTTGTTTTGAAAAACAATAAAATGGCAATGGGGTTTGTGCTAACCTGCATATTCTTGCTTTAAGCTTAACCCTTGTTATTGCAGGATCCACATAACAGATGACATCGACTCTGGACCTTCTACGACTCACTTCGACTTCGATTGCCCGATCTACCAAGCCGAAGAAGAGATTGATGAAGACGAAGACCTTCCCGAAGAGTTGGCCCGCTTGTTGAAACAAGAAGAGAAAGTTATTCTGCCTCACGAGGAAGAGATTGAGATTGTGAATTTGGGTTCTGAGGAACTTGTCAGGAACGTCAGGATAGGGGCCACATTGCAGAGTGATGTCAAGCAGAGACTGGTCAAGATGCTTCGAGAGTATAGTGACATCTTTGCTTGGTCATACGAAGATATGCCCGGACTTGATACTGACATTGTGGTCCACCACTTACCGCTGCGAGAAGATTGCCCTCCCGTTAAGCAGAAGCTTAGGAGGACAAGACCAGATATAGCCGTTAAGATCAAAGAAGAAGTGCAGAAGTAGCTTGATGTTGGCTTCTTAGCGGTCACTACTTACCCTCCGTGGGTCGCCAACATAGTACCTGTACCGAAGAAGGACGGTAAGGTGAGAATGTGCGTCGATTACCGGGATTTGAATAGGGCGAGCCCTAAAGATGATTTCCCGCTACCTCATATTGATGTGTTGGTCGACAATACAGCTCAGTTCTCCATATTTTCGTTCATGGATGGCTTCTCCGGCTACAATCAGATCAAGATGGTGCCGGAGGACATGGAGAAAACTACGTTTATTACACCTTGGGGAACATTTTGCTACAAGGTAATGCCCTTCGGTCTGAAGAACGCGGGGGCCACTTACCAACGAGCAATGGTCACTTTGTTTCATGATATGATTCATCATGAGATGGAAGTCTATGTTGATGACATGATTATAAAGTCCCAAACGGAGGAGGGACATCTGGTCAATTTGCTGATGCTTTTTGAGAGGCTTAGGAAATTCAGGTTGAGGCTGAATCCTAACAAGTGTACTTTCGGAGTACGGTCTGGAAAACTACTGGGGTTTATCGTGAGTGAAAGAGGCATCGAGGTTGATCCTGCGAAGATAAAAGCAATACAAGATATGCTAGCGCCAAAGACTGAAAAGGAAGTTCGTGGTTTCCTGGGCAAAATAAACTACATTGCAAGGTTTATTTCTCAGCTCACGGCCACGTGTAAACCGATGTTCAAACTACTAAAGAAAGATCAGGCGATTATCTGGAACGAGGATTGCCAGAAGGCATTCGATAAGATAAAACAGTATCTGCAGGAACCTCCGATCTTGATACCCCCAGTGGCCGGAAGACCCTTAATCATGTACTTGACAGTTCTTGAGAATAGTATGGGGTGTGTTCTCGGTCAGCACGACGAGACGGGCAGGAAGGAGCATGCCATTTACTATTTGAGTAAGAAGTTCACAGAATGTGAATCTCGTTACTCGATGCTGGAGAAGACGTGTTGTGCACTGTCCTGGGCTGCCAAACGTTTACGACAGTACATGCTCAATCACACAACCATGCTAATTTCGAAGATGGATCCGATCAAGTACGTCTTCGAGAAGCAAGCGCTTTCGGGCAGGATTGCCAGATGGCAAATGGTGTTGACGGAATATGACATTCAGTACGTTTCCCAGAAGGCCATCAAGGGTAGCGTATTGTCTGAATACCTTGCCGAACAGCCGATCAAAGATTATCAACCGATGAAATTTGAATTCCCTAACGAGGATATCATGTTTCTAAAAGCGAAAGATTGTGATGAACCGTTGCCCAACGAGGGTCCAGACAGGAAATCCCAGTGGAAATTGATATTTGACGAGGCAGTTAATTCTTACGGAAGTGGCATTGGGGCGATCATCACGACTCCCCACGGATCCCACATCCTGTTCACTGCAAGACTGACGTTTCCGGTCACCAATAACGAAGCGGAGTACGAAGCATGCATTATGGGTCTAGAAGAAGCAATTTATTTGAGAATCAAGAACCTAGATGTGTATGGTGACTCAACACTTGTGATTAACCAGATTAAAGGGGAGTGGGATACTCGTCAATTGAATCTGGTGTCGTACATGAATTATGCCAGAAGGCTACTTCTGTTCTTTGATCGAGTGGAACTCCATCATGTGCCCAGAGCTGAAAATCAGATGGCCGATGCCTTAGCCACACTGGCTTCGATGTATAAATTCAATTTTTGGAATGAAGCTCCAAGAATTGTCCTTTCTCGTCTTGATAGACCTGTATTCGTCTTCGCGATCGAGGAAGCCTCCGATGGCAAGCCATGGTTCCACGATATACAGACCTTCCTTATGACTAAGGAGTATCCTGCGGGAGCGTCAACCCAGGATAAGAAGACTCTGAGGAGGCTATCTGGAAATTTCTATCTCAATCCTGATGGAGTTTTGTATAAAAGAAACCACGATCTCGTGCTACTCATATGTGTAGATGAGAAAGAGGCGAGTTTGCTAATGGAAGAAGTCCATGAAGGCACGTTTGGCACGCACGCCGGCGGGCATGCTATGACGAGAAAGATCCTGAGAGCAGGATATTACTGGTTGACGATGGAATCGGATTGCTTTAAATTTGCGAAGAGATGTCATAAATTCCAGATTTATGCTGATAAGATTCATGTGCCGCCGTGCCCGTTGAATGTCATGTCCTCCCCGTGGCCGTTCTCCATGTGGGGTATTGACATGATAGGCAAGATCGAGCCCACTGCGTCTAACGGTCATCGCTTCATTCTAGTAGCTATCGACTACTTCACCAAGTGGGTGGAGGCAGCCTCATATGCTAATGTGACCAAGCAGGTGGTGGCTAGATTCATAAAGAGGGACATCATCTGTCGATACGGAGTTCCCGAGCGGATCATTACCGATAATGGTTCGAATCTGAATAACAAGATGATGAAGAAGCTGTGCCAGACTTTCAAGATTGAACACCACAACTCCTCTCCTTACCAGCCGAAGATGAATGGCGCCGTTGAAGCGGCCAATAAGAACATCAAGAAGATTGTACAGAAGATGGTTGTGACCTATAAGGATTGGCACGAGATGTTGCCGTTTGCACTGCACGATTATCATACCACGGTACGTACGTCAACCGGGGCAACTCCTTTCTCACTGGTGTACGGTATGGAAGTTGTCCTACCGTTAGAAGTGGAGATCCCTTCTTTTCGAGTTTTGGTTGATGTGAAACTCGATGATGCAGAATGGATCAAGAACCGACTAAACCAACTCAGCCTGATGGACGAGAAGAGGTTAGCATCGATTGCATATGGTCGTCTGTACCAAAGCCGAATGAAGAAAGCTTATGACAAGAAGGTGCGTCCTAGAAGCTTTCAGACGGGTGATCTCGTCCTGAAGAAGATTCTTCCTCCACACTCCGATCACCGGGGCAAGTGGACTCCCAATTATGAAGGTTCGTACGTCGTCAGCAATGCCTTCTCGGGAGGAGCCTTGTTGTTATCCACGATGGATGGCGAAGATTTTGCATCCCCGGTGAACACGGACGCAGTTAAAAAATACTTTGCTTAAAAAAATGACCCGCTGGAAAGAAAAAGAATATCCAGGCAAAAATGGGGCATCCTGGCGAACCATAAAAAAGGAAAAAGGTTCGGGCAAAAGTTAGGGATATAAATGAAAAGAATGTACACCCGCAAATTCGAAAACCCGGAAGGGCGAATTTGGCAAAAAAGGGTATCCCGATGAATCGAAAACCCGAAAGGGCGATTCAGGCAAAAGTTAGGGATTTAAAAAAGCAAATGACTGCGTTCCGCGTGTGGACTCTCATTGTTTAGTGGTTTGGATGACCTGAGGGCCGTTTCTCTGAATCAATCTCTTCTGAAGTTGAAGCATCAGAGAAGTATCAAAGGCGAGTGGGTCATAGAGGGATCAACTCATGGTGTTCGTCTACGCCGCGTTGCCGACATTTGCATACATACTGATGTATATTTGTGTTTTCGTATTTGCGCAGTTTCCTCATTCCAGGAGCTTGCATCTGTTGTAAAACCATTTTGCCCGTCAGGGGTTCGTATCAATAAAAATATACTATTCAGCAATTCTGCTTGCTTGTTTAGCATCCATCCGTTTTGTTTGCGAAAGAGAACATCGATGTTTTTGATAAAATGCGCATACATAAACTTACTGGCCTAGGACACTGATTGTTGAAACAATGAATTACTTGAATATTGTCATTAGATGATAACCTTGATAGGTCCCTTTGAGAAGGGTATCTTGTTTGTTTGTTTGTGTTGTTACAGGTATGGCACGTTCCAGGCAGTACGCTGTACACATCCCCAAGCAGGATGATGCCTTCTACCCCAGCAAATGTAGCAGCGTCTCCCCACGGAGTCGGAATACGGAACCAGGAACATTGATATGTATCCCCCAAGCAGAGAAGATTCTCTCCCCCAACCAGATGTGTCTTGAAGGATCACCATCTCCCCAGATGAGTCAGGCACTGAAGTGCATGTTCATTCCCTAGCACCGGGTCAAAAGTGCAGGTCTCGTAGAAGATTAGTCGCAAGTACAGATTTCGATAGTCCAGACTGAAGTCTTCCAAGAGAATTGAAATTCCCCACAGAGTTGTATCCTCCCTGGCAAGCAGAATGATTTCTTCTTCCCCAGCCGATTTAACAAATCCCCAAGAGAGTCGAGTCCTTGGAAGCCGCTTGGGCCATGATTGGTGCTCCCCAGTAGAGTGTTGAATAGCTGATGCTGTATTTCCCCACCAGAGTCGTTATCTCCAAGAAAGTTTTACTACGAATGCCGTGCAGTTTATTTCTGCAATTGACATCGTTTCCTTCAGTAGTTTGTGGGTCGTATACCTAGCCGAGCAGGTCCCAATTCTCGTAAAACTTTGTCCCCTGCAGCAGTCGACTGAATTTCATTTCCCCAGGTGGAGTCCAATTGAGATTGGTGTGAATTCTTCTCCTCGGCAGGATGATTCCTTCCTCCATCAGAGTGGTTCTTTCTCCTTGACAGGAGGCTTTTCCCTTCAGCATTTATTTTGCTGATGGGGCCATAGCATTTTTGCATGATTGCATAACATTTACCCAATACGCGTAGCATGTCCACCATGTGGAGCATTGCGCCATTGTCAAAGCATATGCATACGAAACATGAGCTAGGTCGTTACCGTTCTTATTTTGCAGGTGTTCCTCCGTAGAATGGTTTGTCCAAGATGATTCTTGAATTCTCCAGCGAAGTTATGTGCTTAAGATGATTCTTAAAATCCCCAGTGGAGCCGCTAGAGTTGGTTGCTCAGGACGATTCCTGAAATCTCCAGTAGAGGTTGCCCAGGACAATTCCTGAAATCTCCAGCAGAGCATGTGCTCAGGATGATTCCTGAAATCCCCAGTAGAGTTATAGGTTTAGGATGATTCTTGAAATCCCCGATGGAGTTGTTGTTCAAGATGATTCTTGAGTTCCTCAGAAGAGTTATTGGTTCAGGATGATTCTTGACTTTCCCAGCGGAGTTATTTGTCCAAGATGATTCTTGAAGTCCTCAGCAGAGTTGATTCACCCGGAATGATTTCTGGACCCCCGAAGCAGAGTTACTTGATAGTTCTCCAGAATCCCCAGCGGAGATGTGTCATCCCCAGCAGGTTTTTGAACAGAAAAGTTTAGATCTCCTTGAAGACTTGATGATTGAAGTCTGGCAGTAGTGCCAACTACCAAGACTTACTGACGAAGTCCAACTACGATGTCGAAGCAGTTATCTCCGCTGACGCAGAGTGCCTGACGGCGAAAGATTGTATATCCTTAGTGGATCCCGAGTGATTAAGGATTTCGCTTGGAGACTTACTGATGGAGTCTAACTGCAATGACGAAGCAGTTATCTCAGCTGACGCAGTGCCTGATGGTAAAAGAATGTATATCCTTAGCGGTTCGTGATTGATTAAGGATTCCACTTGAAGACTTACTGATGAAGTCCAACTACGATGTCGAAGTAGTTCTCCCAGTTGATGCAGGGTGCCTGACGGTAAAAGATTGTGTATCCATAGCGGTTCCTGATTGATTCAGGATTCCATTTGAAGACTTATTGACGAAGTCCAACTGTGATGTCGAAGCAGTTCTCTCAGCTGATGCGGAGTGCCTGATGGCAGAAGTTTGGATATCCCTATTTGGTTCATGATTGACCAAGGGTTCTATTCCCGACTTATTGACAAAGTTCGGTTGACGCCGAAAAATTTCTTTGAATGCCCGATGGCGTAATTAACTTGATTGTTAAAAAGTTCCTAATGACCTGATGAGTCCCGAGGAATCCTTATGCCGCAGTGTCGCAGAATTCCTGATGGCAATATCAGCTATGTATCGTCGGTTGCTGAATGACCAGCGAGCCCTTGAGGACTCGAGGAAGAAGCTGCAGCGAAATCTGATAATCATCCCGGCGGAGATTTGAGAGTAGCCATTCACTAGTTTCCGAATAACCGGTGATCCCTTATTGACTTACTGATGAAGTCCGACAAAGATGTTGTCGACGTGCCTAGCAACACGTTGAGTCCATAGGCGACGATAAGGAATCCAGCTATCCTTTACCAATTACCGTGTGACCAATTTCCCAGCGAGTTGTCGTGCAACTGTCATGTTCAGCTTTGAAGATGTTCCTACCAATCAGAGTATCGTTTACCTGTGCGGTTAACACATCACCAGTTACCGCGTAACTGGTGATCCCTTGATGATTTTAGGACACAATGATATCAGATAAATCAGAGAATCATCATGACGGAGATTCAGATCGGTATTTCTCCAGCTAGTTGTCGTGCAACTATTATTTCAGTTTACGAATATTTGTTCCCATCAGAGTACCGTGTACTTGTGCAATTGGAAAATTTCCGGGTTTGTTGGTATTCAACCGTCTCGTACCTTGATTGTTTGAGAGTCGTTCGCGTCTCACCCAGTCAAGTCCAAGCCGTTTGAATAGGGGCAGCTGTTGCACCCCAAAATTTGCCCAACATTTCTTTACCTAGCTCATGTTTCATTTCATTCACATTAGCATTATCATTTGCATTTCATTGACATGTATGCAGGAGATCAAGAGGTATGATTACCAATTAAGAGTATACAAGACTGTGAGGCTAGCTAAGAAGATTATTCAGGTTTTTAAGGGTTGATATCCTTGCCAGAGAAGTTAAAAGATCCTCAGAGAGAGTGATTGAAGCCAAGTATGTGTGTCTCCTAACTTGAGAGTTGGGAGGAGTCATCAGATAATTCTGAAGCCATAGAGTGGGACTTGAGGTCTTGATAGAGCTCATAAGAAATGTTGAAGTTCATGTGGGAGCTCAGACAAGTCCCTATGCAAGATTAAGAAGCCTCAGCCATGATTGGTGCATCTAGGGTTTGACTGGGTCAACCCTAAGTCAACTGATGATTTGGAGGAAGTTGAGACTTAATCCATGAGCCATGTGATCATGGATGATACATTGAGATGTTATAAGGATGATTCCAGGGTTAACTCATCATGATTGAAGAGTTTGAGAAGTTTCAAGCTAGGGTTTCTAAGGCTTGACAGTGTAAAATCCCCTAGTTTGACCCCTATCTTCAAAGCAATGTAGCTCAAGATGTGGTTGTCATCTCATCTTGACCCCAACATGATTGTTGTAGAGCATGATCTTAGCTTTAATTTGAGTGCTAGAAGTCCTTGATAGGATTTGTGGAACTCAAGTTATGACTTTGACAAGTTACAAGGCATCTGAGGCATGTGAATTTGGAGCTTGAAAGTTACCCAACTTGCTTGGAACTTTTGCCCAAGAAGGATGATTCCTATAAACTTTTGGTCAACATGAATGTTATTCCTTATCCTCTTAGCTTTCTAGAGAGTACTAGATGTCCTTGATAGGATTTGTAGAACTCAAGTTATGGCTTTGATAAGTCAAGGGTATTTTGGACATTTGGTGATTATAGGTCATTTGTGATCATAGGCCATTTTCACCAACTTAGAGGTCTCAAATGAAATTTTGTTCAACTAGAAAGTTGCTCAAAATTGGGTTTTAACCTTGACCATGCATCAAGGAGGCATTAAAATGGCACAAGGAGGGACTTGGTTCAAGAAATTTTGAAAAAAGAAAGAATTAAAAGGATTTAATGGCCAAAATTCAAATAATTCATTTTGTGACCAAATGAAACAAAATTATAGGTCAAATTGATTGGAAAAATGATTTTAGAAACAATGACAATGTTAAAATTTTGATTTGACGTCATTTGAATAACATTCCATTTCATTTCTTCATGATGAAGCAACATAATCAAATTCATACCTTTGGCTTGCAAACAAGGAAAATAACACTCTAAACTCATTCAATATCTCATGAGAACTTGATTACACACATAGCCATGCCAAGAAGGAGTCAGAATAGTGATTGCCATGGATGAGATTTTGAAGAGATTTTGAAAATCCAAAATCACATTTGGATGGATCCAGAAGTTTCTAGAGGACCCCAATCATTTCTATATAAGCCATTGAGTGAACTCAGCCATTTTTTGGAAGGAATTGAAGCTGGTAAGAGAAGGAGCCATTGAAATTTTGAAGGTTCAAGTTGAAATCAGGTTTTCAATTCAAGGGAGAATCAAGCCAAATCAGGGTGTGCAAAGGCTTTGGGAGTGAATTTGGAACGTGTCTGCATCATCTTGGCAGTTGAAGTGAGCAAAAACCACCTATGTTACCTCTCTGAAACCAAGTTTGTACATTTCACCCTTATGCATGATTTAGGAGGAGATACTTAGCAATTCACATGTGGTTAGGATCCTTGCAACCTGTAGTTGGATTTAGGATCATAAATTGGTGAATTAGAGACAAATTAGGCATGTGACCATTTTCTGTTGAGGATGATAACTCAAGATTCTTGAAGGATTAATCACAATGGGATAGTGGAAATTGATCAGTGAAGAGTAAGGATTAACTTGAGACCTTTAATTTGAAGAATGGTGAAAATCAAGATTGGGAGGAATTCTGAAAATGCTATCTGGTTTGGAAATGTAGAAGGAATTAGGAAATTCTGAGGTTGGATTCGTGATCAGCATCAAATTTGGAGTGGGATAGTGATTGGGTTTGTGATTTTTGATGACCTGTGGAGGTTGGCTCACCGGAGAAGACGGTGGCGCCACTGTTCAGGCCACCATCTGAGAAATCCCTCCATTGCAGGTTCAAATTGGGGACGATGAACAAGGACCCTCAAATTAGGGTTGGACCTTTGACTCAGGCGTGTGTTGGAGGGCCAGGATTGCTTCTCAGATCTGAAGAGAGAATTTCAAATGAAACGCATCGTTTCATTAATTGGTTGGTTTGGGGCTTAGCACTCAGAGTGATATTCACACACCCCCTGGGCCCAAATGTTGAAATGAATTGTCCTGAGTTGCTATTTGCCACGTATTTTTATTAATTTCTTTTATTTTCTTTTATTTTTCATTATTTCATATGACTTAGAGATTAATTCATAAAAAATAGGAGATTAACTCAGTTAATTCCAAACTTTTTTCCCCTGATTCATGATTGAATCTAGAATTTTGTAGATTAAAAATATTAATAATTCATGCATTTTTGATTTTATTTGCATTTTTGAATATTAATTGATATTAAAATGGCCATGGTTGATACCTTGTTTTGTTGAATTTGGTTTGAGCACTTGGTGATGATTCTTGCCTTGATTTTTTGTGTGTAGCTAGCCTAGATATGCATGCTCCCCTTAGATTTTTATCACATTTTTGTCGTGGAGTTAGGATATAGTTTTAAGTTGAAACTTTAGGTGTTCTATTTTTAGGGTTTATGATTAGTACCTTGTGATCTAGGTTTTATTTCTAGGACTTGGTGGATGATTCAACCCCTGGATTTTGTATGGTAGATTCATGATTGAATTGGGTTCCCCTAGAAATTTTACTAGGATTTTACAATTGGTCTTAGTATTTTAGTTAGGATTAACTTTAGTACTAGGTTTTAGGTGATCCAAACTTGCTAATTCAACTAGAATGACTTCTTTTGTTCCCTTAGATTAGGGTCTTGCCTCTCTTGCTCTTGGATGATGATGAAGACAGGCTTGGGCTACCATGGAATGCTTGGATTTGAAGGCTTCTCTTCTTGTGGTGTAGTTTTGTTTAGGTGTTAAGATTAGGGTTTGTAAGTAGAGCTTCTAGATAGATTTTCTTCTTTCATAAACATGGAAGGTGTTGGTCACTTCCATTCTTCCCTATGATATAAGGTCCCTTTGTGAAGGCCTCATCCCTCCTTTGGTAGGATGTGTGGCTCTTCACAAGTCGGTAGAACCTTTGAGGGTTCCTTTCCTTGATGGTAGAATGCTCAGAGGGGACCTTTGGTCTTCACTTTGCTTTCCACTATCCAAACCTTGCTCTTGTTAGATGAATCTTTCTCCCTTTCTAGAGGATGGAGTTCCTTGCTAGAAGATTAAAGATGCTAGAAGTTGTTGCTTTCTCTGTATTTGAAGACTGCCATTGAAGCTGAAGCTTGAAGATCAGGAAGAGCAAGTTGATACTTGTGAAGAGGAAGAAATTGAGATGGAAGAAAGAGCTGAAGCTTGAGAAACAAGTTGATACTTATGTTTGGTGCATTGAGAGCCTGAAGGAGCCAGTTGATACTTGCTATGGGGATTGAAGCCTGAAGGTGGAGTCTACTATGGAGCTGAAGCTTGAAGAAGGTGAAGAACAAGTTGATACCTGTGTTTAATGTATTGAAAACTTGAAGAAGCAAGTTGATACTTGCCATTGAAGATGAAAGCCCTGAAGAGCTGTTGAAGACTGAGGACTGAACTACTGTCAGAGGATTGCTTTGCTGTGAAGCTGTGAGAGCTGTTGATCTGCTTTCTTTCCTGTCTGTTTGCTTTCTGTGCAACTGTATTGGTGTGCCTTGTTTGATTTGCTTGATGCATTAGAATAAGTTCATATCTAGATAGATTTAAGCTAGGAGCATGATTGCACTAGAGGTTGAGTTGCTCCCTCTGCTTGTACTGTTATTGTATGGCTTTGCTTGCAGGTAATCGGTAGAGCCCAGCTCCCTTGCCTATGTGGTTTGTGATTTGCTTGATGGCATTTTATCTTCTGTATGATTGCAGTTATTCATATCTGGCTTAAGGTCGAGACGAGATTGTGGAGGCTGCTGCCCCACACAAATTTCCTCCCTCACTTGCATTGCATGCATTTTACAGTCGTTTACTGTTTACTGTTTAAGCTGATGCTTTATCTGTTTCTGTCTATCATCGACATGATCCCCTAGGACTCTCATTTCCTTTGATAAGGAAGTGATGATAGAACTTTAGGTTGAAACCTATGCATGATAACTTCTAGGAGTTCCCTGTTTCAAACCTCAACCATAGGATGAATCCTTGGCATGACAACATTAGGACTTGATAGTCTCCCCGTAGTTGAGCCCATTCTCTCTTCTCATCTCAAAACAAATCAAAATACAGTAATAAAGGTTAACTGACATCGTACGTTACGAGCCTTAAGCTATCTGAGAAAGGATTGTTGGAGAGTTTCTTTTCAACAGTCTGGATGTTTAGTATGGTACCCTTTGGGTGACATGCGACGCATTCACTCTCAGATCATAGTCTCTAGTGCGATATTAGTTGCAAACATCCATAAAAAACAGTTCTTTCGTAAAAGACAGAAAACAAACTTCAAACCTTTTTTGCCCCGTGGGCCCGTAATTCAAAGGAAGCTTTTCTGAAGAAAAGAGTGTCGTTAACTCCCAGTTCTACCGCAAACGGTAACGCTTAAGTCTCCAAGGGTCGAGCTGCGTACATCCAACTGCTGGAACTGTTTGTTAACCCTACTCGATAAAACAGATGAATCTGAATTCTCGTAATCCGTATTATCCCGAACTACGTAAGCTCTGATCTCTCATACCTGTTGAGAGTACGTAGGCACAATACTGACGTATTGGCGAGCCACCTTCCCCCATCACCCGTAGTTAATCGAACTACGTTGACTCTGATTTCTCATTCTCTGACGAGAATACGTAGGCATAAAGTCTGACGCTTTGCCGAGTCATTTTCTTTTCTTTTTTAGACCAGCCTTGATAGGTAGATAGATAAAACCAACCCGTCATATAAACACAACAAGCATGGATCCCATCGAGTACGATGGACGTGAGGGGTGCTAATACCTTCCCCTTGCGTAACCGACTCCCGAACCCAGACAATGGTTGCGATGACCTTGTCTTATACCTTTTTTCGTCAGGTTTTTCCGATCGTTTCCTTTCCCGTTCTGAGGGATAAATAACGAAAGGTGGCGACTCTTCTGTTTTGCCGGCACCTTATTTTCGCGGTAGCGACAGTATTGTACATACCAAACATGAAGAGTAATTTGATTAGCATATGGCAGCTGATCCAAAAGAACTATAGTGTGTCGATCAGAGACAAGATGATGAGAGTTCTCGATTCAGGTGGTAGGTTAATCTTGAAGGCACCAATGTCTCAGAATAGAACCTTCAATATTGAATTTAATGTGATGGAGTATAAGTTCCTTGCAACTGCAGAAAACAAAGATGAATGCATATGACATTATGGACTTGGCCATCACAATTTTAAAGACATCAGATATTTGAAGAGAAGAAATATGGTTTTAGGATAACCAAAAATCGACATCCTAAACGAAGTATGTGAAGAATGTGTGCAGGCGAAGCAACACAAGAACATGTTCAGCAAGGATACGGGAAACAAGTCAAAGGCAATTCTTAAAGTCATATACTCTGATGTGTCTGGTCCTATCCAAGTGGATTCGATTGAAGGTAAAAAAATACTTTATCATGCTCATAGATGATTTCATTAGAAAATTATGGACTTATCTGATCAAGAAGAAAAGTGAAGTGATCGAGGTATTTGCAAAATTTAAATCTATGGTCGAAAGCTAAATATTCTGAGGATTGATGGTGGTGGAGAATATGTGTCGAAAGATTTCGATGCATTATATAAAAAAGAAGGGATTGTGCATGAGGTGGTTCTACCCTACACTCCATAGCAGAATGGAATTGCAAAAAGGAAGAATAGAACCATCATGAATATGGTGAGAAGTATGTTGAAAGGCAAACATCTACCCAAAGAACTATGGAGAGAAGTTGTGTCGACTGTAACATACATCTCGAATAGATGTTCGACGAAGAAATTATAAGGAATTATGCCAAAAGAATGTTGGTCTATTTTCAAGCCTAGCCTAAGTGATTTGAAGGTGTTTGGATCTATAGCACATAGAAATGTGCTAGATTGGTTGAGAAGAAAATTTGATGACGAGTCGAGTCAAATGATCCTAATAGGATATCATTTGACTGAAGGATACAAGTTGTTCGACCCAGTGAGCAAGCAAGTAGTAATCAGCAGGGACGTGATCATAAATGAGCTTAAGGAATGAGATTGGACTGAGAATGTTAAGAAGGATTCAGTGAGAGTCTCATATGAAGAACCATCTAGTGAAGTCGAAAGAAAAGTTCGACAAGAAGAAATCAGAGGTGAAGCAGACCCAAACAGACCTCAACGAACAAGACATATGCTTAGAAGGTTGCAAGAATGTTTGATTACATCAGATGATATGGTTAATGAAGAAGGTGAGCTGATACACTATGCTTTCTACGCAGATGTCGAACCAATTAATGTAGATGAGGCATTGAAAGATTCAAACATTGCATGTGTTACATATCATCATATATGAGCAGCTGTTTTATGTTTAGTTGTGTGACATCTTGAATATAAATGATGTATTTACTCTGATACTTTAATTATGTTTCGCGTGTATATTTGGGGTGTTACATCTCATACCAGCACGATATATATTTATATATTTTCATTTTCATTATAATGTACATATGTTAATATAAAATTTTTATTAAATAAATCCCTATTAAAATTCAACGCATTTTAATATAAATGTTTGTTTATTTCTTAACTCAACAATAGCAACCTCAATTTTTTTAAATGTTTTAAAAAATTAAAATGACATGATAAATTATAAATGATCGATTATTTTTTATTGGAAATGTGGATAAACATGTATAAGTATAGTAACCATACGGTACGGGCACAAACGTTAGTGCTCATACAGGTATGAGTTCGAGTACGAAATTTTTTTTAAACTACAGATTTAAAAACGTGTATTATAGTACTCTGCCCATTGTCATCCCTAATAACAATGGATAGAAAAAGACAAACATTACTTGAGGTCAGGGACAGAGCTACACATGATATTCTATGGGCACGTTTCCCACTATTGTCCCACTCATGCCTATGCTAATACATACTAATATTCACATATCCTCTCTCTATATAGTTTATATTTTGAAAAATGCTATTCCTACACCATTTTCTACACCCAATACTTACACCGTATGCACTATTCACCATATTTATACGGTGAACAGTGTTTTTTTTATTAAAATAATATATTTTTTTAAAATATTAATTTTTTTTAAAAAAAATATTTATTTTTAAAATTTATTTTATAACACAAATATAAGATTGCGCATTAACCAACTTCACAGTTGCATTAACCACAAAAATCTACATTATTAACCAGTTATTTTACCTATAATTTATTAACCACTTTCACTACTTCATTAACCAATAAAATACACACTATTAACCATGTTCTGGGAAATAATTTATTAACTATTTGTGAACAGTAATTGAGGTGTAGGGTGTAAAAATGGGTGTCAACATAGCAATCCTGTTATATTTTATGGCAAGATAATATCTTACTATGAATTCTCGTTAAAGCACTATATATCAATACTTTAATAAATTATCTCTATTTATTTATATATTATCCATTATAAACTATAGTATATATTCTATTAATAAAAATTTGATATTACCGTTTTAAGTCTTAGTTAAATTAATAAATGGTAAATACTTACCCTTTATTCAATTTTGAACATGAGATCTCGTAATTATTTATTTTTAATAATAATTGTAACTTATTTTATGTAATTAAAATATAATAATAATGATATTAATTTTTTTAATTTTTAAAATAATACATATTTTACATATAAAAATAATATACCATATATAAAATATAAATTGATTAATATGCATATTGTTAATATAAAAAAATTACAAATATATTTAATTACTTCTCTTACAAATATAATAATTTTGTAAAAATATTTTATAATATAAAAGTGAGATAATAATTAAAAAAATAATTGGATTGATGTATAATTGATTTTTATGAGGTACGACATTTTAATTATATCTTAGAAGGCGAGGTGGAGATTTGCTACAAATTTCATAAGGACAAAATATAATTGATTTAGAGCGGAAAATAATTAATAATAATTAGTTGATTCTTGGAACAAACAATTAAATTTGACAAAAATGTGTTTTATTTGAACAATACATCCTTTGACAAAAAAAAATAATAATAGATGTAAAAAAGGTAAAAGCTTTTTAAAAAATGTATAATAGAATAAAGAAATAAAAATTTTAAAAAATAGATATAGAAAATGATCAAAATATGATTTAATTCTTAAATTTGTTTTTCTTGATTTACTTTTCAAATATCCTCTTGATTTCTTTCAATATATGAATCTTTGTTTATAAAAAAAACAATTAAATTAGACAAAAATGTGCTTTATTTGAACAATACATCTTTGACAAAAATATATATATAATAGGTAAAAGCATTTTAGAAAATGTGTAACTGAATGAAGAAATAAAAAATTGAAAAAAAATAGATATGAAAAACGACCAAAATGTATAACTTCCTTAAAATAAATAAGTTTTATTTACAAATATTAAAATTCTTTATAAACCAAAATTTTCTTAACTTTTCAATTAAGTTTCTACTTTATTATTTTATTTTACTTGTTTTTATCAAAACCCGCAAAATTGTACTATAGAAAATTATTAAAATAATTTATTTCTTACTTTATTTCAATGAAAATAATATTTTACAATTATTTCTCAATAAATTTTTTATGGATACTTCTGAATTAAGTTATCAAATAATCTATTACTTCTTCTTGGTTATATTAAGAAATCTATATACAAAAATATTAAATTGAATTTATTTTTAACTTCTTAATTAAGTTTTGTGTTGATTATATATTAAAGGAAAATATTAACCATCACACATTTTCCTGAGGGTTAAATATCAACCGCTGCATCACACATTTTGCAACCACCGAAGCCTGTCAAGAGTCACCGCTGGAAACGGTTGAGTCTCGCCGATCTGCAACCGCCGCCGATTTTACCATTGATAACCGTTAGGAGATTCCGCCTGAAACCTCCTTGTAATAGATGGAAAAGAAGGTTATTAACTTCATCAATGATGATCTTTCATTTAACATTCTGTCCAAATTGCCTTTAAAATCTGTAAAGCGATTTGGGTGTGTTTGCAAATCATGGTCAGCTATATTTGAAAACCATCATTTTATGAAAATGTTCCGCTCGGATTTCATATCTAATCATCATTCTTTCTATGATGATACATATGTCCTCCTACAAGTAAATCGTAGAGAGTTTCGTATATTGTCCGATGATGATGATGATGATGATGATGATGATAATGATGATGATGATGATGATGATGATGATGATGATAATGATGATGATGATGATGATGAATTTGAAAACATAGTGTGTTTTCCAAATACATTTCAAGAGGAGGATCCACTTTTTAGAATTTTAGATTCCGGTACTATTACTGGAATTCTTTGTCTCTACCGATGGGAAAATGAACAGATCATATTTTGGAATCCATCGACCCAAGAATTTAAAATCATTCCTCCAAGTCCGGGTGAATCTGTACCACGGTACCAACTATTTTGGACTGTTCTTCATGGATTTGGATATGACCATGTTAGAGATGATTATAAGTTGATTAAGCATATACGTTACAACTCCCCAGATCATCAAGATTGTGAAGATCTTGGCCTACATGATGTGCCATGGGAAGATGTATTAAATGATATATCTTTATGGGAGATATACAGTCTTAGAACTAACTCTTGGAAAAAACTTGATCTCAATGTGTGCTTCGATGGTATACCATGTCGTTTTTTTGCTCTTAATTGTTTTAGCTTGTTGTATTTGGATGGAAAGTGCCATTGGTGGCATTTTGTTCATTTGCCTGATGCAGAGGTAGCTTTGGAATCATTTGACTTGGTCGATGAGGTGTTATGTACTACAGTCGTACCATTAGATATTGTGTCGGGGCTGGCACATTTGGTGGTGGTAAGTGGTTCTATTGCTTTGATCGATTTGATGTATAGTAGTAGCGCATCTACTTTTCACATATCAATTTTAGGTGAAATTGGGGTAAAAGAATCATGGACTAAACTTTTTATTCTTGGACCATTTTCTTGCATTGAAGGACCTATAGGATCAGGTAAGAATGGTGATATATTTTTTATTAAAAAAGATCGAGAAATAATTTTGTTAAATTTGATTACTCAAATAATTGAGGAGCTTGGTGTCAGAGAGGAGGATAATGGACAATATTGTCAGGTATTTTTGTATAAGAAAAACTTTCTTTCAATTGAAAGTATGCGTTGATTTGTATCCAAGAGAGTTATGACTAAGAATGTACAAAACATCCTATTTGTTGCTGAAATAATTTATATTTACGGAACTTTATAATATTATCATAATTACATTATTATACATTTAAGTTTATTGCATTTTCCTCAAAATATTTATATCTTGTTCAATTGTGTGCTTTAGTTTTTCTAATCCCAAATCAATTAATTAGACTTTATGTGAAGCACTCCTATGTCATTTAACATATAGAAAAATGATTCTATGACTTATAGTTATACACTTACCATCTATCTTATACCATGAATATTTGCTCTTTTTAAATTAACTTTTATCTCATTTTGGTATCCGTGCAATAATAAAACATAGTAAAATAGTGGAATTTTTCACAGTCCTACTACCACTCTTTTAAGAGAAAAACATTAAATTACACTTCATTTCAAGAAAAATTATAAAATGTCATCTTTTAAAAAAAGATGATTTTTGTTACAAACCAACCATCTTTTCAATAGGCGGAAGCTTATAAATAAAAAGTGCATACCGACCTTTCAATGTCCGACATAATCATACTTCAGTCTGGCCAGATAATTTTTGAGATGTATAAAAAGTGTTAGCACTCTACAACTTCTATTGTAAGCAACGACAATCCCTTAATTGGTTTTGTGAATGATAATGTTAGCGTAAATTATTTTATTTCTTCTAATTATTACTATGTATTTACAAAAAGAAAGAGAGGAAAAAATATTTTTTTATAAGGGTGTTTGACGAGACGTTGGATCTCGCTCCTATGTATTCCCAAGTAGTATGGAGAACTTAAAACTACGTAGTTTTAGGTAGCAAATATTTGTTTGTTCGTTGTTTTTATTGAAAGATATTTTGATGCATTGAGGTAGTTTAAACATTCTTTGCTCGTTGTGTATAATGAAGCGTTGTTTAGGCGAAAAAAGGTATCAATCCTCCCTCCACTTTTGCCTCCAAAGGGTGATAGATGGCTGTTGTTTAGATAAGTTTCTCACTTTTTATGTTAATCGATTCTAAGTGATGAATTCACTTTAATATCTTGATGTTAGAAATTAACTTTTCTATATTAAGGAAATCACTTTATACGTGTTTTGACTGAATGTCTCTGTCAAAATTTCTCTTCTTTCTCAGAAAAAGAAGCCAGAGCATGCGATTTGATCATGTCATGAATTGGACAAAGAACAATCTCATAAGATTCATTGATGACAGATAAAATTCTATTTTTTCATTACTTTAATGTGAAGAACTTTTTCATACACATTAGAAAGCTGGTGACAGGAAATGAAAGAATTAATGTGGTTTGGTAACATATTAAACAAGGTCTCCATACAAATTCGTCTATGAAAATTGTCGACATTGTTTAATCAAAGGAGAGTAGGTGTCATACCTCAAATTTGTCCTACCTGTGTAAATTTCATCTATGCATTCGTCCCACTAACTATTATTCAAAAATCCAAAATATGTCGCTTACATCATGAGGTTGAAGTGAATCGAATCAAGGTGAGGTTCATTGGTTTTGATTGAATCCATCAGTCAGATGAATGTTTATTTCAAGGTCAAGGTCAGGGTGCATAGATTTAGGTGGTGTGCGACTGAAGCCTCAACTAGGATCTCTGTGCTAGGTCAAGTCATTTGTGTGTATATCATTTTGTCAGGCTATGTCAAGTTATCAGTATGCCAAGATTGAAAATCATCAAGAACCAGATCATCTTCTAAATAGAGTTTCGTGCAGATTCAATGTGAGGGCATAGAGATCCATATTTCAATTTTTGTTTATGTGGTTCTCAGGCTTGTTATCAATTCAAGAATAAGTTAAGTTGGTCACCCGACTCAAAAGTCTGTTAGCATTATCCACTTCAATACCCACATGTCCATTTTAATTTTATTGATTTTATATTGTTGTTATCTTTTTAATTTAACTTAACCAAAATCATTTCCAAGTCATAACCCATTCCATTTTAATATCATTTTGTACAAGGTTCTACCAAAAAGTCTACAAAATCATTAAGCCCATTATGCATTTTTCTCATCAACAATCCAAATCAAAAGTATCACAGGAAAATTTTACAAAAAAAACATTGATTTGAGGCCCATGGTTACATTTGTTCATAAAAGCCCATATAAACCAATTACTAAACAAAAATCAGCACAACAATGCAAATACTGATTAAAATGTGCATCCACAAATGGAGAAGTCACGCATGTGCTTCACATAGGCAAAAAAAAAGAGGCTTCAGCATGCCACTTGAAATCAAATTAATATGGCCCACACAAACCTCCAACCTTTCTAAATCTGCAATGAAATTTGTACCTGCAAAAATGCAAGGGGGTTGATTAACTTAACTCCAAAAATGCAAGAGTCGTCACCATACTTTTATTTTATCCTAAAAAGGAAAGGAAAAAGAGTGAACAAAACCAAAGAGTTCTAAAACAAGAACAAAAGAAACAAAGATTTGGGTAAGGGGGTTGGTTATGCAATGGGAAGGTATTAGCACCCAAAACGTCTATAGTACTCTATAGGAGCCCTTTGAAATATTTACGCTTTTTGGTTTGAAAATGGTTTATTTGAAAAGAGATTAGGGAGATGAGAAGATAATTGTTTTTTAGATTTTTGTGTTTGAAGAGACTTGTCGCCTCATGCCTACGTACCCACAAGGTGCAATATAGGATCAAAACCACATAGTTCGTGGTACAAATGACAAAATAGGTTTGTTATTGTTGGTTTTAAGTGAAAAGACAAGTCGTCATTTCCAAGCGAGTAGTTTCGCTTAAAGAGATGACTCATGTTTAAACTTATGGAAAAGTTTTTGAAAGAAAGTGCATAAGGCACAAAAGTCTTGGATGAGTTTGAATATTTTTTATGTCTTTTTGAAAAGAGTCAAAGTATGGTTAGCATTGATTGACATTTATTGAAGAAAAAGAAGTTTGAAAAAAGGCACTTGACAAAAGTCAAAGTTTTTTTGTTAAAGCGGTTTGAAGTTTAAAAGCAAGAAAGTTTTGAAAATTGAAGAAGGGGAGGAGATGAAGTGACTACCCTAGAAAGCAAAATAAAAGCTAGAGATAAGAAGGGTCTAACCAACTTGTAGCATACTCCATAGCAAGCCAAAAGAATTCCATCCATCTTGAGCATAAGCAGATGAACAATCCAAATAAAGGCAAAGATCCATAATACTCCAAACAAAGGGAAAGAGACCTAATTCTAAGTCCAATGGTCCAAGAATAGTCCAAGAGCATAGCCACAAATTTAAGAGCACCAAGGTTTTAGAGGTTTAGTCCTTTATTAATGCTTTTAACAAGATATGGTCCAATTGGACAAAATAAAATAGGCGGAAACATAAACATGTGCCCAACGGACAAAGGAAAAATAACGGAAGCATAAACGAAAATATGATATGAGATGATAAGCATAAAGATAAAAGAGAGATAGGGAGCAAGAAGGAAACATAAAAAAAGTTAGTACAATGATATGGTTAGTGATTTAGTGATTAGTCATTAGATAAAATGATCAACGATAATTAACTCTTGCACTTAGACCAAGTTTAATGAAGGCTCATTAGAGGATTGATAAAATCAAAGCCTCATAACAACAAGCTTCATAGGTAATGGACTTAAGACAAGTAATCAATCATGCTTGGACTTTCAAACATAGGTTTGAGTCACGAATGATCACTTTCAGATTACGGGACAATGTAGCGCTATATTAAGCAATCCTAATCGAGTTTATGTAGAAACCACGACTATCTGAGGTCGGTTAATACAATGTTAGTGTGAATGCATGCTAGAGAAGTGATATAGAGATCACTCTCTGAAAGCAATACCGCACGAAAAGAAAATAGGTAATGATCCCATCTTCATCAAGAACTTGAAATAAGTTCAAACGATATCAAAGATTTTCATCATTCAAAAGAAAATGAGAAGAGGAGAGGGAACACCAAATTGAATTACAAGTTCAAGATCATTCCATCTTTAAGTTTATCGACTCATCTTAGTGGATTAAAGCAATAAAAATGTCATTAACTCAAAGCACCTAAAATGAATTGAAAAATTCACTTTAAAGATAGATTTGAATTGATGAATGTTTATCCAACTTCATCTACACCCTAAGTCCAATGAATTTAAAGAGGAAAATGACCTTTAAAAGTGTATTTCGAGGCCAAAATCAAAAGGAAATGGAAGAAGAGGTGGGAACCAAAATAGTCCCAAAACAAAGCCAAAAACTAAAAATTAAAACTGAGTAACCGGTTAACCTATATAAGGTAACTAGTTACCCTGCTAACAGTAGCGAAAACAACAGCGAAACAACATCAAAACAAGGCCAAAAAGGAGCAAAAACTTGATCAATCATTTCCTTAAACACCTATGATCAAGGGTGCAATTGAGCACGAAAATTCAAGTAAAATAACAACAATTAATCACCAATAGAACCATGACATGCAAGATCCAAAGATCAAGCAACAATGATCAATAATGGATCACATTGTGAAGGATGTATGAAGAGCAACAATAGTGGATCAAGAAATTACCACTCCAAATCTAAAAATTCTTCAAATCAACTCCACAAACCCCACTTCAAAGCTTTGATATACTAGAAGTGAGGATGAAAAAGTGAATGGATGAAGGTTTAGCTCAAAGATTAGTAGGTTCTAATGATGAACTTACTAATCTTTCAAAGGGAGAAAAAGCTTTGGTGAATTTAGTAATTGGAGAAAATTGAAAGTCAAGAAAGAGTTTGACAAGGTGATTTTGGCTATCAAAAGCTTCAGAAATGAGACATCTATTTATAGAATTTAGGCTTGGAAAATTTTGGTAGATTGGAGTTTGGTTTGGAATCAAAATTAGGCTTGGAATTTGAATTTGGAGGGAAATTCAAGATCAAAGGGTGATTAGTGAAGGGGTATGGTGGGAATTAATTATGATGAGGTAGTGGATTTAAAATGAAGTGATCTAGAATATTCTCATGTTGCAATATTTGAATTTGGTGCCAAAAAATGCTGCAGAATTTAAATTTTCCCAATTTTCACAAAATTCGTCTAGAGTAGCTGGTTACTCTATATTGGGTAACCGGTTGCTTCAGGAAAAATGGTGAAAATTGCCTTTTTTATGTGTTGTCTTGGCTCTGGCTCGATTCTTTTGCTTGTCAAATAAGGCATGGAAATAAACACATGAACCTTGGAATCTGTTGAATGAAAGTTAATCAAATTTAGGAGACTCTTGATCAGATGATTTTGAATTGTTTGCAGATCAACTTCGACCTTTTTTCAGATGAAATTCATTCGAGCTAAGGGACTGATATTTGATACCTTGATCCAAATTCTTCCTGAAAAAGTTAGTAAAGGAAAAACAAACTTTTTTTTTGGATTTTGATTAAAGGTTAGTAAACATAAGCAAATAAAGGAAAATAAGAAACACACATATGCTTGGTGATCCCTGCAAGGCATAAACCCAAAGACGGAAGGGATAGAGGAACCAAAGCATGATCTTGTTTGTAGTATGAAATGTGAAGATACAAAAATGAGATGTGGGAAATATTAGGGGTAAAAATTAGGGTATTACACTAGTCTTCATAATGCACCAACTTTCAGCCACTCTTCATGAAACGTACACAGTACATGAATCACCACATAACGTGCCCAAGATGAGAATTGAGAAACCTTCAAGGTCAATGATCCAAATTCTTTCTCACGACCTCATCCATACTGTACATAGAATTAAACGAATAGTAGCCATCACCCATTATAACATCTGTTACAAACCATAAATCACGTTACATAACCTGTGAACAAAAAAATTGCAAAAAAAAAAGAAACAGATACGACAAAATAATTCGTAATGTTCAAATCAAACAAACCTCCACAATGAACGTTACGTAATGATTTATAGACCACGTGACCACTCGTACGACACGAATTCGCTCTCCAAAATACCCTGACTCCCTTCTATAAGTTGGACCCCTTCTTCCTTCATTAAGGGGTGGGACAGAATCAAATCAACTCAACCTTCAAATCCTACCTCCAACCTAAATTCTTCTTCACCCTTTATCATCCACCAACAGCAACTCACCCCAACCCCTCTTCATCTTCCGCCCAAAACATTCATAAAATTATCCGCGACCAAAAACCATCACTAACGAATCTAGATCCAAAAAAAAAGAGGAGGAGAAGAAAAGAGATCAAGATCTAAAATCAAAATCTTTACAAACAAAATCCACAAGAAAACCTGAATCGTGATATGAAGTAGAGAAGGAAGTTGAGCGAAGCAATTTGAGAGGCAAAGTAGGAGGATCCGTCGAACGAAATAGGTTGGAATATGATGCATCGTGTTGTTGTTGTCTCTCTGTTTATGTTGATGTTCTTCGCGCGATGTTAATGGAGCTGGTGTTCCTTTTCGTTTTTCTTTGAAGTGAAATGAAAACATCGTGAACATTGCCTTGCCCCGTGTGTTTTGGTGGTCTCTGAAAGGAATGGACTTAGGTTCTGACTGTTACGTTTCCTTCATACCATTGCTTGTATATTGGGTTGTGGGCCTGTTTTCTTAGTTCATGTAGGCATCCTTTGTTCTTGTTATGATGATGGGTCGATGATGGGCTTTCACAAGCCCAAATGATTCCACCCATTTTAACCATTTTGATTTGTTAAACCCCTTCTTTTTTATACACCCTCCTTTTTCATTTTTCTTGTGTTTCAATTTTTTTTAATTATATTCTATTAAGTCATTGATCTTTAACATTATTTCATTTATTAGTCCTTAAAATCTGAACTTTATTTTAATTTTATTTTGTTTAATGAACATTCAAGAATGGTGGATTGTTGATTCATCAATAAAATCCATGATTAAATTTAGGCCATTTCTTTTAATAAATTTTATTTTCAATATTGGTCAATGAAAATCTAATATCATAAATTATATATTGATCTTGATTAAGATGAGACCATTTTATTTTTATCGTTTCATTTTCGATTCTATTCATTTTCGATTTTATTTTTGGTTCGATGACGAGACCTCCAAAAATTGTTATTGTTCAAATTATTGATAAATAATGATTTATCCGAGACCACCTTCTTTTTCTCTTATTATCCGAGATCTTCTTCATTAATTCAAATCTGTAGAAAACGATCATTTGGATCATTTTTCTATACTTTGAGATCGTGAGAGGTTACCCTCAATTAATTAACACGAGTTTATGATTAAGACGAGATTCCACCCTTCATTTTCGTCTGTGTGACACGATTACATTAGAAAATGATCCTCAATATCATTCTTCCATTGTGTTTTTCGCACGAATGTCAACTTGTGCGACCTTCTATAGTTCGAATTTCTTCATAAATCGAGCTAAGACGGTTTAGCGCTACATTTCATCCTGATTCAATTCACAAATCAACTAACAACAAACTTTACTTTCCGTCAATATACAATTGTTTTACTTTTCGTCAATATACAACTGTTTTATTTTTCAGTCAATATTATCTCAATTTTATTATCTTGTTCATATACTTGCTAATATCATCTTGACTATATTATTGTGAATATTATCTTGATTATATTGTTATATATCTTGTTATATTATTCATATTCATATCTTGCTCATATTCATATCATATTCATCCTATTCTTATCTTATTCACATTCTTTCAAAACACAATAACAATTATTGAAACCTAAAAGCCTAAATTGGTGGACTGTTGGTTATTTGTCCGAGCAACGGATTATTGGACTTTGTCATAAACCTTAGTTTGGAGTTTTGTCCGACTTTTTCTCAAGGCTTAGTTTAGGACACGTTGCACACACACAGATTTCTCTTGGGCTACCTTACAATGACACCATTTTATTTCGTGCAATCCCGTGTAACTTACATGTACCCCTCTCCCGCTTCGATGTACGCTTTCGTATTTTATTTGATTTTTGGTTTATCTTCTAGGGGAACCCTTAGGGTCTAGCGTAGATTAAACCGTTTACAAACTAATTCTCGATTCATTATCGAGCCACTTTCAAACACCTATTGTAAGTGGAGTGCTCATACACATTCGCCATCAACCTTTTGCATACACTTTCACCATGGATTCGTTATTGGGGGCACCCTCAGGAACTAGTAACGTTTCTCACAACTTGACTTTTAACATGTCGTCAAGCCGGTTCCATTTTCAATCAAACCCTCGACTCGTAAGTCGAGCCCTATTTTCAAACCATATCTGTTACACCACACCTTTGCATGCGATTAAAATCAAACCCTTGATCCAATGTCAAGCAGAATTTTAGCCAATTTGTAAGCCGAGTGCCTTTTTCCTCGCAGTCCACCTCTTTTCGCAACGTATTCAATTTTATCGTTTTCAAAATATTTTCTTAACAAACAATGAAAGAAGAAGATTCTTGGCGTCTAGAATTCCTTGAATCTTCGAATGAGTTGATCTTGAGGTGCACACCTTGGGTTGTCATTCATTCACCCTTTCGTCTTAAAACACTTAACTCTTATTCAGATAACTTCGTAGTCAAACATACGAAACAAGGAGATTCTTGGAGTCTAGCATTCCTTGAACCTTCGAATGAATAGCTTTCGAGGCACGCCCCTTGAGTTGTTATTCATTCACTCTTTTGAATTTAAAACGTTCACCTCATTCTCCAACCCGTTTTAATTAATTCCCGAAGAACTGAGTTCTTGGAATCTCGCATTCCTTGGATTCTTGAGTGACAGATCTCGAGGAACTCCCATTGGGTTGCTTGTCAATCTATTTTTTGTTTCAAACTCCGACCAAACTTCAAACCAATTCAACCCATCTTTTTGTGGTCGTCTCCATGAACTACGGACGCTCTAATTCTTCATCCTTGACTAAATGTAAGACACGTTGGCACATGATTGCGATGATATTGACGAGAACCATTCTATCCATCTTCTGTTTCCCCCTATCATTTCCTGTAGTCGAACTACGAGAGCTCTGATTTCTCATTCTCGTCCAAATGAGCATACGTAGGTATAATGGACCCAATCCTTGGCGAACACCCTAACCTATAACCACTCATTTTCCCCTAGCATTGTTATCCTTCTATCATATCGTTTATCATTTACCATTGAGAAGAAAACCAACAATCTTAGATAACACTCATCGTATATTGTAGTAAGAGGTTCTCGTTGAGTACAACAGATGTGAGGGGTGTTAATACCTTCCCCTCGCGTAACCGACTCCCGAACCGGGAACATTGGTTACGACGACCTTGTTCTTGTCCTTTTATTTAAAAGGTTTTCTCGATATTTTTCTTTCCTGTCTATTCGGGATGAGTAAAGTTTAGTGGCGACTCTGTCGAACCGCATTCCGCGTCTTTTGTGCGAGAGTCATATGTTCGAATGAATTTTCAAGGTGCGGCAGTAGGATGATGGTCTGTCGCTGGCAACGAAAGACATAACTATGCATTGGATGATTATTCTTCCCGGACAGAAATTATTGCGTCGGCTGATGTGAGGTTCTTTACTGTAAATGTAATAAATTTAGTTGTGTGACTCCTTTCCTTTTACATACTTTGAAGGACAACCATGATGATAAGTAGCATATTTTTAGCTGATGCACCAGTTCATCAATCTCTCGTAAAATTTATATGTCTAGCAACAGGAATCCTTTAATCAATGATTAAATTGTGCATTATATGTCCATTAAAGGTGCCAAACTTTTGTTCATGAAGAGAGCTCCATTTGCACCAACTCTAGTAGAGACTCTTAGAGATATTGTATTTATATAGGAAGATGTTCAAAGACAGTTACGTATAATATACCTTGTAAATAAGATTCTCTTTGGCAGTTTAAATTGGAGGGAAAGCATTCATGATTTTGACAATAAGGCACTGGCGTACAAACCTGTTTTAGTGCCATGCTTGCAAGAATTTATTATAACCCAAAAATCAATAAGGAATATAGGAAAAGATTACATCAGATGGTGGAGTTTCGGGGTTCTAAAGAGATTCAAATGCAGGAATGCTGCAAACTCCAAACCATATTGTGCAGCAGTGGCAAGCTGATAAAGTGAGCTTTGTAAGAACACAGATTGTTTCTTAGTAATATCTCTATGTTTTGATGATAACTCTTATGAAATTTTGTATTAAAGAATTATATACTCTAAGATTTGTTCATGAATATTTGTTGCAGATAATTAAAGTATATATACATCCAAGAGCAAATTAATCCGAACATAGAACTATGGAAGGCTCTGAAGAGTCAGAATCATCTTATAGAAGAATCTGAGCGCTGTCTGCAGAAGAATCTGAAGCAGAAGCTTGATCGCGACTTTCTATGTTTAATACAACTAACTGCAAGTGCACAGTCTATCGCGTAGTAATAATAGATATCGATCCCACAAGGACTCGTAATCAAACTAGTGTTCTCAGGAGTTACTATGTTTAGCTAGGTAGAATATGTTTAAGGGAATAAGATTTGTCACTAAAAGGGAACTAATAATACTATTTAGATTATAATTGATTAAATCGATACGTAGTAATTGTGTTCTTCAGGGATTTGATAAGTTATGGTGTATGAAATAATTTTCAAAGTTTATTCAAGCAGAAAATGGAGATTTGAAAACTCTCGCCTCACGATGGTTATTGACGCTAATCATAATCCCAAGGGCCAAACGTATACTTTCGTATTTCGTTCGGGGTTAAAATTATTTTTTGGAAATCTCTAAATTCTAATTCGTTTTAAAGTGCTTTCGCTGTTATTAAAACAAATGCCTAGTGTTTACTATCTGACCTTACCGCAGCTTTCGCTTGTTGGTTCGTATCTTAATTAATTTCCCACTTTCGTGGCAAAACTACTTTTAAATAAGTTCTCGCTTTCGCGACGAAGTTTATTCAGTGAATCAATTTTAAACACTCAGACCATAGATTACTTTTGTGAAAAGAAAATTTTCAACCAAGTGTTATCAAATCCCATTCGAATTATTACTACATATCGATTACCTAAGTTTAGCTAGACATGGAATTGGGAAAAACAAAATATAAATAAGAATAATAAATAATAATTTGCATTATAATAAGACTGAAGTCAATCAAAATGAAAACCTGTAAATGTGCCAATTGGCCTTTGGGCAGATCCTCAACAGATGTTGGCAGGATTCTGGTCTTTAGTGCCAATTTGATCGTACAGTACAATAGAAATTACAGAAGAGCGGAAATGGGAATAAGGAAATGTAAAGAGAAATGAATACAAATAAAACTGGAAAGTAATTGCTCTGGAAAGTAAATTCGGCAGCACTTCGTGGTATGAATGCAGCCCCCTTTTTGAAGTCCCCTGCTTCCCTTTTTATAGAAGTGGAATCCCAACGGTTATCTCTGAAGATGATGGACCTTGAGGCAGATAATTTAGGGAGTAGTGGTCCACTCTGTGGGAATTGAAACTGCTCTTTTGACGTGTAAGCTGAGTGGGGCGTTTTTGCCTGCATGACGGTCGTCACAAGGTGTGACGGTCGTCACCCGTGTGACGGTCGTCATGAAGCTGTGACGGTCGTCACATCAGCAAAAACAGCTTGCTGCGTTTTTCATTGTGTTTTCACTCCTTTTTTCGTCCATATTTCATCTGAGATTGCTTCTTTTCTTCATGTTGCCTTGTTTAGACGTGATCGTTGAATACCTGCAAAAACATCAGACAAATACACGGAAATAACCCGAAATCGGATCGAAAACGGTTAGACTTTAGTTGAATTATGCATGAAAATATCTATATGATTTCGTGTTATCAAACTCCCCTAAGCTTGAATCTTTGCTTGTCCTCAAGTAAAACATGGAAAAGTCGGCAAGCACGAGGCAACTTCTTCGTTCGCAGAGTTTGGAAAAACCGGGATTCTTGGTAGGAACAAGACGAGTATCATGACGACACTGGACTACAAGTCTTCGGAGGTCTCCTTTTTATGCAAATCGGTCTCAGTCATGCTACTGTAGCTTGTGTCAAGGTTCTCGCGGCAAGTTCACCCTGTTTGTTCTAGTGCAATCACATTAAGCCCGTTGTCCGTACACTTTCATGGCAAGTCGACCTGTTAGTGAATATGATCTCATTTTTGTTTTTGATCTTCTTCATTGATCATAAGTTGATGTCATTGATTTTTCAATGAGTTTTTCGTGCCGTTGGGCTAAATGCTCGGGTGAGGAGCACCTAACTTAGAAGGAAACTTATCTTATATTCTTGGGCTTTTTAGCTCTCTTTTCATGATTTTTCATCTTTTTGGAGATCATACACTTATTTGCATCGGTCGCTCACTTAGAAGTGTTTTTAGGATGATGCTGACTGCTAGTATAAACTACTTGGGGTTGGGTTTGCGTAGACACTTGAGACTTTGGTACACGTAGGTGATGAAACCGACTCGCATAAACTAGAGATCTAAGGTGTCTGGACGATACTGGTTTTGTTAGAACTGTCGTTTCCTCGGAGTTTCAAAACTTGTTTTGAACTCAGGTGCATACTCGTGATGCTTTTGCTTTTGAGGAACGAACTAAAATTTTTGTTTACGTTGAATAATGTGGGGATTGTTTGCGTAACTTGAAAAATATATAGACAAGCTTTATTTGCTAGAAATAGAAAGTGTAAAAATAGAAATTACGAGAATTCAAAGTGCAGTGAAATGGAAATAAAGGGAAATTCAGAGTACAGTGGATTGGAAATAAGGCTCCGCTCCCACACTATCTCGATCAGTGTCCTCACTGATCCTTGAAGCATGCGAGAGGGAGTTACAACTGAAAATGAAAATACAAATAACTAAAATATAGTAAACAATGAAGGAAAAAAATGAAAATCTAGTCACGGCCTCTGTCACGTCCGCGCTGGCGTCCTCTGGCTCTAGCAAGGGCTACTCTGTCCTCATAGCTCATGGCTCCGGTGTGGTAGACGGTGTCCCGGAGTCCTTCGACCTGCAGGGTCAGATTCGTTAGGCTCTCAGTGATCGTAGCTTGACCGGTGTGAAGTTGTTGCATTTGAGTCCGGTGCCAAGCTTCAAACTGGTCAGCTCGCTGATTCTGCTGCTGCAGCATCGTGAGTATCTGTGCCTGCTGGTCTAGGGAGCGACGGAGGTCCTCTTCGGTGTAGTCTGGCACGGGATGATGACGGCGGCGGCGAGAAGATGTACCTACGGGAGGAGGAGGCTGCGATGCCTCTGGCTGCTCGGACCTGTCCAACTCAGCTTGGATTTCATCGTCGGAATCATGAATGGGATCCTGAGTAGGAACAGCGGCAGCAGGAGGGGCAGTGAGGTCGAACAACCAGTTGGTACGGTCCTCTGGATGGATGCGGGTGCGGGACGGAAGGATGATGCTTCGGACGGTCTTGCCACGCACAACCGGATGGTATTTGCCGTCAGCTCGGGAGCAGATGAGATGAGAGGCTCTGCAGTGGTCGGTGTCAAGGAACATCGAGGGGATGGAATGGAGGTGCTGGAGGCGGTCGCCGAGGTTCAGCCCAAGTGCAATAGCCGTGACAATCCCTTCAAAATAGAATGGCTTCGAGCCACGGTTGCAGTTGGCCTGAATGTGAGCCAGCAGAAACGGGGCAGCGTTGACAGGTTCATTGTTGAAGACGCAATGAAGAAAGAAGAGCTCCTTGGAGTTCACTTTGTGGTTGCTGTCTCTGGAGAAGATAGTGTTACTCAACGCTCTGTGAAAGTACCTGATGGTTGGGTTATGGATGTGAGTGGCGTGCAGGGAGTCCCAACCATCGGCATTGAGGTCGGTCAACTGATACCACAATGCGAAGGCTTCGTGCTGGAACTGATCGGTGATGCGGCGATGAGCGTTGTCGCCGCGAGGTAGCTGTAGGATGCCTGCAATCTGGTTTTGGTGCATCTGATAGTTGATGCCAAACATCCGGAAGCAAGCGGAACCTGAATGCTGGTTAAGTTCGCCGCTGCCTGTGACGTAAGTGAACGAACTCAAGAACTCAAGAGTGAGTTGTTCGTAGGTTGGCTGTGGGTTGGCGCAGAGGTTCCAGATGCTTGCTCTTTGAAGCATCCAGGTTACACCTTCAAGGAGTCCGAGCTCTGTAAGCGATGGAAGGTGCGGGTAGTGAGTCGGCTGGAGTGACCTCTGATGAAATGCAATGTAGTGTGCTCGTTGTCTTTCGCCTAACTCGCCCTCAGGGAAGGTAATGTTGCTGACATCTGGGGTTTCTGCATTCCTTGCCATTGTTGGAAGATGGAGAGGCTTCTGAGGTTTTGGGGTTTTTCTGCAGAGAGGGAAAAATGACAGAACGGTGGTTTGGAGGTTGAATTTGGAGTTGAAGTTTATAGTTCAATGTGGGGAGGACGAAAATTCGTAGTGGGGTAGGAGTTAGGATGTTTGAAAGTGATAATGGAGGGAGTGGAAGGGAACACGAACCCTGTTTTATCAGATAGCAGTTCTGGACTGCGTGACGGTCGTCACATAGGTGTGACGGTCGTCACCCGCGTGACGCTCGTCATGTGGCTGTGACGGTCGTCACAGCAGCAAAATCTGCAGAACGCAGAATTTTGCTCTGAGGGCGTACTCGTAGTGACTTTAAGGCTTAGTATTGATACGGTGATGTAATATAACAGCCAACAAACAACAATTAATGCGAAAACAGAATAGTTGAATAAAAACTAGAATTGAAATAACATAAAATGGAAACAATTGTATGTAGTACATAATAAAAACTAACAATGCGAAAAATCCAAATGATTAAATGAAACTAAACTAGACTAGACTAAACTGAAACTACTGCTACGAGCTAATGACTAATCTTTTCGTGCCTTCAAATCATCGAATTTCTGTGAATAATAGTCGAGTTGGTCGCATACTAGATCCATGAAGCCTACCAGTTCGCCGTGCATGCTTGCGATATCAGCTTTTACATTAGTCAGAGCTTTATCAACATCGTCCAATCTGAGTAACACGGCATCCATTTTGTCGGTGGTCTCCTCATGGATAGGCTCAGGATAAGTATTGTAGTGTGGAGGAGTCATAGGGTCTACTTCAGTTTCAGAGGCAGCGTCCTCATAGTACATATAGTCGTGTGCCTCAGAGATGTGGTCACTGTCATGCATATAGTTCTGTGGTGTTGACTGTGGTGAAGGAGGTCCCATAGGCTCATCCAATTCGTAGAGCCAGTTATCCTTGTTGTGGATGCTTGTCATCAGATGATCAGGAAGTGTGAATAGCTGGACTGGTTTTTCGTTAATAAGGTACTCATACGGTCCAGGTCCCATAGTCCCTAAGATGCGCCTGTTAAAGCAGAATTGTATGTTCATGGGTCTGATGGTACCAAAACGAGTGCTGGCATTTAAATGGAATCTAAGGCCAAGCTCGTGGGCAATCATTGTTACTAGGCCTCCTATAAGAATAGGTGTCTGAGGTTCCAGCGTGAGGCGTTTGAAAGATCTCATCATGAAAGGCACTGCATTTACTGTTCGTCCCTGAGAAGCACAGAACATGATGAATAACTCCTCCTTAGACACTGTAGTAATATTTTCTTCTTTTCCAAATAAGGTGTGAGCTAGTATCTTATGGAAGTATCTGAAGGATGGGTTATGAATGTCATCATTATGCATTCTGGCTGGTTCGGGGTGATAGTCGCCTGTGATTCTACCCCAGAAGTGATCGAGTTGCAAATCAATATCGTCATCTTCTACACTGATGAACACATGCGGTCCGCTAGGGAATCCTAGGAGGTTAGCTAGTGACATCCTGCTATGGGTTTGGTCCATTCCAAACAATCGGAAGGTAATCAACTCTGTGCTGGATCCAAAACCATAGTTGGGTGTGTATCTGAAAGAACTAAGGAATTCATAGGTAAGATCCTTGTAGGTAGCGAAACGTGTTTTTAGAGCAGTGTTCTCCCAACCCAGTTGATTGAACAGGTATTGAATGCTATATGTGATCCCTAGTTTATCCATAGTAGCCTTATCATAATACAACGTTAAGGCGAATTCTCTTTCGGTCAGTGCTGCAAATCTTGCCTTTTGAGCGAGTCCTCTGAAGTGAACCTTTGTGAAGTCGTACTCGGCCATATTCGCAGGTAATTCGGAGAAAACAGAAGGAATGTTTTGAAGACTTAAAAAATCCTGAAAAGTTTGAAACAAGAAATTGAAGTCAGGATTTTTAGAAACGAAAAGCGGTAGAAACAAAAGACAAAAGAGAGAAAATAAAATAAAAATAAAAGTACGAAAATGAACGAAAGTAGAAAGTAGTAGTAATTTTAGAATTTTTGTTGGATTTTTCAAAGTAAAATTTTAAGGAAAAATGAAATGCAATAACGAGGAAAATTTGGGTTGCCTCCCAGTAAGCGCTGTTTTTAACGTCTAAAGCCTGACGATAGCTTGGTGAGAAGCTATTCGGGTGTCTGAGCTGGAAGCTCGAGCAATGTTATATTGCTGACTTGAGGACTGTTGTCGTTCTTATTGTAATGTTTTAGACGTTGCCCGTTTACGATAAATGGTGCATTTGTCTTATCGGTAATTTCAACAGCTCCACTCTGAAGTACTTTAGTCACTTCATAGGGTCCAGACCACCTAGATTTTAGTTTACCTGGGAAGAGTTTTAATCGTGAATTGAAGAGCAATACGATGTCTCCCACACTGAATTGTTTCCTGATTGAACGTTTATCATGCCACTTTTTAGCTCGTTCTTTGTAGATACGGGCATTTTCGTAAGCGTCTAATCGAAGTTGTTCCAACTCGTGTAAGTTCAAGATTCGCTTTTCTCCTGCCTCGGTGTAGTTGAAGTTGAGTGTCTTAATGGCCCAAAAGGCCTTATGCTCTAACTCTACAGGGAGATGGCAGGATTTACCGTAAACTATTTTATAGGGGGTAGTACCTATTGGTGTCTTAAATGCGGTCCTATAAGCCCATAAAGCTTCTTGTAGCTTCGAAGACCAATCTTTCCTTGAGGTAGCGACAGTCTTTTCCAAGATCTGTTTTATTTCTCTGTTCGAGACCTCTACTTGTCCGCTAGTTTGCGGATGATAGGGTGTAGCTACTCGGTGTCGGACTCCATATCTAGAGAGAAGTTTATCGAATATTCGTGATATGAAGTGAGATCCTCCGTCACTAATGACGAGTCTGGGTACACCGAATCTAGGAAAGATTGTGTTTTTGAAGAGTTTGATTACTACTCGTGCGTCGTTTGTTGGAGCAGCTATGGCTTCTATCCATTTAGACACGTAATCGACCGCGACGAGTATGTAGTTATTTCCAAAAGAAGGTGGGAAAGGTCCCATGAAATCTATTCCCCAGACGTCGAAGATTTCTACCTCTAAGATTCCTTTCTGAGGCATTTCATCGCGTCATGAGATGTTTCCAGTTCGTTGGCATCTATCGCACTTTTGCACAGCGATGTGAACGTCTTTCCAGAGATTAGGCCAGAATAGGCCGGCTTGGAGAATCTTAGCGCACGTCTTGGACGTACTAGCATGACCACCATATGGTGCTGAGTGGCATTGGGAAATAATATTTTCTATTTCTTCCTCTGGGACACAGCGACGATATATGTTGTCGGCCCCTCTCTTGAAGAGTAGGGGTTCGTCCCAATAATAGTGTTTTAGATCGTGGAAGAATTTCTTCTTTTGCTGATAAGTAAGATCTGGTGGAAGCACGCCCGCAGCGAGGTAATTAACGATGTCAGCATACCAAGGTAATGTGACTTGGGCATAGACGGCTTCTACGGCTTTTTCGAATTCTGGATCTTCCGAGATTGAATTGGGCATGTCACTTTCCAATTTGGCTATCAGACGTTCGTACGGGAAATCGTCATTTATCGGTACTGGTTCATGTCTGATGCCCTCTATTCGGGATAAATGATCCGCAACAACGTTCTCGGTTCCTTTCTTATCTTTGATTTCTAAGTCAAACTCTTGTAATAATAGGATCCATCTCAATAGTCTTGGTTTGGCATCCTTTTTGCTTATTAGGTACCTTATGGCAGCGTGGTCTGTGTATATTATAATTTTTGCTCCTACTAAGTAAGAACGGAATTTGTCAAGCGCAAATATAACTGCTAGAAGTTCCTTTTCTGTGGTAGCGTAGTTCATTTGGGCAGGATCTAAGGTTCTACTGGCATAGTAGATGGCATTGAGTTTCTTGTCCTTCCTTTGTCCTAGAACTGCGCCTACAGCGTAATCACTCGCGTCGCACATGATTTCAAACGGTAGTCTCCAATCGGGTGGTTGCATGATTGGTGCGGTGATAAGGGCTGATTTCAATGTTTCGAATGCTTTTAAACAGTCGTCGTCGAAGACGAACTCAGCATCTTTCATTAACAAGCCGGTCAAAGGTTTTGTGATTTTCAAGAAATCTTTTATAAATCTTCTGTAGAAACCGGCATGTCCTAGAAAACTCCGTATTTCTCGTACGGATTTTGGAGGTTAGAGATCCTTTATAATCTCTATTTTAGCTTTGTCTACCTCAATCCCTCTATCTGATATGACATGTCCTAGAACTATTCCTTGTCGGACCATAAAATGGCATTTCTCCCAATTTAGGATGAGGTTTACTTTTACGCAACGTTCTAGTACCATTTCTAAATTTTGTAAGCATCCTTCGAAACTTTGTCCACATACCGAGAAATCTTCCATAAACACTTCCATAATGTCGTCTATGAAATCTGCAAAGATTGCCATCATGCATCTTTGGAAGGTTGCTGGAGCGTTACAGAGTCCGAACGACATTCGGCGGTAAGCAAAAGTACCGTAAGGACAGGTGAATGTAGTCTTTTCTTGGTCATCAGGATGGATGGGAATTTGGAAGAATCCTGAGTAACCATCTAGATAGCAGAAATATGAATGTTTGGCTAGTCTTTCCAACATTTGGTCTATGAAGGGTAACGGGAAGTGATCTTTGCGCGTAGCCTTGTTAAGCTTCCTATAATCAATACACATCCTGCTTCCAGTCACGATTCTTTTTGTTATCGATTCGCCTTTTTCGTTTTTAACTACTGTGACTCCTCCTTTCTTTGGTACGACGTGAACTGGGCTAACCCATTCACTGTCGGAGATCGGATAGATGATTCCTGCATCTAGCAATTTCTTTACTTCATCTCTGACTACAGTGCTCAGGATGGGGTTTAGTCTTCTCTGATGTTCTCGAGAAGTTTTAGAGTCTTCCTCTATTGTAATTCGATGCATACAGATTGAAGGGCTTATACCTTTTAAATCGCTTATGTTATAGCCTAACGCGGTGGGGTACTTCTTTAGGACTTCTAATAACTTTTCGGTTTCTGGTTGTCCTAAGTCGGCGTTGACTATCACTGGTCTTTTTAGTTCATCGTCTAGAAATTCATATCTGAGGTTTTTGGGTAGTGTTTTAAGTTCTAAAGATGGGTTCTTTGGACCTGGCATATGGTTTGGGGTCAGTGCTAAGCTTTCGCTTAGGCTGTCGTCTTTATACGGTTTACGCCAATTATCGTCTTCAGAAATGTCGGGTATTTGAATCTTTATTATTTCTGAATACGTGGTCTCTTCATTTTCAAGTTCTCTTATGCATTCGTCAATTTCGTCTACTAAATAGCAGGTATCGTCTATTGCTGGTGCTTGTAGGAACTTGGTAACAATGAACTCTATTTTTTCTTCTCCTACTTCGAATGTTAGCCTTCCTTTCTTCACGTCTATAATCGCTCCGACTGTAGCTAGGAACGGTCTTCCTAGGATAATTGGGGTTACAGTGTCCTCCTTGATGTCCATGATTATGAAGTCGGTTGGAATGTAGAATTGTCCTATGCGTACTGGAACGTTTTCCAGTATTCCGACGGGGTATTTTACTGATCTGTCAGCTAATTGTACGGACATTTTGGTTGGCCTGAGATCTCCCATATTCAGCTTTTTGTATATAGGTAAGGGCATAACACTGATACTGGCTCCTAAATCGCATAGAGCTTTGTCTATTACGAACTTTCCTATGACGCAGGGTATGGAGAAACTACCTGGGTCTTTTAATTTAGGAGGCATGCGGTTCTGAATAATAGCGCTACACTCTGCAGTAAGTGTAACTGTTTCATTATCCTCGATCTTTCTCTTATTCGACAGGATCTCTTTGAGAAATTTAGCGTATGACGGCATTTGAGTTATCGCTTCTGTAAAAGGAATAGTAATATTCAGCTGTTTAAGGAGCTCTACAAATTTCTTAAACTGTCCTGAAGTTTTAGAGTTTATTAGTCTTTGCGGATAAGGAATAGGTGGTTTATATGGCGCTGGAGGTGCTTGAGGTTTTTCACTTGCGGTATCCTCCTTCTCGTTGTCCTCCTTTTTCTCTAACTCAGATTCCTTTTCTGCTTGTTCAGTTGGTTTTTGTTGCATGGCTGAGTTTTCGGTCCTCGGATCGATCGGTTCGTCCAATTCTTTTCCACTTTTCAGTATCACAGCATTTGCTTGGCCTTTGGGATTCTGTTCGGGTTGTCCAGGAAATGTGCCAGCAGGTGCAGCAGCAGATGCTTGCTGTTGAGCCACTTGTGATATCTGTGTTTCTAACATTTTGTTGTGGGTGGCTAAAGCGTCTACTTTTCCTGTCAACTGTTTAATTTGCTCGCTAGTGTGTATGTTTTGATTTAGGAACTCTTTGTTTGTTTGAGGTTGAGTAGCTATGAACTTTTCCATCATCAATTCGAGGTTTGATTTCCTAGGTGCATTCTGAGCAGCTGGTTTTTGATATCCTTGCGGAGCAGTAGGCATTTGCAATGCATTTTCGCTTTTGTAAGAAAAGTTTGGATGATTTCGCCAACCTGGGTTGTAGGTATTTGCGTAGGGATTTCCTTGAGCATAATTTACCTGGTCTGGCGGGATTCCGGCTAGCAATGGGCATTCGGGTGCATTATGAGTGGTGCTTCCGCATAACTCACAATTTGGAGTTACTGCAGCGACAATTGCAGTGGGGTTAACGGTCAGACTATCAATTTTCTGTGCTAGAGCATCTACTTTAGCATTGAACTTTTCAAGGCTGCTGATTTCGTAAATCCCACCTTTTGCTGTGGTTTTCTCAGTTGGAGTGCGTTCACCTCCCCATTGGCAATGGTTTTGTGACATGTTTTCTATTAATTGATAGGCTTCATCGTATGGCTTATCCATAAGTGCACCGCCCGCGGCAGCGTCTATTGTCAATCTAGTATTGTATAGAAGCCCATTATAGAAGGTATGGATTGTCACCCAGTCTTCTAGACCGTGGTGAGGACATGTTCTCATCATATCTTTGAATCGTTCCCATGCTTCGTAAAGAGATTCAGTATCTTTCTGTCGAAATCCGTTGATTTGAGCTCTAAGCATAGCAGTTTTGCTTGGCGGAAAATATCTCGCTAAGAAGACGTTCTTCAATTGCTCCCACGTCCTAACGGAGTTGGATGGTAACGATTGTAACCATGTCCACGCTCTGTCTCTAAGAGAGAATGGGAAAAGACGAAGTCTTATCGCGTCTGGAGTTACTCCATTTGCTTTCACTGTGTCTGCGTATTGTACAAACTTCGTTAGATGTTCGTTCGGATCCTCAGTTGCGTTTCCTGAGAATTGGTTTTGTTGTACAGCCGACAGCAATGATGGTTTCAGCTCAAAATCATTTCGGGTAATAGCTGGGGCAGCAATGCTACTTCTAGGCTCCATCTGAGATGGTGTAGCGTATGCCTTCAGCGGTTTGTTCGGAGGTCCTTTAGCCATCTCTGGTTCTTCTTCTTCTGATTTGGGAATGGGAGTGAGAGGTTCGGGAGTGTTATGTTTGAGTTGTTTGAGTTGGTACTCAATGATTCTACTTCTTAAATGTAAGAAGCATTCTAGTTCTGCGACCGAAGGTTTTACGATATCGCCTTGCGGGCGATTTCTTGGCATACAATCGACAGAACTAGTAAAGGAAAAATGAAAATTGTTAACCTAGTCTATACGGCGTAACAGAAGGTTACACTATTGACTAAACGGGTCCCCGGCTACGGCGCCAAAAACTTGATCGCGACTTTCTATGTCTAATACAACTAACTGCAAGTGCACAGTCTATCGCGTAGTAATAATAGATATCGATCCCACAGGGACTCGTAATCAAACTAGTGTTCTCAGGAGTTACTATGTTTAGCTAGGTAGAATATGTTTAAGGGAATAAGATTTGTCACTAAAAGGGAACTAATAATACTATTTAGATTATAATTGATTAAATCGATACGTAGTAATTGTGTTCTTCAGGGATTTGATAAGTTATGGTGTATGAAATAATTTTCAAAGTTTATTCAAGCAGAAAATGGAGATTTGAAAACTCTCGCCTCACGATGGTTATTGACGCTAATCATAATCCCAAGGGCCAAACATATACTTTCGTATTTCGTTCGGGGTTAAAATTATTTTTTGGAAATCTCTAAATTCTAATTCGTTTTAAAGTGCTTTCGCTGTTATTAAAACAAATGCCTAGTGTTTACTATCTGACCTTACCGCAGCTTTCGCTTGTTGGTTCGTATCTTAATTAATTTCCCACTTTCGTGGCAAAACTACTTTTAAATAAGTTCTCGCTTTCGCGACGAAGTTTATTCAGTGAATCAATTTTAAACACTCAGACCATAGATTACTTTTGTGAAAAGAAAGTTTTCAACCAAGTGTTATCAAATCCCATTCGAATTATTACTACATATCGATTACCTAAGTTTAGCTAGACATGGAATTGGGAAAAACAAAATATAAATAAGAATAATAAATAATAATTTGCATTATAATAAGACTGAAGTCGATCAAAATGAAAACCTGTAAATGTGCCACTTGGCCTTTGGGCAGATCCTCCACAGATGTTGGTAGGATTCTGGTCTTTAGTGCCAATTTGATCGTACAGTACAATAGAAATTACAGAAGAGCGGAAATGGGAATAAGGAAATGTAAAGAGAAATGAATACAAATAAAACTGGAAAGTAATTGCTCTGGAAAGTAAATTCGGCAGCACTTCGTGGTATGAATGCATCCCCCTTTTTGAAGTCCCCTGCTTCCCTTTTTATAGAAGTGGAATCCCAACGGTTATCTATGAAGATGATGGACCTTGAGGCAGATAATTTAGGGAGTAGTGGTCCACTCTGTGGGAATTGGAACTGCTCTTTTGACGTGTAAGCTGAGTGGGGCGTTTTTGCCTGCATGACGGTCGTCACAAGGTGTGACGGTCGTCACCCGTGTGACGGTCGTCATGAAGTTGTGACGGTCGTCACATCAGCAAAAACAGCTTGCTGCGTTTTTCATTGTGTTTTCACTCCTTTTTCGTCCATATTTCATCTGAGATTGCTTCTTTTCTTCATGTTGCCTTGTTTAGACGTGATCGTTGAATACCTGCAAAAACATCAGACAAATACACGGAAATAACCCGAAATCGGATCGAAAACGGTTAGACTTTAGTTGAATTATGCATGAAAATATCTATATGATTTCGTGTTATCAAACTCCCCTAAGCTTGAATCTTTGCTTGTCCTCAAGTAAAACATGGAAAAGTCGGCAAGCACGAGGCAACTTCTTCGTTCGCAGAGTTTGGAAAAACCGGGATTCTTGGTAGGAACAAGACGAGTATCATGACGACACTGGACTACAAGTCTTCAGAGGTCTCCTTTTTATGCAAATCGGTCTCAGTCATGCTACTGTAGCTTGGTGTCAAGGTTCTCGCGGCAAGTTCACCCTGTTTGTTCTAGCGCAATCACATTAAGCCCGTTGTCCGTACACTTTCATGGCAAGTCGACCTGTTAGTGAATATGATCTCATTTTTGTTTTTGATCTTCTTCATTGATCATAAGTTGATGTCATTGATTTTTCAATGAGTTTTTCGTGCCGTTGGGCTAAATGCTCGGGTGAGGAGCACCTAACTTAGAAGGAAACGTATCTTATATTCTTGGGCTTTTTAGCTCTCTTTTCATGATTTTTCATCTTTTTGGAGATCATACACTTATTTGCATCGGTCGCTCGCTTAGAAGTGTTTTTAGGATGGTGCTGACTGCTAGTATAAACTACTTGGGGTTGGGTTTGCGTAGACACTTGAGACTTTGGTACACGTAGGTGATGAAACCGACTCGCATAAACTAGAGATCTAAGGTGTCTGGAAGATACTGGTTTTGTTAGAACTGTCGTTTCCTCGGAGTTTCAAAACTTGTTTTGAACTCAGGTGCATTCTCGTGATGCTTTTGCTTTTGAGGAACGAACTAAAATTTTTGTTTACGTTGAATAATGTGGGGATTGTTTGCGTAACGTGAAAAATATATAGACAAGCTTTATTTGCTAGAAATAGAAAGTGTAAAAATAGAAATTACGAGAATTCAAAGTGTAGTGAAATGGAAATAAAGGGAAATTCATAGTACAGTGGAATGGAAATAAGGCTCCGCTCCCACACTATCTCGATCAGTGTCCTCACTGATCCTTGAAGCACGCGAGAGGGAGTTACAACTGAAAATGAAAATACAAATAACTAAAATATAGTAAACAATGAAGGAAAAAAAATGAAAATCTAGTCACGGCCTCTGTCACGTCCGCGCTGGCGTCCTCTGGCTCTAGCAAGGGCTACTCTGTCCTCATAGCTCATGGCTCCGGTGTGGTAGACGGTGTCCCGGAGTCCTTCGACCTGCAGGGTCAGATTCGCTAGGCTCTCAGTGATCGTAGCTTGGCCGGTGTGAAGTTGTTGCATTTGAGTCCGGTGCCAAGCTTCAAACTGGTCAGCTCGCTGATTCTGCTGCTGCAGCATCGTGAGTATCTGTGCCTGCTGGTCTAGGGAGCGACGGAGGTCCTCTTCGGTGTAGTCTGGCACGGGATGATGACGGCAGCGGCGAGAAGATGTACCTACGGGAGGAGGAGGCTGCGATGCCTCTGGCTGCTCGGACCTGTCCAACTCAGCCTGGATTTCATCGTCGGAATCATGAGTGGGATCCTGAGTAGGAACAGCGGCAGCAGGAGGGACAGTGAGGTCGAACAACCAGTTGGTACGGTCCTCTGGATGGATGCGGGTGCGGGACGGAAGGATGATGCTTCGGACGGTCTTGCCACGCACAACCGAATGGTATTTGCCGTCAGCTCGGGAGCGGATGAGATGAGAGGCTCTGCAGTGGTCGGTGTCAAGGAACACCGAGGGGATGGAATGGAGGTGCTGGAGGCGGTCGCCGAGGTTCAGCCCAAGTGCAATAGCCGTGACAATCCCGCCAAAATAGAATGGCTTCGAGCCACGGTTGCAGTTGGCCTGAATGTGAGCCAGCAGAAACGGGGCAGCGTTGACAAGTTCATTGTTGAAGACGCAATGAAGAAAGAAGAGCTCCTTGGAGTTCACTTTGTGGTTGCTGTCTCTGGCGAAGATAGTGTTACTCAACGCTCTGTGAAAGTACCTGATGGTTGGGTTATGGATGTGAGTGGCGTGCAGGGAGTCCCAACCATCGGCATTGAGGCCGGTCAACTGATACCACAGCGCGAAGGCTTCGTGCTGGAACTGATCGGTGATGCGGCGATGAGCGTTGTCGCCGCGAGGTAGCTGTAGGATGCCTGCAATCTGGTTTTGGTGCATCTAATAGTTGACGCCAAACATCCGGAAGCAAGCGGCACCTGAATGCTGGTTAAGTTCGCCGCTGCCTGTGACGTAAGTGAACGAACTCAAGAACTCAAGAGTGAGTTGTTCGTAGGTTGGCTGTGGGTTGGTGCAGAGGTTCCAGATGCCTGCTCTTTGAAGCATCCAGGTTACACCTTCAAGGAGTCCGAGCTCCGTAAGCGATGGAAGGTGCGGGTAGTGAGTCGGCTGGAGTGACCTCTGATGAAATGCAATGTAGTGTGCTCGTTGTCTTTCGCCTAACTCGCCCTCAGGGAAGGTAATGTTGCTGACATCTGGGGTTTCTGCATTCCTTGCCATTGTTGGAAGATGGAGAGGTTTCTGAGGTTTTGGGGTTTTTCTGCAGAGAGGGAAAAATGACAGAACGGTGGTTTGGAGGTTGAATTTGGAGTTGAAGTTTATAGTTCAATGTGGGGAGGACGAAAATTCGTAGTGGGGTAGGAGTTAGGATGTTTGAAAGTGATAATGGGGGGAGTGGAAGGGAACACGAACCCTGTTTTATCAGATAGCAGTTCTGGACTGCGTGATGGTCGTCACATAGGTGTGACGGTCGTCACCCGCGTGACGCTCGTCATGTGGCTGTGACTGTCGTCACAGCAGCAAAATCTGCAGAACGCAGAATTTTGCTCTGAGGGCGTACTCGTAGTGACTTTAAGGCTTAGTATTGATACAGTGATGTAATATAACAGCCAACAAACAACAATTAATGCGAAAACAGAATAGTTGAATAAAAACTAGAATTGAAATAACATAAAATGGAAACAATTGTATGTAGTACATAATGAAAACTAACAATGCGAAAAATCCAAATGATTAAATGAAACTAAACTAGACTAGACTAAACTGAAACTACTGCTACGAGCTAATGACTAATCTTTTCGTGCCTTCAAATCATCGAATTTCTGTGAATAGTAGTCGAGTTGGTCGCAGACTAGATCCATGAAGCCTACCAGTTCGCCGTGCATGCTTGCGATATCAGCTTTTACATTAGTCAGAGCTTTATCAACGTCGTCCAATCTGAGTAAAACTCTGCTCTGATAGAACTACACGCTAAAGCACACTTGCTGCCTTACTCTGATTCAACAAAATCTGATGGGTATCCAAGACTCTGATCATGCAAAATATGATGATCAACTTTACTGAAAAGAAATACTTGTTGAAGAAGAATTCAAAGTAATATCTTTTGATTTAGCTCAACGACTCTTTCCTCTTTCATGCTTGACACTAGAACACAGACCAAAAGCATTTCTCTGTGCATTCTACTTCCAGGAAAAGTCATGTGATGTAAAGACAAAAAGGTTCAGGCCTTTTCAGTACACAGCCTCCAATGTCAAGACTTTGTGGACTACTGTGCATATAAAAGCAAGTCTTCATCATCTTCTTAAAAGTGATCAACTACCAACGAATCTCAAAAAGAAACTCTTACAAGCTCTCATAAAATATTCTTATTGCTGAGTTTATTCTTTTGTTCTAAACATTAAGTGAAATATCACTGTTGTGATAAAGCTTGTTAGAAGCATTCATACACTTGTATTGATCTTACATTTTATTGTAATAGTTCCTTAAGAAGATCCAGTTGGGATCAGAAGTTCTTGAGAAGACTTTGAACAGTTGTTCTTAGTGCTTACTATTGTAATCAGTTGATTAAATAGTGGATTAAGTCCTTGTTTGAGAAAGGCAAATCACTCTAGGTAGGGTGGACTGGAGTAGTTGAGTTCAACGAACCAGGATAAAAATACTTGTGTTTTTACTTCTAAGTTTTATCTACATACTTATTCAACCCCCCCCCCCCCCTTCTAAGTATTTTCTCACCTTCAGTTGGCATCAGAGCTCCGGTTCTGTGTGTGCTACCACTTCACAGTAACAGAAAAGATCCAGTGAGAAAAACTTTGATACTTATATTTGGTTGTTCATAATGGCTGATGTTTCAACATCTAACAAGTATGAAGAAAGAGACAGAATCAGTACCAAACCCCCTATGTTTGATGGGGAGAAATTTGATTATTGGAAAGACAAGAGTGAAAGTTTTTTCCTTGGTTATGATGCTGATTTATGGGATTTGGTCATAGATGGATATGTTCATCCCATTGATGGGAATGGCAAGAAAGTAGATAGAAAATCTATGACAGAAGCCCAAAAGAAGGAATTTAGAAATCACCACAAGGCTAGAACAATATTGTTAAATGCAATATCTCACACTGAGTATGAAAAGATCACAAATAGAGAAACTGCATTTGACATGTTTGAGTCCTTGAAAATGACTCATGAGGGAAACTCTCAAGTCAAGGAGACAAAGGCTCTGACTCTAATTCAGAAGTATGAAGCTTTCAAGATGGAAGAAGCTGAATCTGTTGAAGCCATGTTCTCCAGATTTCAAATACTTACAGCTGGACTAAAGGTTCTGGATAAAGGTTACTCTACTGCTGATCACGTGAAGAAGATCATCAGAAGTTTACCTACCAGATGGAGACCTATGGTGATTGCGCTGAAAATGGCTAAAGATCTGAATCAGATTTCCTTGGAGGAACTAATCAGCTCACTAAGGAGCCATGAAATTGAACTTGAGGAAGATGAGCCTCAGAAGAAAGGTAAGTCAATTTCCTTAAAATCTAATAAATCTGCTAAAGGGTTGCATGTAATAGAGGAAAGCTCTGAAGAATCCTCATCTGAAGATGAAGATGAATTATCCATGATGTCCAGAAGAAAAAACAAACTCTGGAAGCATAAAGGAAAGAAGTTTAGAAACTTCAAGAAGCCTGACCAAAGAAAGGAATCTTCTGGACATAGAAGATCTGGCAAAAAGGAGGTTGTCTGCTACGAATGTAAAAAACCTGGGCATTACAAAAATGATTGTCCAAAGCTTCTGAAAGAAAAGCCTAAAAGAAAATTTGATAAGAAGAAGAAGGTTCTAATGGCAACCTGGGATGATTCAGATACATCTGAATCTGAATCTGAGGCAGAAGAAGAATGTGCCAATGTAGCATTGATGGCAGACATAGAAGATCAGGAGGAAGGAATTTTAGGTTGTGAATCTGACTCTGACGCTGAAGAGGTAATGGCTAAACTCACTAAAGATGAACTTATCAAAGTGTTATCAGAGGTTCTGAAGAGCTATAATAATATTAAGCTCAAATACAAGGAGCGTCAAAGCAATCTTGTATCTGAGAATAATATTCTCAAATCAGAAGTGGCTGAGCTAAATGAAAAGAACTTAAAAATGAAAAATAATTTTGAATTAGCTCAACAAAACTCTGATTCTGAAACTGAGTCTGAATGCAAAAATATTTTGGAAAAGTATGACTACAGCTTTCAGAAGTTTCTTACTAAAAGCATAGACAGAAGCAAAATGGCTTCTATGATCTATGGAGTTTGCAGAAATAACAGAAAAGGAATTGGATATAAATCTTCCTCTGATTTAAATCCAAAATCTATTGATAAAATTATCATCAAGAAGACTCCTTTATATTCCAATTTTAAATTTGGTCACTTGAATGATATTGAACACACTCGTTCTGAAAAGAACATTCATGTGTTTAAATCTAAGGCTAGTCAGAATAAACCCTATGTTGAAAAATAAAAGTTTAGACGAACCTTCAGAACAACTAACCCAAAAGGACCCAAGAAGATCTGGGTACCTAAGAGTAAAATAATTCCTATTGCAGATGTTCTTAGCAGCAAGTTCAGGAGGCCAGTCATGGTACCTGGACTCTGGATGCTCGCGACATATGACGGGAGAAAGGTCTATGTTCCAAAGTCTGGAGCTTAGATCTGGAGGTGACATGAAATTTGAAGGGAGCCAAAAGGGCAAGATCATTGGATCTGGCACTATTGGAAATGGTAATCTTCCCTCTATCACTAATGTTTTACTTCTAGAAGGACTGAAGCATAATCTATTGTCCATAAGTCAATTAAGTGACAATGGTTATGACATAGTCTTTAATCAAAAATGTTGTAAAGCTATTAGTCAAAAGGATGGCTCAATCCTATTTAGTGGAAAGAGGAAAAACAACATTTATAAAATAAATCTTTCAGAACTTAAGGTTCAGAATGTTAAATGCCTCTTGTCTGTTAATGAGGAGTAATGGGTCAGGCACAGAAGATTAGGGCATATTAATATGAGACGTATATCTCAGATTAATAAACTTAATCTTGTCAGAGGACTTCCTAAGTTGAAGTTTACCTCAGATGCTCTTTGTGAAGCATGTCCAAAAGGAAAGTATTCAAAATCATCTTTTAAATCAAAAAATTTTGTTTCTACTTCCAGACCATTAGAATTACTTCATATTGATCTGTTTGGACCAGTGAAAACTGCATCCATCAGAGGCATGAAGTATGGATTAGTCATTGTTGATGACTATAGTAGATGGACATGGGTAAAGTTCTTAAAACACAAGGATGAGTCACATTCTGTGTTCTTTGACTTCTGCAAACAAGTCTAGAATGAAAAAGACTTCAAAATTATAAAAGTCAGAAGTGATCATGGTGGTGAATTTGAAAACAAATACTTTGAAAAATATTTTAATGAAAATGGCATTGCTCATGATTTTTCCTGTCCTAGAACTCCACAACAAAATGGAGTTGTAGAGAGGAAAAATAGAACTCTGCAAGAAATGGCCAGAACCATGATCAATGAGACTAATCTGGCAAAGCACTTTTGGGCAGAAGCAATCAACACAACATGTTACATTCAGAATAGAGTGTCTGTAAGACCTCTTCTGGAAAAGACTCCCTATGAATTATGGAGGAACAGAAAGCCTAACATTGCTTATTTTCATCCTTTTGGATGCATTTGCTATATGTTGAATACTAAAGAAAATCTGAACAAGTTTCATTCTAAAGCACAGAAGTGTTTCATGCTTGGGTATTTTGAACGCTCTAAAGGCTACAGAGTATACAATACTGAAACACAGATTGTGGAAGAATCTATTCATGTTAGATTTGATGATAAGTTTGGCATTAAAAAGCCAAAGCAGTTTGAAAATTCTGCATATAGAAAAGTAGTCTTCACAGACTCTGAAGGATCAGAGGCAGACAAAGCTCAAGTAAAGGAACCAGAAGCAAAGCCAGATGCAATTCCTTTGACTTCTCAGATGAACAACTTAAACATTTCTGAAGAATCAACTGTTAGAGGATCATCTTCCAGAATCAAAGCTTCTCATCCAGAGAATGTGATCATTGGAAAGAAAGATGACCCTATCAGAACAAGATCCTTCCTCAGATCCTCTGAAGCATCATTATTTGGATTGGTGTCAGTAATTGAACCAACCACTATGGATGAAGCTCTGCAAGACAATGACTGGATTATTGCCATGCAAGAAGAGCTAAATCAGTTCACTAGAAATGATGTGTGGGACTTAGTTCCAAGACCAAAAGGATTCAACATAATTGGAACTAAGTGGGTCTTCAGAAATAAGCTTAATGAGAAAGGAGAAGTTGAAAGAAATAAAGGCAAGGCTTGTTGCTCAAGGGTATAGTCAACAAGAAGGTATTGATTACACTGAAACTTATGCTCCGGTGGCAAGGTTAAAATCTATACGCCTTCTTATTTCATTTGCTACACAATATAACATCACTCTATATCAGATGGATGTTAAAAGTGCCTTTCTAAATGGTATTATAGAAGAAGAAGTTTATGTTCACCAGCCTCCTGGTTTTGAGAGTGAAAAATTTCCAGAACATGTTTTCAAACTAAAGAAATCTCTGTATGGTTTAAAACAAGCTCCCAGAGCTTGGTATGAGAGGTTAAGCAATTTTCTTCTGGAGAAAAATTTCATCAGAGGCAAGGTGGACACAACACTCTTTTGTAAAACATTTAAGAAAGATCTTCTAATATGACAAATATATGTGGATGATATTATATTTGGATCTACCAATACTATGCTGGGAAAGGAGTTTGCTCAATGTATGCAGGCAGAATTTGAAATGAGCATGATGGGAGAATTGAAATTCTTTCTGGGAACTCAAGTCAACCAAACTCCAGAGTGCACTTACATTCATCAGACCAAATATGTTAAAGAACTTATGAAGAAATTTAACATAACTGATAGTAAGATGGCAAAGACTCCCATGCATCCAACTAGTACACTAGGCAAGGAAGAGGTAAGTAAGAAAGTAGATCAGAAACTCTACAGAGGTATGATAGGATCTCTTCTCTACTTAACTGCTTCTAGACCTGACATTTTGTTCAGTGTATGTTTATGTGCAAGATTCCAATCAGATCCTAGAGAATCTCACTTAACTGCTGTTAAGAGGATTCTAAGGTATCTGAAAGGTACTACTAACGTGGGTTTGTGTTACAGAAGATCTGATAAATATACATTAGTTGGATTCTGTGATGCTGACTATGCTGGAGACAAAGTAGAACATAAAAGTACTTCTGGAAGCTGTCAGTTCCTTGGAACTCATCTGATCTCATGGTACAGCAAGAAGCAACCCACAATTGCACTTTCTACAACAGAGGAAGAATACATTGCTGCTGCTAGATGTAGCACGCAGATGCTCTGGATGAAGAGTCAATTAGAGGACTATTATATCTTTGAGTATTTCAGAGGCACAAGCAATCAAACACGTGTAGCTCAAAACTGAAAAGGTAGAGTGCACTTTAGTGAATTAACGTTTGAAGTACTGCTTTGAAAATCTGAATTTTCTTGATTTTCCCCCCATCTGTCAGAATCATAATTGCTGTGCAATGATGTTTTTACTTTTTCATTAAATGATATGTGAAGCGTGCCTACGTGACTGTTTGTGTATCTGATTTTATCTATAAATATCACAAATCACACCATTTCACACTTTTCACCTCACGAACCTTTTATGCATTTATGTCGTCTCTTTGCTCTCCATCTAAACCCTAAACCTAAAACCTCTCTCTCAAGAACATCAATGGCATCTTCTTCATCAACATCTGCTCAGATGCAATCAACCATTGTTGGGTCTGTTACTAATGCTGAAGCTTACAAAGAACCTGTAAGAACTCTTCTCACTCCAACCATAGAACTGGAAGTTCTGAGTGAATGCTTCATAGACCTTGAGTCCATTGAAGAAAATGGATTTAATCTCTCCTCAACCATTCAAACTCAGAGTTGGACAAAGTACTTTGACAGGCTTATGGGTCCTGTTTATCCAACTTTGGTGAAAGAATTCTGGATACATGCTCAGGTGTGCCCTAAGTTCTTCCATTCTTCTGTCCTTGGAAAGGAGATTGTGATTACTGAGAAGGTGATCAGACAACTCATTGGATACTCTGAAACTGATGGTGAAACTAGTCTACAATCTGCTCGTGTGGATCTTGCTGATGTGTTTCAAGAAGTTACTACTTCTGGGGCACCAACTAGCAAAGTAAGGGAACTGAAGCCAGTCTACAGGATCTGGGCCAAGATTTTCATGAGTTCCATCTTTCACAGAAAATCATCAAATTCCCCAGACTATGTTAGTGCTGAACAATTATATTTTATGTTCTATATGAACAAGGGAAAGAAGGTGGACTTGCCTTATCTTCTGTTTAGTCACCTTCTGAATCATGTAAAGGAAACAAGAGAAGATGTAAGAGTCAAAGCTGGAAAAGTTAGGAATTGGATTCCTATGGGTAGGCTGATATCAGACATTCTAACAGAGAATGGTCTTGTGAAATATTTGTATGACACTGGTTTGACAGAGGATCTGTCTTATGTCATAGGTTCTGTCATAAATGGCAATACTCTGAAGAGAATGAAGGTCATCACAGAGCTTGCCAGCAAACCCAAGAAAATTGCTACTAAGCATGTAAGCAACAGAAGGATTCCTGTTGAAGATTTTCCAATGTTCACTGCTGATGAGCCTAGGCACATCATTCTGACATTCATTGATGAGTGTTTAAAAGAAGGTATTCCTCTGCCTGTGAACATAGTACAGAAGGAAGGAGAAGTTCTTCCTAATCCTGTTAGAGAAAGACGCTCAAAGAAAATTGCTGAAGAAGGATCTGAGGCTCAGCCAAAGAGAAAAGCCTCTGAAGATGCTGCCAAGCCTTAGAAGGTAAAGAAAGTGAAACCCACTCCTCCAGAAGCTAGTCTGGAAGACATAAGAGAAACTATTAAGCAGGTATTAACATCTGATCCAACTCCAACCATTCACTCTCCATTACCTTCACCTCCTCCATCACCTTCTAGATCACATTCATCTGTACCACCATCATCTGGAATTCATACATCTGAACCTCCTCCATCTCAAACTACACTTTCTCAACCATCTTCTGTACAAACTCCATCTGAACCACTTCAAACAAAAATCCAAGCAGAACATCAACAACAAGAACCATCTCAGCCAGAACCTCAACAATAACAACAACCAAAACCTCAACAACAACAACAAACACCACCAAAACAACAACAACAAACACCACCAGAACAACAACAACAATCACCAGAACATCAATCTCAACCCATCTCATTTGAACCTCCCCAACCAACACCATCTAAACATCCCTCAATAATAGAATAAACATTACCTGTTCCAGAACCATCAGATAACATTCTTGATCTGTAACCACTTGCAACCATGGTTGTTTTGTCATCCACCTCATGCCACTCCACTGAATCATCTGATTCTGAATCAGAAGTTCCATCACCCACTTGTTTACACATTCCTGATCCACTCAAACCTGCATTTTCTGATCTATCAGCACCTGAACAAATAAATCATAGACTTGCACTTCGTTCAAATTTCAACCTCTCATATTTTCAAAATTCATCCTCTGAAGCTGAAATTTCACCAACTCCTACACCTCAACTCACAATACCACAACCATCTGAACCTCAACAGTATGAACCTCAACCATCTGCATTTCAACCATCTGACCAACCACCATTTGATCAAACACCTCCTAATATCACTTGTGAACAACCTCAGCCAAGCTCTGAATCTACTGAGAAAGTGACCCCTGAGGAATTTCTTTACACCAACCCTAGATCAGATGTTGATAAACTGTTTGATAATTTCAAAAAGGAAGTTCGGATGGGGATTGCACGTGTGGAAGAAGAGTGTCTGTTCAGTATAGATCCTGCTAAGTCTGAAGCTGCTTGAGATAAATTTATCTCTAAGATCAACGTGGTGGCCTCTCATCTCAAGACAGTCTGTGCTGAAGATGCTAAGGCAAAGTTTGCTGAGTTGGTAAGACAAACTCTGATGAGCACTCAAAAACCATCAGTGCTGCTTCTGGAAGCTGCTCCTGCTGAAGACTCTCCATCTGAAGATGTTGCATCTGATATGGACATTGATGCATCTGCACCTGAAGTAAGGGCTGGAAATTCAGAACTTGTAAAAGAGGTTAAGGAAATCAAGTCCTGGATGATCAAACAAGAACAAACCACTGAAGAGATTAAGACTTGGATGGCCAAGCAAGAAGAGTCTACTTCAAAGATCACAGATCTTCTGACCCTGATTGCATCTCGTCAACCCTAGTTTCTTTTCATGTTTTTGCACTGCTGTTTTGAATCTGTTTTCTCTTGTTTGTTTGTTATCATCTATTATGTGAACCATCTGAATGAATGAAATTGTTTGCTGTGTTTTTCTTATATTATCTTTTCTGTCTTTACACATCTTTTTGATTATGACAAAAAGGGGGGAGAAAAAGAATCTGATTGTTCAATCCATAAGCAAATACTAAAACAAAATTCAGACATATTATTAACTATCTGTGAATTTAAGTCTTTCAGATTCTATTGTTTCATCTGACAAAATAAATTCATTGAAGTTATCCTGAGAATTACCCAATCAGACTCTGATTCTGAAATACACTCAAGCAAAAAGGGAAGTATTCTTTTCCTTAGAGTATTCATTTCAGGGGGAGATTCTTAATCTCAGGGGGAGTTATAATTATTATTTTTTATTATTGAACAAAATTTCTCATGTTTTGTCATCATCAAAAAGGGGGAGATTGTAAGAACACAGATTGTTTCTTAGTAATATCTCTATGTTTCGATGATAACTCTTATGAAATTTTGTATTAAAGAATTATATACTCTAAAATTCGGTCATGAATATTTGCTGCAGATAATTAAAGTATATATGCATCCAAGAGCAAATTAATCCGAACATAGAACTATGGAAGGCTCTGAAGAGTCAGAATCATCTTATAGAAGAATCCGAGCGTTGTCTGCAGAAGAATCTGAAGCAGAAGCTACAGAAGAATCTGAAGCAGAAGCTACAGAAGAATCTGAAGCAGAAGACTCTAATAAGATCTGAAGACTCTGAAGCATTAAAGAACTTTGTATGAGAGTTAAGAAGCACAGTTTTTCAGAAGACTCTGAGAGTACTACACGCTGCATGTACTGAGGATCTGATTCATAAAACTCTGCTCTGATAGAACTACACGCTAAAGCACACTTGCTGCCTTACTCTGATTCAGCAAAATCTGATGGGTATCCAAGACTATGATCATGCAAAATCTGATGATCAACTTTGCTGAAAAGAAATACTTGTTGAAGAAGAATTCAAAGTAATATCTTTTTATTTAGCTCAACGACTCTTTCCTCTTTCATGCTTGACACTAGAACACAGACCAAAAGCATTTCTCTGTGCATTCTACTTCCAGGAAAAGTCATGTGATGTAAAGACAAAAAGGTTCAGGCCTTTTCAGTACACAGCCTCCAATGTCAAGACTTTGTGGACTACTGTGCATATAAAAGCAAGTCTTCATCATCTTCTTAAAAGTGATCAACTACCAACGAATCTAAAAAAAAAACTCTTACAAGCTCTCATAAAATATTCTTATTGCTGAGTTTATTCTTTTGTTCTAAACATTAAGTGAAATATCACTGTTGTGATAAAGCTTGTTAGAAGCATTCATACACTTGTATTGATCTTACATTTTATTGTAATAGTTCCTTAAGAAGATCCAGTTGGGATCAGAAGTTCTTGAGAAGACTTTGAACAGTTGTTCTTAGTGCTTACTATTGCAATCAATTGATTAAATAGTGGATTAAGTCCTTGTTTGAGAAAGGAAAATCACTCTAGGTAGGATGGACTAGAGTAGTTGAGTTCAACGAACCAGGATAAAAACTACTTGTGTTTTTACTTCTAAGTTTTATCTACATACTTATTCAACCTCCCCCCCCCCCCCCTTCTAAGTATTTTCTCACATTCAGTTGGCATCAGAGCTCCGGTTCTGTGTGTGCTACCACTTCACAGTAAAGAAAAGATCCAGTGAGAAAAACTTTGATACTTATATTTGGTTGTTCATAATGGCTGATGTTTCAACATCTAACAAGTATGAAGAAAGAGACAGAATCAGTACCAAACCCCCTATGTTTGATGGGGAGAAATTTGATTATTGGAAAGACAGGATTGAAAGTTTTTTCCTTGGTTATGATGCTGATTTATGGGATTTGGTCATAGATGGATATGTTCATCCCCTTGATGGGAATGGCAAGAAAGTAGATAGAAAACTATGACAGAAGCCCAAAAGAAGGAATTTAGAAATCACCACAAGGCTAGAACAATATTGTTAAATGCAATATCTCACACTGAGTATAAAAAGATCACAAATAGAGAAACTGCATTTGACATGTTTGAGTCCTTGAAAATGACTCATGAGGGAAACTCTCAAGTCAAGGAGACAAAGGCTTTGACTCTAATTCAGAAGTATGAAGCTTTTAAGATGGAAGAAGCTGAATCTGTTGAAGCCATGTTCTCCAGATTTCAAATACTTACAGCTGGACTAAAGGTTCTGGATAAAGGTTACTCTACTGCTGATCACGTGAAGAAGATCATCAAAAGCTTACCTACCAGATGGAGACCTATGGTGACTGCACTGAAAATGGCTAAAGATCTGAATCAGATTTCCTTGGAGGAACTAATAAGCTCACTAAGGAGCCATAAAATTGAACTTGAGAAAGATGAGCCTCAGAAGAAAGGTAAGTCAATTGCCTTAAAATCTAATAAATCTGCTAAAGCGTTGCAGGTAATAGAGGAAAGCTCTGAAGAATCTTCATCTAAAGATGAAGATTAATTATCCATGTTGTCCAGAAGAATAAACAAACTCTGGAAGCATAAAGGAAAGAAGTTTAGAAACTTCAAGAAGCCTGACCAAAGAAAGGAATCTTCTGGACACAGAAGATCTGGCAAAAAGGAGGTTGTCTGCTACGAATGTAAAAAACCTGGGCATTACAAAAATGATTGTCCAAAGCTTCTGAAAGAAAAGCCTAAAAGAAAATTTGATAAGAAGAAGAAGGTTCTAATGGCAACCTGGGATGATTCAGATACATCTGAATCTGAATCTGAGGCCGAAGAAGAATGTGCCAAGGTAGCATTGATGGCAGACATAGAAGATCAGGAGGAAGGAATTTTAGGTTCTGAATCTGACTCTGAATCTGACTCTGACGCTGAAGAGGTAATGGCTAAACTCACTAAAGATGAACTTATCAAAGTGTTATCAGAGGTTCTGAAGAGCTATAATAATATTAAGCTCAAATACAAGGAGCGTCAAAGCAATCTTGTATCTGAGAATAATATTCTCAAATCAGAAGTGGCTGAGCTAAATGAAAAGAACTTAAAAATGAAAAATGATTTTGAATTAGCTCAACAAAACTCTGATTCTGAAACTGAGTCTGAATGCAAAAATATTTTGGAAAAGTATGACTACAGCTTTCAGAAGTTTCTTACTAAAAGCATAGACAGAAGCAAAATGGCTTCTATGATCTATGGAGTTTGCAGAAATAACAGAAAAGGAATTGGATATAAATCTTCCTCTGATTTAAATCCAAAATCTGTTGATAAAATTATCATCAAGAAGACTCCTTTATATTCCAATTTTAAATTTGGTCACTTGAATGATATTGAACACACTCGTTCTGAAAAGAACATTCATGTGTTTAAATCTAAGGCTAGTCAGAATAAACCCTATGTTGAAAAATAAAAGTTTAGACGAACCTTCAGAACAACTAACCCAAAAGGACCCAAGAAGATCTGGGTACCTAAGAGTAAAATAATTCCTATTGCAAATGTTCTTAGCAGCAAGATCAGGAGGCCAGTCATGGTACCTGGACTCTGGATGCTCGCGACATATGACGGGGGAAAGTTCTATGTTCCAAAGTCTAGAGCTTAGATCTGGAGGTGACGTGAAATTTGGAGGGAATCAGAAGGGCAAGATCATTGGATCTGGCACTATTGGAAATGGTAATCTTCCCTCTATCACTAATGTTTTACTTCTAGAAGGACTGAAGCATAATCTATTGTCCATAAGTCAATTAAGTGACAATGGTTATGACATAGTCTTTAATCAAAAATGTTGTAAAGCTATTAGTCAAAAGGATGGCTCAATCCTATTTAGTGGAAAGAGGAAAAACAACATTTATAAAATAAATCTTTCAGAACTTAAGGTTCAGAATGTTAAATGCCTCTTGTCTGTTAATGATGAGCAATGGGTCTGGCACAGAAGATTAGGGCATATTAATATGAGACGTATATCTCAGATTAATAAACTTAATCTTGTCAGAGGACTTCCTAAGTTGAAGTTTACCTCAGATGCTCTTTGTGAAGCATGTCAAAAAGGAAAGTTTTCAAAATCATCTTTTAAATCAAAAATGTTGTTTCTACTTCCAGACCATTAGAATTACTTCATATTGATCTGTTTGGACCAGTGAAAACTGCATCCATCAGTGGCAAGTATGGATTAGTCATTGTTGATGACTATAGTAGATGGACATGGGTAAAGTTCTTAAAACACAAGGATGAGTCACATTCTGTGTTCTTTGACTTCTGCAAACAAGTCCAGAATGAAAAAGACTTCAAAATTATAAAAGTCAGAAGTGATCATGGTGGTGAATTTGAAAACAAATACTTTGAAAATTATTTTAATGAAAATGGCATTGCTCATGATTTTTCCTATCCTAGAACTCCACAACGGAATGGAGTTGTAGAGAGGAAAAATAGAACTCTGCAAGAAATGGCCAGAACCATGATCAATGAGACTAATCTGGCAAAGCACTTTTGGGCAGAAGCAATCAACACAGCATGTTACATTCAGAACAGAGTGTCTGTAAGACCTCTTCTGGAAAAGACTCCCTATGAATTGTGGAGGAACAGAAAGCCCAACATTGCTTATTTTCATCCTTTTGGATGCATTTGCTATATGTTGATTACTAAAGAAAATCTGAACAAGTTTGATTCTAAAGCACAGAAGTGTTTCATGTTTGGGTATTCTGAACGCTCTAAAGGCTACAGAGTATACAATACTAAAACACAGATTGTGGAAGAATCTATTCATGTTAGATTTGATGATAAGCTTGGAATTAAAAAGCCAAAGCAGTTTGAAAATTCTACAAATAGAAAAGTAGTCTTCACAGACTCTGAAGGATCAGAGGCAGATAAAGCTCAAGTAAAGGAACCAGAAGCAACGCCAGATGCAATTCCTTTGACTTCTCAGATGAACAACTTAAACATTTCTGAAGAATCAACTGTTAGAGGATCATCTTCCAGAATCAAAGCTTCTCATCCAGAGAATGTGATCATTGGAAAGAAGGATGACCCTATCAGAACAAGATCCTTCCTCAGATCCTCTGAAGCATCATTATTTAGATTGGTGTCAGTACTTGAACCAACCACTATGGATGAAGCTCTGTAAGACAATGACTGGATTATTGCCATGCAAGAAGAGCTAAATTAGTTCACTAGAAATGATGTGTGGGACTTAATTCCAAGACCAAAAGGATTCAACATAATTGGAACTAAGTGGGTCTTCAGAAATAAGCTTAATGAGAAAGGAGAAGTTGAAAGAAATAAGGCAAGGCTTGTTGCTCAAGGGTACAGTCAACAAGAAGGTATTGATTACACTGAAACTTATGCTTCAGTGGCAAGGTTAAAATCTATACGCCTTCTTATTTCATTTGCTACACAATATAACATCACTCTATATCAGATGGATGTTAAAAGTGCCTTTTTAAATGGTATTATAGAAGAAGAAGTTTATGTTCACCAGCCTCCTGGTTTTGAGAGTGAAAAATTTCTAGAACATGTTTTCAAACTAAAGAAATCTCTGTATGGTTTAAAACAAGCTCCCAGAGCTTGGTATGAGAGGTTAAGCAATTTTCTTCTGGAGAAAAATTTCATCAGAGGCAAGGTGGACACAACACTCTTTTGTAAAACATTTAAGAAAGATCTTCTAATATGTCAAATATATGTGGATGATATTATATTTGGATCTACCAATACTATGCTGGGAAAGGAGTTTGCTCAATGTATGCAGGCAGAATTTGAAATGAGCATGATGGGAGAATTGAAATTCTTTCTGGGAATTCAAGTCAACCAAACTCCAGAGTGCACTTACATTCATCAGACCAAATATGTTAAAGAACTTATGAAGAAATTTAACATGACTGATAGTAAGATGGCAAAGACTCCCATGCATCCAACTAGTACACTAGGCAAGGAAGAGGTAAGTAAGAAAGTAGATCAGAAACTCTACAGAGGTATGATAGGATCTCTTCTCTACTTAACTGCTTCTAGACCTGACATTCTGTTCAGTGTATGTTTATGTGCAAGATTCCAATCAGATCCTAGAGAATCTCACTTAACTGTTGTTAAGAGGATTCTAAGGTATATGAAAGGTACTACTAACGTGGGTCTGTGTTACAGAAGATCTGATAAATATACATTAGTTGGATTCTGCGATGCTGACTATGCTGGAGATAGAGTAGAACATAAAAGTACTTCTGGAAGCTGTCAGTTCCTTGGAAGTCATCTGATCTCATGGTACAGCAAGAAGCAACCCACAATTTCACTTTCTACAACAGAGGCAGAATACATTGCTGCTGCTGGATGTAGCACGCAGATGCTCTGGATGAAGAGTCAATTAGAGGACTATTAGGTCTTTGAGTATTTCAGAGGCACAAGCAATCTAACACGTGTAGCTCAGAACTGAAAAGGTAGAGTGCACTTTACTGAATTAACGTTTGAAGTACATCTTTGAAAATATGAATTTTCTTGATTTTTCCCCCATCTGTCAGAATCATAATTGCTGTGCAATGATGTTTTTACTTTTTCATTAAATGCTATGTGAAGCGTGCCTATGTGACTGTTTGTGTATCTGATTTTATCTATAAATATCACAAATCACACCATTTCACACTTTTCACCTCACGAACCTTTTATGCATTTGTGTCGTCTCTTTGCTCTCCATCTAAACCCTAAACCTAAAACCTCTCTCTCAAGAACATCAATGGCATCTTCTTCATCAACATCTGCTCAGATGCAATCAACCATTGTTGGGTCTGTTACTAATGCTGAAGCTTACAAAGAACCTGTAAGAACTCTTCTCACTCCAACCATAGAGCTAGAAGTTCTGAGTGAATGCTTCATAGACCTTGAGTCCATTGAAGAAAATGGATTTAATCTCTCCTCAACCATTTAAACTCAGAGTTGGACAAAGTACTTTGACAGGCTTATGGGTCATGTTTATCCAACTTTGGTGAAAGAATTCTGGATACATGCTCAGGTGTGCCCTAAGTTCATCCATTCTTCTGTCCTTGGAAAGGAGATTGTGATTACTGAGAAGGTGATCAGACAACTCATTGGATACTCTGAAACTGATGGTGAAACCAGTCTACAATCTGCTCGTGTGGGTCTTGCTGATGTGTTTCAAGAAGTTACTACTTCTAGGGCACCAACTAGCAAAGTAAGGGAACTGAAGCCAGTCTATAGGATCTGGGCCAAGATTTTCATGAGTTCCATCTTTCACAGAAAATCATCAAATTCCCCAGACTATGTTAGTGCTGAACAACTATATTTTATGTTCTGTATGAGCAAGGGAAAGAAGGTGGACTTGCCTTATCTTCTGTTTAGTCACCTTCTGAATCATGTAAAGGAAATAAGAGAAGATGTAAGAGTTAAAGCTGGAAAAGTTAGGAATTGGATTCCTATGGGTAGGCTGATATCAGACATTCTAACAGAGAATGGTCTTGTGAAATATTTGTATGACACTGGTTTGATAGAGGATCTGTCTTATGTCATAGGTTCTGTCATAAATGGCAATACTCTAAAGAGAATGAAGGTCATCACAGAGCTTGCCAGCAAACCCAAGAAAATTGCTACTAAGCATGTAAGCAACAGAAGGATTCCTGTTGAAGATTTTCCAATGTTCACTGCTGATGAGCCTAGGCACATCATTCTGACATTCATTGATGAGTGTTTAAAAGAAGGTATTCCTCTGCCTGTGAACATAGTACAGAAGGAAGGAGAAGTTCTTCCTAATCCTGTTAGAGAAAGACGCTCAAAGAAAATTGCTGAAGAAGGATCTGAGGCTCAGCCAAAGAGAAAAGCCTTTGAAGATGCTGCCAAGCCTTAGAAGGTAAAGAAAGTGAAACCCACTCCTCCAGAAGCTAGTCTGGAAGACATAAGAGAAACTATTAAGCAGGTATTAACATCTGATCCAACTCCAACCATTCACTCTCCATTACCTTCACCTCCTCCATCACCTTCTAGATCACATTCATCTGTACCACCATCATCTGGAATTCATACATCTGAACCTCCTCCATCTCAAACTACACTTTCTCAACCATCTTCTGTACAAACTCCATCTGAACCACTTCAAACAAAAATCGAACCAGAACATCAACAACAAGAACCATCTCAGCCAGAACCTCAACAACAACAACAACAACAACAAACACCACCAGAACAACAACAACAATTACCAGAACATCAATCTCAACCCATCTCATCTGAACCTCCCCAACCAACACCATCTGAACATCCCTCAATAATAGAACAACCATTACCTGTTCCAGAACCATCAGATAACATTCTTGATCTGGAACCACTTGCAACCATGGTTGTCTTGTCATCCACCTTATGCCAATCCACTGAATCATTTGATTCTGAATCAGAAGTTCCATCACCCACTTGTTTACACATTTCTGATCCACTCAAACCTGCAATTTCTGATCTATCAGCACCTGAACAAATAAATCATAGACTTGCACTTCGTTCAAATTTTAACCTCTCAGATTTTCAAAATTCATCCTCTGAAGCTGAAATTTCACCAACTCCTACACCTCAACTCACAATACCACAACCTTCTGAACCTCAACAGTCTGAACCTCAACCATCTACATTTCAACCATCTGACCAACCACCATTTGATCAAACACCTCCTAATATCACTTGTGAACAACCTCAGCCAAGCTCTGAATCTACTGAGAAAGTGACCCCTGAGGAATTTCTTTACACTAACCCTAGATCAGATGTTGATAAACTGTTTGATAATTTCAAAAAGGAAGTTCGTATGGGGATTGCACGTGTGGAAGAAGAGTGTTTGTTCAGTATAGATCCTGCTAAGTCTGAAGCTGCTTGGGATAAATTTATCTCTAAGATCAACGTGGTGGCCTCTCATCTCAAGACAGTCTGTGCTGAAGATGCTAAGGCAAAGTTTGCTGAGTTGGTAAGACAAACTATGATGAGCATTCAAAAACCACCAGTGCTGCTTCTGGAAGCTGCTCCTGCTGAAGACTCTCCATCTGAAGATGTTGCATCTGATATGGACATTGATGCATCTGCACCTGAAGTAAGGGCTGACAATTCAGAACTTGTAAAAGAGGTTAAGGAAATCAAGTCCTGGATGATCAAACAAGAACAAACCACTGAAGAGATTAAGACTTGGATGGCCAAGCAAGAAGAGTCTACTTCAAAGATCACAGATCTTCTGACCCTGATTGCATCTCGTCAACCCTAGTTTCTTTTCATGATTTTGCACTGCTGTTTTGAATCTGTTTTCTCTTGTTTGTTTGTTGTCATCTATTATGTGAACCATCTGAATGAATGAAATTGTTTGCTGTGTTTTTCTTATATTATCTTTTCTGTCTTTACACATCTTTTTTATTATGACAAAAAGGGGGGAGAAAAAGAATCTGATTGTTCAATCCATAAGCAAATACTAAAACAAAATTCAGACATATTATTAACTATTTGTGAATTTAAGTCTTTCAGATTCTATTGTTTCATCTGACAAAATAAATTCATTGAAGTTATCCCGAGAATTACCCAATCAGACTCTGATTCTGAAATACACTCAAGCAAAAAGGGAAGTATTCTTTTCCTTAGAGTATTCATTTCAGGGGGAGATTCTTAATCTCAGGGGGAGTTATAATTATTATTTTTTATTATTGAACAAAATTTCTCATGTTTTGTCATCATCAAAAAGGGGGAGATTGTAAGAACACAGATTGTTTCTTAGTAATATCTCTATGTTTCGATGATAACTCTTATGAAATTTTGTATTAAAGAATTATATACTCTAAAATTTGTTCATGAATATTTGCTGCAGATAATTAAAGTATATATGCATCCAAGAGCAAATTAATCTGAACATAGAACTATGGAAGGCTCTGAAGAGTCAGAATCATCTTATAGAAGAATCTGAGCGCTGTCTGCAGAAGAATCTGAAGCAGAAGCTACAGAAGAATCTGAAGCAGAAGCTACAGACGAATCTGAAGCAGAAGACTCTAATAAGATCTGAAGACTCTGAAGCATTAAAGAAATTTGTATGAGAGTTAAGAAGCATAGTTTTTCAGAAGACTCTGAGAGTACTACACGCTGCATGTACTGAGGATCTGATTCATAAAACTCTGCTCTGATAGAACTACACGCTAAAGCACACTTGCGGCCTTACTCTGATTCAGCAAAATCTGATGGGTATCCAAGACTCTGATCATGCAAAATCTGATGATCAACTTTGCTGAAAAGAAATACTTGTTGAAGAAGAATTCAAAGTAATATCTTTTGATTTAGCTCAACGACTCTTTCCTCTTTCATGCTTGAAACTAGAACACAGACCAAAAGCATTTCTCTGTGCATTCTACTTCCAGGAAAAGTCATGTGATGTAAAGACAAAAAGGTTCAGGCCTTTTCAGTACACAGCCTCCAATGTCAAGACTTTGTGGACTACTGTGCATATAAAAGCAAGTCTTCATCATCTTCTTATAAGTGATCAACTACCAACGAATCTCAAAAAGAAACTCTTACAAGCTCTCATAAAATATTCTTATTGCTGAGTTTATTCTTTTGTTCTAAACATTAAGTGAAATATCACTGTTGTGATAAAGCTTGTTAGAATCATTCATACACTTGTATTGATCTTACATTTTATTGTAATAGTTCCTTAAGAAGATCCAGTTGGGATCAGAAGTTCTTGAGAAGACTTTGAACAGTTGTTCTTAGTGCTTACTATTGCAATCAGTTGATTAAATAGTGGATTAAGTCCTTGTTTGAGAAAGGAAAATCACTCTAAGTAGGATGGACTAGAGTAGTTGAGTTCAACGAACCAGGTTAAAAATATTTGTGTTTTTACTTCTAAGTTTTATCTACATACTTATTCAACCCCCCCCCCCCCCCCCTTCTCAGTATTTTCTCACCTTCAGTAGGCATCAGAGCTCTGGTTCTGTGTGTGCTACCACTTCACAGTAACAGAAAAGATCCAGTGAGAAAAACTTTGATACTTATATTTGGTTGTTCATGATGGATGATGTTTCAACATCTAACAAGTATGAAGAAAGAGACAGAATCAGTACCAAAACCCCTATGTTTGATGGTGAGAAATTTGATTATTGGAAAGACAGGATTGAAAGTTTTTTCCTTGGTTATGATGCTGATTTATGGGATTTGGTCATATATGGATATGTTCATCCCATTGATGGGAATAGAAAGAAAGTAGATAGGAAATCTATGACAGAAGCCTAAAGAAGGAATTTAGAAATCACCACAAGGCTAGAACAATATTGTTAAATGAAATATCTCACACTGAGTATGAAAAGATCACAAATAGAGAAACTGCATTTGACATGTTTGAGTCCTTGAAAATGACTCATGAGGGAATCTCTCAAGTCAAGGAGACAAAGGCTCTGGCTCTAATTCAGAAGTATGAAGCTTTCAAGATGGAAGAAGTTGAATCTGTTGAAGCCATGTTCTCCAGATTTCAAATACTTACAGCTGGACTAAAGGTTCTGGATAAAGGTTACTCTATTTCTGATCACGTGAAGAAGATCATCAGAAGCTTACCTACCAGATGGAGACCTATGGTGACTGCGCTGAAAATGGCTAAAGATCTGAATCAGATTTCCTTGGAGGAACTAATCAGATCACTAAGGAGCCATGAAATTGAACTTGAGGAAGATGAGCCTCAGAAGAAAGGTAAGTCAATTGCCTTAAAATCTAATAAATCTGCTAAACAGTTGCAGGTAATAGAGGAAAGCTCTGAAGAATCCTCATCTGAAGATGAAGATGAATTATCCATGTTGTCCATAAGAATAAACAAACTCTGGAAGCATAAAGGAAAGAAGTTTAGAAACTTCAAGAAGCCTGACCAAAGAAAGGAATCTTCTGGACACAGAAGATCTGGCAAAAAGGAGGTTGTCTGCTACGAATGTAAAAAACCTGGGCATTACAAAAATGATTGTCCAAAGCTTCTGAAAGAAAAGCCTAAAAGAAAATTTGATAAGAAGAAGAAGGTTCTAATGGCAACCTGGGATGATTCAGATACATCTGAATCTGAATCTGAGGCAGAAGAAGAATGTGCCAATGTAGCATTGATGGAAGACATAGAAGATCAGGAGGAAGGAATTTTAGGTTCTGAATCTGACTCTGAATCTGACTCTGATGCTGAAGAGGTAATGGCTAAACTCACTAAAGATGAACTTATCAAAGTGTTATCAGAGGTTCTGAAGAGCTATAAAAATATTAAGCTCAAATACAAGGAGCGTCAAAGCAATCTTGTATCTGAGAATAATATTCTCAAATCAGAAGTGGCTGAGCTAAATGAAAAGAACTTAAAAATGAAAAATGATTTTGAATTAGCTCAACAAAACTCTGATTCTGAAACTGAGTCTGAATGCAAAAATATTTTGGAAAAGTATGACTACAGCTTTCAGAAGTTTCTTACTAAAAGCATAGACAGAAGCAAAATGTCTTCTATGATCTATGGAGTTTGCAGAAATAACAGAAAAGGAATTGGATATAAATCTTCCTCTGATTTAAATCCAAAATCTGTTGATAAAATTATCATCAAGAAGACTCCTTTATATTCCAATTTTAAATTTGGTCACTTGAATGATATTGAACACACTCGTACTAAAAAGAACATTCATGTGTTTAAATCTAAGGTTAGTCAGAATAAACCCTATGTTGAAAAACAGAAGTTTAGACAAACCTTCAGAACAACTAACCCAAAAGGACCCAAGAAGATCTGGGTACCTAAGAGTAAAATAATTCATGTTGCAGATGTTCTTAGCAGCAAGATCAGGAGGCCAGTCATGGTACCTGGACTCTGGATGCTCGCGACATATGACGGGAGAAAGGTCTATGTTCCAAAGTCTGGAGCTTAGATCTGGAGGTGACGTGAAATTTGGAAGGAATCAGAAGGGCAAGATCATTGGATCTGGCACTATTGGAAATGGTAATCTTCCCTCTATCACTAATGTTTTACTTCTAGAAGGACTGAAGCATAATCTATTGTCCATAAGTCAATTAAGTGACAATGGTTATGACATAGTCTTTAATCAAAAATGTTGTAAAGCTATTAGTCAAAAGGATGGCTCAATCCTATTTAGTGGAAAGAGGAAAAACAACATTTATAAAATAAATCTTTCAGAACTTAAGGTTCAGAATGTTAAATGCCTCTTGTCTGTTAATGAGGAGCAATGGGTCTGGCACAGAAGATTAGGGCATATTAATATGAGACGTATATCTCAGATTAATAAACTTAATCTTGTCAGAGGACTTCCTAAGTTGAAGTTTACCTCAGATGCTCTTTGTGAAGCATGTCAAAAAGGAAAGTTTTCAAAATCATCTTTTAAATCAAAAATGTTGTTTCTACTTCCAGACCATTAGAATTACTTCATATTGATCTGTTTGGACTAGTGAAAACTGCATCCATCAGTGGCAAGTATGGATTAGTCATTGTTGATGACTATAGTAGATGGACATGGGTAAAGTTCTTAAAACACAAGGATGAGTCACATTCTGTGTTCTTTGACTTCTGCAAACAAGTCCAGAATGAAAAAGACTTCAAAATTATAAAAGTCAGAAGTGATCATGGTGGTGAATTTGAAAACAAATACTTTGAAAAATATTTTAATGAAAATGGCATTGCTCATGATTTTTCCTGTCCTAGAACTCCACAACAGAATGGAGTTGTAGAGAGGAAAAATAGAACTCTGCAAGAAATGGCCAGAACCATGATCAATGAGACTAATCTGGCAAAGCACTTTTGGGCAGAAGCAATCAACACAACATGTTACATTCAGAACAGAGTGTCTGTAAGACCTCTTCTGGAAAAGACTCCCTATGAATTGTGGAGGAACAGAAAGCCCAACATTGCTTATTTTCATCCTTTTGGATGCATTTGCTATATGTTGAATACTAAAGAAAATCTGAACAAGTTTGATTCTAAAGCACAGAAGTGTTTCATGCTTGGGTATTCTGAACGCTCTAAAGGCTACAGAGTATACAATATTGAAACTTAGATTGTGGAAGAATCTATTCATGTTAGATTTGATGATAAGCTTGGAATTAAAAAGCCAAAGCAGTTTGAAAATTCTACAGATAGAAAAGTAGTCTTCACAGACTCTAAAGGATCAGAGGCAGACAAAGCTCAAGTAAAGGAACCAGAAGCAATGCCAGATGCAATTCCTTTGACTTCTCAGATAAACAACTTAAACATTTCTGAAGAATCAACTGTTAGAGGATCATCTTCCAGAATCAAAGCTTCTCATCCAGAGAATGTGATCATTGGAAAGAAGGATGACCCTATCAGAACAAGATCCTTCCTCAGATCCTCTGAAGCATCATTATTTGGATTGGTGTCAGTAATTGAACCAACCATTGTGGATGAAGCTCTGCAAGACAATGACTGGATTATTGCCATGCAAGAAGAGCTAAATCAGTTCACTAGAATTGATGTGTGGGACTTAGTTCCAAGACCAAAAGGATTCAACATAATTGGAGCTAAGTGGGTCTTTAGAAATAAGCTTAATGAGAAAGTAGAAGTTGAAAGAAATAAGGCAAGGCTTGTTGCTTAAGGGTACAGTCAACAAGAAGGTATTGATTACACTGAAACCTATGCTCCAGTGGCAAGGTTAAAATCTATACGCCTTCTTATTTCATTTGCTACACAATATAACATCACTCTATATCAGATGGATGTTAAAAGTGCCTTTCTAAATGGTATTATAGAAGAAGAAGTTTATGTTCACCAGCCTCCTGGTTTTGAGAGTGAAAAATTTCCAAAACATGTTATCAAACTAAAGAAATCTCTGTATGGTTTAAAACAAGCTCCCAGAGCTTGGTATGAGAGGTTAAGCAATTTTCTTCTGGAGAAAAATTTCATCATAGGCAAGGTGGACACAACACTCTTTTGTAAAACATTTAAGAAAGATTTTCTAATATGTCAAATATATGTGGATGATATTATATTTGGATCTACCAATACTATGCTGGGAAAGGAGTTTGCTCAATGTATGCAGGCAGAATTTGAAATGAGCATGATGGGAGAATTGAAATTCTTTCTGGGAATTCAAGTCAACCAAACTCCAAAGTGCACTTACATTCATCAGACCAAATATGTTAAAGAACTTCTGAAGAAATTTAACATGACTGATAGTAAGATGGCAAAGACTCCCATGCATCCAACTAGTACACTAGGCAAGGAAGAGGTAAGTAAGAAAGTAGATCAGAAACTCTACAGAGGTATGATAGGATCTCTTCTCTACTTAACTGCTTCTAGACCTGACATTCTGTTCAGTGTATGTTTATGTGCAAGATTCCAATCAGATCCTAGAGAATCTCACTTAACTGCTGTTAAGAGGATTCTAAGGTATATGAAAGGTACTACTAACGTGGGTCTGTGTTACAGAAGATCTGATAAATATACATTAGTTGGATTCTGTGATGCTGACTATGCTGGAGATAGAGTAGAACATAAAAGTACTTCTGGAAGCTGTCAGTTCCTTGGAAGTCATCTGATCTCATGGTACAGCAAGAAGCAACCCACAATTTCACTTTCTACAACAGAGGCAGAATACATTGCTGCTGCTGGATGTAGCACGCAGATGCTCTGGATGAAGAGTCAATTAGAGGACTATTAGATCTTTGAGTATTTCAGAGGCACAAGCAATCAAACACGTGTAGCTCAGAACTGAAAAGGTAGACTGCACTTTACTGAATTAACGTTTGAAGTACATCTTTGAAAATCTGAATTTTCTTGATTTTCCCCCCATCTGTCAGAATCATAATTGTTGTGCAATGATGTTTTTACTTTTTCATTAAATGCTATGTGAAGCGTGCCTATGTGACTGTTTGTGTATCTGATTTTATCTATAAATATCACAAATCACACCATTTCACACTTTTCACCTCACGAACCTTTTATGCATTTGTGTCGTCTCTTTGCTCTCCATCTAAACCCTAAACCAAAAACCTCTCTCTCAAGAACATCAATGGCATCTTTTTCATCAACATCTGCTCAGATGCAATCAACCATTGTTGGGTCTGTTACTAATGCTGAAGCTTACAAAGAACCTGTAAGAACTCTTCTCACTCCAACCATAGAGCTAGAAGTTCTGAGTGAATGCTTCATAGACCTTGAGTCCATTGAAGAAAATGGATTTAATCTCTCCTCAACCATTCAAACTCAGAGTTGGACAAAGTACTTTGACAGGCTTATGGGTCATGTTTATCCAACTTTGGTGAAAGAATTCTGGATACATGCTCAGGTGTGCCCTAAGTTCATCCATTCTTCTGTCCTTGGAAAGGAGATTGTGATTACTGAGAAGGTGATCAGACAACTCATTGGATACTCTGAAACTGATGGTGAAACCAGTCTACAATCTGCTCGTGTGGATCTTGCTGATGTGTTTCAAGAAGTTACTACTTCTGGGGCACCAACTAGCAAAGTAAGGGAACTGAAGCCAGTCTACAGGATCTGGGCCAAGATTTTCATGAGTTCCATCTTTCACAGAAAATCATCAAATTCCCCAGACTATGTTAGTGCTGAACAACTATATTTTATGTTCTGTATGAGCAAGGGAAAGAAGGTGGACTTGCCTTATCTTCTGTTTAGTCACCTTCTGAATCATGTAAAGGAAATAAGAGAAAATGTAAGAGTCAAAGCTGGAAAAGTTAGGAATTGGATTCCTATGGGTAGGCTGATATCAGACATTCTAACAGAGAATGGTCTTGTGAAATATTTGTATGACACTGGTTTGATAGAGGATCTGTCTTATGTCATAGGTTCTGTCATAAATGGCAATACTCTAAAGAGAATGAAGGTCATCACAGAGCTTGCCAGCAAACCCAAGAAAATTGCTACTAAGCATGTAAGCAACAGAAGGATTCCTGTTGAAGATTTTCCAATGTTCACTGCTGATGAGCCTAGGCACATCATTCTGACATTCATTGATGAGTGTTTAAAAGAAGGTATTCCTCTGCCTGTGAACATAGTACAGAAGGAAGGAGAAGTTCTTCCTAATCCTGTTAGAGAAAGACGCTCAAATAAAATTGCTGAAGAAGGATCTGAGGCTCAGCCAAAGAGAAAAGCCTCTGAAGATGCTGCCAAGCCTTAGAAGGTAAAGAAAGTGAAACCCACTCCTCCAGAAGCTAGTCTGGAAGACATAAGAGAAACTATTAAGCAGGTATTAACATCTGATCCAACTCCAACCATTCACTCTCCATTACCTTCACCTCCTCCATCACCTTCTAGATCACATTCATCTGTACCACCATCATCTGGAATTCATACATCTGAACCTCCTCCATCTCAAACTACACTTTCTCAACCATCTTCTGTACAAACTCCATCTGAACCACTTCAAACAAAAATCCAACCAGAACATCAACAACAAGAACCATATCAGCCAGAACCTCAACAACAACAACCAGAACCTCAACAACAACAACAACAACAACAAACACCACCAGAACAACAACAACAACAATTACCAGAACATCAATCTCAACCCATCTCATCTGAACCTCCCCAACCAACACCATCTGAACATCCCTCAATAATAGAACAACCATTACCTGTTCCAGAACAATCAGATAACATTCTTGATCTGGAACCACTTGCAACCATGGTTGTCTTGTCATCCACCTCATGCCAATCCACTGAATCATTTGATTCTGAATCAGAAGTTCCATCACCCACTTGTTTACACATTCCTGATCCACTCAAACCTACATTTTCTGATCTATCAGCACCTGAACAAATAAATCATAGACTTGCACTTCGTTCAAATTTCAACCTCTCAGATTTTCAAAATTCATCCTCTGAAGCTGAAATTTCACCAACTCCTACACCTCAACTCACAATACCACAACCATCTGAACCTCAACAGTCTGAACCTCAACCATCTGCATTTCAACCATCTGACCAACCACCATTTGATCAAACACCTCCTAATATCACTTGTGAACAACCTCAGCCAAACTCTGAATCTTCTGAGAAAGTGACCCCTGAGGAATTTCTTTACACCAACCCTAGATTAGATGTTGATAAACTGTTTGATAATTTCAAAAAGGAAGTTCGTATGGGGATTGCACGTGTGGAAGAAGAGTGTCTGTTCAGTATAGATCCTGCTAAGTCTGAAGCTGCTTAGGATAAATTTATCTCTAAGATCAACGTGGTGGCCTCTCATCTCAAGACAGTCTGTGCTGAAGATGCTAAGGCCAAGTTTGCTGAGTTGGTAAGACAAACTCTGATGAGCATTCAAAAACCACCAGTGCTGCTTCTGGAAGCTGCTCCTGCTGAAGACTCTCCATCTGAAGATGTTGCATCTGATATAGACATTGATGCATCTGCACCTGAAGTAAGGGCTGACAATTCAGAACTTGTAAAAGAGGTTAAGGAAATCAAGTCCTGAATGATCAAACAAGAACAAACCACTGAAGAGATTAAGACTTGGATGGCCAAGCAAGAAGAGTCTACTTCAAAGATCATAGATCTTCTGACCCTGATTGCATCTCGTCAACCCTAGTTTCTTTTCATGTTTTTGAACTGCTGTTTTGAATCTGTTTTCTCTTGTTTGTTTGTTATCATCTATTATGTGAACCATCTGAATGAATGAAATTGTTTGCTGTGTTTTTCTTATATTATCTTTTCTGTCTTTACACATCTTTTTTATTATGACAAAAAGGGGGGAGAAAAAGAATCTGATTGTTCAATCCATAAGCAAATACTAAAGCAAAATTCAGACATATTATTAACTATCTGTGAATTTAAGTCTTTCAGATTCTATTGTTTCATCTGACAAAATAAATTCATTTAAGTTATCCTGAGAATTACCCAATCAGACTCTGATTCTGAAATACACTCAAGCAAAAAGGGAAGTATTCTTTTCCTTAGAGTATTCATTTCAGGGGGAGATTCTTAATCTCAAGGGGAGTTATAATTATTATTTTTTATTATTGAACAAAATTTCTCATGTTTTGTCATCATCAAAAAGGGGGAGATTGTAAGAACACAGATTGTTTCTTAGTAATATCTCTATGTTTCGATGATAACTCTTATGGAATTTTGTATTAAAGAATTATATACTCTAAAATTTTTTCATGAATATTTGCTACAGATAATTAAAGTATATATGCATCCAAGAGCAAATTAATCCGAACATATAACTATGGAAGGCTTTGAAGAGTCAGAATCATCTTATAGAAGAATCTGAGTGTTGTCTGCAGAAGAATCTGAAGCAGAAGCTACATAAGAATCTGAAGCAGAAGCTACATAAGAATCTGAAGCAGAAGCTACAAACGAATCTGATGCAGAAGACTCTAATAAGATCTGAACACTCTGATGCATTAAAGAAATTTGTATGAGAGTTAAGAAGCACAGTTTTTCAGAAGACTCTGAGAGTACTACACGCTGCATGTACTGAGGATCTGATTCATAAAACTCTGCTCTGATAGAACTACACGCTAAAGCACACTTGCTGCCTTACTCTGATTCAGCAAAATCTGATGGGTATCCAAGACTCTGATCATGCAAAATCTGATGATCAACTTTGCTGAAAAGAAATACTTGTTGAAGAAGAATTCAAAGTAATATCTTTTGATTTAGCTCAACGACTCTTTCCTCTTTCATGCTTGAAACTAGAACACAAACCAAAAGCATTTCTCTGTGCATTCTACTTCCAGGAAAAGTCATGTGATGTAAAGACAAAAAGGTTCAGGCATTTTCAGTACACAGCCTCCAATGTCAAGACATTGTGGACTACTGAGCATATAAAAGCAAGTCTTCATCATCTTCTTATAAGTGATCAACTACCAACGAATCTCAAAAGGAAACTCTTACAAGCCCTCATAAAATATTCTTATTGCTGAGTTTATTCTTTTGTTCTAAACATTAAGTGAAATATCACTGTTGTGATAAAGCTTGTTAGAAGCATTCATACACTTGTATTGATCTTACATTTTATTGTAATAGTTCCTTAAGAAGATCCAGTTGGGATCAGAAGTTCTTGAGAAGACTTTGAACAGTTGTTCTTAGTGCTTACTATTGCAATCAGTTGATTAAATAGTGGATTAAGTCCTTGTTTGAGAAAGGAAAATCACTCTAGGTAGGATGGACTAGAGTAGTTGAGTTCAACGAACCAGGATAAAAATATTTGTGTTTTTACTTCTAAGTTTTATCTACATACTTATTCAACCCCCCCCCCCCCCTTCTAAGTATTTTCTCACCTTCAGTTGGCATCAGAGCTCCGGTTCTGTGTGTGCTACCACTTCACAGTAACAGAAAAGATCCAGTGAGAAAAACTTTGATACTTATATTTGGTTGTTCATGATGGCTGATGTTTCAACATCTAACAAGTATGAAGAAAGAGAGAGAATCAGTACCAAACCCCCTATGTTTGATGGGGAGAAATTTGATTATTGGAAAGACAGGATTGAAAGTTTTTTCCTTGGTTATGATGCTGATTTATGGGATTTGGTCATAGATGGATATGTTCATCCCATTGATGGGAATGGCAAGAAAGTAGATAGGAAATCTATGACAGAAGCCCAAAAGAAGGAATTTAGAAATCACCACAAGGCTAGAACAATATTGTTAAATGCAATATCTCACACTGAGTATGAAAAGATCACAAATAGAGAAACTGCATTTGACATGTTTGAGTCCTTGAAAATGACTCATGAGGGAAACTCTCAAGTCAAGGAGACAAAGGCTCTGGCTCTAATTCAGAAGTATGAAGCTTTCAAGATGGAAGAAGCTGAATCTGTTGAAGCCATGTTCTCCAGATTTCAAATACTTACAGCTGGACTAAAGGTTCTGGATAAAGGTTACTCTACTGCTGATCACGTGAAGAAGATCATCAGAAGCTTACCTACCAGATGGAGACCTATGGTGACTGCGCTGAAAATGGCTAAAGATCTGAATCAGATTTCCTTGGAGGAACTAATCAGCTCAGTAAGGAGCCATGAAATTGAACTTGAGGAAGATGAGCCTCAGAAGAAAGGTAAGTCAATTGCCTTAAAATCTAATAAATCTGCTAAAGCGTTGCAGGTAATAGAGGAAAGCTCTGAAGAATCCTCATCTGAAGATGAAGATGAATTATCCATGCTGTCCAGAAGAATAAACAAACTCTGGAAGCATAAAGGAAAGAAGTTTAGAAACTTCAAGAAGCCTGACCAAAGAAAGGAATCTTCTGGACACAGAAGATCTGGCAAAAAGGAGGTTATCAGCTACGAATGTAAAAAACCTGGGCATTACAAAAATGATTGTCCAAAGCTTTTGAAAGAAAAGCCTAAAAGAAAATTTGATAAGAAGAAGAAGGTTCTAATGGCAACCTGGGATGATTCAGATACATCTGAATCTGAATCTGAGGCAGAAGAAGAATGTGCTAATGTAGCATTGATGGCAGACATAGAAGATCAGGAGGAAGGAATTTTAGGTTCTGAATCTGACTCTGATGCTGAAGAGGTAATGGCTAAACTCACTAAAGATGAACTTATCAAAGTGTTATCAGAGGTTCTGAAGAGCTATAATAATATTAAGCTCAAATACAAGGAGAGTCAAAGCAATCTTGTATCTGAGAATAATATTCTCAAATCAGAAGTGGCTGAGCTAAATGAAAAGAACTTAAAAATGAAAAATGATTTTGAATTAGCTCAACAAAAATCTGATTCTGAAACTGAGTCTAAATGCAAAAATATTTTGGAAAAGTATGACTACAGCTTTCAGAAGTTTCTTACTAAAAGCATAGACAGAAGCAAAATGGCTTTTATGATCTATGGAGTTAGGAGAAAAAATAGAAAAGAAATTGGATATAAATCTTCCTCTGATTTAAATCCAAAATTTGTTGATAAAATTATCATCAAGAAGACTCCTTTATATTCCAATTTTAAATTTGGTCACTTGAATGATATTGAACACACTCGTTCTGAAAAGAACATTCATGTGTTTAAATCTAAGGCAAGTCAGAATAAACCCTATGTTGAAAAACAGATGTTTAGACGAACCTTCAGAACAACTAACCCAAAAGGACCCAAGAAGATCTGGGTACCTAAGAGTAAAATAATTCATGTTGCAGATGTTCTTAGCAGCAAGATCAGGACGCCAGTCATGGTACTTGGACTCTGGATGCTCGCGACATATGACGGGAGAAAGGTCAATGTTCCAAAGTCTGGAGCTTAGATCTGGAGGTGACGTGAAATTTGGAGGGAACAGAAGGGCACGATCATTGGATCTGGCACTATTTGAAATGGTAATCTTCCCTCTATCACTAATGTTTTACTTGTAGAAGGACTGAAGCATAATCTATTGTCCATAAGTCAATTAAGTGACAATGGTTATGACATAGTCTTTAATCAAAAATGTTGTAAAGCTATTAGTCAAAAGGATGGCTCAATCCTATTTAGTGGAAAGAGGAAAAACAACATTTATAAAATAAATCTTTCAGAACTTAAGGTTCAGAATGTTAAATGCCTCTTGTCTGTTAATGAGGAGCAATGGGTCTGGCACAGAAGATTAGGGCATATTAATATGAGACGTATATCTCAGATTAATAAACTTAATCTTGTCAGAGGACTTCCTAAGTTGAAGTTTACCTCAGATGCTCTTTGTGAAGCATGTCAAAAAGGAAAGTTTTCAAAATCATCTTTTAAATCAAAAATGTTGTTTCTACTTCCAGACCATTAGAATTACTTCATATTGATCTGTTTGGACCAGTGAAAACTGCATCCATCAGAGGCAAGAAGTATGGATTAGTCATTGTTGATGACTATAATAGATGGACATGGGTAAAGTTCTTAAAACACAAGGATGGGTCACATTCTGTGTTCTTTGACTTCTGCAAACAAGTCCAGAATGAAAAAGACTTCAAAATTATAAAATTCAGAAGTGATCATGGTGATGAATTTGAAAACAAACACTTTGAAAAATATTTTAAGGAAAATGGCATTGCTCATGATTTTTCCTGTCCTAGAACTCCACAACATAATGGAGTTGTAGAGAGGAAAAATAGAACTCTGCAAGAAATGGCCAGAACCATGATCAATGAGACTAATCTAGCAAAGCACTTTTGGGCAGAAGCAATCAACACAGCATGTTACATTCAGAACAGAGTGTCTGTAAGACCTCTTCTGGAAAAGACTCCCTATGAATTGTGGAGGAACAGAATGCCCAACATTGCTTATTTTCATCCTTTTGGATGCATTTGCTATATGTTGAATACTAAAGAAAATCTGAACAAGTTTGATTCTAAAGCACAGAAGTGTTTCATGCTTGGGTATTCTGAACGCTCTAAAGGCTACAGAGTATACAATATTGAAACACAGATTATGGAAGAATCTATTCATGTTAGATTTGATGATAAGCTTGGAATTAAAAAGCCAAAGCAGTTTGAAAATTCTACAGATAGAAAAGTAGTCTTCACAGACTCTGAAGGATCAGAGGCAGACAAAGCTCAAGTAAAGGAACCAGAAGCAACGCCAGATGCAATTCCTTTGACTTCTCAGATGAACAACTTAAACATTTCTGAAGAATCAACTATTAGAGGATCATCTTCCAGAATCAAAGCTTCTCATCCAGAGAATGTGATCATTGGAAAGAAGGATGACCCTATCAGAACAAGATCCTTCCTCAGATCCTCTGAAGCATCATTATTTGGATTGGTGTCAGTAATTGAACCAACCACTGTGGATGAAGCTCTGAAAGATAATGACTAGATTTTTTCCATGCAAGAAGAGCTAAATCAGTTCACTAGAAATGATGTGTGGGACTTAGTTCCAAGACCAAAAGGATTCAACATAATTGGAACTAAGTGGGTCTTCAGAAATAAGCTTAATGAGAAAGGAGAAGTTGAAAGAAATAAGGCAAGGCTTGTTGCTCAAGGGTACAGTCAACAAGAAGGTATTGATTACACTGAAACTTATGCTCCAGTGGAAAGGTTAAAATCTATACGCCTTCTTATTTCATTTGCTACACAATATAACATCACTCTATATCAGATGAATGTTAAAAGTGCCTTTCTAAATGGTATTATAGAAGAAGAAGTTTATGTTCACCAGCCTCCTGGTTTTGAGAGTGAAAAATTTCCAATACATGTTTTCAAACTAAAGAAATCTCTGTATGGTTTAAAACAAGCTCCCAGAGCTTGGTATGAGAGGTTAAGCAATTTTCTTCTGGAGAAAAATTTCATCAGAGGCAAGGTGGACACAACACTCTTTTGTAAAACATTTAAGAAAGATCTTCTAATATGTCAAATATATGTGGATGATATTATATTTGGATCTACCAATACTATGCTGGGAAAGGAGTTTGCTCAATGTATGCAGGCAGAATTTGAAATGAGCATGATGGGAGAATTGAAATTCTTTCTGGGAATTCAAGTCAACCAAACTCCAGAGTGCACTTACATTCATCAGACCAAATATGTTAAAGAACTTCTGAAGAAATTTAACATGACTGATAGTAAGATGGAAAAGACTCCCATGCATCCAACTAGTACACTAGGCAAGGAAGAGGTAAGTAAGAAAGTAGATCAGAAACTCTACAGAGGTATGATAGGATCTCTTCTCTACTTAACTGCTTCTAGACCTGACATTCTGTTCAGTGTATGTTTATGTGCAAGATTCCAATCAGATCCTAGAGAATCTCACTTAACTGCTGTTAAGAGGATTCTAAGGTATCTGAAAGGTACTACTAACGTGGGTCTGTGTTACAGAAGATCTGATAAATATACATTAGTTGGATTCTATGATGCTGACTATGCTAGAGACAGAGTAGAACATAAAAGTACTTCTGGAAGCTGTCAGTTCCTTGGAAGTCATCTGATCTCATGGTACAGCAAGAAGCAACCCACAATTGCACTTTCTACAATAGAGGCAGAATACATTGCTGCTGCTGGATGTAGCACGCAGATGCTCTAGATGAAGAGTCAATTAGAGGACTATTAGATCTTTGAGAATTTCAGAGGCACAAGCAATCAAACACGTGTAGCTCAGAACTGAAAAGGTAGAGTGCACTTTACTAAATTAACGTTTGAAGTACTGCTTTGAAAATATGAATTTTCTTGATTTTCCCCCCATCTGTCAGAATCATAATTGTTGTGCAATGATGTTTTTACTTTTTCATTAAATGATATGTGAAGCGTGCCTATGCGACTGTTTGTGTATCTGATTTTATCTATAAATATCACAAATCACACCATTTCACACTTTTCACCTCACGAACCTTTTATGCATTTATGTCGTCTCTTTGCTCTCCATCTAAACCCTAAACCTAAAACCTCTCTCTCAAGAACATCAATGGCATCTTCTTCATCAACATCTGCTCAGACGCAATCAACCATTGTTGGGTCTGTTACTAATGCTGAAGCTTACAAAGAACCTGTAAGAACTCTTCTCACTCCAACCATAGAACTAGAAGTTCTGAGTGAATGCTTCATAGACCTTGAGTCTATTGAAGAAAATGGATTTAATCTCTCCTCAACCATTCAAACTCAGAGTTGGACAAAGTACTTTGATAGGCTTATGGGTCCTGTTTATCCAACTTTGGTGAAAGAATTCTGGATACATGCTCAGGTGTGCCCTAAGTTCATCCATTCTTCTGTCCTTGGAAAGGAGATTGTGATTACTGAGAAGCTGATCAGACAACTCATTGGATACTCTGAAACAGATGGTGAAGCCAGTCTACAATCTGCTCGTGTGGATCTTGCTGATGTGTTTCAAGAAGTTACTACTTCTGGGGTACCAACTAGCAAAGTAAGCGAACTGAAGCCAGTCTACAGGATCTGGGCCAAGATTTTCATGAGTTCCATCTTTCACAGAATATCATCAAATTCCCCAGACTATGTCAGTGCTAAACAACTATATTTTATGTTCTGTATGAGCAAGGGAAAAAAGGTGGACTTGCCTTATCTTCTGTTTAGTCAACTTCTGAATCATGTAAAGGAAACAAGAGAAGATGTAAGAGTCAAAGCTGGAAAAGTTAGGAATTGGATTCCTATGGGTAGGCTGATATCAGACATTCTAACAGAGAATGGTCTTGTGAAATATTTGTATGACACTGGTTTGATAGAGGATTTGTCTTATGTCATAGGCTCTGTCATAAATGGTAATACTCTGAAGAGAATGAAGGTCATCACAGAGCTTGCCAGCAAACCCAAGAAAATTGCTACTAAGCATGTAAGCAACAGAAGGATTCCTGTTGAAGATTTTCCAATGTTCACTGCTGATGAGCCTAGGCACATCATTCTGACATTCAGTGCTGAGTGTTTAAAAGAAGGTATTCCTCTGCCTGTGAACATAGTACAGAAGGAAGGAGAAGTTCTGCCTAATCCTGTTAGAGAAAGACGCTCAAAGAAAATTGCTGAAGAAGGATCTGAGGCTCAGCCAAAGAGAAAAGCCTCTGAAGCTGCTGCCAAGCCTCAGAAGGTAAAGAAAGTGAAACCCACTCCTCCAGAAGCTAGTCTGGAAGACATAAGAGAAACTATCAAGCAGGTATTAACATCTGATCCAACTCCAACCATTCACTCTCCATTACCTTCACCTCCTCCATCACCTTCTAGATCACATTCATCTGTACCACCATCATCTGGAATTCATACATCTGAACCTCCTCCATCTCAAACTACACTTTCTCAACCATCTTCTGTACAAACTCCATCTGAACCACTTCAAACAAAAATCCAACCAGAACATCAACAACAAGAACCATATCAGCCAGAACCTCAACAACAACAACCAGAACCTCAACAACAACAACAACAACAACAACAAACACCACCAGAACAACAACAACAACAATTACCAGAACATCAATCTCAACCCATCTAATCTGAACCTCCCCAACCAACACCATCTAAACATCCCTCAATAATAGAATAAACATTACCTGTTCCAGAACCATCAGATAACTTTCTTGATCTGTAACCACTTGCAACCATGGTTGTTTTGTCATCCACCTCATGCCACTCCACTGAATCATTTGATTCTGAATCAGAAGTTCCATCACCCACTTGTTTACACATTCCTGATCCACTCAAACCTGCATTTTCTGATCTATCAGCACCTGAACAAATAAATCATAGACTTGCACTTCGTTCAAATTTCAACCTCTCAGATTTTCAAAATTCATCCTCTGAAGCTGAAATTTCACCAACTCCTACACCTCAACTCACAATACCACAACCATCTGAACCTCAACAGTCTGAACCTCAACCATCTGCATTTCAACCATCTGACCAACCACCATTTGATCAAACACCTCCTAATATCACTTGTGAACAACCTCAGCCAAACTCTGCATTTACTTAGAAAGTGACCCCTGAGGAATTTCTTTACACCAACCCTAGATTAGATGTTGATAAACTGTTTGATAATTTCAAAAAGGAAGTTCGTATGGGGATTGCACGTGTGGAAGAAGAGTGTCTGTTCAGTATAGATCCTACTAAGTCTGAAGTTGCTTGGGATACATTTATCTCTAAGATCAACATGGTGGCCTCTCATCTCAAGACAGTCTGTGCTGAAGATGCTAAGGCCAAGTTTGCTGAGTTGGTAAGATAAACTCTGATGAGCATTCAAAAACCACCAGTGCTGCTTCTGGAAGCTGCTCCTGCTGAAGACTCTCCATCTGAAGATGTTGCATCTGATATGGACATTGATGCATCTGCACCTCAAGTAAGGGCTGACAATTCAGAACTTGTAAAAGAGGTTAAGGAAATCAAGTCCTGGATGATCAAACAAGAACAAACCACTGAAGACATTAAGACTTGGATGGCCAAGCAAGAAGAGTCTACTTCAAAGATCACAGATCTTCTGACCCTGATTGCATCTCGTCAACCCTAGTTTCTTTTTATGTTTTTGCATTGCTGTTTTGAATTTGTTTTCTCTTGTTTGTTTGTTATCATCTATTATGTGAACCATCTGAATGAATGAAATTGTTTGCTGTGTTTTTCTTATATTATCTTTTCTATCTTTACACATCTTTTTGATTATGACAAAAAGGGGGGAGAAAAAGAATCTGATTGTTCAATCCATAAGCAAATACTAAAACAAAATTCAGACATATTATTAACTATCTGTGAATTTAAGTCTTTCAAATTCTATTGTTTCATCTGACAAAATAAATTCATTGAAGTTATCCTGAGAATTACCCAATCAGACTCTGATTCTGAAATACACTCAAGCAAAAAGGGAAGTATTCTTTTCCTTAGAGTATTCATTTCAGGGGGAGATTCTTAATCTCAGGGGGAGTTATAATTATTATTTTTTATTATTGAACAAAATTTCTCATGTTTTGTCATCATCAAAAAGGGGGAGATTGTAAGAACACAGATTGTTTCTTAGTAATATCTCTATGTTTCGATGATAACTCTTATGAAATTTTGTATTAAAGAATTATATACTCTAAAATTTGTTCATGAATATTTGCTGCAGATAATTAAAGTATATATGCATCCAAGAGCAAATTAATCCGAACATAGAACTATGGAAGGCTCTAAAGAGTCAGAATCATCTTATAGAAGAATCTGAGCGCTGTCTGCAGAAGAATCTGAAGCAGAAGCTACAAACAAATCTGAAGCAGAAGACTCTAATAAGATCTGAAGACTCTGAAGCATTAAATAAATTTGTATGAGAGTTAAGAAGCACAGTTTTTCAGAAGAGTCTGAGAGTACTACACGCTGCATGTACTGAGGATCTGATTCATAAAACTCTGCTCTGATAGAACTACACGCTAAAGCACACTTGCTGCCTTACTCTGATTCAGCAAAATCTGATGGGTATCCAAGACTCTGATCATGCAAAATCTGAGGGGGAGAAATTTGAATATTGGAAAGACAGGATTGAAAGTTTTTTCCTTGGTTATGATGCTGATTTATGGGATTTGGTCATAGATGGATATGTTCATCCCATTGATGGGAATGGCAAGAAAGTAGATAGAAAATCTATGACAGAAGCCCAAAAGAAGGAATTTAGAAATCACCACAAGGCTAGAACAATATTGTTAAATGCAATATCTCACACTGAGTATGAAAAGATCACAAATAGAGAAACTGCATTTGACATGTTTGAGTCCTTGAAAATGACTCATGAGGGAAACTCTCAAATCAAGGAGACAAAGGCTCTGGCTCTAATTCAGAAGTATGAATCTTTCAAGATTGAAGAAGTTGAATCTGTTGAAGCCATGTTCTCCAGATTTCAAATACTTACAGCTGGACTAAAGGTTCTGGATAAAGGTTACTCTACTGCTGATCACGTGAAGAAGATCATCAGAAGATTACCTACCAGATGGAGACCTATGGTGACTGTACTGAAAATGGCTAAAGATCTGAATCAGATTTCCTTGGAGGAACTAATAAGCTCACTAAGGAGCCATGAAATTGAACTTGAGGAAGATGAGCCTCAGAAGAAAGGTAAGTCAATTGCCTTAAAATCTAATAAATCTGCTAAAGCGTTGCAGGTAATAGAGGAAAGCTCTGAAGAATCTTCATCTAAAGATGAAGATTAATTATCCATGTTGTCCAGAAGAATAAACAAACTCTGGAAGCATAAAGGAAAGAAGTTTAGAAACTTCAAGAAGCCTGACCAAAGAAAGGATTCTTCTGGACACAGAAGATCTGGCAAAAAGGAGGTTATCTGCTACGAATGTAAAAAACCTGGGCATTACAAAAATGATTGTCCAAAGTTCTGAAAGAAAAGCCTAAAAGAAAATTTGATAAGAAGAAGGTTCTAAGGGCAACCTGGGATGATTCAGATACATCTGAATCTGAATCTGAGGCAGAAGAAGAATGTGCCAATGTAGCATTGATGGCAGACATAGAAGATTAGGAGGAAGGAATTTTAGGTTCTGAATCTGACTCTGAATCTGACTCTGACGCTGAAGAGGTAATGGCTAAACTCACAAAAGATGAACTTATCAAAGTGTTATCAGAGGTTCTGAAGAGCTATAATAATATTAAGCTCAAATACAAGTAGCGTCAAACCAATCTTGTATTTGAGAATAATATTCTCAAATCAGAAGTGGCTGAGCTAAATGAAAAGAACTTAAAAATGAAAAATGATTTTGAATTAGCTCAACAAAACTCTGATTCTGAAACTGAGTCTGAATGCAAAAACATTTTTGAAAAGTATGACTAAATAGTGGATTAAGTCCTTGTTTGAGAAAGGCAAATCACTCTAGGTAGGGTGGACTGGAGTAGTTGAGTTCAACGAACCAGGATAAAAATACTTGTGTTTTTACTTCTATGTTTTATCTACATACTTATTCAACCCCCCCCCCCCCCCCCCTTCTAAGTATTTTCTCACCTTCAAGCTCTGGTCAAATTGTCTTTGATCCAAACAATCCTAATAAGCTTCTAGGGCAATTAATGGCATCAAAACAATTTTAATTTCTTCAAATTTTGCTATAATACTGATATATGTGCTATTTGACAACACTATTTTTCTTGATGTTATATTGTATGGTTTGTGTATATATTGTTGTTTATTTAGGATATGAAAAGAGATTTATTGGAATTAAGATGGAATTGACATGGGCCAAGATTCAAGGGTACCTCACTAGGAAAAGGCAACAAACTGCCTTTATTGACCATATGTTTCTTGTTGTTATTGGAGTGTATACTGAACTTGGTACCTCACAATATTACTATCCCTATCGTTCATATTCTTGGCTCAAAATGTGTAAGTTGAATAGTTTAACACTTTCAGACCTAAGATTTTGCAGCAGAAAATAGCAAGAAACTAAAGTTTGGCAAGATACCCGCATGATAGGTGACACCATATCATGAGCATCAAAGTATGAGTGAATATAAAGTATGAAACTATCAAGTAATATATCTGCCAAGACCGAGATGCATTACAAACAGTAATTTACACTTGTAACACCCTAAAATTTGCCTTATTTTTTCTTTATCTCTTGTATTATATTTCATTTCATTTGCATTTTCATTTGTGCATAGTACTGGTTCTAGACAAGGGATCACGATATCTTATTGGTTCTCAAGAGGAAGAGTATCATCCTTAAGACTCAAGCAAGGGTTTATTCTCAACCTTGTGTTCTTCTCAAGCCTCGAGGCCCTCTTATCATCAAGGCATGTCTCACAACCATTTGAATCAAGGTTACAAGTATTGATCACTTCCTCCTATCTTGTGAACAGCTGACTTAGGGTTTTGGTCAAAGGGCATCTGTGGCTAGTTTATTGGGAAATACATGGTTCCATGACTCAATAAACAACTTGATAGTTCTCTACATGTATTATGTTTCATCACAAGTCAAGACAAGATCTTCAATCAATGGAAGGAGTGCTAGGGTTTCATCTGATCAAGAAAAGTCAAATATGGCTCCATGAGGTCAAAGTTTTGGGTTTCAACGTCAACCAAGGGCATGCTATGTGTTCTCAAGTTTTTTCATGTGTTTGAAATAATAAGAATCAAGGAGAAACATAAAATCAAGAGTTTGATGGAATTAGGGTTTTGGTGAAATATTTTATAAGTGTAGAAAATCCTAATTCTAGCCATTTTGCAATATTCATAAGTCTCTCATCCTTGATTAAATGGGAACAAAATTGTTGTCAAATTAAAGAGGACATCATGAACTAAAATTATGTAGAAGAAATTAATTCCAAAAGGTTCATAGTCTGAGAGATACGGAGAGCTAAAGTTGAGAAAATCAAGATTTTTTCATTTCAACACTTAGAAAAATTTTTAAGTATAGAAATTCAGCTTGAGGTATATGTTTTCAAGCCTGTCTTTCATGGTGATACAAGCTTCAATTGAATTTTCCTCCAAAATGAGAGTTATAGGGAATCCTCAAAGCTTTCTTTTGAGTACAAGAACTCCTCCATTGGATGTGTAGAACTTAAGTTATGATGTCTCCGAGATAGGGTTTCAAATATGTCAAGAGGGACAAGTTTTAGGCAAATTTTTGGGACAACATTCCAAGGCATTTTTCACCAACTTCTTGACTTCAAATCACTTGTATTTGAACATGAAATTTGAATATTATTATTCAAGATTTATATCCATTACTAGAACTCCTTCATTGGATTAAAACTCTTCAAGTTATATGGCTTCAAAGTTGAGGTTTCAATGCTGTCAAAGTTCATGACTTAGAATTTTTTTAAGTCACTTTAGGCAGATTTTGAGGCATGACTTTAAACCATTCTTTTATGATCATCCAAGGCTTGTTTCAAGTTTCCATCAACATGAGTTGTGTTCATCATCATGCAAGCTTTTCATTGGACCCAAAACCTAACCATTTGGACAAGAATCCATCAAGTTATGATGGACCAAAGTAAGCTACATGGATGAAGGATCATGTGTATCATATTGTAACATATTCATGCATATCATAAGTTTGCATGCAAACTTCACTCAAATTCTATTTCATGCGCATGATTCACCTATTTTGTGCCACAAAACTTTGCCATAAGTGAACCAACCATCCATATAACTTTATGGTCCTTCATGTGCAAGTTTTTTCCAAATGAAGCAAAATGCCAAAACCTCTAAAAACGTGCACAAAAAGGTGAGACCTCCACTCTTCCACTACTTTTTACCCTTCTTTTGCTTAAATATATACTCATATCCTACCATGAATATGAAAAAAACTCATGTACCATGCTCACACCTCATTTTTTTTTTGCAAAATTCTCAAACAACTTGTTTTCCTTAATTCAAGCCCATAAAAACCTCATAGTCCATCTTATATAAAGGGTACAAACCTTAAATGATAGAACACAACCTCATTGTTGCAAGAACCAGATCAAAATTCCATAACGTTTCCACAAAACCTCTCTCTTCGAAGCTCCTTTCTACTTCAAGTTTCTCTGCATTTTTTGTTTAGTTCATCTTCACCAAAGCATAAGGAAGTTGTTGGAAGCTTTCATTTGAAGTTTAAGCACAATTTCAAGGGCCAACGGTGACTCTTCATTTAGTAAGTTTCTTCTACTTTTTCCTTTCATGTTAGACATGTTTCAAGCTTATGTTTGCTGGTTCTGAAGTCTTACATTATTGTAGGTATTGTCCATGATGCGGTTGTGTTGATTTAAGAGCATTTTAGTTTGTGGATGTAATTTTCATTCTCCTTTTTTATTGTGTTAGAGTAGTTTTAAATGAAAACTAAGATCATATTTAAGCTCTGCGTGGAAAAATGTGTAAGATGATGTCAAACTTTATTGATTTTGGTGGTAGTCACAGGCGCCGCCGGTGAGGCTCACCGGGAAAAACGACCGGACTTAGGGCTCCGGTGTGAGGGAAAATCCTCATATACCATACATACTTGTGTTTCGGTGATGTCAAAACGCAATCATGGAAGAATCGATTTTTCGGCTCTACCACCACAAGGCAAATGCATATCACACCTCTCATATCTCTCTTGTGTGCATGTCATGTGTATCTAACTTGCCATATTGAATCCAATATATTTGGTAGATCATTGGTTGAGTCTAGAAGTGTAGAAATCACAAAAATAAGCATTTCTGCAAAATTACAGGGTTTGAGTCGACGCATGGTAGGCGCATAGAAAGTGTAAATTCCCACGGGTCGGCACACGCTGACCTATGGTCGATGCATGCTGTTAAGATTTTGAATTTATCTAAAACTGAAGGCTATGCATCGACACATAGTCCTGCTATGGTCGACCGTTTGCTTCATTTTCTGCATAATTTGAAGACTTTCCACTTATTTTGAAAAGTGGTTATGTTTGTTGGTTTTTGAGTTACTATAAATAGAAGTTTTTGTTTATTTCTTCAACAACAATTGAAACATTGAGTCAATTGCATATAAACAAGAAAAGTGAAATAGGTGCCTAAGTTCTCATCATCTTCATCCTCAACACAACAATTCTTGATGTGCATTGTGGTTTGTTCAAGGTGATAACGTCTGAAGCCGTCGATTGGGAATCCGGTTCGGGTTGAGTTTGTGGTAGGTTTTTCTTGAATAAAACCTTGAGGGTTTTTTCCTCCAAGATTCTCTGAATTTAGGGGTTTTTTGGTACGAATCGTCTTAACAAACTTTTAGCCGAGTGAAGGTGATTGAGGAGCTGCGGGTTCTGTCAATCTAGTAGCGGTAATCGGTGAAGTGATCAAGAGAGGTTTGGGTTTGATTTGTTTGTGTTTGAGATTATTCGGGTTGGGGTTTGAAGAACGCAAGGTTATTCAATAAAGGGGCTGTAATCGGAGGTCTATCCACAACAATCGAAGGACTTGATTCGACTCGAATCAAGGAACAAGGAGAGAAAGCATCATCAACAAGAGAGTTTGTTTGTATATTTTGCTTGTCTATCCTTGTATAAACGTTTCAGCTACAACAGGTGATATCTATATTATATCGAGCTCAATTCTATTATTAGAATTGAGGGCAGACGTACCCCGAAGCAAGGACAGCGGGGGAACTGCCTCAACAAATCTTTGTGCCTTTTATTTTCTGCACTTTCATTTTTGCTTGATAATTGAGTAATTTTAGTACAAACAATTTCATCAAAATTAGTATTGGTTTGAGTAAGTGTTGAACATTGTTTTTAACTCTAGTACAATAGTTTATTGTACAAGGAAGCTAGAGCTACTTACTCAAGTCAAAACTCACTTGGAGTGTTTTGCACACCAAGTGTTTGATAAATTGCTTGAACCAAAATTATCTTGTGTTGCCCACATAATTTGTTGACACTGTGTGGCATTGGTACTAGTCTTACCAATTAGTGATAAAATCAATTGATAGTGTGACTAGTGTGGTGATTTTATTTGCTCATTATCATATCCATAGGCTAGACGCATATCCGGTCTTCTAATAACGGTTTGTTATAGACGGTAATGTTTCCATGGTCGCTTCCGCATTTAAAAACATTTTTAAAACCAATTTTTAATTGGTAGCGCCGACTGATTTTATAATTGGGATCTATTCATCCCCCTTCTAGATCCGCGCCATCGTCTAACAAGTGGTATCAGGAGCACCGGTTCACTCCGTGCTTCAAATATAACTTTGATAGAAAATGGCTAACGAACCTAAAGGGGCTTATAATATAGCTCCCATTTTTAATGGAGAAAATTACAATTATTAGAAGGACTGTATGCGGGTGCACATAAACTCCATAGATAGAAAAGCGTGGAATGTTATTCTCAATGGTCCAATGGAAATGACTATGACCAATGAAAATAATGAGATTGTGCCTAAGCCCGAAGCACAATGGACTGATGATGATGAAAAGAGATACAACTATGATTAGAAAGCCAAAAATATTTTGATCTCTTCATTAGGAGTTGATGAATATTATCGGGTTTCTCATTGTCTTATGGAAAAAGCTATGTAGGACTCATTGCAAGTCGCCCATGAGGGGACCAATGATGTTAAGCTATCTAGAATCAACACACTAACACAAGAGTTTGATCTCTTTTACATGGAGCAAGGGGAAACCATTGCGGACATGCAAAAGAGATTCACTCATCTCATCAATAGATTGCATTCACTAGGTAGGCCAGTGGCCAATGATGTTGCTACTAACAAAATTTTGAGATGTCTTAACAGGGAATGGCATTCGAAGGTAACCGCCATCAAGGAAGCTAACGACCTCACAATTTTGGATCTAACAACATTATTTGGAAAGCTACAGGAGCACGAACAAGTGCTCATAAGCCTAGATCAACATGAAAAGAAAGAAAAGAAGGACAAAACAAAGATAGTTGAAAAGAAATCTATTACTCTCAAGACTTCCTCCTCAAAGTCTAAATCTAAGGAGCATAGCAATTACACGTCGAGTGACGATGAAGAAGACAACAAAAGTGAGGACATGGGGTTGTTCGTAAAGCGTTACAATTGATATGTGAGAAAGAACGGCATTCAACACTCCAAGAAGAACCTTGTCAACTTCCGAAAGCAATCTATGCACTCTAGAAATAATGACACCAAGGGGAATAAAACAAGAGGATCGTGTTACACTTGTGGAAAGACCGGTCATTATAAGTCGGATTGTCCTTTGAACAAAAAGGGCAAAGAAAAGGAATCAAATAGATCACATAAGAATCCATCAAAGCCGAGGAGAGCATATATAGCTTGGGAAAGCGATAGCGATTCCTCCGAAGATGAAAACTCAAGTGATAAAGATGAATCTGTGGATTTGTGTCTTTCCGCTCACCAAAAGAATAAGAAAAAATAGGTACGACACGCTAAATATGAAAACTCCTTTAACATGTCTCATTTTGAATTACAAACTGTGTTTAATACTTTGCACTGTGAAGCAAAAGAAGCGTTTAAAAGGCTTTCCTCAAATAATCAAATTTTTGCCCACTTAGAGCAAAAAATTCAAGATTCCGAAAAGAAACTTGAGGCACTTAAGGCTTCCATGGTGGAAAGTACTAAAGCAGGTTGTGAGGACCTTAGAAGTAGATTAGTTAACTATGGGTGTGACACTTATTATATTTGGCAAAATGAAGTTAGAAATCTAAAGGCCAAGCTTAACAAGGCTCTAGAGCCCAAAATTACCTTTGCCATCGATAAATCAAATTTTCGGAAGAGTATGGTTAATCCATATCAAAAATACAAATATGTTGTAAGAGATAACGATAGCAAAGGTAATCCAAAAGTTGACTTCTCTTGCTTATATTGTTGCAAGAAAGGTCATTCCATTGCTAAGTGCCGGTTTAGGAGATTTTTGGTTCCTAAAGGCATTTATCAATGGTTTCCCAAATGCGACCATTTTGTTACTCACAATTTAGGACCCAATAAGCCATTGGGTACCTTCTCTTGTTAATTGTTTTTTCATAGGTACAACGTCTTGAGACCACCAAAAGAAGATGGGTTCTCGATAATGGATGCTCAAGACACATGACAGGAGACATATCTCTCTTCATCGACTTCGTGGCAAAGAAGAAGCGGTATGTAACCTATGGAGATAATAATCGTGGTGCAATACTTGGTAAAGGTAGTGTAGGTAACCCTTATTCCACTACTATATCTGATGTATTACTTGTCGAGTGTCTTAAACATAATCTAATTAGCATTAGCCAATTATACGACAAAGGATACGATGTATCATTTTCAAAAGAATGTTGCAAAATTGTGCATAATGATGAAAGAAGAGTATGTTTAATGGCCTAAGAGTAAACATTGTCTATATGCTAGACTTGAATGAAGTATCGTTAACAAGTGACAAATGTCTCATGACAATGAGGGAAGACTCATGGTTATGGCATAGGCGTTTAACACATGTTAACTTTGACTTGCTAAATAAAGTAGTCTCAAAAGATCTAGTCTTAGGTCTCCCCAAAATAAAGTTTACCAAGGATCACTTTTGTGATGCTTACCAAATGGGAAAGCAAACGAGGATCTCTTTTAAATCCAAAAATATCGTTTCAACCACGAGACCTCTCGAGCTTCTCCATATGGACTTATTTGGGCCATCTAGAATCAAAAGCCTATGTGGAAACTATTACGGTTTTGTAATAGTGGATGACTTCTCTAGATTTTATTGGACTATCTTTTTGGCTAGCAAGATCGATACGTTCGCCGCCTTTGAAAGATTTGCTAAGCTTTCCCAAAATAAATTAAACACAAACATTGTCTCAATTAGAAGCGACCATGGAGGTGAGTTTGAAAACCATTTGTTTGAAGAATATTGCAGTAATCATGGAATTGATCACAACTTCTCCGCTCCACGTGCTCCTCAACAAAATGGGGTTGTGGAGCGCAATAATCGTATTTTAGAAGAATTGGGAAGAACAATGATCAATGAAAATGGATTATCGAAATATTTTTGGGTCGACGCCATAAGTACGGCTTGTTATGTTTTGAATAGGGTGCTCATCCGTCCCATTCTAAACAAAACATTGTATGAGCTTTTAAAAGGGCGCAAGCCAAATGTATCTCACTTGCATGTTTTTGGTTGTAAATGTTTTGTGTTGAATAATGGAAAGGAAAACTTAGGAAAATTTGATTCCAAGGCTAACGAAGGTATCTTCCTCGGATACTCTCAGTCAAGTAAGGCCTATAGAATTTATAATAAGAGATTTCTTACCGTTGAAGAATCTGTACACGTAACATTTGATGAATCTTATCCGAGAAGTGTAGGAAAAGGTAGTGTTATTCATGGTGCAGGTACATCTACGAAAGACATACTCAAAGGTGCCGAGCTGGGAATTGATCAACCCGACCAAGCCAAAGTTGAGGAGGAAAAAGATGTCCTCCATGAGGAAACCGAGGAAGTTCATCCGCCTACAAAAGATGATCTCCCTCCATCTTGGAAGTCTTCTAAAGATCATCCAATTGAAAACATCCTCGGAGATATATCAAAGGGTGTTACAACTCGTTCTCAGATAAGTAATTTATGTTATCACTTCTCTTTCGTTTCACAAATTGAACCTAAAAACCCTAAAGACGCCTTACTCGATGAGCCCTGGTTTTTTTCAATGCAAGAGGAACTTAATCAGTTCAAGAGAAATGAGGTTTGGGATCTTGTCCCTCTTCCGCGAGGTCATCGAGTAATCGGCATCCAATGGGTGTTTAGGAACAAGTTGGACGAAAACGGGGTAATAACCCGCAACAAGGCGCGTTTTGTCGCGCAAGGCTATAACCAAGAGGAAGGCATCGATTATGAGGAAACTTATACACTGGTTGCCCAACTCGAGGCTATACGCCTTTTGCTTGCCTTCGCTTGTGCGAAAAACTTTAAGCTATTTCAAATGGATGTAAAAAGTGAATTCCTTAACGGTTACATTAATGAAGAAGTTTATGTTTCACAACCTCCGGGTTTTGAGTCTCATGAATATCCCGATCATGTATACAAGTTAAAACATTCCTTGTATGGACTCAAGTAAGCCCCTAGGGCTTGGTATGAGCACTTAAACAAGTTTCTACTTGATCAAGGGTATTCGAGAGGCAAATTGGACACAACCCTCTTCATTAAACGCCAAGGAAAGCATTTGATATTGGTACAAATTTATGTTGATGATATTATATTTGGGTCAACTAACATGAATCTCGTGAGAGATTTTTCTAACCAAGTGCAGGGTGAGTTCGAGATGAGTATGATGGGGTAGCTCACATACTTTCTCGGATTACAAATTAAATAGCTTGAGGAAGGAACATTCGTGAGTCAAACGAAGTATTGTTTGGAACTTCTCAAGATATTTGACATGGCAAATTCCAAAGCCATTAACACACCTATGCCGACATGTGCAAACTTGAATAAAGATGAAAGTGGTAAGGACGTAGAGGTAAAGAGATATTGAGGTATGATTGGCTCACTTCTTTATCTTACCACCTCTAGACCCGGTATTATGTTTAGTGTGTGCATGTGTGCTCGATATCAATCTGCTCCTAAGAAATCCCATTTAAAAGTTGTTAAGCGTATCCTTTGATACCTATCCGGTACTCCAAAGTATGGGCTATAGTATTCCAAAGGAAATGATTGTTCATTGGTAGGCTTCTCCGATTCTGATTTTGCCGGGTGCAAATTGGATAGGAAAAGTACAAGTGGTACTTGTCTCCTATTTTCAAATTCTTTGGTTAGTTGGCATAGCAAGAAACAAGTTTTTGTTGCCTTGTCAACCGCTGAAGCTGAATACATTGCCACCGGCAGATGTTGCACTCAAGTCTTATGGCTTAAGCAATAATTGTTGGTCTTTAACCTCAAACTTGAACGTATTCCTATTTTTTGTGACAATACAAGTGCCATTAATCTCACCAAAAATTCTGTGTTGCATTCTCGCACCAAACATATCGAAATTCGACACCATTTTCTTAGGGATCATGTGGAGAAAGGCGATGTTGTTTTTGAACATGTTGACACTACAAATCAACTAGCGAACATTTTCACAAAACCGCTAGCTACTGAACCTTTCTTTCATATCCGACGAGAACTTGGCATTCTCGATATTTCAGATTGTATTTCATAATATTGCTTGCACATATTTTATTCATTTATGGTTATACATAATTTGATTATCGTACATCTAACAAATTGAAGTTGTTGTAAGTACACTTGTATAAATTCTTTGAGCTACCTTTGGTATGAAGGTGATGTTGTTCCTTAACTCTCACTCTACCTCTCTCTAATTTCTCATGCTTACAAGTTGTATCATACTATGTGTTAAAAATTGTCAATATGACCTATTATATGTAGCATGTCTGTTTGATTGCTTGATAGTTGGTGTGGCTATGTATTTATGTCTCATCTGTTGCTTATATGTGCATAAACATGAAAATGTGCAAATTTTGTCTGCATGAGTCGACCGCAACAGTGTATGGTCGACGCACACAAGTAAAATTTTGAATTTCTCAATTTTAACACAGTATGCATCGACGCATACAGAGGAGCGGTCGACACATCGCGCGAAAATTCTGAAATTGTTTTAAAAAACATTCAACATTCTCATGATTCAAAATCTTCATTATTCATTAATTATGCACTACTTCATATGCATTGTTACTTGCATCTACCTCATGCCTAGAACCTAGTCCTCTTCCTCTTCCCAAAACCTTAATTAGCATCTATAAAAAGGGGCAAATCTTTCATTCTCTCCACTCATTCCAAATCCTCTAAAAACTTTTGCATATTACCATCAACCTGCCTCTCCTATCATCTTCTTCAAATTATCATCCATGGCCTCTAGAAGAATCACACGTAAGAGAACCTCAAGAGCATCATCATCCGCCTCCATTTCGGTTACAGCTGTGTCGCTAGTTCCACCACCATTCACCGAGAGTTTCAACAAGAACTTCAGTAAAAGGGCTGTAGTCAAGCAACACGCATACTATCGGCTCTCGGCGGAGCGCGTGCATCTTGCTCATATCATATCTCTTCTGGATTTTCAAGGCATCAATAATTCCTTTGAATGTAATGCGAAGTATAGTGAAGATCTTGTACGTATCTTCTACACATGCATTCGCGAAAAATTATGGGGCTCTCAATTCCACTCTCAGATCAGTTCCACAAAGGTTAGTCTTTCACCTGTTGTTTGGAGAAAGTATTTCAATTTGGATCTTGATGAGGACAAACCTCTTTATGAGGTAACTGATTCACATACAATGGTTGGCTATGATTTTAAGACTGCTTTAAACTCCATGTTAAAAAGGCCATATCCGCCTCATATTGTGGCTAGTGACGCGTCTCCAAGAACAGTCACCACCGGCAAGTTGAAAATAGGAGATAGAATTCTACAGTGGATAGTGACGCGCATTCTGTGACCCAAGAAAGGAGGATTTTCTCGTGTAGAGCAAGCAGAAGTTCATCTGATGTATCTTTTGCGGAATAGAATCAAGATTAAATGGCCCTACTATATTTCTAGTAGGATATATGCTCTAAGAGATTCCGGTCGGGGTACCGCTCTCGCGTATGGTTCATTCATCCAAGAGATCCTTACGAGTGTTGAGGTTGTATTTCCATATTTTCTGTACACATCAATCACTTCAGACCAAGAGTTTTGTCAGAAAACTCTTTCAATGATGGGCTACTTCTGGTCACAAGAGCAAATGCGGTACAAATTCTTTGGCAAAGCAACTGCTCGTCGGGATGAAGTAGAATCCGATGAAAGTGAGGAAGAAAGTGAGGAAGATGCAGAAGAAGAAGATGAGGAAGACGCAGATGAAGACCAAGAGGAACAAGATACTCATCAACAAATGCAAACTGATGAGCATGTAAATGAAGATTGGGTGCACCATACAACTTCAACAGAGGATGAAAATGATCAAGGCTGGGGTTAGTGGTAACACACAGGGTGGACTACAATGCGTCAGTTTTATCAGCCTTCACAATGGGGTTATGAAGCGCCTCCGTCTCCCCCGAAGCCACATTCTTCCGAGATTATAGACATGATGAGAGCTATGTAACTCGAACAGCGCACCTTTATGAATGCTCAGGACGAGCGGTTTGCTTAAATCCAAAGTCAGCTCCAGAAGCAAAATGAAAGGTTAAATACTTTTTCAACAGATATTAATACAAGGTTCGATGCTCTAGTTGCATCCACTGAACGCCATAAGCAGGCCATCTCCCACAGCATCAATCACCTAAATAGTGTTGTTGAGCAGTTTACCGATTTGGCAGATCCATACCGCAACCCACATTTTTATGGGAGGGGACGAGGATATTAAATCATGCTTGCATCTTATCATCTATGTTGTTCTTGTCATGTTTCTTAGTTTTTACTTGTGCCAAATGTTTACACTTTATATTGTCTTGTGTCATTTTGAGCTTCTATTGTACTTCATTTATTAATATATGATATGTTTATCCCTTGATATCTTGTTCATTGACAGTATTTTATGTGAATATTCGTTAATGTTGGTTATTACCTATTGAGAATTTCCTTGATTTGAACATCTAATTCTTAACCTATCTCTCTTTCTTTTTGATGTTGTCAAAGGGGGAGAAGAGTGTGTCAAGCCAAGCCAAGACATTAGTTAGATACTTTGAAGAATTGTAGAATTGCAAAAGGAAGACTTTGTGAATTGGGCATTAAGCAAGGGGAAGGTTACTAATATTGCACATTGCTCAAGTTAGTTACGCACGTTTTGCCATCATCAAAAAGGGGGAGTATGTGAGGGAAAATCCTCACATACCATACATACTTGTGTTTCGATGATGTCAAAACACAATCATGGAAGAATCGGTTTTTCGGCTCTACCACCACCAGGCAAATGCATATCACACCTCTTATATCTCTCTTGTGTGCTTGTCATGTCTATCTAACTTGCCATATTGAGTCCAATATATTTGGTAGATCATTGGTTGAGTCTAGAAGTGTAGAAATCACAAAAATAAGCATTTCTGCAAAATTACAGGGTTTGAGTCGACCACAGGTCAACACATGGTAGGCGCATAGAAAGTGTAAATTCCCATGGGTCGGCGCACGCTAACCTATGGTCGACGCATGCTGTTAAGATTTTGAATTTGTCTAAAACTAAAGGCTATGCGTCGACACATAGTCCTTCTATGGTCGACCGTTCGCTTCGTTTTCTGCATAATTTGAAGACATTCCACTTAGTTTGAAAAGTGGTTATGTCTGTTGGTTTTTGGGTTACTATAAATAGAAGTTTTTGTTCATTTCTTCAACAACAATTGAAACATTGAGTCAATTGCACATAAACAAGAAAAGTGAAATAGGTGCCCAAGTTATCATCATCTTCATCCTCAACATTTCACAACACAACAATTACACACAACAATTCTTGTTGTGCATTGTAGTTTGTTCAAGGTGATAACGTTCGAAACCTTCGATTGGGAATCCGGTTCGGGTTGAGTTTGTGGTAGGTTTTTCTTGAATAAAACCTTGAGGGTTTTGTCCTCCAAGATTCGCCGAATTTGGGGGGTTTTTGGTAGGAATCGTCTCAACAAACTTTCAGCCGAGTGAAGGTGATTGAGGAGCTGCAGGTTCCGTCAATCTAGTAGCGGTAATCGGTGAAGTGATCAAGAGAACTTCGGGTTCGATTTGTTTGTGTTTGAGATCAGTCGGGTTGGGGTTTGAAGAACGCAAGGTTATTCAACAAAGGGGTTGTAATCATAGGTCTATCCAAAACAATCGAAGGACTTGATTCGACTCGAATCAAGGAACAAGGAGAGAAAGCATCATCAACAATAAGAGAGTCTGTTTGTATATTTTACTTGTCTATCCTTCTATAAACGTTTCAACTACAACATGTGATATCTATATTATATCGAGCTCAATTCTATTATTAGAATTGAAGGCAGACGTACCCCGAAGCGAGGACAGCAGGGAACTGCCTCAACAAATCTTTGTGCCTTTTCTTTTCTACACTTTCATTTTTGCTTGATAACTGAGTAATTTTAGTACAAAAAATTTCATCAAAATTAGTATTGGTTTGAGTAAGTGCTGAACATTGTTTTTAACTCTAGTACAATAGTTTATTGTACAAGGAAGTTAGAGCTACTTACTCAAGTTAAAACTCACTTGGAGTGTTTCGCACACCAAGTGTTTGATAAATTGCTTGAACCAAAATTATCTTGTGTTGTCCACATAATTTGTTGATATTGTGTGGCATTGGTACTAGTCTTACCAATTAGTGATAAAATTAATTGATAGTGTGACTGGTGTGGTGACTCTATTTTCTCATTATCATATCCATATGCTAGACGCATATCCGATCTTCTAATAACGGTTCGTTATAGACGGTAATTTTTCCACGGCCGCTTCCGCATTTAAAAAACATTTTTAAAACCAATTTTTAAATGGTAGCGCCGACTGATTTTTTAATTGGGATCTATTCAACCCCCCTTCTAGATTCGCGCCATCGTCTAACATCCGGCGTCTGACGTGTTAGTTGAGGTGTATGGTGATGTAATCGCTGACCTGCATACGTGTTGCATGGAAAAGTGGGTGGCATGCCACCTTCTTTAATGAAACGCAACGTTTCATTTTTCTAGCTAGTTTCTTTTTTGTTTTGATCTTGGGCCTTTTGTTTTTGCTACCCACACCACCAGTTTTTGACCCATTAACGCATTGCAAAGATTTTCTATTGTTTCTGTTTTTACTATGTCACCTCCCTTAGCATGTTCTTCTTTTTTATTTCTTTTTCCTTATAATTTTTAATTTCATTTTATTTTTAATTGATTAATCCATGATAAAAATGATTTAAGATGTGTTTCTGATGCGTTAACATGTTTACATATTTTTCCATATTTTTATTTTATTTTATTTTATTTTACTATTTTTAATTAAATTAAGTTTCCAAGTGGTTTTACACTTTTATCCTTAAAATAGGGTTTGATGTTTGATCACTTTGATGTGCCTTTTTAACCCAAATTTTTTTCCATGATTTGGTATATGAATTTTGTTAGTTTGAGGGTTGTTTTGATGTCTTGGTGTGTGGATTTTGATAGTTTCTCATTGCTTTTTGAGGAGCCTCGATGTATGCTCGATTCTTATACTATGCTTGCCTTGATGATTTGATTTGATGATACATTTATGCAACTCCTTTTGATATCTTTTTCAGATTTGTTCTTGTCACACCCTGAATTTTGACCATAAGATCCCACCTCCTCGTGCATCTTCCTGCAAATCATCTTCAGGTTATACGGTTTTTGTATGTGTTTTCTACTGACTAGCTTGCACAATTATCAACTTTTAGTTAGAGATAATACTTTTTCTCGCAGTAAAGTATTTTTGTAACGTAATCAGTTGATCCTAACTTGAGGACGTCATAGGGTTTCTACCAGATATTAGACTCCGCTCCCAGAATGTTTTCTTCATTTCTAGGTCATCCTCATATCAGTGCTTTGAAGATGTCTTAAATGGATTTTCTGGTTATATCATGTAGAATCAGGTTTTGGACAGCCAAGGGTATTTTAAAATCGAGACGTCAGAGCATGTGATCAGATAAAAGAGGGATTATTAAAACAAAAAAGTCGACATAGGGTACATGTCATATTACAGAAGACGGGGTTTTGGGAGTTTATTGTGATTAAGCTTCTCTTCGAACATTTATTACTCTAAACACAAAGATGACTTGGGCTCGGGATCAAGGTATTCACTTGAGTGTGCTTAGAATTTAAAATGACTAAGTGGTGGGATTTGACCTGTGACTCTACTGTGACATCAAAGTTGATTTGTTTCGTGGTCGGTGGTTTGATTTGATTGGACTTGGAACTAAACATACTACGCAAGAAGAAAGAAAAACCATGCATGCTAGCATCCAATGTGCAAGAAAAACGATGTGCTAAACTGTTCATTATTCAATCAGAACTTGGTTTCATCGAGATCTCAAGGTTTTCACTTGAATTATATTACTTACCATCTTTAAATCCTTGATTTCTAGCAAATTGATTCGTATAGGATTTGTCATTAAAGTCATAGGTAATGTGCCATTGACGGTTAAATCATAACACTTTACTTAAAACAAGATGCAAGTTTTTGAACTTTGAATATTAACCTAGCTATAGGCAGAGATTATACAAAGATTGGTACCATATCACATCACTATCCCAACATTATCAAAATATGACAGCTTGATTAAACATTAAATTGGCATTCAAAGATTAGAATCCGAGTACATAAAGGGATAGTAAAGAGATATAAAGGGATAGTAAAGAGACATAAAAATATTATAAATCAAAAGTTGAACAATACATCAAAAGCTATAACTAGATCGATGCCTAGAAACGAAACCGGTGCGAAACGCCTTGAAGAATTAGACTTAGTTATAATCCATTGGCAGTCCCGACGCTTTCTTTCACACGCCGTTTAATCTGAGACTTCAGTCTTAGCCTTCTAGCGATTCCCCTTCCTAAGTACCATTGCCAGACCTGCTGCAAATGACACATAATTGAAGGGAGCAATCCACATGTATTGCAAAAATAATATCTTAAACATAAGCAGAATCACACACAAAACTTTGCATTGCAAATAGCGTTGCAGAAGAAAGGAAAACACCACCATACACACACATAATTGAAGGGAGCAATCCACATGTATTGCAAAAATAATATCTTAAACATAAGCAGAATCACACACAAAACTTTGCATTGCAAATAGCGTTGCAGAAGAAAGGAAAACACCACCATACACACACATAATTGAAGGGAGCAATCCACATGTATTGCAAAAATAATATCTTAAACATAAGCAGAATCACACACAAAACTTTGCATTGCAAATAGCGTTGTAGAAGAAAGGAAAACACCACCATACACACACATAATTGAAGGGAGCAATCCACATGTATTGCAAAAATAATATCTTAAACATAAGCAGAATCACACACAAAACTTTGCATTGCAAATAGCGTTGCAGAAGAAAGGAAAACACCACCATACACACACATAATTGAAGGGAGCAATCCACATGTATTGCAAAAATAATATCTTAAACATAAGCAGAATCACACACAAAACTTTGCATTGCAAATAGCGTTGCAGAAGAAAGGAAAACACCACCATACACACACATAATTGAAGGGAGCAATCCACATGTATTGCAAAAATAATATCTTAAACATAAGCAGAATCACACACAAAACTTTGCATTGCAAATAGCGTTGTAGAAGAAAGGAAAACACCACCATACACACACATAATTGAAGGGAGCAATCCACATGTATTGCAAAAATAATATCTTAAACATAAGCAGAATCACACACAAAACTTTGCATTGCAAATAGCGTTGCAGAAGAAAGGAAAACACCACCATACACACACATAATTGAAGGGAGCAATCCACATGTATTGCAAAAATAATATCTTAAACATAAGCAGAATCACACACAAAACTTTGCATTGCAAATAGCGTTGCAGAAGAAAGGAAAACACCACCATACACACACATAATTGAAGGGAGCAATCCACATGTATTGCAAAAATAATATCTTAAACATAAGCAGAATCACACACAAAACTTTGCATTGCAAATAGCGTTGCAGAAGAAAGGAAAACACCACCATACACACACATAATTGAAGGGAGCAATCCACATGTATTGCAAAAATAATATCTTAAACATAAGCAGAATCACACACAAAACTTTGCATTGCAAATAGCGTTGCAGAAGAAAGGAAAACACCACCATACACACACATAATTGAAGGGAGCAATCCACATGTATTGCAAAAATAATATCTTAAACATAAGCAGAATCACACACAAAACTTTGCATTGCAAATAGCGTTGCAGAAGAAAGGAAAACACCACCATACACACACATAATTGAAGGGAGCAATCCACATGTATTGCAAAAATAATATCTTAAACATAAGCAGAATCACACACAAAACTTTGCATTGCAAATAGCGTTGCAGAAGAAAGGAAAACACCACCATACACACACATAATTGAAGGGAGCAATCCACATGTATTGCAAAAATAATATCTTAAACATAAGCAGAATCACCCACAAAACTTTGCATTGCAAATAGCGTTGCAGAAGAAAGGAAAACACCACCATACACACACATAATTGAAGGGAGCAATCCACATGTATTGCAAAAATAATATCTTAAACATAAGCAGAATCAGGAACACTTAAAAGAGTTTCAACAACCACGATACGCAGGCAAGAATACGCGAAAGTCGCAACATCATTAAGCCGTACCTTAATTCCACAGGTGAGTCTTCAATTCATTCTTGGCACTTCTGTATTGTAAAACGCGGGGATTCCATTTTCGTAGCTAGAATTTCAGAGCCCTTTCCTTTCTTTTCCGGCGTGATGGTGAGAGAACCATGGCGAGAGTGAGTTACAAGAACGGGAGAGTGAGATGCCGCGAGGAAAACATGCGAAGAAGTGGACTAACCGAAGCGTAATCGAGATCCGTTGGTGATGTTAATATTGTTCGCGACGAAGAAATCCAATCGAGAGTGAGGGTGGCAGCGAGTGGAAAAGACATGACGACCATAGGGTTCAAACTATCCCTTTCATAGCACGAGCTGTAGACCCGAACCCGGTTGGGTCTTTTTTATTTATCATATTGTTTTTTGGTCTTTGGACTTACAATTAAAGCCCATTTCTATGCGCACTCACATTCCGATCTTGCACCTCCTTTGTCTTATTCTTATTTTGATGAATATCTTGGTTTGATATTTTAATTAACATTGTGATTAACTTAATTTTGTTTTGATCAACTTATTTCATGATGACGTTGATTAATATTTTTATTTTGGTTTGATTAGTATTTTTTTAACTTCAATTTAGGCTATGTGTATTTCGATTTTATTTGAAATGCAGATCTCAATTTTAATTCCAATAATAAATTTGCGATAAATCATTGATTTAAAATCAGGGTCAATGCCTAAATTAGAGCGTCAGTTGTTTTATAATTAGATTTTGATGGAGTTTTGTACATATTTGATTAAATTTTAATTTCACGATTAATTCCTGCCTAGTGAAAGTTGTTGGTAGACTTATAATTAAGTCCATGATGTCTTTAGAGCCATGATTATTTATTTTCTCAAGTACCTTGATTGCTTTCTCCAAACCGCGATTAATGCATAAGATAAATATTCAAGATGCGACGTGCTTTTGGCTGCTTCAATTTCATAATCCCTTAGGTTATCGATTTAAATTTGTATTTAATCATTTGAATCAGGTTAGATCTTAGGTTTTGTCCATTGCGTAATAACGTTAGGTTAATTTTCCTTAGGATATTAATTTATACCAACTTGTAATTCAATCCTACTCTCTCCAACAAGAGAATTAGACATGATTCATTTATGTAGTCGAGATGTAATCCTCCTACCCCATAACATAATCGAGAGATGTAGAATCTTTTCCGCTTGAGAGAGGTATTTGTCATACTCGTCGATAAATCCGAGTTTTGAGCCCTTCTTTCAATGTGACGCAAAGACCATCTCCTATAAGTTATGGTGGTTAAGTCGAGTGTTCTCCCTTAAGATGACGACTCGCCTCTTCTCTTAGAATCAATCAACAAATCTTCTCCCTCTTGAACCTTGACCATAGTCAAGAGTTCCTTAATTCTTTTTAGGGAAACTACGAATACTCTGATTCCACTCCCGTCAGGATACGTAGGCACAAGATGCAATTTCTTGGCGAGTATACTTAGAAATAAACCCATAGGTTGTAAAATCAAGATTTCTCAGAGATCAACATATGTTTTGATGAAGACAAATCACTTAAGAAGGCAAAGATGATCAACCAAGCATCAGGACAAAGACAAAACTTTAAGGATGTTTTTCTCAGAAGGTATAATTAGAACTTTCATTAAGTATTTAAGTCCTAATTGCTCAAATCATTAAAAAAACGTTTACATTACTTTTCACTTTAACACAAGCGTTTTAAATGAGAATTTTTCTAAGTTTTTGTAAGTGAAATCGATTGCACTCTTAGAGACATCGATTGCATGATCAAAATTTTAACTCATTTTTGCCTCTATTTTAGCAAGCAATCGATTGCTGCTTTGATGCAATTGATTGCATGCTTAAAATTTTTCAAGTTTTTCACTTCTGTTTTGAAGTGAAATTGATTGGTCCAAAGGTGCAATCGATTGCTCTTTTGAAAATTTGATTTTTCAAAGTATTTTTGTGAAGGTGCAATCAATTAGGCTCTTTGTGCAATCGATTGCTCACTGAACGTTTTTGAAAAATCTTTCTGAAAAATTGCATCTCTTCGATCAAATTTCTGTGGAATGTTTCCTTTGAAACATGACAACTGTTCATCAATTTTTCTGGATATTTGCATGCTTTTCTCAAAAGGTGTTTGTGTAATATAAATACCTAAATCTTTCAAATTTCAAAGACACATCTCTTTCAATTTTCTTTCAAAAATCTTTATCATAATTTCATCTTTCCACATCTAAGAAAAATCACTTTTCAACAAAGAATTTTCTGCATAATATCCTTTGAAAAGAAAATTCTTGAGCAATAAGTCTTAGAAACTTGTGGAATTTCCCATTGAAAGAGAAGATCAATCTCAGCATTGATAAACAACTATATACATTGTTACAATTCATTACAAAAATCAGATTGTATTTATTTCCCCTTGTTGTTCAGGATTATTGAAAGCAAGTGTGAGCATTAGAGAGGATTGTTCTCATTGCACTTAGTGTTTAGATCTTAAAGGTGTTTAAGAGCTTTTGATCTCCCTATAGGTTAGAAAGAAAAGTTGTACACTGATCCTAACTATAGTGAAATCTCTTTCGAGTCGAAAGGGGAGTGGAGTACCCTTGGAGTGTGAGGGGATCCACTATAATTTCCTGTGTCTCTTTTACTTTCTGCCTTTACAAGCTTTCATAACATCACTCCGCTAAAAGAAAGTAACATAACTCTCTTAAAACCAGAAAATTTCAAAAGAACCTAATTCACCCCCCCCCCCCTCTTAGGCGCAATTCTTACTTACATAGGTCTTTTACCCTTAGTAAACAACAATAACACGATAGAACAAAAGGTTCATGTAGGATACTATAGATACTTAGGATGTTAACATCTTCCCTAAGTATAACTAACCCCCGAACCTTAGATTCTCTAGCTTTGCATTGCATACTTCCGGGTAATTTCGATCTTTTTTCCCTTCCCTTAGACAAATTAAAGACCGGTGGTGAATTATGAATTAAGATTTAAGTTAATCAATAGCTTGATATACAATTATCACCTTGAAAATTATTAATGGACAATAGCTTGGGTTTGGGATTTTAATTAGAATTTATTTGGTCATTTTTATATTTTGTGATGATGTATCAATTTGATGTTATTTTGACCATGATTTTGTGCATGTCTTGACCTAGTTTCTTGAAGTGGTTTCTTGAATGTTCCAATTGATTCTTGATTAATTTTGTGGGCTTGTTTAAGGTTTTGAACTTCATGTTTAGAGATTCATTGCATGATCACCTTGTCTCATTTACTTAACATGAGCATTTGTTTCTCTTATGGGTGGCTTGAGGGATGTTTGCCTAGCCTTTTGTGCATGAACTTGAGTTTGTTTCTTCTTGAGTTTGGATGTTGATTTAGATTTGAATATGATGTGTATCATTTAAACATGCTTCTGACCTTGATGATATGGTTTACTTCACTTTATCATTTGTGTTTTGTACCTTGCTTGAACATCTTCTTTCTTTTAAGAATGACTTTAATGTATGTGTTTGCTTCTTGATGCATGTTTGGAATTCAATCCTTGTTGTTTCTCTTGTGTGTCCATGAGTGGATGTTTAATTTGATGCTCATGATGATGTTTCTGCCCTCATATGGCTTCATACCCTAATCTCACATGTCTATTCCTTTGAAGTATGTCTTGCATGCTTCTTTTGTATAGAAATTGATTGTGTATGAATGTGATGCATGACTTGAATCTTTGTGCTCTTTCTTTGACCATTGATATGGGGTGAACATGATATGATGTGCTACTTCCCCACTTTATTTCTCACCTCTTTTAACTTCATCTCTTTGTTTGTTGTGTGACATTGCTCCTTGTTGGACTTTGAGTCATTAGTATGTGGGCACTCTGTTTTGCCATTTGGTTTTGATTTCAAGTCTTTGGGTATAGTTTAACATGTGAATACATTCGTGTTGCTTTGGCATGATGTTAATGCTTCCCTTGTATGATTGAGATCAATGCTTGCTTATTTGGTGTTTGCCTTTGAACTTCCATGTTTGTTCTTTGTTGCATTCCATTCTTCTTCTTCCATTCCTCTTTCTTCTTTTTTATTTTCTTGAGACTTGTTTAAGGTTTAATATTATTTTCATTTGTGATTGATTAGTATGGTGTTTACTTGTGTTTGTTCACATGATCCCTTAGGATTCCTAGTCCCACTTAACATCTTATTAAGGTGGGAGTAAGATAGAATTATGCTTTCAATCCTTTGCATGATAACAATTAGGATAGTAACTTTTTGACCTCAACCTTAGGTCCATCATTTGTATGATAACATTAGTTAGACTTCCCTTTTATGCCAATCTTAGTACCATTTTCTATGTAAACATTAAGATTCAGTTTCCCTTAGTGTTTTTTTTCACCATTTGGGTCCTTTCTCTTCTCATATCAAAACAAATCATTAACACACTTAATAAAGACGATGAACAAAGTGTTTTCTTTTCACCCTTTGGGTCCTTTCTTTTCTAATCTCATATGGGGAATGATGAGTGAGGGGTATTTCCTTACTTGTCTAGAGTATTTAGTATACGTCCCGTCTGGGGGAGATATGTGACGCATTCGTTCCTATATCATAGTCTTTAGTGCAACGTGAATCTCAAATCCAATTAATTTACTTCTCTAAAAATCATAAACAAACTTCAAACTTTTTTATCCTTCAGGATTATTCTTCAAACTCATTTTCAGAAAAGAGTACGTTACTTTTCTTTTCTACCACAAACAGACATCTAGCCTAACTGCTGGAATGGGAGCTTAACGTCGCTCATAAAAAACAATTAACCAACCTGTGGTTTAGTTAGCCAAACTACGGCTGCTCTAATTTCTCATACCAGATGAGGATACGTAGGCACAAGACGACGATGTCTTGGCGAGCAACCTTCCCCCATTACCCGTAGTTTTCCGAACCACGTTGACTCTAACTTTCCCATTGCACGAGGAAATACGTAGGCATAGGGTGGCGATGTTCTATCAAGTCTCTTTTTTATTTTCCATTTCCCGTTTCCGTTTAGAAGTAGTTTTAGATAACTCACCCTTTGATTAGACAACAAGCATGAATCCTATTGAGTACAACGAGCGTAAGGGGTGCTCATACCTTCCCCTTACGTAACTGACTTCTGAACCAAAGATTTGGTTACTATGACCTTGTCTTATTTATTTTAGGTTTTATTCGATCATTTCCTTTCTCTTTCATTAGGATAAATAACATTCGGTAGTGATTCTATTGTTTGTTTTTGCCAGTTGTTTTTTCGGCAGCTGCAACAACACTTTGTTTAGAATTTATATTATTTAAGGTGTCACTCCTTTTCCATGCGAGGATGGAAGGAACTTCCTATTTTCTAAAAGATTTTAAATCATGCAGGGTAGATGTCGGACAAAGACCTGACAGAGACTCACCCTATAATAAAAGGGGCGGGGGGACTGAGAATGACGAAGACCTCTACAAGGGGAAAATCAATCATGTAAAAATAAAACTTTGGCTGGGCTAAGTTAATATACTTAAGTCCTAACTGAAGTTCAAGCAACTTGAAGCCTCTGACATACATGGTTGCAGGGAAATGACGTTTAATAAAACCTCTAGCCTAACTAATGTCCAAGCAACTTGAAGCCTCTAGAATAATCGATTGTGGTCAGGTAACCTTTAATAAAACCTTCGGCCTAACTAAAGTCCTAACAACTTGAAGCATCTGACATAATCGAATGCGCCCGGTCATGCTAATTAAAAGCCACTGGCCTCCATTTAACGTCAACCCTCTTGGGGCTCTGAACGTCAGTCATGCAAAATAAAAGCATATAACCTCCATTTAACATTAACCCCCAGAGGGCTCTGAACGTCAGTCATGCAAAATAAAAGCATCTGACCTTCATTTAACGTGGACCTTCATGGGGCTCTGAACATTGGTCATGTAAAGTTACAATACCTTTGACTTTAAGTGGGTTGGTTAACTTATCATAGACCAAATATCCGACATGATCTACTAAAAGTTAGCCGATATGTGTTTGAAATTAACGAGACCCCTTAAATCATTAAAGCGCGTATAACTGAGGCTTCCATGAAGGATAGCCTCGAAAAGTCAGTTACAAGAATAAGATGATTTTTAAAAAGGAATAACCAATAAAGAGGAACAAGGAAATAAGATTGTCATAATACTATGGATTACAACAGAATTCTAACACAAAACAAGAAGAGAAAGTGGATAACATACTTGAAAATATTACATAAAACATCCTACACAGATGACTAACGAAAGGGAAATGTAAGACAATTTTTGATCAATTGAAAAATATTATTCTATATATATTTCGGCCAAGATGTACGAGCTCGACTTCAATAGCCTAGGGCTAACATGATTTTATTTTGTCAGAGTATTAGAGATGTCGACAATAAAACTTGGATTACCATAATACTCAAGCCAACATGATTCATACCTTCCCAAACTAAAATACGTTTGGGGCTTACCCTTCTCTTTAGCAAGACAAAAAACGCTTTGAGCTTAAAGGCAAGAAAATTATCAAAGATTAGTAGAAGTAAATCAAAATTCAACATTGTTGTAGATGCTTTTGATTGGCTACATTTTGTGGCAAAACATTAGAGTGTATATGAATGTCATAACTGAGGTTAGGACATACATGAAGAGTGTTATGCAGGGAAAGCTAAGAGTAAGTGAAGCTGAATGTCATGACTGAATGTTATAACATTGATCGTATGACATTAGGGCATGCAGAGTTGTTTTTCTGTTATTAGCTCAGGCTATACTTCAGGAAGCATAGTTATTTTAGGCAACATAACAGACATTGTTGAGGATAACATAGAAGACTTCTGACCTAATGATAAGTACACAGCTTCATGAAGAAAGGTTTAACTTGGGTAAACCTAAATTCTCTACCAAGGCCCAAAACAGGTTTGCTATTATAAATAGTAGAAGGATCGTTCCTAATGGGAAGAGCTTGAAGAGATAGCTTCAAGACAGAGATTGGAGAGTTGATTTGTGAGTGAAGAGGTTTTCTCTTCACATGTGTCTATGAATCTTAGGATTCCTTATGTGCCAAGCAATTGTATGCTGTAGAATTGCTTTGGTTATTGTGTATGAACAGATGTGTTCATTGTGTCACTCAAAGTTGTTAAGCAAGAGTGTGTGTCACTTGATCAAAGTTGTGAAGCAAGATCAAGGTGTGGTTGAAGTGTATCTTCATATTTCTTTTGTAATTGTGTATTGATATCACTGAGGTGATTGAGGGGGAGTGAGTGGGAAACTTTGGTCTAGTGGTCTCTAGGCTGAAGTGTCATTGGGTAGGTCTTAAGTGAAGAGTGCAAACTGGGATTGTTTGGCTCTGAATTAATTCTACTGATAGTGAATTTCCTCCCTGGCTTGGTAGCCCCTAGATGTAAGTGTGGTTGACACTAAATTGGGTGAACAATTACTGTTGTTATTTACTGCTTTCCATTTATAGTTTTAGTTATTCCAATAGTCTGTGTTACAGTGGATGTTATAACATCCATGTAACATCCATCGTGTGCTTTCCAGAATCTCAATTGTTATAAATTCAAGGACCTAAATAGGATCCAAATATATTATGGTAGAGAGAGAGATAAAATATGGAAAAAAAAAGATATATCCCATGTTGTAAAAGATTTGACATGTCTGTTCATGTCATTGTGTTGGTTTAGAAGGTACATGCAAGTAAGAGTAGGCTAAGTTATATATCATCTTCAAGGAAGAATAATTTTTCGGGCTTCTGTTATCTGGGCATTTCATCCTTTTATGATTCATGCCCGAGGGGCTTATGTACACCCCAAAAATTATCTGGCCGGCCAAGGTCTAAAATGGAATCAAGGTACGCCGAATGGGGAAAAACTGAGATAGTCCCGATGCCCTTGAACATCCCGGGTTTTGTTAGAACCTGGAAAGGACGGTATGTCACATTAACAACCTATGAACGGTTACAACTCGTTTATACTCCGGTTATTCCTCAGATTATGAAAAGTTGGATGAAGGTGTATCTGCTACAAAGGGTCAACTAAATAGTCATGAAACTGCTATAGGTACTTATCAAAGCCATTACAAATGATTAAGTAGGCAGTTATGTTTATTATAGCCATAAAGCTTATTAAATCATGATTATTCAGATCCAAGGAAGGAAAAGGAAGGCAATATAAAAAACAGGTCTTGAGACCAAATGGAAGAGGCATCTACACGATGAATAACATAAAAAAGAGAAACCTTCAACCATCAACAATGGTGGATATGAATCCTTTACCCATCACAAACACATTAAGTAATCGTTTATGACCTTCCCTGGCTAGCATCTAGGAGGTTAACTAGTTGCTGTTTTTTTAGCAAGAACACATTTCCCACGCATAATCGGCTCTCAAACCTGAATTTGATTGCAATAAACATATTTGTGTTATTTTAGAGTTTTATCAGCGCTCGAATGAAAATGAAGTCATTGGAAAAGTTTATTTTTAAAGGGAAAACATTGATAAAACCCTAAATGGAACTTTGGGAATTTAGACCTTGTGAAGGGACAATTTGATCTTTTCCTTTGGCATTTCTTAATAACTTCCACTATTTCACTCTTTACTAACAATTAAAATAAAAAAGAATATAGAGTAATATAAAGGAGAGCACGAGAAAGGAGAAAGGAAGGAAGAAAAGTAAGCTTTGCATACACTAAGTCTTTAAGAATCATCAAGACCAACTCCTGCCTTCATCAAACTTGGATTTTCAGGTTTAATTTTAGGTGGGGTTCTTCGATTAGAGGTTTCAAAAGATGATTTTAGGTGGTAAAAACAGCGAAAGCGCTTTATTAATTAATTAGGAAATTTTTTATTATTATAAAGTGATTTTAAAACTGTTTGTGAATACGTTTATAGATTTAGGATCTGGTTGGCCGAGCATATGCTAGAAACCCTTTGATATTAAAGTTTCCAATCAAAAACGCTTTGTAACCGAGTCTTAGACGTAGTTATATAAAAAATGACCTTTTCACTTTAACGCAAGATGCGACCGGTGCAGCGTGATCGGCTGGTATAGATTAAAGGTTAGGTCTGGTTCCAATTACCCTAACGCAACGGTTCCTTTTTTATTAACTCTTTTTCAAGGAAGAAAACATTGCCCCGTAAGTATTACTACTTAGACAATAGGAGTATTGCTTGATCAACGAGAATTACATTTCAATATGCCTTTATTCTGAATTTTAATTCATTCCTTACTTTTTTTCCTTGTGTGAATTACTCTTTGTTTTCATTAGCATAGATAAACACCGTAACAATAGTAATCGATAGATTGACATTGGTCTCTGTGGGATCGATAATATTTTATATTACTCTGACGTACTCTGTATACTTGCAGATAGCATGCATCAGCACTGTAGATGTTCTTGATTGGCTGCATTTTGTGGTAAAACATTGCTATGTGCGTAGATGTCTTGACTGATGTCATGACATACTTGTGTAGTGTTCTGCAGGATATGTTTGGTTAGCTAATACAGAGTTTATTGGATATCAAGCTGAATGTTGTGACATCGGTATCTGCCAGCATGGGCGCTGTTTTGTTTTCTGTTATGTTTCCTTATTTATCTCAGGCTATATTTTAGGAAACTTTCTATTCAATGTTGATCATGAAAGGAAACGCCTATGGCCTATTTTTTAGCACCTTGAATTGTGGAGATTGGATTAACTTTGTTAAACCTAATTTATGCTACTTAGACCCAAAGCCCAGTCTGCATTACTATTTAAGGAGGCGCGGAAGCAAGGGAAAAAAAGCATTCACAACAAGAAAAATTTGAGTGTAAAATAAGGGTTTAGGGTTTTGAGAGTCTTGTGTGTGTGACCTTGTAAGTCACCCTTTGTATCTTTGGATTCATCATGGTAGACATGTTTAGGCTGTTATTTGTTAATTGTTAATTGTTAATTGTTCACTCAAAGCTTTTAAGCAAGAGTGTACTGTTCTTGATTGAAGCTATTAAGCAAAATCATGTTGTGGCTTTGAAGAGTGTCTTCTAAAGTCGTTTCTTTTTGTGTTGAATTGTTTATCACTGCTGTGATTATGGGGAGTGAGAGTTGTCTCTTGTATAGTGGGTTCTAGGCAGAAATTATATTGGGTAGAGATTAAGTGAGGAGTTGTAAACTGGGAGTTTAGCTCTAAATTAATACTACTAATAGTGGATTTCCTTCCTGGCTTGGTAGCCCCCAGATGTAGGTGATATTGCACTGAACTGAGTTAACAATTCATTGTGTTATTTATCTTCCAGCATTTACAATTCTGCATAATTTAAATGGTTAGATGAATAGCTATGTCAGTCTGCAGATGTTATAACAGATGTCATGACACCGTTAATTTTTAAAGGGATTTAAATTGCTCATGTTCAGTCCTTGTTCTGTTTTAGCAAAGATCAATGTTCTTAGCATCTCTTAGAACATCTAAGATCTGCATACCAGAATTTCAAGCACCCAGTCTTTCTTCACCAAAATCAACCAACTCATCCGACATCATGTTCCAAAATGATTCAGATGGAATCTCGTGGTGTCTTTGGATTCTTGTTGACTGTCGGTAGATTTTAACTAGTAGTATTGTGTCATGACCGTATGTCAGTTAAAAGGAGTATTATTAGTAGCTTCCTTAAAAGAGGTTCGATATGCCCAAAGTATCTGCTCTAATGTTTTATACTAATTCTCTGGCTTTTTCCTTACATGTTTCTTAATCAAACCAATAACAACCTTATTTGCTGCTTCAACTGGACCATTGGCCTGCGGATAATAAGGTGTAGATATCAATAGTTTGAAACTCATTTATTTTGCAAATTCTTGCACCTTTCGACTAGTAAAGACAAATCCTTGATCCATTGTAATGGTCTCTGAGATTCCAAACCTATAGATAATATGCTTCTGTACGAATTCGATTACAGCATCTTTATCCACATTTGCTAATGGTATGGCTTCGATCCATTTTGTAAAATAATCGATGCTAACCAAAATATATATTTTATTTTTTGATGACGTTGGTCGAATCTCTCCAATTAGATTCAATTCCCAACCTCTAAAGGGCCAAGGTTTCACTATGGAATGCAGTTCGCTTGCAGGAACATGTTGTATAGCTACGTGCACTTGGCACTCTTGACATCCCTCTGCGAATTTGATACAATCTTTTAACATGGTTGGCCAATACATTCCTTGTCGAAACAATAACCACTTCATTTTTTGCCTACCTGATGTGCCCCACCATGGACTTTCGAAAGGGGTAAATATGCCTCAGATTGACTAAGACATTTGAGCAAAACTCCCTCAATAGTCTTTTTAAATAATTCACTTCCCAAAAGAACGTAACTTAAAGCTCGATACCTAGTTATTCACTCAACAGATGTTGTTGGATTTTGTAGATATTCCACTATTGGCTTTTTCCAATCTTCATTTGATAAGTTATCTATATTCAGCATCTCAAAATTCTCTTTGTTAGCGTATCCTAGCTTTGTTGTTTCTGGATCTCATGGGGATAATCTGCTGACACAATCCTTCCTCTAACTTCAATTGATTTCTGCAATTTTTCTTTTGAAATTTTACACCCAGAAGCAATATGTGCTAAGTCGTTGGCCTCTTTATTATCTAATTGAGGGATGTGTCGAATACTCACCATCTTGAATCTCTTCAAGAGTCAATTGACTATCATGAAGTACATGATAAGATTCTCCTTAATGCACTTTTACTCCTTTGTTATTTGTTTTATAACTAACTCCTAGTCACCCATTATTTCAACTCGAGTTGCCCCCAATTCCAACAATATCTCAAGTCCAGCTATCAGAGTCTCATATTCTACCTCATTATTCGAACACAACCCTTCGACTTTATACTAGAATTTTGTTGGAATTTTGTTAGGAAAAATAATAAGAACTCATATACCTGTTCCATCCTTATGACTAGGGTCATCAAAATACAACTTCTAAGGCTCAAATTCAAGGTAGTTTAATGAACTCGCATTTATAAAGTGGTCGACTATAAAGTCGGTTACCACTTGTCCCTTAACAATCTTTAAAGGCATATACGTTAAGGAATATTCAATTAAAGCTAATGCCTATTTACCAATTCGACTATGCAAAATTGGTTTAGACAACATATGCTTTATAACATCAAAATGAGATGAAACGAAAACATCCACTGGTTTTATATAATGCTTTAGTTTCATACATGAGAAATACAAACATAAGCATAACTTCTTGACTATGCTATACCTAGTTTCTGCATTTCTCAAGACCTTACTAAGGTAGTAAATGGCTCTTCCGACGCCATTTTCATCCTCTTGAGCCAACATGCTCCCTAAGTCTTTTTCGGTGTAAATATATGCAACCTCATACTTCTATTCCTACAAGGCGGTATCAGAATTGGAAGGTGGATCATATATTCCTTGATCTTGTCAAAGACTTCTTGCTGAGCTTGCATCCATTCGAAACCATCCTTCTTGAGTAGAAGAAGAGGTGATAAGGCTTGAGTCTTGCCACTGAGGTTTGATATAAACCTTCTTAAGAAATTAATCTTGTCAAGCAATGACTGCAACTCCTTCTTAGTTATTGGCGCTTTCACTTCCAATATTGTTTTGGCCTTATTTTGATTTATTTCGATCCTCTTTTGTGGACCACAAAGCCTAAGAAATCTCCCACCTGCATACAAAAATCACATTTGAGAGGGTTCATTTTTCGACCGTGTCTCCTCATCCTTTCAAACGACTGTCGAACATGGTTATTGCGGTGAGAATTGGTTATCAAGCTATTATACTAACTTGAATCACAAATCATAAAATATCACAGCCGATCTTTAATTTATCCGAGGGAAGGGGAAGAGAAAGAATAACTCATAAATAAAATGCAAAGCAAAAGCAAAGCCTAAAGCTAAGCAAAAGAGAGATCAAAGGTACTAAGGGAAGGTACTAGCACCCTAAGCATCTGTAGTACTCTACAGGAACCTCTTGAAATATTTGTGTTATTGCTAAAATTGTTTGCTAAGGATAAAAATGGGCAAAGAAAAGAAAAGATGAAAAAAGAAAAATGTAGAAAAATAAAAAAGGTTGCTCGCTAGGATCTCACAATCATATGCCTACGTATCTTTAATAGAAAATCACAGCAATTGTAGTTCAAAAATTACGTGTAAAAAGAAAGAAATGGATGAAAAAATAAAAAGAGTGCTCGCCAAGTGTTGCGGTGGAAATAGGATCACAAACTATTAATGAGTTTGAATCGCAATTCAATTCACAACCGCTCTTTGATTTATCCGAAGGAAAAGGTCAAAAGAGGGAAAACCTATTTTGCATCGTAAACACAATGCGGGGAAAGATCTAGGGTTCGGGGGTTGGTTAAATTTAGGGAAGGTATTAGCACCCTAAACTTCTGTAGTACTCTACAGGAACCTTTTGTTCAAATGTTTACTACTTCGCTTTATTATTCTTAAGGTATATGTACAAAGGGATTAAAAGTGAGAAAAGAGACCTAAGGGGTTAATTCTAAGTTTACTCGGCAAGACATCGCATCTTGTGCCTACGTATCCTTACGGGAGTGGAATCAGAGTAATCGTAGTTCCCCTCACAGAGGGAGGTTAGAGACTTCTTGACAGTGGTCAAGGTCTCACGGGGAATAAACGCATCTTAAGGACACGCTTACACGGAGTGTAGAAACTCCAAGTCTCTACGTTGAATTGTTAAGTGAATTAGGGTTAGGTTAGGGATTCCACGGCGGGAAACCCTAAAATGAGCACGGCGGCTCTTTGACCTAATGCTAGGGGTAAAATTGTAAGTTAGCCTGCGGCGAGGCATTTGTGAAAATTAGGGTTTGTAGTTTGTAGTTTTGAGGGTTTGAAATTGAATGTGTGAGGGTTTATGGACTATTGGCGCGATGGCCAAACAGTTAGACCTAACCTTCGGATGTGTGCAATGTGACAGAAATAATAGTGATGAAAGTGTGATAGAATTTAAATCATGCATCAGCGGAAATAAAATGCGGAAAGTAAATGCGATTATTGGTTCGCGAGGTTACAAATGAGGAACAGTTACAATAATATGAAAATTTGAATAAAATGCAACTAAATAAATAAAAGGCGACGTGACAAGCTGCAAAACGAACAGACAGCGTTAGTGAACAAAAATATATAAATTACCAGACAAGTTAGGAAGTAAAAATGTGAAATTATGCATATTTTTGTAATTTTTATTTTATTATATTTTTTAAAAAGAAATATTTTAGTTTTTTTTAAAAAAATCAGATTTTTTTATAAATTGGAAGAAACAAAGTTCTATTGGATTTCATATTAGCAAATTCTAAAAAAAAACAATAATAAATATGATAAAAACAATAAATATGATAAAAACAATAAAAATATAAAATAAATAAAAAAAGGGGTTGGGCCGGTAACCACATCCGGACCCAACCCGGTTGGTGAGAATGCAACAAAAAAAGAGGGCTAGGGTTTCAAACCCTATTCCCTCTCCCGCGGCGCCGTTCATGCTTTTCATCTCCGTTCCATCTTCACCGTTTTCTCTTCATTCTTTCGTTTCATTGGTGATGAACATTTCTGAAAACAAAACAAACGTGTTAAACGTGAAATTATCAGGATCTCTTGCTTACGTTTTTGTTCGCGATTGGTGATGAACGTATGAGGAGGCGATGATGGTGGCGATGAAGCTAAGCTGAGCCTCGAAGCGTGGTTGCCCGTCGAAGACGAAGGCGGTCTTTGCTTCACAACTTTCCTTCGTTCGAGTTTAACGGCTACCGATGGTTAGGGTTCGCAATTTTGTCCTCTCCCTCTCTAGGGTTTTTTCTTTACGAGGTGATGTCGTTCCTTATATATTTTCTCTGATGTTTGAAATGGGCTTTGGATTTTACGTTATTTTGCTGAGATTGCCTTCTGAGTGGGATTTATTTGATATGATTCGATCTTCTTTCCTTTTCTGATTTCTTTTGGACTCCGCCTTTTGGATTTTACTGCTATGCTTTGGATTTGGATAACTGGATTCATTTTTACTTGGATAACCTGTATTGACTTGTATTTTCTGGATTTTTCAGATGCGGTTCCCCTTTTAATGAACTAGTTTTCTTTCGGACCTTTTGGATACGAGTTTCAGTTTAGGACCCTGATTCGAATTCTATGTGCCTGGCTTGGATATTCATTCGATTTGTCCGATTGTGGATTGCTTTGGCTGATGGCATTTGTCATGATTTTTTCAGATGTTGCTGTTGATTCTGATTTGTTTTCTGATATGGGATGTAATACCTTGTTCGAACTCTGATACTTTTAGTGTTTTGGATTTTGCAGACATTCACATCCATCTCAATTTGGCATTTTAGTCTCTGATTCGAACCATATTGCACTTGGTTTTGTGAATGGCTTCTGATTCTTCCCCCGTTCGTTTGTGGAATCGAAGCGAACTACTGTGATTTTGTGCCTCTGTTCACACTCACTTTTCTTCTTCTTCTTTTAGTGAACTGATGGAGGCTGCGAATTTGGGGCGGTGATGTTCATCTGAGCCCTCTATGCTTGGTGCTTTGTTTTTTCGATGTGCTTTGCACATTTGGGACCCAATCTGAACTGACACATCACTGTGATTATGTGAGCTTATCTGCTTATTTTGGTATGGCCTTACAACCTCACTTCGCAGGTGTGATTTGATGACTCTATCTTGATGCCCTGTTTGGCTTTAACACAGTCTTTCTGATATTTTGATTGTTGATTTTTTTTGATACATCTCAGTTAGCTTTGGACTTACACTCTGTTAGGAAATTGGGGTAATGATGTTGTCTTGTGAATTTATGCATATGGTATGCTTCCTTTCGAGTTTCAGCCCCCTAATTCTTTTTCTCTCACTCTTTCTCGGCTGTCCCGTATGATAAGAGCAGATATTACCTGATCTGACGCCAATGGCGTGGATCGGTAACGGGGGTAGGATGCGACTTCGGTCGTGCCACTCCCGGCACTCGATGATGACCATTGTTCTGAGAGTGTCGAACAACCTCTAACATTTTCCTTCTATTCTGTGTTGTATTCTCTTTGTTGTGCAGGTTAATGGGAGATTCGTGAAGAACATCGAAGGAGCATCGTGAAGATCCACTTAGACGTTTTAGGACTTAGAATTTCCTTAAGATAGATACTTGTTGTAAATGGATCCTCTTGTAAACCAATGGCATTTCTTGAATAAAGTTCAAATTCACTTATCCATGAAATCCAACAAATATTCACTTTCACTTTCTCAATTGTAAATTCAAAGTATCCATGAATAATAGTTCACAAATTATTTAAATTCAAAAATATCTAACTTACTTCTTCTTTGCCTTGATCAAGTAAACGATATCCCGTAACATAAACAAATCCAAACTAAAATCCTTTGAATACGTGACTTCTCATCCAACCTTAACAGTGTTCCTCTCATTTTCCAATCAATCTTAACTTGTTATGAATGCCTAAACTACTTGTCAAATGTCCTTTACATAATCAATCCATGTAAACAAATGCCTCGAAGAAAATGTCTCATTTGTCCCAAAATTACGAATTCTGCTTAAAATGACCAAAACGCCTCTGTGGTGATTCCTGAAACAAAACGCACTTATATGACTGGTTAGTGATTAATGGATGCAAAAATGAAATGCTATGCGAAACGACTGACTAAATGTAAGGGTAAAATTTGGGGTATTACACCAAGGATCGTGGCCTTGTGCCTATATATTCTCTATCCCACTGAAACCCATAGGTTGGTGTAGATAGAGAGAGAAAAAAGTGTTGTACGTTGGCGTCATATCTGTAGCATCCCAAAGTTTGCCTCATCATTTCTTGATTTACTGGTGAAATTCTGGTATGCAGATCACATGTGTTCCAAGAACATTGATCTCTGCTCAACAAGGACGAGGACAGATCATGACCAATTTAAATATCTTTAAATTGTCCCAATGTCATAACCAATGTCACAACCTCTTTTGTGACATCTGTAGTCTGTCATACTATTTATCTAACCATTTAACTTATAGAATTGTAAATGCAAAAAGATAAATAACACAGTAATTGTTCACCCAGTTCGGAGTCAACAACACCTACATCTGGGGGTTACCAATCCAGGGAGGAAATTCACCATTAGTAGAATCAATTCAAAGTAAAACCTCCAATTTGCACTTCTCACTTAATCTCTACCCAATGACACTTCAGCCTAGAGACACTCTAGTACCTGAGTATACCCACTCACTCCCCCTCAATCACTCAACAGTGATATCAAACAATTACAAAAACAGTATGAAGAGACACTTCATACATACCTTGATCTTGCTTCACAGCTTTGATCAAGGAACTCACACATTCTTGCTTCACAGCTTCGAGTGAGACACAGCCTAGAATCTACCTAACCAAAACAATCATCAACCAGATAATTGCTTGGATTACAAGTATTCCTAAACAGACTTTGCACGTGAAGAACAACCCTCTTCACTTACAATTATGTCTACCATAATGCATCATACAATGCAAAGGGTGACTTACACACAAGGAACTCTCAACCCTAGGCCTCTATTTTACACTCTGGTTTTTCTTGATGTGAGTGCTTGCTTTTCTTTTGCTTCTACTCCTCCTTTTATAGTCGTGCAGACTGGGCTTGGGTTGTGCAGAAGTAACAAATATTAGTTTTTAATAAATCAAAACTAATTTCCATAATTCAAGGTGCTGTCCAATTAGGCCATGGCATGGTCAGGATTGCCTCGAATCTCTCCTGAGATAACTCAGAAGTCATAGCATGTTTCCTGATATTTAGCCTAATATAAATCAAGTATCATAACCGAAAAACAAACTCAGCACGTCTGATGTCATACGCTCCATGTCATGACATTCAGTATGACATTCAGCTTTTACTCACTCTTAGCTGACCAGCTTGCCTTGCTGAACACTTCTGCAAATTCTTCATCATGACAGTCATGGTTTCTCCCAATCTTATGCAGAATACTATTAGGAACAAGTATATTCAAGTTTCCTAAAAGGTCTCCAAGATCCTTTTATGAATATCAATACAATCTGTTCTTGTTCCTAATCCATCTCCTTGACATATTTACTGATGAGGTATTTTCAACATGGTCTCATCAATCCAAACCACTTCTGTCAAGATATATACACTAGCAGCTCCTTCTGTTGTCATGCAACTATGTCTTGCAACTATGTCTTGCACATGACAACCATCTGTCTCACCATAACTTACATTGTTGTGGTTGCACACCTCACACTGCCTGTGAGAGGTTTCATCACAACTTAACCTGTTGTGGTTGCACACCTCACACTGTCTGTGAGGAACTAGGCTACTGCTACCCCATAGCAGTGCCTGTTGTGCCAGACAGCTATGTCATTACTTTGGTAATATCCATGATAACTGTCCTTACCTCAGTCCCTGCTAGCTCTTGCTTGCTGTTGTGCCAGACAACTGTGTCATTACTTTGGTAATGACATCCATGACAGATGTCCTTTCTTCAGCCTCTGCTAGCTCTTGTTGCATCCATGACAGCAGTTATGTCATCTGCTTTTGTTAGCTCCTGCTGCACCAGCTGTCAACCCATGACACCAGTTCAGTTATTCACATGTCATTACTTTGGTAATGACATCCATGTCAGCAGGTCTTTCACCAGGTCCTGCTTGCTTCTTTAGCCATGCCATAACTATGGTAATGACATCCTGATTAACATTTGTGCAGAATCTTATTTTACCACAATTTAGCCAATCATAGTGTCGCTACCGCGAAAATAAGGTGCCGGCAAAACAGAAGAGTCGCCACCTTTCGTTATTTATCCCTTAGAGCGGGAAAGGAAACGATGGGAAAAACCTGACTAAAAGGAATAAGACAAGGTCATCGTAACCATTGTCTGGGTTCGGGAGTCGGTTACGCAAGGGGAAGGTATTAGCACCCCTCACGTCCGTCGTACTCGACGGGATCCACGCTTGTTGTGTTTACTGGACGAGTTGGTTTATCTATCTACCTATCAAGGCTGGCTTAACAAGAAAATGAAAATGACTCGGCAAAGCGTCGCGCTTTATGCCTACGTATTCTCATCAGAGAATGAGAAATCAGAGTCAACGTAGTTCGCCCTACTACGGGTTACGGGGAAGGTGGCTCGCCAATACATCAGTATTGTGCCTACGTACTCTCAACAGGTATGAGAGATCAGAGCTTATGTGGTTCGGGGTACTACGGATTACGGGGGTTCAGATTCATCTGTTTTATCGAGTAGGGTTAAACAACAATTCCAGCAGTTAGGGACAAAGCCTGTTTGTGGTAGAACTGAAGTTTAACGACACTCTTTTCTTCAGAAAAGCTTCCTTTGAATTACGGGCCCACGAGGCAAAAAGGTTTGAAGTTTGTTTTCTATCTTTTACGAAAGAACTGTTTTTTTTATTGTGTTTGCAATTTCAATCGCACTAAAGACTATGACCTGAGAGTAAATGCGCCGTATGTCACCCAAAGGGTGTCATACTAAACATCCAAATTGCTGAAAAGAAGCTCTCCAACAATCCTTTCTCAGATAGCTTAAGGCTCGTAACGTACGAAAGAAATCATTCATGATTACTGTATTTTAAGCTGTTTGAGATGAGAAGAGAAGGGGCTCAACTAATGGGAAACTATCAAGTCTTACTGTTGTCATGCCAAGGATTCATCCTATGGTTGAAGTTTGAAACAGGGAACTCCTAGAAGTTATCATGCATAGGTTTCAACCTAAAGTTCTAATCATCACTTCCTTATCAAAGGGAGTGAGAGTCCTAAGAGATCATGTCAATGATAAACAGAAACAGGTAAATCATCAGCTGAAACAGTAAACAGTAAACGACTGTAAAATGCATGCAATGCAAGTGAGGGAGGAAATGTGTGTGGGGCAGCAGCCTCCACAAGCTCATCTCAACCTCAAGCCAGATATGAATAAACTGCAATCATACAGGGGAAATAACATGCTATCAAGCAAGATATCAGTGACTGCAATCATACAGAAAAAGTGAAATGCTATCAAGCAAACATAAGTGATTGTAATCATACAGAGGAAATAAAATGAAGTGCTATCAAGCAAAATAAACCACATGGGCAAGGGAGCTGGGCTCTACCGAATACTCGCAAGCAAAGCCATACAGTAAAAATACAAGCAGAGGGAGCAACTCGACCTCTAGTGCAATCATGCTCCTAGATTAAGGTCAGTCTAGATATGAACTTATTCTAATGCATCAAGCAAATCAAACAAGGCATAGCAATACAGAAAAGAAAACAGACAAGAAAAGAAAGCAGCAGCTCAACCCCTCTTTCAATTCCAAGCTTCAGCTCTTCTGACAGCAACTCAGTCTTCAGACTTCAACCACCCTTCAAGGCTATCATCCTCCATGACAAGTATCAACTTAGTCTTTCTTCCTCAAGCCTCAGCTTTACAGCAAATTCCACCTTCAGGCTTCACTCTTAACTACAAGTATCAATGATTCCTTCAGGTTCTCAATGCATCAATGCAAGTGTCAACTTATCCTTCATTCTTCAAGCCTCATCTCTTCACTCAATCTCAATCGAATCCTCTTCATAAGCATCAAATTAGTCTTCAAGCTTCAGCTCTCTTTGCTTTACCAGCATCAACTTGGCTTTCCTCTTCATCTACAAGCTTCAGCTTCTCAAAGTAGTCTTCAATCACATGGAAGTGTCAAATTCAATCTTCAATCTTCTTCAATCAAGGAACTCCATCCTCTAATCAAGGGAGAAAGATTCATCTATCAAGAGCAAAGTTGGGATGATTGGTAGCAGAGTGAAGACCAAAGGTCATCACTGAGCATCCTGTCATCAGAAAAGGGGACCCTCAAAGGTTCTACCTATTTGAAAAGAGCCACACATCCTACCAAAGGAGGGATGAGGCCTTTACAAGGGACCTTACATCATAGGGAAGAATGGAATTGATCAACATATTCCATGTTTATGAAGGAAGAGAACTATCTAGAAGCTCTGCCTACAAAACCCTAATCTTAACCTGATCAAAACTACACCACAAGAAGGGAAGATCTTCAAATCCAAGCCTCTTCAAGCAATCCAATGCATCTTCAACTTGCCTTCATCCTCTTCCAAGAACAAGCAAATCAAAACCCTAATCTAATGGAACTAAAGATGTTAGTCTAGTTGAGTTAGTGCCTTAGAATCATCTAAAACTAGCACCTAAACTAAAATCAATCAAAAATAGAAAACTATCTTATAAATTTCTACAAAAATTCCTAAGGGGTCCTAATTCAATTAATAACACCTCATACAAAAACCAGGGACTAAATCATCTATTATGTCCTAAAATCAAAGTCTAAACTATAAGGTATCAACCATAAACCCTAAAAATGGAGCTTCTAAAGGTTTCAACCTAAAATACCACCTATGTTCATCACAAAAATGTGAGAAAATTCTATAGGGAGCATGCATGTCTATGCTAACTACTCACAAAAAATCAGGATCAAAATCATCATCACATGATCAAACAAAATTCCACAAAATCAAGTATCAAACATAACTATTTTAATATCAATTAAAATGAGAAAATTCCCCTAAAATCAGAAAATGCATGAAATAAAAATATTTTTTCTCTAAAAAATACTAGACTCAATCATAAATATAATGCAAAAAGAATGGGATTAATTGGATCATTTTTCAATTTTATATGATTTAATCAAGAACCATGAATAAAAATGAAAAAAAAAGAAAATCCAAATAAAATAGACAAATGCACGGTGCAAGTAGTAACCAGAATCAGTTCATATAATGGATTGGGCCAGAAAGGGGGTGCTGATATCAATCTTTTCACTAAGCCCAGAACCACAAATAAATGAAACGCTGCGTTCCATTAACTCAGATCCTTCACAAATTGAAATTAAAACGTGGCCGTTGGATGAGGGTCCTAGTCCAAGTCAAACCTTGATCTGATGGTTATCAAGTCATCTTCTCCAATTCAAACCTCTGAAACTCGCGCACAGCTCCGGCCACCACCGGTGGTGCTCCGGTCACTATTCCACAACCCTAGTTCAACATAGAGTCCACCATAGGCCACGATCCCTTAATGAAACATGTCCCAAATTCCCTCACGAACTCATTCATGCCCTTAATTCTCTCTGAAACCTCAAGATTCACAAGAACCAATCCTCAACCGAAAATGGTAATATCCTAAATTGGTCACTAATTCTCAAATTAATGGTCTGAAATCATTCCTACACTATTCTACAATGCATCTAACACCCTAATTCGTATTGATTCTACCTAATTTAAGCTGGAAGAAGAAGTTTACATACCTGTCAAATCTTGATGAATAGATGCACTAAATCTTCAAATCAAACTCTTAAACCTTCCAGACACGATCAATGGATCCTTCCCTTGCTTCTGTATGCAATAGAACTGATTGAAAACTCCTGAAACTTGAAACCCGATGGTGAGTTGCAGGTGGAAGAATCTGAGCTCAAGAACACCAATCAGCCACGAATTCCTCTTGATTATGATCTAGAATCAATCCTTAGCATCCATGGAAGAAGTTGCAATCAAGAAAATGGATGGAAAGTGAAGAAATTGGTGAAACCGAATTCAGTTGCAAGCTATGAAATTTCAATCTCAATCTTTGCTCTCTCCTTCAATCATCACCAACCTTTGCTTTGGATCACCTCTACTCAATATATAGAACATGTATGAGTGATCTAGAACCCTCTAGATCCTTCTAATGAGAGTTTCAATCTCTCATGTCATGAGTTTTTCAATCACATGTCATGGTATGCATAACTCTGTAAACAGCTTGAAACCAACCCCATTCTCTTCCAATTTCTCCCCTAGTGACATTTTGAAAGTGTTTGCCTTGCAAAGGATCTTGTTCATGCCTTGAATTTGAGTTTTGCAAATGTTACTTATGATGTAAGTAACCACTTTTCAAAGCAAGTCCACAAATTAAACTTCAAATAAAAAATGTGGTTAAACCAATGTTCTTAAAATGTTTTTTAGAGTCAAAATGACCTATTACATGCCTTGGTTTGGATGTGTAGATCAAAAATATCAATTTCCAACTTTGGTTCATTTAACTTATACCCTTATTTTAGGTCATTTTTGCAACTTTGAGCTACAAGCAATTTCAACAACTCAATACCTCTTTACTAGCCTTAAAACATCATTTTGAACAAATTTGATGTTGAACATTTTCCCATTTGAAGCTTGGAAATGGGAGTTATGGCCTTATGGTTGAAATGACATGTAATCTCCAAATGACCAAAATACCCTTGACTTGTCAAAGCCATAACTTGAGTTCTACAAATCCTATCAAGGACTTCTAGTACTCTCTAGAAAGCTAAGAAGATAAGGAAAAACATTCATGTTGACCAAGAGCTCATAGGAATCATCCTTCTAGGGAAAAAGTTTCATGCAAGTTGGACAACTTTCAAGCCCCCAAATTCACATACCTCAGATGACCTGTAACTTGTCAAAGTCATAACTTGAGTTCTACAAATCCTATCAATGACTTCTAGTACTCAAATTAAAGCTAAGATCAATCTCTACAACATTCATTTTAGGGGAAAGATGATATGACAATCACATCTTGATCTAAATTGCCTTGAAGATAGGGCTCAAACTAGGGGGTTTTACACTGTCAAGCCTTAGAAACCCTAGCTTGAAACTTCTCAAACTCTTCAATCATGATGAGTTGACCTTGGAATCATCCTCATAGAATCTCAATGCATCAATCCATGATCACATGGCTCTTGTGTTAGGTCTCAACTTTCTCCAAATCATTCGTTGACCTAGGGTTGACCCAGTCAAACCCTAATTGCATCAATCATGGCTGAGTCTTCTTAATCTTGCACACTGACCTATCTAGGCCTCAAAGTGATCTTCAACACTTCTCATGAGCTCTCTCAAGATCTCAAATCTAACTTCATGGCTCCAGAATCATCTGATGGCTTTCCACAACTCTCAAGTTAGGAGGCCTACACACTTGGCTTCAACCACTCCTTCTGAGGATCTTTTAACTTCTCTGACAAGGATATCCACCCTTGAACACTTGAATAACCTTCTTAGCTAGCTTCAAAGTCTTGTGTAGCTCTTGATTGGTAGTCATACCTCTTGATCTCCTGCACACATGTCAATGAAATGCAAATGATAATGCTAATGTGAATGAAATGAAACACAAGCTAGGTAAAGAAATGTTGGGAAAATTTTGGGGTGCAACACATAGAACCATGGACAATTCTATATCATAGAATCATGGAACTAACAAACTCCCCCTTTGGCAAATTTTGGCTAAAACAACTTATCAGGGCATTCAGCAGTAGTATACATAAACTATCATGCTCCCCCTTAATAGTTACATCCAGCATGGAAGCAACTAGGCTTTTCCTTATCAGCAACAGTAGTTTATCTTTTTCTCCCCCTTGGTTTAGTCAAAACTTTGACAACAACTGAAGTACTTGTTCATACACAAGCTGTTTGACCTCTAATAAGGACTTTACCACTTCAGCAGTTACACACCAGACAAGTCCATATCTTCCCCTGTCAGCATTAACATTGCTCCCCCTGAAGGAGAGAGCCCAAGCACATGAAGAATTACTTCATCATCTTCACACAGGCAGCTTTACACCCATGCTTGAACCACAAGCAATTAGTACTCCCATCAAACCGAAGCTCTCCCCTATCTTTGATAACAGCTGCTCCAAGATCATTACATCATCTCTCATGACCAACTCTATGCTCATACATAGAGAAGACACCAAACCGATTCACCTCTTCCTAGAGTTACTTGTAGCAGAAGAGACCACTTCTCCACAAGTATTCTGGCCTTAGGCTGAGTACAAGATAGACACCACAAAGGGACTTTATCACATCAGAATGCACTCAATACCTTCACATCATATTCCAAGACAGTCCTTTTTTTTCTTATCATTCTCCCGTATGACAAGATAGAGTACTTCTTAGTCCAGAAGTGAATCACACGTTCCACAAGAGATCTGCACATATCAGATGGTTCATATCACAGACACACCCTCCCATGGTTCTTTATGTGCCCATGTTGGACTTACTGCTGTCTAGTAGTCCAACTGACGATCTTCACAGTTCCACCAGCTTGATCAACTCCATCTCCACAAGACGGTAATCTTTTATACACAACTTAGGGCTTCTACCACACCTCCAATATGTGAACAGAAACAGATCCTCCTTTGGTCTTCAACCAATTACCATTCTGCACATGAGTAATTAGTTTCAAGCATGAGCAGACCCATAACCTTCTGTGGTCTTCAAATAACTACCCTTCTGCACAAGACTAGTTCTCTAAAGGTACACCGCTTAAATAACCAAATGCCACTGTTTGGTTATTTAGCCTTTTTCAGAGCTCTAGAAAGTCTGCTAATCCACCAGGCCACTTTGATCTTCACATTATTGCTCCAAAGCAAGGTATCTACTCCTTCACACAGCTCCCGCAAACTGCATGATATGAAGCATTAATTCCATTCATACCTGAGAAGATCAACTTATCTTCAAATGATGTGCCACACCATTACTTGAGGCCTTGAAGTTTCTGCTTGATGTCACAACTTTGGTTAAGACATTCAGCTGGAGAGTTCAAGCTTTCATTCTGCCACTTAGAAGATTCTCTTTACTCAATTAGACCAAGAGTACATAGGCTTGATAACCAGTTGGAGTAGACAACCTCAATCCTACTTTATTGTACCGCAACAATTTCCTTGAAGTGCATTTGCTTCATGAACCACCTCTTTAGAGAAACTAAACATGTCAAAGCTTGATTCTTTTAGGGAGGAAGGATCACACAAGTCTTTACAAAAGGATTCCTGCTTTCCTTAAGTATAGACTTCTTCAGAAAATCAAAGATAACTGCCACTTATCCTTGACCTCCAAGCTGAGCAAGGTCATATGCTCCTATGCACTTAGATCAAAAATAAACTGACCTAAGCAGTGCTATCACCAACACCATCTTCTAGACAAGTTTCTTGCCAGGAAACTTTCTAGCTAATAGATCAGGTGCTTCTAGTAGAAACTAGAACATAACTGCTGGACTCCAATGCTCTTATAGAGCAGATTGTCTTCATCTTCACTTCCATCAGCACTTCATCCTAGCCTTAGTTTCTGCCAAGTACATTATTGGAATGAGAACATATCCAACTATATCTCCTTTGGTCTATGGATCAACAAAATTCTACACAATCTCTCTGCTGATGGGATGTCTCAACATCTGGTTGAACATCGGATCCTTGAATAAACCAAGCATATCAGAGCCTGATACTTGTGCAACAACTGAGGAGACAACTTGATCATCAACTAAGAATAATTCATTAAATATTTGAGAATATCTCAAATAGCAAAGAATCTTAAATCCTTATGTTGAATCCATCTTTGAACTTCATGGATAACCAATTAAATACGTGTGTAGTCCACAAATAGCAATTGGTATTAGATCCACACAATTTCAAGAATACCAGGGCTGAGGCACCCTTGACTTAATCTGCCTATGTCTTCTTCTGCTGATAGACTCCTTGCAAGTCATGAGTGGTGAAAATAAATCACCTCCCACTATCTTCTCTATATAGCTTCCAGCAAACTGTAGAACACAACAGAACAGTCCAGACACACAACCAACCACAGCTGCAGGCACCATCTTCCAATCATCTATAGGCCAATTTTCTTCCAGGGGCTTCAGAGTTCTTTTATCAGAGAAATATGCAGCGGAACCACCAAAAGAGCATGCCCTACACAGGATGTCTGATCATCCAACAGGCCATAGGATAAAAGTAGCCACTCTTCCTTATACAACTGGTTGTAAAACTCCTATATCAGAGGGCACAGCAGCAGATGCATGGACTCCTTTACTCCATAAGTTGTAGCTCAGCAAGATCATCAAATCAACTGCAGCTTTTCCTTGTTTAACCACCAGAAAGTATCTCCCAAGATCTCATCCAGAAGAGACAAGATGCCTGCCCTGATACCAATTGAAATTCTGGTATGCATATCACACGTGTTCCAAGAACATTGATCTCTGCTCAAGAAGGACGATGATAGATCATGACCAATTTAAATTTATTTAAATTGTCCCAATGTCATGACCAATGTCACAACCACTGTTGTGACATCTGCAGTCTGTCATACTATTTATCTAACCATTTAACTTACAGAATTGTAAATGCAGAAAGATAAATAACACAATAATTGTTCACCCAGTTCGGTATCAACAACATCTACATCTGGGGGCTACCAAGCCAGGGAGGAAATTCACTATTAGTAGAATCAATTCAAAGTCAAACCTTCAATTTGCACTTCTTACTTAATCTCTACTCAATGACACTTTAGCCTAGAGACACTCTAGTACCTGAGTATACCCACTCATTCCCCCTCAATCACTCAACAGTGATATCAAACAATTACAAAAACAGTATGAAGAGACACTTCATACACACCTTGATCTTGCTTCACAGCTTTGATCAAGGAACTCACACACTCTTGCTTCACAGCTTCGAGTGAGACACAACCTAGAATCTACCTAACCAAAACAATCATCAACCAGATAATTGCTTGGATTACAAGTATTCCTAAAAAGACTTTGCACGTGAAAAACAACCCTCTTCACTTACAATTATGTCTACCACAATGCATCATACAATGCAAAGGGTGACTTACACACAAGGGACTTTCAACCCTAGACCTCTATTTTACACTCTGGTTTTTCTTGATGTGAGTGCTTGCTTTTCTTTTGCTTCTACTCCTCCTTTTATAGTCGTGCAGACTGGGCTTGGGTTGTGTAGAAGTAACAAATATTAGTTTTTAATAAATCAAAACTAATTTCCATAATTCAAGGTGCTGTCCAATTAGGCCATGGCATGGTCAGCATTGCCTCAAATCTCTCCTGAGATAACTCAGAAGTCATAACATGTTTCCTGATATTTAGCCTAATATAAATCAGGTATCATAACCGAAAAACAAACTCAGCCCGTCTGATGTCATACGCTCCATGTCATGACATTCAGTATGACATTCAGCTTTTACTCACTCTTAGCTGAACAGCTTGCCCTGCTGAACACTTCTGCAGAATCTTCATCGTGACAATCATGGTTTCTCCCAATCTTCTGCAGAATACTATTAGGAAAAAGTATATTCAAGTTTCCTAAAAGGTCCCCAAGATCCTTTTATGAATATCAATACAATCTGTTCTTGTTCCTAATCCATCTCCTTGACATATTTACTGATGAGGTATTTTCAACATGGTCTCATCAATCCAAACCACTTATGTCAAGAGATATACACTAGCAGCTCCTTCTATTGTCATGCAACTATGTCTTGCACATGACAACCATCTCTCTCACCACAACTTACATTGTTGTGGTTGCACACCTTACACTGCCTGTGAGAGGTTTCATCACAACTTAACCTGTTGTGGTTGCACACCTCACACTGCCTGTGAGGAACTAGGCTACTGCTACCCCATAGCAGTGCCTGTTGTGCCAGACAGCTATGTCATTACTTTGGTAATGACATCCATGACAGCTGTCCTTACCTCAGTCCCTGCTAGCTCTTGCTTGCTGTTGTGCCAGACATGCTGTTGTGCCAGACAGCTGTGTCATTACTTTGGTAATGACATCCATGACAGATGTCCTTTCTTCAGCCTCTGCTAGCTCTTGTTGCATCCATGATAGCAGTTATGTCATCTGCTTTTGTTAGCTCCTGCTGCACCATTTCTCAACCCATGACACCAGTTCAGTTATTCACATGTCATTACTTTGGTAATGACATCCATGTCAGCAGTTCTTTCACCAGCTCCTGCTTGCTTCTTTAGCCATGTCATAACTATGGTAATGACATGCTGATTAACATTTGTGCAGAATCTTATTTTACCACAATTTAGCCAATCATAGAACCATGGACAATTCTATATCATAGAATCATGGAACTAACAACTGGCTAATGTTTCTCTGCATATTGCATTTCCATATATCATGGCATTGGTTCTCGAAACATGGGATCAAGGTGTTTCTATGGCTCAAGGTTCTCTTTTATTGCAAAAGTTTAAATAACAATACGTTAGAGGCGTCGATATTTATTTTGTCCAACGATCGAGTGTTCGATTTTATTTTATTCAGCAAGTTGTTTTTAGCACAGAAGACATGTCACAGGTTACCTCAGACATTTTCACAGTCATAATATCAAAGAGTAAGTTCCAGAGGATTAATAGAGCTCAAAATTGGTGACAACGGGTGATTACACAAGTTTCCCTCCACATGGTGCCAAAATTGCCAATTTTTGAATGTGGTAATCGGTTACCACATATGGGTAATCGATTACCTCGAGCGCAATTTGCAAAAATATTTGAATTTTCAGCACTGCAGAATTTCCAATCATTTTCAACCCTTGGTTTCACATGTGCATCATTGGAAGGATATAGAATTGACTCGTTTTCATCATTTCCCTCCAAATTTCAAATACTTCATTCCTAATTCCACTCCTAATTTTCATTCCAAACACTAACCCAAACTCCAAACCATATTTTGATTCCTAACCTAGGGGTTACTTGATTAAATTTACTATAAACCACACTCATTCACACAAAATTCACTCTCATTTTTCATCTCAATTTCAGAATTTACTCTCAAATTCTCTCAACTTTTCTCTCATTCTTCAACCTTCCACCAAAGCTCCATAACCAAAAAGCTTCATAAATTGTGCATTGCAATTTGTGAATCTTTGAGCTAAACCTTAATTTCATCTTCATCCTTGGTTCAATTCTGGTTCTACATTTCATTTGGATCTTGAATTAAGATGTGGAATAACTTTTGGAAGAGTTTTTGCTTATTGGTGATTTCTTGCTTAGATCTTCAAGTTTTCTTGCTACAACTTAACAACACTTACCAAACCAATTCTCAGCTTTGTTGGTTAGTGTTGTGGTGGAAATAGGATATCAAATTATTAATTAGTTTGAATCACCTCTTTAGTTCACAACAAAGTAACTCCCAAGCAAGGTACCCCAAAATATATACATACAAGTGAGCAAAAATATTAATGAAACAAATATCAAAATTAAACAAAATAGGGATAACCCTCAAAAGATTAAGAGCTCCCCAGTGAAGTCACCATTTTCTGTTGTGGTGGAAATAGGATATCAAATTATTAATTAGTTTGAATCACCTCTTTAGTTCACAACCACTCGATTTATCCGAATGAAAAGGTCAAAAGAGGAAAAACCTATTTTTGCATCGTAACCACAATGCGAAGGAGAGACCTAGGTAAGGGGTTGGTTAAGCTTAGGGAAGGTACTAGCACCCTAAACTTCTGTAGTACTCTACAAGAACCTTTTGTTTATTTTTTACTATTTGCTTCAATTATTTGCTTTAAGGTATATGTCCTAAGGGTTAAAAGATGAAAGAAAGACCTAAGGGTTAGTCCTAGGTTTACTCGGCAAGACGTTGCATCTTGTGCCTACATATCCTGACGGGAATGGAATCAGAGTAATTGTAGTTCCCCTCGCAAGGGAGATTAGAAACTTCCTGATAGTGGTCAAGGTTTTAGGGGAATAACTGTATCTTAAGGACACACTTACGTGGAGTGCGGAGACTCCAATCTCTATGTTGAAATTGTTAATTAAAATTAGGGATTCCACGGCGGGAAACCCTAAAACAGAGTACGATGACTCTTTGATCTAACGCTAGGGTTAAAGGTATAATTGTCCGCGGCGGGACGCCTAAAAGTGTCAGGGTTTGAAAACGTCAAAGGTTAGGGTTATTGACTCGGCGGTCAAACGATTAGGCCTAATTCCTTCGGAGGTGAAATTACGATGAACAATGAGTAGCGCAAGATAAATAAATTACAGATGATGTTGAAAAATAAAAATACAAGTGTAGATGATAATGAAATAAGAAACAAACGGTATTGTTAAATAAATTTACAATCCTGAAAATAAAATACAAAAATGAAAAGTTAGTGAACAAGATCAACATAAAATTAGACGGATGGATAAGTCGAGATGCCGTGGGGATTTGCGGGTAAAGTTAATTTACAAACATGAAAAAAAAACTAGAATATGAAGTGTCAAGAGTTGAAATTAAGAAAGGTTAGCAATTTTGGAATAAGAGTTTTATGATTATTTTTTTTACGAAAAAAAGATGTTTTTTTTTAATTAGAGAAAATTAATTTGTTAAAAATTTCTTTTAAAAGGAAAAGAGTCAGGTTTTCAAGTGAAAACAAAATTTTAATAATAAAAGAAAATTAAATCTTATTATTATATTTTTTTTAAAAAAAGGTTATATTAATTAAAAAATATTTCAAAAATGTTAGATAAATAAAAGTTTTTTTTTGTTTTTTTTGTTAAAGAAAATATTAAAACAAAGTTATTATTTACATTATTTAAAATAAAAAACAGAATTAAACTAAAAAAATAAATAATAATAATAAAAAAAAAAAGACAGATGGGTTATGCCTCATATAAAAGGTTGAAAAAGATTTTTAGGGTTTAGAAACCCTAATCTTCTTCTTCTTCTACTCTCGCCGCTGGTGACCATTGTTGCTCCTCACGAGCTTTCATCTCCATTTCTTCTTGCATGCTCGATCTTTCCCTTCTATTTTCTGAAACAAACATGAAACAAGAAAAAGTAGTACATGATTTCTTTTTCTTACCTAGATTTCAAACTACCGACCGGTGATGTCTAATAGATGAGGCTTTCGCGGTTCTGGTGATGCTTCCGTCGGCGGTAGTGAACGACGATGATGAAGGTGAGAAGAAAAACTCCCTCTGAGTCTGGTTACGGAGGCGCTCCGATGGTAGTGAGCTTCAAGGCCGCCGCGGGTTTGTCCTCCGTTTGCGATTTGAACATGTGAGGGTTCCGGATTCCTTGTTCGCAATGACGCTTTTCCCTTCTTCTTTATTCAACGAGGATGATGATGAAGCTGGAAGCTTCTGAATCCCTCAGCGATGATGCTGACGAAGATCTCCTTTGATCTTCGACTCTGATCCGCGGCGCCGTTTGTGTTTCGCTTAGGGTTTTCTCGGTCCTTCCCCGGTGAGTCTGTTCATGTTCTTTGATGTTAGCGGTAATGATTTTCTGATTAGCCCTGTTTTGATGATTCGTGGCCGTTTTATGGTTCTGTTCTTCTTGACCTTGTTAGGGTTTCATCGCCCCTTTTTAATCGTTTTTCTGGTGTTTTTATACTCTGGCCTTAAATCCTTTTTCAACTCGTTTTTTGGGCTGGATTCAAGTGATTTACGTTTTATTTCTTTGATGCTGATTGTAGATTTGATATGATTTTGCAGATTTGATTATTGGACAATTATTTTTCGATTTCGAACATATCTTTAAGTCCATATTTGATTCGGTTTGTGGATATCCATGGACTTTTGTTATGGATTTCTTATGATGTGGATTAGATCTTATCCGTTTGAGTATCCATAATTTACTTGATAAAATGGATTTTTGACTCTGGATTTTGTGTTAGCGATTTGTTTGGCTGAATGTGAAAAACTCATTTTCGGAATAAGCGCTTATCCAAATAATCACTTCTGACCAAAAACACTTCTTTTTCTCTTCCTCTGGCCGTCCCGAAAAAAGAACAGATAGCTTCCGATTTTAGTCTGAGGTCGTGAATCAATTTGGGAGTTAGCTTCGGCATTTGTCGTTGCCCTCCCGACACCCGATGATGAAATTACTTTGAGGGTGTCTGTTGCACCCTAAAATTTGACCAACCGGTTCTCCTATCTGGTTCATGGTTTAAATTCGTATTCGCATATCAAATGCATGACATTTGTGCGCAGACAGAAGATGTCAGGGTTACAGCTTGGTTTTCATCTACCGGATATTTCAGATCCAGTCTAGATAATCAGGGTTTTATTTTCGGGAAATTGTGCGCTTCTCGGTGTTTTCAGCTTACATGGTGGTTTTTGGGATATTCTGATGCCCGAGTTACTGTTTTGCTTCGATCTGGTCTTGCGCTCTTTTTTATGTTGGTTATTTGCCTCTGTTTGCATTTTTAGGGTTTAATAGCCTTTTGTAGATTTTAAATAGGCTTTATAGATTTTTCAGAATTTTAAATAGTTTTTTTTATATTTTTAATAGTTTTAAATCATTTTAGAATTTTATAGAGTTTTAATAGGTTTTAATAGTTTTTTAATAGTTTTAATAGAATAATAGAATGCCTTTTAAATAAATAGTATAGATCTTAGTAGAAAGTTAATAGGATTAATAGAAATGAATAGAGTTTATTTTTAATATAGATTTAATCTTTTGTTAGACATTAATTTCCTTTATTAATAGTTTTTTTTAGATATTAATAGACATTAGTTTTAGTTTAATATAGAATTTAATTAGATGTTAATTCTCCTTATTAGGGTTAATTAGGATATAATAGAGATTAATTAAGATTTTAATCTTTTGTTTAGATTTTAATTAGAGTTTGTTAGAATTAATTAGATTAGATTAGCCTTAATTTTCGGATTAGTTAGTTGAGTATTAGCTAGTTAATTAGGTTTAGTCTTTGATTAGTTTAATTGGGTTTAATCCATTTTTATTTCAGAATTTTTGGTCTTGTTAATATCATTTTCGTGGGCCCAGAGGAGTTTTTTGGAGGCCCAAAATCCATTAGTCCGTTTTTGTCCGTTTTTGTCCGCGCCAGGTGTCATATATATAGGAGGCCACGCGTTCAGCTTCAGGGGACGCCACCTCATAACTCCACTATCACCCACACTCTGCCACACAACACCACGTGGCCTTCATGCACTCTATCTCCCTGCCACTTGTCTTCACCTCCTTCTCGCCGGGACCCCCTACCGCCGGGCATGCAAACGCCCTAACCTCCCACCGCCGGCAGCCCTAACCGTCACCGGACCACCTCCAGACGCCGGAAACTGCAAATCCTCCGTTTTCTCCAGAAATTCATCCGATCTCCTCCAATCTTCTCCGTCCACCTTCATCTACCATTCGCCGGAAAACTCATATCACCACCGGAAACTTCAAAGCTTCAACGTTTTTCCAGAAAACCTTGTCAATCTTCACCGATCATCAACATTCGCAGGAAATTGTCATCTTCAAAGATCTTCGTGGTTTTATCTTGCCCATCGTTTTGCCCAGATCGTCATCAGATCTTCAACGATCTTCCAAACGAGATCTTCCTCCTCCACGAACTTCGTTGCGTATCGTTTTTCCAGATCTCCTTTCAAGATTCTAGCTCAAGGTCTTCTTCATCGTGGATCCTCAAAGCCCCAAAATCGCCTCCAAACATCGTCAAGTCCCCTACGTCTTGTTCATCGTCTTCAACGACCTTTCAGCGAGCAGATCTACGCGCAGGATCTTGAATTCGTCAGGTTCTTCATTGAGCATCAAAAACTCCACGAGCTTGTTCTTGCTCCATATCCAGATGCGTTCACTTGATTTCGTTCGTTTTCTTCTTTCTGTTTGCTAGGATCGCCTGGTGTTATCTTGATTCGAGTAGACCTAGTTTGAACTTAGGATTTTGAGGTGAAGAATTTGGTGAGGTCGTAATGTAGTTGTTTTCGTTTCAGAGAGTGGAGTAGGTGAGATTGTTGTTTGATTTCATGAACGATTAGGGTTTGAGAAGGTTCTTGAGAGAAGTTTGAGAGAAGTCAGAGAACGGCGCTAGGGTTTGAGGGTAATGAACAGTAGACCGATTTTTGGGGTGAGGATGTGGTTTTGTTAGTCGTTTGTTTGGGTTAGGTTTTGGATTGGGTTAAGCCCAAGTCTGGGATTGCTAAGGACACCCCCTCATTACTCGTACCCCCCCCTGTTTGTGAAAATGCTGAAGTTGGTTTGGGCTTAGGTCCCAGTTGCTGTACGCACCCCCCGTGTTTAGCCCAATGCTGGATAACAACTAGGGTTTTGCTATCGCCATACCCCCCTTTTTGTTTTATTTTCTTTTTAATTTTTAATTTTCTTTGTTTTTATCCATGTTATGAAATATTTCATAAAAAATAGTAGGATGATCCAATTAATTCCCTTCTTTTTTCTGTAGATTCATAATTCAATTTAGAATTTTAGGGTGCAAAAATATTAAATTGATCATGCATTTTCATTTTTATTGCATTTTTTGTATTTTAATTGGTATTGAATAATTGATTTGTGATGTGTCTGCCTTGCTGATTTTATTTCTCTCATTTGGTAATGAATTTTGCTTTAGTTTTTTAGTATGTTGTACTAGACTAATGCATGCTCCCCATAGGATTTTTGTGGTTTTTTTTTAGAAATTGATTGATGTTGTTTTAGGGTTAGAGAGTAGAGACCTCATCACTTGCCGGTTAACCCTTGACCATTCACATGTTAGGGATTGTTTGGTAGCCTTAGAAGTTGACTTAGGCTTTGAGATTTGATCTTGGGATCATAGAGGCATGTAGGTTTCCCCTAGATTTTTGGTAGATTTTTATAGGGTGTTCTGTTATTTTTGCTTGAGCTTGAGAATAGGAGAAGTCTTGAGGGCTTCTGACTTTGAAGTTCAACTGTGATTGAACTTTAGAGGTAGTTTCTTTTGGTTTGAGGGCATGTGGTTTCTTCTTGAAGATGGAGGCTGGATGAAGACTTGGTGGAGCTTGCAAGGATGCATGGATTGAGGGCCTAGTCTAGGAGCTTGCTCTCTTTCTGTGAGGTTTGAGACCCTGAAGTCTGAGGGAAATTCATGGTACTTTCCTGAGGAAGGCACTATGGATGTCTTTCATTCTTTCTTCTCACCTCTTTCTCAAGTATCCAATGATGTTGGAGCCTTCATGTGAGTTTAGTTTCTCCTGAGGAGGAATGTAAACCGTTCACAGTTGTTGAGCCACATGGGATATGATTCCTAAGTGGAAGCCCCCTAGTACTTTCCTGAGGAAGGCACTATGGGTCTGTTCACTTAGTTCCCTTAGTTCATGTAGGATTTCTTAAGTATCCAATGATGTTGGAGCCTTCATGTGAGTTTAGTTTCTCCTGAGGAGGACTGTAAACCGTTCACAGATGTTGAGCCACATGGGATATGATTCCTAAGTGGAAGCCCCCTAGTACTTTCCTGAGGAAGGCACTATGGGTCTGTTCACTTAGTTCCCTTAGTTCATGTAGGATTTCTCAAGTATCCAATGATGTCAGAGCCTTCATGTGAGTTTATTTTCTTCTGAGGAGGAATGTAAACCGTTCACGGTTGTTGAGCCGCATGGAATATGATTCCTAAGTAGGAGCCTCCTAGTACTTTCCTGAGGAAGGCACTATGAGTCTGCCTACTTAGCTCCCTTTCTTTGGTAAGCTTGTCTTGAAGCTTGAAGACTGGGATTGATTTCTCTTGTGTAGAGTTTTGCTTTAGGGCTTTGCTTAGAGATTTGATTAGGGTTTTGCTTTAGGGCTTTGCTTAGAGATTTGATTAGGGTTTTGCTTAGGGCTTTGCTTAGAGATTTGATTAGGGTTTGCTTAGGGCTTTGCTCAGAGGTAGATTATGGTTTTGTTTTAGGGTTGTTCAGGGTCTTGCTCAGGGTAGTTTCATGCTTTTGGATAGGAGTTTGCTAGGCTGGTTAGCCTTCTCTTTGTGTTGTTTGACTTGTGTGGTGTTGTGCTGCATTAGACTTAGGGGTTCATCTAGATATTTCTGAGATAATGTAATACCCCAAATTTTACCCTTATATTTAGTCAGTCATTTCGCATAACATCTCATATGTACATTTGCTAACCACTAACAAGTTATGGAGGTGTTTTGTTTTGCAGATTTGGTTCCAGGGGTATTTTGGTCATTTTACGCAAATTCTGCTAATTCCTTGAAAATGGGCTGTTATTAAGTTCTGAGGCACTATTTTTGAGGCATTTACCTATCACCAGGTCTGATTATATCAAGGTGCCAATTCGACGTGGTCGGTATTAAAGTTTGTCGAGCACAACTGGATTTAAGACTTATTTTATTGCTCGTGGCTTATTTCCGGCACACCTCCGTTAATAAGGCACAGTTTTACTGGGGTATTATTGGATTGTTGCTCACAGTCTTTGGTCGGTGGAATGCAATTACGGGCAAGGTTATCATTGATATTAAATCGGTGTTGATTACAGCGTACATCCATGTTTGGGTTATAAAATGATTTGGTTAGAATCTAAAATTGGAATGCGATTTGAATTTAATCAAGTGCTGAGATTAAGACTACAAATGAACGAACAAGAATGTCGTTCGGGAAATGCTTACAGTTTATGACTATGTTAATGAGTTTAAACATTTGTGGATTTATTCACAAATATTTATAATTTATAACTAGAAATAAAGTAAGTAAATTCAAAACTGAGCAGGTCATGAATATAAAGGAAAATCTGACATTTTATTTCATAAAAAGGATCATCATACAAAAGGGAGTGAATTGTTTCACATTCTTAATTGTGATAAAATTACAATTACGGATATTACATTAACTCTAAAAATCCTAAGTCCTAAAATTGCTAAGTGTCTTCATGATGCTCCTTCGATGCTCTTTACGAATCTCCCATTCACCTGCACATCAAAACAGAACAAACAGATAGAAAAGAATGTTAGAGTTTGTTTTCGACACTCTCAGAACAGTGTCATCATCGAGTGCCGGGAGTGGCACAGCCGAAGCTGCGTCCTACCCCCGTTACCGATCCGCGCCGTTGGCGTCAGATCAGGTAACACCTGTTCTTATCGTTACAGGACATCCGAGAGATAGAAGTGATAAAAGAAGCGGGACTGATTCGTTTTGCCGCGATTGGATTTCCAAACTGATACGAGAATAAGGCCACATGGTCAATATGGATTCAGACCCGGATGCCGGCAGGTCTGAATCATTTTGTTTCCGAAATTTCCAACACCTGAAAAGCCACAAATATCATCAGTACAACAAAACTCCAAGCATAACAAGCTTCATAAACAAAACTAGGCAAAAGGGAGCTCGCGCCATACAAATGTGAAGAGGCATCAAACTGCATCAATTCTGAACAGAACAGAAAATACAAACCATCAAACAATGCATCAAAAGGCAAGTTCGTGCGCAAGAGCAGGAAAAGAACAAAGCAACAAATCTGTCACATAAAGTGTAGTTCCTGTTGATAGAAAGGTATTCAACAGGATCCAAAAAAGCACAACAGCATCAAACATGGTTTAGCAGCGAGGCTATCACGAAGTAATCACGTCAGTTCAGAATGCAAGCAGCACTAAATCATGGCATGAATTGTACCAGAACGGACGAGGGCTCAGCAAGCATCATTGCCCCAACAAACGAGTCACGAAAATCAGTTCAAAGTACGAGGGTAAACCGCATCAGTTATCGCACATCATGGCTTCACAATCAGTCTGAAAGCCAATAGCCAATAGCAGCCCAGAACTCATGTTCTGAATCCAATCAAGCGTCGAAAGCAACCGATCTCGAAGGCAACCGCGGTGTAGTAGCGCTTCTGAAAAAGAAGGTCGTGAAGATCAAACCAGTTCAGAACAAACAAAACACACCAGTTCAGAGAGTGAAACAAGTGCAAAAAGCCAGAAATCGCAACAAATGATAAACCACAAGCGAAGATCGTCAGAGGCAATCGCAGCGTCATCAAAGAATATCAGTTGTCACGGCTCAGATGAACATCATCGCCGTATACCTTTCCCGGCAATTCTGACTCAACCAAAGCCGTGGTATCAGCCCTCTCTGAAAGAAGAAGAGGAAAAGCTAACTGCATCAGGAAAAGAATTCGTGTCAGCAAAACAAACTGATTAGAGAATCCAAATGAAATCAAACAAATTAGTTCGAAATCAAAAACGAATTAATTCAGATATCGAACAGATCAAGTGAAATTCAAAGGCAATCCAATCCACATCTGCAAAAATCCAATCAGTATATCAGAAAATGATCAAACAAAATCGAATCAATTAAGGAGTTCTGAAAATGGAAAGTTTCGAGTCAGTATCAGATCCGTATCAGAAAACATCCAATTGAAACCCAATCAGTATCTGAAAGAACAAACAAATCCAGATGAAATCAAATCATATCAAAATACCAACACGAAATCATGTCTCAAAAATAGCACAAATCCAACACAGATTAAAGGCCCAAAAGAAAATAGAAGTTATAAAAAGGGGAAAGGTATCACCTCGTGAAAAACCCTAACGAAATCGCGAAAGCCCAGAGGAACGAACGAGATCACGAAACCACCGTCGCAAGCCCTAACGGACTAATCGCGTCGCAAACCCTAAACGGCGTGGCTGAGACTCAGAGGAAACCATCATCATCGTCCTCGTAAGAAGTAGCAACAAAGATCAACAACCGCGAATCACCGAAGGGGAAGATCGCCTTCGCCGTTTAAACGGCGGGCAATCCACTCCAAGCCTCAGATCACCTCATCATTGGCCGTTCCACTATAAATGTGAGCTATGAGACGTTTTCCTCACAATATGCATGTTTATTTTAGGTTATGGAGAAGAATGAAGGAGAGCGAAATAGCGAGAGAGAAAGACGGAGGCGAATGCGAGTAGCCGCGAGAGAGATGGAGAAGAAAGTGAAACGGCGCCGCGAAGTAGTCTTTGGGTGTGAAACCCTAAAAGACATTTCGTCTTATGACTAATAACTGGGTTGGGTCCGGGTGTGATGACCGGCCCAACCCCCCCCCCCCCCCCCCCCCCCTTTTATGTTTTATATTGTTTTGTTTTTTTAAAATTTGTTTTATGTTTTTTAAAAAAACTGTTTTTAACATTTTACTTTTATAATTCAAAAAAAAACTGTTTAAAATAATAAAATAAAAAAAAACCTTTTTATGTAAATATGTAAAATAAATAAAAAACTCTTTTTAAAACAAAATCAGAAAACTTTTCTTAAAAATATTAAAAAACAAAACTTTTTTTAAAAAGAGTAAAACATTTTTAAAATTAAACCCTTTTTTACAAGCTAATATTAATTTTTTTAAGATTGTTTAAATGAAGCAATAATAAAAATCTCAAATTGGCGTCTTTTTCTTTATTGTTTCGTAATTAATTTAATTGCCGCCTAACTTCTGCCTACTAATGTCGTTTGTTCATTTTGCAGCTCAGTACATTTACCATTACTTATTTCATCTTATCTCATTATCATATTGTATATGTTTCTCGGTTGTAACCTCGCGAACCAATAATCGCGCTTTAAGTTTCTGCCTTTAAATTTCTGTTTGTATGGCTTTAACTGCTGTCTTTATTCCCTGTTTGCAATTCAATTATCTCACACCTTCATCGATATTCCAGTCACACTACACACAGCCGAAGGATAGGTCTAGCATTTGACCGCCGTGTCAATAGTCCTCACCTTCAAACCCTTACACCTTTTCAAACCCTAATTTTCCATAAATGTCCCGCCGCAGACAAAATTACCATTTTACCCCTAGCATTAGGTCAAAGAGCCGCCGTGCTCATTTTAGGGTTTCCCGCCGTGGAATCCCTAATTTAACCCTAATTACAACTTAACATTTCAACATAGAGATTTGGAGTTTCTACACTCCACGTCAGCGTGTCCTTAAGATGCGTTTATTCCCCGTGAGACCTTGACCACAGTCAAGAAGTCTCTAACCTCCCTTTTGAGGGGAACTACGATTACTCTGATTCCACTCCCGTAAGGATACGTAGGCACAAGATGCGATGTCTTGCCGAGTAAACTTAGAATTAACCCCTTAGGTCTCTTTTCTCACTTTTAATCCTTTGTACATATACCTTAAGCAAATAAATAAAGCAAATAGTAAACATTTGAACAAAAGGTTCCCGTAGAGTATTACGGAAGTTTAGGGTGCTAATACCTTCCCTAAATTTAACCAACCCCCGAACCCTAGATCTTTCCCCGCATTGTGTTTACGATGCAAAAATAGGTTTTCCCTCTTTTGACCTTTTCCTTCGGATAAATCAAAGAGCGGTTGTGAATTGAATTGCGATTCAAATTAATTAATAGTTTGTGATCCTATTTCCACCGCAACAGAAAATGGCGACTTCACTGGGGATTCTAAACTTTTGAGGGTTATCCCTAATTTGTTCATATTTATTACTATTTGTTTTACTATTCATTTGCATGTATATATTGTACTTTGATGTTGGGACGGTTCCTTGTGTTGTGAGATAAGTCCTACGCCCGGACTAGTGACATTATTATAGGATGGGGATATATTCGATGAGGCTTATAGGGAGTTGAATCCCGACCAAGCTGATTCGAGAATCACCGCTCAGTTGAGACCTTTTCGAAAATGGTTCGGTTGAACGAGTAAATCGTGAAAACTTTTTCCATGGTCGATTGGAGTCTGTGATATTGGGAACCGTAGTACCTTTACACCACCTCGGCCTTATTTAGGACGTAGTGCGGGAACTATGTGGGAGTAGTCCTACAATGGTTGCTACGCGATACTACACTCAAAAGAGGTTCTCTTGAGAATATTATTAACCCCCGAGTCAATCGGAAGGTTGATAATATCCGAAAGATGGGCTGATGACTTTGGGCACTTTTTAGAACCTTGTTCTGCAGGTACAATTAACCTATAGTACACTCCTTTTGGGGATGGGTAGACCTTAACTCCACTCACGTTCCTTTAACCTAGGACTTTGTATGTTTTCATGCATTGCATTCATAAAACATCATATCGCATTAAGATTTCATGGAATTCAAGCTCTATTTATGAACATTGCAGGATACCATGGATCACCATAGAAGGCATACTTTGAAATTTACTTTTAAGGGTTTTAATTTGGAAGTCCTAGAGAAGCTAAGGGATTTGGTTCAAGATCAAGAAAAGTTCCAAAACAGATATGGAAGGCTATTGTCTTTGTTGAAGATTCAAGTAAATGAAGGACTTCTTGCGACTTTGCTACAGTTTTATGATCCAGATTATCACTGCTTCACCTTTCCAGATTATCAACTTTTACCTACTTTGGAAGAGTACTCTCAGTTGGTGGGATTACCTATCTTGGATAAGTCTCCATTCCCTTTCTTGGAGGAAGACCCTAAAGAACGAGATGTTGCTAAAGCCATTTGTCTAAGGATATCCGAGGTCAAAAACAATATGATCACCAAAGGGGGGACCTCCGGTTTTCTCAGGGACTTCCTAATTAAGAAAGCCCAATTTTATGTCGATCATAAAGACATGTTTGCCTTCGAGACAATTTTTGCTTTGCTTATTTATGGGTTGCTGCTTTTTCCTAGTTTTGAGGGGTTTGTGGACCTTAATGCAATCAAGACCTTCATGAGGAGAAATCCAGTTCCAACGCTATTGGGTAATACTTATCATTCAGTACATCTCCGAAACTGTCATGGTGGAGGAATGATTACATGTTGTGTGCCATTACTATACAAGTGGTTTATTTCTCACTTACCCAAGTCCGGCCCGTTCTGGAGATCTAATCAAGAACGTTGGTCGCAAAAAGTTATGGCTTTAACTCACTCTGATATTGATTGGTATAATCGCATGTACGATGGGATATCGATCATTGATAGTTGTGGAAAATTCAACAATGTGCCTTTGCTCAGTTTCAATGGAGGAATCAGCTACAATCCAGTCCTAGCTCGCCGACAGTTGGGATACCCCTTGAAGGAACCGCCTAAAGGTATTCATATGGAGAAAATCTTTTTCAAAGACGACAAAAAGCTTCAAGATCAGATTCTATCTTCTTGGAATCATCTGCATAGGAAAGAAAAAGAAAGTTTAGGAAGACCTAATTGTGTCTCCATGGAACCATACCTTCAATGGGTCCGAGGAAGAGCTATTGAGTTGAAGATGCCCTACTCTCGCCAGGATCCTTCACCTCAAAGAGAGGAACCTGTCCAGTATTACATGACCGAAGCTGAGACTTTGAAGATCACTTTGAAGAGATCACAACGCGAAACAGAAGCATGGAAGAACAAATACCATGTGATGGTCAGCGAGTCCGAAGAACTTCAAAAGCAGATTCAGTCGAAGAATGATGAGATACAATCCTGCAAGAAGAGGAGGCTCTACGAATATTTATTTTCCTCCGGATCTCCGTCTGCCCACTGAAGTTGTGGAAGATGCTTCTCTAGGACTTTCTAGGCTTTTATTTAGCTATCTTGGTTGCAAGAATATTATTTGTAATCTGTCTTCAATAAATTAAAAGTTTCTTTGGTATTCCGCAATATTCGTAAATATTTGAATTCCATGAAATCTTCATTTACATTCACATTGTAGCATCATACTTTTGCATTGCATGTGTCTCCCGATTTCTCATACTCGGTTCTCTCACCTTCCAGTTTTGTCACCCTGAAGTTCTCTGCATCAATACGACCCTTCAAAAGGATGGAAGATCAAAACCAAGAGATCAACCGTGTCAGCCATGAACTCGAAGATCTTCGAGGAAGTGTAGGGCAGATTTTGGAAATGCTACGAGCTCTTAGTGTGAAGGTGGATGCTCAGTCTACTGTTGTTTCTGAGACTACTAATACCGTTATGGAACCTCAACAAGTTGTTATTGTCGAGAATGTACCTCCTCACGGTCTTCAATCCGGTTTGGTGCCTCCTATTGCTCAACCAGTTCAACGAGCTACCCCTCCAAAGTGCAAAACTCCTAACTCCGACCATGGTAAAGGACCTACACGTTTGAGGAACCGCAAAATGGCTACTCCTCAACCTTGGCAACATCAGCAGAGTTATGTTCAAGGTTATCCGTTTCCATATGTTCAACAACCCTATGTAGCTACTGTTGCACCTCCTTTCGATCAGCAGTTTCCTACATACCAGCCTGTGCAGTCAGCTCCGGTATATCAAGCACCGATTTTTCAACAACCTTCCGGTTACCCGCCCATGTAGGTTCCTGTCAACAGTCAACGAGTGCCCAACGCTCCTGTTCACCAGCAATCACAGGATCAGGTTCCTTACCTCCGTAAAAGTCAGTATAAGCCTTGTCCTCCAATTCCGATGACCTTCACTGAGTTATACCCCCATTTGGTACAACAGGGTCTGATTACCACCCGTGTTTTGGGTCCTCCGCCTGATCCGCTACCTACAGGTTACAACGCGGCCGCTCATTGTTTATTTCATGAGGGTGCGCCCGGTCATGATCTAGAGAATTGCTACGCTCTTAAGAAAGTTGTCAGAAATTTGCTAGAAACGAAGAAGTTGTCTTTTAGCGATGCTCAGCCGAAGATCGAGACTCCTCTCGGGGTTCCCCGCTTGTCAAGCTTAAATTCTGCAAAGCATGTGGTTACCTCTCAGCAAATCAGCCGAATCCAGTAATTATTCAAAGGCCTAGCTCGCTTCATTTCAGCAATCCTCAAGATGATATGACCGGGATCAACAAAGAATCTGGGAAAGTTATTTTGAAGCAACGACTGAAAACTGTTGAAGATGTGACCAGCGTAACTGGGGCAAGCCATGACGACTCACAGTGATCATGAACCAGACGTCCTTTCCATTGAGGCTCCGCCAAAGGAAACTGTTACGTTTGAATGCAAGATTTCATAAACATTTAGAAGGATTTTTCCGACAGTTCATTTATATGTATTTCTCTTTGATTAAGCATATTTAGCATGTACGAACTTGTTTATCTTCGATTAATTAATGCAACGCATATGTTTGTCTTGAATAAATCCATTCGTTTCACTCATTCAAAAAAAAAACGTTTTCATAAATCATAATGCCAACTTTACCCGATCTCTTGTTCTGATGGAGAATTAGGGGGAGGATGACGAACCTAAAACGTCAGATTTCTTGTCGTATGCTTTCAATTAAAACCTGCTGATGATGTAAGGCATTGTTTCAAATCCCAAACACCGGAGATATAAGGATGATAATCCCTCGTTAACCTCTTTGAGCCTCGAAGTAGGAGTTTTCTTTCTTTTAAGAACCTTCATCCTAACCTGGGGCAGGGTAGGTTTCAGTTGAACCGATCGAGCGCTTAGACTCTTAAAAAGGGAAGAGCAAACCTTCGAGAATTTATCCTTAGCATCTTAAGGCGTCCAATACAATGACCATCCCTCGGTTACTTAAGGAGTGGGGCAGTCACGAGCCTTTCAAAAGATTTACACGACTTGTGCATAAAAGAATATTCAAAAAAATAAGAGCCTGCTAAGTCAAAACCTATGAAGGAGACTTAGGCAAAACTGGGGCATCCCGCTGGACTCCAAAGTCAGATCAAAAGACGTTGTCCAGGCAAAAGTTAGGGAATAAGAACACCAAACCAGTAGTTTTTTATAATCCCTATTAAAGAACAAGGTCGTGTGATAGAAACGCCAAAAGAAATAGGTGAGTGACTGCCATGTCCAAAGCCTTGATAAGTTCTCGACCATAGCAAATCCGCTTGAGATATGAGCGTTCGTATCCGATTAACTGAATTAGGATTGGAGAACATCACGAAGAATGGGTGGGTACAAATATAACTTTGAGCCTTTATCTTTTGTTTCTCAAACCGTGAACCGAGCCACGATACAACCTTTAAAAGACCTAACTGAAGTAGGACTTCGGTTGAAAGCATACTCGACAAGATCACGTTTCCTGACTCCTACGAGCTATGCTCAGAAAAATTCATGTTGGCATTATAATTAAAACTTATATCCGGACTAGTGATTTCGGTCACAAGTTGTTGCGATATCTTTTTTTCAAAACAAAAATTCAAGACAAATATATGTGTACATTGACAAGCTCAGGATAGACATTTCAAGCATGACAACTTTTCTTGATATCTTAGAGATTTACATATGAACATAACCCGTGGAACTTGAAGATCCTGCTGAACAGGGGCAGGCAGTTTCCCAATTCGCTTACCAACGCGAGTCTGACGTTCTTAAGAGCTATTTCCCAAAGATTTCGTCGTAACACGATTAATTTGTGCCAGTTACGTCGAGACCTGACAAATCTCTCAAAGAGTTTGAGAACAATGGGGCAACCGAACTCGGTGTTCTCTATAAAATCCTCTTGAGGTGACCCTACCTCGCAACGCAAGTATCCTGGGGCACCATGTTTTTAAAGGAAACAAATGGCGACTACTACAAGATCCTTCAAGATCAAAACTATGTGGTTTCACAACTTTTCCTCATACACCCAATGGATTTTACTCACGGCGACCTTCGTTCCCCAGTAAATCTCAGTGTTGCAACAGGCTCCTAAGCTATTGCCTCATCATAGTCCCCAGAGAGACTATAAGCTGACAACTTTTTCTTGGGTAACTCAAAAGTGTCCCTCAGGTTTTCTTCTCCCCATGTGAAGACGTGGTACTGTACACCCAAGCAGATTACCTTCTCCCCAGAGAATTCAGAACTTTAAAACCAGATTTGGTTCTACCATTGATCTTTCTCACCCATGATTGACGTATTGGTTGCAGAGAACGCAGGGTATTTCCGTCGAGATGTTTATTTCATCTCTCGTCCCGTCTCTAGTCTGTTTCGTCAACGTACGCAAGGGCATAAGCATCACATGCCTATTTCATTACATATTCATTACACATTCATTACATATTCATTACATATTCATTACATATTTATTACATACTCATTACATACTCATTTCATAACATCTTGCATATTTACATACATAGACATTAACATACGTTCACATTAACATGGGCATTAACCTTCACAGGTTCATTGTGTCTCGCCATCATTGGTTGTTATCGCCGAGTAACTGGGGTTTGCCCATTCTCTCCAAATAGATTGTCAGCCCTAAGCATAAAATACATATGTGTTTCCAGTTTCCCCACAGAGCTCGATCCTCGTGGATGACGGTTATTTCAGCTATCTTTCCTCGCCAGGATAAGATATTTACCCTTCGAGTTCATTCCCTCGATGGAGTCTTGATTACCAGTTTTCTTTCTAGCTCGATCCTAGATTGAATCTCAGTCTTGTCGGTCGTCAAGCCCAACCGGACGTGCATTTATTTTGCACCATCTGAAGATTTTCACCATACCATGACAGATACGCGACTATCTCGCTTGAGAGGTTTATCACTGTACCCGGACGTGCATTTATTTTGCACTATCTTTCAAGAAAATCAACTACAATCCTTTACAGATACATGCCAGTTCATGCCTGGATAATTTATTATTACAATCTTACATCTTACAGCATCGATATACAACATTTCTCACCTAAGAAGCCGATCCTATCTTCGTTATGACTCGCAGCAAATGGCCATCTCCATGGAGCAGTTGGGCTTCCATTTACCTGTCGTCTGGAAGTATGGGGGGTTTTGAACCAAATCGTATTCAGGAGAGCACGATCTTGAAATACGGGGAGGTTTGAGCGGAATCATATTCAGGAGAGCACGATTCTGAATCATGAAGAAGTTCATTTATCCTTTAGTAAAAGAAGAAACCAAATCGTATTCAGGAGAGCACGATCTTGAAATACGGGGAGGTTTGAGCGGAATCATATTCAGGAGAGCACGATTCTGAATCATGAAGAAGTTCATTTATCCTTTAGTAAAAGAAGAAACCGAATCGTATTCAGGAGAGCATGATCTTGAAATACGGGGAGGTTTGAGCGGAATCATATTCAGGAGAGCACGATTCTGAGTTATGAGGAAGTTCAATTAGCCCTTTTCATATTCAGGAGAGCACGATTCTGAAGTATGAAGAATTTCATTTACCCTTTAGCCGAATCATATTCAGGAGAGCACGATTCTGAGTTATGAGGAAGTTCAATTAGCCCTTTTCATATTCAGGAGAGCACGATTCTGAAGTATGAAGAATTTCATTTACATGAAAGAGCCGAATCATATTCAGGAGAGCACGATTCTGAAGTATGAGGAAGTTCAGTTCACCCTTTTCATATTCAGGAGAGCACGATTCTGAAGTATGAAGAATTTCATTTACACGAAAGAGCGGAATCACATTCAGGAGAGCACGATTCTGAAGTATGAGGAAGTTCAGTTTACCCTTTTCATGTTCAAGAGAGCACGATCTTGAAGCATGAAGAAGTTTATTTATCCTTCGGTAAGAGAAGAATCAGAATCGTATTCCAGGCGCCGACCTTAAATGCGAGAAGATTTATTTATCAGATAAGCAGCAGCCTCTTTATTTGAGTGCTTATCCATTTTGGCACATAAGTCCCTTCCAACGATAAGTGACAATTCTCCCTCGAGAAGCTTATCGGGGCATTTCTTATCAAAGTCCATTTATTTTGGCATACAGCCGGTCTTTACCCTGTATATTTGCTACGGAGCTCCGAAAATTCCGTTTGATCCTGTCACGAGGGATAGTTTACAGAAGCTTGGATGTTATTCTTTGCTCAATGCTCCAGCATTCTGTGATCGATCTTGCAGTCGTACATGATCCAGTTTTACTTTTAGATTCCCCAGTGGAGGCCGTCTCATAGGTACCATCTCCATTTGAGAATCTCGTTCCAGTTCTAAAAATGACAATTGGTCGTGTTCGCATCAGTTGACCATCATTTTTAGAATTCCCCAGTGTTGTGCTGTGTCCCAGCGCGTCGTTTTCCCCAGTGTGTTCTTCTCGTAGCGTATGTCCCTGTGTCGTCGTATTCGTCATCATTTTCGCATACGCATCATATCATATTCATGGCATCATCTGCATTAAGCTGTCCTCGCTCTGTCCAATAGCATTGCATATCGTCGCATATAAGGGCAAAATTTTCGGTTATCTATATTTAAATCTCTCCACCACGATTCCTCGAGTCTCTGTCACTCAAATCGTCCGGTGTAGCTATTTAAATAGGGGCAACTGTAATACCCCAAATTTTACCCTTATATTTAGTCAGTCATTTCGCATAACATCTCATATGTACATTTGCTAACCACTAACAAGTTATGGAGGTGTTTTGTTTTGCAGATTTGGTTCCAGGGGTATTTTGGTCATTTTACGCAAATTCTGCTAATTCCTTGAAAACGGGCTGTTATTAAGTTCTGAGGCACTATTTTTGAGGCATTTACCTATCACCAGGTCTGATTATATCAAGGTGCCAATTCGACGTGGTCGGTATTAAAGTTTGTCGAGCACAACTGGATTTAAGACTTATTTTATTGCTCGTGGCTTATTTCCGGCACACCTCCGTTAATAAGGCACAGTTTTACTGGGGTATTATTGGATTGTTGCTCACAGTCTTTGGTCGGTGGAATGCAATTACGGGCAAGGTTATCATTGATATTAAATCGGTGTTGATTACAGCGTACATCCATGTTTGGGCTATAAAATGATTTGGTTAGAATCTAAAATTGGAATGCGATTTGAATTTAATCAAGTGCTGAGATTAAGACTACAAATGAATGAACAAGAATGTCGTTCGGGAAATGCTTACAGTTTATGACTATGTTAATGAGTTTAAACATTTGTGGATTTATTCACAAATATTTATAATTTATAACTAGAAATAAAGTAAGTAAATTCAAAACTGAGCAGGTCATGAATATAAAGGAAAATCTGACATTTTATTTCATAAAAAGGATCATCATACAAAAGGGAGTGAATTGTTTCACATTCTTAATTGTGATAAAATTACAATTACGGATATTACATTAACTCTAAAAATCCTAAGTCCTAAAATTGCTAAGTGTCTTCATGATGCTCCTTTGATGCTCTTTACGAATCTCCCATTCACCTGCACATCAAAACAGAACAAACAGATAGAAAAGAATGTTAGAGTTTGTTTTCGACACTCTCAGAACAATGTCATCATCGAGTGCCGGGAGTGGCACAACCGAAGCTGCGTCCTACCCCCGTTACCGATCCGCGTCGTTGGCGTCAGATCAGGTAACACCTGTTCTTATCGTTACAGGACATCCGAGAGATAGAAGTGATAAAAGAAGCGGGACTGATTCGTTTTGCCGCGATTGGATTTCCAAACTGATACGAGAATAAGGCCACATGGTCAATATGGATTCAGACCCGGATGCCGGCAGGTCTGAATCATTTTGTTTCCGAAATTTCCAACACCTGAAAAGCCACAAATATCATCAGTACAACAGAACTCCAAGCATAACAAGCTTCATAAACAAAACTAGGCAAAAGGGAGCTCGCGCCATACAAATGTGAAGAGGCATCAAACTGCATCAATTCTGAACAGAACAGAAAATACAAACCATCAAACAATGCATCAAAAGGCAAGTTCGTGCGCAAGAGCAGGAAAAGAACAAAGCAACAAATCTGTCACATAAAGTGTAGTTCCTGTTGACAGAAAGGTATTCAACAGGATCCAAAAAAGCACAACAGCATCAAACATGGTTTAGCAGCGAGGCTATCACGAAGTAATCACGTCAGTTCAGAATGCAAGCAGCACTAAATCATGGCATGAATTGTACCAGAATGGACGAGGGCTCAGCAAGCATCATTGCCCCAACAAACGAGTCACGAAAATCAGTTCAAAGTACGAGGGTAAACCGCATCAGTTATCGCACATCATGGCTTCACAATCGGTCTGAAAGCCAATAGCCAATAGCAGCCCAGAACTCATGTTCTGAATCCAATCAAGCGTCGAAAGCAACCGATCTCGAAGGCAACCGCGGTGTAGTAGCGCTTCTGAAAAAGAAGGTCGTGAAGATCAAACCAGTTCAGAACAAACAAAACACACCAGTTCAGAGAGTGAAACAAGTGCAAAAAGCCAGAAATCGCAACAAATGATAAACCACAAGCGAAGATCGTCAGAGGCAATCGCAGCGTCATCAAAGAATATCAGTTGTCACGGCTCAGATGAACATCATCGCCGTATACCTTTCCCGGAAATTCTGACTCAACCAAAGCCGTGGTATCAGCCCTCTCTGAAAGAAGAAGAGGAAAAGCTAACTGCATCAGGAAAAGAATTCGTGTCAGCAAAACAAACTGATTAGAGAATCCAAATGAAATCAAACAAATTAGTTCGAAATCAAAAACGAATTAATTCAGATATCGAACAGATCAAGTGAAATTCAAAGGCAATCCAATCCACATCTGCAAAAATCCAATCAGTATATCAGAAAATGATCAAACAAAATCGAATCAATTAAGGAGTTCTGAAAATGGAAAGTTTCGAGTCAGTATCAGATCCGTATCAGAAAACATCCAATTGAAACCCAATCAGTATCTGAAAGAACAAACAAATCCAGATGAAATCAAATCATATCAAAACACCAACACGAAATCATGTCTCAAAAATAGCACAAATCCAACACAGATTAAAGGCCCAAAAGAAAATAGAAGTTATAAAAAGGGGAAAGGTATCACCTCGTGAAAAACCCTAACGAAATCGCGAAAGCCCAGAGGAACGAACGAGATCACGAAACCACCGTCGCAAGCCCTAACGGACCAATCGCGTCGCAAACCCTAAACGGCGTGGCTGAGACTCAGAGGAAACCATCATCATCGTCCTCATAAGAAGTAGCAACAAAGATCAACAACCGTGAATCACCGAAGGGGAAGATCGCCTTCGCCGTTTAAACGGCGGGCAATCCACTCCAAGCCTCAGATCACCTCATCATTGGCCGTTCCACTATAAATGTGAGCTATGAGACGTTTTCCTCACAATATGCATGTTTATTTCAAGTTATGGAGAAGAATGAAGGAGAGCGAAATAGCGAGAGAGAAAGACGGAGGCGAATGCGAGTAGCCGCGAGAGAGATGGAGAAGAAAGTGAAACGGCGCCGCGAAGTAGTCTTTGGGTGTGAAACCCTAAAAGACATTTCGTCTTATGACTAATAACTGGGTTGGGTCCGGGTGTGATGACCGGCCCAACCCCCCCCCCCCCCCCCCTTTTATGTTTTATATTGTTTTGTTTTTTAAAATTTGTTTTATGTTTTTTAAAAAAACTGTTTTTAACATTTTACTTTTATAATTAAAAAAAAAACTGTTTAAAATAATAAAATAAAAAAAAAACCTTTTTATGTAAATATGTAAAATAAATAAAAAACTCTTTTTAAAACAAAATCAGAAAACTTTTCTTAAAAATATTAAAAAACAAAACTTTTTTTAAAAAGAGTAAAACATTTTTAAAATTAAACCCTTTTTTACAAGCTAATATTAATTTTTTTAAGATTGTTTAAATGAAGCAATAATAAAAATCTCAAATTGGCGTCTTTTTCTTTATTGTTTCGTAATTAATTTAATTGCCGCCTAACTTCTGCCTACTAATGTCGTTTGTTCATTTTGCAGCTCAGTACATTTACCATTACTTATTTCATCTTATCTCATTATCATATTGTATATGTTTCTCGGTTGTAACCTCGCGAACCAATAATCGCGCTTTAAGTTTCTGCCTTTAAATTTCTGTTTGTATGGCTTTAACTGTTGTCTTTATTCCCTGTTTGCAATTCAATTATCTCACACCTTCATCGATATTCCAGTCACACTACACACAGCCGAAGGATAGGTCTAGCATTTGACCGCCGTGTCAATAGTCCTCACCTTCAAACCCTTACACCTTTTCAAACCCTAATTTTCCATAAATGTCCCGCCGCAGACAAAATTACCATTTTACCCCTAGCATTAGGTCAAAGAGCCGCCGCGCTCATTTTAGGGTTTCCCGCCGTGGAATCCCTAATTTAACCCTAATTACAACTTAACATTTCAACATAGAGATTTGGAGTTTCTACACTCCACGTAAGCGTGTCCTTAAGATGCGTTTATTCCTCGTGAGACCTTGACCACAGTCAAGAAGTCTCTAACCTCCCTTTTGAGGGGAACTACGATTACTCTGATTCCACTCCCGTAAGGATACGTAGGCACAAGATGCGATGTCTTGCCGAGTAAACTTAGAATTAACCCCTTAGGTCTCTTTTCTCACTTTTAATCCTTTGTACATATACCTTAAGCAAATAAATAAAGCAAATAGTAAACATTTGAACAAAAGGTTCCCGTAGAGTATTACGGAAGTTTAGGGTGCTAATACCTTCCCTAAATTTAACCAACCCCCGAACCCTAGATCTTTCCCCGCATTGTGTTTACGATGCAAAAATAGGTTTTCCCTCTTTTGACCTTTTCCTTCGGATAAATCAAAGAGCGGTTGTGAATTGAATTGCGATTCAAATTAATTAATAGTTTGTGATCCTATTTCCACCGCAACAGATAGGTGCATCTTAGAAATAGGCTTTGTGTGCATGAGAAGTTGAGGTGGTCCTCCTTCTGCTTGATTGTTATTGAGTGGCTTTGCTTGTTGGTATTTGGTAGAGCCGAGCTCCCTTGCCTCGGTGGTTTGTGGCCTCTGTGCCTTGCTTGTTTGGTTGTTGCATTCATGCATATTTCCAGTATTTCTTTACTTTGTAGTGATTCCTGTTTGCTGTTTAGTTCCGCTGCCATGATCCCTTAGGAGCTCTAACTTCTCTGCTGTTGAGGAGTTATGATAGACATTAGGTTGGTTAACCAGGCATGATAACATTAGGTAGATTCCCCTTTTCAACCATAGTTTTAGGGTGTCTCTTTCCTTTCTCAAAACAATAGAAAAACACTTAATAAAGGATAAAACAAAAGTGAATTCATTTCTTCCGTCAAAAGATTTGAACAAACATCAAAACCTTTTGTCCTCCTGGACTGTGAAAACCCTTGGTTAAGATGCATTTTTCCATAAAAAACACTTGAACAGCTTGTGTCGTGCGTAGTCGAACTACGTTTGCTTTGATCTTCCATGCCGTGTGGAAGTACGTAGGCACAGGACGCGATGTCCTGGCGAGCAACCTTCCCCCCCGTCTAGACGTAGGTAGTCGAACTACGTTGACTCTGACTTTCCCATTGCACGAGGGAGTACGTAGGCCCAGAACAACGTATGTTCTGTCGAGTCCTGTCCTTTTTCTTTTCTTTTCAGACTGACCACTAGCGTAGATAAATAAACACACCCTTTTCCTTATAAACCCCAAGCGTGGATCCCGTCGAGTACGACGGACGTGAGGGGTGCTAATACCTTCCCCTTGCGTAACCGACTCCCGAACCCAGGTTTTGGTTGCGATGACCATACCTTTCCTATTTTTTTGCGAGGTTTACTTCGAGCGTTTCCTTTCCCTCCTTTGGGATAAATAACGCACGGTGGCGACTCTTCTGTCATGCCGGCGCCGATTTTCGCAGTAGCGACAGCTGGCGACTCTGCTGGGGATGTAGCATCTAGGGACGTTTCCCATCCCTTATGCTGGGACCGTTTCCCATCCCCTACGCGAGTCAATCCTAGCGCTTGGGTGTTTATCTGTTGGGTGTTGTGCATATGTGTTTTATCTTTCCGCACTTTACTTTCCCGCACCTTTACCTTTCCGCATTTACTTTCAGCACTATATTATTATGATTATTGCTGTGGGAAAGGGAGGTTACTATGAGTGAGAAGCCGGACCTGGGCTTGAGTATGCACCTAGACATAGTTGCGGAGAGTAGTAGACGAACCTGTTTGCTGAGCAGGCACCGTTCCCTACGAAATCTGCGCTCAGACGAGGTTCTCTCCGAGGTGCTCCTTTCCGATCCTGAGGATCTGAGGGGAGTCCAGACGTGAGGATTGTCGACTCTGGGGACCGATCAATTGGAAGTCAGCTAAGTGAGGCCTCTTCATGACTTGATGATGCCACTCCTTCTGGGAATCGTATCGTCACTCATGAAAGTCTGTGACGCTGATGACCGCATAGGATGCCGTACCTTTGTCCGTGGATTAGGTCCATACCTGTGAGAGGGATTGGGTTATTGCAGGAAAACTGGCCTTCAGAAACCATGATTCAGTATTTATCAGATGGTTTTCTTGGCTCGTTAACAGGTGTGTTGTTTGGATCAGATGGATTTCTTGTCTGAGGTTGATACTATTATCAGATGGTTTTCTCGTCAGTTACAGAGGTTCAGATGGATTTCTTACCAGGGGATTGGTATTTTGGGTGTCAGATGATAATCAGTGTCATGAGGTTCTGGTGACTGTGGTGGTTTTCCGTTCTTGACATCATAGAGATGTTCCTATTCAGGCTACAACATGGCCCCTGTGTTCACTGATTGCATCATTTATCATATTGCATTATTGCATCACCATTTGCATCCAACTAACGTGTGTGTATTGCAGGTACATATTTCCCCTCCCAGTTCCGGTGTTTGTTTCCTAGCAAGACATGGAAGCCATGAAGAGAGTGTTACCCTACAGATTCCCGTCTCCAGATATCAGTCTGTTGTCAGAGTTAATTACTATTGCTAGGAAGAAGGTGATGGGAGATTTCAGGAAGACATATGGGAGGATCCTGACTTATGTTTACCAGCCCTCGGCTTATGAGATCAGCAGCATTTACACCTTGTTGCAGTTTTATGATGCTGAGCTCAGGTGTTTCGTATTTCCTGATTTTGTCTTGGCTCCTACCCTGGAGGAGTATTCTGCACTCTTGGATATACCGATTCGCGAGCAGATGTCTTTCTATCACACAGACGCTAAGCCTAATCTGGCTAAGCTTTCTGTTATTCTGTACTTAGGAGAGTTTGAGCTGACAGGGAAGATGATCAGAAAAGGAGATGCGTGGGTGTCGCTACTGCGAAAATCGGCGCCGGCTGAACAGAAGAGTCGCCACCGTGCGTTATTTATCCCACGGGAGGGAAAGGAAACGCTCAGAGTAAACCTCGCACAACACGGGAAAGGTATGGTCGTCGCAACCAAAACCTGGATTCGGGAGTCGGTTACGCAAGGGGAAGGTATTAGCACCCCTCACGTCCGTCGTACTCGACGGGATCCACGCTTGTTTTCGGGTATGGATTGTTATTCTATCTAAACTATAGGTCAAGGGTTAAAAATAAAATAAAATGAAAATAAAAATGACTCGGCAAAGTATCGCACTTTATGCCTACGTATTCCCGCTTGGAACGAGAAATCAGAGTCAACGTAGTTCGCCTACCTACGGGAAAGGAGGGGAAGGTTGCTCGCTAGGATATCGCATCCTATGCCTACGTACTTCCACACAGCATGGAAGATCATAGCAAACGTAGTTCGGGCCACGTACGACACCAGTCTGTCTTGATTGATTTTATTCCTTCTGAAAAAGGTTTTTCTGATTAGCAGTCCCGGCGGACAAAAATGACGTTTTGATGAGTTCACATTCTTTTACGGAAGAAGTGTCTTTTATTGTGTTTGAAATCTTTATGTGTTTTTCTGGTTGTTTTGAGAAAGAAGAGACAGAACTCTAACCTATGGTTGCGAAAGGAAACAAACTAACCTAATGTTATCATGCATGGGTTAAGACCTAGTGTCTATCATGCTCCTCTCTTGCACAGAGAGAAACAGAGATCCTACGGGATAGGCAGAAACAGAAACAATATCAGATATATACAGTAAAGCAGTAAAATGCATGGATGCAACAGTACAAGCGAGGCAAGGGAGTCCCACTCAACCTCGAACCTAGAAAACAATAGGCAAAAGTGAACAGACTTCACTTTCAACCCAGCAGGGTAAGCAGCAAACAATACAGTCCAGAAAACCAATCAATACATCAGCAATGAAATACAACAGTAAAACAAACAGCATCAGCAGCTCTGAATCAACATCTAGCTTCAAGTAATCTCCAATCAGCTACAGGCCTCAACAAGCATCAATCTCCATCTTCATGGCCTTCAGGTAAGGGCTTTGATCATCAGTCTTCTATCTGCAATGGCTTTTCTTCAAGCTCAAACCTCCAGGATGAGGGATTAGTCACAAGAGTGAAGTGAATGAATGTTAGACAGTTAATTACCTACCAAGGGTGGTTCATCAACTGTTAACATTAAACAGAAAGTTTCCTCTCAAAAGTTCTATCTTTCAAATATATTCATTGATCCTTCCAAAGGAAGGAGGTGGATATTTGAAAGAGACTTTGAATCATAGAGAAAGGATGGATGCAGACAAGGCATTCCATGTTTGAGAAACAAGCTTTCTAATCTAGAGCTCTGCCTAGCTCCTAAACCCTAGTCTCCTCAGCATCTGCTAGCAAAAATCTTATCTTCAACTCTGGAAGTTGATCTCCAACATCTGGATCTCCAGTGGCCTTCATCTCCTCAAGTCTTCAACTCTCCCAAGTTCCCAGACAATCCCAATACCCAAGCAAGCAAGCAATATTCCCCAGAGGGCACACCACACCAGTCAATCAGATATATACAGAGTATTAATAGCAGTAGGGGAATCCTGACTTTTTCTAAGGGATCTAATAACTACCCATAGCCCCTATAGTCCCATAACTAAACTAGTCAAACCATAAGTCCTAAGGGAAAAGAATCAACTCTCCTAAGTCATCACTTAAAAACCCTAATTTGTTCATGTTGTTCACACCTACACTAAGCACCTAAATTTAACTTCTAAAAATGGGAACTAAATTGTTTCTACAAGTTCAATATCTCATCTAAACAACCTAAAAAGAATGAACAAAAAATATGAAAGCATCTAGTAGAACAAAAATTAACAAAATCATGCATGAAATGAAGCTATTTAAAATGTCATTTATTTAGAAAATATGGGAAAAATATCAAATAAAAATAAAATGCAATTTTTATTTTTTTATAATTTTCTAGACAGCACCAAGAAAATATAGAAAAAACAACCACTAAAAAAAAGTTAATTTCCTATTTTATATGGTTTTTTAAAGTTGGTAAAAATTAAAGTGAATTAAAAAACTAAATCAATTAAAATGAGAGGGAGGGGGTACTAATAGCAGACACGCTCAGTTGTATTCTTGGATGGGCCAGGCAGTGGGGGTGCGCGTAGCGAGTTTGTTAAGCCCAGAACAAGTCAGAATTAATGAAAATAAAAGAAAAAAAAATAAGAGGAAGCAGGAGGTGCATTCAGTAGGGTTTTCACGTTCAAATCTCGCTGGGCTCAATATTGGGTGGTGTCAATAGCAAAACACACACTAAGCCCGCCCGTTTCATTAAATGAAACGGTGCGTTTTGGCTTCTATTCTCTCCCTCCAAAATTCTGTTTTAAACTCGAGCCACACGATGGGCTCTTTGGTCAAAGGTCTTGCACGCGATGGACGATCAGGATTTCGTCTTCAACCTTGGTCACAACTAGGGTTTTATATCTTCCATGAAATACCATGTACGTATCATGTTCAAGCTCTCTGTTCTCCTTCTACAGGCCACGGTTCAACTCGATCCAAACATGAAAATCATTCAGAATTTCTCCCTCTACAAGCCTATGGTCATAGTTTGTTTCGAAACTCAACATAACTCTCAACCCGATAGCAATAAGCTCCGGCCACCATGAAAATGCTCTGCAACTTATCAGCATAATTCTCAATCAAACCTATACTAATCTAAACTACACTTCACGTAGATCATTCTGCACTAACAACCTAAGATTATCATGGCCTATCCTAAGAGTTCTAAGTCCTAACAGTTCTAACATCCTGCTATGAATTATCACTAAACTACTCCTAATTAACCAGAAATGCTCCACTAACATCCTACATCATTATTATACTAACAAACTGATGCTAAACTAACTGAATCAAGCAATGGCAGAGAAAATGCACCTGATGCAAAAGCTTGGAGATGTTGATGGAACTCGTGGATCTGAGGCTTTTGATGCTTGGATCTTGATCAACTAACTCGGTGCTTGATTCTGTTTGCAAAACCTTGATGATTCTTGCCTTGGATCTTGCTATCCACTTGAAATTGCAATTTGGATATTGATGATTATGGTGCTCGAAGATGGATCAATTTCAATCAGCTCTTTGTTGATCTTTAGTCCATGATGATGATTGAATATGGTGGAATCAATATTGGTGATGGTTGATGAAGATTTTGAGAAATTTGGATGAAATTGCAATGAGAAAGAATAGAGAGAATTTGTGAGATTTTTGCACAAATGAGGATTCAACCCTTGCTCAATTCTGATTTCATGAATATATAGTGCTCAAATGAATCTTCTAGAACCATCTTGCAACTTCCCTTGCATTCCAAATTGAATCCATTTTGGTTATGTTTCTTCAAATGCAAGTAACCATAAGTAACTTTTCTTTTTCCTTCTAAACTCAAAAATGTACTTGAACCATTGTTCTTAGAATGTGTTTTGGACCCAAAATCATATATGGGAAGTCTCCATTTGGACTTATAAATCTCTCAAACCATTTTTCACTTTGACTTTATTTAAGTTATAAGCCATTTTAGTTCAAATTTGACCAATCATGCAACTTCATGTTATGAGCTTCTCCAACAATTTGTGACCTTCTTTCTAGACTCAAAATGTCATTTGGAGCAAGTTTGATGTTGTAAGTTTTTCCATTTGAGGCCTCCTTGTATGAGTTTTGGACATAGGTTAAAATGACCTGTAATTCACAAATGACCAAAATACCCTTTGCTTGCCAAGACCATAAGTTGAGTTCCACACATCATATGAAGGCATGCCACACCATTCTAGAAATATAAGACAATGAGGAACAATTACTATGTTGACCAGAAATTCATTTGAAATCTCCTTGAGGGGTAAAACTAGCTTGGAAGTCAAGTCACTTTCACAGACAAAATTTCAGATGCCTCAGATGACCTGTAACTTGCAAGGACCATAACTTGAGTTCTATAAATCTCCTTGATGTCTTCAACCACTCAAATTAAAGGTCTTGAGATCCTCTACAAGTTTCATGTTGGCCAAGGATCCATTTGAAGCTAGCATTTTGACTTATCTTGCTTGGAAATTTGACCTAAACTAGGGGATTTTACACAGAAACCCTAATTTAGAAGCTCCTCTTCTCCTTGATTTCTCTTGAATTCTTCTTGGCATATCTCCATATCCTTCTTTATATATCCAATGATGAACCCCACACCTCTCCACTAGACTTGAATGCCCCTTAAATCAGTCAATTGACCTAGGGTTGACCTAGGGTTGACCCAGATGAAACCCTAGTTGACTGCCTTCAGCTATAGCTCTTGTGCTCTCATCAATGACTTGTCTCCTTCTTTAAATGACTTTCTAAGTCTCTCATAATGTCTAGATACTCTCCATGCCTTCAACTCACAGCTCACAACCCTCTTGTTGACCCTCAGATACCCTCAGCTAGGAGATGGACTCAAGGCTTGATCTGCTGAACTCTTTGCTTTCAAATTCTTTCCTGATGACTTGAATGAGATTGAATTGGGATAATAACCTCTTGATAGGCTTCTAGAGATGAGAATAATGATTGGTCCCCCTGTTGTATGACTTGCTATGCTTATGCTATGCAGATGATTAGACTATGCACATGACTCTATATGCAAATGCTAATGACATTGAAACATAAACCAAGTGAATAAGGTTGGGCAAATTTTAGGGTGCAACAGTTGCCCCTATTCAAGCGGCTTGGACCCGATTGGGTGAAGAGCCCGGAGCCTTCAGACATTCGCGGTACGAGACGGTTGAATACTATGAACCCAGAAATTTGCCAACCGCAGAAATAAACTGTGCCACTGCTTGGGGAACGACATTCATCAGCTGAATTTAACTGTTACGGCAACCCACTGATCTCGTGCGACCGTGATGGGGATTGTCTTCATCGTTCCGAAGGGGATTCTGTCATCACAGATTGCTTGCTTGTCCAAGTTAGGACTCTGTCTGTCATCAATACGAAGAAATCTCAACTAAAACCGGTCCACGTTAGGACTCCACTTGCTGTTAACCCAGAAAAATCTCGGCAACGCCGCTGGGGATAATTCGTCTGCATTTCTATAAACTGAATCGTCCACGTTAGGAATAAAACTCTTCCACGTTAGGAGTAACACTTGTCCACGTTAGGAATCATTTCTTCTGTATCTGTCCACGTCAGGACTAACCCTTTCATCTTTCCACGTCAGGAAGCAATCTTCTTTCCACATAAGGAGAACTATATCAATCTGTCCACGTAAGGACTCCAATACCACTTGACATGTCCGCGTCAGGACTCCATCCTTTCCACGTAAGGAATTCAACTTTGGTTCTGAACCTGTCCACGTCAGGACTCAACTTTCCACGTAAGGAGTACATCATTCTTCCACGTCAGGAATCAACTTTTCTTGAATCTGTCCACGTAAGGACCCCAATTTTTCCACGTAAGGAATAAATCTTCTTTTGAGTCTGTCCACATCAGAACTAAACCCCTTCCACGTCAGGAATACACTCTTTCTTTCCACGTCAGGAATACAAGCCTCTTTCCACGTAAGGAATGCTATCCGTTTTCCACGCAAGGAAACATAACTTTTCCACATAAGGCAACCAATTCCTTCCGATTTGTCCGCGTCAGGACTACATTTTTCCACGTAAGGAATGCCATCTTAATCTGTCCACGTAAGGACTCCACTCTTTCCACGTTAGGAATCACCTCTTTCCACGTAAGGAATCCTCTTCTGATATGTTCGCGTAAGGACTACATCGTCCACGTTAGGACCCACTTCTCCCCGTTAGGAATAATAATTTCTTTGATTTGTCCACGTCAGGACACTGATCTCGTCTTGATTTGTCCACGTTAGGACTCAGGCGTCTTCGACCCGCTGAGGAAATAAGACTTGTCCACGTAAGGACTCACACGTTGGTCTGATCTGTCCACGTCAGGGCACCAACACAAAGAGTAATCACTTTTGTCAACGTCATGACCTCCCATTCCACTAATTTCGAGAACCCGAATCTGCCCACGTTAGGACTAACACACCTCACCAATCCGGGGAAATAAACCTGTCCACGTTAGGACGCCCACTTCTGAAGAAATCCCGTCAATATAGGAATAAATTGTCCACGTCAGGACTTAGTTCTCCAATGATCCTCACCCACAAACTCCTCAGCACCAACGTGACAGCGACTTTGAGGCGGACTCTACTGGGGATGTCTGGAAACCAAACTACCGGACGCCTGCTCTGATAACCGGCGGTGGCCTCTGAAATTCTGATTCATGGAACCCCTGATGACAACTAATTCTGCCTGGGAATAAAGAGAAACTTATCCTGGTAACTCTGTGGGGAATACTGCCGAAACTGACATTATCATTGGATGTCTCATGCCGAGATCTTGAATGTTTGGTTGTTCATTTGAGCAAGAGTTCTCTCCACCTGAACTGCTAGAGTACAGAAACTGCTTCAGCAAAATAAATGCTGAAGATAATGCCGACTCCGCCGGGGATAGCCAGATGCTACAGAAATATTCCAGCAAAATAAATGCCGGAGGGGTGAAGTCAACCATGCTGGGAAGTTGGGAGCTTGAACCAAATACCCCGTTGAGGTAAACCCCTGCTGAGTGATATAACTTTGCTGGGGAGTAGCGGATGTGCCTGGTACGATCGGACTTTCTGCTGGAACGTGAACTGATATTACACAGTATCCTTGACAAAATAAATGACAGGAACCACCATCAACTCTGCTTGGGAGAGTCATAATCTTCGAGTTCCACTGGAAGGAATGAAAACACTTGCAAAGAGAATTCCGCTGGGGATGGGACTATTCTCTCGGGGAAAATCCACTGACTCCGCTGGGGGAGAGTGCATGACCCTGCGGGGAAAGATGAACCTGTCTGAATACAGCCTTACGATCTTGGAATCGCCAAACTCTATTGAGGACGAATAACTTTTCTGGAGCACGTCCTTTGGATAAGCTACGGCTAGCTGGGGAATTCTATCCTTCTTTAGGAAGAACATGCACGACCCGCGTGAAGACTGAGTCTTTCGTTATTGCAATCTTTCGATCATCTTTCTCGTACGGTTAGGAAACCTGCAACAACACAAACAAGACAAGACAAGCCTATGCAACCAAATCAACTCAGGTTAGCGACGTTATTTTCAGTTAATTCAAAGCTTTAGCAATTGTCGGCAAGGGCCAGTGATGTTATACACGTGCTAGTTTCAGTAAACTTAGGCGATTTATCATGTACAAAACAGTAAAGAATCAGTATCAAGTACTGAATAACATATTTTCATTGATTGGGCCCCTGAATGGGCGGAGTTTTTGTACACGGGATGTAACTCCTGAAAAGAGGAAGCTACGCAAAGCAAATATACAAGTATGCAAGTATGCACAAGAAGCATGAATATTGACAAACTTAAATTTGTACACATGTCGGCAACGGGATGCAGATGAACACTACGAACTGATCCTCCCATGACTCGCCCGACTCTAATGCTTTCCCGGTATCCCCACTTCTGAAGAGATTGTATCCGATAACTGGTTCCTCAAATATATTCTCCCGCATTGATGCTCATTGAATTCGGACCGCAGTCATTTGCTTTTCAAATCCCTAACTTTTGCGTGAACCGCCCTTTGCGGGTTTTCAGTTCACCGGGATACCCTTTCTTGCCGAAGCCGCCCAGTGTAGGTTTTCAACTTCGCGGGTGTACATTTTTCCAATTTTATCCCTAACTTTTGCCCGAACCTTTCATTCTGTTTTTGGTTCGCCAGGATGCCCCATTTTTGCCTGGACTCTCTTTTTCTGTCCAGCGGGTCTATTTTAAGCAAAGTATTTTTTAACTGCGTCCGAATTCACAGGTGACGTGAAGTCTTCTCCGTCCATGGTGGACAACAACAACGCTCCTCCTGAAAAGACCTTACTGACAACGTATGGCCCTTCGTAGTTGGGGGTCCACTTGCCCCTGTGATCTGCTTGCGGCGGGAGAATCCTTTTCAGCACAAGGTCGCCCGTCTGAAAGCTTCGCGGATGTATCTTCTTGTCGTACGCTTTCTTCATTCGGCTCTGGTACAAACGACCGTATGCTAGAGAAGCTAGCCTCTTCTCATCCATCAAGCTCAGTTGGTTCAATCTATTCGTTACCCATTCTGCCTCGTCCAGCTGAACGTCTCGCAATACCCTCAGAGAAGGGATCTCAACTTCCAATGGTAATACCGCTTCCATTCCGTATACCAACGAGAACGGAGTTGCCCCGGTTGATGTGCGTACCGTCGTACGATAACCGTGCAAAGCAAAAGGTAGCATTTCATGCCAATCCCTATAAGTCACCACCATTTTCTGAACAATTTTCTTGATATTTTTATTGGCCGCCTCAACAGCGCCATTCATCTTGGGTCGGTAAGGAGAGGAGTTGTGATGTTTGATCTTGAAATTCTGACAGAGCTCCTTCATCATTTTGTTGTTCAGATTTGAACCATTATCCGTGATTATCCGCTCGGGAATCCCATATCGGCAAATGATATCTCTCTTGATGAATCTGGCCACCACTTGCTTCGTTACATTCGCGTAAGACGCCGCTTCCACCCACTTGGTGAAATAATCGATTGCTACTAGGATGAACCGGTGCCCATTAGAAGCCGTCGGCTTGATCTTTCCAATCATATCGATCCCCCACATCGAGAATGGCCATGGAGATGACATCACATTTAGAGGACTCGGAGGCACGTGTATCTTGTCAGCATAGATTTGGCACTTGTGGCACTTCCTCGCGAACTTGAAACAATCAGTTTCCATCGTCAGCCAAAAGTAACCTGCCCGCAGCAGTTTTCTCGTCATAGCATGTCCACCAGCATGCGTACCAAAGGTACCTTCGTGAATTTCCTCCATGAGAAGCTTTGCCTCTTTCTCGTCTACACAACGCAACAACACCAAATCGTGGTTTCTTCTGTATAAGACGCCATCCGGATTCAAGTAGAAATTACCCGCTAATCTCCTGAGAGTCTTCTGATCTTGACTGGATGCCCCAGCCGGATACTCTTTATTCTTCAGGAAATTAAGGATATCAAAATACCACGGTTTGTCGTCAGATGCTTCATCGATAGCAAATACATAAGCTGGCCTGTCAAGCCGAGAGATAATGATTCGGGGAGCTTCGTTCCAGAAGTTGACCTTGTACATGGAAGACAAAGTGGCCAGAGCGTCAGCCATTTGATTCTCTGCCCACGGTACGTGATGCAATTCAACCTTGTCGAAGAAAGGCAACAATCTCCTTGCATAATTCATGTAATGTATCAAATTAGGCTGCCGTGTCTCCCATTCCCCTTTTATCTGATTCACTACCAGAGTTGAGTCTCCGTATACGTCCAGATGTTTGATTCGCAAATCAATTGCTTCTTCAAGCCCCATTATACAAGCTTCGTATTCGGCCTCATTGTTGGTAACGGCAAAGGTCAATCGGGCAGTAAACGGGATGTGCGACCCGTGTGGCGTGATGATGATTGCTCCTATTCCGCTACCGTAAGCATTCACGGCTCCGTCAAATATCATCTTCCATTTGGAACCCAACTCTGGTCCTTCGTCTGGCAACGGTTCTTCACAATCTTTCATCTTTAGGTACATGATATCCTCGTCAGGAAAATCAAACCTCATCGGTTGGTAATCTTCAATAGGCTGCTCCGCCAGATACTCAGACAGCACACTCCCCTTTATAGCCTTTTGCGAGACGTATTGAATATCATATTCAGTCAAGACCATCTGCCAACGGGCAATTCTACCTGACAACGCCTGCTTTTCGAATACATATTTGATAGGATCCATCTTCGAGATGAGCATGGTTGTATGATTCAGCATGTACTGCCTCAAACGCTTGGCGGCCCAGGCTAGCGCGCAACAAGTTTTCTCCAGCATTGAGTATCGAGATTCACAGTTTGTAAATTTCTTACTCAGGTAATAGATCGCATGCTCTTTTCTCCCCGTCTCGTCGTGTTGACCGAGAACACAACCCATGCTTCCCTCAAGAACCGTCAAATACATGATCAAGGGTCTCCCTGCCACTGGGGGTATCAAAATAGGAGGCTCCTGCAGATACTTCTTTATTTTATCGAACGCCTTTTGACAATTTTCGTTCCACGTTACAGCTTGATCTTTCTTCAACAGCTTGAATAATGGTTCACACGTGGCCGTTAGGTGAGATATGAACCGAGCGATGTAGTTCAACCTCCCTAAAAACCCGCGCACCTCTTTCTCTGTGTTAGGCGTCGGCATTTCTTGAATCGCTTTTATTTTAGCAGGATCGACCTCTATTCCTCTTTCGCTTACGATAAACCCCAGCAGTTTACCCGATCTCACCCCGAAGGTGCATTTATTAGGGTTCAGCCTCAGCCTGAACTTCCTAAGTCTTTTAAACAACTTCAGCAGATTCACCAGATGCTCTTCCTCCGTCTGGGATTTGGCAATCATATCGTCAACATAAACTTCGATCTCTTTATGCATCATGTCATGGTAAAGAGTCGTCATCGCACGCTGATATGTTGCCCCAGCATTCTTCAAACCAAAGGGCATCACTTTGTAACAAAATGTTCCCCAAGGCGTTATGAAAGTAGTCTTCTCCATATCCTCTGGCGCCATTTTAATTTGATTGTAGCCTGAAAAGCCATCCATGAAGGAGAATACGGAGTACTGGGCAGTATTATCAACTAACACGTCAATGTGAGGAAGTGGAAAATCGTCTTTTGGGCTTGCTTTATTCAAATCTCTATAATCCACGCACATCCGAACCTTGCCATCTTTCTTTGGAACTGGTACGATGTTGGCAACCCATGAAGGATACTTCGTCACAGCCAGGAAACCAGCGTCCCACTGTTTCTGCACCTCCTCTTTGATCTTCATTGCCATATCTGGTCGCGTTCTGCGAAGCTTTTGTTTGACCGGCGGGCAATCTTCTTTCAATGGCAGGCGATGCACGACCATATCTGTATCGAGCCCTGGCATATCCTCATACGACCAAGCGAATACATCACTATACTCTTGGAGCATTTCAACCAGTCTCCGCTTGATATCATCCTGCAGCGCGGCTCCGATACGAATGTTTTTCTCAACCCCTTCCGACCCCAAATTGATAATTTCGATGACCTCGTCGTGAGGCAGAATGGCTATTTCCTCTTGCTTTACTAACCAAGACAGTTCTTCAGGAACGTCGCTATCTTCGACAACCTCTTCTTCAGCCTGAAACACCGGGTGCTCAAAGTCGGGACGAGTCATAGGTGGTTCAAGGATGTCATCTGAAAATGTTATCCTGCAAAAGGAATGGTTAAGTGCTTCAAAATGCGTATAAAGCGAATAACCACGTTGCCATTTTATTGAAAAATATAAAACAAGAAAGACAGGGATTACGGTATTTGCACATGAAAAAACGCCATTTATTTAATGATTAACACGCAATGTTTATAACAACACATCCCTAAGCAAATCTCGATGCCCCGGGCAAGACATCAGATCATTCAACAATTAATAAAGCAAAGCATTACTGTTTAAAAGTCACAGGAACAAGCTCCTGAATAGACCAGTTGCACAGTCCTTGTCCTGGCGTGCTTGGCTGAATCCAGGCATCCATATCACAGTCGCTGTCTCCTTCATCAGACTCCGAAGCAGCATTGACGGTTTCATGACATACTCCACTGGCAGAGATGGTAATTGGCTTTCTGAAACGGGGGGCCCCCACGGAAGGAGTTGATGACGACGGTTGGTACCCCAGTCCGAACCGGTCCATCTTCACAGGAATGTCCAGCACTTTGCCCCAGCCCTTGGCTTCTCCTGCTTCCACTAGAGCTTGAGCTTCCTTATACGATGAGACGGCTATTTCTGGCACTTTGCTCGGCCCGGGACCTTTGTCCTTGATGCGCAACCCTTCGAATGCCTGGCAGGGTGTCTCGTGGATCTCTCCGTCGACTTCCACATATTTAAATGACGATAGATGGCTGACCAGGATGTCCTCTTCCCCACACACGGTGACTACGCTGTCTCCGACCATATATTTCAACTTCTGATGCAGGGTAGACGTGACTGCCCCCGCCCCATGAATCCAGGGTCTTCCAAGCAAGCAGCTGTACGCAGGCTGTATATCCATGATATAAAACTCAGTTGCAAACACTTCCGGCCCCACTTGCAGAGGCAAAGTGATTGATCCAAAGACTGTTCTCCGCGTGCCGTCAAATGCTCTGACTACCAAATCACTGGGTGTACACAAAATTCCTCGAACATCCAGCTTCATCATCGCCTTCTTGGGCAACACATTCAAAGATGATCCGGTGTCAACCAATACGTGCGACATTACTGATCCCCTACACTCAACAGATACGTGTAATGCCATATTATGATCTCTCCCTTTCGGAGTCAAGTCAAAATCGGTAAAGCCCAAGCTGTGGCCTGCATTCACATGTGCCAGCACTCCTTCCAGCTGATTCACGGAGACGTCTTGGGGTACAAAAGAAGTGTCCAGGACTTTCAGCAAAGCATTTCTGTGAGCTTCCGAACACAACAGCAATGATAGGATAGATATTTTGGACGGTGTCTGCTGCAGATGCTCCACAATCTTATAATCACTTTTTCGAATTAAGCGCATGAACTCTTCTACATCCTTCGATGCTGCTTCTTTTTCACTTGCTTGCACCGGAACATTTTCAACCACTTTCCCTTTTCCTTTCGCTAGTCTTTCAGCCTCCACTTCAGGAGATATAAAGATCCTGCCACTCCTTGTCATGCCTCCTGAGCCAACAACATTATCCACAATCTCCACTGGCTGTTTGTTAACATCAATCTTTATCCCATCACAATACACCTCCAACCCATATGACCATGGGACTGCTTTCGTGTTCTCGTACGGGATTGGCCCGGCCTTAGTTATGGTGATTGGTGGTCGTTGAGCTGGTGCTGCAATAGTGATCGTCTTCCGAGGAATTGTCACAGTGGCCACATCACTCTGATTATCCACTACTGCCCCTGCAGGCTCGTCAGTTGCCGCTTGATCAAACTGCAATATGCCCTCATCAATTAAAGCCTGAATGCCTTTCTTCAAATCCTCACACCCCCCAGCTAGGGTCCAACAGTCTAAGCAATACTCGTTACATCCTGGGTAAACACCTCCTTGTAACAGTCGACTCTTTATCTCGCTCAGCGGCGTCTTTAAATCTTCAACATTCATAATAAGATTCAGACCTTCCTCAGTCAGAACGGCGTTTGCCCCATGATTAGGCATGGGTTTCTGGACTATATTCGGACCTGCCGTTCCGAAATTGATAGTCTTGTTGTCTAAGAGATCCTGCACAACGTGCTTAAAAGCATGGCAACCTTCTATATCGTGACCCGGGGCTCCAGAATGAAACTCGCAGTGTCTGTTTGCATCGTAGCCGAACGGGGGAGCTCCCGTTATCGGCGCCAGAGTTCTTTTCTCTACCAGATTCAATCCCAACAATGTCTGAAACAAATCGGCATATGTTGAGGGAGGCTTCTCAAACACTCTTCTCGGTTTACTACCCTGGAATCTTCGCTGAGCTTGCTGTGCCCCCTGCTGAGGCTGCTGCTGCTGTGGCATTGGCTGCTGCTGAACCGGTTGTTGTTGCTGGAGTGGTTGTTGCTGATAGGGAATAGTAACACTCGCCACCTGCTGCGGCTGACGATATTGACCTCGTCCCCTGCCTTGGCCTCCAAATACTGCGCTTGCCTCGCCCTGACGGCGCCCACCATAAGCTTTCCTATTACTGCCGGATGCAGTTGATTCCTCGACTTGGAACTTTCCTTGCTTAATATTACGTTCAATCTTTTCCCCCATCAGAATCAGGTCTGAAAAACTGGCCAGAGACGTATGAAACAGCATATCATGAAACAGACCCGTGAATGTGCCGACAAACATGTCATTCATTTCCTTATCTTCCACCGGAGGACGGACCCTGGCAGCCATATCGCGCCACCTTTGCGCGTACTCTTTAAAACTCTCCCCCTTCTTTTGCGAAAGCCCGGCCAACTGGACCCGATTGGGCGCCAAGTCGCTGTTATACTTGTAATGGGCTACAAATGCCTCTGCTAATTGCTTCCACGTCTTGATATCAGTTGGCTCCAACCCCATGTACCACTCTAGGGAAGGGCCCGATAGACTATCCTGAAAGAAATGCATTAGCATTCTTTCATCAGTTGAGTATGCAGACATCTTTCTGTAATAAGCTCGTACATGCACTTTCGGACATGTGTCTCCTTTGTACTTGTCAAACGTAGGAGCTTTGAATTTAATTGGCACCCTCAAACCAGGTACCAGACCCATGGTTGCCATGTCCAATCCCACAGCACTTTGATTTAAGACTCCCTTCATCTGCTCTTCCAGCATTCTAATCTTTTGGGAATCATCCATCGGCCCTTCAAAACCTCCTCCGGAGAAGGCGTCTTCCTGCTGATCTTCTTGCCACATGCCGTTTCCAGCTCCGTACCCATCATATCCATTATTACGTCCAGCTCTAATCTGATTCATCCCCGGACCTCGGCCTCTGTTGCCGTACCCTTGAACACCTCCAGCAGGACCAAAAGCCATAAATCCAGTACCGTTTCCGTTTCCAAAGCCTCCGTAACCCTGATTGACCATACCATAACCATCTTGCCCAAAGCCTTGAGCATTAAAGCCATACTTCCCAGCGTTATCGAATCCCTGATCGTTGTATCCGAATCCAGTATTGGCAAAGCCATTGCCTCCTAGATTATCTCCCAAATTGACATCACCCAGCCCAACATTATGGACAGCGGTCTCATTCCCCACTCCGACGTTACCATTCACAGCAGCGGTAGCGTTGTTGATATTAGCAGCAGGTGTATTGACTACAGGCGGAGCCACTGGCGTGGGAGTGCCGTCTCCATGAACAGTATCGACCCGTACAGACTGATGATCTTCATTACCATGACCAGCGTTTCGGGCCAACAGAGGCTGGACCATGGCCTGCAAATTCTCCTGCCCTTTCGCTATAGCTTCCATGGTCTGCATGAAGAGGGCGAGCTTCTCGCACACATCTTGCATCTCGTTCTGCATTTGGTCCATGATTTTTCGACAATTGGAGCGTGTAGAATAGCGGTGCGGATGCTGATCTGCAATCCTGTTAAGTACCTGATGCAAAGCAGGAAATAAGACACCATCCAAAGATTACCTGTAATGCAATATGAATATGAATGCAATGCAGTGTGTCTGTGCATTAGGGAAGTTCATTCCCCCAGTTCTAGTGCGAAGGTGCCGGTGCAGTGACAGTGCTGACAATAGGAATATCGGAGCTGAATCATAGAAAGCCTCATATATTGCAGGGAGAATCAATAAGCCCAGGGTACAAAATCACTGAGAGTACAAAGAAGGCATGACCTCAACCAACAATCCTGGTGATGGTCAGCACTATGCAAATAAAGCATACAAGTTACTACATGAAATGATCAAATCCTCCCAAAAGTCTGGTATTCTTCTAACAACTTCTTGGTCTCTGGATGACTTGGTCGATCAAGCAGCCCTTCAACAAGCTGGTTTCTCCTCTTGAGGACACGGCGTACGTCTTCAGCAGTTTCTTCCCATGTTGCTTCTCCGAAGCAATCTTCTAACTTTCGCTTCTGAGACACTGCTTCATCCCTGGATTTGATTGCCTTGTTCAGTGCATGCTGGACACTATACCGGGTCATCACTTCCTCCTCACACTTCTTGATGCTAGACTTCAACTTCTCTTCGAGGTCAGAAATTTGCTGCTTCAGCTTATCTTCCCTCATCTTATTGTTGGTGAGAGTAGCATTCCAAGTCTTATTGCAAGAGGAGATTTCTCGGTGTGCTGCGTCGAGCGCCTTCTTTTTGGCTTCCAGCATGTCATGGGAGCTTCTGAACTCTTGCCCCAGACGTTCACGCTTCTTCTTTTCCTCAGTCAACTCAGCCCCTAACCTGTTTAGCAGCTCGATCTGTTGTTGGAAAGCATATACGGCCTTGTTTTTCTCGCTGCGTACCTGGGCTAACTCTTGCTCTAACCCTTCATTAATCTTCATCAAGGCTTATTTTTCCTTCACAACTTGTTCATAGACTTCTCTAGAAACAGTAGTCGGCTCTGCTACCGAAACGGGAACAAGAATTGGTGCATCTGGAAACGGCATCCTCAACTGACTAGCCCTCTCCTGAATCCAAACTCTATAAGGTGCATAGGCCTGACAGTCATTCTTTCCTAACAAAGGCTTCCCTCTGCGGTTAATACGTGTCCAGGCATGTTGCAACTTGGCTAATAACTCCCCCTTCACGTCACCGGTGAAGTACAGAGATTCCTGTACTTCTTCCTCCTGAGGTGGATTCTTCAGTGCATATCCGAACTGGCGAATGAATAGAGAAGGGTTGTAATTGATACACCATTTTCTTCCTATCAGCGGCACATTAGGGTACCCAGAACAGCTGAAGATGAGCTCGGATCCCAACAAATCTCGATCAAACCATACAACGTCTTCGGAAGATAGCCTCATCAGGCGTTCTGACCAACTGGCTGAGGTTGCACTGTCCACAAATGGTCCCTTCATGGGAAGGTGACTCTTGAACCACATATTCAATAGAGGAGTACAGCAGTAAACAACTTTTCCCCTTCGGTTTTCATTCTTGTAGTGCAATGAGTGGTAGAAGTCTCCGATCAACGTTGGCACTGGGTTGCCTGCAGCAAACAGATAGAAAGCATCCAAGTCCACAAAATTGGGCAGGTTAGGGAACAACACAATTCCATAAATGCATAGAGCCAAAATAGCGTTGAAAACCACCCAACAACCGCTCTTGGCATACTCTTGAGCTTTGCCAACCAAGAAATCGAGAGAGAAACCGGGAACCCTGAGCCAAGAAGTCACTAACAGTTCTGCAGCGTCCATATGTAAGGCTTTGGCTAAGTCCTCCAACTTGGGCTCAGCAGCAGAGTGAATAAAGGGAACCTTGTTCTGCACGGGAAGCTCGGTAAACTCCACATACTCCTCGATGGTAGGCCCTAGAATAAAGTCAGTAAACGTAAAGCATCTCAATGCGGGATCATAGAACTGCATCAGGGTGTATAGCCCATTCATCTCATCAGCAGTGGGCTTGCAGACTAATCTCAGTAATCTCCCATGACTCATTCTGAAGCTTCTCCTAACCTCCTCATCGGCAAGAGATATCAGACCAAGCAAAGAAGTAATATCAGGTGAAGGCAGCTTATACGCAACTGTCTTCCTCAAAGAAGCCATAGTCAATACTCAGAAGTCCGGGCACTAGAACTAGGGAAATGCAAATGCACCTGCAGCACAGACACACGTTAGTGAAATGCAAATGGAAATGGATATGCAGGCAATGCAATGCAAGTAACATGCAACAGGGACCAAATGCCGTAGCTGAATAGCCTGAACCCAATCAAGAAAGGTCTCAGATAGACCATCCAGAAGTCCTCAAACCCTGGTCTCAGATAGACCTAAAACGAAGCTTCAACAATGGTCTCTGACAGACCTCAAACCATAACTCCAACTGGTCTCTGATAGACCTCAAATCACATCTCTAATTGGTCTCTGACAGACCTCAGAACACATCTCCAAATGGTCTCTGACAGACCTCATAACTCTCCATAAATACCCAGGATCTCTGATCGAGAACAAACCGGTATCTGAAGGTCTGGTTACCTGCATAACCCCAAATCCCCTCACAGGTGGGTGGCCCTATAACTGGCACAAGGTACGGCATCCTATGCGGTCGTCGGCGTCACAGACTTTCAGGGTTGATGATACGATTCCCAGAAGGAGTGGCATCATCAATTCCTGAAGAGGCCTCACTTAGCCAACTTCCAAGTGATCGGTCCCCGGAGTCGACAATTCAGCTGACCAACAACCCCTTCGACCCAAAGGGTAGAAAAAGAAGCCAACCAGAAGAACCTCGTCCGAGTGTAGATTTCATGAGACACTAATGCAGGCAAAGCCGGCACGCGCCCACTACTTTCTACGCTAATTCTAGGTGCACTCAAGCCCAGGTCCGGCTTATCTCTCAATATCAGAACACCCGTCACACCCCAAATACAGCAATAATAATCAATATACAAAGCTGAAAATACAAGGTTAGAAATATACAATAACTCCATACAAAATCCTCGACGGGAAAACAAGCGCTAGGATTGACTCGCTCAAAGGGACGTTGGATCCCAAATGCATAAGAACCATCGCAGTTCTTAGCAGCCAGGGGACGTTGGATCCCCAGCAGAGTCGCCAGCTGTCGCTACTGCGAAAATCGGCGCCGGCTGAACAGAAGAGTCGCCACCGTGCGTTATTTATCCCACGGGAGGGAAAGGAAACGCTCAGAGTAAACCTCGCACAACACGGGAAAGGTATGGTCGTCACAACCAAAACCTGGATTCGGGAGTCGGTTACGCAAGGGGAAGGTATTAGCACCCCTCACGTCCGTCGTACTCGACGGGATCCACGCTTGTTTTCGGGTATGGATTGTTATTCTATCTAAACTATAGGTCAAGGGTTAAAAAGAAAATAAAATGAAAATAAAAATGACTCGGCAAAGTATCGCACTTTATGCCTACGTATTCCCGCTTGGAACGAGAAATCAGAGTCAACGTAGTTCGCCTACCTACGGGAAAGGAGGGGAAGGTTGCTCGCTAGGATATCGCATCCTATGCCTACGTACTTCCACACAGCATGGAAGATCAGAGCAAACGTAGTTCGGGCCACGTACGACACCAGTCTGTCTTGATTGATTTTATTCCTTCTGAAAAAGGTTTTTCTGATTAGCAGTCCCGGCGGACAAAAATGACGTTTTGATGAGTTCACATTCTTTTACGGAAGAAGTGTCTTTTATTGTGTTTGAAATCTTTATGTGTTTTTCTGGTTGTTTTGAGAAAGAAGAGACAGAACTCTAACCTATGGTTGCGAAAGGAAACAAACTAACCTAATGTTATCATGCATGGGTTAAGACCTAGTGTCTATCATGCTCCTCTCTTGCACAGAGAGAAACAGAGATCCTACGGGATAGGCAGAAACAGAAACAATATCAGATATATACAGTAAAGCAGTAAAATGCATGGATGCAACAGTACAAGCGAGGCAAGGGAGTCCCACTCAACCTCGAACCTAGAAAACAATAGGCAAAAGTGAACAGACTTCACTTTCAACCCAGCAGGGTAAGCAGCAAACAATACAGTCCAGAAAACCAATCAATACATCAGCAATGAAATACAACAGTAAAACAAACAGCATCAGCAGCTCTGAATCAACATCTAGCTTCAAGTAATCTCCAATCAGCTACAGGCCTCAACAAGCATCAATCTCCATCTTCATGGCCTTCAGGTAAGGGCTTTGATCATCAGTCTTCTATCTGCAATGGCTTTTCTTCAAGCTCAAACCTCCAGGATGAGGGATTAGTCACAAGAGTGAAGTGAATGAATGTTAGACAGTTAATTACCTACCAAGGGTGGTTCATCAACTGTTAACATTAAACAGAAAGTTTCCTCTCAAAAGTTCTATCTTTCAAATATATTCATTGATCCTTCCAAAGGAAGGAGGTGGATATTTGAAAGAGACTTTGAATCATAGAGAAAGGATGGATGCAGACAAGGCATTCCATGTTTGAGAAACAAGCTTTCTAATCTAGAGCTCTGCCTAGCTCCTAAACCCTAGTCTCCTCAGCATCTGCTAGCAAAAATCTTATCTTCAACTCTGGAAGTTGATCTCCAACATCTGGATCTCCAGTGGCCTTCATCTCCTCAAGTCTTCAACTCTCCCAAGTTCCCAGACAATCCCAATACCCAAGCAAGCAAGCAATATTCCCCAGAGGGCACACCACACCAGTCAATCAGATATATACAGAGTATTAATAGCAGTAGGGGAATCCTGACTTTTTCTAAGGGATCTAATAACTACCCATAGCCCCTATAGTCCCATAACTAAACTAGTCAAACCCTAAGTCCTAAGGGAAAAGAATCAACTCTCCTAAGTCATCACTTAAAAACCCTAATTTGTTCATGTTGTTCACACCTACACTAAGCACCTAAATTTAACTTCTAAAAATGGGAACTAAATTGTTTCTACAAGTTCAATATCTCATCTAAACAACCTAAAAAGAATGAACAAAAAATATGAAAGCATCTAGTAGAACAAAAATTAACAAAATCATGCATGAAATGAAGCTATTTAAAATGTCATTTATTTAGAAAATATGGGAAAAATATCAAATAAAAATAAAATGCAATTTTTATTTTTTTATAATTTTCTAGACAGCACCAAGAAAATATAGAAAAAACAACCACTAAAAAAAAGTTAATTTCCTATTTTATATGGTTTTTTAAAGTTGGTAAAAATTAAAGTGAATTAAAAAACTAAATCAATTAAAATGAGAGGGAGGGGGTACTAATAGCAGACACGCTCAGTTGTATTCTTGGATGGGCCAGGCAGTGGGGGTGCGCGTAGCGAGTTTGTTAAGCCCAGAACAAGTCAGAATTAATGAAAATAAAAGAAAAAAAAATAAGAGGAAGCAGGGGGTGCATTCAGTAGGGTTTTCACGTTCAAATCTCGCTGGGCTCAATATTGGGTGGTGTCAATAGCAAAACACACACTAAGCCCGCCCGTTTCATTAAATGAAACGGTGCGTTTTGGCTTCTATTCTCTCCCTCCAAAATTCTGTTTTAAACTCGAGCCACACGATGGGCTCTTTGGTCAAAGGTCTTGCACGCGATGGACGATCAGGATTTCGTCTTCAACCTTGGTCACAACTAGGGTTTTATATCTTCCATGAAATACCATGCACGTATCATGTTCAAGCTCTCTGTTCTCCTTCTACAGGCCACGGTTCAACTCGATCCAAACATGAAAATCATTCAGAATTTCTCCCTCTACAAGCCTATGGTCATAGTTTGTTTCGAAACTCAACATAACTCTCAACCCGATAGCAATAAGCTCCGGCCACCATGAAAATGCTCTGCAACTTATCAGCATAATTCTCAATCAAACCTATACTAATCTAAACTACACTTCACGTAGATCATTCTGCACTAACAACCTAAGATTATCATGGCCTATCCTAAGAGTTCTAAGTCCTAACAGTTCTAACATCCTGCTATGAATTATCACTAAACTACTCCTAATTAACCAGAAATGCTCCACTAACATCCTACATCATTATTATACTAACAAACTGATGCTAAACTAACTGAATCAAGCAATGGCAGAGAAAATGCACCTGATGCAAAAGCTTGGAGATGTTGATGGAACTCGTGGATCTGAGGCTTTTGATGCTTGGATCTTGATCAACTAACTCGGTGCTTGATTCTGTTTGCAAAACCTTGATGATTCTTGCCTTGGATCTTGCTATCCACTTGAAATTGCAATTTGGATATTGATGATTATGGTGCTCGAAGATGGATCAATTTCAATCAGCTCTTTGTTGATCTTTAGTCCATGATGATGATTGAATATGGTGGAATCAATATTGGTGATGGTTGATGAAGATTTTGAGAAATTTGGATGAAATTGCAATGAGAAAGAATAGAGAGAATTTGTGAGATTTTTGCACAAATGAGGATTCAACCCTTGCTCAATTCTGATTTCATGAATATATAGTGCTCAAATGAATCTTCTAGAACCATCTTGCAACTTCCCTTGCATTCCAAATTGAATCCATTTTGGTTATGTTTCTTCAAATGCAAGTAACCATAAGTAACTTTTCTTTTTCCTTCTAAACTCAAAAATGTACTTGAACCATTGTTCTTAGAATGTGTTTTGGACCCAAAATCATATATGGGAAGTCTCCATTTGGACTTATAAATCTCTCAAACCATTTTTCACTTTGACTTTATTTAAGTTATAAGCCATTTTAGTTCAAATTTGACCAATCATGCAACTTCATGTTATGAGCTTCTCCAACAATTTGTGACCTTCTTTCTAGACTCAAAATGTCATTTGGAGCAAGTTTGATGTTGTAAGTTTTTCCATTTGAGGCCTCCTTGTATGAGTTTTGGACATAGGTTAAAATGACCTGTAATTCACAAATGACCAAAATACCCTTTGCTTGCCAAGACCATAAGTTGAGTTCCACACATCATATGAAGGCATGCCACACCATTCTAGAAAGCTAAGACAATGAGGAACAATTACTATGTTGACCAGAAATTCATTTGAAATCTCCTTGAGGGGTAAAACTAGCTTGGAAGTCAAGTCACTTTCACAGACAAAATTTCAGATGCCTCAGATGACCTGTAACTTGCAAGGACCATAACTTGAGTTCTATAAATCTCCTTGATGTCTTCCACCACTAAAATTAAAGGTCTTGAGATCCTCTACAAGTTTCATGTTGGCCAAGGATCCATTTGAAGCTAGCATTTTGACTTATCTTGCTTGGAAATTTGACCTAAACTAGGGGATTTTACACAGAAACCCTAATTTAGAAGCTCCTCTTCTCCTTGATTTCTCTTGAATTCTTCTTGGCATATCTCCATATCCTTCTTTATATATCCAATGATGAACCCCACACCTCTCCACTAGACTTGAATGCCCCTTAAATCAGTCAATTGACCTAGGGTTGACCTAGGGTTGACCCAGATGAAACCCTAGTTGACTGCCTTCAGCTATAGCTCTTGTGCTCTCATCAATGACTTGTCTCCTTCTTTAAATGACTTTCTAAGTCTCTCATAATGTCTAGATACTCTCCATGCCTTCAACTCACAGCTCACAACCCTCTTGTTGACCCTCAGATACCCTCAGCTAGGAGATGGACTCAAGGCTTGATCTGCTGAACTCTTTGCTTTCAAATTCTTTCCTGATGACTTGAATGAGATTGAATTGGGATAATAACCTCTTGATAGGCTTCTAGAGATGAGAATAATGATTGGTCCCCCTGTTGTATGACTTGCTATGCTTATGCTATGCAGATGATTAGACTATGCACATGACTCTATATGCAAATGCTAATGACATTGAAACATAAACCAAGTGAATAAGGTTGGGCAAATTTTAGGGTGCAACAGCGGGGATTTCCGTTGGTTGTTTTGGTGGAGAAGGCTCGGGAGTATGCCAAGAAGGGTGGCTGGGTTGTTTTTGACGCCATCCTTGCTGTGTGTGTTTATGGCATTGTATTGTTCCCAAACCTTCCTGATTTTGTTGATGCAGATGCTTTCTATATTCTGGCTGCAAAGAACCCAGTTCCTACCTTGCTGGGAGATATCCACCATTCCACTTACTACCAAAATGAAAAGCGGCGAGGAAGGAATGTCTCTTGCTGTGTACCTCTACTGTGCAGGTGGTTTACTAGTCATATGCCGAAGTCAGGGCCTTTCGTCACTTCTATTGATTCTTTAGGATGGCCTGAGCGCTTGATGGGGTTGACTTCTGAGAATGTGGTGTGGGTTAATGAGGAGGTGTTAGGAGTTGAGGTCATATACAGGTGCGAAGGATTCCCTAATGTTCCTTTGATAGGAAGGAGAGGGTGTGTCAATTACAACCCTTCCTTATTAATCAGGCAGTTTGGGTATGCACCTCAGGAAGCGCCGAAGCCCGAGGAGATACAGGAATCTCTGTATCTCACTGGGGCAATAGAGGAAGAGATGTTGATCAAGCTTGAGAAAGCATGGAAGAACCTGCATAAGAGAGGGAAGCCTTCATGTAGCAAAGGGGGTACTCGAGTTCTTGGTCCGTATGTGGAATGGATTCGTGAACGAGCTACGAAATTCCTTATGCCTTATCCTGCAGTTCAGCCACTGTATCCTTCTCCGATGGAGGAGCCCACCACTATAGACATGCAGGTATACAAGCAGTTGATGGCGGAGAAAGAAGAGTTAGCAAATGTTAAAGAAGCTTTAGAGAAAGAGAACGCCCAGCTTCGTCATGAAAAGATTGAAACAGGATATTTTTCCAAGCAACAGGCCGAAACTTTGAAACATCTGAAGACTACTTTATTGGAGTTGACTGAAACCAAGAAGCGTCTGGAGTTAGATGTAGACTCAGTTAGCAGTGTATTGGCTACTAAGAAACAAGAGCTGGAAAGGGCCTACACGAAGTTAGCTAAGTTCAGAGAGCATTGGGACCTTACTATGGCCAAACGCAAAGAACGGGAAGAAGAGCTAAAGATACAGGTTGCTCAGTTGGGAGAACAGGTTAAAGTGAAGACTGAAGAGCTTGAAGAAGAAGCATGCCGTCGATACGAGGCCGAACGCAAACTGATTGATGCCATGAAGAATCTGGAAGATTGTCAGCGCAGAGCAGACACCAAGAGGCCCAAACCTGAGGATGGTGCCCAGGATAAGGCTTGGGAAGATTTTGTCAGAGATATCCAAGGAACGGTCAGGAAAAGGGATCAGTTGATAGAAGGCTTGATTTATCGACCGGATCACCCAGAGACGAAGAAGCTGGTTGAGGATTTCTGCGACCGTACCCGCACTTGATTTCTTTCTTGTATTCTACGTGTTGAGATCACCACCAGGCATGTTGGTTGGGATCCTCCTTTATCATATCAGTTGTATGGAGCATAGTTGTGTAACGCCTTGACGAGACTGTTTTTCCAATATATGAGGGTTTTTCTAAATATTGTCTTTATGGTTTCTTTTGTCTTGCTACCTCGACACTGGAATTGGAGGGGAAATATCCCCAACGCACACATGCATGTTAGCATTTTTGCATTGTTGTTTGCATAAATCACATTGCATTACAGGTTTGTGATCCATGTTCCTTATCATTCTTCATCCATATATCCAGGTATTTTCAGGATTGCAGAAAAGCGGGTCCACCGTTACTCTACCAGAACTAATCACAAGAAGATCATGGACAACGTGCAGAGTGAAATGCAAGAAATGCGTGACAGGATGGCCATGCTCATGCAAACCATGAAGGCCGTCGCCAAAGGACAAGAGCAGCTGCAGACTCTGGTTCAACCGTTAGTCGCACGGGCTGAAAACAACGGGACACCGCATGGTGAAAATATTGCTGCTTCTCCCCGAATTGAGAATCGTCAAAGTGCTGATGCTATTCCCATAACCGGTTTGAATGCTGGAGAATCTGGTCCTGCAGGTGGGAACGCCGGTAATATGAATGTCAATGCAGATACTGCTGGGGTATTTGTGGGTAATGTCAACCAGGGTTTCAATGGGGGCGCTGAGAATGTCGGAATGAATGGTAATAATGGTAACCAGGGCTTCAATGGTGTGAACATGGGGTACGGCAACATTGCTGGCACCAAGGCTGGGTTTGGTTATGGTAATCTTGGATATGGAACTGGTGCATACAACGCTCAAGAGATGGGCAATCTGAGGTATGACCTTAGGTACTTCCAAACGGGTCCAGGCCGTGATGCAGATTATGTTGGATACGATGCAGTACCTCGCTGGGAGGATCGTCAGGAGGATGTGTTCTCTAGTCAAAATGAGGGTTATGAAAGAGCTAGGGATGACAACCATCGGATGAGATTGCTAGAAGAGAAAGTGAACGGATTAGCCAGCCAAAATGCTCTTGGGCTGGATATGTCAAATATGGGGCTGGTCCCAGGGTTGAGGGTCCCGCTGAAATTCAAAGCGCCGTCATTTGGTAAGTACAAAGGGGATACGTGCCCTAGGGTGCATGTGCGCGCGTTTTACAGGCGTATGTCCGCGTATTCTGAGGATGAAAAGATGCTAATGCACTTCTTCCAGGATAGCCTGTCAGGGCCATCACTGGAGTGGTACATGAGCTTGGAGCCTACTCAGATCAGGAGTTGGAAAGAGCTGGCAGAGGCTTTTGTTCGACATTATCAATATAATAGTGATCTCGCCCCTAACCGAGTCCAGCTGCAGAGCATGTCTCAAAAGTATAGCGAGAGCTTTAAGGAATACGCCCAGAGATGGCGAGATCTGGCTGCTAGGGTACACCCTCCGATGGTGGAGCGCGAAATGATGGATATGTTCATAGGAACTTTTTCTGGAATGTACTATGACCGGTTGCTCAATTTTTCGATGAGTACCTTCTCTGAGTTGATCTTGATAGGGGAGCGCATTGAAAACGGAGTGAAGATTGGTAAAATTCAAGCGGGTGAGTCCAGTTCCGCAGGAGGTAATAAGAAGACGTTTGGTGGCAAAAGGCAGGGTGACACCAACGCTGTATACAATGCTCGACGGAGAAATAGAGGTCAGAACTGGCATCAGCAGTCGCAGGTTGCAAGTGTAACCATTCCAGGGCCTCCTCAGCAGCAGAGACAACAACCTCAGCATCAAGCTCAGCAGCAGCCAAATAATGATCGGCGCAGATTTCAGAACCCACGACCGAGGAGAGTATTCGAGGTACCGCCAGTATCATATGCAGAACTCCTTCAAACTTTGTTGAAATTGCAGCTAGTCGAGAAGAGGACCTTAGCACCACCAACCGGCCAGCCACCAGTCGGGTATGATGTTAATGAGCACTGTGACTTCCATTCGGGTGCACCAGGGCACAATATTGAAAATTGCCTAGCTTTCAAGCATAAGGTACAAGATTTGCTTGATAGTACGGCTATTAACTTCGGGAAGGACGGTCCTAATATCACGCAACAGCCAATGCCCAAGCATGGTGGGGTTGGGGCCAATGCAATCCTGGCAGATGGTGAGTTGAACTTGGTTTCGGAAGTGAGCGAGCTGAAAACCCCTTTGAGTTACGTAAAGCAGCGTTTATCGAAAGGAGGTGTCTATCCCGGATGCAGTGAAGAGTGTGTTGACTGTTTGGTTCAACCTGGGGGCTGTGAGAAGTTGAAAAGGGGAGTTCAAGGTTTGATTGATGAAGGAATCCTGCAGTTTGACAGGTCTGTGGGGCGAGAGAAGTCTGTTGAGACAGAATCTGAAAAAGAGCGCAGTGAGGTTGCTACGATCACCATTCCGTTCAAATCAGTGACGATTTCGGCATCATCAAAAAGGTCGACCCTTACTATTACCAAGGCTAAACCAGTCCCTTATGAGAGCACAAAGGCAGTCCTGTGGTGCTATGGTGCTGAGGTGTATTGTAATGGGGAAAAGATTGACTTGAATGAACCGCCAGCAGGATCCGTAGATAACATAGTGGGAGCGGGTGGTATAACCCGGAGCGGGAGAATTTTCACTTCACCTGAGGTCGAGGCAGAGAGGCTCGCCAGGGGTAAGAACAAAGTTGTCGAGGGGGAATCTTCAGGGAGTAAGGAGAAAGAACCGATAACCAAAGATGTGGAAGAATTCATGAGATTGATTCGCAAAAGTGACTACAAGATCGTAGATCACCTGCAGCAGACCCCGTCAAAGATCTCCATATTATCGCTGTTGTTGTGTTCTGAGGCGCATAGAAATGCCTTGTTGAAGGTACTTGAGACATCCTTCGTGCCACAAGAGATTTCAGTTAATCAGCTGGAGGGAGTTATGGCACATGTTAACGCTGGGCATGGTTTGGGATTCATGGATTTTGACCTAACGCCTAGAGGGCGTGATCACAATAATGCCTTGCACATCTCTATCGAATGCCGGGGCACGATTTTATCCCATGTGCTTGTGGACACTGGGTCCTCGTTGAATGTGTTACCAAAGAAAGCCCTGTTGAAATTGGATACCCGTGGGTTGTTGTGCACCCCTAGTGATTTGGTGGTGAGGGCCTTTGACGGAACAAGGAGGTCGGTATTCGGGTCAGTAACGTTACCCATCCAGGTAGGTCCGGAGGTGTTTGATACAGTGTTTTACATCATGGACATCCAGCTTGCATATAGCTGTTTGATCGGGAGACATGCCGCTGGGGTAATAACTTCTACGCTCCATCAGAAGCTGAAGTATATGGTTGAGGGGAGTATTGTGATAGTGTGTGGCGAAGAGGATATCTTAGTTAGTCATTTGTCTTCCTTCAAGTACGTGGAGGTAGATGGAGAGATTCATGAAACGCTGTGCCAGGCGTTCGAAGGGGTGAAGGTTAAAGAAGAAGCTCCGGTGAAGAGTGAAGGGCAAAAGGTGGCCGTCTCCTCATATAAAGAAGCCAAGGCATTGGTGCAAGCAGGAGAGACTCAGAAGTGGGGGCAGATTCCAGACATACCAGTGAAGCAAGATAGGTATGGCTTGGGGTACCGCCCATCTCCCTCACAGAGCGCGCCTAAGTACAAGGGACCTGTGGTGTTCACGCCCGGAGGAGTTAGCTTCGAAAGGATTAATGCCGTGTCTGATACGGAGGAAGTGGATAGCGACTGCGACATGGACGCATGGATTCGACCCAGCACGCCGGGGCAAAGCCTATGCAACTGGTCCATCCAGGACGTCATCCAAGTCACCAAACAGTAATGCGTTGTTTTTTCAATCATTGTATGATCACATGCCTTGCTCGGGGCATCGTTGACCTCGTCTTAGGGCCTAACTGTTTACCTGTATGTTTGCATGATCAATAAATGACGACGTTTTTTGCATTCAAATGTTATGATCCCTTTCTTTCTGTTTTTTATTTTTCAATAAAATGGCAGCGTGGTTATGTATTTTGCTTGTATATCATTTTTGAAGCACTTAACCGTTTCCCTCGCAGGATTCATGAATTTTCAGATGACATCGACCAAAGACTTCCTATGACTCGTTTAGACTTCGAGCATCCGATCTTCCAAGCTGAGGAGGAGATTGTTGAGGATAGTGACTTACCAGAAGAGCTGAGTCGGTTGTTGAAGCAAGAGGAGAGAGTCATTCTGCCTCACCAGGAAGAGATTGATATTGTCAATTTAGGGTCTGAAGAATGCGTCAGGAATATCCGTATAGGGGCCGCGTTGCAGGTTGACATCAAGCAAGAGCTTATTGAGATGCTGCGTGAATACAGTGATATATTTGCTTGGTCCTACGAGGACATGCCAGGTTTGGATACCGACATGGTCGTTCATCGTCTGCCGTTGAGGGAAGATTGCCCACCCGTGAAGTAGAAACTCAGAAGGACTCGTCCTGACATGGCTGTAAAGATAAAGGAAGAAGTGCAGAAGCAATGGGATGTTGGATTCCTGGCTGTCACCACTTATCCCACTTGGGTCGCTAATATCGTGCCTGTGCCAAAGAAAGATGGCAAGGTTCGAATGTGTGTTGATTATAGGGATCTAAACAAAGCGAGCCCGAAAGATGATTTCCCGCTGCCGCATATTGACGTGTTAGTTGACAATACGACTCAGTTTTCGGTATTCTCTTTCATGGATGGATTTTCGGGGTACAACCAGATCAAAATGGCTCCGGAGGATATGGAAAAAACGACCTTTATCACCCCGTGGGGAACCTTCTGTTATAAGGTGATGCCCTTTGGTTTGAAAAATGCTGGGGCAACGTACCAGCGGGCTATGACAACGCTCTTTCACGACATGATGCACAAAGAGATTGAGGTGTATGTCGATGACATGATTGCCAAGTCTCAAACGGAGGAAGAACATCTGGTTAATCTGCTGAAGTTGTTCAAGAGGCTGAGGAAGTTCAGGCTGAGGCTGAATCCTAACAAGTGTACCTTCGGAGTGAGATCTGGGAAGCTACTGGGGTTCATTGTGAGCAAGAAAGGAATCGAGGTCGATCCTGCAAAAATAAAAGCAATACAAGAGATGCCAGCACCGAGAACAGAAAAAGAAGTCCGTGGATTCCTAGGGAGGTTGAACTACATTGCTAGGTTCATCTCTCACCTAACGACCACGTGTGAACCTTTGTTCAAACTGTTAAAGAAAGATCAAGCGGTGGTATGGAACGACAATTGCCAAAGGGCATTTGAAAAGATAAAAGAATACTTGCAGGAACCTCCGGTGTTGATACCCCCAGTAGCAGGACGACCACTGATTATGTATCTGACGGTTCTTGAGAACAATATGGGTTGTGTTCTCGGTCAACATGACGAGACAGGAAGGAAAGAGCATGCAATCTACTACTTGAGTAAAAAGTTCACGGATTGTGAATCTCGATACTCTATGCTCGAAAAGACGTGTTGTGCATTGGCGTGGGCTGCCAAACGTCTAAGACAGTATATGCTGAACCATACAACCATGCTGATATCGAAGATGGATCCGATCAAGTATGTGTTTGAAAAGCAAGCGCTCTCTGGAAGGATTGCTAGATGGCAAATGGTATTGACAGAATACGATATCCAGTATGTTTCCCAGAAGGCCATTAAGGGAAGTGTTTTGTCCGAATATCTTGCCGAATAGCCAATTGAGGATTATCAGCCTATGAAGTTTGAGTTTCCTGATGAGGACATAATGTACTTGAAGGCTAAAGATTGTGATGAGTCGTTGCCTGGTGAAGGTCCTGAGCGGAGTTCCCAATTAATTTTTGATGGGGCTGTCAACTCGTACGGTAACGGGATTGGGGCAATTATTACAACTCCCCACGGGTCGCATATCCCGTTTACGGCTAGATTGACTTTTCCAGTGACGAATAACGAAGCCGAGTACGAAGCTTGTATTATGGGGTTGGAGGAGGCTATCGATCTGAGGATCAAGAATCTGGACGTATATGGGGATTCAGCATTGGTTGTGAATCAGATTAAAGGAGAGTGGGAGACACGCCAACCTAATCTGGTACCGTACATGAATTATGCGAGAAGGTTGTTACCTTTCTTTGATAAGGTGGAGTTTCATCATGTACCTCGGGCGGAGAATCAAATGGCAGACGCCCTTGCAACATTATCCTCGATGTATAAGGTCAACTACTGGAATGAGGCTCCTAGGATTGTCATATCTCGCCTTGATAGGCCGGCCTTTGTGTTTGCAATTGATGAAGCATCTGACGGTAAACCTTGGTATTTCGACATACAGAATTTCCTGAAGAACAAGGAATATCCGGCTGGGGCATCCAGTCGTGATCAGAAGACCCTAAGGAGATTAGCAGGAAACTTCTATCTGAATCCCGATGGCGTTCTGTATAGAAGGAACCACGATTTGGTACTCCTCCGGTGTGTAGACGAGAAGGAAGCCGATTTACTCATGGAAGAGGTCCATGAAGGAACTTTTGGTACGCATGCGAGTGGGCATGCTATGACCCGAAAGTTGTTGCGGGCGGGGTATTATTGGTTAACGATGGAAATGGACTGTTTCAAGTTCGCCAAGCGGTGTCACAAGTGCCAGATCTATGCTGATAAGATCCATGTGCCACCCAGTCCACTGAATGTTATGGCTTCTCCGTGGCCTTTCTCCATGTGGGGAATTGATATGATTGGCAAGATTGAGCCTACTGCTTCTAATGGGCATCGCTTCATCCTGGTCGCGATTGATTATTTTACCAAGTGGGTAGAAGCAGCATCTTATGCCAATGTGACGAAGCAGGTGGTGGCCAGATTTATCAAGAGGGATATAATTTGCAGATACGGTATTCCTGAACGGATCATTACTGATAATGGTTCGAACTTGAATAATAAGATGATGAGGGATCTTTGTCGGGAGTTTAAGATCGAGCATCATAATTCATCTCCGTACAGACCCAAGATGAATGGCGTTGTTGAAGCGGCCAACAAGAACATAAAGAAGATTGTTCAGAAGATGGTGGTAACATATAAGGATTGGCATGAGATGTTGCCGTTTTCTTTGCACGGTTATCGCACGACGGTGCGTACATCAACCGGGGCAACTCCGTTCTCATTGGTGTATGGCATGGAGGCAGTCCTGCCATTGGAGGTTGAGATACCATCTTTGAGGGTTCTGCTTGATGTTCAGCTTGATAAGGCAGAATGGGTGAGAAGTAGATTGAACCAGCTGAGCTTGATAGATGAGAAGAGACTGGCATCAATTGCACATGGTAGGTTGTATCAGAGCCGGATGAAGAAAGCGTTCGACAAGAAGATTCGACCTCGAAGCTTTCAGACGGGTGATCTTGTGCTGAAGAAGATTCTCCCACCGCAATCGGATCACAGGGGCAAATGGACTCCTAATTATGAAGGTCCATACGTCGTGAGAAAGGTCTTCTCCGGAGGAGCTTTATTACTATCCACCATGGATGGTGAAGACTTTTCGTCCCCTGTGAACTCGGACGCAGTTAAAAAATACTTTGCTTAAAAATTGACCCGCTGGACAGTAAAAAGAGAGTCCAGGCAAAAATGGGGCATCCTGGCGAACCAAAAAACAGAATAAAAAGGTTCGGGAAAAAATTAGGGATAAAATGGAAAAAATGTACAACCGCGAAGTCGAAAACCTACACTGGGCGGCTTCGGCAAAAAGGGGTATCCCGGTGAATTGAAAACCCGCAAAGGGCGATTCACGCAAAAGTTAGGGATTTAAGAAGCAAATGACTGTGGTCCAAGTTTGATTGTTTAGTGGTTTGGGAGCATCCGGGGGTCGACTATCCAAGGCAATCTCTTCCAAAGACAGAGATCAGGAAAGCGTCAGAGTCCGGCGAGTCATAGGAGGATCGGTTCATGGTGTTCGTCTGTAACACGTTGCCGACATGTGTACAAATTTTATTCTGTATCTTTGTACACTTCTGCATTTTGTTTATGTGTGACTACCTCTTTTCAGGAGTTGCATCCGATGTACAAATCTTGCCTATTTTCAGGCTGTTATCAATAAAGTGTGTTATTCAGTGTAGTGTGTGACTTTGGTTTTAGCTTTTACAGTTTTGTTTGTAAAAAACGCCGATGTTTTTGATAAAACTTACATATGTGTAAACAGGCGGGCCTCGGCCGATGATTGTTAAAACCGGAAATTACCTGAATGGTTGTCATGGGTGATTACCAAGATGTTTCTTTTTGCATAGATTGTCTTGTGTTTGCTTGTTGACTTTTGCAGGTATTCAAAAGCTCGCAAAGTTCCCCGCCAGAGTCCATGGCAGGCTAGTACCCTCTCCAGGGGATGAATGTTGTGTCTTTCCTCAGTGAAGTCGCCCCAGGTAAAATTGCGTGTTGTCTCCCCGGGAGAGTGGAGATTGCGTCAAAGGACAAGATCAATGCATCTTTAGTAGTTCAGAATTGGCTTATCAAGCAGAGCAGAGTCCTCCCCAGCGAAGGTCGAGACGGATATGATTAACTTCCCCAAAGAGTTTCTTGTGTAGTGCGAATTAGAGCACACTGGTCAACCCCCAGCTCAGTGATAGTAGGATGAATTATCCCCACAGGGCGTATTCAGAGTGTTGATACCTTTTGAAAGCAGTTTCCAAGATTGCTTTTCTCTTTCCCCAACAGGTTGATCCTTCCTCGTCAGGACGATCATTTTCAGCAGAGTTTGAAGTTTTGAGTTTGTGAGCTACTTTCCCAGCAGGATGGTCATCCCCAGCGGAGTTAGTTCATCTTTCCAACATTTATTTTGTTGGAAGTGTTCTGGTAGTATTCCGGTCATCCCCAGTGGATCCAGTTTGTCTTCAGCATTTATTTTGCTGAAGTAACTCTTTGCATAAGCATGCATCATAAGCACTTGCATTTTGCACGAATACGTAGCATTTCCATGCAGTATGGAAGCATTACGGCATCATCAAACATGTGCATTCTGGAAACGTAAGCAGGATTGATTACCCGTCCAGCCTCAGGTATTTTCTTTGTCGATAAGTGAGATCGTGGTTTGTAGAGATGTGCATATGTTTTGTTTGTGGCACAAGACGCGCAGTGATCGTGTTTCCTCCTGTCAAGAGGGTTGTGGCGCAGGGCACGCAGTGATCGTGGTCGTCGTTATGTTGTGGGGGTTTTCGCGGAAGAGGTACGCAGTGATCGTATTCATCCCGTATGTTTGGTTTGTGGCACAAGACGCGCAGTGATCGTGTTTTCTCCTGTCAAGAGAGTTGGGGCGCAGGGCACACAGTGATCGTGGTCATCGTTATGTTATGGGTTTTTTGCGGAAGAGATACGCAGTGATCGTATTAGTCTCATATGTGGTTTTGTTTGCAACGCCAAGACGCGCAGTGATCGTGTTTCCTCCTGTCAAGAGGGTTGTTGCGCCAGGCACGCATTGATCGTGTTCGTCATGTCATATTCCCTTAACAGAGTTTGCTTGGTCAAGCACCCTTTTTCCCCCCAGTTGAGGCCTTCTCAGGATGCTGTGGTGTCAGCATTAGAAGATGGTAAAGTAGATTTTTGGGTGGTCACCCGTAGTTTCCCCAGCAGAGTTATATTCCCCAGCAGGGTGGTACTTCAACGAGCTGCTTGGTTAAGTTTCTCGTGTCCCCGCAGGGATGCTCGTTCAGGTACGAACGGAAGGTTGGTAAGTGAAATCAACATTTTCTCGCTGTTTAATGGATGCTCGTTCAGGTACGAACGGAAGGTTGGTAAGTGAAATCAACATTTTCTCGCTGTTTATTGGATGCTCGTTCAGGTACGAACGGAAGGTTGGTAAGTGAAATCAACATTTTCTCGCTGTTTAGTGGATGCTCGTTCAGGTACGAACGGAAGGTTGGTAAGTGAAATCAACATTTTCTCGTTGTTTAGTGGATGCTCGTTCAGGTGCGAACGGAAGGTTGGTAAGTGAAATCAACGTTTTCTCGCTGTTTAGTGGATGCTCGTTCAGGTGCGAACGGAAGGTTGGTAAGTGAAATCAACATTTTCTCGCTGTTTAGTGGATGCTCGTTCAGGTACGAACGGAAGGTTGGTAAGTGAAATCAACATTTTCTCGCTGTTTAGTGGATGCTCGTTCAGGTACGAACGGGAGGTTGGTAAGTGAAATCAACATTTTCTCGCTGTTTGGCGTTTGCTCGTTCAGGTTCGAACGAAAGGTTGATAAGTGAAATCAGCATTGTCTCGTTTGGTTAAGCGTTTGCTCGTTTCTTCAGGATACGAAAGGTTGATAAGAAAGATCAACATTTTTGCTCACTGATTAGTGTATGCTCACTTCTTCGGAATAGGATGGTCTATGGACAATATGAGATTATTCCATAAGCAGGTTGATGGATAGGTGTTTTAGTTGCCGCTGTGGCAACGAAAATCAGTTCCCTGTTTAATTCTCCCCAAGCAGTGGTGTGCGCAATTTATTTTTGCGGTTGGCAAATTTCAGGGTTTATCGGTATTCAACCGTCTCGTACCTCGATTATCTGAAGGCCGTTCACTCTTCATCCAGTCGGGTCCAAGCCGTTTGAATAGGGGCAGCTGTTGCACCCTAAAATTTGACCAACCGGTTCTCCTATCTGGTTCGTGGTTTAAATTCGTATTCGCATATCAGATGCATGACATTTGTGCGCAGACAGAAGATGTCAGGGTTACAACTTGATTTTCATCTACCAGATATTTCAGATCCAGTCTAGATAATCAGGGTTTTATTTTTGGGAAATTGTGCGCTTCTCGGTGTTTTCAGCTTACATGGTGGTTTTTGGGATATTCTGATGCCCGGGTTACTGTTTTGCTTCGATCTGGTCTCGCGCTCTTTTTTATGTTGGTTATTTGCCTCTGTTTGCATTTTTAGGGTTTAATAGCCTTTTGTAGATTTTAAATAGGCTTTATAGATTTTTCAGAATTTTAAATAGTTTTTTTTTATATTTTTAATAGTTTTAAATCATTTTAGAATTTTATAGAGTTTTAATAGGTTTTAATAGTTTTTTAATAGTTTTAATAGAATAATAGAATGCCTTTTAAATAAATAGTATAGATCTTAGTAGAAAGTTAATAGGATTAATAGAAATGAATAGAGTTTATTTTTAATATAGATTTAATCTTTTGTTAGACATTAATTTCCTTTATTAATAGTTTTTTTTAGATATTAATAGACATTAGTTTTAGTTTAATATAGAATTTAATTAGATGTTAATTCTCCTTATTAAGGTTAATTAGGATTTAATAGAGATTAATTAAGATTTTAATCTTTTGTTTAGATTTTAATTAGAGTTTGTTAGAATTAATTAGATTAGATTAGCCTTAATTTTCGGATTAGTTAGTTGAGTATTAGCTAGTTAATTAGGTTTAGTCTTTGATTAGTTTAATTGGGTTTAATCCATTTTTATTTCAGAATTTTTGGTCTTGTTAATATCATTTTCGTGGGCCCAGAGGAGTTTTTTGGAGGCCCAAAATCCATTAGTCCGTTTTTGTCCGTTTTTGTCCGCGCCAGGTGTCATATATATAGGAGGCCACGCGTTCAGCTTCAGGTGACGCCACCTCATAACTCCACTATCACCCACACTCTGCCACACAACACCACGTGGCCTTCATGCACTCTATCTCCCTGCCACTTGTCTTCACCTCCTTCTCGCCGGGACCCCCTACCGCCGGGCATGCAAACGCCCTAACCTCCCACCGCCGGCAGCCCTAACCGTCACCGGACCACCTCCAGACGCTGGAAACTGCAAATCCTCCGTTTTCTCCAGAAATTCATCCGATCTCCTCCAATCTTCTCCGTCCACCTTCATCTACCATTCGCCGGAAAACTCATATCACCACCGGAAACTTCAAAGCTTCAACGTTTTTCCAGAAAACCTTGTCAATCTTCACCGATCATCAACATTCGCAGGAAATTGTCATCTTCAAAGATCTTCGTGGTTTTATCTTGCCCATCGTTTTGCCCAGATCGTCATCAGATCTTCAACGATCTTCCAAACGAGATCTTCCTCCTCCACGAACTTCGTTGCGTATCGTTTTTCCAGATCTCCTTTCAAGATTCTAGCTCAAGGTCTTATTCATCGTGGATCCTCAAAGCCCAAAAATCGCCTCCAAACATCGTCAAGTCCCCTACGTCTTGTTCATCGTCTTCAACGACCTTTCAGCGAGCAGATCTACGCGCAGGATCTTGAATTCGTCAGGTTCTTCATTGAGCATCAAAAACTCCACGAGCTTGTTCTTGCTCCATATCCAGGTGCGTTCACTTGATTCCGTTTGTTTTCTTCTTTCTGTTTGCTAGGATCGCCTGGTGTTATCTTGATTCGAGTAGACCTAGTTTGAACTTAGGATTTTGAGGTGAAGAATTTGGTGAGGTCGTAATGTAGTTGTTTTTGTTTCAGAGAGTGGAGTAGGTGAGATTGTTGTTTGATTTCATGAACGATTAGGGTTTGAGAAGGTTCTTGAGAGAAGTTTGAGAGAAGTCAGAGAACGGCGCTAGGGTTTGAGGGTAATGAACAGTAGACCGATTTTTGGGGTGAGGATGTGGTTTTGTTAGTCGTTTGTTTGGGTTAGGTTTTGGATTGGGTTAAGACCAAGTCTGGGATTGCTAAGGACACCCCCTCATTACTCGTACCCCCCCTGTTTGTGAAAATGCTGAAGTTGGTTTGGGCTTAGGTCCCAGTTGCTGTACGCACCCCCCGTGTTTAGCCCAATGCTGGATAACAACTAGGGTTTTGCTATCGCCATACCCCCCTTTTTGTTTTATTTTCTTTTTAATTTTTAATTTTCTTTGTTTTTATCCATGTTATGAAATATTTCATAAAAAATAGTAGGATGATCCAATTAATTCCCTTCTTTTTTCTGTAGATTCATAATTCAATTTAGAATTTTAGGGTGCAAAAATATTAAATTGATCATGCATTTTCATTTTTATTGCATTTTTTGTATTTTAATTGGTATTGAATAATTGATTTGTGATGTGTCTGCCTTGCTGATTTTATTTCTCTCATTTGGTAATGAATTTTGCTTTAGTTTTTTAGTATGTTGTACTAGACTAATGCATGCTCCCCATAGGATTTTTGTGGTTTTTTTTTTAGAAATTGATTGATGTTGTTTTAGGGTTAGAGAGTAGAGACCTCATCACTTGCCGATTAACCCTTGGCCATTCACATGTTAGGGATTGTTTGGTAGCCTTAGAAGTTGACTTAGGCTTTGAGATTTGATCTTGGGATCATAGAGGCATGTAGGTTTCCCCTAGATTTTTGGTAGATTTTTATAGGGTGTTCTATTATTTTTGCTTGAGCTTGAGAATAGGAGAAGTCTTGAGGGCTTCTGACTTTGAAGTTCAACTATGATTGAACTTTAGAGGTAGTTTCTTTTGGTTTGAGGGCCTGTGGTTTCTTCTTGAAGATGGAGGCTGGATGAAGACTTGGTGGAGCTAGCAAGGATGCATGGATTAAGGGCCTAGTCTAGGAGCTTACTCTCTTTCTGTGAGGTTTGAGACCCTGAAGTCTGAGGGAAATTCATGGTACTTTCCTGAGGAAGGCACTATGGATGTCTTTCATTCTTTCTTCTCACCTCTTTCTCAAGTATCCAATGATGTTGGAGCCTTCATGTGAGTTTAGTTTCTCCTGAGGAGGAATGTAAACCGTTCACAGTTGTTGAGCCACATGGGATATGATTCCTAAGTGGAAGCCCCCTAGTACTTTCCTGAGGAAGGCACTATGGGTCTGTTCACTTAGTTCCCTTAGTTCATGTAGGATTTCTTAAGTATCCAATGATGTTGGAGCCTTCATGTGAGTTTAGTTTATCCTGAGGAGGAATGTAAACCGTTCACAGTTGTTGAGCCACATGGGATATGATTCCTAAGTGGAAGCCCCCTAGTACTTTCCTGAGGAAGGCACTATGGGTCTGTTCACTTAGTTCCCTTAGTTCATGTAGGATTTCTCAAGTATCCAATGATGTCGGAGCCTTCATGTGAGTTTAGTTTCTCCTGAGGAGGAATGTAAACCGTTCACGGTTGTTGAGCCGCATGGGATATGATTCCTAAGTAGGAGCCTCCTAGTACTTTCCTGAGGAAGGCACTATGAGTCTGCCTACTTAGCTCCCTTTCTTTGGTAAGCTTGTCTTGAAGCTTGAAGACTGGGATTGATTTCTCTTGTGTAGAGTTTTGCTTTAGGGCTTTGCTTAGAGATTTGATTAGGGTTTTGCTTTAGGGCTTTGCTTAGAGATTTGATTAGGGTTTTGCTTAGGGCTTTGCTTAGAGATTTGATTAGGGTTTTGCTTAGGGCTTTGCTCAGAGGTAGATTAGGGTTTTGTTTTAGGGTTGTTCAGGGTCTTGCTCAGGGTAGTTTCATGCTTTTGGATAGGAGTTTGCTAGGCTGGTTAGCCTTCTCTTTGTGTTGTTTGACTTGTGTGGTGCTGTGCTGCATTAGACTTAGGGGTTCATCTAGATATTTCTGAGATAGGTGCATCTTAGAAATAGGCTTTGTGTGCATGAGAAGTTGAGGTGGTCCTCCTTCTGCTTGATTGTTATTGAGTGGCTTTGCTTGTTGGTATTTGGTAGATCCGAGCTCCCTTGCCTCTGTGGTTTGTGGCCTCTGTGCCTTGCTTGTTTGGTTGTTGCATTCATGCATATTTCCAGTATTTCTTTACTTTGCAGTGATTCCTTTTTGCTGTTTAGTTCCGCTTCCATGATCCCTTAGGAGCTCTAACTTCTCTGCTGTGGAGGAGTTATGATAGACATTAGGTTGGTTAACCAGGCATGATAACATTAGGTAGATTCCCCTTTTCAACCATAGTTTTAGGGTGTCTCTTTCCTTTCTCAAAACAATAGAAAAACACTTAATAAAGGATAAAACAAAAGTGAATTCATTTCTTCCGTCAAAAGATTTGAACAAACATCAAAACCTTTTGTCCTCCTGGACTGTGAAAACCCTTGGTTAAGATGCATTTTTCCATAAAAAACACTTGAACAGCTTGTGTCGTACGTAGTCGAACTACGTTTGCTCTGATCTTCCATGCCGTGTGGAAGTACGTAGGCACAGGACGCGATGTCCTGGCGAGCAACCTTCCCCCCGTCTAGACGTAGGTAGTCGAACTATGTTGACTCTGACTTTCCCATTGCACGAGGGAGTACGTAGGCCCAGAACAGCGTATGTTCTGTCGAGTCCTATCCTTTTTCTTTTCTTTTCAGACTGACCACTAGCGTAGATAAATGAACACACCCTTTTCTTTATAAACCCCAAGCGTGGATCCCGTCGAGTACGACGAACGTGAGGGGTGCTTATACCTTCCCCTTGCGTAACCGACTCCCGAACCCAGGTTTTGGTTGCGATGACCATACCTTTCCTATTTTTTTGCGAGGTTTACTTCGAGCGTTTCCTTTCCCTCCTTTGGGATAAATAACGCACGGTGGCGACTCTTCTGTCATGCCGGCGCCGATTTTCGCAGTAGCGACAGCGTCGAACCAAAAATAATTTCTAACATTAACCTCTTTTTTGCTCTGTTTTTGGTTTGTCTGTGTGCATGTACGAAGAAAAAGTTGTGAAGTCGAGCATGAAGACCAGAAAAATAGGAAATTTGGAATAAAATGTATATTTTTTTATTTCTTTTTGTAAATTGTAATAAAAAATATTATGAATAAAATTCAATATATTTTCTATCCAAAATCACTTTTCGATTCCCTTTTCCATAATTTAAATCTGTCGCCACCGAATAAACCACAAAAATATCCAATTAAATTTAACTGATTAAGTGCCTCTGAATAAATTCAATCGATTAAAATTTAACCGATTAAACTTAAACAAACAGAATTACTTTCAGCAATTAAATTCGTGCGAATAAATCCCAAAGCATTACTCGAATCAACTCCCTCGGTCCCAAAACATATTGGTCGATTTAAACCTGACGCAATTGAGTTCTAGACAAATCTTTTTCAAATTAAATCGTGCCTGACGATAGAAACGGTAACCGGCCCCTAACAAAGCAGAGAAATCTAATTAGCAGCAGAGAAATCCAATTAACAGCAAAACCAAATATCCTCCGCACTGAAAAATTTAACTTGTTTCTCCAATGATTAAATCCAATGCTCTGAACCAACTCGGCCAAAATCCCATTTAAATAGATATAATAAATCCAGACACGAGCCGAAATTTCCACTGTATTCCCTTAGAATTTGACTGGCACATAGCAAGAGAACAGAAAAATAGGCCTTGTTAAAATAAATTCCGCAGAATGAATTCTCGCACCAATTTGAATTAAACCAACTCATAATCAGCCCCATATGATTAAAAAACGGCTCTGAAATCCACTGACGATGATTCTGCTTCCTAAACTGTCAGCAGATAGTAAATAAATGACCATTTCACCCTTCAACAGCTAAAGTGTACCAGACGTAATTCCTGCAAAACAAACAGACTACGTAACCCGTTAGTAGTTAGCTGATGCAAAAATGAGATGTCATGCGACATGAATCAATTAATCCCAAGGTAAATTTTGGGGTATTACAATTTCCCCTATTTAAATAGCTTCACCGGATGATTTGAGCAGCGGAGACTCAAGGGATCACGGTGGAGGGATTTAAATACAGATAACTGGAAATTTTGCCCTCAGACGCAGTGATATGCAATGTTATGGACAAAACGAAACGAACTATAATGCTGACAATGCCATGATTTTAATGTGATGCGTATGATGTGAATGATAAATGCAAGAATGCAGACGACACAACGACATAGGGGACAGACGCGACGAGTAACTGCATTGGGGAATATGACGCACTGGTGGAACAACAAGGCAATTGGGGAATTCTAGAGTGATGGATCAACCGGTGCAGGCACGACCAGTTGTCACTTTAGGATGAAACAATAACACAGGATCCACACGGCGGTAGGATCAAGTGTACGACAAGTGCTGGAGCTCTCGGAACATTCCTTTAAACGAAGAGGTCGAGCGGGATCTTCAGGAATGGTCGAAAAATAAAACAAGGAGAAACAAACATCAGAAACATTCGGAAGAACATCGAATGAACTTTGAAACACACCAGAGATATTCGGAAAAACATCGAATACACTCGGGGACAAAGAAACACATTTCAGGGACATTCGGAAGAACATCGAATGAACTCTGAAACATACCAGAGATACTCGGAAAACCATCGAATAAACTCTGGGGCGCATCCAGAAACAAAAGGACAACATCTATAGGAGCATGAGATGAAGACAAGTCTCTGAAGGCAAATCCGAAACATTTAGGAAAGCAATAAATGTACGGAACAAGTTGAAGACATATTTGGAAGAACATCAGATAAGCAACAAAGGAGTTCTGGAAGAACGTTAGAACAAAAACTCAGTCTGGGAAAACATCAGAAAGAGATAGACCTGGAAAAACATCGGATGAGATTCTGGAAAACCATCAGAAGCACAAGGAATTATCTAAAACAACATCAGATAAAGACTCAATCTGGAAAACCATCAGAATGAGTTACGTATCCGGAAAACCATCGGATAAGAAATGTCATACCTAGAAGAACGTCAGATAGACATAACACACAAACGTTTGGTAGGTGCCAAGTAAGTTAGACTTTGGCCACAAGGTAAGACGTGGATAAAACACGACCTCGGGAGAAATGCAAATGAGGATGAAACACTCATGATATGAATACGTATCTGAATTGTGCAAATGATGTATGATCAAATGCAAATGCAGATGCCGACGACGAGGCTCGAATCTTTTGGTAAGATTAAAAAACTGGAAGACTGATTCCTCAACACGGAGATCGCTGCCACTTGCTAAATTAAAATCAGGCTGATAGTCCCTGTAGGAAAGATGAAGAGCTGTCTGGGGATTCTGATAAGTAAAACTGCCCCAGATTAAATTGTCTGTAGACTGAACTGGTAAATACTTCAGCTTGTCTAATTCTAAAAATGACTGTTTTACTGTACCCTCTGAAGGCTTGCCCTAGTCTGAGTCTTGAACCGAATCCGAGAAGACAAAAAATCTTGAACTGATTCTTAGACAGGATGTAAAAGGAACTTGCCCCTGATATGATCACCTGACCAAGTTTCTCAATTGTATGAAAATTCCTTAGAGGAAACCCAATTTGCAAACAAAAATATTCATACAGACATGGTAATGCAAAGTTCATGCAACTTTTGAAACCAAAATTATTTTTGAAAGATGAAAAATAAATGAGTCGTCGGTCAGAAAACAGCGGTTCTAGATGCTCAAAGTTTAAAACAAAAGTGTACTGCCAAAATAAATGATTCATAAAGATCTTTTGGAGTCAGGTTACGCAACCTTGCTATAGTATGCTTTCAAAATAACCTTGTTTCAATTAGGTCTTTTGAGGGTTGTAACGTGGCCCGGTTCACGGTTTATGAAACAAAGGATAACTGCTCAAAATTTATTTGTACCCACCCAATCTACGTGATAAACTTCAGTCCTACACTCAGTTAACTCATATTATGCATTCAGATTCCTATAGGTTAGGAATTGCACTGATGATAGCAATGATGGTTCAGAAGTTAAGGGACCTATGAGAAGGCAGTCACTCCTTTCCGATAACATTTGGAGTCACTCCTTTCCGATAACATTTGGTTTTTATTTTACATTGAGGATTTTCAGGGTAAGGATTTAAAGATCTCCTCTTTTTATTATCCCTAAATTTTGCCTGAACTGTTTCTTTTAAAGTTTACAGTCAGCGGGATGCCCCAGTTTTTCCTAAGTCTCCTTCATAGGTTTTGACTTAGCGGGCTTTTTCTTTTGAGATATATATATATATATATATATATATATATATATATATATATATATATATATATATATATATATATATATATATATATATATATATATATATATATATATATATATATATATATATATATATATATATATATATATATATATATATATATATATATATATATATATATATATATATATATATATATATATATATATATATATATATATATATATATATATATATATATATATATATATATATATATATATATATATATATATATATATATATATATATATATATCAAAAAGAAAGTGACTGCCTAGCTTTAATGATCACGGCGAACCATCATCGACTTTTGGCTTAAAAACATCTTCGACACTTATTTGTTGTGTGCGAAGGAAAATTATGAGTGCGACCTTTATATGAAAGGTGCATTGCAGGAACACACAACCAAGTTAACTGAGAACTACCCATGCCCCAGGTTAAAATTGCGGGTTTATTGTAAAGAAAGAAACTCCAACTTCTAGGCTTGAAGGGGGTGACAAGGGAATAACTTCCTTTTTCTCCAGTGTTTGGGATTGAAACAATGCCTTACATCGTCAATAAAGTTTGATTGAAGGCATACTGACAGTAGTTATAGGTATAATGTTTTCGTCATCCTCCCTCCAATCTTTGCGTATCAAAAATTTGAACAAGAAGTAAATATTTGAAAGATAAAGTATAAAGATGCAAATAATAGATAAAATGAATTAAATCAAAAGTTGCAATGCCCAGTTCATTAATGTAAAGGTACAAACATATTTTCGAAAGCAAACAACTAATAAAATAAGGAAAGTACAAACAACGAGAAACAAAAGCCTAGTGACTAAATCAGAACCGGACGAGACTTCATTTTTGATGCTCTGGCAAGGGATTCTTCTGGACCTTTGGAGGATTATCCGTAAAATCAAGTATTCCATCTCGAATCAACCCACGCACTCTGGCTTTCAGTGCAAAACAATGCTCCAAGTCGTGGCCCGGGGCACCCTCATGAAAAGCATAATGGAGATCAGCCCTAAATCTAGCTGGAGGAGGATTAGGAGGAGGTGGCAAAGCCTTTGTAGTGATCAGTCCTTGTTGAACCAGGTCAGGATAAAGTTCTATGTAAGTCATGGGAATAGGATCAAATTGGTTCCTATTTCGAGACTGGTCTTGTCTAATAATTGGACGTTGAGAAGTCTGAGCTGGCTGTGGAGTAACAACAGGTTGAGATCTCTGGCGAGGCTTTCTTGATTCAGATGTAACAGCATTGATTTGCTCATCCTTCTTCTTTTTGAAATTCCCATAGGATTTCTTTGCCCCATTAGAAGATTCGGCAACTTTGGATACCTTACCATTTTTCAAACCTTCTTCTAACCTTTGGCCAATAGTTACCAAATCTGTAAAGCTTGAAGAGACGCTTCCAATCATATTTTCCTAATAGAACGAAGACAAAGTATCCATGAACATTCCGGTCAGTTCCTTCTCTGCTATAGGGGGTTCAACTTGGGAAGCTAACTCCCTCCACCGCTGAGCATACTCTTTGAACGACTCTTTTTCCTTCTGTGACATACTTTGAAGTTGACGGCGATCGGGAGCCATATCCAAGTTGTATTTGTACTGTTTCATAAAAGCATTGGCAAGATCCTGGAAGCAGTGGACGCTGTTATGCTCTAAATTCATATACCATTTGAGAGAAGCACCACTCAAACTATCCTGAAAGCAATGGATGAGCAACTTCTTATTGTTGGTGTAAGCTGCCATCTTTCGGAAGTACATGTTTAAATGAGCTCTTGGACATGAGTGACCCTTATATTTCATGAACTCAGGAGTCTTGAATTTGGCGGGCATAACAAGACCAGAAACTAGGCACATATTGTCTGCATCAACATTGAAGAAGTCAGTACCCTCGACTGCCTTAAGTCTCTTATCTATGATCTGAAATTGTTCACGGGTAATCTCAGGCTCGACAAAATCTTCATGGTCTTCCCCTTGAACACTGGCAGCATTGTGCTCATATAGAGGATTCTCAAAGGGAGCTCGGACAGTTTGGCCAACAGTGTGGACCGCAGGTCTAGGCTCGGTAAGGACGGAAGCTTGAAAAATTGGTCCGACAGTCTGACCAATCACATCAGTAGATGCAAGAGGTGGAGAGTAGTTAGGAGGTAAACTAAACTATGGCCAAGTAGATGGTGGCATCTGAACAGGAGGTGGATCAGCACTTGAAACTTCCTGAATGACGGTCCTCTGAGTTGACTCTCCTCTGGAAATCATTACTTGAAGCATCTCGGTGAGCTTGGTCATGCTTGATTTCAACTCATCAATCTCCATTCGGATTTCCGCATTATATGCCTCTTGTTCTGACATCTTGCGTCTATAGTTAGCCCTGGTCTAATATCTGTGTCGAGTAATCAGCTTGACGACTCAAAGAGACACTGGAAGACGAAAGAACCGAGAATGAGAAACCGGGGGAAAAGAATCAATGCAAAATATGATGTTAATGCCATGAAATGGTTTCAAGAATTTCAACGGTCGATTGCAAACATTTTTAGGAAAGCTGGAAAAGTTTTTAGACTTTAAAATGTAGGTCTTTTCAAATTTGCGAAGGACTGTTGAATTCCTTGAAACTAGGAATGATATGATGCATTATGGATGCAATGCACAACCACAAACAACAAAAGGTCCTAGGTTAGAGGAACAATGAATGGAGTTAAGGTATACCCATCCCAAGAGGTATGTACTATAGGTTAATTCTACTTGCAGAACAATGTTCTAAAGCGGTGCCCAAAGTCATCAGTCCCTCTTTCAGATATTATCAACCTTCCGACTGACTCAGGGGCCGATAATATTCTCAAGAGAACCTCTTTTGAGTGTAGTATCGCGTAGCAACCATTGTAGGACTACTCTTACACAGTTCCCGCACTACGTCCTAGATAAGGCCAAGAGGGTGTAAAGGTACTACGGTTCCCAGTATCACAGACTCCAATCGATAATAGTAAAAGTTTTCACGACTACACTCGTTCAACCGAACCATTTTCGAAAGGGTCTCAAATGAGCGGTGATTCTTGAGTCATCTTGGTCGGGACTCACTCCCTATAAGCCTCGTCGAATATATCGCCATCCTATAATAATGTCACTCAAGTCCGGGTGTAGAACTTATCTCACAACAAAGTAACTCCCAAGCAAGGTACCCCAAAATATATACATACAAGTGAGCAAAAATATTAATGAAACAAATATCAAAAATAAACAAAATAGGGATAACCCTCAAAAGATTAAGAGCTCCCCAGTGAAGTCGCCATTTTCTGTTGTGGTGGAAATAGGATATCAAATTATTAATTAGTTTGAATCACCTCTTTAGTTCACAACCACTCTTTAATTTATCCGAATGAAAAGGTCAAAAGAGGAAAAACCTATTTTTGCATCGTAAACACAATGCGAGGGAGAGACCTAGGTAAGGGGTTGGTTAAGCTTAGGGAAGGTACTAGCACCCTAAACTTCTGTAGTACTCTACAGGAACCTTTTGTTTATTTTTACTATTTGCTTTAAGGTATATGTGATAAGGGTTAAAAGATGAAAGAAATACCTAAGGGTTAGTCCTAGGTTTACTCGGCAAGACGTCGCATCTTGTGCCTACATATCCTGACGGGAATGGAATTAGAGTAATTGTAGTTCCCCTTGCAATGGAGGTTAGAATCTTCCTGACTGTGGTCAAGGTTTCAGGGGAATAACCGTATCTTAAGGACACGCTTACGTGGAGTGCGGAGACTCCAATCTCTACGTTGAAATTGTTAATTAAAATTAGGGTTGAAATTAGGGATTCCACGGCAGGAAGCCCTAAAACAGAGTACGGAGACTCTTTGACCTAACACTAGGGTTAAGGGTATAATTGTCCGCGGAGGGACGCCTAAAAGTGTCAGGGTTTGAAAATGTCAAAGGTTAGGGTTATTGACTCAACGATCAAACGATTAGGCCTAATTCCTTCGGAGGTGAAATTACGATGAACGATAAGTAGCACAAGATAAATAAATTACAGATGATGTTGAAAAATAAAAATACAAGTGTAGATGATAATGAAATAAGAAACAAACGGTATTGTTAAATAAATTTACAATCCTGAAAATAAAATACAAAAATGAAAAGTTAGTGAACAAGATCAACATAAAATTAGACGGATGGATAAGTCGAGATGCCGTGGGGATTTGCGGGTAAATTTAATTTACAAACATGAAAAAAAACTGGAATATGAAGTGTCAAGAGTTGAAATTAAGAAAGGTTAGCAATTTTGAAATAAGAGTTTTATGAATTTTTTTTTACAAAAAAAAGATGTTTTTTTTTTTAATTATAGAAAGTTAATTTGTTAAAAATTTCTTTTAAAAGGAAAAGAGTTAGCTTTTTAAGTGAAAACAGAATTTTAATAATAAAAGAAAATTAAATCTTATTATTATATATTTTTTTAAAAAGGTTATATTAATTAAAAAATATTTCAAGAATGTTAGATAAATAAAAGTTTTTTTTATGTTTTTGTTGTTAAAGAAAATATTAAAACAAATTTATTATTTACATTATTTAAAATAAAAAACAGAATTAAACTAAAAAAATAAATAATAATAATAAAAATGAAAAATAAGACAGATTGGTTGGGCCTCATATAAAAGGTTGAAAGAGATTTTTAGGGTTCAGAAACCCTAATCTTCTTCTTCTTCTACTCTCGCCGCTGGTGACCATTGTTGCTCCTCACGAGCTTTCATCTCCATTTATTCTTGCATGCTCAATCTTTCCCTTCTATTTCTTGAAACAAACATGAAACAAGAAAAATTAGTACATGATTTCTTTTTCTTACCCAGATTTCGAACTACCGGCCGGTGATGTCTAACAGATGAGGCTTTCGCGGTTCTGGTGATGCTTTCTCCGGTGGTAGTGAACGACGATGATGAAGGTGAGAAGAAAAACTCCCTCTGAGTCTGGTTTTGGAAGCGCTCCGGTGGTAGTGAGCTTCACGGCCGCCACGGGTTTGTCCTCCGTTAGCGATTTGAACATGTGAGGGTTCCGAATTCCTTGTTTGCAATGACGCTTTTCCCTTCTTCTTTCTTCAACGAGGATGATGATGAAGCTGGAAACTTCTGAATCCCTTCGGCAATGATGCTGACGAAGATCTCCTTTGATCTTCGACTCTGAGCCGCGGCGCCGTTTGTGTTTCGCTTAGGGTTTTCTCGGTCCTTCCCCGGTGAGTTTGTTCCTGTTCTTGATGTTAGCGATAATGATTTTCTTATTAGCCCTGTTTTGATGATTCGTGGCCGTTTTGTGGTTCTGTTCTTCATGACCTTGTTAGGGTTTCATCGCCCCCTTCGATCGTTTTTCTGGTGTTTTTATGCTCTGACCTTAAATCCTTTTTCAACTCGTTTTTTGGGCTGGATTTAAGTGATTTACGTTTTATTTCTTTGATGCTGATTGTAGATTTGATATGATTTTGCAGATTTGATTGCTGGACAATTGTTTTTCCGGTTTCGCACATATCTTTAAGTCCATATTTGATTCGGTTTGTGGATATCCATGGACTTCTGTTATGGATTTCTTATGATGTGGATTAGATCTGATCCGTTTAAGTTGTTAGAACACAGATTGGTTCTTAATAATATCTCTGTGTTTTGATGATAACTGTTAGGAAATTTTGTATTTAAGAATTATACACTCTAAAATTTGTTTGAGAGTTTTACTGCAGATTGAAATGAAATTAACTCTCTAGAAGCAAATCTGAATTGTATATAAGAAGTTATCTAGACTCTGAAGCACTAGATGCATTCATTAGAAGATCCTGAGCGTAGTCTCCAGAAGGATCTGAAGCAAGAAGCTCCAGAAGATTCTGAAGCAGAAGCTCCACAAGAATCTGAAGCAAGTCAGAAGCATCTGAAGCTAAGAAGAATATTGTATGAAGAGTCTCTCAAAGCATAGTTTCTACAGAAGTTTCTGAAAATACTAAAGCTGCAAAGTACTGAAGTTCTGTGTCAAATATGCTCTGATGATCAACACGCTAAAAACACACACATGCTGCAGAAGACTCTGATACAACAAAGTTCTGAACACCATTAGAAGACTCTGACTCAATCAGACTCTGATGAACTTGCTAAAAACTGAAGAAGAAATATTCAAAGAATATATCCGTTGGAGTAATTCAAACGTCTCTTTCCTCATTTGTGCTAGACACAAGAACACAGACAAAAAGGATTTTTCTGTGCTTTCTACTTCTAGGAAAGGTCACTTGATGTGAAGACAAAAAGGCTCAGACCTTTTTGGGACACTCTTCTCAACGTTCAGCTTCCTTGGATCAGCTACCTATAAAAGGAAGACTCCACCAAATTCTTCAATTAGACATTTTTGCTGAATAGAAATTATAACAATTCAAAGCTCTCATTCTTTCATATTCTTCTTAGAATTACTTGTACTTTAACTTAAGAGAAATATCACTGTTGTGATAAAAGCTTTTTAGAAGCATTCATACTCTTGTATTTTATTTACATTGATTGTAAATGTTTTCCTTAAGAGGATTCAGTTGGAATCAGTAGGTCTTAAGAAGACTAAGAACAGTTGTTCTTAGGTGTTACTATTATTATCTGGTTGATTAAATAGTGGATTAAGTCCTTGTTGAGAAAGGCAAATCACTCTAGGAAGGGTGGACTGGAGTAGTTGAGTTCAACGAACCAGGATAAAAATAATTGGGTTCTTATTTCTATAGTTTAATCTTTCATACTTATTCAACCCCCCTTCTAAGTATTATCTCACCTTAAGTTGGCATCAGAGCTCCGGTTCTGTGTGTGCTACCACTTAACAGTGTCAGTAAAGATCCAGAGAGAAATACTTTGATATATATTTATTTGTTACAATGGCTGATAATACAATATCCAACATTAACAATAAATATGAAGAAAGGGACAGGATCAGCACCAAACCCCCTATGTTTGATGGGGATAAATTTGATTACTGGAAAGACAGAATTGAGAGTTTTTTCCTAGGATATGATGCTGATCTATGGGATCTAGTCATAGATAGATATGTCCATCCCACAGATGGGAATGGCAAGAAGATAGACAGAAAATCTATGACAGATGCTCAGAAGAAAGATTTTAGAAATCATCACAAAGCCAGAACTATATTATTGAATGCAATTTCCCATACTGAGTATGAAAAAATTACAAACAGGGAAACAGCTTTTGATATGTTTGAATCTCTAAAAATGACTCATGAGGGAAATTCTCAAGTCAAGGAGACAAAAGCTCTGGCTCTGATCCAGAAGTATGAGGCCTTCAAGATGGAAGACTCTGAATCTGTTGAAGCCATGTTTTCCAGATTTCAGATCCACACAGCTGGGCTGAAGGTTCTGGACAAGGGATACTCTACATCAGATCATGTAAACAAAATCATCAGAAGTCTGCCTACCAGATGGAGACCAATGGTGACTGCCTTGAAGATGGCTAAAGATCTGAACAAGATCTCTCTAGAAGAACTCATCAGCTCACTGAGGAGCCATGAAATTGAGCTTGAGGAAGATGAACCTCAGAAGAAAGAAAAAGGTAAATTTGTTGCCTTAAAATCTAACAAAACTGCTAAAGCTTTGCAGGTTATTCAAGAAAGCTCTGAAGAATCTTCTTCTGAAGAAGAAGATGAATTATCCATGCTCTCCAGAAGGATCAACAGACTCTGGAAGCACAAGGGAAAGAAGTTCAACAACTTCAGATGATCTGATAATAGAAAGGAATCTTCTGGTCACAGAAGATCTGGCAAGAAAGAAGTTGTGTGCTATGAGTGCAAAGAACCTGGGCATTACAAGAATGATTGCCCCAAACTTCAAAAAGAAAAACCCAAGAAGAAGTTTAACAAAAAGAAGAAGGTTCTGATGGCAACATGGGATGACCCAGATGAATCTGAATCATCTTCTGAATCAGAAGAAGAATGTGCTAATGTTGCGTTGATGGCCAGCACAGAAGTTCAAGAGGAAGGAACCTCAGGATATGAATCAGATTCTGAATCTGATGATGACGCAGAAGAGGTAATGGCTAAACTTACCAAAGAAGAACTTATAAAAGTTTTAACACAAGTTCTTAAAAGTTATAACAATATCAAACTCAAATACAAGAAGCTGAAAAGCAATCTTGAATCTGAGATTGATCTTCTGAAGACAGAACTTGTTGAGCAAAAAGAAATTAATCTGAAAATCAAAAATGACTCTGAAATAACTCAACAAGAATCTGAATCTGAGACTAAGTCACGTGAAAATATTTTAGAAAAATATGACTCTAGCTTTCAGAGATTTCTTACTAAAAGCATAGACAGAAGCAAGATGGCTTCTATGATCTATGGTGTTAGTGGGAACAACAGAAGAGGTATTGGATATGAATCTTCATCTGGAAGTAATCCAAAATCTGTTGACAAACTTTTCATCAAGAAGACACCTCTGTATTCTCAATTTAAATTTGGTCACTTAAATGATATTAAACACACAAGCTCTGAGAAGAATACTTATGTGTTTAAACCCAAGGCAAGTCAGAATAAACATTATGTTGAAAAACAGAAGTTTAGACAAACCTACAAACCAACTAACCCCAAAGGACCCAAGAAGATCTGGGTACCTAAAAACAAAATAATTCCTGTTGTAGATGTTCTTAGCAGCAAGGTCAGGACGTCAATCATGGTACCTGGACTCTGGATGCTCACGACACATGACAGGAGAAAAGTCTATGTTCCAAAGCCTGGAACTTAGATCTGGAGGTGATGTGAAGTTTGGAGGGAACCAGAAGGGCAAGATCATTGGATCTGGCACTATTGGAAATGGTAAGCTTCCCTCTATTACTAATGTCTTACTTGTTGAAGGGTTAAAGCATAACTTATTGTTCATAAGTCAATTAAGTGACAATGGTTATGATATTACCTTTAATTAAAAATGTTGTAAAGCTATTAGTCAAAAGGATGGCTCTATCCTATTTAGTGGTAAGAGGAAAAACAACATTTATAAAATAAATCTTTCAGAACTTAAAGTTCAAAATGTTAAATGCCTCTTGTATGTTAATGAAGAGAAATGGGTCTGGCACAGAAGATTGGGCCATATTAATATGAGACGCATATATCAGATTAATAAACTTAATCTTGTCAGAGGACTCCCTAATCTGAAGTTCACTTCAGATGCTCTTTGTGAAGCATGCCAAAAAGGGAAGTTTTCAAAAACATCTTTCAAATCTAAAAATGTTGTTTCCACTTCTAAACCACTAGAACTACTTCATATTGATCTGTTTGGACCAGTGAAAACTGCATCCATCAGAGGCAAGAAGTATGGATTAGTCATTGTTGATGACTATAGTAGATGGACATGGGTAAAGTTCTTAAAACACAAGGATGAGTCACATTCTGTGTTCTTTGACTTCTGCAAGCAAGTCCAGAATGAAAAGAATTTCAAAATTATAAAAGTCAGAAGTGATCATGGTGGTGAATTTGAAAATAAATATTTTGAAAAATATTTTTCTGAAAATGGCATTGCTCATGATTTTTCCTGTCCTAGAACTCCACAACAGAATAGGGTTGTAGAGAGGAAAAACAGAACTCTGCAAGAAATGGCCAGAACCATGATCAATGAGACAAATCTGGCAAAACATTTTTGAGCAGAAGCAATCAACACAGCCTGTTACATTCAGAACAGAGTGTCTGTTAGACCTCTTCTGAAGAAGACTCCTTATGAACTGTGGAAGAACAAAAAGCCCAACATTTCATATTTTCATCCTTTTGGATGTATCTGCTATATGTTGAATACTAAGGATAATCTGAACAAGTTTGATTCCAAAGCACAGAAGTGTTTTATGCTTGGATACTCTGAACGCTCTAAAGGCTACAGAGTATACAACACTGAGACACAGATTGTGGAAGAATCCATTCATGTCAGATTTGATGATAAGCTTGGCTCTGAAAAGCCAAAGCAGTTTGATAACTCTGCAGATAGGAAAGTAGTCTTTATTGACTCTGAAGTTCTAGAAGCAGATAAAATTCAAGTGAAGGAACCAGAAGCAACTCTAGATGCTACTCCTTTAACTTCTCAGATGAATAATCTAAACATTTCTGAAGAGTCAACTATTAGAGGATCATCATCCAGAATTAAATCTTCTCATCCAGAGGATGTTATTATTGGAAAGAAAGATGATCCCATCAGAACAAGATCCTTTCTAAGATCATCTGAAGCATCACTATTTGGACTAGTGTCAGAAATTGAACCATCTTCTGTAGATGAAGCTCTGCAAGACAATGATTGGATTATTGCCATGCAAGAAGAGCTAAATCAATTCAGCAGAAATGATGTATGGGATCTAGTTCAAAGACCTCAAGGATTCAATATAATTGGTACAAAATGGGTCTTCAGAAATAAGCTAAATGAGAAAGGAGAAGTTGAAAGGAATAAGGCAAGGCTGGTTGCTCAAGGGTACAGTCAGCAAGAAGGTATTGATTACACTAAGACATACGCTCCAGTGGCAAGGTTAGAATCTATACGCCTTCTTATTTCATTTGCTGCACAAAATAACATCACTCTGTATCAGATGGATGTTAAAAGTGCCTTTCTTAATGGTATTATAGAAGAAGAAGTTTATGTCCACCAACCTCCTGGTTTTGAAAATGAAAAATTTCCAGATCATGTTTTCAAATTAAAGAAATCTCTATATGGTTTAAAACAAGCTCCCAGAGCTTGGTATGAGAGATTGAGCAATTTTCTTCTGGAGAAGAATTTCATCAGAGGCAAAGTAGACACAACACTCTTTTGTAAAACAATTAAGAAAGATCTTCTAATTTGCCAAATTTATGTAGATGATATTATTTTTGGATCAACAAATATTATGCTTGGAAAGGAGTTTGCTACATGTATGCAGGCAGAATTTGAAATGAGCATGATGGGAGAACTCAGATTCTTTCTAGGAATCCAAGTTAATCAAACTCCAGAGTGCACCTACATACATCAGACAAAATATGTTAAAGGACTTCTGAAGAAATTTAACATGTCTGATAGCAAGCTGGCAAAGACTCCAATGCATCCTACTAGCTCCCTTGGCAAGGAAGAGGTAATTAAGAAAGTAGACCAAAAGCTCTACAGAGGTATGATTGGCTCTCTTCTTTATCTTACTGCTTCTAGACCTGACATATTGTTCAGTGTTTGCCTGTGTGCTAGATTCCAATCAGATCCTAGAGAATCACACTTGACAGCTGTCAAGAGGATTCTAAGGTATCTGAAAGGTACTTCTAATGTGGGTTTATGTTACAGAAAATCTGATGATTTCAAATTAGTTGGATTCTGTGATGCTGATTACGCTGGAGACAGAGTGGAAAGAAAAAGTACTTCTGGAAGTTGTCAATTTCTAGGAAGAAATCTAATCTCCTGGTACAGCAAGAAGCAACCCACAATTGCACTTTCAACCACAGAGGCTGAATACATTGCTGCTGCTGGATGTAGCACGCAGATGCTCTGGATGAAGAGTCAACTAGAAGATAATCAAATTTTTGAAAGTAACATTTCTATCTTTTGTGATAATACTTCTGCTATATGTTTGTCCAAGAATCCCATTTTACATTCTAAGGCAAAACATATAGAAATTAAGCATCATTTCATCAGAGACTATGTTCAGAAGGGAATCATAAATTTAGCCTTTGTTGATACAGATCATCAATGGGCAGATATTTTTACAAAACCCCTTGTTGAAGATAGATTCAATTTTATTCTGAAAAATATTGGTATGGATTTTTGTCCAGAATGATATTTGTCAGAAGCAAATTTTTACAGATGTAAAAATGTTTAATGCTCTGAAGTATTTCTTCTGATTGCTTATTCTATTCTGATCAATATTTCTTTTGTGAAACTCTGAACTAACAATCTTTAGAAGATCTGAACGTTGGCTAACGTTTCATTTCTTAAGAGAATTCAGAACACATGCAAGCAAACACGTGTCACACCAAAACTGAAGAGGTGGCGTGTACATAACTGAAGAGACGTTTTAGGTGAAGTTTGAATAGTGAAAATCTTGATTTCCCCCCAAATTGTCAGAAGCAATTAATATTTGTAATGATTATTATTCTTTTCATTTATTGCTTGTTAAAACGTGCATATTTCTGACTGTTGATTTGCCTAAGTGTTTTAGTATAAATACATGACTTGTATTCACTTTCACACTTTTCACACTCTCAGAATTTTACATGCGTTTTCATCTCCTCTTTTCTCTGCATAAAAATCCTATACCTAAGTGTTTGACAAAGCACTCTTCAATGGCAACTTCATCTTCAACAGCTGCTCAATTCTAATCTTCTATGGCTGCTGTAACTTCAGAAAACATGGGTGTTGCTCCCTATTCTCCTCCCAAAAGAACACTTCTAACCCCTGTTGATAAATTGGAAGTTCTATGTGAATCCATGGTTGAGTTTGACTCTCTGGCAGAAAATGGGTTAGAGTTTCGTTCCACCATTGGAGCTCAAGGATGGGTTAAATATTTTGATAGGCTCTTTGGACCAGTTTACCCCCTCCTTGTGAAAGAATTCTGGATCCATGCATCAGTTTACCCCAAGTTCATCTTATCTTCTGTGCTAGGAAAAGAGATCATTATCACAGAAGATCTGATAAGAAAGTTAATAGGTTATGAAGAAACATATGGTGTTTCCCACTTGCCAGCTGGGCGTGTGGACATGGATGAGGTTTATGAAGAAGTAATGACTGTTGGTCAAGCTTCTAACAAATTCAAAGATCTGAAGCCTGACTACAAGATCTAGGCCAAGATCTTCATGGGATGCATCCACCACAGGAAGTCAACCAATTCTCCAGACTATGTCAATAATGAACAACTCTATTTCATGTATTGCCTTAGTCAGAGCACCAAGGTAGATCTTCCATACATTCTTTTTATGCATCTGTGGAACCATATAAATGCATCTAGAGAGTATGTGAAGGAGAAAGGACAGAAGATCAGAACTTGGATCCCCTTTGGAAGGTTGATCTCAAATCTTCTTACTGAGAATGGTTTGGTCACTGCTCTGTACGCTGCTGGAGTTACAGAGGAATTAGAATTTATAATGGGAAAGCCTCTGAATGCTAAAAGTCTTCAGAGACTCAAAATTGTTGATGAACTCACAACAGCTCCCAAGAAGCTGAATATGTCTGAATTGAATAAGAGGGTTCTTGTAGATGACTTTCCTTTATTCTTTGCTGAAGAGCCCAGACATATAGTGGTTATGTATATCGATGAATGCAAGAAGGAAGGAAAACCTGTTCCTGCTAATGTGATTCAGCTAGCAAGACAACCACTACCAAATGCAGAAGAAGAAGAAGCACAACTACAGAGGAAAAGGACTCAACCAGTTGTTGACTCTGCACCTGCTCAGAAGAAGGACAAGATTGCTGAGAAGCCCACGAAGCTCTTGAAGAGAAAAGAATCTGAAGAAGCTGCTTTTGTACCTGCCAAGAGGATCAAAATAAAAGGTACTAAATGTTTTGTATCTTCTGCAAATGTTGTTATTAATGAATCTAATATTAAGTCTGTACCAAAACCACCTTCTACACAAACCACTTCTGTTACTGCTCCCAGTTCCATTTCAACACAAAAACAAACACCTGTTCCAACTCAAACAACAACACAAACAATTCCAACACCAACAGTTTCTGTACCAAAACCATCTCAACCAAAAATCCATATGAAACAATTTGTTCCACGAACACAACCATCAGAACAACAACCATCAGATCAACAACAATCATCTGAACAACCAGAGAAACAACAGGAATCTCAACCAGAAAAAGCCTCTGAAAATCCACCATCAAATAATCCTCCATCTGAACCCATTGCACCTGTTACTTCTGTACCTACAAAAGTAACTTCTGCTCCCATTTCATCAGAACCAATCACCATTCCATCTGATTCACCCATCTCAGAACAACCGTCCAAACCATCTGAAATTCCTTCAGAACAAACCAACAATCCTGAACCTCACATCCCTGAGACAGAAGTTCTTGATGTCACACCATTAAAAATGGTGTTTCAAGTATCTTCTACCTCTTGTACACCAACCACATCCTCTAACTCCTCAGAATCAGAAATCCACCCAGATTTTCTAATCTCTCCATCTGAAAAATACTCTGAGGCAACCAACCTGAACCTTCTATACCTTCAAACGATTCCATTCCTGATCCTATTCCTACACCTACACCTACACCATCATCTGAGATTGTAATTCCAAATCCAAACCCAAGATCTTCTATATCTTGTGCCCAAGTATCATCTCTATTTCATAATATGTCTTATCGTTTCAAACTAAAAGACTTTTATGACAGAGTTGAACCTTCTGACCCCATCAATCCTCTGAAACCAAAACCCACAATGATCCTTCCATCTGTGATTCTTGATTACTTAAAATCTATGTCAGATGTAGGATCTTTAGCAACCATCTCTTATTCTGAAAAATCTGATAAAGCTGTTGTTTCAGCTCTGCAAATTGCATCTGATAACACTGTTGCATCTGATGCACCACCAAGATCTGCTTTCAAACCCTACTCACATGCACCTTTTGATGTAGTTACCCCTCACAGAAGAGCAAAACCTCATTTGCTAAATGCTTTACTCAGATCAAAAGAAAAAGCTCCTGAGATACCCTTCATTCCATACTATCCTCCTCCTCTGATCTCCATCCAACAATCACTTTTTCCACCAACTCCCCAACCTACACCTGTAACTCTGGAAACTTTGTTACGACCAAAGCCCAGACTTAATGTTGATCATTTATTTCAAACATTTTTTCAAGAAATACAGATGTATTTAGGTACTGTTCAGAAGAAATGCTCAGCAACAATGGATGCCAAAGAATCTGACATCATCTGGAATGGATTCATAAACAGATTCAACTCTGTAGCTTCAAATCTGAAGAACGTCTGTTCTGATGATGCAAAGCTCAGATTTGCTAAGGCTGCAAGGACTCTATTCTGGACTGTCAACAAATCTGAACCTCTGCTTCTTTTAGATGCTCCTCCACCATCAACAGAATCTAATGAAAATGCATCTGAAGTCAATCCGTTGGCTATGACTCTGGTAGACCCTCCTTCTGATTCCAATGATCCAGAATCTACAGAACCAATGGAAATTGATTCTGTTCAAGCTACAGAACCTCATCATACTTCTTCATCTGAGATAAAGAAAGAACATCCAGATTTTGAAGATAAGATTGCTGCTCTGGAAGCTGGACAGTCAGAGATAAAATCCTGGATGGCTAAGCAGGATAAGAAGTCTGAGGATATGACAGAATGGATGTCAAATCAAGATGAAAAGAATGAAACTATGGCTAAGTGGATGTCTAAGCAAGAGCAATCATCCTCTGAGATTACAGATCTATTGAAGATGCTTTTGTCCAAACACTCTTAGTTTTTTTTTATTCTAATGTTTTTGCATCTGTTGTTTGCATCTGTACCTTATTACTATATCTTCTGATGTTTGCCTATGTACTCATGATCTGATCTTTTGGAATGAATCAAAGTTTTTCTCCATTGACTTATCTTATTTAATGTTTCCTTTTTATTTGTCGTTTTAAAGTTTTTACTTTTTGCTTATGACAAAAAAGGGGGAGAAAATATAGATTTGAACTGTTTAATATAACTTCACCAGAATGTAACTTCAGACATATCTACTCTATCTAACATTTAATCTAACTATTTCAGAACATTTGATAAGTACATTCTATAAAAGAAACTTTGAGTCTCTCAGATCATTTGTCTATTATCAAACTCTGAATCTTAAATCTGCAAGACATTCTGACCTTCAAATGTTATAAGTACAAACAAGATCTAACTCTGAAGATTACTCAAGACAAAAGGGAAGTTTCTATTTCTTATTTGTATTTAACTCAGGGGGAGTTATAATTCTAATATGTTCAGTTAAACAAAATTTCTGATACTTTTTGTCATCATCAAAAAGGGGGAGATTGTTAGAACACAGATTGGTTCTTAATAATATCTCTGTGTTTTGATGATAACTGTTAGGAAATTTTGTATTTAAGAATTATACACTCTAAAATTTGTTTGAGAGTTTTACTGCAGATTGAAATGAAATTAACTCTCTAGAAGCAAATCTGAATTGTATACAAGAAGTTATCTAGACTCTGAAGCGTCAGATGCATTCATTAGAAGATCCTGAGCGTAGTCTCCAGAAGGATCTGAAGCAAGAAGCTCCAGAATATTCAGAAGCAGAAGCTCCACAAGAATCTGAAGCAAGTCAGAAGCATCTGAAGCTAAGAAGAATATTGTATGAAGAGTCTCTCAAAGCATAGTTTCTACAGAAGTTTCTGAAAATACTAAAGCTGCAAAGTACTGAAGTTCTGTGTCAAATATGCTCTGATGATCAACACGCTAAAAACACACACATGCTGCAGAAGACTCTGATACAGCAAAATTTTGAACACCATTAGAAGACTCTGACTCAATCAGACTCTGATGAACTTGCTAAAAACTGAAGAAGAAATATTCAAAGAATATATCCGTTGGAGTAATTCAAACGTCTCTTTCCTCATTTGTGCTAGACACAAGAACACAGACAAAAAGGATTTTTCTGTGCTTTCTACTTCTAGGAAAGGTCACTTGATGTGAAGACAAAAAGGCTCAGACCTTTTTGGGACACTCTTCTCAACGTTCAGCTTCCTTGGATCAGCTACCTATAAAAGGAAGACTCCACCAAATTCTTCAGTTAGACATTTTTGCTGAATAGAAATTATAACAATTCAAAGCTCTCATTCTTTCATATTCTTCTTAGAATTACTTGTACTTTAACTTAAGAGAAATATCACTGTTGTGATAAAAGCTTTTTAGAAGCATTCATACTCTTGTATTTTATTTACATTGATTGTAAATGTTTTCCTTAAGAGGATTCAGTTGGAATCAGTAGCTCTTAAGAAGACTAAGAACAGTTGTTCTTAGGTGTTACTATTGTAATCTGGTTGATTAAATAGTGGATTAAGTCCTTGTTGAGAAAGGCAAATCACTCTAGGAAGGGTGGACTAGAGTAGTTGAGTTCAACGAACCAGGATAAAAATAATTGAGTTCTTATTTCTATAGTTTAATCTTTCATACTTATTCAACCCCCCTTCTAAGTATTATCTCACCTTCATGAGTATGCATAATTTACTTGATAGAATGGATTTTTGACTCTGGATTTTGTGTTAGCGATTCGTTTGGCTGAATGTGAAAAACTCATTTTCGGAATAAGCGCTTATCCAAATAATCACTTCTGGCCAAAAACACTTCTTTTTCTCTTCCTCTTGCCGTCTCGAAAAAAGAACAGATATCTTCCGGTTTTAGATCGAGGTCGTGAATCAATTTGGGAGTTGGCTTCGGCATTTGTCGTTGCCCTCCCGACACCCGATGATGAAATTACTCTGAGGGTGTCGAACCAAAAATAATTTCTAACATTAACCTCTTTTTTGCTCTGTTTTTGGTTTGTCTGTGTGCAGGTATGAAGAAAAAGTCGTGAAGTCGAGCATGAAGACCAGAAAAATAGGAAATTAGGAATAAAATGTATATTTTTTTAATTTCTTTTTGTAAATTGTAATAAAAAATATTATGAATAAAATTCAATATATTTTCTATCCAAAATCACTTTTCGATTCCCTTTTCCATAATTTAAATTTGTCGCCACCGAATAAACCACAAAAATATCCGATTAAATTTAACTGATTAAGTGCCTTCGAATAAATTCAATCGATTAAAATTTAACCGATTAAACTTAAACAAATAGAATTAATTTCAACAATTAAATTCGTGCGAATAAATCCCAAAGCATTACTCGAATCAACTCCCTCGGTCCCAAAACATATTGCTCGATTTAAACTTGACGCAATTGATTCTAGACAAATCTTTTTCAAATTAAATCGTGCCTGATGATAGAAACGGTAACCGGCCCCTAACAAAGCAGAGAAATCCAATTAGCAGCAGAGAAATCCAATTAACAGCAAAACCAAATATCCTCCGCACTGAAAAATTCAACTTGTTTCTCCAATGATTAAATCCAATGCCCTGAACAAACTTGGCCAAAATCCAAATTACACAGATATAATAAATACAGTTAGTAACTTCTAGATCTAGCTTTGATATTTCTTAATCTTGCATGTTACAATATAGATCTTTGGTTGTTGTTGCATCTTAATCCATTTGCTTTGATTTGATCTTTGATCTTGTTATTTGTTTGATGTAATTAGTGTTTGGTTGTTGTGATATAACCTAATTTTGGTGTATATTTAGTTACTTGTTCATTTGGATGATCGGATAAGCTGTTTGCTGCTGAAAAGTTCTTTTGGAAGGTGATTTTTTTGCCTCTGTCTCAGTGGTAATCAATTATCACAATCAAGTAATAGACTACCCTGCCTATTTTTCACGTTTCTGGTCAATTTTCAAAAGGTTAATCGTTTACCCAATCATGTTAGTCGATTACCACTGGGACAAATGCTTTTTCTCTTGCATTTTCTTGCTTGTTTGGTTTCCTTTTCACTTCTAACCTTCATGGATTGATATGATGCGTTTACGTGGACTATTTTTGACTTGTTTCATCATGCTTGCTTATTTGATTACGATTCTTCGAAGCGTGACATTTGGTTTCCGTTTGAATGCTTAACATGTTCATTCTGCTTGATTGATGTGATGACCATATACTTTGCTTGCTTGTATCATGTTAATTAATTATCATTGGTGATTATCTTGTTGGATTTGTGATGCATGTTTGCATTTACTTCTGATTCCGGTTATTACATGTTCGTTTGATCATTTAATTATCGATTTGAATCGAAAAGCATGTTTAATCTTGTTGATGCTATGTTGTTGATCGGTTGTGTTTGATTGTTGATGCTCGTTAATCTTCGCAGTTATCTTGTTCATGACTAGTGTTTACTCTTGATTGATTGCATTCAAACATGTTTGCTACCCTGCTTTTCATAATTATTGTTATTCTGAATTTGCATGTTGCTTATGTTATGCTTGCTTGCTGCCTATCTTTTACACCTACTTTTGTCCTGGAATAGTAGTTGTTAAATGTTGTTGTGTTGTCTTGCTGGATTTTACAGCTTTTTATGTAGGAAGCATTGTTGTAGTTGTTGTTTTTACCTTGTTTTCTTGCTTTTTTGCTTTGCCTTCGCATGTTCCCTTTGGATTCTTATTCCAATTTAATTTCCGATTAAATTTGGATAAGATAGACACTATAAGTGTAACGCATGCATGATAACAAGTAGGTAGTCCCTTTTAACCTCGACCTCAGGTCCATCTTTTTCATGCTAACATTAGGATAAAATTTCTATTCGCATCCCGACCTTAGGACCACTTTGCATGATAACATTAGGGTTGAGCTTCCCTTAGACCTTCATGCGTCTCTCTTCTCATCTCAAAACACTTAATAAGGACGATGATCGTTGTATGCCATGAGCCTTAAGTATGTGAGAAATAGTGAATGAGGCGTTTCTCCTTACTTGTCTAGAGTGTTTAGTGTATGCGCTTTGGGCGATATGCAACGCATTCGTTCCTATATCATAGTCTTTAGTACAACGTGAATCACAAAAGCAAACTAATTCACTTTTTTAAAAATCACAAACAAAAGTCAAACCTTTTAACCTTCAAAATTTGTGTTTCAAAATCATTTTCAGAAAAGACTACGTTACTTTTATATTCTATCGCAAACAGGCATCGACCCTAACTGCTGGAATGGGAACTTAACGTCACTCATAAAAAACATTTAACCAACCAGCTGTTTCGTAGTTACCCGAACTATATTTTCTCTTTTTTCTCATAGCAGATGAGGATACGTAGGCACAAGACGGCGATGTCTTGGCGAGAAACCTTCCCCCATCACCCGAAGTTTTCCGAACTATGTTGACTCTGACTTTCCCTTTGTACGAGGGAATACGTAGGCATAGGGCGGCGATGTCCTATCGAGTCTCTTTCTTTTTCTTTGTTTGTGTTTCAATGTAGCAGTAGCTTTTAGATAAAAACACCCTTTTATTAGACAACAAAAGTGGATCTATTTGAGTACAACGGACGTGAGGGGGGCTCATACCTTCCCCTTGCGTAACTGACTCTCAAACCCAAGATTTGGTTACGACGATCTTCTCTTTTCCTGTTTTGCAGGTTTTCTTTGATTGTTTCCTTTCCCTCTCTTTGGGATAAATAACGCTCGATGGCGACTCTTATGTTTTTCTGCCAGGTATTTTTCGCAGTTGCGACAGCTGGTGATTCGGCTGGGGACAACTGGTTCCCTATACAAGTCGATCCTAGCACTTATCTATTTCGTTTCTTTGGGTGTTTGCTTTTATGCAGTTATTTGCTTTATGTACATTATCTGTCGTATATTACTGCATTTGCATTTTATTATTATCATATTATGTTGTTGTTGGGTGGGTTGTTCCATGAGAGATAAGCCCAATACCCAGGCTTGAATATACACACAGGATTAGTGTGGAGAGTAGTGGGGACTTGTGTGGCATGAGTCACGCAAAAGTTCTTACGAAATTCACGTCCAGACGAGGTTTTCTTTAAAGACATCCTATCCTACGCATTTAGGGCAGTTGAGAGGGTGTTGAATTAGAAAATTAACGACTCTGGAGACCGTTCATTAGGAAGTCAGTTTAGACTTCCTCGATTGACCATGACGCCAAATCAGAAATGGTGAATGTATCATTGTTTCTCGGTCTGAGATTCTGTGATGCTGGTGACCTTCATAGGACGTCGTACCTTTCAAGAATAGAACCTACTTATGAGAGGGAATGGGTTTTTTCAGGAAACTTTGACCTTCAACCAACCCGATTTTCTGGTTTTCTTGTCAGAGCGGACTTTTGATCCTGAGTACTCGGGTTTCTATCATCTCAGTGTTTTGGTTTTCAGAGATTTCTTACCAGAGCGGAGTTCTATTGAAATTCAGTCAACAACACAACACTAATTTTGAGCATTGGATACATTGATCCCATGTTTGTATCTGTAAAATCATCCTGCATTTAACATTGCATGCTTATGATTTTACAGGTTCTCATCTTTCCCTTGATTTTGGTCCTGGTTTTATGTAAAGATGGAAGCTGATAAAAGGAAGATCACTTTGTACAAGTTTCTGACGCCTGAGTTGGGACCTTTATTTGGTCTAATTTATATGGATGATCCTGGAGTGCTTGAGGTATTCAAACAGGATTATGGGAGGATTTTGAGCCTCGTTTGTAAGGTCACGAGCTACGAGTAGGGACCCATTCTCACTCTATTGCAGTTTTATGATTCGCCGCTACGATGTGTCATCTTCCTAGATTATGTGTTGGTTCCTACTTTCGAGGAGTTTGCTTATATCTTGGGAGTTTCAGTCCAAGATGAAGTTTCTTTTTCTCATTCAAAGGAAGAAACTGATCTCAAGAAGTTGGCCGCCGCTCTTTATTTGAGCTCGTCCGAGTTGGTTGATCATGTCGTTAGCAGAAATGGAGTTTATGGCTTTACCTTATCTTTCTTGGTGGATAAATCCTGGAAATATGCTGAAGATGGTTGTTGGGAGGTCTTTAGTGCTATCTTGGCTATGTGCATTTATGGTATTATACTGTTTTCTAACATACCAACCTTTATTGATTTGGATGCCTTTCGTATCTTCACTTCCAAGAATCATGTACCTACTCTCCTAGGAGATTTGTATCATTCAGTGCACTACAAGAACAAAAAGAGGAGAGGAAAGAATGTTTCTTGTTCTACACCGCTTTTCCACAAGTGGTTTATCAATCACCTTCCTCGCTCTAGAGCTTTTGTGGATTTAAGGAATTCATCTGAATGGTCCAAAAGACTCATGGGTTTGACAGCCAAAGATATCGCCTGGTTCAACCAAGATCTACTTGGTCATGAACTCATATTTAGTTGTGGTAGTTTCCTAATATACCTTTCATGGGGAGAAATGGGGGATTAACTACAACCCTTCGCTTGCTGTCAGACAGTTTGGTTATGCTTTGAGGGGACCTCCGAAGGATGAAGAAGTGAAGGAACCTCTGTACTTCACTGGTGTAGCTAGCCCTAGTATTCAAGCGATATTTTTTGATGCGTGGGGTAAATTCTATAAGAGGGAGAAGCTTTCATTAGGGATAAGTGACAGTAGAGCCTACCATACATGGAGGATTCAGAAGAGGGTGGAGGAGATACTATTTCCTTTTTCTGTTGAGGAACCCTTATATCCTTTAGTTATTGAGCAGCCTACAATGATTGACATCCTGAGATACAATAAGCTTTGGGAAGAGAAGGAAGATTTGTGCAAAGAGAATGAAGAGTTGAAACAGGAGATTAGTCATCTGAAGCACGATAAAGGTGAAATTGTTTACTTAGCCAAGACAAAGTGAGAATCATTGACCAAGCTAGAGAATGAGTTATCTGAGCAGATGAGGGTGCGAGAGTGATTTGGTTAGGATCTGAAAAGTACCGACAACATTTTGAAACATAGGAAGGAGGATTTACACAGAGTGTATCTGGAGATATCCAAATTCAACGAGCAATGAAATTCTACGGTAATTGCCAACAAGAGCAGGGAAGACCAACTTTATACTCAGACTGATAAGTTGAAGGCGCAACTCAAGGTTGAGGAGAAAGAAGCAAGGGTAGAATCATCTCGTAGATACACGATTGAGTAAAACTTCGTGACACTTTATCAGCGCTTGAAGAGTTCAAGATTCGAGCAGGTGAGAAGAAATTCAGGTTGGAAGATGCCTTTGGCATAGACGCTTGGAAAGATTATTGTCACTATCTCTAGGATGTAAAATACATAAGGGACATACTCATCATAGAATTGGTTTTTAGACCAGATCATCCTGATACGAAGACGATACTTAAGGAGGCTCATACCTGGAGCAAGGAGCATGGTTGTTAGGAAGGATTATCCACTGATATGTCATAGTAGTTTTCCTTCTTTTGTATCTTGATCATCACCAGATCTATTGGATGAGATCATCACTTTTCGTATTCCGATCTTTCTCATTTATTGTATGTATTGTTAAATTTTGGCAAGCACACGATGGATGTTATTATGGATTTTATGACATCCACTGTAACACAGACTACTGGAATTACTAATAAGCTGTAAAAGAAAGCAGTAAATAACACAGTAATTGTTCACCCAGTTCAGTGTCAACAACACTTACATCTGGGGCTACCAAGCCAGGGAGGAATTTCACTATCAGTAGAATTAATTCAGAGCTAAACTCCCTCGTTTACAACTCCTCACTTAAAACCTACCCAATGACACTTCAGCCTAGAGACCTCTAGACCTGAGTATACCCACTCACTCCCCCTCAATCACCTCAGTGATATCATTACAGAAGAAATATGAAGATACCCTTCAAACACACCTTGATCTTGCTTCACAGCTTTGATCAAGGGACACACACTCTTGCTTAACAGCTTTGAGTGACACAATGAACACACCTGTTCATACACACTAAACCAATGCAATTGTACAGCAGACAATTGCTTGGCACACAAGTCCTAAGACATACGTGAAGAACCAAACTTCTTCACTCACATAATACACATGAAGAACCAACCTTCTTCACTCACAAGACACTCTCTATGATCTCTCACTAGAAGTTCTGCCCATTAGGAATGATCCTTCTGCTATTTATAGTAGCAGTCTTGCTTTGGGGCTTGATAGAGAATTTAGGTTTACCCAAGATAAACCTCTCTTCATGAAGCTGCGCCTTTCCAATTAGGTCAGGGGTCTTATATGCCCTGCCTGGCATGTAGCCTAACATAACTATGCTTCCTAGAAAGTTTCCTGAAGTATAGCCTAAGCTAATAACAAAAAAACTAACTCTACGCCCCCTGATGTCATACGCTCTATGTTATAACATTCAGCTTCACTTACTCTCAGCTCTCCCTACAGAACACTCTTCATGTATGTCATACCATCAGTCATGACATTCATATACATTATAATGTTTTTCCATAAAATGCAGCCAATTAAAAGCACTTACAAACTCCCCCTTTGGCAAATTTTTGGCTAAAGCACCCTGTTATCACATCAGAGTTTACAAGCAGCAGAAGTCTAACATATAACCTATTATACAGGTAAGCTACTAACACATTATTAGAGTTGTCTATACTAACATAGTTAGTCCTCAGCTTCTCAGGATCAACCTGTCACACATAACCATCTGTTAGTCAGCACTACAGATGTCACAGAATTTTGAGTAACATTCTGAGTTACTCCCCCTCAACTAATGCATACTACATTAGTTGGGCACAACCTGCATAGCTTGCAGTCACATAAAACTCATCTAGCCTTTTCTGGATGTCATGACATTCAGGATAACATCCTGAGTCACATTACTTCCACAACATTAGATTCTACAGATGTCACACTCTTCTGTGGACCATCCTGTGCTACTCCCCCTGAAGAGATGCACAACATATTCTGCAAACAACCTGCAGACACACACACTCCTAAGCAGCAGCTAGAAGTTCACACACTTCATACATTCTTACAGAAGTTAGGAATTCACACAATACTAACAGCACTAGCAGCTGTTATCACACATGCACACTAGCAGCTCAATAAGTTCTTCACACTTGCAGCAACACCTGTATCACACTTGCAACACACTTGTAGCCGCAATTGGTTATTCAACCAAGTCTTCCACCTGTATCATCTCTAACCTTTTGTTTACCTAACACTCTCTCCCCCTTTTTATCCATAAATTAAGATCCAACTAAAATAGTATAGATCACAATGTGTAACTTGACATATGTTTGGGGTACATTACAAAAACTGCTCATGAAGAGCATCACAAATTAATATGCTGTTAAAAAAACACATCAACGGCACACCATCAGCTCAGCAACCTTTAGCATGAGCCACAACAGCAGTCTATCATCCCATCATTCTTCCTCCTCAGAACTGGAACTTGTCTCCTTAGATTCTTCATTATCCTCTTCTTCTTCTTCTTCAGTGGCTTCCTCTGAACTGGCAGCAGCTTCTTCTGAGGCAGCTTCCTGACCATCATCCTTCCCTGAACCCTCATCATTGTCATTAACTTCAGAGTCTTTATCTTTCTCAAGAGATCTGATTAGTTTCTCAAGATTCTTCTTCCTTGTATCCAATTCCTTGCAGGTTTCTTTGAGCATTTCAATCACCTCAGCTTTTCTGGTCTTGGGACTCCCTTTGGCTTTCTCAGTGGATGTCAGAGCAATGTCTGGAACATGCGTTCCTTGAAACAGCTTATGATGGAAGGACAATGAGCTTTCTCTCTTGCTTGCAGCATCACTTTCCTTGAGAATGTTGGGATACTAATTCAATATAATGCCACAGATGAGTGAAGGAAATGCAGTGGGGCCTTTGACATTATAGCTGCCTGCATGCTTCATAGTCTGATCAAAAATATATGTCCCAAAATCAAAGGTGGCCTTGGTGTTAGAACACAGATTGGTTCTTAATAATATCTCTATGTTTTGATGATAACTATTATGAAATTTTGTAATTAAGAATTATATACTCTAAAATTTGCTTGAGAGTTTTTACTGCAGATAGTAAAGGAATTAACACTCCAGAAGCAAATCAGAATTGAACATAAGAAATTTGCTAGACTCTGAAGCGCCAGATGCATCCATTAGAAGATTCTGATTGCTGCCAACAGAAGATCCTGAGCGTAGCCTCCAGAAGATTCTGAAGCAGAAGCTCCAGAAGAATCTGAAGCAAGTCAGAAGCATCTGAACCAAAGAAGAATTATGTATGAAGAGTTTTCAAAGCATAGTTACTACAAAAGATTCTGAAAGTACTAAAGCTGCCAGTACTGAGGATCTGACTCAAATATGCTCTGATCTTAAACACGCTAAAAGCACATCTGCTGCAGAAGATTCTGATTCAGCAAAAATCTGATCAACATCAGAAGGCTCTGATCAAATTAGACTCTGATGAAATTTTCTGAAAATTGAAGAAGAATTATTCAAAGATTATATCCGTTGGAATGATCCAAACGACTATTTCCTTATTTATGCTAGACACAAGAACACGGACAAAAAGGATTTTTCTGTGCTTTCTTCTTCTAGGAAAGGTCACTTGATGTGAAGACAAAAAGGCTCAGACCTTTTGGACACTCTTCTCAACGTGAAGCTCTCCTTGGATCAGCTGCCTATAAAAGCAAGTCTTCACCCAACTTCTTTAGTTGACGTTTTATCCAAAAGAATTCAATATTCAAAGCTCTCATACTATTCATATTCTTTCAAGAATTAATTTCTTTGTTCTTAATATTTAAGTGAAAAATCACAGTTGTGATAAAGCTTTCTAGAAGCAATTTTAAACACTTGTATTTGTATTACATTTGATTGTAAACCTTAAGTAGATCCAGTTAGGATCAGTAGTTCTTGAGAAGACTTTGAACAGTTGTTATTAGTGCTTACTATTGTAATCAGTTGATTAAATAGTGGATTAAGTCCTTGATTGAGAAAGGCAAATCACTCTAGGAAGGGTGGACTGGAGTAGTTGAGTTCAACGAACCAGGATAAAAATACTTGAGTTTTTATTTCTAAGTTTTAATCTTCATACTTATTCAACCCCCCCCCCCCCCCCTTCTAAGTATTTTCTCACCTTCAGTTGGCATCAGAGCTCCGGTTCTGTGTGTGCTACCACTTAACAGTGACAGTAAAGATCCAGTGAGAAAAACTTTGATATATATTTGGTTGTTACTATGGCTGATAATACAATGTCTAACACTAACAACAAATATGAAGAAAGGGACAGAATCAGCACCAAACCCCCTATGTTTGATGGGGAGAAATTTGATTATTGGAAAGACAGGATTGAAAGTTTTTTCCTTGGATATGATGCTGATTTATAGGATCTGGTCATGGATGGATATGTTCATCCCACTGATGGGAATGGCAAGAAAATAGAGAGAAAATCTATGACAGATGCTCAGAAGAAGAAATTTAGAAATCACCACAAGGCCAGAACAATATTGTTGAATGCAATATCTCACACTGAGCATGAAAAATTACAAATAGGGAAACTGCATTTGACATGTTTGAATCCTTAAAAATGACTTATGAGGGAAACTCTCAAGTCAAGAAAACAAAGGCTCTGGCTCTGATCCAGAAGTATGAAGCCTTCAAGATGGAAGACTCTGAATCTGTTGAAGCTATGTTCTCCAGATTTCAAATACTTACAGCTGGACTAAAGGTTCTGGATAAAGGATACTCTACTGCTGATCATGTGAAAAAGATCATCAGAAGCTTACCTACCAGATGGAGACCTATGGTGACAGCGCTGAAAATGGCTAAAGATCTGAACAAGATCTGCTTGGAGGAACTAATCAGTTCACTAAGAAGTCATGAAATTGAACTTGAGGAAGATGAACCTCAAAAGAAAGGTAAATTTGTTGCTTTAAAATCTAATAAATCTGCTAAAGCATTGCAGGTAATAGAGGAAAGCTCTGAAGAATCCTCATCTGAAGATGAAGATGAACTATCCATGTTATCCAGAAGAATAAATAAACTCTGGAAGCATAAAGGAAAGAAGTTCAGAAACTTCAGGAAGCCTGACCAAAGAAAAGAATCTTATGGACACAGAAGATCTGGCAAAAAGGAGGTTGTCTGTTATGAATGTAAAGAACCTGGACATTACAAAAATGAATGTCCAAAGGTGCTGAAACAAAAGCCTAAAAGAAATTTTAATAAGAAGAAAAAGGTTCTAATGGCCACCTGGGATGATTTAGATACATCTGAATCTGAATCTGAGTCAGAAGAGGAATGTGCCAATGTAGCTTTGATGGCAGATATAGAAGATCAGGAGGAAGGAACTTCAGGATCTGAATCTGACTCTTAATCTGACTCTGACGCTGAAGAGGTAATGTCCAAACTCACTAAAGAAGAACTTATCAAAGTGTTATCAGAAGTTCTGAAAAGCTATAACAATATTAAGCTCAAATACAAGAAGCGTCAAAGCAATCTTGTATCTGAGAATAATATTCTCAAATCAGAAGTAGCTGAGCTAAATGAAAAGAACTTAAAATTGAAAAATGATTCTGAATTAGCTCAACAAAACTCTGATTTTGAAACTGAATCTGAATGCAAAAATATTTTGGAAAAATATGATTATAGCTTTCAGAAGTTTCTTGCTAAAAGCATAGACAGAAGCAAAATGGCTTCTATGATCTATGGAGTTAGCAGAAATAACAGAAAAGGAATTGGATATGAATCCTCCTCTGGAAAGGAATTAAATCCAAAACCTGTTGATAAAATTATCATCAAGAAAACTCCTTTATATTCCCACTTTAAATTTGGTCACTTTAATGATATTGAACAAACACACTCTGAAAAGAATATTCATGTGTTTAAATCTAAGGCTAGTCACAATAAACCTTATGTTGAAAAACAGAAGTTTAGACAAACCTTCAGAACAACTAACCCTAAAGGACCCAAGAAGATCTGGGTACCTAAAAGTAAAATAATTCCTGTTGCAGATGTTCTTAGCAGCAAGGTCAGGATGCCAATCATGGTACCTGGACTCTGGATGCTCACGACACATGACAGGAGAAAGGTCTATGTTCCAAAGCCTGGAGCTTAGATCTGGAGGTAATGTGAAATTTGGAGGGAACCAGAAGGGCAAGATCATTGGATCTGGCACCATTGGAAATGGTAAACTTCCCTCTATTACTAATGTTTTACTTGTTGAAGGGTTAAAGCATAACTTATTGTCCATAAGTCAATTAAGTGACAATAGTTATGATATTACCTTTAATCAAAAATGTTGTAAAGCATTTAGTCAAAAGGATGGCTCTATCCTATTTAGTGGTAAGAGGAAAAATAACATTTATAAAATAAATCTTTCAGAACTTAAGGTTCAGAATGTTAAATGCCTCTTGTCTGTTAATGAAGAGCAATGGGTCTGGCACAGAAGATTGGGACATATTAATATGAGACGTATATCTCAGATTAATAAACTTAATCTTGTCAGAGGACTTCCTAATCTGAAGTTCACCTCAGATGCTCTTTGTGAAGCATGCCAAAACGGGAAGTTTTCAAAATCATCTTTTAAATCAAAAAATGTTGTTTCTACTTCCAGACCACTAGAATTACTTCATATTGATTTGTTTGGACCAGTGAAAACTGCATCCATCAGAGGCAAGAAGTATGGATTAGTCATAGTTGATGACTATAGTAGATGGACATGGGTAAAGTTCTTAAAACACAAGGATGAGTCACATTCTGTGTTCTTTGACTTCTGTAAACAAGTCCAGAATGAAAAAGATTTCAAAATTATAAAAGTCATGAGTGATCATGGTGGTGAATTTGAAAATAAATATTTTGAAAAATATTTTAATGAAAATGGCATTGCTCATGATTTTTCCTGTCCTAGAACTCCACAACAAAATGGGGTTGTAGAAAGGAAAAGCAGAACTCTGCAAGAAATGGCCAAAACCATGATCAATGAGACTAATCTGGCAAAACACTTTTGGGTAGAAGCAATCAACACAGCCTGTTACATTCAGAACAGAGTTTCTGTAAGACCTCTTCTAGAGAAGACTCCATATGAACTGTGGAAGAACAGAAAGCCCAACATTTCATATTTTCATCCTTTTGGATGTATTTGCTATATGTTAAATACTAAAGAAAATCTGAACAAGTTTGATTCCAAAGCACAGAAGTGTTTCATGCTTGGATATTCTGAACGCTCTAAAGGCTACAGAGTATACAACACTGAGACACAGATTGTGGAAGAATCTATTCATGTTAGATTTGATGATAAGCTTGGCAATAAAAAGCCAAAGCAGTTTGAAAACTCTGCAGATAGAGAAGTAGTCTTCACAGACTCTGAAGGCCCAGAGGCAGACAAAGCTCAAGTGAAGGAACCAGAAGCAACGCCAGATGCTATTCCTTTAACTTCTCAGATGAAAAATTTAAACATTTCTGAAGAATCAACTATTAGAGGATCATCTTCCAGAATCAAAGCTTCTCATCCAGAGAATGTTATTATTGGAAAGAAGGATGATCCCATCAGAACAAGATCCTTTCTAAGATCATCTGAAGCATCATTATTGGGACTGGTGTCAGAAATTGAACCATCTTCTATAGATGAAGCTCTGCAAGACAATGATTGGATTATTGCCATGCAAGAAGAGTTAAATAAATTCACCAGAAATGATGTGTGGGATTTAGTTCAAAGACCACAAGGACTCAATATAATTGGAACTAAATGGGTCTTCAGAAATAAGCTCAATGAGAAAGGAGAAGTTGAAATAAATAAGGCAAGGCTTGTTGCTCAAGGGTACAGTCAATAAGAAGGTATTGATTACACTGACACTTATGCTCCAATGGCAAGGTTAGAATCTATACGCCTTCTTATTTCATTTGCTGCACAAAATAACATCACTCTGTATCAGATGGATGTTAAAAGTGCCTTTCTAAATGGTATTATAGAAGAAGAAGTTTATGTCCACCAGCCTCCTGGTTTTGAGAGTGAAAAATTTCCAGATCATGTTTTCAAACTAAAGAAATCTCTGTATGGTTTAAAACAAGCTCCCAGAGCTTGGTATGAGAGATTGAGCAATTTTCTTCTGGAGAAAAATTTCATCAGAGGCAAAGTGGACACAACACTCTTTTGTAAATCATTTAAGAAAGATCTTCTAATTTGTCAAATTTATGTGGATGATATAATATTTGGATCTACCAATACTATGCTGAGAAAGGAGTTTGCTCAATGTATGCAGGCATAATTTGAAATGAGCATGATGGGAGAACTGAGATTCTTTCTAGGAATTCAAGTCAATCAAACTCCAGAGTGCACTTACATACATCAGACCAAATATGTTAAAGAACTTCTGAAGAAATTTAACATGACTGATAGTAAGCTGGAAAAGACTCCTATGCATCCAACTAGCTCACTTGGCAAGGAAGAGGTAAGTAAGAAAGTAGATCAGAAACTCTACAGAGGTATGATAGGATCTCTTCTTTATTTAACTGCTTCTAGACCTGACATATTGTTCAGTGTATGCTTGTGTGCTAGATTCCAATCAGATCCTAGAGAATCACACTTGACAGCTATCAAGAGGATTCTAAGGTATCTGAAAGGTACTTCTAATGTGGGTTTGTGTTACAGAAAATCTGATGATTTCAAATTAGTTGGATTCTGTGATGCTGACTACGCTGGAGACAGAGTGGAAAGGAAAAGTACTTCTGGAAGTTGTCAATTTCTAGGAAGAAATCTAATCTCTTGGTACAGCAAGAAGCAACCCACAATTGCACTTTCAACAACAGAGGAAGAATATATTGCTGCTGCTGGATGTAGCACGCAGATGCTCTGGATGAAAAGTCAGCTAGAAGATTATCAGATATTTGAAAGTAACATTTCTATCTTCTGTGATAATACTTCTACTATATGTTTATCTAAAAACCCCATTTTACACTCTAAGGCAAAACATATAGAAATTAAGCATCATTTCATCAGAGACTATGTTCATAAGGGAATCATAAATTTAGCCTTTATTGATACAAATCATCAATGGGCAGATATTTTTACAAAACCCCTTGTTGAAGATAGATTCAAATTTATTCTGAAAAATATTGGTATGGATTTTTGTCCAGAATAATATTTGTCAGAAGCAAATTTTACAGATGCAAAAATGCCCTCTAAAGTATTTCTTCTGATTTCTTATTCATGTTCTTTAATTATTTTCTTGTGAAACTCTGAACTAACAATCCTCAGAGGATCTAAACGTTGGTTAACGTTTCATTTCTCAAGAGAATTCAAAAACACATGCAAGCAAACACCTGTCACTCCAAATCTGCAAAGGTGGCGTGTACACTACTGAAGAGACGTTTGAGGTGAAGTTTGAATAGTGAAATTCTTGATTTTCCCCCCAAATTGTCAGAATAAATAAATGCTTGAAATGATTTTTATTCTTTTCATTAAATGCTTTGTTTAAACGTGCCTTCTTCTGACTGTTTGTATGCCTAAGTGTTTAGTATAAATATATCATTTCTCTTCGTTTTCACACTTTTTACATCTCAAACCTTTTATGCATTTCTGTCTTCTCTTCTCTCTTCACAAAAACCCTAAGTGTTTGACAAACTCATCTTCAATGACAACTTCATCATCAACTGCTGCACAATTTCAATCAATCATGGCTGCAGTTACTTCTGCTAATATGGGCGTCACTCCTTATACACCACCAAAAAGAACATTTCTAACACCTGTTGAAAAGCTGGAGGTTCTATGTGCATCAATGGTGGAATTTGATTCACTGGCTGAGAATGGTTTTGAATTTTGCTCCATTATAGGTGCTCAAGGATGGGTGAAATATTTTGATAGACTTTTTGGACCAGTTTACCCCCTTCTTGTGAAAGAATTCTGGATCCATGCTTATGTATACCCTAAGTTCATTTTATCTTCTGTTCTGGGCAAAGAGATAATCATAACAGAAGATCTGATTAGAAAACTCATTGGATATGAGGAAACAGATGGAGTATCACACTTGCCAGCTGGGCGTGTAGATATGGATGAAGTATATGAGGAAGTGATGACTACTGGACAAGCTTCTAATAAGTTCAAAGATCTGAAGCCTGACTACAAGATCTGGGCTAAGATTTTCATGGGATGCATTCATCACAGAAAGTCAACAAACTCTCCAGACTATGTCAATAATGAACAGCTCTACTTTATGTATTGCTTAAGTCAGAGCACCAAGGTAGATCTTCCATATATTCTGTTTATGCATCTATGGAATCATATAAATGCTTCTAGAGAATATGTGAAAGAAAAAGGTCAGAAGATCAGAACTTGGATTCCTTTTGGAAGGTTAATCTCAGATCTTCTAACAGAAAATGGACTTGTAACTGCTCTGTATGCTGCTGGAGTCACCGAAGAATTGGAATTCATTCTTGGAAAGCCTCTGAATGCCAAAAGTCTTCAGAGACTAAAAATAGTAGAAGAACTCACAACAGCACCCAAGAAGCTGAAGATTTCTGAACTGAGTCAGAAGAGAACTCCTGTAGATGACTACCCTTTGTTCTATGCTGAAGAACCAAGGGAAATTATAGTAAGATATATTGATGATTGCAAGGCAGAAGGAAAGCCTATTCCTGCAGATATTATAAAGAGAGCAAGGCAACCATTGCCTGTTGTAGTAGAAGAAACACCAAGAAAGAGGACTCAATCAGAAGCAGAAACTGCACCTGTTCAGAAGAAGCCCAAGATTGCTGAGAAGCCACAGAAGCTGCTAAAGAGGAAAGAATCTGGAGACACTCCTTCTGTTCCTGCTAAACGCATCAAAATTAAAGGTACTAAATCTTTTGTATCTTCTGCAAATCCTATTGTTATAAATGAATCAACTGTTAAGTCTATTCCAAAACCACCTTCTACACAAAATCAATCTGTTACTGCTCCACCTCATGTTTCTACTCCATCTCCACAAAAATCTTCTAATCCAATTTCTATGTCACCTGTAAAACAATCCTCTGTACCAAAACCAACAACAACAAAACCACAAACTCAGACTCCACAAATACCAACAAAACCATTTGCACCACAAAAACCACAATCAGAACAACAACCAGAAAAACCATCTGAACAACTCAAAGAAAAGCCATCTGAACAACAACAACAACCACAAGAAAAACAACCAGAAAAACAATCTGAACCTCAACAAGAAAAAGACTCTGAACATCAAAAACAAAAACCATCTGAACCTCAAACACAACCACAATCACAAAATCCACCATCCAACACATCTGAACCCATTGCATCTGTTCCAGTTACCTCTGAACCAATAAAAATTTCATCTGATCCACCTACATCAGAACCACCTTCATCTGAACCTCCCTCAAAACCCTCTGAAAATCCATCAGAATCAACCTACCCATCTGGAACCAACATCCCTGAGACAGAAGTTCTTGATGTTACACCACTCAAAACTGTCTTTCAAGTGTCCTCTACTTCTTGCACACCAACCACATCATCCAATTCCTCAGAATCTGACATTCACCCAGATTTTCTGATATCCCCCTCTCACAGAGATTCTGAGGTAAACCAACCAGAACCCCCTGTTTCTTCTAAAGTTCTTATTCCAGATCCTACTCCCACACCTACACCATCATCTGAAATCCTCATTCCAAATCCTATCCCAACACCTACACCAAGACCATCTGTACCTTTTGCCTCGTGCGTACAATTTTAATCTTATCTTCACAACCTTTCCTATGGTTTCAAACTCAAAGACTTCTATGACAGAGTTGAACCATCTGACCCTATCATTCCTTTAAAACCCAAACTTACAATCACTCTATCATATGTGCTTCTAACCTATATTCAATCAATGTTAGAAGTAGGTTCATTAGCTACAATATCATACTCTGCAAAATCTGCAAAAGTTGTTTCTTCAGCTAAACATGTTTCCTCTGATAAACCTGCTGCTTCTGATAAACCTGCAACATCTGCTTTCCAACCTTACTCTAATAAACCCTTTGATGTGGTTTCCTATCACACCCAAGCAAAACCAAATCTGTTGAATGCCTTAAACAGATCAAAACCTGCCAAATCCCCTGAAATTCCTTTCATACCATACTACCCTCCTCCTATGATCTCCATTCACAAATCCATATTTCCACCTACTCCCCAACCAAAGTCAATTACCTTGGAGACTCTGTTACATCCCAAACCTAGACTTAATGTTGATCATTTATTTAAATCTTTTTTGCAAGAAATACATATGTATTTAGGTACTGTACAGAGGAAGTGTTCAGCGACAATGGATGCACAAGAATCTGATGTCATCTGGAATGGCTTCATCAACAGATTCAACATTGTAGCATCAAATCTGAAGAACATATGTTCTGATGATGCGAAGCTCAGATTTGTTGAAGCTGCAAGAAGTCTGTTCTGGACTGTCAAGAGATCTGGACCATTACTTCTTACAGATGCTCCTCCATCATCAGAAGAGAATGCTGAATCTACATCTGAAGATTAAAGGTGAGATAATACTTAGAAGGGGGGTTGAATAAGTATGAAAGATTAAAACTTAGAAATAAAAACACAATTATTTTTATCCTGGTTCGTTGAACTCAACTACTCCAGTCCACCCTTCCTAGAGTGATTTGCCTTTCTCAACAAGGACTTAATCCACTATTTAATCAAACAGATTACAATAGTAACACCTAAGAACAACTGATCTTAGTCTTCTCAAGAGCTACTGATTCCAACTGAATCCTCTTAAGGAAAATCTTTACAACCAATGTAAATCAAATACAAGAGTATGAATGCTTCTAAAAAGCTTTTATCACAATAGTGATTTTTCTTTTAAGTTTAAATACAAATAATTCTAAGAAGAATATGAAAGAATGAGAGCTTTGAATAATATGATTTCTTTTCAGCAAATTGTGTGACTGAGGAATTTGGTGGAGTCTTCCTTTTATAGGCAGCTGATCCAAGGAAGCTGAGCGTTGAGAAGAGAGTCCCAAAAAGTTCTGAGCCTTTTTGTCTTCACATTAAGTGACCTTTCCTAGAAGTAGAAAGCACAGAAAAATCCTTTTTGTCTGTGTTCTTGTGTCTAGCACAAATGAGGAAAGAGACGTTTGATTTACTCCAACGGATATATTCTTTGAATATTTCTTCTTCAGTTTTCAGCAAGTTCATCAGAATCTGATTGAGTCAGAGTCTTCTAATGATGTACAGAACTTTGTTGTATCAGAGTTTTCTGCAGCATGTGTTCTTTCAGCGTGTTGATCATCAGAGCATATTTGTCACAGAACTTCAGTACTTGGCAGCTTTAGTACTTTCATAAACTTCTGTAGAAACTATGCTTTGAGAAACTCTTCATACAATATTCTTCTTAGCTTCAGATGCTTCTGACTAGCTTCAGATGCTTCTGCTTCAGAATCTTCTGGAGCTTCTTGCTTCAGATCCTTCTGGAGACTACGCTCAGGATCTTCTGTAAACAGCAATCAGAATCTTCTAATGAATGCATCTGGCGCTTCAGAGTCAAGATAACTTCTTGTATACAATTCAGATTTGCTTCTAGAGAGTTAATTTCATTTCAATCTGCAGTAAAACTCTCAAACAAATTTTAGAGTGTATAATTCTTAAATATAAAATTTCCTAATAGTTATCATCAAAACAAAGAGATATTATTAAGAACCAATATGTGTTCTAACAATCTCCCCCTTTTTGATGATGACAAAAAGTATCAGAAATTTTGTTTAACTGAACATAATAGAATTATAACTCCCCCTGAGATGATGAATCCCCCCCTGAGTTAAATACAAATAAGGAATAGAAACTTCCCTTTTGTCTTGAGTAATCTTCAGAGTTAGATCTTGTTTGTTCTTATAACATTTGAAGGTCAGAATGTGTTGCAGATATAAGATTCAGAGTTTGATAATAGACAAATGATCTGAGAGACTCAGAGTTTCTTTTATAGAATGTACTTATCAAATGTTCTGAAATAGTCAGATTAAATGTTAGATAGAATAGATATGTCTGAAGTTTCATTCTGGTGAAGTTATATTAAACAGTTCAGATCTATATTTTCTCCCCCTTTTTTGTCATAAGCAAAAAGTAAAAAACTTTAAAAAGACAAATAAAAGGAAACAGTAAATAAGATAAATCCATGGATAAAACTTTGATTCATTCATTAGATCAGATCAAGAGTACATAGGCAAACATCAAAAGATATAGCAATAAAGTACAGATGCAAACAACAGATGCAAAAACATTAGAATGAAAAAAAATCTAAGAGTGTTTGGACAAAAGCATCTTCAATAGATCTGTAATCTCAGAGGATGATTGCTCTTGCTTGGACATCCACTTAGTCATAGTTTCATTCTTTTCATCTTGCTTTGACATCCATTCTGTCATATCCTCAGACTTCTTATCCTGCTTAGCCATCCAGGATTTGATCTCTGACTGTCCAGCTTCCAGAGCAGCAATCTTATCTTCAAAATCTGGATGTTCTTTCTTTATCTCAGATGAAGAATTATGATGAGGTTTTGTAGCCTTAACAGAGTTCATTTCCATTGGTTTTGTAGATTCTGAAGAAGGGTCTACCAGAGTCATAGCCAATGCATTATCAGTAGATTCTGTTGATGGTGGAGGAGCATCTAAACGAAGCAGAGGTTCAGATTTGTTGATAGTCCAGAATAGAGTCCTTGCAGCCTCAGCAAATCTGAGCTGTGCATCATCAGAACAGACGTTCTTCAGATTTGAAGCTACAGAATTGAATCTGTTTATGAATCCATTCCAGATGATGTCAGATTCTGTGGCATCCATTGTTGTTGAGCATTTCTTCTGAACAGTACCTAAATACATTTGTATTTCTTGCAAAAATGTTTGAAATAAATGATCAACATTAAGTCTGGGCTTTGGACGTAACAAAGTTACCAGAGTTACAGGTTTAGGTTGGGGAGTTGGTGGAAAAAGTGATTTTTGGATGGAAATCAGAGGAGGGGGATAATATGGAATGAAGGGTATCTCAGAAGCTTTTTCTTTAGATCTAATTAAAGCATTAAGCAAATGAGGTTTTGCTCTTCTGTGAGGGGTAACTACATCAAAAGGTGCATTTGAGTAGGGTTTGAAAGCAGATTTTGGTGGTTTAACAGATGCAACAGTGTTATCAGATGCAATTTGCAGAGCTGAAACAACAGCTTTATCAGATTTTGCAGAATATGATATGGTTGCTAAAGGTTCTACATCTGACATAGATTTTAAGTAATCAAGAATCACAGATGGAAGGGTCATTGTGGGTTTTGGTTTCAGAGGGTTGATGGGGTCAGAAGGTTCAACTCTGTCATAAAAATCTTTCAGTTTGAAACCATAAGACATATTATGAAAAAGAGATGATACTTTGGCACAAGATATAGAAGATGTTGGATTGGAATTGGGGATTAATAACTCAGATGATGGTGCAGGTGGAGGAATAGGATCTGGAATGGAAGCTTTTGAAGGTATGGTAGGTTCAGGTTGGTTTATCTCAGAGTATTTTTTCAGAAGGAGAGATAAGAAAATCTGGATGGATTTCTGATTCTGAGGAGTTAGAGGATGTGGTTGGGGTACAGGAGGTAGAAGATACTTGAAACACCGTTTTTAAGGGTGTGACATCAAGAACTTCTGACTCAGGGATGTGAGGTTCAGAAGTATTGGTAGGTTCTGAAGGAATGTCAGATGGTTTGGATGGTTGTTCTTAGATGGGTGAATCAGAAGGAATAGTTATTGGTTCTGATGAAACTGGAGCAGAAGTTACTTTTGTAGGTTCAGAAGTAACAGGTGCAATGGGTTCAGAAGGTGGATTATTTGATGGTGGATTGTCAGAGGCTTTTTCTGGTTGAGATTCTTTTTGTATTTCTGGTTGTTCAGATGATTGTTGTTGAACAGATTGTTGTGGTAGTTGTTCTGATGGTTGTTGTTCTGATGGTTGTGTTTGTGGAACAAACTATTTGATATGAATTTTAGGTTGAGAGGATTTTGGTACAGAAACTGTTGGTGTTGGAATTGTTTGTGTTGTAGTTTGAGTTGGAATAGGTGATTGTTTTTGTGGTGATATGGAGCCGGGAGCAGCGACAAAAGTGGTTTGTGTTGAAGGTGGTTTCGGAACAGACTTAACATTAGAATCATTAATAACAAGTTTTGCAGAAGATACAGAAGATTTAGTAACTTTTATTTTGATCCTCTTGGTAGGTACAGAAGCAGCTTCTTCAGATTCTTTTCTCTTCAAGAGCTTCTTTGGCTTCTCAGCAATCTTGACCTTCTTCTGAGCAGGTTCAGATTCTTCTACAGGCTGAGTTCTTTTCCTCTGGAGTTGTGTTTCTTCTTCTCCTGCATCTGGTAGTGGTTGTCTAGATAGATGAATCACATTAGCAGGAACAGCTTTTCCTTCCTTCTTGCATTCATCAATATACATAACCACTATATGTCTGGGCTCTTCAGCAAAGAATAAAGGAAAGTCATCTACAGGAACCCTCTTATTCAATTCAGACACATTCAGCTTCTTGGGAGCTGTTGTGAGTTCATCAACAATTTTGAGTCTCTGAAGACTTTTAGCATTCAGAGGCTTTCCCATTATAAATTCTAATTCCTCTGTAACTCCAGCAGCGTACAGAGCAGTTACCAAACCATTCTCAGTAAGAAGATCTGAGATCAACCTACCAAAGGGGATCCAAGTTCTGATCTTCTGTCCTTTCTCTTTCACATATTCTCTAGATGCATTGATATGGTTCCACATATGCATAAAAAGAATGTATGGAAGATCTACCTTGGTTCTCTGACTAAGGCAATACATGAAATAGAGTTGTTCATTATTGACATAGTTTGGAGAATTGGTTGACTTCCTATGGTGGATGCATCCCATGAAGATCTTGGCCCAGATCTTGTAGTCAGGCTTCAGATCCTTGAATTTGTTAGAAGCTTGACCAACAGTCATTACTTCTTCATATACCTCATCCATGTCCACACGCCCAGCTGGCAAGTGAGAAACACCATCTGTTTCTTCATAACCTATTAATTTTCTTATCAGATCTTCTGTGATAATAATTTCTTTTCCCAGCACAGAAGATAAGATGAACTTGGGGTAAACTGATGCATGGATCCAGAATTCTTTCACAAGGAGAGGGTAAACTGGTCCAAAGAGCCTATCAAAATACTTAACCCATCCTTGAGCTCCAATGATGGAACGAAACTCAAACCCATTTTCTGCCAGAGAATCAAACTCAACCATAGATTCACATAGAACTTCCAATTTATCAACAGGCGTTAGAAGAGTTCTTTTGGGAGGAGAATAGGGAGCAACATCCATGTTTTCTGAAGTTACAGCAGCCATAGAAGATTGGAATTGAGCAGCTGTTGAAGATGAAGTTGCCATTGAAGAATGCTTTGTCAAACGCTTAGGTATAGGGTTTTTATGCAGAGAAAAGAGGAGATGAAAACGCATGTAATTTCTGAGAGTGTGAAAAGTGTGAAAGTGAATACAAGTCAAGTATTTATACTAAAACACTTAGGCAACTCAACATTCAGAAATATGTGTCGCTTGCGCGAAAATAAGGTGCCGGCACAACAGAAGAGTCGCCACCTTTCGTTATTTATCCCTCAGAGCGGGAAAGGAAACGATCGGAAAAACCTGACGAAAAAGGGTAAGACAAGGTCATCGCAACCATTGTCTGGGTTCGGGAGTCGGTTACGCAAGGGGAAGGTATTAGCACCCCTCACGTCCGTCGTACTCGACGGGATCCACGCTTGTTAGTTTACTTGGACGGGTTGGTTTTATTCTATCTACCTATCAAGGCTGGCTGAAAAAGAAGAGAAAAATGACTCGGCAAAGCATCGCACTTTATGCCTACGTATTCTCATCAGAGAATGAGAAATCAGAGTCAACGTAGTTCGGCCTACGAAGGGTTATGGGGGAAAGTAGCTCGCCAAGACATCGCCATCTTGTGCCTACGTACTCTCAACAGGCATGAGAGATCAGAGCTCACGTAGTTCGGGAAACTACGGTTTATTTCCTGTCTTTTACGAAAGAAGTGTTTTTTATTGTGTTTGCAATTTCAATCGCACTAGAGACTATGACCTGAGAGTGAATGCGTCGCATGTCACCCAAAGGGTACCATACTAAACATCCAGACTGTGGAAAAGAAACTCTCCCACAATCCTTTCTCAGATAGCTTAAGGCTCGTAACGTACGAAAGAAATCATTCATGATTACTGTATCTTAAACTGTTTTGAGATGAGAAGAGAACAGGCCCAACTAGGAGGGAGACTATCAAGTCCTACTGTTATCATGCCATGGATTCATCCTATGGTTGAGGTTTGAACAGGGAACTCCTAGAAGTTGTCATGCATAGGTTTCAACCTAAAAGTCTATCATCAAATCCTTATCCAAGGAAATGAGAGTCCTAAGGGATCATGTCAATGATACACCACAACAGACAGAGCATCAGCTTAACAGTAAAATGCATGCAATGCAAGTGAGGGAGGAAATGTGTGTGGGGCTTCAGCCTCCACAAGCTCGTCTCGACCTCAAGCCAGTCATGAAATAACAGTGATCATACTGAAAAATAAACAACATGCTATCAAGCAATAAACAGTAAACTGCAATCATACAGATAAAAGAAATGAAAATGCCATCAGGCAAAATAAACACATGGGCAAGGGAGTTGGGCTCTACCGAATACCCGCAAGCAAAGCCACGCAATAACAATACAAGCAGAGGGAGCAACTCAACCTCTAATGCAATCATGCTCTTAGATTCTACTTATTCTAGATGGACTTAATCTAATGCAACAGACAAATCAAGCAAAACACACACTACAGAAAAGAAAACAGAAGAAAGCCTCAGCTCCTCCAGCAGCAACTCAGTCTTCATACTTCAATCATCAACTGCTTCCCAGGTATCAACCCTACAACATGAGTATCAACTCATCTTCTCCCCTTAAGCTTCAGCTTCTTGATCAACTCCACCTTCAGGCTTCACCATCTTCAGGGATCTTCAAGTATCAACTTGATCTTCATGCTCCTCAAGCTTCAGCTGGAGTGGCAGTCTTCAAGGATTCATCCTCTTCAAAGCTTCAGCTTATATCTTCAATGACTCAAATGCTCCAGCAAACAAGATTCAGTCAACAAGATGAGGTGAGGATGTTAGAGTGCTCACTGACTTCCAAAGGATGCCATTGAGGACTTAACATCAAAAGGAAAGGCTCTCTCAATGTTCTACCTCAGAGGGCAAAGTCACTAATCTCTCCAAAGGAGATAGGTGAATACCCTTAAGGGACTTTATGTCACAGAGAAGGAAGGAGGTGAACAAGACACTCCTTGTTTATTGAATGGAATTATGCTATCTAAAGCTCTACCTATGCACTTATGATCCTATAACAAAACAAACTAAAAGCTCAAACTAAACTCCACTGCAAGGTCTTCAAAGCTTCAATGATGATCCACAAGGTCTTCAACTCAATCTTCAAGGCTCACACACTCAAAGGAGAAGAAAAACAAGCACAACAATACAAACTATGCCTCTAAGCAACACACATACTAACCATACATTCAAAAATCAATTAAAAATACTAAAACACCATACAATATTCTAGTAAAATTCTAGGGGATTCTATACATACTTACCCTTAACCCATATATTCCCCATATACTAATTTGGCCTATAAACCCCAAAACAAAATTGTTGAATCTACTTATACAACCTAAAACCCTAATTTGAGCACCTAAATGTCAAACAAGCAAACTATATCAAATTTTAATCTAAAAATTGAGAATTAAATCCTATGGGGAACTATGATTCAATATCTAATCACACCAAAAAGAATGAATTAAAAAGACTAAGGGAAGGTTTTAAAATAAATTCTACAAAATGAGGTACAATATTAATCCTATTTAAAAGCTATTTAAAAGAAAAATACTCTAAAAATATTAAAAGAAAAATAAAATGGAATTTTATTTATTTATAATTTTCTAGACAAATTTATTAACCTATAGAAAAAACAAGAATTAAAAAATATCAATTTTTGAATTTTCTATGAATTTTATAAAATGCAAAGAATATAAAGGAAATGAAAAAATAAAAGAAATTAATTAAAGGGGAGGGGGGTGTGAAAAGCAGACACGCTTAGTTCTTATATGAGATGGGCCAAATCAGGGGGGTGGGAATAGAAATGATTTTCTGAAGCCCAAGTCTAACAACTAAACAAAACGGCGCGTTTTGATTAGTGGAACGCTGCGTTTAGCGCGCTTCAGACTCCCTCCATTTGCAAGTTTGAATCTGGCCCGTTGGATGAGACTATTAAGTCAATTTCTCAGAGTAATCCAAGGGCTGTGGGTCATCGTCCCCAAAGAACTTAGGGTTTCACCATGCGAGCTCCACGAAACAGCCCTCATGCCCTAATCTTCTACCTGTTCGTTCTCCTCCATTTCTTCATGAAAATCGAAAATTCCAAAGCCAAAGTTGCTCTACTACTCACCAGGAACATGATCATATGCATAGTTTCCACTGAAACATCTTGTATCATCCAAACAGAACGCGTGAAAGTTAGGGTTCCAACATGTTACACTGATATCAATCTTGATGAAACTTAATTCTAATGGTGTGATCTTGTTCCTTGTGTTACCCTCACCAATCTAAACCATAACATATCAATTAATGCTCACCACACGACTCATTCTTGAAACTGAAAGAAACTAGGGTCTGCCATGGATCCTTACACAGAGCTCTCTAATTCTCAGCACATGATCTCTTGACCTAGCCTATTCACTCTACACCTAGAAACCTCATGGAAAGCGCATAAATAATGAGATATGGGGAGAATCACCAACCTGTCAAGTTGTAATGGTGGATGTGGTTTCACTCCAATTCAGTGCTTGCAACCTTCCATGATTAACCTTTAATGGAAGATAAGAATTCTGTATGCAAAAAGATTGATGGATAATGCTTGAATCTTGTGTTTGATATCAACTTGCTTTTCTTGCAAATTCTTCAACAAAGCTTCAAATCTCCATGGATCTTCCTCTAACTCAGTATGCAAGTATTCATAAGGATCAGAAGAATGTGTTTGTGGAGAAGAAAAGAATGAAAATGGAAGAGAATGGAAGTTTGTTATGGAATTGCAAATGGAAGAATTTCACTCTTTTGCACTCTAACCTCACCAATCACCAACAATCATCACCAACCTTGACCACATTGTGATCTAACCAATATATAGAAACCAATGGAAGAGTCTAGATCCCTCTAGAAACTTTGAGAATCATTTGGAAAGTAATGGAACTTCTCATGAAATGATACATTGCATTATCTCCTTTCATGCCTTAAACCTTTCAATCTTGTGTCAAAAACTCCTTACATGAGATATTGGGATTGGATGAGTGAAAAAACAAGCTAAACCTTGCCTTATGCCAAGTTTCCCAAATTGCCTTATGATTCAAGAATGAACTTTACAAAGTAACATCCATTTTGAGACCTCAAATCAAAATTCCACTTGAACCATTGTTTTTAAAATAATGTTTGGAGTCAAAATGACATATTGGATGACCCATTTTGGATTTGTACATCTCCTAAACCAAAATTCCATTTCAACTTTTTCAACTTATAAGCCATTTTTAGGTCATTTTTACCCAATCATGAAATTCCTTGCTACAAGCTCTTTCAACAACTCATGACCTCTTTTCTAAGCTTAAAATCCCATTTTGAACAACTTTTATGTTTTGAGTTTTTTCATTTGAGGCTTGGAAATAGGAGATATGGCCTTTGCTTAAAATGACCTATAACTGCCAAATGACCAAAATACCCCTGTCTTGTTCAAACCATAAGTTGAGTTCTATAAATCCTACCAAGGACTTCTAGTACTATATAGAAAGCTAAGAAGATGATCTTCAACATTCATGTTGACCAAGGAATTATAGGAATCATCCTACTAGGGAAAAAGTTGTCTGCAAGTTGGGTGACTTTCAAGGACCCAGATTCACACACCTCAGCTGACCTGTAATTTGTCCAAACCATAACTTGAGCTCTGCAACTCCTATCAAGGACTTCTACCACTCAAATTAAATCTAAGAACAAGCTCTACAACATTCATGTTGTGGGGGAGATGAGATATCAATCACATCTTGAGCTAAAATTGCCTGGAAGATAGGGATCAAATTAGGGTTTTTCACTGACAATCCCTGGAAACCCTGACTTGAAACTTCTCAAACTCCTCATTCATGATGAGTTGGTCTAGGAATAATCTTTATAACATCTCCATACATCATTCCATGATCTCATGGCCCTTGGATTAGGTCTCACCCTTCTCAAAATCTTCAGCTGATCTAGGATTGACCCAGTCAAAACCCTAATTCTACCATTCATGGTTGAATCTTCTGAATTCTTGCACAATGACTTCTCTGGGCTTCATGATGACTATCAAGACATCTCATAGGCTTTCTCAAAGCTTCAAGTTTATTCTCAAAGTCTCAGAATCATCTGAGGAGCTCCCACAACTCTCAAGCTAAGAAGCACACAACCTTGGTTTCAACCAATTCCTCTGAGGATCTCTTGAACTTTCTGATGAAGGTATCAACCTTCAAACACTTGATGGGTAAATAAATGTTGGTCAAATTTTAGGGTGCAACAGCTGCCCCTATTCAAACGGCTTGAACCTGACTGGGTGAGGAGTGAACGACTCTCAGCCAATCACGGTGCGAGACGGTTGAATACCGGTAAACCTGAAAATTTGCCAACTGCACGAGCACACGATACTCTGCGGGGAACAAATCTTCGAATACTGCGATACTAGCTGCACGGCAACTAGCTGGAGAAATACTGATCTGACATCGCCGTCAGTTATCCACATTAAAGTCTTCTGATATTGTCATCCAACAACCAAAACACCCAACATCGTCACTGGAAGACTAAACCACCTGACATCGCCGTCGAACAATCAAAATACCCCGCCTCGCCGCTGGAGACCTAAATCTGACATCGTCGTCGGACAATCAAAATACCCCGCATCGCCGCTGGAGAACTAAATCTGACATCGCCGTCATAAGCAAAACACCCTGCATCGCCGCTGGAGAACTAAATCTGACATCGCCGTCATAAGCAAAACACCCACCATCGCCGCTGGAGAACTAAAGAATCTGAGAACCACCCAACATCGCCGCTTGAAAAACGGAGGATCTGACAAACACCCAACATCGCCGCTGGAAGACTAGATCAACTTGACATACCCAACATCGCCGCTGGAAAGCTGAATCTGACATCGCCGTCGGACACAAACATCGCTCTGAGAGACACTCGACGTCGCCGTCGTACAAACATCATCTCTGCTGGGGATTTAAAGAGTCTGACATCGTCGTCGAACATAATCCTCCAACATCGCCGCCGGAAACCAACATAATCTGACCTCGCCGTCAAAACAAACCTAATCTGACCCCGCCGTCAAACAAATATCCAACCTCGCCGTCGAACACAAACCTGATCTGACCTCGCCGTCAAACAAACATTCAACCTCGCCGCCAAACAAATATCCAACCTCGCCGTCGAACAAATATCCAACCTCGCCGTCGAACACAAACCTGATCTTACCTCGCCGTCAAACAAACATTCAACCTCGGGATTATATGAAACCCTGGCCCCTGGCCACTTCTAGCTTCAGCTAGAAAAGATTTTCAAGTACTTCTGAAGATAAGCATCCTTGGCCTTCAAGGATGGCAACTCTGCAGGAGGTATCTTCAACTTCAGTCTGAAGAAATGGTCCTTGGCCCTCAAGGGTACATGGATCTGCCTTCAGGCAACTCCACCTCTGCTATAGAGTATCCGTGACTTCAGTCAGGGATATACTTCGGCCTTCAGTCCGAAAGAATGAATCCTAGGTCATTCATGACCTTGGGGATAACCTTGCCTTCAGGCACCCTCGCTTCAGTTTGGGAAATCTATGACCTCAGTCAGAGAAATGGTATCCTGAGCCATTCATGACTCTACGGGGATTCAAACACTTTGCCTTTAGGCAAACTCCGCTTCAGCTGGAGAAACATCTTCGACTTCAGTCAGAAGAAATATCATTCACTTGATCGCAATCAATCATCACCTCAGGATAACTGACTTGGTCTTCAGGCCAACACAGATCACCCTGAATACAAAAGCTGCATCCACAAACTCTTGAACTTTGTCTTCAGACAAGCGCTGATTCATCAGCACGGAAACCTGAATCCACAGGAACATTCTGATACCGCCTTCAGGCGCTTACGAAGTCAACCCTTAGATTAGACATCGCTGTTGGAGCAAACATATCATGCTGCTAAGGACTTCAAGAATCATCTTGAACACACAAATCCATCGGGCACCTTCAAGAATCATCCTGAACTGATAACCTTTCTGGAGACTTCATTCTGCTAGGGATCCCTGGAATCTTCCTGGGCAACTCTTGCTGGGGACGCCACTGGGGAGTTCCAGAATCATCCTAAGCAAACAACTCGGAAAATTGCGCTGAGGTCTTAAGAATCATCTTAAGCAAACGGCCCTGCTGAGGAACTCAAGAACCGTTTTGAACTGCAGACTTCGCTGGGGATCTCAAAAATTATCTTGAGCGAGCGACTGTGGGGATTACACCGGGGTCTTAAGAATCATCCTAAGAAAGTGACCTCGTTGGGGAGAATGTCAGGAATCATCCTGAGCAACCGGTCCTTTGGTGGAACACCTGTAAAACAAGAATGATAATAACCTAGATCATGCTTATGATGCATATGCTTCGGCGCCATGCCCCCCACGGTGGAATGCTATGCGTTTATGCTAAATGCTATGCAATCACGCACAATGCTATGCAATCATGCAATATGATGCGATCCCATTAGCAAAATAAATGCCGAGGGGAAATCCTCCTGTCAAGGAGAGAGAACTACTCAGATGGAGGAATCATCCTGCTGAGGCGAACATGGACATGCCAATATCAATTGGACTCCGTCTGGGGAAATGATCTTCGGCTGACTGCTGCAGGGAAAACAACTTCAGTTGACTGCTGCAGGGGAACGAAGCTCCACGAGAACCTGGACCTGCTGAGAGAAAGTGATATCAATCGCGAGAATAAACTGCGTGGCCGTCTCGGCTACTCTTCTGGGGATGATAACTCTGTGGGGAAACAACTTCAGCTGCTCAACACTCCACTGGGGAAAAACCAATCATGATCTGATCACCTTCCAAGGATTCGGCTCTCTTGGATATTTGCAAACTCGGCTGAGGAAGGAGAAACCATTCTGCTTCACTGGAAAGAGTACAACTCTGGGGAAAATACAGCACCAACTGTTTAATACTCTGCTAGGGAAAATCCACTCATGGTCCCAACTGCTTCCAAGGATTTGGCTTTTTCGTGGACTCAACCGGGGAGAGAAATCATTCTACTTCACTGGAGAGTACGACTTTGATGAGGAATTTCAATTTCGCTGGGGGAAGAAAGAATCATCTGACTTCGGGGGAGAGTACAACTCTGCAGGGGAATACAACATCAGCTGTTCCACCACTCTACTGGGGAAGAGGGAATCATCCGACTTCTGGAGAGAATGCGGCTCTGGTGGGGGAGTCTCAATTCCGCTGGAGACTTCGGTCTGGCACCATCAGTTACTGCATACTTTGGCGTATGAATAATTTCCTGTGAATCTTGCACTTGTGACCCGGTGCTGGGGGAGACACCTGCTTCGGCGACTTTACTGGGGAAAACACGAGCTTCGGCACCCGAGCATTCCTCTGAAATCTGCACTTGTGACCCGGTGCTGGGGAAAGAAGACATCGTTCTTCGGTGCTTGACTCAGTTGATGAGGTGACGTTCCTTCAGGATGCGTCTGCTTGGGGGAAGAGAATCATCTCTGCGTGGGGAGACATACCAATGCTCACCGTTCTGCATTCAGATTCTGCGGAGGAGAGACCACTGAACGCTGCTGGAGAAGGAGGGCTCGCCCCGCTTTGGGGATGCGCACGACACATCTTCTGGAAGGTGCTACACCTGCAACAACACAAACAAACAGACAAGATACCCTCCTCAAAGGGGCCTATCAAGGTTATTATCTCGTGACAATACTCAAGTAATTAATTGTTTCAACAACCAATGGGCCTAGGCCCGTAAGTTTATGTATGCGCATTTTATTAAAAACATCGGCGTTTTCATTCGCAAACAAAACAGATAAATGCTATACAGGTAAGCAGAATTGCTGAATAACAAGCATTTTATTGATGGTGAACCCCTGAATGGGCAAAAAAATGTTTTACAACAGAGGCAAGCTCCTGGAATGAGGAAGCCGCGCAAAAATAAAACATAAATATACATCGGTATATACAAATGTCGGCAACGAGGCGTAGACGAACACCATGAGTTGATCCCTCTAAGACCCACTCGACTTTGATACTTCTCCGACGCGTCGGCTTCGGAAGAGATTGATTCAGATAAACGGCCCTCAGGTCCTCCAAACCACTAAACAATGAAAGTCCACGCGGAACGCAGTCATTTGCTTATTCAAATCCCTAACTTTTGCGTGAACCGCCCTTCACGGGTTTTCAGTTCACCGGGATACCCTTTTTTGCCGAAGCCGCCCAGTGTAGGTTTTCGACTTCGCGGGTGTACATTTTTTAATATATCCCTAATTTTTGCCCGAACCTTTTATTCTGTTTCTGGTTCGCCGAGATGCCCCTTTTTTGCCTGGACTCTTTCTTTTTTGTCCAGCGGGTCTCTTTCAAGCAAAGTATTTTTTAACTGCGTCCGCATTCACCGGGGATGCAAAATCTTCACCATCCATCGTGGACAACAACAAAGCTCCTCCCGAGAAGACCTTGCTGACGACATACGGCCCTTCGTAATTCGGAGTCCACTTGCCCCGGTGATCGGAGTGTGGCGGAAGAATCTTCTTCAGGACGAGATCACCCGTCTGAAAGCTTCTAGGACGCACCTTCTTATCATAAGCTTTATTCATTCGGCTTTGGTACAGACGACCAAATGCAATCGATGCTAACCTCTTCTCGTCCATCAGGCTGAGTTGGTTCAAGCGATTCGTAATTCATTCTGCCTCGTCGAGTTTCACATCAACCAAAACCCGCAAAGAAGGAATCTCCACTTCTAACGGTAGGACAGCTTCCATACCGTACACCAAGGAGAAAGGAGTTGCCCCAGTTGACGTACACACCGTCGTACGATAACCGTGCAAGGCAAACGGCAGCATCTCGTGCCAATCTTTGTACGTCACAACCATCTTTTGAACAATCTTCTTGATGTTCTTGTTGGCGGCTTCGACGGCGCCATTCATCTTCGGCCGGTAAGGAGATGAGTTGTGGTGTTCAATCTTGAAGCTCTGGCACAGCTCCTTCATCATCTTGTTATTCAAATTCGAACCATTATCAGTAATGATCCGCTCGGGAATCCCATAGCGACAGATGATGTCCCTCTTTTATGAATTTAGCTACCACTTGCTTGGTCACATTAGCGTACGAGGCTGCCTCCACCCATTTGGTGAAGTAGTCGATAGCTACCAGTATGAAACGATGACCATTGGACGCGGTGGGCTCGATCTTGCCTATCATGTCGATGCCCCACATGGAGAACGGCCAAGGGGAGGACATGACATTTAATGGGCACGGCGACACATGAACTTTATCAGCATAAATCTGGCATTTATGACATTTCTTCGCGAATCTGAAGCAATCCGACTCCATAGTCAGCCAGTAATACCCTGCTCTCAGGATCTTTCTCGTCATGGCATGCCCTCCGGCGTGCGTACCAAATGTGCCCTCATGGACTTCTTCCATGAGCATACTTGCCTCTTTCTCATCTACACATCTGAGTAGCACGAGATCATGGTTTCTCTTATACAACACTCCATCAGGATTGAGATAAAAGTTTCCAGACAGCCTCCTCAGAGTCTTCTTATCCTGGGTTGACGCACCCGCAGGATACTCCTTAGTCATAAGGAAGGTCTGGATATCGTGGAACCATGGCTTGCCGTCAGCGGCATCCTCGATTGCAAAGACAAATGTCGGTCTATCAAGACACGAAAGTACAATTCTTGGAGCCTCATTCCAATAATTGACTTTATACATTGAAGCCAACGTGGCTAAGGCATCAGCCATCTGATTTTCAGCCCTGGGTACATGATGGAGTTCCACTCGATCGAAGAAAGGAAGCAGCCTCCTGGCATAATTCATGTACGGCACCAAATTTGCTTGACGAGTTTCCCACTCCCCTTTAATCTGATTGATTACAAGCGCTGAGTCACCATATACGTCTAGATTCTTGATTCTCAAATCAATTGCCTCTTCTAGACCCATAATATATGCTTCATACTCTGCTTCATTGTTGGTAACTGGAAACGTCAGTCTCGCAGTAAACGGGATGTGCGATCCGTGAGGAGTCGTGATGATAGCCCCGATACCACTTCCATAGGAATTAACCGCTCCATCGAATATCAACTTCCATTGAGACTTCCTATCTGGCCCTTCATCGGGCAATGACTCATCGCAATCCTTTGCTTTGAGAAACATAATATCCTCGTCAGGGAATTCGAACTTCATTGGCTGGTAGTCTTCGATTGGCTGTTCGGCAAGGTAATCAGACAATACGCTTCCCTTAATGGCTTTCTGGGAGACATACTGAATATCATATTCCGTTAACACCATTTGCCATCTGGCAATCCTTCCTGAAAGAGCCTGCTTCTCGAAGACGTACTTGATCGGATCCATCTTCGAAATTAGCATAGTGGTGTGATTGAGCATATACTGTCGTAGACGTTTGGCGGCCCAAGCTAATGCACAACACGTCTTCTCCAGCATCGAGTATCGAGATTCACACTCAGTGAACTTTTTACTCAAATAATAAATGGCATGCTCCTTTCTGCCCGTCTCGTCGTGCTGACCGAGAACGCACCCCATACTATTCTCCAGAACCGTCAGGTACATGATTAATGGCCGTCCAGCCACTGGGGGTATCAAGATTGGAGGTTCTTGAAGATACTGCTTTATTTTGTCGAATGCCTTCTGGCAATCCTCATTCCAAGTAATCGCCTGATCTTTCTTTAAAAGCTTGAACATTGGTTCACAAGTGGCTGTGAGCTGAGAGATAAACCTTGCAATGTAGTTTATTCGGCCCAAGAAACCACGAACTTCTTTTTCTGTTTTCGGCGCTGGCATTTCTTGAATGGCTTTTATTTTCGCATGATCAACTTCAATACCCCGTTCACTAACGATAAACCCCAATAACTTTCCGGACCGCACTCCGAAAGTGCACTTGTTAGGATTCAGCCTCAGCCTGAACTTCCTAAGCCTCTCAAACAGCTTCAATAAGTTGACCAGATGCTCTTCCTCCGTTTGGGACTTTGCAATCATGTCATCAACATAGACCTCGATCTCATGATGAATCATATCATGAAACAAAGTTACCATGGCTCGCTGGTAAGTGGCCCCTGCGTTCTTCAGACCGAAGGGCATTACCTTATAGCAAAATGTTCCCCAGGGGGTGATAAACGTCGTTTTCTCCATGTCCTCCGGTGCCATCTTAATCTGATTGTAACCGGAGAAGCCATCCATGAACGAAAACACGGAAAACTGGGTTGTGTTGTCGACCAACACATCGATATGAGGCAACGGGAAATCATCCTTAGGGCTCGCCCTATTCAAATCCCGATAATCGACGCACATGCGTACCTTACCGTCCTTCTTCGGTACAGGCACTATGTTGGCGACCCACGGAGGGTAAGTGGTAACGGCTAGAAATCCTGCGTCCAACTGCTTCTGGACTTCTTCTTTGATTTTTACAGCCATATCTGGTCTCGTCCTCCTAAGCTTCTGCTTGACTGGAGGGCAATCTTCTCGCAACGGCAAACGATGAACCACGATGTCTGCGTCAAGTCCGGGCATATCTTCGTATGACCAAGCAAAGACGTCACTATACTCTCGAAGCATCTCGACCAGTCTATGCTTGACATCATTTTGCAGCGCAGCCCCTACTCTGACATTTCTGACGAGCTCTTCGGAACCCAGATTTATGATCTCAATATCCTCCTCGTGAGGCAGAATAACCTTTTCCTCTTGTCTCAACAAGCGGGCCAACTCTTCCGTAAGGTCTTCGTCTTCATCAATCTCATCCTCGGCTTGATAGATCGGGCAATCAAAGTCGTAGTGATCCGTAGAGGGTCCAGAGTCAATGTCATCTGTTATGTGGATCCTGCAATAACAAGGGTTAAGTTTAAAGCAAGAATATGCAGGTTAGCACAAACCCCGTTGCCATTTTGCTATTTTTTCGAAATAAACATAAAACAGGAATAACAGAGAACACAATATTTGAGTGCGAAGAAAACGCCTTTTATTTATTAACAAAATGCATGTACATAATCCAACAAGGCCCTGACAATAAAACCGCTATGCCCCGGGCAGGACATAGGGTTGTACAAAGATTGTAAAAAGCAAATCATTACTCTTCACTTGTCAGCTGGATAATCTCCTTGATGGTCCAATTGTTGAGGCGCTCGCCCGGCTTGCTTGGTTGAATCCAGGCGTCAAGATCACAATCGCTATCCCCGCTGTCCTCAGACGCTGCGTTGATGCTTTCGAAAATCACTCCGCCCTTAGTGAATAAGATCGGCCCTTTCCCACGAGACGAACTGCCAGAAGAAGATGAAGCTTCAGCTTCAGGAGAATACCCCAATCCAAACTTATCCTGCTTGATTGGTATATCCAAAACATGCCCCCAGCCTGGGGTGGAACCGGCTTCGACGACGGCTCGAGCTTCTTTAAACGAGGAGAGATTCATCTCTTGCTTCTCTACGACGACAGGAGCTACCTCTTTCACCCTGACGGTTTCAAATGCTTGGCAGAGAGTTTCATGGATTTCGCCATCCATTTCAACATATTTAAAGGATGACAAGTGGCTCACCATAATGTCCTCCTCACCACAGACGGTTACTATGCTGCCCCCGACAGCATATTTAAGCTTCTGATGCAGCGTGGACGTCACGGCACCCGCAGCGTGGATCCATGGCCGACCTAAGAGGAAACTATAGGCAAGCATGATATCCATGATGTAGAAAACCGTATTGAATGTCTCCGGACCAACTTGAATCGGCAGGGTCAACTCTCCGAAGACGTGGCGCTTAGTTCCATCAAAGGCTTTCACCACCAGATCACTGGGCGTGCAAGGCAATCCCCGAGTGTCCAACTTCATTAGTGCCTTCTTCGGAAGCACATTAAGCGACGATCCCGTATCCACCAGGACATGCGACATGATAGTGCCTCTGCACTCTATCGAGACGTGCAAGACGCTGTTGTGATCTCTTCCTTTAGGAGTCAGCTCTAAATCTGTGAATCCCAGCCCATTACCAGCATTAACATGGGCTACCACCTCCTCTAGATGATTTACTGATATCTCCTGCGGTACGTATGCAGCGTTCAAAACCTTCAGTAACGCGTTGCGGTGTGCTTCAGAACACAGCAACAAGTTAAGAATAGAGATCTTAGACGGAGTCTGATGAAGATGATCTACAATCTTGTAGTCGCTCTTCTTGATTAACCGCATGAATTCTTCAGCATCTTTAACTAGCAAATCTTTTTCTGCCCTAGAAGGGACCTCTTCGACAGCTTTACCTTTACCCTATCAGCAACATCAGCCCTGACCACTTTCTCTGCTGCAGCCTCTGCTGGCGCGAACACTCTACCGCTTCGAGTAATGCCACTGACTCCGGCAAGATTCTGCACCAACGATCCGTACGGCTCAAGCTCTAACTTCTGACCATTGCAATAGACTTCGGCGCCGTAATGCCATGGGACGGCGTTAGTGCTTTCGAATGGGATTGGTCCGGCCCTGGTAATAGTAATAGTAGGCGGTCGGGGCGCAGAAATAGTAATGGGGTGACGAGGAATAGTAATGGTAGCAACTTCATCTGCCTGCTTCAGCACGACCTCCCCTGATACACTTTCAACGCTCCGGCTGAACTGCAAAATACCCTCGGACATCAGACTTTGGATACCTTCTACCAGCTGCTCACACCCATCAGGAAGTGTAGCACACGCCATACATAACTCTCTGCATCCAGGAAAGAAGCCCTTCTTCAGCAACTTAGCCTTGACAAAACTAAGCGGCATTTTCAAGTCTTTGACATCAGTCAGCAAGTCTGCACTCTCCTCAGTGATAATGGCGTTCACTCCGCCTCCCTTATGATGAGGCATAGGGTTTTTGGTAACATTGGGCACGCTATCAGAAAAGTTGATGACCTTGGCGTCCACCAAGTCCTGCACTTTGTGCTTAAAAGCTTTGCAATTCTCAATCGTATGGCCTGGTGCCCCAGTATGGAAATCACAAGTAGCATTGGCGTCATACCCCGGTGGTGGTGCCCCTGTTAAGGGAGCCATTGTCCTCTTTTGAACTAACTGGAGCTGAAGCAACGTTTGCAAGAGCTGTGCATACAACATAGGTGGAGTTTCAAAATGACGATTTGTCAGAGGAGCCCGATTCTGATATCTTCTATACCCCTGTTGATTCTGCTGCTGCTGCTGCGGTGGAGCTGCTGGGATATTTATGCTAGCAATCTGCTGCTGAGGGCCCTTGCCCTTTCTCCGAGCATTAGTGACAGCACTGGCATCTCCTTCTCGACGCTTGCCAGCGTAGGGTTTCTTACCACCTCCTCCAGCTGAGGATGATTCGCCTTGAATTTTTCCGATCTTTATACCGTTCTCGACATGCTCGCCCATAGTGATGAGAGCCGAGAATGTCCCAGACATGCCACTGACCAGCTTTTCATAGTAGATTCCAGGAAGGGTGGCCATGAACATTTGCACTAGCTCACGCTCAACCATCGGCGGTTGAACCCGAGCAGCCAATTCACGCCACCGCTGGGCGTACTCTTTAAAGCTTTCATTGTTCCGCTGTGAGAGATTCTGAAGCTGGACTCAGTTGGGAGCCAAGTGTCGCTTGCGCGAAAATAAGGTGCCGGCATGACAGAAGAGTCGCCACCTTTCGTTATTTATCCCTCAGAGCGGGAAAGGAAACGATCGGAAAAAACCTGACGAAAAAGGGTAAGACAAGGTCGTCGCAACCATTGTCTGGGTTCGGGAGTCGGTTACGCAAGGGGAAGGTATTAGCACCCCTCACGTCCGTCGTACTCGACGGGATCCTCGCTTGTTTGTTTACTTGGACGGGTTGGTTATAATCTATCTACCTATCGAGGCTGGCTGAAAAAGAAAAGAAAAATGACTCGGCAAAGCGTCGCACTTTATGCCTACGTATTCCCGTCTGGAACGAGAAATCAGAGTCAACGTAGTTCGGCTAACTACGGGGAAAGGTGGAAGGTTGCTCGCTAGGACGTCGCATCCTATGCCTACGTACTTTCATCTGGTATGAAAGATCAGAGCAAACGTAGTTCGGGAAACTACGGGTTGAAATGGCTCAACTAGGAGGGAGACTATCAAGTCCTACTGTTATCATGCCATGGATTCATCTTATGGTTGAGGTTTGAACAGGGAACTCCTAGATGTTGTCATGCATAGGTTTCAACCTAAAAGTCTATCATCAAATCCTCATCAGAGGAAATGAGAGTCCTAAGGGATCATGTCAATGATACACCAAAACAGACAAAAGCATCAGCTTTAACAGTAAAATGCATGCAATGCAAGTGAGGGAGGAAATGTGTGTGGGGCTTCAGCCTCCACAAGCTCATCTCGACCTCAAGCCAGTCATGAAATAACAGTAATCATACTGAGAATAAACATCATGCTATCAAGCAATAACCAGATAAAGGAAATGAAGTGCCATCAGGCAAACAAAACACACATGAGAAAGAATCATCTATTCTCTAATCCTGACCCTGATCACAGAATCTAATCAAATCTAAGCAAAGCTCTCAAGCAAAAACCCTAAACAAAAGGAATCAATCCCAGCCTTCAAGCTTCAGAATAAGCTTACCAAAGAGAGGGAGCTAAGCAATCTGACTCATAGTGTCTTCCTCAGGAAAGCACTAGGAGGTGTATACTCAGGAGTCATACCCTATGTGGCTCAACCACTGTGATCAGTTTATATTCCTCCTCAGGAGAAATTAAACTCACAAGCAGGCTCCAACATCACTGGATATTTAGGAAATCCTATCTGAACTAGTGGAACTAAGTGAATAGACTCATAGGACCTTCCTCAGGAAAGTACTAGGAGGCTTCCACTTAGGAGTTGTATCCCATGTGGCTCAACAACATGTGATCAGTTTACATTCCTCCTCAGGAGAAATTAAACTCACAAGTTGGCTCCAACATCATTGGATACTTGAGAAATCCTAGACAAACTAATGGAACTAAGTGAATAGACCCATAGGACCTTCCTCTGGAAAGTACTAGGAGGCTTCCACTTAGGAGTCGTACCCCATGTGGCTCAACAACATGTGATCAGTTTACATTCCTCCTCAGGAGAAATTAAACTCACAAGTTGGCTCCAACATCATTGGATACTTAAGAAAGAGATGAGAAGAAAGAATGAAAGTCATTCATAGTGCCTTCCTCAGGAAAGTACCATGAACTTCCTTCAAACTTCAGGATCTCAAACCTCACAACAGGGGACAAGACAAGCTCTGGGTCTCTGGATCTTGATCTACAATCTCCTCTTCATGATGCTCACCATCAAAGTCTTCAAGGCAACACAAGCCTCACAACAAATTCCTCACAAGGAACCCCACAGATGAACAGATAACCACAGGGTACACAAAATCAACAGGCAACTTCAGAAAATACCTAAAAATACTAAACTAATGGGGAAAAATCTAACAAATATTCACAAGGGTCCTCAACACCTACTCATAACATCTACAAAGGTCTCTACCTAAAAATCAAGACAGAACTCAATCAAAGAAAGGGATTCATCACCTAAACACATTCTAAACCCTAATCAGGATACCCTAAGTCTACCCTAATTAAACTAATCAAGATTTAATTCTAAAAATCTAGAAAAAATCCTATGGGGAACTATGAATCATCATCCAATTGCACAAAAAAGAATGGATTAAAAACCCTAAAGGAAGGTCCTAAAACAATTCCTACAAAATCATGATACAAAATTAAACAATTAACAAGCTATTTAATTGGAAAATCTATTAAAAATATTAAACCTAAAAATAAAATCTCATTTTTATTTTTATAATTTTCTACACATTTTCATCTACTCATAGAAAAAAGAAGCATTAAAAAATCAATTTTTATCATTTTTTAATGAATTAAACAAAACAGAAAATATTAAAAGAAGAAAATAAAAGAAATAAAATGAATTAAAGGGAGGGGGTGTATACAGCAATGCACGCTAGTTAAATGGATTGGGCCAAATAAAAAGGGGGGTGGGAATAGAACTCTGGGCCCAGAACGCCCTAAATGAAACGCTGCGTTTTGGATAAATTCAAATTTTCCCTCTCACGCTCAGATGCGCTCACAGCCACACGATTGGATGAATTTGTCAATCCCTGGAACGAATCCAACGGCTCCTGCTCATCGTCCCAAATGGGACCTAGGGTTTTCAGACCCTCCTCTCATGCGCTCAAATTCGAGCTCCATTATCTCTCTCCACACGCCACGGTTTGCCACGACTCCAAAATAAAAAATCATCTACTTCTCAAGCCCTACACAACCCTACGTACAGTTTCTCATAACTCGTCCTAGATTATTCTAACAGCAAGCAACAAGATCGTGGTACCACCATGCTCACCTGAGATCCATCTTCACCAAACTTCAACCTAATGATTTACAGATACTCTACAAGTTACCCTTGCTATTCTAAACCAATTCATGCTGATTAAAATGCCCTAAACCACCAATTCTTGAAAATTAAAGATTTGGGCACCTGCCATGGAACCTCATGGAACAGGCTGTAACTCATGGGGAAGAATCATCTAGCCTAGTACATCATTTCTATGCCTAAGAAACTAATTAACACTACATAATTAAGATGGTATAAGGTGAAAAAGAAACCTGTCAAGAAGTTAATGGTGAGGCTCGAGGGGATGCTTGCAGTCCTTGTAATTGCTCCAAGATGGTCCTACAATGGTCCTCAACCTTCTGTTTGCAATGGTGATGAAGGAGGTGGCTGGTAGTGCAAGATATCTTGACTTGCTTCAACTTGAAGAAATCTCTCCAATGGCTATGTATCTCTCTCCCTCTTCTGACTTGGCTCAAGTTTCACCAACCTCTCATCACTCTTTGATGCATTCTTTATATAACAATCATTGGATGCTTCTAGAATCATCTAGAAAGGGGTGGAAAGTTCATGAATTTCTCCTTGAATGAGAAGTTGAAAATATCATATCCCTTGCCTCATGCCTTGTAATTTGGTCTCAAAATGTCCTTATGTGAGTTATTGAATGAGGGTGAGTGAAAAACAAGTGCATTTTTGGCTTGTGTAGGGTTTTGCAAAGTTGCCCTCTTTTTCAAGTAAGAAATTTCCAAAGGAAGTCCATTTTTGGAGCCTCAAATGAAAATTCTACTTAAACCAAAGTTCTTAAAATGGTTTTTCCAATCAAAATGATATATTGGATGACCTATTTTGGATTTGTGGATCTCCCAAATCACTTTTCAATTTCAACTTTTCAAAGTTATAAGTCATTTTTAGTTCATTTTTGACCAATCATGGAATTTCATGATATGAGCTTTTTCAACAATTTGTGACCTTCTTTCTAGACTTAAAATCCCATTTTGAGCAACTTTCATGTTTTGAGTTTTTCCATTTGAGGTTTGGAAATAGGAGTTTTAGGCATTGGCTAAAATGACCTATAACTGACAAATGACCAAAATACCCCTGCCTTGTTCAAACCATAAGTTGAGTTCCACAAATCCAATCAAGGACTTCTACCACTCAAATTAAAGCTAAGAAGGTCCTCTTCAACATTCATGTTGACCAAGAAACCATAGGAATCCTCCTACTAGGGCAAAAGTTGTCTGCAAGTTGGGTGACTTTCAAGGACCCAGATTCACACACCTCTGCTGACCTGTAATTTGTCAAAACCATAACTTGAGCTCTGTAACTCCTATCAAGGACTTCCACCACTCAAATTAAAGCTAAGAACAAGCTCTACAACATTCATGTTGTGGGGAAGATGAGATATCAATCACATCTAAAGCTAAAACTGCCTGGAAGATAGGGATCAAATTAGGGTTTTCTCACTGACAATCCTCAGAAACCCTGACTTGAAACTTCTCAAACTCCTCAATCATGATGAGTTGGTCTAGGAATCATCTTTATATAATCTCTATGCATCATTCCATGATCTCATGGCCCTTGGATTGGTCTCAACCTTCTCCAAATCTTCAGCTGGTCTAGGGTTGACCTAGTCAAAACCCTAATTCTATCATTCATGGTTGAATCTCCTGAACTCTTGCATAATGACCTCTCTGGGCTTCATGATGGCTTTCAAGACATCTCATAGCTTTCTCAAAACATCTAGTTCATTCTCAAAGTCTCAGAATCATCTGAGGAGCACCCACAACTTTCAAACTGTGAAGCACATAACCCTGGTTTCAAACCACTTCTCTGAGGATCTCTTGAACTTTCTGATGAAGGTATCAACTTTCAAACACTCAATGAATGAATAAATGTTGGTCAAATTTTGGGGTGCAACAGCTGCCCCTATTCAAACGGCTTGGACCTGACTGGGTGAGAAGCGAACGGCTCTCAACCAATCAAGGTACGAGACGGTTGAATATCGGTAAACCCGAAAATTTGCCAACTGCACGAGCACGCGGTACTCTGCGGGGAACAAATCTTCGAACACTGTAACACTAGCTGCTCAACAACTAGCTGGAGAAATACTGATCTGACATCGCCGCCGGAAACAAACATAATCTGAGAGACACTCGACATCGCCGTCGTACAAACATCATCTCTGGTGGGGATTTAAAGAGTCTGACCTCGCCGTCGGACAAACATCCAACTTCGCCGCCGAACAAACATAATCTGACCTCGCCGTCGGATAATCAAAATACCTCGCATTGCCGCTGGAGAAAATACAACACTGAACAATTCTGACCTGGGGTTCACCCCTGGTGAATGGAACAAAAGGTACACTTGCGTATTTGAAACTACTCCGCTGGGAATGAGAGACTTAACCGAGCACACTCTGATCTGGGGTTCACCCTCAGAACCATAACGAACATCGGAATACTGCTGCACACCGCCCGCCGTAGAACTTCAACATTAAAGACATATGAAACCCTGGCCCCTGGCCACTCCAGATCCGCTGGAAAAAATATTCAAGTATTTATGAAGAAAGATGAAACCCTGCCCGTCGGCTATTCCAGCTTCAGCTAGAAAAACATCCTTGGCCTTCAAGGATGTAAACTTTGCCCGTCGGCAACTCTGCAGGAGGTATCTTCGACTTCAGTCTGAAGAAATGGTCCTTGGCCTTCAAGGATACATGGATCTGCCTTCAGGCAACTCCGCCTCTGCTATAGAGCATCCGTGACTTCAGTCAGGGATATACTTCGGCCTTCAGTCCGAAAAATGAATCCTGGGTCATTCACGACCTTGGGGAGAACCTTGCCTTCAGGCACCTTCGCTTCAGCTCGGGAAATCTGTGACTTCAGTCAGAGAAATGGTATCCTGAGCCATTCATGACTCCACGGGGATTCAAACACTTTGCCTTCAGGCAAAACTCCGCTTCAGCTGGAGAAACATCTTCGACTTCAGTCAGAAGAAACACTATTCACTTGATCGCAATCAATCATCTCTTCAGGATAACTGACTTGGTCTACGGATCACTCTGTTGTATCTACAACCCTGGAACCTTGTCTTCAGCTACCTGTTGATTCTTCAACACGGAAATCTGGACTCACCGGAACCTTCTGATATCGCCATCGGGCGCTTACGAAATCCATCTTCAGATTAGACAACACTGCTGGGGAAACATCTTCGACTTCACTCAGAAGACGTATCATTCACTTGATCGCGCTCAATCATCACCTCAGGATAACTGACCTGGTCTTCAGACTCACACGAATCACTCTGTTGTATCTACAATTTCGGACCCTTGTCTTCAGCCATCCGTTGATTCTTCAACACGGAAATCTGGACTCACCGGAACCTTCTGATATCGCCATCGGGCGCTTACGAAATCCATCTTCAGATTAGACATCGTTGCTGGAGCAGACATATCACGCTGCTACTCACTTGACATCCTGTCAAGTCGTTGCTAAATAAAAGCAAACATGCCGGGTCACCAGACATAATCACCAAGTTAACAACTCTGTTGAGGAGAGAGGAGTGAGGGTTCACCCAAACAACCTTGACGACTCACTGGGGAAAAGGAAGAAGGGTTCACCCGAACAACCTTGTAGACTCTGCTGCAGAAAGACGAGAGAGTTCACCCAAACGACTTCAACAACTGCTGGAGAAAAACGAAAGAGCACACTCAGACGATTCCTACCAACTTTACTGAGGGAGAGCTACCCTTCAAGGGAGCTGCATTTTCTGCCGATCTCATCTGGACTTATACTTGAGGATGACGGACCCCTCCGGAGAGCACAGCACATCAGGCTAATCAACACACTATCCTCTGCTATACTCTTCATGGGGAAAGCGATAGATGCCCTGAACGACTTTTTGGGAAATGACCCTTCTGGGGAACATAGCCGTCAGGCTACAAGACACTCATGTCATTAAGTTCTCAAACTCGCGGGATAAACAAACTTCAGCTTGCTGGACAATCCTTCGGGATCTGTTTGGGGGAACCTTTCATCTGCCAATCATGATTGTGCTCGGCTGGGGACATCAATCTACCTGCCTGCTGCTGGGGAAATGCCAACCACCTGCTGGGGAAAAAGACCTCCACTCTGTTGGGGGTTCCAGGAATCATCTTGAACAAACAACTCCGTAGGGCACTTCCAAGAATCATCCTGAACTGATAACCTTTCTGGAGACTTTATTCTGCTGGGTACTTCCAGGAATCTTCCTGGGCAACTCTTGCTGCGGACGCTACTGGGGAGCTCAAGAATCATCTTAAGCAAACAACTCGGGAAACTGTACTGAGGTCTTAAGAAACATCTTAAGCAAACGGCCCTGCTGAGGAATTCAAGCATCATCTTGCACTGAAGACTTCGCTGGGGATCTCAAAAATCATCTTGAGCGAGCGAGCGACCGTGGGGATTACACCGGGGTCTTTAAGAATCACCTTAAGAGAGCGACCTTGTTGGAAAGAATATCAGGAATCGTCCTGAGCAACTGGTCTTTTGGGATACACCTGTTCAACAAGGATGATAATGACCTAGATCATGCTTATGATGTGTATGCTTCTGCACTATGCCCCACACGGTGGGAATGATATGTACTTATGCTAAATGCCATGCAATCATGCACAATGCTATTGCAACGTCAGATGTTATGCAGTCATGCACAATGCTGTGCAATCATGCACAATGCTATGCAATCATGCACAATGATGCGATCCCATCAGCAAAATAAATGCCGAAGGGGGAAATCCTCCTGTCAAGGGGAAAGAACCACTCAGGTAGAGGAATCATCCTGCTGAGGAGAACGTGATCATGCCAATATCAATCAGCCTCCGTCTGGGGAATTGATCTTCCGCGAACTGCTGCAGGGGAACAACTTCAGTTGACTGCTGCAGGGGACGAAGCTCTACGAGAACTTGGATCTGCTGATATCAATCGCGAGAATGAACTGCGCGGCCGTCTCGGCTACTCTTCTGGGGATAACCACTCTGTGGGGAACCAACTTCAGTTGCTCGTCACTCCACTGGGGAAAACCAATCATGATCTGATCAACTTCCAAGGATTCGGATCGGCTGGGGGAGGAGAAATCATTCTGCTTCGCTGGAGAGAGTGCGACTCTGGGGAAATGCAGCATTAGCTGTCCCACGCTCTGCTGGGGAAAATTGATCATGATCTGATCAACTTCCGAGGATTCTGCTTTTCTGCGGACTCAGCCGGGGAGAGAAATCATTCTACTTCACTGGAGAGTACGACTCTGATGGGGAAACTCAATTTCGCCGGGGAAGAAAGAATCATCTGACTTCGGGGGAGAGTACACGACTCTGCAGGGGAATACAACATCAGCTGTTCCAACACTCTACTGGGGAAGAGGGAACCATCCATCTTCAGGAGAGAATACGGCTCTGGTGAGGAATTTCAATTCCGCTGGAGACTTCAGTCTGGTATCATCAGTTACTGCATACCTCGGTATACGAACAATTTCCCACGAGACCTGCACTTGTGACCCGGTGCTGGGGGAGACACCTGCTTCGGCGACTTTACTGGGGGAGACACGAGCTTCAGTACCCAAACATTTCTATGAACTCTGCACTCGTGACCCGGTGCTGGGGAAAGACGACACCATTCTCTGGCGCTTGACTTAGCTGATGAGGGGACATTCCTTCAGGATGCGCCTGCTTGGGGAAGAGAATCACCTCTACCTGGGGAAGACATATCAATGCTCACTATTCTGCGTTCAGATTCTGCGGAGGAGAGACTACTGAACCTGCTGAAGAAGGAGGACTCATCCTGCTTCGGGGATACGCACGGCACGTCTTCTGGCGAGGTGCTACACCTGCAACAACACAAACAAACAGACAAGATACCCTCCTCAAAGGGGCCTATCGGGGTTATTATCTCGTGACAATGTTCATTTAGTTAATTGTTTCAACAATCAATGGGCTTAGGCCCGCAAGTTTATGTATGCGCATTTTATCGAAAAACACATCGGCGTTATCATTCGCAAACAGAACAGATAAATGCTAAACAGACAAGTAGAATTGCTGAATAATGTGCATTTTATTGATGATGAACCCCTGAAGGGGCAAAAATGTTTTACAACAGAGGCAAGCTCCTGAAATGAGGAAGCCGCGCAAAAAAAAGAAAACATAAATATACATCAGTATATACAAATGTCGGCAATCGAGGCGTAGACGAGCACCATGAGTTGATCCCTCTAAGACCCACTCGACTTCGATACTTCTCCGATGCTTCAGCTTTGGAAGAGATTGATTCAGATAAACGGCCCTCAGGTCTTCCGAACCACTAAACAATGAAAGTCCATACGTGGAATGCAGTCATTTGCTTATTCAAATCCCTAACTTTTGCGTGAACCGCCCTTTCGGGTTTTCAGTTCACCGGGATACCCTTTTTTGCCGAAGCCGCCCAGTGTAGGTTTTCGACTTCGCGGGTGTACATTTTTTCAATATATCCCTATTTTGCCCGAACCTTTTATTCTGTTTTTGGTTCGCCGGGATGCCCCTTTTTTGCCTGGACTCTTTCTTTTTTGTCCAGCGGGTCGCTTTCAAGCAAAGTATTTTTTAACTGCGTCCGCGTTCACCGGGGATGCAAAATCTTCACCATCCATCGTGGATAACAACAAAGCTCCTCCCGAGAAGACCTTGCTGACGACATACGGCCCTTCGTAATTCGGAGTCCACTTGCCCCGGTGATCGGAGTGTGGCGGAAGAATCTTCTTCAGGACGAGATCACCCGTCTGAAAGCTTCTAGGACGCACCTTCTTATCATAAGCTTTCTTCATTCGGCTTTGGTACAGGCGACCAAATGCAATCGATGCTAACCTCTTCTCGTCCATCAGGCTGAGCTGGTTCAGGCGATTCGTCACCCATTCTGCCTCATCAAGTTTCACATCAACCAAAACTCGCAAAGAGGGAATCTCCACTTCCAGCGGTAGGACAGCTTCCATACCGTACACCAAGGAGAAAGGAGTTGCCCCGGTCGACGTACGCACCGTGGTACGATAACCGTGCAAGGCAAACGGCAACATCTCGTGCCAATCTTTATACGTCACAACCATCTTCTGAACAATCCTCTTGATGTTCTTGTTGGCCGCTTCAACAGCGCCATTCATCTTCGGCCGATAAGGAGATGAGTTGTGGTGTTCAATCTTGAAGCTCTGGCACAGCTCCTTCATCATCTTATTATTCAAATTCGAACCATTATCAGTAATGATCCGCTCAGGAATTCCATAGCGACAGATGATGTCCCTCTTTATGAACTTAGCCACCACCTGCTTGGTCACGTTAGCGTACGAGGCTGCCTCCACCCACTTGGTGAAGTAGTCGATAGCTACCAGAATGAAACGATGACCATTGGATGCAGTGGGCTCGATCTTGCCTATCATGTCGATGCCCCACATGGAGAACGGCCAAGGAGAGGACATGGCATTCAATGGGCACGGCGGCACATGAACTTTATCAGCATAAATCTGGCATTTGTGACATTTCTTCGCGAATCTGAAGCAATCCGACTCCATAGTCAACCAGTAATATCCTGCTCTCAGGATCTTTCTCGTCATGGCATGCCCGCCGGCGTGCGTACCAAATGTGCCCTCATGGACTTCTTCCATGAGCATACTTGCTTCTTTCTCATCTACACATCTGAGTAGCACGAGATCGTGGTTTCTCTTATACAACACTCCATCAGGATTGAGGTAAAAGTTTCCAGATAGCCTCCTCAGAGTCTTCTTATCCTGGGTTGACGCACCCGCAGGATACTCCTTAGTCATAAGGAAGGTCTGAATGTCGTGGAACCATGGCTTGCCGTCAGTGGCATCCTCGATGGCGAACACATATGCTGGTCTGTCAAGACGCGAAAGAACAATGCTTGGAGCTTCATTCCAAAGATTGACCTTATACATTGAAGCCAACGTGGCTAAAGCATCAGCCATTTGATTTTCAGCCCGGGGTACATGATGAAGTTCTACTCGGTCGAAGAACGGAAGCAGCCTCCTGGCGTAATTCATGTACGGCACTAGATTCGGTTGACGAGTTTCCCACTCCCCTTTGATCTGATTGATTACAAGCGCTGAGTCACCATATATGTCTAGATTCTTGATTCTCAAATCAATTGCCTCTTCTAGACCCATAATACATGCTTCGTACTCGGCTTCGTTGTTGGTAACTGGAAACGTCAGTCTCGCAGTAAACGGGATGTGGGATCCATGAGGAGTCGTGATGATAGCCCCGATACCACTTCCATAGGAATTAACCGCTCCGTCGAATATCAACTTCCACTGAGACTTCCTATCCGGCCCCTCGTCGGGCAATGGCTCCTCGCAATCCTTTGCTTTGAGAAACATAATGTCCTCGTCAGGGAACTCGAACTTCATCGGCTGATAGTCTTCGATTGGTTGTTCGGCAAGGTAATCAGACAATACGCTTCCCTTGATGGCTTTCTGAGAGACGTACTGAATATCATATTCTGTTAACACCATCTGCCATCTGGCAATCCTGCCCGAAAGAGCCTGCTTCTCGAAGACGTACTTGATCGGATCCATCTTCGAAATTAGCATGGTGGTGTGATTGAGCATATACTGTCGTAGACGTTTGGCAGCCCAAGCTAATGCACAACACGTCTTCTCCAGCATCGAGTATCGAGATTCACACTCAGTGAACTTTTTACTCAAATAATAAATGGCATGCTCCTTCCTGCCCGTCTCGTCGTGCTGACCGAGAACACACCCCATACTATTCTCCAGAACTGTCAAGTACATGATTAGTGGCCGTCCAGCCACTGGGGGTATTAAGATTGGAGGTTCTTGAAGATACTGCTTTATCTTATCGAATGCCTTCTGGCAATCTTCATTCCAAGTAATCGCCTGATTTTTCTTTAACAACTTGAACATCGGTTCACAAGTGGCCGTGAGCTGAGAGATAAACCTTGCAATGTAGTTTATTCGGCCCAAGAAACCACGAACTTCTTTTTCTGTTTTCGGCGCTGGCATCTCTTGGATAGCTTTTATCTTCGCAGGATCGACTTCAATACCTCGTTCGCTAACGATAAACCCCAATAACTTTCCGGACCGTACTCCGAAAGTGCACTTGTTAGGATTCAGCCTCAGCTTGAACTTCCTAAGCCTTTCGAACAGCTTCAGCAAATTGACCAGATGCTCCTCCTCCGTTTGGGACTTTGCAATCATGTCATCAACATAGACTTCAATCTCATGATGAATCATATCATGAAACAAAGTTACCATTGCTCGTTGGTAAGTGGCCCCTGCGTTCTTCAGACCGAAGGGCATTACCTTGTAGCAAAACGTGCCCCAGGGGGTAATAAACGTCGTTTTCTCCATGTCCTCCGGCGCCATCTTAATCTGATTGTAACCGGAGAAGCCATCCATGAACGAAAACACGGAAAACTGGGCTGTATTGTCAACCAACACATCGATATGAGGCAACGGGAAATCATCCTTAGGGCTCGCCCTATTCAAATCCCGATAATCGACGCACATGCGTACCTTACCGTCCTTCTTCGGTACAGGCACTATGTTGGCGACCCACGGAGGGTAAGTGGTAACGGCTAGAAATCCTGCGTCCAACTGCTTCTGGACTTCTTCTTTGATTTTTACAGCCATGTCTGGTCTCGTCCTCCTGAGCTTCTGCTTGACTGGAGGGCAATCTTCTCGCAACGGCAAGCGATGAACCACGATATCTGTGTCAAGTCCGGGCATATCCTCATATGACCAAGCAAAGACGTCACTATACTCTCGAAGCATCTCGACCAGTCTATGCTTGACATCATTCTGCAGCGCAGCCCAAATCTGACATTCCTGATAAGCTCCTCAGAACCCAGATTTATGATCTCAATCTCCTCCTCATGAGGCAGAATAACCTTCTCCTCTTGTCTCAACAAGCGGGCCAACTCTTCCGGAAGGTCTTCATCTTCATCAATCTCATCCTCGGCTTGATAGATCGGGCAATCAAAGTCGTAGTGAGCCGTAGAGGGTCCAGAGTCGATGTCATCTGTTACGTGGATCCTGCAATAACAAGGGTTAAGTTTAAAGCAAGAATATGCAGGTTAGCACGAACCTCGTTGCCATTTTGCTGTTTTTCAAAACAAACATAAAATAGGAATAACAGAGAGCACAATATTTGATTACGAAGAAAACGCCTTTTTATTTATTGACAAAATGTATACACATAATCCAACAAGGCCCTGACAGTAAAACCACTATGCCCCGGGCAGGACATAGGGTTGTACGAAGATTGTAAAAAGCAAATCATTACTCTTCACTCGTCAGTTCGATAATCTCCTTGATGGTCCAGTTGTGGAGGCGCTCGCCTGGCTTGCTCGGTCGAATCCAGGCATCAAGATCACAGTCACTGTCCCCGCTGTCCTCCGACGTAGCGTTGATACTCTCGAAGATTACTCCTCCCTTGGTGAATAGGATCGGCCCCTTCCCGCGAGACGAGCTACCAGAAGAAGATGAAGCTTCAGCTTCAGGAGAATATCCCAATCCAAACTTATCCTGTTTGAATGGTATATCCAAGACGTGCCCCCAGCCTGGGGTGGAACCAGCTTCGACAACAGCCCTAGCTTCCTTAAACGAAGAGAGGTTCACCTCTTGCTTCTCTGCAACAACGGGAGCTACCTCCTTCACCCTGACGGTTTCGAACGACTGACAAAGAGTCTCATGGATCTCGCCATCCATTTCGACATATTTGAAGGACGACAGGTGGCTTACCATGATGTCCTCCTCTCCGCAGACTGTCACTATGCTGCCCCCGACAGCATATTTAAGCTTCTGATGCAGCGTGGACGTCACGGCACCAGCAGAATGGATCCACGGCCGACCTAAGAGGCAACTGTAGGCGGGCATGATATCCATAATATAGAACACCGCATTAAACGTCTCTGGTCCAACTTGAATTGGCAGGGTCAATTCTCCAAAGACGTGGCGCTTGGTTCCGTCAAAGGCCTTCACGACCAGATCACTGGGCGTGCACAGCAGTCCTCGGGTATCCAACTTCATCAGTGCCTTCTTCGGAAGCACGTTAAGCGAGGAACCCGTATCTACTAGGACATGTGACATAATCGTGCCCCTGCACTCTATCGAGACGTGCAAGGCATTGTTGTGATCTCTTCCCTTGGGCGTCAGCTCCAAGTCTGTAAAGCCCAGCCCATTACCAGCGTTGACATGGGCTACTACTTCCTCAAGTTGATTAACTGATATCTCCTGCGGCACGTATGCAGCATTCAATACTTTCAGCAACGCGTTGCGGTGCGCTTCAGAACACAGCAACAGGTTAAGAATCGAGATCTTCGACGGAGTCTGGTGAAGATGATCTACAATCTTGTAGTCACTTTTCCTGATCAGCCGCATGAACTCTTCAGCATCTTTAACCAACAAGCCTTTCTCTGCCCCTGCAGGAACCTCCTCAACGGCTTTACCTTTGCCCTTGTCCATAGCGTCAGCCCGGACTACCTGCTCTGCTGCGACCTCTGCCGGTGCGAACACTCTACCACTTCTGGTGATACCACTGACGTCAGCCAGATTCTGCGCAGTTGATCCGGACGGCTCAAGCTCTATTCTCTGACCATTACAATACACTTCGGCGCCATAATGCCATGGGACGGCATTAGTGCTCTCGAACGGGATCGGTCCGGCCCTGGTGATGGTAATAGTAGGCGTACGAGGTGCAGAAATAGTGATAGGGTGGCGAGGAATGGTAATAGTAGCAACTTCGTCCGCCTGCTTCAGCACGACTTCCCCTGACGCATTCTCAATGCTTCGACTGAACTGCAAAATACCCTCGGTCATCAGACTCTGGATACCTTCGATCAACTGCTCACACCCATCAGGAAGTGTAGCACATGCCATACAAAATTCTCCACACCCGGGAAAGAAGCCTTTCTTCAGCAGCTTAGCTTTAACAAAGCTCAACGGCGTCTTCAAATCTCTGACATCAGTCAGCAAGTCTGAATTCTCTTCAGTGATAACAGCATTTACTCCGCCGCCCCTATGATGAGGCATTGGATTCTTGGTGACGTTGGGCACGTTGTCAGAAAAGTTGATCACCTTGGCATCAACCAAGTCCTGGACTTTGTGCTTAAAAGCTTTGCAGTTCTCAACTGTATGGCCAGGTGCCCCAGAATGAAATTCACAAGTAGCGTTAGCATCGTACCCGGGTGGTGGTGCCCCTGTCAAGGGAGCCAATGTCCTTTTCTGAACTAATTGGAGCTGAAGCAACGTCTGCAGAAGCTGGGCGTATGACATAGGGGGAGCTTCCAAATGACGGTTTGCCAGGGGACCCCGATTCTGATATCTCTTATATCCCGGATTATTCTGTTGCTGAGGCTGCTGCTGCGGCTGTGGGGGAGCAGCTGGGATGTTTATGCTAGCGATCTGAGACTGAGGGCCCTTGCCCTTTCTCCTAGCATTGGTGACAGCACTGGCATCGCCCTCTCGACGCTTGCCAGTATAGGGTTTCTTGCTAGCTCCTCCAGATGAGGATGATTCGCCTTGAATCTTTCCAATCTTTATACCATTTTCAACATGCTCGCCCAAAGTGATGAGGGCCGAGAATGTTCCGGTCATGCCACTGATCAGCTTTTCATAATAAACTCCGGGAAGAGTAGCCACGAACATCTGTACCAACTCACGCTCAACCATCGGTGGTTGAACCCGAGCAGCCAATTCACGCCACCGCTGGGCGTACTCTTTGAAGCTTTCATTGCTCCGCTGCGAGAGATTCTGAAGCTGAACTCGGTTGGGAGCCAAGTCGCTATTATATTGATAGTGGAGGACAAACGCTTCAGCGAGATCTTTCCACGTTCGCACAGCAGCGGGCTCCAAACCCATATACCATTCAAGCGATGGGCCAGAAAGACTATCCTGAAAGAAGTGCATCAGCAACTTCTCATCATCAGAATAAGCGGACATCTTTCTGTAATAAGATCGGAGGTGAACACGGGGACAAGTAGTGCCTTTATACTTCTCAAAGATAGGCACCTTGAACTTGTGAGGTACTTTAAAGTCAGCAATCAACCCGAGTTTGGACATGTCAACGCCCAACGTGTTCTGATTTTCTATATCTCTCATTTTATCTTCCAGCGCCTTGAACCTGAGTCGAGCCTCAGCAGTCAACTCAGCCTCTACACCTCTCTGAGAGAAAATGTCGTCCTGATGGTCCTCCAGCCACGGTTGAGGCACCACCATATTTCCTGCACCAACATTGCCGTTGACCGGCCCCACGGTAACATTGGCTCCCAAACCACCATTGACGGCGCCCGCCGCGTTAAGTCCGAGATTAGTCATAAGATTGCCGTTGGCACTACCGTTGCCCCCGGCAGCAGGAACAACGTTCTGTGGAGTATCCACTTGAGGAGGAGTAGGTACGGCCCCGCCGTGAAGTATTCCATTGCTGTCAACCCTGGAGATGAGAGGTTGAACCAAAGTACGAAGTTGATCTTGCCCATTTGCAACTACTTGCATCAACTCCATAAAACGATCCATCCTTTCACGAAGCTCCTGAACATCTGACTGTACTTGGTCCATGATTCTCGTTTGATTGGCGCGAGTTGAGTAGCGGTGGATGAATCTTTGATCAATCCTGGAGATTGAAAACAGCTCGGAACCTGAGTACCTGAAAAACCTGTCAACATCAAAGGTTAGGAAAAGCAACAGAATGTATGTCATGCAAAAATGCTTCATGCAAATGCATGCGTGTGTCTGTGTGCTTGAGAGATTTCCCCCGATCCTGGCACCTGCTGACAATAATAAGGAGAGGAATCTGGGCCCAATCATGGAAACAGTAACCTGTCACAGACACACGCTAATGGAATGATTATGCAAGCTAATGCAAAATGCAGGCATGCAACAATATATCCAGGTGGCTGCTGTGGAGATTCGATGTCAACAGTCGCTGATGAGAAGGGAACCCCGGTGTAAAACCCCTGATCTGATCTGTTGTGAATAACCATCTGGTAGGATCGAGATCAAAATTTTGCTCTGACAAGAACGAAGGCCTGATAATAAAGACCCCGGATGCAAGATCAAGGAATATCCGTTGATGAAGTCTTCAGACCCCAAACTACAAATCTGCCCTCTCAAGAACAAATACACAGCTGCTGATGAGATCTTCAAACCCCACTCAAAATCTGCCCTATCAAGAACAAAATAACAACTGCTGGCGAGATCTTCAGACCCCACTCAAAATCTGCCCTATCAAGAACAAAATAACAACTGCTGGCGAGATCTTCAGACCCCACTCAAAAATCTGCTCCATCCAGAACAAACCTCTGATAACAATACTCTGATCAAAGCCTGCTCTATCAAGAACAGACAAACACCCGATGATAAGATCCTCTGATCAAACCCTTGCTCTATCAAGAACATCTCTGCAACTGAGAACCCAACATAACTGATTCACTGTCAAGAAAACCAGGTGGTCTGGGTCAAAGTTTCCTGCAATATCCCAACCCCACTCACAGGTATGATGGACCTAATCCACGGACAAAGGTACGGCATCCTATGCGGTTGTCAGCGTCACAGACATTCATGAGTGACAATACGATTCCCAGAAGGAGTGGCATCGTCAAGTCATGAAGAGGCCTCTCTTAGCTGACTTCCAAATGATCGGTTCCCAGAGTCGACAATCCTCACGTCTGGACTCCCCTCAGATCCTCAGGACCGGAAAGGAGCACCTCTGCAAGAATCTCGTCTGAGCGCAGATTTTCGTAGGGAACTGTGCCTGCTCAGCAGACAGGTTCGTCTACTACTTCTCCATAACTATATCTAGGTGTGTACTCAAGCCCAGGTCCGGCTTTTCACTCACAGTAACATCCCTCTCCCACAGCAGCACAGATAATCATATCAAACTGGAAATAAAATGCAGGAAATAAAATGCGGGAAGTAAAAATGCGAGCAGTAAAAATGCGATAAATAAACGCAACCCAACAAGCAAACACCCAAACGATAGGATTGACTCGCGTAGGGGATGGGAAACGGTCCCAGCATAAGGGATGGGAAAAGTCCCTAGATGCAGTAAGTCCCCAGCAGAGTCGCCAGCTGTCGCTTGCGCGAAAATAAGGTGCCGGCATGAAAGAAGAGTCGCCACCTTTCGTTATTTATCCCTCAGAGCGGGAAAGGAAACGATCGGAAAAAACCTGACGAAAAAGGGTAAGACAAGGTCGTCGCAACCATTGTCTGGGTTCGGGAGTCGGTTACGCAAGGGGAAGGTATTAGCACCCCTCACGTCCGTCGTACTCGACGGGATCCTCGCTTGTTTGTTTACTTGGACGGGTTGGTTATAATCTATCTACCTATCGAGGCTGGCTGAAAAAGAAAAGAAAAATGACTCGGCAAAGCGTCGCACTTTATGCCTACGTATTCCCGTCTGGAACGAGAAATCAGAGTCAACGTAGTTCGGCTAACTACGGGGAAAGGTGGAAGGTTGCTCGCTAGGACGTCGCATCCTATGCCTACGTACTTTCATCTGGTATGAAAGATCAGAGCAAACGTAGTTCGGGAAACTACGGGTTGAAATGGCTCAACTAGGAGGGAGACTATCAAGTCCTACTGTTATCATGCCATGGATTCATCTTATGGTTGAGGTTTGAACAGGGAACTCCTAGATGTTGTCATGCATAGGTTTCAACCTAAAAGTCTATCATCAAATCCTCATCAGAGGAAATGAGAGTCCTAAGGGATCATGTCAATGATACACCAAAACAGACAAAAGCATCAGCTTTAACAGTAAAATGCATGCAATGCAAGTGAGGGAGGAAATGTGTGTGGGGCTTCAGCCTCCACAAGCTCATCTCGACCTCAAGCCAGTCATGAAATAACAGTAATCATACTGAGAATAAACATCATGCTATCAAGCAATAACCAGATAAAGGAAATGAAGTGCCATCAGGCAAACAAAACACACATGAGAAAGAATCATCTATTCTCTAATCCTGACCCTGATCACAGAATCTAATCAAATCTAAGCAAAGCTCTCAAGCAAAAACCCTAAACAAAAGGAATCAATCCCAGCCTTCAAGCTTCAGAATAAGCTTACCAAAGAGAGGGAGCTAAGCAATCTGACTCATAGTGTCTTCCTCAGGAAAGCACTAGGAGGTGTATACTCAGGAGTCATACCCTATGTGGCTCAACCACTGTGATCAGTTTATATTCCTCCTCAGGAGAAATTAAACTCACAAGCAGGCTCCAACATCACTGGATATTTAGGAAATCCTATCTGAACTAGTGGAACTAAGTGAATAGACTCATAGGACCTTCCTCAGGAAAGTACTAGGAGGCTTCCACTTAGGAGTTGTATCCCATGTGGCTCAACAACATGTGATCAGTTTACATTCCTCCTCAGGAGAAATTAAACTCACAAGTTGGCTCCAACATCATTGGATACTTGAGAAATCCTAGACAAACTAATGGAACTAAGTGAATAGACCCATAGGACCTTCCTCTGGAAAGTACTAGGAGGCTTCCACTTAGGAGTCGTACCCCATGTGGCTCAACAACATGTGATCAGTTTACATTCCTCCTCAGGAGAAATTAAACTCACAAGTTGGCTCCAACATCATTGGATACTTAAGAAAGAGATGAGAAGAAAGAATGAAAGTCATTCATAGTGCCTTCCTCAGGAAAGTACCATGAACTTCCTTCAAACTTCAGGATCTCAAACCTCACAACAGGGGACAAGACAAGCTCTGGGTCTCTGGATCTTGATCTACAATCTCCTCTTCATGATGCTCACCATCAAAGTCTTCAAGGCAACACAAGCCTCACAACAAATTCCTCACAAGGAACCCCACAGATGAACAGATAACCACAGGGTACACAAAATCAACAGGCAACTTCAGAAAATACCTAAAAATACTAAACTAATGGGGAAAAATCTAACAAATATTCACAAGGGTCCTCAACACCTACTCATAACATCTACAAAGGTCTCTACCTAAAAATCAAGACAGAACTCAATCAAAGAAAGGGATTCATCACCTAAACACATTCTAAACCCTAATCAGGATACCCTAAGTCTACCCTAATTAAACTAATCAAGATTTAATTCTAAAAATCTAGAAAAAATCCTATGGGGAACTATGAATCATCATCCAATTGCACAAAAAAGAATGGATTAAAAACCCTAAAGGAAGGTCCTAAAACAATTCCTACAAAATCATGATACAAAATTAAACAATTAACAAGCTATTTAATTGGAAAATCTATTAAAAATATTAAACCTAAAAATAAAATCTCATTTTTATTTTTATAATTTTCTACACATTTTCATCTACTCATAGAAAAAAGAAGCATTAAAAAATCAATTTTTATCATTTTTTAATGAATTAAACAAAACAGAAAATATTAAAAGAAGAAAATAAAAGAAATAAAATGAATTAAAGGGAGGGGGTGTATACAGCAATGCACGCTAGTTAAATGGATTGGGCCAAATAAAAAGGGGGGTGGGAATAGAACTCTGGGCCCAGAACGCCCTAAATGAAACGCCGCGTTTTGGATAAATTCAAATTTTCCCTCTCACGCTCAGATGCGCTCACAGCCACACGATTGGATGAATTTGTCAATCCCTGGAACGAATCCAACGGCTCCTGCTCATCGTCCCCAAATGGGACCTAGGGTTTTCAGACCCTCCTCTCATGCGCTCAAATTCGAGCTCCATTATCTCTCTCCACACGCCACGGTTTGCCACGACTCCAAAACAAAAAATCATCTACTTCTCAAGCCCTACACAACCCTACGTACAGTTTCTCATAACTCGTCCTAGATTATTCTAACAGCAAGCAACAAGATCGTGGTACCACCATGCTCACCTGAGATCCATCTTCACCAAACTTCAACCTAATGATTTACAGATACTCTACAAGTTACCCTTGCTATTCTAAACCAATTCATGCTGATTAAAATGCCCTAAACCATCAATTCTTGAAAATTAAAGATTTGGGCACCTGCCATGGAACCTCATGGAACAGGCTGTAACTCATGGGGAAGAATCATCTAGCCTAGTACATCATTTCTATGCCTAAGAAACTAATTAACACTACATAATTAAGATGGTATAAGGTGAAAAAGAAACCTGTCAAGAAGTTAATGGTGAGGCTCGAGGGGATGCTTGCAGTCCTTGTAATTGCTCCAAGATGGTCCTACAATGGTCCTCAACCTTCTGTTTGCAATGGTGATGAAGGAGGTGGCTGGTAGTGCAAGATATCTTGACTTGCTTCAACTTGAAGAAATCTCTCCAATGGCTATGTATCTCTCTCCCTCTTCTGACTTGGCTCAAGTTTCACCAACCTCTCATCACTCTTTGATGCATTCTTTATATAACAATCATTGGATGCTTCTAGAATCATCTAGAAAGGGGTGGAAAGTTCATGAATTTCTCCTTGAATGAGAAGTTGAAAATATCATATCCCTTGCCTCATGCCTTGTAATTTGGTCTCAAAATGTCCTTATGTGAGTTATTGAATGAGGGTGAGTGAAAAACAAGTGCATTTTTGGCTTGTGTAGGGTTTTGCAAAGTTGCCCTCTTTTTCAAGTAAGAAATTTCCAAAGGAAGTCCATTTTTGGAGCCTCAAATGAAAATTCTACTTAAACCAAAGTTCTTAAAATGGTTTTTCCAATCAAAATGATATATTGGATGACCTATTTTGGATTTGTGGATCTCCCAAATCACTTTTCAATTTCAACTTTTCAAAGTTATAAGTCATTTTTAGTTCATTTTTGACCAATCATGGAATTTCATGATATGAGCTTTTTCAACAATTTGTGACCTTCTTTCTAGACTTAAAATCCCATTTTGAGCAACTTTCATGTTTTGAGTTTTTCCATTTGAGGCTTGGAAATAGGAGTTTTAGGCATTGGCTAAAATGACCTATAACTGACAAATGACCAAAATACCCCTGCCTTGTTCAAACCATAAGTTGAGTTCCACAAATCCAATCAAGGACTTCTACCACTCAAATTAAAGCTAAGAAGGTCCTCTTCAACATTCATGTTGACCAAGAAACCATAGGAATCCTCCTACTATGGCAAAAGTTGTCTGCAAGTTGGGTGACTTTCAAGGACCCAGATTCACACACCTCTGCTGACCTGTAATTTGTCAAAACCATAACTTGAGCTCTGTAACTCCTATCAAGGACTTCCACCACTCAAATTAAAGCTAAGAACAAGCTCTACAACATTCATGTTGTGGGGAAGATGAGATATCAATCACATCTAAAGCTAAAACTGCCTGGAAGATAGGGATCAAATTAGGGTTTTCTCACTGACAATCCTCAGAAACCCTGACTTGAAACTTCTCAAACTCCTCAATCATGATGAGTTGGTCTAGGAATCATCTTTATATAATCTCTATGCATCATTCCATGATCTCATGGCCCTTGGATTGGTCTCAACCTTCTCCAAATCTTCAGCTGGTCTAGGGTTGACCCAGTCAAAACCCTAATTCTATCATTCATGGTTGAATCTCCTGAACTCTTGCATAATGACCTCTCTGGGCTTCATGATGGCTTTCAAGACATCTCATAGCTTTCTCAAAACATCTAGTTCATTCTCAAAGTCTCAGAATCATCTGAGGAGCACCCACAACTTTCAAACTGTGAAGCACATAACCCTGGTTTCAAACCACTTCTCTGAGGATCTCTTGAACTTTCTGATGAAGGTATCAACTTTCAAACACTCAATGAATGAATAAATGTTGGTCAAATTTTGGGGTGCAACACCAAGTCGCTATTGTATTGATAGTGGAGGACGAACGCTTCAGCGAGGTCTTTCCAGGTGCGCACAGTAGCAGGCTCCAAACCCATATACCACTCGAGCGATGGACCAGAAAGACTATCCTGGAAGAAGTGCATCAGCAACTTCTCATCGTCAGAATAGGCGGACATCTTTCTATAATAAGATCGAAGGTGGACACGGGAGCAAGTAGTACCCTTATACTTCTCAAAGACAGGCACCTTGAACTTATGAGGTACCTTAAAATCAGCAATCAACCCGAGCTTGGACATGTCAATGCCCAATGTGTTCTGATTTTCAATGTCTCTCATCTTGTCTTCCAGCGCTTTGAACCTGAGTCGAGCTTCAGCATTCAACTCTGCTTCCACACCTCTCTGAGAGAATACGTCATCCTGATGGTCCTCCAGCCACGGTTGAGGCACCAACAGATTTCCTACACCAGCATTGTCGTTGACCGGCCCTATGTTAACATTGGCTCCCAGACTACCATTGTCGACGCCTGCCGCATTGAGCCCGATATTAGTCATCAGATTGCCGTTAGCACTGCCGTTGCCCCCGGCAACAGGAACAACATTCTGTGGAGCATCCACTGGAGGAGGGGTAGGCACAGCCCCTCCATGAAGTATGCCATTACTGTCAACCCTGGAAATTAGAGGTTGCACCAAAGTGCGAAGCTGGTCCTGACCATTAGCGACCACCTGCATCAGTTCCATGAAACGATCCATCCGTTCCCGGAGCTCTTGAACATCTGACTGCACCTGGTCCATTATCCTTGTCTGATTAGCGCGAGTTGAGTAGCGGTGGATGAGTGTTTGATCAATCCTGGAGACCGGAGATAGCTCGGAACCTGTGTACCTGAAAAACCTGTCAACAATAAAGGTTAGGAAAAGCGATAAGATATACGCCATGCAAATATGCTTCATGCAGATGCATGCGCGTGTCTGTGTGCGTGGGAGATTTTCCCCCGATCCTAGTGCCTTAGTGCCAGTGCTGATAATAATAAGAGGAAGAAGAAATCTGAGCCCAATCATGGAAACATCAATCTCATATATATATGGAAAGGCCTGTCAAGGCAGTACACAGTATCAGCGAGTACAAACAAATCAACAGCATGACCTCAGCCAACAAGTCTGGTGATGGTCAGCATACATCAAAGATCAAAACAACAGGAATACAACTAGTCAAGCATGGCCACGGGCGCGATACTCTGCTAATAACTCCTTCGTCTCTGGATGATCTGGCAAAGTGAGCAACCCCTCGACGAGTAGTTCCCTCTGCATGATGGTATGCTGAAGCCCCTGAACTGAACTCTCCCAAGCTCCTTCGCCAAAGCAATCCTCCAGTTTCCGCTTTTTAGACTCAAACATCAGCTTATGCTCCTTCAGGCTAGCAAGAGCTTTGTTGAGTCGAGCTTCAGCGGAGTATCTGCGGGCGGTCTCTTCATCAAACCTCCGCTCACTGTCCTTTACTTCGGCTTCCAGCTTAGAAATCTGTAGCATCAGTTTGTCCTCTCGCTCCTTCCTGGTGGCCATGGAAGTCTTCCAATGCTGGTCGAACTTAGATATCCTCCGATATGCCTCTTCCAGATGCTGCTTCTTCATAGCTAGGACATCATTAGCATCCCTGAAGTCTTGACCCAAGCGTTCCCGATCAGCAATCTGCTTCGCCAAGTCTGCACCCAGTTGGTTCACCGACTCTGTTTGCTTTTTGAAGGCATGCACGGCTTCGTTCCTCTCACTTCGAAGCTGAGCTAACTCCTTCTCTAATTCTGCATTCACCCTCTTCAGTTCATCCCGCTCGGCTAATACCTGGTTGTACTGATGAATGGACACAGTAGTAGGCTCTTCGACTGGTGGAGAACTCTCTGGTATGACATGAGGGAATGGCATCCCTATAACGCTGGCTCTGGCTCTGATCCAATCTGAATAAGGAGGGTAGGCTTGGCTGTTGCTCTTTCCCAACAAAGGCTTTCCTCTCGTGCTGATATTGTTCCACGCATGCTGAAGCTTGGACAACAAACCCCCCTCTAGAGTACCCGTGAGGTACAGAGATTCCTGTACCTCTTCCTCCTTCGGTGGAGTCCTCAAAGCGTAGGCGAACTGACGAACTAGCAATGACGGATTGTAGTTGATGCAACCCTTCCTACCTATCAGAGGTACATTAGGAAACCCACTACAACTGAAGATCACCTCGGTGCCTAACCTGTCTCTGTCAACGAACCAATCAATGTCTTCTGCCGACAAACTCATCAGACGCTCAGGCCACTCAGCTGTGGCTGCAGACAAGACGGAAGAACCCCTCTTGGGAAAATGACTATCAAACCACTTGTACAACAACGGTACGCAGCATGAGACATTCTTCCCTCTCCGGTTCTCATTCTTGTAATGCACTGAATGGTAGACGTCTCCGATCAGAGTAGGGACTGGATTCCCTGAGGCGAATATGTGGAATGCATCAAAGTCCACGAAATCAGGCATGTTGGGGAACAGGATAATGCCATATATGCATAAAGCAAGGATGGCATTGAATGCGTCCCAACATTTGTCCTTAGCACACTGCTGGGCCTTAGCTATCAGAAACTGTAGGGAGAACCCTGGGACCTTGTTCCAGCTCGTCACCACTAACTCAGAAGCGCTCAAATGGAGTGAGGAGGCTAAACCAGCCAGATCAGGCTCAGCATCCATGTGGACAAAAGGCATCTGCCTTTTGATAGGCACACCCAGCATATCAGCATACTCTTCCAACGTCGGCGCGAGAACGAAGTCATGAAAAGTGAAACACCTCAAAGGAGGGTCATAGAACTGCAGAAGAGCATGTAACCCATTCAACTCGGACGTAGAAGGTTTGCAAACCAGACTAAGCAACCTGCCATAAGACTTCCTGAACCTATCCTTCACAGAATCCCCTGCCAGGGCTATCAAACCAGTCAGCTTCGACACATCGGGGGTTGGGAACTTGTACGCAACAGTCTTCCTGAGGGAGGCCATAATAACAGTAGGAGGCGGGAAATCCTGGATCGGGGAAACGGTACCTGCAACACAGACACACGTTAATGGAATGCAAATGGATATGCAAACTAATGCAAAATGCAGGCATGCAATAATATATCCGGATAGCTGCTGTGGAGATTCTGTATTAACAGTCACTAATGAGAAGAAAAACCCCGGCGTAAGACCACTAATCTGATCTACTGAGAATAACCATCTGACAGGACCAAGATCAAAATTCCGCTCTGTCAAGAATAAGTGCCTGATAATAAGGACCCCGGGTGTAAGATCAAGGAACATCTGCTGATGAAGTCTTCAGACCCCAAATCAAAATCTGCCCTATCAAGAACAAACACACAGCTGCTGATGAGATCTTCAGACCCCACTCAAAGTCTGCCCTATTAAGAACAAACCACTGATGACAATACACTGATCAAACCTGCTCTATCAAGAACAGACATACACCCGATGATAAGATCCCCTGATCAAAATCTTGCTCTATCGAGAACAGACGAGTCTGCAACTGAGAAACCCTGGTACCAACATAACTGATTCACTGTCAAGAAAACCAGGTAGTCTGAAGGTCTAAGTTTCCTGCAATAAACCCAATCCCACTCACAGGTATGGACCTAAATTGACTCAAGGTACGGCATCCTATGCGTTCATCAGCGTCACAGACTTTCAAAACTGACGATACGATTCCCAGAAGGAGTGGCATCATCAAGTCTTGAAGAGGCCTCACTTAGCTGAATCACAAATGATCGGTCCCCAGAGTCGACAATCCACCAAACCAGCAACCGTCTCAACCCAAAGGGTTGAAAGTGAAGCCAACCGGATGAACCTCGTCTGAGCGTGGATTTCATGAGACACTAGTGCCTGCAAAGCAAGCACGCGCCCACTAATTTCCACTCTAAGTCTATGGTGCACTCAAGCCTGGGTCTGGCTTCTCACTCATCAGAACTCCCATCCCACAACAGCACAAATAATCATATTATACTAAAAATAAAATGCGGGAAATAAAGTGCGAGAAGTAAAAATGCGATAAATAAACGCAACCCAACAAGTAAACACACAAGCGGTAGGATTGACTCTCTTAAGGGACATTGGATCCCAAAACTGACTCGCTTTCGGGACGTTGGATCCCTAGGAAACTGTCATCTCCCCAGCAGAGTCGCCAGCTGTCGCTTGCGCAAAAATAAGGTGCCGGCACAACAGAAGAGTCGCCACCTTTCGTTATTTATCCCTCAGAGCGGGAAAGGAAACGATCGGAAAAACCTGACGAAAAAGGGTAAGACAAGGTCATCGCAACCATTGTCTGGGTTCGGGAGTCGCTTACGCAAGGGGAAGGTATTAGCACCCCTCACGTCCGTCGTACTCGACGGGATCCACGCTTGTTAGTTTACTTGGACGGGTTGGTTTTATTCTATCTACCTATCAAGGCTGGCTGAAAAAGAAGAGAAAAATGACTCGGCAAAGCATCGCACTTTATGCCTATGTATTCTCATCAGAGAATGAGAAATCAGAGTCAACGTAGTTCGGCCTACGAAGGGTTATGGGGGAAAGTAGCTCGCCAAGACATCGCCATCTTGTGCCTACGTACTCTCAACAGGCATGAGAGATCAGAGCTCACGTAGTTCGGGAAACTACGGTTTATTTCCTGTCTTTTACGAAAGAAGTGTTTTTTATTGTGTTTGCAATTTCAATCGCACTAGAGACTATGACCTGAGAGTGAATGCGTCGCATGTCACCCAAAGGGTACCATACTAAACATCCAGACTGTGGAAAAGAAACTCTCCCACAATCCTTTCTCAGATAGCTTAAGGCTCGTAACGTACGAAAGAAATCATTCATGATTACTGTATCTTAAACTGTTTTGAGATGAGAAGAGAACAGGCCCAACTAGGAGGGAGACTATCAAGTCCTACTGTTATCATGCCATGGATTCATCCTATGGTTGAGGTTTGAACAGGGAACTCCTAGAAGTTGTCATGCATAGGTTTCAACCTAAAAGTCTATCATCAAATCCTTATCCAAGGAAATGAGAGTCCTAAGGGATCATGTCAATGATACACCACAACAGACAGAGCATCAGCTTAACAGTAAAATGCATGCAATGCAAGTGAGGGAGGAAATGTGTGTGGGGCTTCAGCCTCCACAAGCTCGTCTCGACCTCAAGCCAGTCATGAAATAACAGTGATCATACTGAAAAATAAACAACATGCTATCAAGCAATAAACAGTAAACTACAATCATACAGATAAAAGAAATGAAAATGCCATCAGGCAAAATAAACACATGGGCAAGGGAGTTGGGCTCTACCGAATACCCGCAAGCAAAGCCACGCAATAACAATACAAGCAGAGGGAGCAACTCAACCTCTAATGCAATCATGCTCTTAGATTCTACTTATTCTAGATGGACTTAATCTAATGCAACAGACAAATCAAGCAAAACACACACTACAGAAAAGAAAACAGAAGAAAGCCTCAGCTCCTCCAGCAGCAACTCAGTCTTCAGACTTCAATCATCAACTGCTTCCCAGGTATCAACCCTACAACATGAGTATCAACTCATCTTCTCCCCTTAAGCTTCAGCTTCTTGATCAGCTCCACCTTTAGGCTTCACCATCTTCAGGGATCTTCAAGTATCAACTTGATCTTCATGCTCCTCAAGCTTCAGCTGGAATGGCAGTCTTCAAGGATTCATCCTCTTCAAAGCTTCAACTTATATCTTCAATGACTCAAATGCTCCAGCAAACAAGATTCAGTCAACAAGATGAGGTGAGGATGTTAGAGTGCTCACTGACTTCCAAAGGATGCCATTGAGGACTTAACATCAAAAGGAAAGGCTCTCTCAAAGTTCTACCTCAGAGGGCAAAGTCACTAATCTCTCCAAAGGAGAGAGGTGAATACCCTTAAGGGACTTTATGTCACAGAGAAGGAAGGAGGTGAACAAGACACTCCTTGTTTATTGAATGGAATTATGCTATCTAAAGCTCTACCTATGCACTTATGATCCTATAACAAAACAAACCAAAAGCTCAAACTAAACTCCACTGCAAGGTCTTCAAAGCTTCAATGATGATCCACAAGGTCTTCAACTCAATCTTCAAGGCTCACACACTCAAAGGAGAAGAAAAAGAAGCACAACAATACAAACTATGCCTCTAAGCAACACACATACTAACCATACATTCAAAAATCAATTAAAAATACTAAAACACCATACAATATTCTAGTAAAATTCTAGGGGATTCTATACATACTTACCCTTAACCCATATATTCCCCATATACTAATTTGGCCTATAAACCCCAAAACAAAATTGTTGAATCTACTTATACAACCTAAAACCCTAATTTGAGCACCTAAATGTCAAACAAGCAAACTATATCAAATTTTAATCTACAAATTGAGAATTAAATCCTATGGGGAACTATGATTCAATATCTAATCACACCAAAAAAAATGAATTAAAAAGACTAAGGGAAGGTTTTAAAATAAATTCTACAAAATGAGGTACAATATTAATCCTATTTAAAAGCTATTTAAAAGAAAAATACTCTAAAAATATTAAAAGAAAAATAAAATGGAATTTTATTTATTTATAATTTTCTAGACAAATTTATTAACCTATAGAAAAAACAAGAATTAAAAAATATCAATTTTTGAATTTTCTATGAATTTTATAAAATGCAAAGAATATAAAGGAAATGAAAAAATAAAAGAAATTAATTAAAGGGGAGGGGTGTGAAAAGCAGACACGCTTAGTTCTTATATGAGATGGGCCAAATCAGGGGGGTGGGAATAGAAATGATTTGCTGAAGCCCAAGTCTAACAACTAAACAAAACGGCGCGTTTTGATTAGTGGAACGCTGCGTTTAGCGCGCTTCAGACTCCCTCCATTTGCAAGTTTGAATCTGGCCCGTTGGATGAGACTATTAAGTCAATTTCTCAGAGTAATCCAAGGGCTGTGGGTCATCGTCCCCAAAGAACTTAGGGTTTCACCATGCGAGCTCCACGAAACAGCCCTCATGCCCTAATCTTCTACCTGTTCGTTCTCCTCCATTTCTTCATGAAAATCGAAAATTCCAAAGCCAAAGTTGCTCTACTACTCACCAGGAACATGATCATATGCATAGTTTCCACTGAAACATCTTGTATCATCCAAACAGAACGCGTGAAAGTTAGGGTTCCAACATGTTACACTGATATCAATCTTGATGAAACTTAATTCTAATGGTGTGATCTTGTTCCTTGTGTTACCCTCACCAATCTAAACCATAACATATCAATTAATGCTCACCACACGACTCATTCTTGAAACTGAAAGAAACTAGGGTCTGCCATGGATCCTTACACAGAGCTCTCTAATTCTCAGCACATGATCTCTTGACCTAGCCTATTCACTCTACACCTAGAAACCTCATGGAAAGCGCATAAATAATGAGATATGGGGAGAATCACCAACCTGTCAAGTTGTAATGGTGGATGTGGTTTCACTCCAATTCAGTGCTTGCAACCTTCCTGTTGCGGTGGAAATAGGATCACAAACTATTAATTAGTTTGAATCACAATTCAATTCACAACCGCTCTTTGATTTATCCGAAGGAAAAGGTCAAAAAGGGAAAACCTATTTTTGCATCGTAAACACAATGCGGGGAAAGATCTAGGGTTCGGGGGTTGGTTAAATTCAGGGAAGGTATTAGCACCCTAAACTTCTGTAGTACTCTACAGGAACCTTTTGTTCAAATGTTTACTATTTACTTTATTTATTTGCTTAAGGTATATGTACAAAGGATTAAAAGTGAGAAAAGAGACCTAAGGGGTTAATTCTAAGTTTACTCGGCAAGACATCGCATCTTGTGCCTACGTATCCTTACGGGAGTGGAATCAGAGTAATCGTAGTTCCCCTCAAAAGGGAGGTTAGAGACTTCTTGACTGTGGTCAAGGTCTCAAGGGGAATAAACATGTCTTAAGGACATGCTTACGCGGAGTGTAGAAACTCCAAATCTCTACGTTGAATTATTAAGTTGTAATTAGGGTTAAATTAGGTTAGGTTAGAGATTCCACGGCGGGAAACCCTAAAATGAGCGCGGCGGCTCTTTGACCTAATGCTAGGGGTAGAATTGTAATCTTGCCTGCGGCGAGGCATTTGCGAAAATTAGGGTTTGTAAGGGTCTGAAGTTTTGAGGACTATTGGCGCGGCGGCCAAAAGCTAGACCTAACCTTCGGATGTGTGTAGTGTGACAGAAATATAGCCATGACAGTGTGAGAAAATTAAATCATACATCGGCAGAAATTTAAATGCGAAAAGTAAACGCGATTATTATGTTCGCGAGATTACATATGAGAAGCAGTTACAATAATAATAAAACTTAAATAAAACACCACGCAATAGTAGTAAACATGAGCTGCAAATGATGAACACCGTTAGTAAACAAGGTTGGGCAGTGATTAGACAAGTTAGGAGGAAAAGTGCGATATTGGAGGTTTTTGTTGTTTTTTGAAAAAAAGATGTTAAATGAATTTATATATAAGAAAGGAGTAATGTTAATTAGAAAAATATTTTAACTTTAATCTTAAAAAAAGTTTTAACTTAGATATTTTTTAAAAAGATTTTTTTTTAAGTTATTTATTAAAAAAACTTTTATTTTTATTATAGGAAAAGAGGTTTTTTGATTTTATTATAAAAAAGGGTTTTAGAGTTTTTATTTATTTTAAAAAAACAGTTTTTTTTATATTTACAAAAGAAAGGGTTTTTTTAAAAACAATTTTTAATTATAAAACAATTTAAAAACAAATAAAATAATTTTAAAGAAAACAAAATAAAAAAAATAAAACATAAAGGGGTTGGGCCGGTCATCACCTCCGGACCCAACCCAGTGGTTAGTCATAAGAAACAAATTTTTTAGGGTTTCCCCCCAGAGAACCTTCGCAGCGCCGTTTCCCTTTTCTTCTTCATCTCTCTCGCGTCTTTCTTCTTCCTCGCGCCGTGAGTCTCTCATTTCCTGAAATAAAACATCAAAACTCATAATGAAACGTCCCGTTGCTTACATTTAACGCGAAATCGGCCGATGATGGCGTGGGCTGAGGCACAAAAACGAGAGATTGCCCGTCGTCTGGTTAAACGGCGTTGGTGGTCTCTCGTTCGAATCTTTCGTGACCGATGATGGATGATACACGGTGCGTTTGAACGATGACGACGATGCTCTTCGTCTGAGTTCGCGGCTTTCGTTCACGGCGCCTAGGGTTTGTTCGTTTGCGATCTCCGTTCTTCGTTAGGGTTTCGCTCGTGATCTCCTCCTTCTCTCAGGTTGTATCTTCCCTTTTATAACTTAACTTCTGGGCCTTGGATTCGCGTTATTCTGAGATTCGATTTTGTGTTGATATTATTTGATTTTGTTGTGATTTTCTCAGATACTGATTGGATTACGATTGGATGCTCTATTCCTCTTTTAGGATTCGATTGGTATTTCGGTGAGATTAAATTTCATTTTTCTGGTATGAATTTGATACTGATTCGTTGATTGATGAGTTCCAATGGGATATGATTTGGTTCCATCTGATCCTATTTCCCCTTTTAGGATTTGATGGGTCTCTGATTTCCAGCTGATTCTTCTGACCCTGTTCGATTTAATAACCTGAACTGATTTTGTTTTGATCTGCTTCAGGATTGACATCAAAATCTCTATTATTTTCTGATATGGTTTGCCTTCAGATTGGATTGATTGGCATCTGATATTAATTCACGGGATTTCTTAATGGTTTCATTTTGATTTGTTTCTATTTTTCCCAGATTCAATTTGATTTGATCATCTTTTGATTAGACTCTTGCAGATGTGAATTGGATTGCTTTTGGGGAATTTGGATACTGATTTGATTCCTGATGCGATTTTGTTTTGATTCAATCCTGACCATTGGCACTTACTTTTTCTTTTTCTTCTTTCAGGATAGACACTTTGCCTTGATCTTTGCCGCCGAGAAGGGTACATGGTAGTGATGAATTTTGTCTGAACCATTCGGAACAGGATACTACATCCTGGCTTCTGATCATATTGCTGCTTCTAATTGAATTAGTGATGGTGACTTGGGCTATGATGTTTGATTAACTGAGCCCCGTGTTTGATGATTCGTTTGTTTTATGAACTGAGCATGTTTTGATAACTATTGGATCATTCTTGCTGGTACAAACCGTGCCATGATTTAATACTGCCTGCAATTCTGAACTGACATGAATTTCAACTCTTCTGTGTAGTTTTGGCAGGTTGATTGAATTGGTGATGATGATTGGCCATCATGCTGATATCCTGAACCATGTGTTTGACAATTTGTTTTTCCAATGTGCTTGCATATTTAGCCTATGGTTATGTGCTGTGATTCGGTATAGTCCCTCACTCATGTATTGCTTGCCATTGCAACTGGTTCGGTTTTCGTGACGGTCTGGTTTTTGAACATGCTGCTAAATCATGTTTGATGCTGTTGTGCTTCTTTGGAGCCTGCTGAACACTTTTCTGTCATGACAGATTTGTAGGACCTTTTCTTATGTCTTCTTGCGCATAAATCTGCCTTCTGATGCATTGTTTTGATGCAGTTCAGTCTGCATCTGGTGTTCTGTTTGCAATTTTGGCTTGCATTTCAATTCTCTGTTTGGACTTGGTTTTCATAACCTCACCTACTGGTTCAGGATTAATACTGCTCATGAATTGTTTATGTTTTGGGTTCCAAATTCTGAATCTGATATTGATGCGTTTGTGGCTTTTCAGGTGTTGGAAATTTCGGAACCAAAATGACTCAGACCATGCCGGCATCCGGGTCTGAGTTCAATGTTGCCTTATTCTCGTATCAGTTTTGAAAACCAATCGCGGCAAAACGAATCAGTCCCGCTTCTTTTATTACTTCTGTCTCTCGGATGTCCCGTAACGATAAGAACAGGTGTTACCTGATCTGACGCCCACGGCGCGGATCGGTAACGGGGGTAGGACGCAGCTTCGGTTGTGCCACTCCCGGCACTCGATGATGACGATGTTCTGAGAGTGTCAAAAACAACTTCTAACCTTTTTTCTATATTGTTTGTTTTGCTTTGATGTGCAGGTTAGTCGAGATTCTGCGGCGAAGCTTAAAGACAGCATGAAGACCCTTAGATGTTCTTAGGATTTAGGATAGATAATGTAATCCCTTAGGATTTAGAACTTTAATGTATTTCCTTGTAACAGCACTTATAAAATGTGAAGCATTCTCCACTTCTTGTATGATGACATTTTTTATGAAATAAAATTCCCAAAATTTTGAATTTATTTATATTTTATTCTTAGTTAAAAAATATAAACATTTGTGAATAAATCCACAAGTACTTAATATTCATTAACACAGGCATAAAACATAAATACTCCGAAGTGGTATTCTTATTCGCACTCGTCTCAATTGTAATCCTCATCCCATCATCTGATTAAAATGTTAACCAACCATTTCATAACCAACACCTATGAGCACCGTAATCGCAACGTTTTCAGCATCAACAGTAACACTAATCGTAATTAAATTCCACTGACCAAACCGCTAAAATCTCAATATGATCAGAACTGGTGATAGGTAAATGCCTCAAAACCATAACGTATCAAATGCCTCAGATTTTTAATAACAGACCGTCTTCAAGGCATCGGTAGAATTTGTGTAAGATGACCAAAATACCCCTGGGACCCAATCTGCAAAACAAACACCTTCATAACTTGTTAGTGGTTAGCAAATGTACATATGAGGCGATATGCGAAATGACTGACTAAATATAAGGGTAAAATTTGAGGTATTACAGTTGCCCCTATTTAAATAGCTACACCGGACGATTTGAGTGACAGGGACTCGAGGAATCGTGGTGGAGAGATTTAAATATAGATAACCGAAAATTTTGCCCTTATATGCGACGATATGCAATGCTATGGACAAAACGGGAACGACTTAATGCAGATGATGCCATGAATATGATATGACGCGTATGCTGGAATAATGAATGCGAAAATGCTGCCGAACATGACGACACTGGGACAGACGCCAACGAGAAGAACTCACTGGGGAAAATGACGCGCTGAGACGCAGTACAACACCGGGGAATTCTAAAATGATGGTCAATTGGTGCGAATGACCAATTGTCACATTTAGAAAAGGAACGAGATCCTCAAATGGAGATGGTACCTATGAGACGGCCTCCGCTGGGGAATCTAAAAATAAAACTGGATCTCGTACGATTGTAAGATCGATTACAGAATGCTGGAGCATTGAGCAAAGAATAACATCGAAGCTTCTGTAAACTATCCCTCGTGACAAGATCAAACGGACTTTTCGGAAATCCGTATCAAATATACAGGGTAAGGACCGACTGTATGCCAAAATAAATGGACTTTAATGGGAAATGCCCTGATAAGCTTCTCGAGGGAGAATTGTCACTTATCGTTGGAAAGGACTTATGTGCAAAAAAATGGATAAGTACTCAAATAAAGAGGCTGCTGCTTAAATAACTCTTCTCGCATTTAAGGTCGGCGCCTGGAATACGATTTTGATTCCTCTCTTACTGAAGGATAAATGTTCTCCTGAACATAAAAAGGGTAAACTGAATTTCCTCATACTTCAGAATCGTGCTCTCCTGAATATGATTCTGGATGACTGAATATACTCATATTTCAGAATCGTGCTCTCCTGAATATGAAACTGGATGACTGAAGATACTCATATTTCAGAATCGTGCTCTCCTGAATATGAAACTGGATGACTGAAGATACTCATATTTCAGAATCGTGCTCTCCTGAATATGAAACTGGATGACTGAAGATACTCATATTTCAGAATCGTGCTCTCCTGAATATGAAACTGGATGACTGAAGATACTCATATTTCAGAATCGTGCTCTCCTGAATATGAAACTGGATGACTGAAGATACTCATACTTCAGAATCGTGCTCTCCTGAATATGAAACTGGATGACTGAATATACTCATACTTCAGAATCGTGCTCTCCTGAATATGAAACTAGATGACTGAATATACTCATACTTCAGAATCGTGCTCTCCTGAATATGAAACTGGATGACTGAATATACTCATACTTCAGAATCGTGCTCTCCTGAATATGAAAAGGGTGAACTGAACTTCCTCATACTTCAGAATCGTGCTCTCCTGAATATGAAACTGGATGACTGAAGATACTCATATTTCAGAATCGTGCTCTCCTGAATATGAAACTGGATGACTGAAGATACTCATATTTCAGAATCGTGCTCTCCTGAATATGAAACTGGATGACTGAAGATACTCATACTTCAGAATCGTGCTCTCCTGAATATGAAACTGGATGACTGAATATACTCATACTTCAGAATCGTGCTCTCCTGAATATGAAACTGGATGACTGAATATACTCATACTTCAGAATCGTGCTCTCCTGAATATGAAACTGGATGACTGAATATACTCATACTTCAGAATCGTGCTCTCCTGAATATGATTTGGTTCAAACCTCTCTATACTTCAAGACGACAGGTAAATGGAAGCCCAACTGCTCCATGGAGATGGCCATTTGCTGCGAGTCATAACGAAGATAGGATTTGGCTTCTCAGGCGAGAAATGTCGCATACTGATGCTGTAAGATGTAAGATTATAAAGTGTTGTAAAGTGTTGTAACATGTAGGATTGTAAAGTGTTGTACTGGTGGATTTTCCAGGCGTGAACTGGCGTATATCTGTAAATGATTGTAGTTGATTTTCTTGAAAGATAGTGCAAAATAAATGCACGTCCGGGTACAGTGATAAACTTCTCAAGCGAGATAGTCGCGTATCTGTCATGGTATGGTGAAAACCTTTAGATGGTGCAAAATAAATGCACGTCCGGTTGGGCTTGACTACCGACATGACTGAGATTCAATCTAGGATCGAGCTAGAAAGAAGACTGGTAATCAAGACTCCATCGAGGGAATGATCTCGAAGGGTAAATATCTTATCCTGGTGAGGAAAGATAGCTGAAGTAACCGTCATCCACGAGGATCGAGCTCTGTGGGGAAACTGGAAACACCTATGTATTTTATGCTTAGGGCTGACAATCTATTTGGAGAGAATGGACAAACCCAGTTACTCGGCGGTAACAACCAATGATGGAGAGACACAATGAACCTGTGCATGTTATCGCGTATGTTAATGAATATGTTGATATGAATGTATGTTAACGTCTATGTATGTTAATGTTTATGTATGTAAGATGTTATGAAATGAGTATGTAATGAGTATGTAATGAATATGTAATGAATATGTAATGAAATAGGCATGTGATGCTTATGCCCTTGCGTATGCCGACAAAACAGACTAGAGACGAGAGATGAAATAAACATCCCGACGGAGATACCCTGCGTTCTCTGCAACCAATACGTCAATCATGGGTAAGAAAGATCAATGGTAGAACCACATCTGGTTTTAAAGTTCTGAATTCTCTGGGGAGAAAGTAATCTGCTTGAGTGCACAGTATCATGTCTTCACATGGGGAGAAGGAAACTTGAGGGACACTTTTAAGTTACCCCAAGAAGAAGTTGTCAGCTTATAGTCTCTCTGGGGACTATCACTGGGCAATGGTTTGAAAGTGTTTCTGCAATAATGATATTTCCGGGGAATGAAGAGATCCTGTCGGAATTTCCACTAGTCAAAGTAATTTATTACATTTCAAATTTGTTGTTTTTGAAAAACAATTTTGAAAAATCTACAATGCACCTTTCATTTTCAAATTTTAAGAATAAACGCATTTTGCATAACAACAGAAAATAAAGAGCAATGCACCAAGGAATGTAAGTAACGAGGTGGTTTCTTTTATTTAAAGGGCGGTAGCTCGCTGAAGGCATAGCTCCACAGATGATTATGTTTTGAAATTGGCAACATGGGAAAAGGTTACATCGAATCCAATGACACCTACTGACACTAATAACTAAGACTAATCCAAAATCCTGCTTTGGGCGAGGATGAAAGAACTGAAACATGGCTCTTATGCGGAAAGTGTGTTCGAGATAATCAGTGTCCTCTGATGCAATGAAATGCCTTTGTCCCTAACTTTTGCCTGGACCGCCCTTTCGGGTTTTCAATCCACCGGGACGCTCTTTTTTGCCTAAGCCGCCCTTTCGGGTTTTCAACTTAGCGAGCTTTTTATTATTATGATTTTTTTTTTTCAACCCTTACTTTTGCCTAAGTCGCCTTTTGCAGGTTTTCGACTTAGCGGGTTTTTAGGCATAATATTTTCGGACTGCATCAGAATTCACGGGATGTGCTAGTTCTGCACCGTCCATTGTCGTAAGTATTAGAGACCCTCCGGAGAAGACAGTCTTTACAACGAATGGGCCTTCATAATTGGGCATCCACTTTCCACGCATATCTTTATGTACTGGTAAGATCTTTTTGAGTACGAGCTCTCCTTGACGGAACTCGCGGATACGAATCTTCTTATCAAACGCTCTTTTCATCCGTTTCTGATATAATTGCCCATGGCACATGGCCGTCAAACGCTTCTCGTCAATGAGATTCAACTGATCCAATCTGTCTTGAACCCACTCAGCTTCCTCAAGTTCAGCCTCCATTAACACTCTTAGCGAAGGTATCTCTACTTCGATGGGGAGCACGGCGTCCATTCCATATACCAGTGAGAAAGGTGTTGCCCCCGTCGAAGTTCTCACCGAGGTTCTGTATCCATGTAAAGCAAACGGTAACATCTCATGCCAATCTTTGTACGTCACAACCATCTTTTGCAGGATCTTCTTGATATTCTTATTTGCGGCTTCGACGGCTCCATTCATCTTAGGACGGTACGGAGAAGAATTGTGGTGAGTGATCTTGAAATTGTCACACAGCTCTTTCATAGTCTTGTTATTCAAATTGGTGCCATTGTCAGTTATTATCCGGCTTGGGATTCCATAACGGCAGATGATTTCTTTCCTGATGAAGCGGGCAACCACTTGCTTGGTCACGTTGGTGTAGGAGGCAGCCTCTACCCACTTGGTGAAATAATCAATAGCAACGAGAATAAAACGATGACCGTTAGAAGCCTTCGGCTCGATTGCCCCAATCATGTCAATGCCCCACATAGAGAATGGCCAGGGTGAAGACAAAACATTCAACGGTGATGGAGGTACATGCATTTTATCAGCGTAGATTTGGCACTTATGGCACTTTCTAGCGTATCGGATACAGTCAGCTTCCATGGTTAACCAATAATACCCGGCCCTTAACATCTTCTTGGACATAGCATAACCATTGGCATGAGTTCCGAAGGTCCCCCCATGAATTTCCTGCAGTAACATGTCCGCTTCCCATTTATCAACACATCTGAGCAGAACCATGTCGTGATTCCTCTTGTATAGCACACCATTACTGATAAAGAATTTGGACGCCAGTCTTCTCAATGTTTTCTTGTCCAGACCAGTAGCACCCTCGGGATACTCTTGCTTGACGAGATAGTTCTTGATATCGTGAAACCAAGGCTTTTCATCCACCTCAACTTCTTCGACCAACTGACAATAAGCGGGCTCAACTTTGCGCTCAATATGGATAAGAGGTGCTTCATTAACGAATTTAACTTTCCACATGGATGCCAACATGGCTAAAGCATCAGCAACGTGATTCTCGGATCTAGGAACATGCTCGAACTCTATCTCGTCGAAATACTTGATCAGCTCAATAATATAGTCTTTATAAGGGATTAACTTCTCATTCTTCGTTTCCCATTTGCCCTGTACTTGGTAAATAACCAATGCTGAGTCACCACTTACTTAAAGAAGTTTGATTCGGAGGTGAATTGCTGCTTCGAGGCCAAGAATACATGCTTCATATTCTGCGACGTTATTAGTACACTCAAAGTCCAACCTTGCTGTAAATGGAGTGAATCCACCCTTTGGGTTCATCAAAACGGCGCCTATACCATGCCCATTGAAATTCGAGGACCCGTCAAACATCATCCTCCACCAAAGACCTGGTTCTGGACCTTCGCTCGGATCTGGCTCTTCACAATCTCTTTTAATCAACAAAATATCCTCATCAGGAAAATCGAGCTTAAGAGGTTCATAATCTTCAACTGGCTGGTCTGCAAGATAATCAGATAAAATACTACCCTTAATCGCCTTCTGGGGTACATATTGGATGTCATATTCGGATAACAACATGTGCCAACGGGCTAGCCTCCCGGTTTGAGCAGGTTTTTCAAAAATATACTTGATCGGATCCATTTTAGAAATCAACAACGTGGTATGACAGACCATATATTGCCGAAGGCGCTTAGCGGCCCATGCCAATGCACAACAAGTTTTCTCCAATGGTGAGTATCTGTTTTCGCAATCGGTAAACTTCTTGCTCAGGTAATAAATCGCATGTTCCTTTTTCCCAGTCTCATCATGTTGTCCAAGCACACAACCCATAGTCTTCTCGAGAACAGTAAGGTACATAAACAAAGGTCTTCCAGGTACGGGAGGAATCAGAATAGGGGGATCTTGCAAATAACCCTTAATCTTCTCAAACGCTTTCTGACAATCAGGGTTCCACTCAACTGTCTGCCCCTTGCAAAGCAACTTGAATATCGGCTCACAAGTAGCGGTCATATTAAAGATAAACCTGGAAATATAATTCAGACGTCCCAGAAAACCTCTAACTTGCGTCTCTGTTCGCGGAGCTGGCATATCCCGAATGGCTCGGACTTTGTCAGGATCCACCTCAATCCCTCGCTGGCTAACAATGAAACCAAGCAATTTTCCGGATCTGACACCGAAGGTACATTTTGCAGGATTCAATTTCAACTGATATTTCCTGAGTCGTTCAAACAGCTTCACCAAATGGTCTAAATGCTCCTCTTCACTCTGAGATTTGGCTATCATATCGTCCACATACACCTCAATCTCTTTGTGCATCATATCATGAAAAAGAGTGGTCATAGCGCGTTGATAAGTTGCCCCTGCATTCTTTAAACCGAAAGGCATGACTTTGTAGCAGAAGGTTCCCCAAGGAGTAATGAAAGTAGTCTTCTCTTGATCATCGGGATCCATCTTGATCTGATTATAGCCAGAAAAACCATCCATAAATGAGAACAACGCAAAACTGGCCGTATTGTCTACCAGTGTGTCAATATGTGGTAGGGGGAAGTCGTCTTTCGGACTTGCTTTGTTCAGATCCCTGTAGTCCACACACATCCTAACTTTACCGTCCTTCTTAGGCACTGGCACAATGTTGGCAACCCAATCTGGATATTTTGCGACTGCCAAGAAACCTGCATCCAACTGCTTTTTAACCTCATCTCGAATCTTCAAAGCCATGTCGGGTCTCGTTCTTCGAAGCTTTTGTTTGATAGGCGGACAATCTGGCTTAAGCGGCAACTTGTGAACAACAATATCCGTGTCTAGGCCCGGCATATCTTGATACGACCATGCAAACACATCAATATACTCTTTTAACAACTCAATCAACCTCGGCCTAATCTCCGTCCCCAGCATTGCACCAATCTTGACCTCTTTCTTGCTCTCATCTGTACCGAGATTAATTAGGTCCACCTGCTCTTTATGCGGTTGAAGCTCTGTGTACTCGTACTCAATCAATCTTGTCAGTTCCGCGGGTATTTCAAAATCTTCTTCACCCTCGTCCTCAGCTTGATTGATGGGTGCATCCCAGTCAGGAGTGTCAGCAAAGTCATTGGATCCAACAAGGTTTACGATGTCTCTGCATGATGGAAAGCTTACTTAATTAAAATGCTCAAAGATATGCAAGGTAAGAAATGGAATGCTGTTTTTTTTTAAGAAAGGTTGCCAATTTCATTTTTAAAGGTGAAAACGAAAAACGCAAATGAACCAAAGTGGAATTGAACAAAATGCTTTTATTAATATCCTTTTAGGAATGAAAGGTGGCCCAATAAAAGCGACCCTATAGCCTTGGGCAAAGCTACGGATTTTTATTTGAAAATGTAAATGAAACTTTTAAAAAATATTACTTTGACAAGGGGAAAATAACAGGGATCTCTATGGCCTCCCAGTTGTTCAAAACTGCATCACCCTTAAACACCAGGTTGCTCAGCTCTTCATTTTCTTCACAGTCACTGATGGCATTGACTTGGAAACCTCCGCTGACAAATACCTCTTGGATAACCTTCGGACGCCCTTCGACAGTTGTGGCAGCTCCATTCTGAGTTGGTTTGTAACCCAACCCAGAGCGATCAGTCTTGGTCTTGACATCAATTACCTCTCCCCAACCTTCAGGGATGCCCCTGTCAATTGTTGCTTTGGTGCTCTTCAGAGATGCAAAAGATGGATTGCCCTGACCCACTGTCTCTTCGACTTCTAGCAGAACAACATTGGCGATCTCAAGTGCTTGAAAGGAGATTTCTAAAGCATTCTCATCGGCCTCGATGTAACGGAAAGAAGACAGGTTACTGACCATCAGATCTTCCTCACCGTGTATAATAACCAACTTTCCATCGATCACGAACTTCATCTTCTGATGTAAAGTTGAGGTTACCGCCCCAGCGGCATGAATCCACGGCCTTCCGAGTAAACAACTGTAGTTGGGATTAATGTCCATGACTTGAAACGTGATATTAAAAATTTGCGGACCAATCAGGATAGGAAGCTCAACCTCCCCCATTACCGACCGACGAGAGCCATCGAAAGCCTTGACGACCAAAGGAGTGGGTTTCAACACCGTCTCTTTACAAGCCAACTTATCAAGAACCCTCTTGGGTAGAACGTTCAGAGAAGACCCGGTGTCCACTAGCACTCTCGCTAAATTGTCCTCCTGACATTTCACCGATATATGTAAAGCACGATTATGATTCGGACCCTCCTTTGGTAACTCTTCATTGCTGAAACTAAGGGTGTTACAGGCGGTCAAATTGGCAATCACGCTATCAAACCGACTGGTGCTGATATCTTGATCCACATGTGCTTGAGTCAAAACCTTCTGCAAGGCCATCCTATGAGCGGGTGAACTCATTAACAGAGATAGAATTGAGATCTTGGAAGGAGTCTGATGAAGTTGATCGATAACTTTATAGTCACTTTTCTTGATGATCCTCAAAAATTCGGCATCTTCATCATTCGTGACGGCTCCTTTACCTTTGTCTTTGGCAGGCACCGGGGTACTAGTTGTTTCCTTAGGTGGGACCTCATTGGAATGGGGAGTGTACACACGGCCACTGCGAGTCATCCTGCTTACCTCTGCGATATTGGTCACCGTGCCCTTAACCTCTTCATTTGGAATAACCTTCCCAGACTCCTTGTCAATCATAGTCACGTCATATTTCCAAGGCACAGCTTTAGGATCACTGAAAGGAAACGGACTCGGTCTTCGAATAACTATAGGCTTAGGCTGTTTCACTTCAGGGATATACGACCTCGGTATATCGAACACGAGATTGGCGGAGCCTGCCCCTGATAGATTAAACACTGGTACCTTACCCTTTGATTCAGGCTGATGGAAGACAGGCTCAACCACAGCGACTACATCCTTCTTGGCTTGGCTTGTCACTTGTAATACACCCTCATTAATCAACCTCTGAACATCATTCTGAACCAACACACAACCCTTAGTACTGGCTTCACAACTTACGCATGCAACGTGGGAAGTATCTACCAAACCAGCTTCAAACAGTTTCGAATGGAATATCTTGAGAGGAGTCTTAATCTGTTCAACGTCAAGGGCATACCCCTCCTCCGAATCGACACTAACGGCATTGACACTCTCATGGTTAGGAAAAGGGTTCTTCTTAACATTCGGTTGAGGATCTTCAAATGACAAAATCTTCTTTTCCAATAAATCCCTGACAATATTTTTGAGAGCATAACAATTCTCCAGATCATGGCCAGGCGCACCCTCATGAAATAAACAGTGAGCGGCGGCGTTGTAATTGGCGGGTAGAGGATTAGGAGGCGGACCCAAAGCCCGAGTAGTGATTAGACCTTGCTTGACCAAAGAGGGATACAACTCGGTGAAGGTCATCGGAATCGGCGGACAAGGCTTATACGTTCTTCTGTTCGGAACATTCTGGCGAGGAGCCGGACTCTTTGGCTGTTGAGGAGCAGGAGCGTTGGGCGCCTGTAGATAGTTGACAGGAGGCGGATAAACAGGAGGTTGCTGTATAGGTTGATACATAGGAACCTGTTGATTGAAAGAAGGGGTAATAGCCGCCACATAGGGTTGTTGAGCATATTGGACTGGGTACCCTTGAGGTTGAGCATAACCTTGCGGATGTCGATAAAAGCGCTCTCTTGGTCTACCAGAGGATATAGCATTAGTCTCACCCTCTTTCTTTTTTTGGGAGCTATACGGAGGTTTCTTCGGCTGATCCTTAGAAGTACCATGATTATTTGTCATTTTACCACTTTTCATACCCAATTCAATCTTGACACCCACAGCAACGATGTCGGAGAAATTCGAAGTCACACTACCCACCATTCTTTCATAAAATTCTGGACGGACCGTGTCGACAAACCAATCAGCTAACTCTTTCTCGGTCAAAGGAGGTTCTACCTGTGAAGCAGTCTCTCTCCACCTTTGGGCATATTCTTTGAATGACTCAGAATTCTTTTGTGACATACCCAGCAACTGTCTTCTGTCAGGAGCCAGATCCATGTTGTACTTGTAGTGTTTGATGAAAGCGTCAGATAGATCCTGGAAACTCTTAACGCGAGACTGGTCTAAAGTTAAATACCACTTGGAGGAAGCACCCTTCAAACTATCTTGGAAGCAATGAATCATCAGCTTATCGTTCTCAACATGGGCAGCCATTTTGCGATAATACATGATCAAATGACTCTTAGGACAGGTGGCACCTTCATAACGATCGAAGTTCGGAATTTTGAACTTCGGGGGAATAACCAAACCTGAGACCAAACAAACATCCCTTGCAGCAGTCCCAAAAATTTGATCACCCTCTACCTTTTTCAATCTCTGGACGATGGTATTTACTTCTTCACGAAGCTTATCATGTTTCTCATAACCCTCGACATTCTCATCAAGATTATCAAAAACTGTCTCATTGAAGTACGGTTGCGCACGAGTGTGTACAACGGGTGGTGCAAAGATAGGAGCCCCCCTAGAAACTTCAGAAAATAAAGGCACGGCTTGCTGAACAGGCTGATTAACTGGAACAGTGGCTTGAGGAGGCACAAAACCGGGAGTAAGACCATAAGGTGGGTCCCTTGCTACGGTCACACTAGGTGGAGGGTCCACAGTAATGCCGGTAATCTCAGAAACAACAGTGGGCTGGGTATCCATCTTAGCATTCATGACCTGTAATAATTCCATCATACGCCCCATACCCCCTCGAAGGTCTTCAAGTTCATTGCTAAGGCGATCAATCTCTTTTGCCCGATCCTCCATTCTTTTCCGAGTTTGAGCTCTGGTGTTGTATTGGTGCCGAGAACTCAGGGTGACGAAACTGGAAGGCGAGAGAACCGAACATGAGAAAACGGAAGACATATGCAATGCAATAAACGATGTTGTGATGAAGATTTCATGGAATTCAATCATTGACGAATGTCGTGGGGTACCAAGGAAATCTTTTTCTTGTTTTTCATCTTCTTTTTTTTTATTCATGGTATCCCGCGATATCCATAAATGGTATTTGAACTCCATGACATACAATGCAATGAGATGCTTTATGGATGCAATGCATGAAAGCACGCAAAATCCTAGGTTAAAGGAACGTGGGCGGAGTCAAGGTCTACCCATCCCAAAAGGAGTGTACTATAGGTTAGTTGTACCTGCAGAACAAGGTTCTAAAAAGTGCCCAAAGTCATCAGCCCATCTTTCGGATATTATCAACCTTCCGACTGACTCAGGGATTAATAATATTCTCAAGAGAACCTCTTCTGAGTGTAGTATCGCGTAGCAACCATTGTAGGACTACTCCCACATAGTTCCCGCACTACGTCCTAAATAAGGCCAAGGTGGTGTTAAGGTACTACGGTCCTCAATATCACAGACTCCAATCGACCATGGAAAAAGTTTTCGCGATTACTCGTTCAACCGAACCATTTTCGAAAAGGTCTCAACTGAGCGGTGATTCTCGAATCAGCTTGGTCGGGATTCACTCCCTATAAGCCTCATCGAATATATCACCATCCTATAATAATGTCACTAGTCCGGGCGTAGGACTTATCTCACAGCACAAGGAACAGTCCCACAATCAAAGCACAAATATATACATGCAAATGAATAATAACACAGATAGTAATAAATATGAACAAATTAGGGATAACCCTCAAAAGTTTAGCAAGTCCCCAGTGAAGTCGCCATCTTCTGTTGCGGTGGAAATAGGATCACAAACTATTAATTAGTTTGAATCACAATTCAATTCACAACCGCTCTTTGATTTATCCGAAGGAAAAGGTCAAAAAGGGAAAACCTATTTTTGCATCGTAAACACAATGCGGGGAAAGATCTAGGGTTCGGGGGTTGGTTAAATTCAGGGAAGGTATTAGCACCCTAAACTTCTGTAGTACTCTACAGGAACCTTTTGTTCAAATGTTTACTATTTACTTTATTTATTTGCTTAAGGTATATGTACAAAGGATTAAAAGTGAGAAAAGAGACCTAAGGGGTTAATTCTAAGTTTACTCGGCAAGACATCGCATCTTGTGCCTACGTATCCTTACGGGAGTGGAATCAGAGTAATCGTAGTTCCCCTCAAAAGGGAGGTTAGAGACTTCTTGACTGTGGTCAAGGTCTCAAGGGGAATAAACATGTCTTAAGGACATGCTTACGCGGAGTGTAGAAACTCCAAATCTCTACGTTGAATTATTAAGTTGTAATTAGGGTTAAATTAGGTTAGGTTAGAGACTCCACGGCGGGAAACCCTAAAATGAGCGCGGCGGCTCTTTGACCTAATGCTAGGGGTAGAATTGTAATCTTGCCTGCGGCGAGGCATTTGCGAAAATTAGGGTTTGTAAGGGTCTGAAGTTTTGAGGACTATTGGCGCGGCGGCCAAAAGCTAGACCTAACCTTCGGATGTGTGTAGTGTGACAGAAATATAGCCATGACAGTGTGAGAAAATTAAATCATACATCGGCAGAAATTTAAATGCGAAAAGTAAACGCGATTATTATGTTCGCGAGATTACATATGAGAAGCAGTTACAATAATAATAAAACTTAAATAAAACACCACGCAATAGTAGTAAACATGAGCTGCAAATGATGAACACCGTTAGTAAACAAGGTTGGGCAGTGATTAGACAAGTTAGGAGGAAAAGTGCGATATTGGAGGTTTTTGTTGTTTTTTGAAAAAAAGATGTTAAATGAATTTATATATAAGAAAGGAGTAATGTTAATTAGAAAAATATTTTAACTTTAATCTTAAAAAAAGTTTTAACTTAGATATTTTTTAAAAAGATTTTTTTTTAAGTTATTTATTAAAAAAACTTTTATTTTTATTATAGGAAAAGAGGTTTTTTGATTTTATTATAAAAAAGGGTTTTAGAGTTTTTATTTATTTTAAAAAAACAGTTTTTTTTATATTTACAAAAGAAAGGGTTTTTTTAAAAACAATTTTTAATTATAAAACAATTTAAAAACAAATAAAATAATTTTAAAGAAAACAAAATAAAAAAAATAAAACATAAAGGGGTTGGGCCGGTCATCACCTCCGGACCCAACCCAGTGGTTAGTCATAAGAAACAAATTTTTTAGGGTTTCCCCCCAGAGAACCTTCGCGGCGCCGTTTCCCTTTTCTTCTTCATCTCTCTCGCGTCTTTCTTCTTCCTCGCGCCGTGAGTCTCTCATTTCCTGAAATAAAACATCAAAACTCATAATGAAACGTCCCGTTGCTTACATTTAACGCGAAATCGGCCGATGATGGCGTGGGCTGAGGCACAAAAACGAGAGATTGCCCGTCGTCTGGTTAAACGGCGTTGGTGGTCTCTCGTTCGAATCTTTCGTGACCGATGATGGATGATACACGGTGCGTTTGAACGATGACGATGATGCTCTTCGTCTGAGTTCGCGGCTTTCGTTCACGGCGCCTAGGGTTTGTTCGTTTGCGATCTCCGTTCTTCGTTAGGGTTTCGCTCGTGATCTCCTCCTTCTCTCAGGTTGTATCTTCCCTTTTATAACTTAACTTCTGGGCCTTGGATTCGCGTTATTCTGAGATTCGATTTTGTGTTGATATTATTTGATTTTGTTGTGATTTTCTCAGATACTGATTGGATTACGATTGGATGCTCTATTCCTCTTTTAGGATTCGATTGGTATTTCGGTGAGATTAAATTTCATTTTTCTGGTATGAATTTGATACTGATTCATTGATTGATGAGTTCCAATGGGATATGATTTGGTTCCATCTGATCCTATTTCCCCTTTTAGGATTTGATGGGTCTCTGATTTCCAGCTGATTCTTCTGACCCTGTTCGATTTAATAACCTGAACTGATTTTGTTTTGGTCTGCTTCAGGATTGACATCAAAATCTCTATTATTTTCTGATATGGTTTGCCTTCAGATTGGATTGATTGGCATCTGATATTAATTCACGGGATTTCTTAATGGTTTCATTTTGATTTGTTTCTATTTTTCCCAGATTCAATTTGATTTGATCATCTTTTGATTAGACTCTTGCAGATGTGAATTGGATTGCTTTTGGGGAATTTGGATACTGATTTGATTCCTGATGCGATTTTGTTTTGATTCAATCCTGACCATTGGCACTTACTTTTTCTTTTTCTTCTTTCAGGATAGACACTTTGCCTTGATCTTTGCCGCCGAGAAGGGTACATGGTAGTGATGAATTTTGTCTGAACCATTCGGAACAGGATACTACATCCTGGCTTCTGATCATATTGCTGCTTCTAATTGAATTGGTGATGGTGACTTGGGCTATGATGTTTGATTAACTGAGCCCCGTGTTTGATGATTCGTTTGTTTTATGAACTGAGCATGTTTTGATAACTATTGGATCATTCTTGCTGGTACAAACCGTGCCATGATTTAATACTGCCTGCAATTCTGAACTGACATGAATTTCAACTCTTCTGTGTAGTTTTGGCAGGTTGATTGAATTGGTGATGATGATTGGCCATCATGCTGATATCCTGAACCATGTGTTTGACAATTTGTTTTTCCAATGTGCTTGCATATTTAGCCTATGGTTATGTGCTGTGATTCGGTATAGTCCCTCACTCATGTATTGCTTGCCATTGCAACTGGTTCGGTTTTCGTGACGGTCTGGTTTTTGAACATGCTGCTAAATCATGTTTGATGCTGTTGTGCTTCTTTGGAGCCTGCTGAACACTTTTCTGTCATGACAGATTTGTAGGACCTTTTCTTATGTCTTCTTGCGCATAAATCTGCCTTCTGATGCATTGTTTTGATGCAGTTCAGTCTGCATCTGGTGTTCTGTTTGCAATTTTGGCTTGCATTTCAATTCTCTGTTTGGACTTGGTTTTCATAACCTCACCTACTGGTTCAGGATTAATACTGCTCATGAATTGTTTATGTTTTGGGTTCCAAATTCTGAATCTGATATTGATGCGTTTGTGGCTTTTCAGGTGTTGGAAATTTCGGAACCAAAATGACTCAGACCATGCCGGCATCCGGGTCTGAGTTCAATGTTGCCTTATTCTCGTATCAGTTTTGAAAACCAATCGCGGCAAAACGAATCAGTCCCGCTTCTTTTATTACTTCTGTCTCTCGGATGTCCCGTAACGATAAGAACAGGTGTTACCTGATCTGACGCCCACGGCGCGGATCGGTAACGGGGGTAGGACGCAGCTTCGGTTGTGCCACTCCCGGCACTCGATGATGACGATGTTCTGAGAGTGTCAAAAACAACTTCTAACCTTTTTTCTATATTGTTTGTTTTGCTTTGATGTGCAGGTTAGTCGAGATTCTGCGGCGAAGCTTAAAGACAGCATGAAGACCCTTAGATGTTCTTAGGATTTAGGATAGATAATGTAATCCCTTAGGATTTAGAACTTTAATGTATTTCCTTGTAACAGCACTTATAAAATGTGAAGCATTCTCCACTTCTTGTATGATGACATTTTTTATGAAATAAAATTCCCAAAATTTTGAATTTATTTATATTTTATTCTTAGTTAAAAAATATAAACATTTGTGAATAAATCCACAAGTACTTAATATTCATTAACACAGGCATAAAACATAAATACTCCGAAGTGGTATTCTTATTCGCACTCGTCTCAATTGTAATCCTCATCCCATCATCTGATTAAAATGTTAACCAACCATTTCATAACCAACACCTATGAGCACCGTAATCGCAACGTTTTCAGCATCAACAGTAACACTAATCGTAATTAAATTCCACTGACCAAACCGCTAAAATCTCAATATGATCAGAACTGGTGATAGGTAAATGCCTCAAAACCATAACGTATCAAATGCCTCAGATTTTTAATAACAGACCGTCTTCAAGGCATCGGTAGAATTTGTGTAAGATGACCAAAATACCCCTGGGACCCAATCTGCAAAACAAACACCTTCATAACTTGTTAGTGGTTAGCAAATGTACATATGAGGTGATATGCGAAATGACTGACTAAATATAAGGGTAAAATTTGGGGTATTACACTTCCATGATTAACCTTTAATGGAAGATAAGAATTCTGTATGCAAAAAGATTGATGGATAATGCTTGAATCTTGTGTTTGATATCAACTTGCTTTTCTTGCAAATTCTTCAACAAAGCTTCAAATCTCCATGGATCTTCCTCTAACTCAGTATGCAAGTATTCATAAGGATCAGAAGAATGTGTTTGTGGAGAAGAAAAGAATGAAAATGGAAGAGAATGGAAGTTTGTTATGGAATTGCAAATGGAAGAATTTCACTCTTTTGCACTCTAACCTCACCAATCACCAACAATCATCACCAACCTTGACCACATTGTGATCTAACCAATATATAGAAACCAATGGAAGAGTCTAGATCCCTCTAGAAACTTTGAGAATCATTTGGAAAGTAATGGAACTTCTCATGAAATGATACATTGCATTATCTCCTTTCATGCCTTAAATCTTTCAATATTGTTTCAAAAACTCCTTACATGAGATATTGGGATTGGATGAGTGAAAAAACAAGCTAAACCTTTCCTTATGCCAAGTTTCCCAAATTGCCTTATGATTCAAGAATGAACTTTACAAAGTAACATCCATTTTGAGACCTCAAATCAAAATTCCACTTGAACCATTGTTTTTAAAATAATGTTTGGAGTCAAAATGACATATTGGATGACCCATTTTGGATTTGTACATCTCCTAAACCAAAATTTCATTTCAACTTTTTCAACTTATAAGCCATTTTTAGGTCATTTTTACCCAATCATGAAATTCCTTGCTAAAAGCTCTTTCAACAACTCATGACCTCTTTTATAAGCTTAAAATCCCATTTTGAACAACTTTGATGTTTTGAGTTTTTTCATTTGAGGCATGGAAATAGGAGATATGGCATTTGCTTAAAATGACCTATAACTGCCAAATGACCAAAATACCCCTGTCTTGTTCAAACCATAAGTTGAGTTCTATAAATCCTACCAAGGACTTCTAGTACTCTCTAGAAATATAAGAAGATGATCTTCAACATTCATGTTGACCAAGGAATTATAGGAATCATCCTACTAGGGCAAAAGTTGTCTGCAAGTTGGGTGACTTTCAAGGACCCAGATTCACACACCTCAGCTGACCTGTAATTTGTCCAAACCATAACTTGAGCTCTGCAACTCCTATCAAGGACTTCTACCACTCAAATTAAAGCTAAGAACAAGCTATACAACATTCATGTTGTGGGGGAGATGAGATATCAATCACATCTTGAGCTAAAATTGCCTGGAAGATAGGGATCAAATTAGGGTTTTTCACTGACAATCCCTGGAAACCCTGACTTGAAACTTCTCAAACTCCTCATTCATGATGAGTTGGTCTAGGAATCATCTTTATAACATCTCCATACATCATTCCATGATCTCATGGCCCTTGGATTAGGTCTCACCCTTCTCAAAATCTTCAGCTGATCTAGGATTGACCCAGTCAAAACCCTAATTCTACCATTCATGGTTGAATCTTCTGAATTCTTGCACAATGACTTCTCTGGGCTTCATGATGACTATCAAGACATCTCATAGGCTTTCTCAAAGCTTCAAGTTTATTCTCAAAGTCTCAGAATCATCTGAGGAGCTCCCACAACTCTCAAGCTAAGAAGCACACACCCTTGGTTTCAACCAATTCCTCTGAGGATCTCTTGAACTTTCTGATGAAGGTATCAACCTTCAAACACTTGATGGGTAAATAAATGTTGGTCAAATTTTAGGGTGCAACAATGTGAACGTTTTAACAAGCATTAAATGAAGAGAATAATAATCATTTCAAAACATTAATTGCTTCTGACAATTTGGGGGGAAAATCAAGATTCTCACTATTCAAACTTCACCTCAAACGTCTCTTCAGTTATGTATACGCCACCTCTTCAGATTTGGTGTGACACGTGTTTGCTTGCATGTGTTCTGAATTCTCTTAAGAAATGAAACGTTAGCCAACGTTCAGATCTTCTAAAGATTGTTAGTTCAGAGTTTCACAAAAGAAATATTAATCAGAATAAAATAAGCAATTAGAAGAAATACTTCAGAGCATTAAGCATTTTTGCATCTGTAAAAATTTGCTTCTGATAAATATCATTCTGGACAAAAATCCATACCAATATTTTTCAGAATAAATTTGAATCTATCTTCAACAAGGGGCTTTGTAAAAATATCTGCCCATTGATGATCTGTATCAACAAAGGCTAAATTTATGATTCCCTTCTGAACATAGTCTCTGATGAAATGATGCTTAATTTCTATATGTTTTGCCTTAGAATGTAAAATGGGATTCTTGGACAAACATATAGCAGAAGTATTATCACAAAAGATAGAAATGTTACTTTCAAAAATTTGATAATCTTCTAGTTGACTCTTCATCCAGAGCATCTGCGTGCTACATCCAGCAGCAGCAATGTATTCAGCCTCTGTGGTTGAAAGTGCAATTGTGGGTTGCTTCTTGCTGTACCAGGAGATTAGATTTCTTCCTAGAAATTGACAACTTTCAGAAGTACTTTTTCTTTCCACTCTGTCTCCAGCGTAGTCAGCATCATAGAATCCAACTAATTTGAAATCATCAGATTTTCTGTAACACAAACCCACATTAGAAGTACCTTTCAGATACCTTAGAATCCTCTTGACAGCTGTCAAGTGTGATTCTCTAGGATCTGATTAGAATCTAGCACACAGGCAAACACTGAACAATATGTCAGGTCTAGAAGCAGTAAGGTAAAGAAGAGAGCCAATCATACCTCTGTAGAGCTTCTGGTCTACTTTCTTACTTACCTCTTCCTTGCCAAGTGAGCTAGTAGGATGCATTGGAGTCTTTGCCAGCTTGCTGTCAGACATGTTAAATTTCTTCAGAAGTTCTTTAACATATTTTGTCTGATGTATGTAGGTGCACTCTGGAGTTTGATTAATTTGGATTCCTAGAAAGAATCTGAGTTCTCCCATCATGCTCATTTCAAATTCTGCCTGCATGCATGTAGCAAACTTCTTTCCAAGCATAATATTTGTTGATCCAAAAATAATATCATCTACATAAATTTGGAAAATTAGAAGATCTTTCTTAATTGTTTTACAAAAGAGTGTTGTGTCTACTTTGCCTCTGATGAAATTCTTCTCCAGAAGAAAATTGCTCAATCTCTCATACCAAGCTCTGGGAGCTTGTTTTAAACCATATAGAGATTTCTTTAATTTGAAAACATGATCTGGAAATTTTTCATTTTCAAAACCAGGAGGTTGGTGGACATAAACTTCTTCTTCTATAATACCATTAAGAAAGGCACTTTTAACATCCATCTGATACAGAGTGATGTTATTTTGTGCAGCAAATGAAATAAGAAGGCGTATAGATTCTAACCTTGCCACTGGAGCGTATGTCTCAGTGTAATCAATACCTTCTTGCTGACTGTACCCTTGAGCAACCAGCCTTGCCTTATTCCTTTCAACTTCTCCTTTCTCATTTAGCTTATTTCTAAAGACCCATTTTGTACCAATTATATTGAATCCTTGAGGTCTCTGAACTAAATCCCATACATCATTTCTGCTGAATTGATTTAGCTCTTCTTGCATGGCAATAATCCAATCATTGTCTTGCAGAGCTTCATCTACAGAAGATGGTTCAATTTCTGACACTAGTCCAAATAGTGATGCTTCAGATGATCTTAGAAAGGATCTTGTTCTGATGGGATCATCCTTCTTTCCAATAATGACATCCTCTGGATGAGAAGCTTTAATTCTGGATGATGATCCTCTAATGGTTGAATCTTCAGAAATGTTTAGATTATTCATCTGAGAAGTTAAAGGAGTAGCATCTAGAGTTGCTTCTGGTTCCTTCACTTGAATTTTGTCTGCTTCAGGAACTTCAGAGTCAATAAAGACTACTTCCTTATCTGCATAGTTATCAAACTGCTCTGGCTTTTCAGAGCCAAGCTTATCATCAAATCTGACATGAATGGATTCTTCCACAATCTGTGTCTCAGTGTTGTATACTCTGTAGCCTTTAGAGCGTTCAGAATATCCAAGCATGAAACACTTATGTGCTTTGGAATCAAACTTGCTCAGATTTTCCTTAGTGTTTAACATATAGCAAATACATCCAAAAGGATGAAAATATGAAATGTTGGGCTTTTTGTTCTTCCACAGTTCATAAGGAGTCTTTTTCAGAAGAGGTCTAACAGACACTCTATTCTGAATGTAACAAGCTGTGTTGATTGCTTCTGCCCAAAAATGTTTTGCCAGATTTGTCTCATTGATCATGGTTCTGGCCATTTCTTGCAAAGTTCTGTTTTTCCTCTCTACAACCCCATTCTGTTGTGGAGTTCTAGGACAGGAAAAATCATGAGCAATGCCATTTTCAGAAAAATATTTTTCAAAATATTTATTTTCAAATTCACCACCATGATCACTTCTGACTTTTATAATTTTGAAATTCTTTTCATTCTGGACTTGCTTGCAGAAGTCAAAGAACACAGAATGTGACTCATCCTTGTGTTTTGAGAACTTTACCCATGTCCATCTACTAAAGTCATCAACAATGACTAATCCATACTTCTTGCCTCTGATGGATGCAGTTTTCACTGGTCCAAACAGATCAATATGAAGTAATTCTAGTGGTTTAGAAGTAGAAACAACATTTTTTGATTTGAAAGATGTTTTTGAAAACTTCCCTTTTTGGCATGCTTCACAAAGAGCATCTGAAGTGAACTTCAGATTAGGGAGTCCTCTGACAAGATTAAGTTTATTAATCTGAGATATACGTCTCATATTAATATGGCCCAATCTTCTATGCCAGACCCATTGCTCTTCATTAACAGACAAGAGGCATTTAACATTTTGAACTTTAAGTTCTGAAAGATTTATTTTATAAATGTTGTTTTTCCTCTTACCACTAAATAGGATAGAGCCATCCTTTTGACTAATAGCTTTACAACATTTTTTATTAAAGGTAATATCATAACCATTGTCACTTAATTAACTTATGGACAATAAGTTATGCTTTAACCCTTCAACAAGTAAAACATTAGTAATACAGGGAAGTTTACCATTTCCAATAGTGCCAGATCCAATGATCTTACCCTTCTGGTTCCCTCCAAACTTCACGTCACCTCCAGATCTAAGTTCCAGGCTTTGGAACATAGACTTTTCTCCTGTCATGTGTAGTGAGCATCCAGAGTCCAGGTACCATGATTGGCGTCCTGACCTTGCTTCTAAGACCATCTGCAACAGGAATTATTTTGTTTTTAGGTACCCAGATCTTCTTGTGTCCTTTGGGGTTAGTTGGTTTGTAGGTTTGTCTAAACTTCTGTTTTTCAACATAATGTTTATTCTGACTTGCCTTGGGTTTAAACACATAAGTATTCTTCTCAGAGCTTGTGTGTTTAATGTCATTTAAGTGACCAAATTTAAATTGAGAATACAGAGGTGTCTTCTTGATGAAAAGTTTGTCAACAGATTTTGGATTGCTTCCAGATGAAGATTCATATCCAATACCTCTTCTGTTGTTTCCACTAACTCCATAGATCATAGAAGCCATCTTGCTTCTGTCTATGCTCTTAGTAAGAAATCTCTGAAAGCTAGAGTCATACTTTTCTAAAATGTTTTCACATGACTTAGTCTCAGATTCAGATTCTTGTTGAGTTATTTCAAAGTTATTTTTGATTTTCAGATTGATTTCTTTTTGCTCAACAAGTTCTGTTTTCAGAAGATCAATCTCAGATTCAAGATTGCTTTTCAGCTTCTTGTATTTGAGTTTGATATTGTTATAACTTTTAAGAACTTCTGTTAAAACTTTTATAAGTTCTTCTTTGGTAAGTTTAGCCATTACCTCTTTTGCGTCATCATCAGATTCAGAATCTGATTCATATCTTGAGGTACCTTCCTCTTGATCCTCTGTGCTGGCCATCAGTGCAACATTAGCACATTCTTCTTCTGATTCAGAAGATGATTCAGATTCATCTGAGTCATCCCATGTTGCCATCAGAACCTTCTTCTTTTTGTTAAACTTCTTCTTGGGTTTTTCTTTTTGAAGTTTGGGGCAATCATTCTTGTAATGCCCAGGTTCTTTGCACTCATAGCACACAACTTCTTTCTTGCCAGATCTTCTGTGCCCAGAAGATTCCTTTCTATTATCAGATCTTCTGAAGTTGTTGAACTTCTTTCCCTTGTGCTTCCAGAGTCTGTTGATCCTTCTGGATAGCATAGATAATTCATCTTCTTTAGAAGAAGAAGATTCTTCAGAGGTTTCTTGAATAACCTGCAAAGCTTTTGCAGTTTTGTTAGATTTTAAGGCAACAGATTTACCTTTTTCTTTCTTCTGAGGTTCATCTTCCTCAAGCTCAATTTCATGGCTCCTCAGTGAGCTGATGAGTTCTTCTAGAGAGATCTTGTTCAGATCTTTAGCCATCTTCAAGGCAGTCACCATTGGTCTCCATCTGGTAGGCAGACTTCTGATGATTTTCTTTACGTGATCATATGTAGAGTATCCCTTGTCCAGAACTTTCAGCCCAGCTGTGAGGATCTGAAATCTGGAGAACATGGCTTCAACAGATTCAGAGTCTTCCATCTTGAAAGCCTCATACTTCTGGATCAGAGCCAGAGCTTTTGTCTCCTTAACTTGAGAATTTCCCTCATGAGTCAATTTTAGGGATTCAAACATATCAAAAGCAGTTTCCCTGTTTGTAATTTTTTCATACTCAGTATGTGAAATTGCATTCAATAAAATAGTCCTGGCTTTGTGATGATTTCTAAAATCTTTCTTCTGAGCATCTGTCATAGATTTTCTGTCTATCTTCTTGCCATTTCCATCTGTGGGATGGACATATCCATCTATGACTAGATCCCATAGATCAGCATCATATCCTAGGAAAAAACTCTCAATTTTGTCTTTCCAGTAATCAAATTTCTCCCCATCAAACATAGGGGGTTTGGTGCTGATCCTGTCCCTTTCTTCATATTTATTGATAATATTGGATATTGTATTATTAGCCACTGTAACAAATAAATATATATCAAAGTATTTCTCTCTGGATCTTTACTGACACTGTTAAGTGATAGCACACACAGAACCGGAGTTCTGATGCCAACTGAAGGTGAGATAATACTTAGAAGGGGGTTGAATAAGTATGAAAGATTAAAACTTAGAAATAAAAACACAATTATTTTTATCCTGGTTCGTTGAACTCAACTACTCCAGTCCACCCTTTCTAGAGTGATTTGCCTTTCTCAACAAGGACTTAATCCACTATTTAATCAAACAGATTACAATAGTAACACCTAAGAACAACTGTTCTTAGTCTTCTCAAGAGCTACTGATTCCAACTGAATCCTCTTAAGGAAAATCTTTACAACCAATGTAAATCAAATACAAGAGTATGAATGCTTCTAAAAAGCTTTTATCACAATAGTGATTTTTCTCTTAAGTTTAAATACAAATAATTCTAAGAAGAATATGAAAGAATGAGAGCTTTGAATAATATGATTTCTTTTCAGCAAATTGTGTGACTGAGGAATTTGGTGGAGTCTTCCTTTTATAGGCAGCTGATCCAAGGAAGCTGAGCGTTGAGAAGAGATTCCCAAAAAGGTCTGAGCCTTTTTGTCTTCACATTAAGTGATCTTTCCTAGAAGTAGAAAGCACAGAAAAATCCTTTTTGTCTGTGTTCTTGTGTCTAGCACAAATGAGGAAAGAGACGTTTGATTTACTCCAACGGATATATTCTTTGAATATTTCTTCTTCAGTTTTCAGCAAGTTCATCAGAATCTGATTGAGTCAGAGTCTTCTAATGATGTACAGAACTTTGTTGTATCAGAGTCTTCTGCAGCATGTGTGCTTTCAGCGTGTTGATCATCAGAGCATATTTATCACAGAACTTCAGTACTTGGCAGCTTTAGTACTTTCATAAACTTCTGTAGAAACTATGCTTTGAGAAACTCTTCATACAATATTCTTCTTAGCTTCAGATGCTTCTGACTAGCTTCAGATGCTTCTGCTTCAGAATCTTCTGGAGCTTCTTGCTTCAGATCCTTCTGGAGACTACGCTCAGGATCTTCTGTAAACAGCAATCAGAATCTTCTAATGAATGCATCTGGCGCTTCAGAGTCAAGATAACTTCTTGTATACAATTCAGATTTGCTTCTAGAGAGTTAATTTCATTTCAATCTGCAGTAAAACTCTCAAACAAATTTTAGAGTGTATAATTCTTAAATATAAAATTTCCTAATAGTTATCATCAAAACAAAGAGATATTATTAAGAACCAATCTGTGTTCTAACAAAGATAACCCTTTGGCCATGACTCTGATAGAACATCCTTCTGGCTCTACTGCTCCAAGCTCTAAAGACCCTATGGAAATTGATTATGTTCAAGCTTCAGAAACTGTTCAACGTTCCTCATCTGAGATTAAGAAAGAACATCCAGAACTTGAGGATAAGATCGTTGTTCTGGAAGCTGGTCAATCAGAGATCAAGTCATGGATGGCTAAACAAGACAAGAAATCTGAAGACATGGCTGAGTGGATGTCCAAACAGGATCAGAAGAATGAAACAATGGCTAAGTGGATGTCAAATCAAGAACAGTCCTCTTCTGAGATCACGGATCTGCTGAAGATGCTTTTGTCAAAACACTCTTAGTTTTTCATTTTTTTTCATTATGATGTTTTTGCATCTGATGTTTGCTTATGTATTTTGAATATCTTCTGATGCATGTACTCTTGCTCTGAATTGAATTGAATGAATGTTTCAAAGTTTTCTCCACATGATTTATCTCATCTACTGTTTCCTTTTATTTGTCTTTTTAAAGTTTTTACTTTTTGCTTATGACAAAAAAGGGGGAGAAAATATAGATCTGAACTGTTTAATTAAAATTCACCAGAATGAAACTTCAGACATATCTATTTTATCTAACATTAAGTCTGAGTATTTCAGAATATTTGATAAGTACACTCTGAAGAAGAAACTCTGAGACTCTCAGACCATTTGACAATTATCAAACTCTGACTCTGAAATTTGCAAAATACTCTGACTCTCAAATGTTAAAGAACAATCAAGCTCTAACTCTAAAAATTACTCAAGACAAAAAGGGAAGTTTCTATTCCTTATTTGTATTTAATTCAGGGGGAGATTCATCATCTCAGGGGGAGTTATAATTATTATATTTTCAATTAAACAAAATTTCTGATGTTTTTGTCATCATCAAAAAGGGGGAGATTGTTAGAACACAAATTGGTTCTTAATAATATCTCTATGTTTTGATGATAACTATTATGAAATTTTGTAATTAAGAATTATATACTCTAAAATTTTCTTGAGAGTTTTTACTGCAGATAGTAAAGGAATTAACACTCCAGAAGCAAATCAGAATTGAACATAAGAAATTTGCTAGACTCTGAAGCGCCAGATGCATCCATTAAAAGATTTTGATTGCTGCCAACAGAAGATCTTGAGCGTAGCCTCCAGAAGATTCTGAAGCAGAAGCTCCAGAAGGATCTGAAGCAGAAGCTCCAGAAGAATCTGAAGCAAGTCAGAAGCATTTGAACCAAAGAAGAATTTTGTATGAAGAGTTTTCAAAGCATAGTTACTACAGAAGATTATGAAAGTACTAAAGCTGCCAGTACTGAGGATCTGACTCAAATATGCTCTGATCTTAAACACGCTAAAAGCATACCTGCTGCAGAAGACTCTGATTCAGCAAAAATCTGATCAACATCAGAAGGCTCTGATCAAATTAGACTCTGATGAAATTTGCTGAAAATTGAAGAAGAATTATTCAAAGATTATATCCGTTGGAATGATCCAAACGACTCTTTCCTTATTTATACTAGACACAAGAACACAGACAAAAAGGATTTTTCTGTGCTTTCTTCTTCTAGGAAAGGTCACTTGATGTGAAGACAAAAAGGCTCAGACCTTTTGGACACTCTTCTCAACGTGAAGCTCTCCTTGGATCAGCTGCCTATAAAAGCAAGTTTTCACCCAACTTCTTTAGTTGATGTTTTATCCAAAAGAATTCAATATTCAAAGCTCTCATACTATTCATATTCTTTCAAGAATTAATTTCTTTGCTCTTAATATTTAAGTGAAAAATCACAGTTTGTGTTAAAGCTTTCTAGAAGCAATTTTAAACACTTGTATTTGTATTACATTTGATTGTAAACCTTAAGAAGATCCAGTTAGGATCAGTAGTTCTTGAGAAGACTTTGAACAGTTGTTCTTAGTGCTTACTGTTGTAATCAGTTGATTAAATAGTGGATTAAGTCCTTGATTGAGAAAGGAAAATCACTCTAGGAAGGGTGGACCGGAGTAGTTGAGTTCAACGAACCAGGATAAAAATACTTGAGTTTTTATTTCTAAGTTTTAATCTTCATACTTATTCAACCCCCCCCCCCCCCCTTCTAAGTATTTTCTCACCTTCACTTGGTTCCAATGACATAGATGATCTTCCCAAGAACAGTCGCCACAGTAGACTTATGGTTTGTGGGCACCCAATTTGCAGCACTAATCTTGTGTAACATAGCATACTTGACACTCAGTTTACTGGCATCTAACTTTCCTTTTGATGGCCAGTTCTTTACCTGGTTGGTTGTTATCACTTGACATATTTTATTGTCAGAAACAGCTACATCAGGGTGAGCTCTATCTGACCTTCCCAGATAATTGTTGATTGTTGTTGAACAAAAATTAACACACTTCCCTCTCACATAAACCTTGACAAACTCCTTAGATTTCCTGTCAGCACATTCTTCTGAGTGATTAATTATGAATTCTTTGACAAGAAACTCATAACAATGTGAGAATTGAGTAACTGTTTTCATCAACCCAGCATCATGGATGAGATTCATGATTTCTCTACTTTCAAGAGCATTATGTCCCAGTTCCCTCTCCAATGCCAGCCTCTTCTGAAAAACATACTTCCATCTATTGACACATGAAGAATAATGAAAAGAAATATTGTCAATAGGAACCTCAGGGACACTAGTAGCAAGTTTGCTAGTGGCTGGTTTCTTTCTTGATGGAGTTTCAAATACATCATCAACATCAATAGAATCAGTTTCAGTACTGGATTAAGCCTTCCTCTTCTTTGGAGACACCTTGCTCCATGCTTTGGCAGGCCCAACAGGGACACTCTTGGCTACAATCTTCTTGGGATTGCTCTGCACAGCTTATTTCTTTTCTTTCCTAGTCATGAGCCTTTTAGCTATGCCAGGATTGCTCTTGACTATCAAATCATTATCATAGTACTCATCCAGATCCACTATATCAGCCTCATCATCCTTCTTGCCGTCTTGCATGTTAGCATCCATCTTATCAGAGCCACGACCCTTGTTCTTGTCCTCTTTGGAAGAGATTTCCAATGTTTCAACATTGTGGATGACATCAGTTTGATCATCCAAATTAGGAGCATAACTCTTAGCATTAGCTGGAATAGATATCCTTGGCACATCATTTGGCTCAAACAGAACCCTTGTTACCAAGTTGGCAACGGTGGAGTGGATTTGCCTAGCTTCTTCCTCATTGATCTCCTCATCAGGAGCGGAAGTTTAGGAGTGAGGAGCCTGACCTGTTACAAGTTCTTTAGGTCTTCTTATATGTGAGGTTCAGGGTTTCTTCATCATCAGGCCTTCTGGGGTAAGCATTCTTAGAGGAGCTATCTCAAGAACCTCATTAGGGTTAGCAACGAAATCTGTATCAGATCTGGTGGGCATCTTCTTGGAAGGGATGGCTTGTGGATGTTGAGACATTTTTGGTAACTTTGATAGAGAGAGAGAAGGTTTTCTGTGCTTGTTGTAAGATGAATGGAATATGAACAGTTTACGGGTACCAAATGAAGTAAGATTTCTGTGTGTAGGTACTAAAGAGGCAATATTGCAACAGAAGAGGGGACTTACTATTTTGACCAACCAGCAAGTGATTAATTTTCAAAATGCAACTCCCTATTTTCATTAATTTCTATAATTCATTATTAGTGGGGGTACTCACCTTGCTTTGTAAAGTTTCCAATTAAGTATCCTTGAGACCTCTTCTACTCATGACATCACCATGTAGATCAGAGTTGCCATGTTTCACACTAACCTTCTCAAATTGATGCCTGTTATCTCTGTGCATGGTCCTTTTAGTCTGAACTGAGCTCATATTGATGTTACTCTGAATGTCACAATATAATGTCATAACATTCTGAGTGACATTTCCCTTTTTATGCTGGCCATTTGTCATGGACTCCATAAGCTTCCAGTATAACAGGTCTAGGTTTCTATGATGACCATCATTAGGATGTCTTTTCTTGGCTTGCCTACCAGCCCCATAGCCTGTTCTTATATCTAGAGGAAACTTATAAGTTCCTCTTACTGATTCCTTGGTTATGACCTTCCTTATTCTTTGAGGATGTATACCTTTCTCCAACCATATTTGTTCCTTCTCTTTTTCCTTGATCAAGGCAGTTAGATTACTTCTGGGCTCCCATAAGTAACAATTATTCTTGGATCTAGATCCCCTCATGATTTCCTCACCTTCTTCATTGGTGACAACACATTTACCCTTAGTAAATGTGACACCAAGACCTTGGTCACAAAGCTGACTGATGCTTATAAGATTAACAGTCAGTCCTTTAACTAACCTGACATTATCCAGTTTATGAGCACCAGGGCAATCTAGTTTTCCAGCACCTTTGATTTCTCCTCTAGCTCCATCTCCAAAAGTTACATGACTAGAGGAATGAGACTTAAGGTTTATCAATAGATCCTCAATTCCAGTCATGTGTCTAGAGCAACCACTGTCAAAGTACCAATCTTCATTGGTTGGCATCCTTAGAGAAGTGTGAGCTACTAAGGCCACATTCTTAGCCACTCATTGTCTTTTCTTTTTAGGAGCATCCTTCTTAGTGTTAGCATGATGATGTTCCTTGACATAAACACCTTGTTTGGATTTTCCTTGATGGGGATGACTAGGAAATCCATGTAGCCAGAAACAAACAGATTGAATATGCCCAAGTTTTCCATAGTGGTAACACCTATACCCTTGGAATTTTCTCTTGGTTTGGTTCCAGCTTTTATTTCTCTGATGTTGTGACATTGGTCGTGACTTCCATTTTGACCTCTGAGTTTCAGGCTTTGGCCTCTTGAGATTCAAGATAGGTTTTTATTCACTAACAAATCCCAGTCCAGACCTGTTTCCTGAAGTCTGACCACTCTGTATGATTTCTTCTAGAGTGTCAGTCCCAGGGTTTAGCATCCTTATGGATTTTACAATCTGCTCCATTTTAGATTCCAATAAGTTGACCTCACTTTTGAGTGAGTCTATTGTTGCTAGCTTCTCTATCTTCTCAGCCTCTAATTCCCTTATGCACTTCTTCTGTTGCTCTCCTTGCTGATGCAATTCAGTACTTCTGATGCACAGCTTCTTGTATGACTCTGCAAGTTCATTATAAGTTAGCTTTTCTTCACTTGAATCACCATCAGAAATACATACACTATTCAGAACAGTGACATTCTTGGCACATTCTTCTTCTTATCCACTTTCAGAATCTCCATCTGACCAAGTGACTGCCAATCCCTTCTTTTGCTTTTTGAGATAGGTGGGACACTCAGTTTTAATGTGACCATAACCCTCACATTCATAACACTGAACTCCTTTGCCTTGACTAGATTCATCTTCAGATTTATCCCTTCTGTTCTTGACATAAGGTTTAGACTTATGGTCTATTCTCTTGATCAGTTTATGAAATTGTTTTCCAAGCAACGTTATTGCTTCTGACAAATTCTCCTCTTTTTCACATTTGTCTTCTTCTGAGTCATCTGCAGTGTTTGAAACAAGAGCTATGCTTTTGATCCTTTTCTCCACAGCCTAATCACACATGCTCATCTCAAATGTTTGGAGAGAACCTATGAGTTCATCCACCTTCATGTTGCATATGTCTTGGGCTTCATCAATGGCAGTGACCTTCATGGCAAACCTTTTGGGCAAGGACCTGAGAATTTTTCTCACAAGCTTTTCTTCATACATCTTTTCTCCCAAAGCTCCCGAGGTGTTTGCAATTTCCAGGATATTCATGTAGAATTCATGAATAGTCTCATCCTCCTTCATTCTCAGATTTTCAAACTTGGTGGTCAGCATTTAAAGTCTTTACATCTTGACTTTAGAGGTTCCCTCATGAGTAGTTTTGAGAGTGTCCCAAACCTCCTTAGCTCGTTCACAATGGTGTACCAGTCTGAAGATGTTTTTATCTATACCATTGAAGAGTACATTCAATGCCTTAGAGTTTCCAAGAGTCAGAGCCTCTTGCTCTTTGTTCCATTCCTCTTCAGGAATTAACACAGATACTCCATCCTTGTCAGTCTTCACTGGATGTTCCCAGCCAGAGTTTGCAGCTCTCCATGCCTTGTTGTCTAAAGACTTTAAGAAGGCAATCATCCTAGGTTTCAAATAATCATAATTAGAGACATTCAGAATTGGTGGTCTATTTGTGAATCCTATGTCTTTATCCATAGTACCAGAATTTATCTTCCCTAGATCTCACCCAGAAAGAAACAGGCAGGGTGTCTGCTCTGATGCCAATTGAAATTCTAGCAAGCACACGATGGATGTTATTGTGGATGTTATGACATCCACTGTAACACAGACTACTGGAATTACTAATAAGTTGTAAAAGAAAGCAGTAAATAACACAGTAATTGTTCACCCAGTTCAGTGTCAACAACACTTACATCTGGGGGCTACCAAGCCAGGGAGGAAATTCACTATCAGTAGAATTAATTTAGAGCTAAACTCCCCCGTTTACAACTCCTCACTTAAAACCTACCCAATGACACTTCAGCCTAGAGACCTCTAGACCTGAGTATACCCACTCACTCCCCCTCAATCACCTCAGTGATAATACAGAATTACAGAAGAAATATGAAGATACCCTTCAAACACACCTTGATCTTGCTTCACAGCTTTGATCAAGGGATACACACTCTTGCTTAACAGCTTTGAGTGACACAATGAACACACCTGTTCATACACACTAAACCAATGCAATTGTACAGCAGACAATTGCTTGGAACACAAGTCCTAAGACACACGTGAAGAACCAAACTTCTTCACTCACATAATACACGTGAAGAACCAACCTTCTTCACTCACAAGACGCTCTCTATGATCTCTCACTAGAAGTTCTGCCCATTAGGAATGATCCTTCTGTTATTTATAGTAGCAGTCTTACTTTGGGACTTGATAGAGAATTTAGGTTTACCCAAGATAAACCTCTCTTCATGAAGCTGCGCCTTTCCAATTAGGTCAGGGGTCTTATATGCCCTGCCTGACATGTAGCCTAACATAACTATGCTTCCTAGAAAGTTTCCTGAAGTATAGCCTGAGCTAATAACAGAAAAACTAACTATGCGCTCTCGTATGTCATACACTCTATGCTATAACATTCAGCTTCACTTACTCTTAGCTCTCTCTACAGAACACTCTTCATGTATGTCATACCATCAGTCATGACATTCATATACACTCTAATGTTTTTCCACAAAATGCAGACAATTAAAAGCACTTACATATTGTTTCAACTTTACTTGATATATGAGAATATTTTTGTGGTATTCTTATCCATCTCTATTGTTCTTGTATATTGAAACTGGAATCAAAGGGGGAGACCTCCTTGTAAATACATAGACATGTTTGCATTTTGCATCGCAGGTGTCTACAATGACCTTTTGTTCTTATCTCTGCTTGGTTTTCTTCAGTAACAGGATTGAGGAGTTTAGTTTCCATAGATATCCAACTCGAGGGAATCAGCGAAAGATTATGGATCAGGTTCAGGCTGAGTCGTACGAAGTCAAAGCTCACATGGCCCAGGCAGAATGTTGCCAATAGGCAGGAACGGTTAAAAACTATGGTCCAGCTGCTGATAGCAGTGGTTGATGAAGAGGAAATTTTTCATGGAGGACCTGGTGTTATTCCTTCACCTGTTGGTGGTTCTATTCCACAGGGTATTCCTACTGTTGTTATACCTTCGGACGGAGGTGCGGTTAATGAAAATGGTAATGTTGCAGGTGGAAGTGTGTGCAATGTGCACGGGGTTGCTAGACCTCATTAGGAAGATCACCAGGATGACGTCTTTTCCATGAGAGACATAAAAGGTGGCTTGCCAACTGAATCTGACAGAAGGTTTAAACTGATCGAAGAAAAAAATGAATTCTTACGAGAATAAGAATTCTTTGGGGCTCAACATGTCAAATTTAGGACTTGTGCCAAGGGTCAAGATTCCCCCGAAGTTCAAGGTAATAGATTTCGACAAGTACAAAGGGACGACTTGTTCTAGAGTACATCTCCAAGCGTATTTCAGAAATATGTTTGCATACTCCGGTGATGAAAAGTTGTTAATGCACTTTTCCAAGACAATCTAGCAAGAGCGCATATGGGGCTTAAGAGAGCCCATATCAGCAGCTGGAGAGAATTATCCAAGGCCTTTGTTCGTCACTATCAGTATAACAGTGATATGGTACCAAACAGGGTACAATTGTAGAGTTTGTCGTACAAGAACAATGAGAGCTTTAAGGAGTACGCCCAAAGGTGACTAGATTTAGCAGTGAGGGTGCAACCTCCTATGGTGGAAAGAGAACTGATCAATATGTTCATGGCCTCATTTCCTGGTGTGTATTTTGAGAAGTTGATGGGTTGTATGTCTATGGGTTTTTCTAATATGGTAATGGCTGGTGAAAGAGTCGAAAGTGGGATTAAGTCTGGGAAGATTCCAAATGGTGGTGGATCCTCTTCAGAAGGAACAAAGAAGCCATATTCAGTAAACCATAAGAGGAGGGAAGGGGATGCCAATGCTATTTCTCACAAGGGTAAAGGTAGAGAGCAATCCCATTATCATTAACAAGTTGCTATTGTGGCTATCCCGCATGCACCTCAGCAACAAGATAACACTCCTCGACCTTACGTTGGCAGACAGAGAATGAACAACAAATAGTTTGAGACTCCTCTAATGTTGTATTCTCAGTTGTTACAACATATGTTGCAGTTGCAACTTATTCAGAAGAGAATCTTGGCACCTCTCATTGGGGCATCGCCTCTTGGTTATGATGTGAATTTCATATGCGAATTCTATCCAGGCGCCCCGGGCCATAATATTGACAACTATAAAGCCTTCAAGCACAAAATTCAGGACTTGCTTGATTCAAAGGCTATCAACTTCACCAAAGAGGGGCCTAATGTGAATCAAAATCTGATTCCAAATCATTTAGTGACGAGAGCTAAAGTCGTTATTGAGGGTGAAAGGTTGAACTTGATAACTAATGTTGGGGATTTGAAGAATCCGTCGAGTTTCATGAAGGAGAAGCTGTTAAAGGGAGGTGTGTTTCCAGGGTGTTCAATAGAATGTTTAGAATGTGCTCTGCAGCCCGAGGATTGTATTTTCTTGAAAAATGGTACTCAAAGTTTGATTAATGAAGGTTGTCTAGAGCTTGACAGGGTCATGGAAGAAGAGGTGGATGATAGAGTCAATAATAATGGGAATGAAGTCGCTACGATTTAAGTTCTTTATCATACAATTAACATTTCAGCGCCTGCAAGGCCAGCTCCGGTCATCATTACCACTCTTGGACCTGTACCATATGAGAGCACTAAGGTTATCCCATGGAATTATGGGGAAGAGGTGTCCTATAATGGACAGAAACAGGAATTGACAGGGTCATCGTATGAAGATTCTTCGGTTGAAAATATAATGGGTGTCGGAGGTATCACTAGAAGTGGCAGGATTTTTTCCCCAACGTAGACTAATTTTGACAAAGGGAAAGGCAATTCCATAGTGGAAGAAGATGTTTAGCAACAAGCTTATAAGGATGCTTTTTCAAAGGACACTGAGGAGTTCATAAGGCTCATCTGCAAGAGCGACTACAAAATTGTAGATCATTTACACCAGATTCCATCAAAGATTTATATTTTGTCGTTGTTATTGTGCTCTGAGGCACATCAAAATGCATTGTTAAGAATACTGAATTCGGCGTTCATGTTGTAAGAGATTTTGGTGAACCAGCTGGAGGAGGTGGTAGCTCATGTAAATGCCGATAATGGTTTGGGCTTTACGGACCTGGATTTGACTCATCCCGAAGAAATCACAACCATGCCTTACACATATCAATGGAGTGCAAAGGGTCCCTACTGTCACATGTCCTAGTTGATACAGGATCATTCCTCAATGTACTACCAAAGAAGGCGTTGGTGAAACTAGACACCCAAGGGTTGATATGCAGGCCAAGTGACTTAGTGGTAATAGCATTTGATGGTTCAAAGATGTCATTGTTTGGGGAGATCACAATGCATATACAGGTTAGCCATTGTCATCCTTCAAATATGTGGAAGTGGATGGGGAGATCCATGAAACACTCTGCCAGGCTTTTGAAACACTGCAAATTCAAGAGAAGCCTCCTAAAAAAGTCAAAGGCCCGGAGTTTTCCATGTCATCATTCAAAGAAGCTCGTGCTATCGCTGAATCCGGTTCTTCTCAAAAGTGGGGCCAAGTTCTTAACGTTCCCGTCAAACAGAACAAGTTCGGCCTGGGATACAAACCCTCCAGTTCTTCTCAAGACCCTCCGAGGTACAGGGGGCCTGTTCAATTCACCAGCTGTGGTGTCATATTTGTTAGGAATCACGCCATTGAGGATGATAAAGGTGACAGTGATTGTGATATGGATGCTTGGATTCGTCCATGTATTCCTGACCAGAAGCTTTGCAACTAGACTACTGAAGAATTCATTCATGTTACTACTGCAGAGTAATGTTCACAGTTTTGATTATGTTCAATCCTAAGTTTTGCCCAAGGCGTAGTGACCCAATCTGTGGGGCCATTTTGTTATTTGCATTTTATCATAAATAAAGGACATTTTTCGCATTCAAATATTATGATCTCTGTTTTTCCCTTTTCTTGTTTTTGCATTATAATTAACATAAAAATGGCAATGTGTTTTGTTTTTTGCATTGCATAATAAACATAAACATCATCATGCAGGTCTTTTCTATTAGATACCATCAATTATGATTCAGCTATGGCTTCATATGACTTTGATAATTCCATTTATCAAGCTGAAGAAGAGACTGATAAAGACTCTGAACTGGTCGAAGAGTTGGCCAGAATTCTGAAGCAAGAGGAAAGGGTCATTATGCCTCCTTAGGAGGATATTGAAGTCATCAATATAGGTACCGAAGACAACAAGAAAGAGGTCAGAATTGGGGTTGCATTGGAAGACAATGTCAAGAGAAGATTGGTTGAAATGCTCTGTGAGTATAAAGATATTTTCGTTTGGTCTTACCAAGACATGCCTGGGATGAATACAAATATAGTGGTACACCAGTTGCCTCTTCAATAAGAGTGTCCTCCAGTCAAGCAGAAGTTGAGACAGACGAAGCCTGACATGGCAGTCAATATTAAAGAAGAAGTTCAGAAGCAGTTGAATGATGATTTTCTTGCTGTCACAAACTACCCTCCGTGGGTCACTAACATTGTTCATGTGCCTAAGAAAGATGGAAAGGTCAGGATGTGCATTGACTACCAAGATTTGAATAGATCGGGCCCGAAAGACTATTTCTCGTTCCCCCACATTGATGTGTTGGTGGATAACATCGCTTAATTTTCTGTGTTTTCCTTCATGGATGGCTTCTCTGGGTATAACCAAATCAAGATGGCCCCAGAGGTCATGAAGAAAACTACTTTTATTAAACCGTGGGGGAATTTTTGCTATAAGGTGATTCCCTTTGGATTTAAAAATGTTGGGGCAACCTATCAGCGGGCAATGGTGACTCTCTTTCATGATATAATTCATCAAGAGATCGAGGTCTATGTTGATGACATGATTTCTAAGTCACCAACGGAGGGGGAACATCTGGTCAATCTTCTAAAGTTTTTTGAAATATTAAGGAAATTCAAGCTAAGGCTTAATCCTAACAAGTGCACCTTCGGGGTGAGATCTGGGAAGCTATTGGGGTTCACTATCAGCGAAAAAGGTATTGAGGTAGATCCTGCCAAAATAAAAGCTATACAAGAAATCCTGAGTCGAGAACAGAAAAAGAGGTTCGTAGTTTCCTGGGGAGGTTGAACTACATCGCAAGATTCATATCTCATCTTACAGCCACTTGTGAACCAATATTCAAATTGTTAAGAAAATATCAAACGGTCAGGTGGAATGAACGTTTCCAGAAGGCGTTTGAAAAAATAAAGGAGTATCTGCAGGAACCTTCAATACGCATGCCTCCAATTGTTGGGAGACCTCTGATCATGTATCTCACAGTTCTTGAGAATTCAATGGGATGTATGCTCGATCAATAGGATGAGTCAAGTAGAAAAGAGCATGCATTTACTACCTGAGTAAGAAATTCATCAATTGTGAATCGAGATACTCAATGCTAGAGAAAAGATATTGTGCACTCGCTTGGGATGCTAAGCGTTTGAGATAGTACATGTTAAATAACATAACCCTATTGATTTTGAATATGGATCTAATCAACAATGTGTTTGAAAAACAAACACTCTCCGGAAGAATTGCCTGATAGCAAATGGTTTTAACAGAGTATGATATTTAGTATGTTTCCCAAAAATCCATTAAGGGAAGTGTTATGTCAGAATATCTCGCTGAACAACTGATTGAAGATTATCAGCCAATCAAGTTTAAATTTTCAGATGAAGACGTCGTGTTTTTGAAGATCAAAGACTATGATGATCCTTTACCTGACGAGGATCCTGAGATTGGATCTTAGTGGAAACTGGTTTTTGACGGTTTCGTTAACTCATATGGTAATGGAATTGGGGAAATCATTACTACTCCTCACAGTTCCCACATATTGTTCACTGCCTGATTGACATTCGCTTGCACCAATAATGAAGCCGAGTATGAAGCGTGAATTATGGGTTTAGAAGAGGCCATTGATCTGAGGATCAAGAATCTTGATGTATATGGTGATTCAGCGTTGATTGTTAATCAGATTAAAGGAGAATGAGAAAATCATCAGTCTAACTTGGTGCCGTACAAGATTTATGCAAGGAGACTGCTTCTATTCTTTGATAGAGTCGGGTTCCATCATGTGCCTAGGGCTGAAAATCAGATGACGGACGCCTTGGCAGTGTTATCGTCGATGTACAAAGTGAATTTCTAGAATGAAGCTCCGGCTATCACCATCATGCATCTTGATAGACTTGCCTTTGTGTTTGCAATTGAGAAGGCATCAGATGGAAAGCCTTGGTATCATGATATCAAGCATTTTCTCAAGACTCGGGAATACCCTTCTGGGGCATCTAGCAAAGATAGGAAGACTCTGAGGAGCATGGACGGTAACTTCTATTTGAACAAGGACGATGTGTTGTACAAGAGAAAGTTTGACATGGTCTTGTTGCATTGTGTTGATGAACATGAAGCAATCCTGTTGATGGAAGAAGTCCAAGAGGGTTCTTACGGTACTCATGTCGGTGGACATGCAATGGCTAGAAAACTGTTGAGAGATGGGTATTATTGGATGGATATGGAGTCTAACTATTTCAAATACGCTAGGAAATGCCATAAATGCCAAGTTTATGCTAATAAGGTGCATGTGCCACCAACCTCTCTAAATGTGTTAACATCTTCTTGTCCCTTTGCAATGTATGGAATTGATATGATTTGAAATATTAAGCCGATTGCTTCCAATAGGAATCGTTCCATTATGGTTGCCATTAATTACTTTATGAAGTGGGTAGAAGTAGCTTCCTTTGCTAATGTCATGAAACAGATGGTAGCCCGATTTATAAAGAAGGATGTCATTTGTCATTACGGAATACCAAAACGCATCATTACTGATAATGGTTCGAATTTAAACAACAAGATGATGAAGGAATTGTGCCAGAGTTTTAGGATTAAGCATTACAGCTCTTCTCCATGTCGTCCGAAGATGAACGGCATTGTTGAGACAGCAAACAAGAATATTAAGAAGATTGTGTAGAAGATGGTTGTAACCTATATGGATTGGCACAAGATGTTGCCCTTTTCTCTTCACAATTATCGTACTTTGGTGCGTACATCAACCGTGGCAAATCCTTTCACACTGGTGTATGGTACGGAAGCAGTCCTGCCATTAGAAGTCAAGATTCCTTCTTTAAGAATATTTACTAATGTGAAGCTTGATGAAGCAGAATGGTTGCAAGCCAGGTTAAATCAGTTAAGCCTAATCGATGAGAAGAGATTGGAAGCTATTGCTCATGGTTGGTTATACCATAATAGGATGAAGAAACCCTTTGATCAGAAAGTGCTTCCCTGGTGCTTCCATACAGGTGATTTGGTGTTGAAAAGAATCCTTCCTCCTCAGACAGATCACAGGGGCAAATGGACTCCAAACTATGAAGGTCCATATGTGGTAAGAAAGGTTTTTTCTGGTGGAGCGTACTACTATCTACCATGGATGGTGAAGATTTTACGTCCCCTATGAACGCATACATGGTTAAAAAATACTTTGCTTAAAATACACCCACTGGATAGAAAAAGAAAGTCCAGACAAAAATAGGACATCCCAGCGAACCATAAAAGGAAAAAGTTCGGGCAAAATTTAAAGATAAAAGAAAAAGAATGAACCCGCAAGGTTGAAAACCTGAAAGGGCGACCTTGGCAAAAATGGGTATCTCGTTGGATTGAAATCTCGAAAGGGTGATCTAGGCAAAATTTAGAGATTTGAAAGCAAATGGTCGTGGTTTGAATTCAATATGTGAACTTATTCGATACATGGTTATCCCGAAGGAAAGGAATCAGTCCAATCAGTATTTTCAAAAGGCGGAACATTGGGGAACATCAAAGACATACAGGTCATAGCTGAATCGACACATGGTGGTTGTCTGTTTCCACATTGTCAACATTTGTGTATTTTCTTTTTGCTTTTTGCGCAATTATCTCTTTTCAGGAATTGCATCCGAATTGTAAATTGCCTATTGACAGGACTTTTATCAATAAAGTATTCATTTCAATCAAAGGGCTTTTCTTTTCTTGCTTTTTACTTGAATTGTTTTGTTTGTAAAAAACTTCTGATATTTTGATGAACATTATAGGTGAAAACATAAGGCTTTATAGAGTATAATGGAAGCAATGAATTTACTTGAACTATAAGTGTCATGAATGGTAACTGAGGTAGCCATTTCACACGTGGAGCATCCTATTATTTCTTGTTTATTGCAGGATGGCATGATCCTCTCCCCAGAGCTTTTCTCCCTGACGAAGAAGTTCTAACAATAGTGCATGGTGAATTATTCCTCCCCTAGCAGGAGTTCAGATTTGTATTTCCCAGCCAAAGTTGATTTGTATTACCCAGCGAGTGTTCGAAGGTTGACTACTTCAGGTAGAATGTAGTCAGACATTTGTTCAACAATGATTTTTGTTTTCCCACAGCAGAGACTTTTTCTTCCCCATAGAATCCTGTTATCAAATCAGAAGCGTTGTCACCAGAAGAGGTGTATAGTGTATCTTCAGCGGAGCATAGTTTCTGTCTCCCCACAAAGGCTAATCCCCAGCATGGCGGATTTATTCTTAGCATATTCCCAACAGAGTAAGGTTGAAGGATATTCCCTCAACATCAGGGTGGATTTCAACTCAGTATTGCTCTCTAACAGAGTCAACGTCCTTAACGTCCCTCCCCGTCAAGATCGGTATTTATGAACTTCTTCTTCAAGCAAAGTTTAGTGTTGATTCCCTCGACAGGTACATCAACGGCAAGTTGGTATCTCCAGCAAAGTCCAATGATCATTGGCATATTTTAGGATCATTTTTTAGGACGAGCTCCAAACATATGGTATTCTCATTTTCCTCAGGGCAGATGTTGTAAGTAGAGCTTATTAATTCCCAGTATAGTGGAATGCTCTGTATGTGTTTATTATATTCCCGAGTGAAGTAGAATCCCCGACGGATGTTACTTACATTCAACCTCAAAATGGAATCTTCATATTAAAGTTTGTTATCCCCAACAGGATGGATGTCTCAAACAAATATTAGTCTTGCATTCCCAGTAGGGTGGATTTTTCAATGGATATGATTCTTGTACTCCAAGCAGAGTGGAACCTTCAGCAAAAGTTTTTCATCCCCAATAGGGTAGATTTCTCAGTGTTATTCTTAATTTCCTACTAAATGGGGTTTTGGTTTTTTTCCCCAGCGGGGTAGATTTTTCCATAAGAGTTTTATCCAGAGCGTATTCCTCAGCATAGTGGGTTTGCTGATCTTCTCGGCACTCCTTCGGGTTGTGTTCCTTTGCATTTTCATTTTGCATAGCATCCTCCCAAATGCATAGCATTTCCATTTCGTATGGAGCATTACGTCATTTTCAAACATATGCATCTGAAGCATAAGTCAGGTTTGATACCTTTGGTTCCAGTCATTTCTCCAGTAGATGATGGTCTTACTCAAGAGATTGTTGTGTTATCCCTATCAGGGTGGATCTTTTAGTTGTGTTCATCTTATTTGGTTCTCCTCGGCATAGTCGTCTGTTTAAACCTCTCCTTCCCTGTCAGAGTTTTCTTTTCAGGTTGTGAGTCGGTTGATTCTACTTCCTGCCTATCTTGGATTTTTCATTCTAACTTTTGGTTGGCAATCCCCAGCTCAGTTCGGTTTCCTTTGGTTGGTAAAGCTTTATTGACGATTCCAACTTTTGGTTGGTAGTCTTCATTTCTTGGATGTTATCCCAACTTTTGGTTGGTAGTCCTTGGTTTCTCATGCGAAGTCGTTATCCTAATTTTTGGTTGGTAGTCTTCGTTGTGGTCAGTTCGCCTTTGTTCGGCGTTTCAGCGATTCTAATTTTTGGTTTGTAGCCTTTGCTTGATTCCAACTTTTGGTTGGTAAAGCTTTATTGACGATTCTAACTTCTAGTTGGTATTCTTCATTTCTTGGATGTTATCCTAACTTTTGGTTGGTAGTTCTTTGTTTCCCTTGCGGAGTCGTTATTCCAACTTTTAGTTAGTAGTCTTTGTTTCCATGAGGATGATTCCAACTTTGGTTGGTAGTCTTCGTTTCTTTGTTGAAGATCCCAACTTTTTGTTGGTAGTCTTCATTTCCGTGAGGATGATTCCAATTTTTGGTTGGTAGTCTTCATTTCTTTGTTGATGATTCCAAATTTTGGTTGGTAGTCTTCGTTTTCGTAAGGATGATTCCAACTTTTGGTTGGTAGTCTTAGTTCTGGGTTGATGATTCTAACTTTTGGTTGGTAGTCTTTCGTTGTTAGTTCAACTGTTGGGGTTGGTATCTTTTCTCCGCAGAGTTCGCCTTCGATCGGTGTTCTGGTGATTCTAACTTTTGGCTAGTAGCCTTGTTCTTCAACTTTTTGATGGATGTTATCCCTTGCAGAGTCGTCAAGTGATTCTAACTTTTGGTTGGTAGCTTGTGTTCAGTTTTGTTTCGTCAAGTGATTCCAACTTTTGGTTGGTAGCTTGTGTCCAGTTGTGTTTCGTCAAGTGATTCTAACTTTTGGTTGCTAACTTGTGTTCAACTTTGTTTGGTGTTCAAGTGATTCCAACTTTTGGTTGGTAGCTTGTGTTCGGGTTTTTCTTGGCGTTCAGGTGATTCCAACTTTTGGTTGGTATCTTGTATTTATACCTTTCGTTGTATTCCGAATTTTGGTTGGTATATTCCTCAGTGAGGTCACCGTTTTTAGGATGTTATTCCCCACCAAATCGCTTTCGGTCAGTGTGTCGGTGATTCCAACTGTTGGTTGGTAGTCGTTGTTGTTCCAACTTTTGGTTGGCTTGTTTTTTTGATTTCTATCCCCAAGGAGTAACTTTTATCTCAACTTTTGGTTGGTATCCTTTGGTTGTTATATTCTAGTGGATACTTGTTCCTTGTAGAGTTGTCTAGTTAGGCTTCTCTTCTTCCCCAGTGGAGTTGTCTTTCCTCTCAAGTTTTAAGTTTGTTAACTTATACTTCCTGCAGGTTCCAGATTTGATTTTGTCACTAAAGGGTCACCTTTGGTCGGCATTCCCGTATTTCCAAATTTTGGTTGATATCCGGCGGTTTCGTTCCAAATTTTGGTTGATGTTTTGTTCATCTTGGATTGTTATCCTCAGCATATCGCATCCTAAATTTTGGTAGGTATTCGTTGTTTTGCATCCCAGCAGATTGCAAATTTTTGGGTTGTTTTGGTATTTAATCTCCATGCACCTTGAATGTTTAAAATTTGTCATCCTTTCAGGTTCAAGTCGATTGAATAGGGGTAGTTGTAGCACCCCAAAATTCACTTCATAGTTTCTTGATTCATTGCTTATGTTTCTCTGCATTTTGCATTTCTATATATCATAGCATTATTGTGAGGGCAAGTTGTCTCACAATACAGGCCTCCGAGTTTTTCGATGATGACAAAACAAATTAGAAGCATCATGCTATATCTCTGTTTTCATTGATATACCTCTTGTTTCGGTGTTAAATCATTATACCCTAATATGTGTCATTACTGAATGTAGCAGGATATGCAAAATGGAAAAAGTTGTTAATTTTGCAGGTTTCTAAGCAGTGAGTCGACCATACAGTCGGCGCATGAAGCCTGGCATTTCTCACGGCTCAGCGCATGGAAGCTATGCATCGACCGTACAATCGGCGCATGAGTGTTTTGATTTTCCACGGTTCAGCGCATAAAGACATGCGTCGACCGTGCCACTCAGCGCATGGTGCTGAGGATTTCCCACGGGTCAGCGCACGCCGACCCTATGGTCGACCGTTCGTGCGCTGTGCTGTTTTTCTTGCTGTGTTTAAAAATCTATTTTATTGGCTGTTTTGGTCATTACTATAAATAGAGTTTTGTTCATTTTTAACAACTAACAATTGAAAATCTTGAGTAAATTGTCAGGGCAAGAAACGTGAAATAGGTGCAACAAATTTCTTCATCTTCATCCCTCACACAACACACAAATCCACAAATATACACAATCATTTTTGCTGAGATTAATGTCTTGTTCAAAGGGTGATAAGGTTCGAACGCGTTGATTGAAGATCCGGTTCGAGTGGAAATTGGGGCAGGTGTTTCTTGCAGAAAACCTTGAGGGTTTTACCCATCAAGACTAGAAGTTTTTGAAGGGCTTTTTGTCACGGAGTAGTTCGTTCAACATTCAAGCAGGTGCGAAGGTAATTGATCAACGGAAGGTTCATCAATTTAGTAGCGAGGGCGTTGAAGTGTTGAAGACTTTCCGGGTTTGATTTGTTGGTGTCTAAGATCAGCCGAGCCGAAGGTTTGAACAATGGAAGTTTTTTCATTAAGGTGGCTGGAACCGGAGGTCATTCACAACAAATTGAAGGGCTTGATTCATCTTGAATCAAGGTGCAAGAAGAGATAGCAAGCATCAACAACATTTGAGATTGTTTGTATCATTGTCTATCAACTCTTGTGTAAACTGTTCATTCCAACAGGTGATATATATTCAATATAATCTCAATTATAATTTTAGAATTGAGGGCAGACGTACCCCGAAGCGAGGACGACGGGGGAACTGCCTCATCAAATCGTGTGTTCTTCATTTTCTGTCATTTTCAATTCAGCTTATAAAATAAGTGATTCTAGCTTAAGTGATTATTGTCAAACTGTGATACATATTGAGTAAGGTGTTGAAACTCCATTTTAACTACTAAGTACAATAAGAATATTGTACTAAGGCATTTCCAATCTCTTACTCAACATAAATATCCTTTGTGATATTTGTGCACACAAATTGTTCGACAAAAGTCCTGAACTAAAATTGTCTTATTTTGCTTCTAGTTTTTGTGTGCCCTGTTTTTCATTGGAACTAGGTAACCTCGCAAATTGAAGTAAACAATTGATAAGCATAGTTTGTGTTGTGATTTTATTTTTTCCGAATTGTCATAAATCCATAGGCTTACGTATATCCGGTTTTCCAATAACCGTTCGTTTTTAGACTACTTTTTTCCTCGGCCGCTTCCGCACTTAAAACATTTTCAAAACCAATTTTAAATTGGTAGCGCCGACTCAAATTTTAATCGGGGATCTATTCAACCCCCCCTTCTAGATCTGGGCCATAGTCTAACAAGTGGTATCAGAGCCTGGTTATTCGGTGCTTCAAATACAACGAGATAGAAAATGGCAAACGAACCTAAAGGGGCGTACAATAGGGCTCCTGTTTTCAACGGTGAAAATTACAGTTATTAGAAAGACTGTATGCGTGTGCATATCAACTCCATAGATAGAAAAATATGGAACGTTATCCTTAATGGTCCAATAGAAATTACTATGACCAATGCGGATAATGTAGTTGTGCCAAAGCCTGAAGCGCAATGGACCGATGACGATGAGAAAAAATACAATTATGATTGGAAAGCTAAAAACATCCTAATCTCCTCATTAGGTGTAGATGAGTATTACCGTGTATCCCATTGTCCTACTGCTAAGACTATGTGGGATTCACTACAAATAGCCCATGAGGGGACAACCAATGTTAAGTTAGCTAGGATCAACACTCTTATACAAGAGTTCGATCTCTTTTTCATGGAGCAAGGGGAAACCATTGCTGACATGCAAAAGAGATTCACTCATCTTATCAATCGCTTACATTCACTAGGTAGGCCTATTTCCAATGATGTTGCTACTAATAAAGTGTTGAGATGTCTTAACAGGGAGTGGCAGCCAAAAGTAACCGCCATCAAAGAGACAAATGATCTTACCATATTAGACTTGACAACATTGTTTGGCAAATTGCAAGAGCATGAACAGGTACTCTTGAGCCTAGATCAACGTGAGAAAATGGAAAAGAAAGACAAAGCGAAGGTGAGTGAAAAGAAATCGATAGCTCTCAAGACTTCCTCTTCGAAGTCTCAAGTAAAAGAGAAAAATGATTATTCCTCGAGCGACGAAGAAGAAGAAGACACAAGCGAAGATATGGGGTTGTTTGTTAAAAGGTATAACCGTTACGTGAGAAAGAACGGCATACAACATTCCGAGAAGAATTTGGTAAACTTCTGGAAACAATCAAGACACTCCAAGGATGATGACTCGAAAGGTAAAAAGACCAGAGGGACGTGCTATAAGTGTGGAAAGCCCGATCACTATAAACTGGACTGTCCAATGAATAAAAAGGGAAAGGATAAGGAATCCTCAAAATCACACAAGAAATCATCGAAGCCTAGGAGAGCATACATAGCATGGGAAAGTGATAGTAACTCTTCCTCCTCTGATGAAAGTTCTAGTGATGAAGAAGAGTCTGTAAATCTATGCCTCTCCGCAAATCAGAAAAATAAGAAAAAACAGGTACGTAACTCTAAATATGATGAGTCATCCAATATGTCGCATTCGGAATTACTAGCCGCATTTCATGCCTTACATAATGAAGCAGTTGAAGCCTTTAAGAAACTTGCTTCTAATAAGAAAATCTTTACGCATTTAGAGCATAAGGTTAAAGAGTCCGAAAAGAAATTAGAGGACCTAAAGGCTTCCATTGTGAAAGGCAATGAATCGGATAGTAAGGACGATAGAAACCCTTTCAACTTCGGGTGTAGCACTTGTCATATTTGGCAAGGTGAGGTAAGACACCTCAAGACCAAATTAAACAAGGCACTCGAGCCTAAAATTACATATGCTATTGATAAAAAGGATTTTAGAAAAAGTATGATTAACCCATACCAAAAATATGCATATGTAATTAGGGATCAAGCAAGTGAAAGTGTCTCTAAAGTTGATTTTGCTTGCTTATACTGTTGCAGGAAAGGCCACTCCATTGGTAAATGCCGTTTTAGAAGGTTTCTTGTTCCTAAAGGCATCTACCAATGGTTTCCCAAACGCAACCATTTTGTCGCTAACCTATTAGGACCCAATATGCCATTGGGTACCTCCTTGTGCTAAAATAATTTTTGACAGGTGAAATGTGTCGAGACCACCGAGAGAAGATGGGTTCTCGATAGTGGGTGCTCAAGACACATGTCTGGAGACATATCCTTATTCATAGACTTTGTGGCTAAGAAGAAAGGGTTTGTAACTTATGGTGATAACAACCGCGGAGCAATAATAGGCAAAGGTAGTGTAGGTAATTCCGCCTCTGCTATGATTTCCGATGTATTGCTTGTCGAAAACCTTAAACATAATCTGCTTAGCATTAGCCAATTGTGCGACAAAGGATACGATGTATCCTTTTCAAAAGATTGTTGCAAAATTGTGCATGAAAATGATAAGACGAATATGTTCAATGGTTTTAGAGTAAACAATGTATATATGCTTGACTTAAATGAAGTATCATTAACAAGCGACAAATGCCTCGTAACTATGAGTGAAGACTCATGGCTATGGCATAGGCGTTTAGCGCATGTTAATTTTGATTTACTCAATAAGGTAGTCTCAAAAGACCTAGTCTTAGGACTTCCCAAAATAAAGTTCACCAAGGATCATCTTTGTGATGCTTGTCAAAAAGGGAAGCAAACGAGGATCTCATTTAAATTTAAAAAGATAATTTCAACAACGAGACCTCTTGAACTTCTACACATGGACTTGTTTGGGCCGTCTAGGATCAAAAGTCTCGGAGGAAACTATTACGGGTTTGTAATAGTGGACGACTTTTCTAGGTTTTGTTGGACCATCTTCTTAGTAAGTAAAAGTGATACATTCGCCGCTTTTGAAAAATTTGCTAAGCTTTCCCAAAACAAGTTAAATACAAACATAGTGTCCATAAGGAGTGACCATGGAGGTGAGTTTGGAAATCATTTGTTTGAAGAATATTGTGGTAACCATGGTATTGATCATAACTTCTCCGCTCCACGCACTCCTCAACAAAACGGGGTTGTGGAGCGTAAAAACCGTATTTTAGAAGAATTGGGAAGAACAATGATTAATGAGAGTGGTTTACCTAAATATTTTTGGGCCGACGCCATTAGTACGGCATGCTATGTTTTGAATAGGGTACTTATTCGCCCCATTCTAAACAAAACACCGTACGAACTCTTAAAAGGGCGGAAGCCAAATGTCTCTCACTTGCACGTGTTTAGATGTAAATGTTTTGTATTAAACAATGGTAAGGAAAACTTGGGCAAATTTGATTCCAAAGCCGATGAAGGTATCTTTCTTGGATACTCTCACTCGAGTAAAACATATAGAATATATAATAAACGATTACTTGTTGTAGAAGAGTCTGTGCATGTTACTTTTGATGAGTCCTATCCGAGAAATGTCGGAAAGGATAGGTTTGTTCATGGTGCAGGTACATCCACAGAAGACATACCCAAAGATGGCGAAACAGGGACTGATCAACCTGACAAAGTCAAAGTTGAGGAGGATAAGGATGTATATCATGAAGCAAACGAGGAAGCTCATCCGCCTACAAACGATGATCTCCCTCAAGCCTGGAAATCTTCTAAAGATCATCCAATTGACAACATTCTCGGAGATATCACAAAGGGAGTCACTACTCGATCGAAGCTAAGTAACTTCTGTTATCACTTCGCTTTCGTGTCACAAATGGAACCTAAAAATCCTAAGGAAGCCCTACTCGATGAACATTGGTTTCTGTCAATGCAGGAGGAACTAAATCAGTTTACTAGAAATGAGGTTTGGGACCTTGTCCCTCCTCCGCGAGGTCATCGAGTAATCGGCACCCGATGGGTGTTTAGGAACAAGCTGGACGAAAACGGGGTAATAACTCGTAATAAGGCGCGTTTGGTCGCGCAGGGGTATAACCAAGAGGAGGGCATCGATTATGAGGAAACGTACGCTCCGGTTGCCCGACTCGAGGCTATACGCCTTCTTCTTGCTTTCGCATGTGCGAAAGATTTTAAGTTATTCCAAATGGATGTCAAAAGTGCGTTTCTTAACGGATACATAAATGAAGAGGTTTACGTGGCACAACCTCCAGGTTTTGAATCTCATGAGTACCCCGATCATGTTTATAAACTAAAACGGGCGTTGTATGGTCTCAAACAAGCTTCTAGAGCTTGGTATGAACGCCTAAGTAAATTTCTACTTGATCAAGGTTACTCAAGAGGAAAGGTTGACACGACCCTCTTTATTAAACGTCAAGGAAAGCACTTGATATTAGTTCAAATCTACGTTGATGATATAATCTTTGGATCGACTAACATGAATCTCGTGAGAGAGTTTTCTGTTCTTATGCAGGGTGAATTCGAGATGAGTATGATGGGAGAGCTCACATACTTTCTCGGCTTGCAGATTAAACAATTCAAGGAAGGAACTTTCGTGAGTCAAACAAAGTATTGTTTGGACCTTCTCAAGAGATTTGACATGGCAAAATCCAAGGCCATAGACACCCCCATGCCTACATGTGCAAATTTGAATAAGGATGAAAGCGGTAAGGACGTAGAGGTAAAAAGGTATAGAGGTATGATTGGATCACTTCTCTATCTCACTGCGTCACATCCTGATATTATGTTTAGCGTGTGTATGTGCGCAAGATACCAATCATGTCCTAAGGAATCCCACCTAAAAGCGGTTAAAAGAATACTTCGATACCTATCCGGTACTCCAAAGTATGGCTTGTGGTATTCCAAAGGTAGTGATTGTTCGTTGTTAGGTTATTCCGACTCCGACTTTGCGGGTTGCAAGTTGGATAGGAAAAGCACTAGTGGTACGTGTCACTTGTTTTCAAATTCTTTGGTTAGTTGGCATAGCAAAAAGTAAGTTTCAGTTGCTTTGTCAACCGCCGAAGCGGAATACGTTGCCGCCGGTAGTTGCTGTGCTCAAATCCTGTGGATTAAGCAACAACTATTGGATTTTAACCTCAAACATGAACGTATCCCAATCCTATGTGACAATACCAGTGCTATTAATCTCACAAAGAATCCGGTATTGCACTCTCATACTAAACATATCGAAATTCGACACCATTTTCTTCGTGATCATGTTGAGAAAGGCGACGTTGTATTTGAACATGTTGATACTAAGAATCAACTAGCGGATATTTTTACTAAGCCGCTAGCCACTGAACCTTTATTTCATATTCGCCGAGAACTCGGTATTCTCGACATTTCGGAACGGGAGTCATAATTTACTCATTTCAGCTTATTTCATTCGCATCTATATTTTGTACTTCTAACAAGTTTGATGTTTTTGCAAGTACAAGTATGGTGTTTATCAAGCTTATCCGGCATTGAGGTGATATTGTTCCTCTTCCCTCTCTTTCTATACATACAAGTGTTATTTGTGATCTCAAAGTAAAATATATTAACTATGGTGCATATGTGAAGCATCTGTTGTGTATCTAAAATTGCTTGATTGAACATTTTTGTTGTGGCACTATTGTCTGCATTCATTAATCATCATGTAATATAAAACCAGGCAAAATTCTGCATTTTCAGGTCTTGAGTCGACCATACCAGAACATAGGTCGACGCACACTGTTAAACTTTTAAAATTATTGAAATTTTTAAAGCATGTGTCGACGCATGCAGAGCTATGGTCGACGGCTCGCTGAAAAATTCAGTTTTTCTGGCTGTTCGTTTCAGTCTCCTCATAAATGGTAGTTACATGCATCCATTCATCTTCCTAGGGAGTTGCATCTATTCTCTCCACTATTTTTTTCTGTCTCTTCCACTTTCCAACAAACCCTAGGTTTTCTCTTAAAAAGGGTGAAATTCTTGGTCTAAACCCACAGCAAAAACCTCTCATTTCAGAATTCTCCAACCCTCACTATCCACCAAAAATCTCTACCCATGGCTTCATCTTCTCACAGACCCACTAAAAAGAGGTCAAGAGGGTCAACTTCTGCTTCAATACCCATTACCCCCGAATCTCTTGTTCATCCATCTCTCCGAGAGAACTTCAACAAGGACATTGGTCGAAGAAAGGTTGTACGACAACATGCATTCTATGAACTTGTCGCCGAACGCATGCATCTTGGAGAAATCATGACCTATCTCACATATCACGGCATTGAGAGATTTCTTGAATGCAATGCCAAGTACAGTGAAGACCTGGTACGTATTTTCTATACTGGTCTCAATGATAAATTTCATGGTGAAAACTTCCACTCTGTTATAGGACCCACTCAGGTATCTCTAAATTCTGAAATTTGGACCAAATATTTTGATATGACTGTTGAGGAATATGAACCTCCTCTGGCTGAAGTAACTGATTCACGCACTATTGAAGGTTATGAGTTCAAAACTGCTCTGAATGGTATGCTTAAGCGACCCTATCCTGACCACATTGTGAACAGTGCTGCTTTCCCACGATCTGTCACTTCAGGTAAACTCAAAACTTCAGCAAGAATTCTTCAATGGATTGTGGCGCGCATTCTGCGGCCCAAACAGGGTGGATTATCGAGGGTGGAACAGGCTGAAGTTCATCTCATACATATTCTGGGTCACGGCATCAAAATCAACTGGCCATATTACATTGTGAGTCGTATGTATGAATTACGTGACTCCAAACGAAGTACGGCACTCGCCTATGGATCCTTCATCCAAGAAGTCCTGAATTCTGCAAATGTGAACTACCCCTCCTTTGCATACACTTCCATTTCCGCTGACAAAGAATTCAGTCCAAAAGTTTTCTCAATGATGGGATACGTCTGGATACGTAAATACCAGAATACAAGTTCTATCGCCGCGCAAATATGCCTCAGTCAGAATCATCGAGTGAAGAGAGTGCAGATGAGTCCGAAGGTGAAGAGAATGAAGCAAGTGCAGATGGTTCAGATGAAAGTGAAGAAGACCAAGAACAGGATACACAGGCTGCTGACACAATGCAACTAGACCAAGCTGATCATACAGAGCGTCAAACCTATGAGCCTCCAGACAACTATCAAGAGCCGCCACCAAGTTTCAACCTCAACTATCAAGAGCCGCCACCAAATTCCAATCTCAATAATGACTGGACTGCTTACACGGGTCAACAAGAAACTGACAGTGAGGAAAACAACCAAGGCTGGGGTGAATGGCAATACACTGGGTGGACCACACTTGGGAGATTCTATCAGCCCTATCAATACAGCTCTGAGGCACCTCCTTCTCCTCAACAGCCATCCAACAACTCCGACATTCTGGAAATGATGCAGTCCATGCAATTAGACCAACGTAATTTCATGACCACTATGCAGGAACAGCAACAGAACTTTATGAGAAGTCAGGATGAACGGATGGCACAAGTTCGCTCTGAGCTGCAAACTCAAAATGAACGGATCAGTGGAATCTCCACACAGCTGGATGCTCTCTTTGAGATTCTCGTTCACTCCCATCAAGCTGAAGAACGGGCAATTACTGAGAGTCTGGATTTCCTGAACAACATCACTGAAGAATTCACTGACTTAGCTCATCCTCAACGTCACCCCTATTTCTATGAGAGGTGTGGCCGTGGTCGTGGACGTGGACGGGGTTATTAGCTTGTGTTCTCCGTATTATGCTTTCATTTGCTGTTTTGAAGTTCATGCATCATAGTCTCTTTCGTTGTTTTGTTTTGCAAACTTTGTTATGGTGTTTGGTTTAATTCCTAATTTCTGTCCAGACTTTATGTGCTACTACTTTATGTTTCGTATCAATCTTATGTATTAATCTTGGTGTATGCTTAATTATCATCTGTTGGCTATATTGTATTGGTTTTTCTCTTGATTTTATGTTTGTTATATTGTTAATCCGTCAAGACTTTATAGCTCTCGTTTTCTTTTTTATGTTGTCAAAGGGGGAGGAAAGCGTCAACCATCACAACTGCTTCGACTGAAAAAGAAAGGGGGAGAGCGTAGACATCGCATGTTGTGTTCAACAGGTTGTCATCATCAAAAAGGGGGAGAATGTGAGGGCAAGGTGTCTCACAATACAAGCCTCCAAGTTTTTCGATGATGACAAAACAAATTAGAAGCATCATGCTATATCTCTGTTTTCATTGCTATACCTCTTGTTTCGGTGTTAAATCGTTATACCCTAATATGTGTCATTATTGAATGTAGCAGGATATGCAAAATGGAAAAAGTTGTTAATTTTGCAGGTTTCTAAGCAGTGAGTCGACCATACAGTCGGCGCATGAAGCCTGGCATTTCTCACGGCTCAGCGCATGGAAGCTATGCGTCGACCGTACAGTCGGCGCATGAGTGTTTTGATTTTCCACGGTTCAGCGCATAAAGACATGCGTCGACCGTGCCACTCAGCGCATGGTGATAAGGATTTCCCACGGGTCAGCGCACGCCGACCCTATGGTCGACCGTTCGCGCGCTGTGCTGTTTTTCTTGCTGTGTTTAAAAATCTGTTTTGTTGGCTGTTTTGGTCATTACTATAAATAGAGTTTTGTTCATTTTTAACAACTAACAATTGAAAATCTTGAGTAAATTGTCAGGGCAAGAAACGTGAAATAGGTGCAACAAATTTCTTCATCTTCATCCCTCACACAACACACAAATCCACAAATATACACAATCATTTTTGCTGAGATTAGTGTCTTGTTCAAAGGGTGATAAGGTTCGAACGCGTTGATTGAAGATCTGGTTCGAGTGGAAATTGGGGCAGGTGTTTCTTGCAGAAAACCTTGAGGGTTTTACCCATCAAGACTAGAAGTTTTTGAAGGGCTTTTTGTCACGGAATAGTTCGTTCAACATTCAAGCAGGTGCGAAGGTAATTGATCAACGGAAGGTTCATCAATTTAGTAGCGAGGGCGTTGAAGTGTTGAAGACTTTCTGGGTTTGATTTGTTGGTGTCTAAGATCAGCCGAGCCGAAGGTTTGAACAACGGAAGGTTTTTCATTAAGGTGGCTGGAACCGGAGGTCATTCACAACAAATTGAAGGGCTTGATTCATCTTGAATCAAGGTGCAAGAAGAGATAGCAAGCATCAACAACATTTGAGATTGTTTGTATCATTGTCTATCAACTCTTGTGTAAACTGTTCATTCCAACAGGTGATATATATTCAATATAATCTCAATTCTAATTTTAGAATTGAGGGCAGACGTACCCCGAAGCGAGGATGACGGGGGAACTGCCTCATCAAATCGTGTGTTCTTCATTTTCTGTCATTTTCAATTCAGCTTATAAAATAAGTGATTCTAGCTTAAGTGATTATTGTAAAACTGTGATACATATTGAGTAAGGTGTTGAAACTCCGTTTTAACTACTAAGTACAATAAGAATATTGTACTAAGGCATTTCCAATCTCTTACTCAACATAAATATCCTTTGTGATATTTGTGCACACAAACTGTTCGACAAAAGTCCTGAACTAAAATTGTCTTATTTTGCTTCTAGTTTTTGTGTGCCCTGTTTTTCATTGGAACTAGGTAATCTCGCAAATTGAAGTAAACAATTGATAAGCATAGTTTGTGTTGTGATTTTATTTTTTCCGAATTGTCATAAATCCATAGGCTTACGTATATCCGGTTTTCCAATAACCGTTCGTTTTTAGACTACTTTTTTCCTCGACCGCTTCCGCACTTAAAACATTTTCAAAACCAATTTTAAATTGGTAACGCCGAATCAAATTTTAATCGGGGATCTATTCAACCCCCCCTTCTAGATCCGTGCCATAGTCTAACAATTATTTCTCGAGACATAGGATCAAGGTGTTTATATGGATCAGGGTTCTCTTTTATTGAAAGAGTTTAAACAGCAAGCGTTAGAGGCGTCGGCATTTATTTTTCCCAACGACCGAGTGTTGCACCCTAAAATTTGCTCAACCTTATTCACTTGGTTTATGTTTCAATGTCATTAGCATTTGCATATAGAGTCATGTACATAGACTAATCATCTGCATAGCATGAGCATAGCAAGTCATTCAACAGGGGACCAATCATTATTCTCATCTCTAGAGGCCTATCAAGAGGTTATTATCCCAATTCAATCTCATTCAAGTCATCAGGAAAGAATTTGAAAGCAGAGAGTTCAGCAGATCAAGCCTTGAGCCCATCTCCTAGCTGAGGGTATCTGAGGATCAACAAGAGGGTTATGAGCTGTGAATTGAAGGCATGGAGAGTATCTAGACATCTTGAGAGACTTAGAAAGTCATTTGGAGAAGAAAACAAGTTGTTGATGTGATCATAAGAGCTACAGTTGAAGACAGTCAACTAGGGTTTCATCTGGGTCAACCCTAGGTCAATCCTAGGTCAATTGACTGATTTAAAGGGCATTCAAGTCTATTTGAAAGATGTGGGGTTCATCATTTGACATATAGATATGGATGTGGTGTTGTGCCAAGGAGAATTCAAGAGAAATCAAGGAGAAGAGGAGTTTCTAAATTAGGGTTTCTGTGTAAAATCCCCTAGTTTAGGTCAAATTTCCAAGCAAGATAAGTCAAAATGCTAACTTCAAATGGCTTCTTGGCCAACATGAAACTTGTATAGGATCTCAATACCTTTAATTTGAGTGGTGGAAGACATCAAGGAGATTTATAGAACTCAAGTTATGGTCCTTGCAAGTTACAGGTCATCTGAGGTATCTGAATTTTTGTCTGTGAAAGTGACTTGACTTCCAAGCAATTTTTACCCCTCAAGGAGATTTCAAATGAATTCTTGGTCAACATAAGAATTGTTCCTCATTGTCTTAGCTTTCTAGAATGGTATAGTATGCCTTCATATGATGTGTGGAACTCAACTTATGGTCTTGGCAAGCAAAGGGTATTTTGGGCATTTGTGAATTACAGGTCATTTTAACCTATGTCCAAAACTCATACAAGGAGGCCTCAAATGGAAAAACTTACAACATCAAACTTGCTCCAAATGGGATTTTAAGTCTAGAAAGAAGGTCATAAATTGTTGGAAAAGCTCATAGCATGAAGTTGCATAATTGGTCAAAAGTTGAACTAAAATGGCTTATAATTCAAAGAAATTCAAAGTGAAAAATGGTTTGGGAGATTTATGAGTCCAAATGGAGACTTCCAATATATGATTTTGAATGGAAAAGCAATTCTAAGAACAATGGTTCAAACACTTTTTTGAGTTTAGAAGGAAAAAAGAAAGTTATCCATGGTTACTTGCCTTTTAAGAAACATTTCAAAAATGGATCAAAGTTGGAAGGCAAGGGAATGTGCAAGATGGATCTAGAATGTTCATGTGAGCCATATATAAGCATGAAATGAGGATTGATCAAGGGTTGGCTTCATTTTCACCAAGAATTTCACAAACTTTCTCATTCTTTCTCTTGGCAATTTCACTTCAATCTCTCAAAATCTTCACCAATTATCATCAAAATCAACTTCATTCTATTGATTCATCATCATAGAGTAGAATTCAATCAAGAACAAGGTGGTTAGAATCCATTTTCGTGCACTTCCATCATCAACATCAAAATCACAATCTCCATTGGACAGCACAATTCAAGCCAGGAATCATCAAAGTATTGCATACAGAATCCATCACTGAGTTAATTGATCAAGATCCAAGCCTTGGAAGCCTCAGATCCACGAGTTCCATAGCTGTTTTCAAGATTTCACACCAGGTGAGTTTTCATTCAAACAGCTTAATTCAATTAGGTTAGCATGATTTTATTAGTTTAGATGTAATGTAGGATGTTAGTAGAGCAATTAGGTTGAATTTGGAGTAGATTAGTGATGATTGTTAGCAGGTGGTAGAAACTGTTAGGGCTTGAAACTCTTAGGTTAATGCATCATAATCTTAGCTTGATAGGTCAGGTTAATCACCATTAGTTATAGGTTAGATTAGTGCAAGTTTGATTGAGAATTGTGTTGGTGCATCTCAGAGTAATTTCATAGTAACCAGAGTTTGTTGCGCGCGGGTTTGTTGATTTGTTGAGTTTCAGAATAATCCAAGACCATAGGCTTGTAGAGGGAAGAATTTAGAGTGATTTTCATGTTTATAGCATGTTGATTCATGGCCTGGAGAGTGAGAACAGATGAGCTGAAGTTTACTCGTGCATGAGCTTTCATGGAGTCCAAACCCTAGGTTTCAGATCCAATGAGGAAGATGAAATCGTGTCCTTCCATTTTGAGCAAGACTTTTGACTTGGAGAGTGATCCTGTGGCCATTATTTGATTCAGTTTTGGAGGGAAGTGAGTTGGCCCTAAACGCACCGTTTCATTAATTGAAACGGGCGGGCCTGAGCGAGCGAGTGATATTCCCACCCCCAGATACCAAGCCCAAACCAGTTTGAACGTGTTTCCTTTTCTATTTTCACCCCCAGCTTGTTTTTTTTATTTTCTTCAATGCTGACTTAGTTCTGGGCTTAGTGACTTTCTATTCACACCCCTGTCTGTGTGGCCCATCCTGAATTGAACTAAGCGCGCCTACTAAATACACCCCTCTCCCATTTATTTCTTGCATTTTGTTTTTTTATTTCTCTTAATTTTTTATGCATTTTCATTAATTCATAATAAATTCATAAAAAATCATTTTTAATCCATTCTTTTTACATCATTTTCTTTAGGATGTGTAGAAAATTATAGGAAAATAAAATTGCATTTTATTTTTTATTTCATATTTTTTCCATATTTTCTAAATAAATGTCATTTTAAATAGATTCATTTCATGCATGAATTTAGTAATTTTTGTTCTCCTAGATGATTTAATATTTTTTGTTCATTCTTTTTAGGGTGTTTAGATTAGACATTAAAATTGTAGATTCAATTTAGTTCCCATTTTTAGAAATTAATTTTAGGTGTTTAGTTTAGGTGTGAACAACATGAACAAACTAGGGTTTTAGGTGATTACTTAGGAGAATCAATTCATTTCCCTTAGGACTTAGGGTTTAACTAGATTAGTTATGGGACTATAGGGGCTATGGGTAGTTATTAGATCCCTTAGAGAAAAAGTCAGGACTCCCCTACTGCTATTAATACTCTGTGTATGTCTGATTGACTGGTGTGGTGTGCCCTCTGGGGATTATTGCTTGCTTGCTTGGGTATTGGGGTTGTCTGGGGGCTTAGGAGAGCTGAAGACTTGAGAAGATGAAGGCCACTGGAGGTCCAGATGTTGAAGATCAACTTCCAGAGTTGAAGAGAAGATTCTTGCTAGCAGATGCTGAGGAGACTAGGGTTTAGGAGCTAGGCGGAGCTCTAGGTTAGAAAGTTTGTTTCTCAAACATGGATTGCCTTGTCTGCATCCATTCTTTCTCTGTGATTCAGAGTCTCTCTAAGACACTCACCCCCTTCCTTTGGAAGGCTTGGTGATGGTGTCTATGAGATAGAACTCTTGAGAGAAAATGTCTCTTGTGTTAGAAGCAGTCTGTTCACCACCCTTGGTAGTCAACTGATTGCTTAACACCCAATTCACTCTTGTGACTGATCCCTCATCCTGGAGGTTTGAGCTTGAAGAAAAAGCCATTGCAGATGGAAGTTAGATAATCAAAGCCCTTGCCTGAAGGCCATGAAGATGGAGATTGATGCTTGTTGAAGCCTGTAGCTGATTGGAGATTACTTGAAGCCAGATGTTGATTCAGAGCTGCTGATGCTGTTTCTTTTGCTGTTGTATTCCATTTCTTGATGTGTTGATTGGTTTTCTGAACTGTATTGTTTGCTGTTTACCCTGCTGGGTTGAAAGTGAAGCCTGTTCACTTTTGCCTATTGTTTTCTAGGTTCGAGGTTGAGTGGGACTCCCTTGCCTCGCTTGTGCTGTTGCATCCATGCATTTTACTGCTTTACTGTACATATCTGATATTGTTTCTGTTTCTGCCTATCCCGTAGGATCTCTGTTTCTCTCTGTGCAAGAGAGGAGCATGATAGACACTAGGTCTTAACCCATGCATGATAACATTAGGTTAGTTTGTTTCCCTTCGCAACCGTAGGTTAGAGTTCTGTCTCTTTCTTTCTCAAAACAAACAGAAAAACACATAAAGATTTCAAACACAATAAAAGACACTTCTTCCGTAAAAGAATGTGAACTCATCAAAGCGTCATTTTTGTCCGCTGGGACTGTTGATCAGAAAACCTTTTTCAGAAGGAATAAAATCAACCAAGACAAGCTTGTGTCGTACGTGGCCCGAACTACGTTTGCTCTGATCTTTCATGCTGTATGAAAGTACGTAGGCATAGGATGCGATATCCTAGCGAGCAACCTTCCCCTCCTTTCCCGTAGGTAGGCGAACTACGTTGACTCTGATTTCTCGTTCCAGGCGGGAATACGTAGGCATAAAGTGCGATACTTTGCCGAGTCATTTTTATTTTCATTTTATTTTCTTTTTCACCCTTGACCTATAGTTTAGATAGAATAACAATCCATACCCGAAAACAAGCGTGGATCCCATCGAGTACGATGGACGTGAGGGGTGCTAATACCTTCCCCTTGCGTAACCGACTCCCGAACCCAGGTTTTGGTTGCGATGACCATACCTTTCCCGTGTTGTGCGAGGTTTACTCTGAGCGTTTCCTTTCCCTCCCGTGGGATAAATAACGCACGGTGGCGACTCTTCTGTTCAGCCGGCGCCGATTTTCGCAGTAGCGACACCGAGTGACCGATTTTATTTTATTTAACAGGTTGTTTTTAGCACAAGAGAAAGGTCACAAGTTATCTCAAGCATTTTCACAGTCATAATATCAAAAAGTAATAGTCAGAGGCTTAACAGAGCTCAAAACAGGTGGCAACGGGTGATTACACAAGTTTCCCTCTACATGGCGCCAAAATTTGCAATTTTTTAATGTGGTAATCAGTTACCATATATGGATAATTGATCAACTCAGGCGAAATTTTCAAAAATATTTGAATTTTTAGCACTTTAGAATTTCCAATCATTTTCAACCCTTGATTTCACATGTGCATCATTGGAAGGATCTAGAATTGACTCATTTTCAATATTTCCCTCCAAATTTCAAACACTCCTCCTAATTCCACTCCTAATTTCCATTCCAAACACTAACCAATACTCCAAATCACATTTTCATTCCTAACCTAGGGGTTATTTAATCAAATTTACTCCAAACCACACTCATTCACACAAAATTCAGTCTCATTTTTCATCTCAATTTCAGAATTTGCTCTCAAATTCTCTCAACTTTTCTCTCATTCTTCTACCTTCCACCAAAGCTCCATAACCAAAAAGCTTCAAAAATTATGCATTGCAATTTGTGAATCTTTGAGATAAACCTTCATTTCATCTTCATCCTTGGTTTAATTCTGGTTCTACAATTCATTTGGATCTTGAATTAAGTTGTTGGAATCACTTTTGGAAGAGTTTTTGCTTATTGGTGATTTTTTGCTTGGATCTTCAAGATTTCTTACTCAAGCTTCATAGATCCTTGGATTTCTTGCTTGGATCTGTTAATTACAGCTTAACAACACTTACCAAAGCAATTCTCAGCTTTGTTGGTTAGTAACTTCTAGATCTAGCATTGATATTTCTTAATCTTGCATGTTACAATGTAGATCTTTGATTGTTGTTGCATTTTGATCCATTTGCTTTGATTTGATATTTGATCTTGTTGTTTGTTTGATGTAATTGGTGTTTGATTGTTGTGATATGACCAAATTTTTGTGCATAATTGATTACTTGTTCATTTGGATGATCAGATAAGTTGTTTGCTACTGAGAAGTGCTTTTGGAAGCTGTTTTTTTCATCTGTCAGTGGTAATCGATTACCACAATCAGGTAATCGATATTTTTCACGTTTCTGGTCAATTTTCAAAGGGGTAATTGATTATCACTGGGACAGATTTCCTTTTTCTTGCATTTTCTTGCTTGTTTGGGTTCCTTTTCACCTTTAACCTTCATGGATTGATATGATGCATTTATGTGGACTGCTTTTTCCTTGTTTCATCATGCTTGATTGTTTGATTGTGATTCTTCGACGCGTGACATTTGGTTTCCATTTGAATGCTTAACATGTTTATGTCGCTTGAATTATGTGATGATCATATGCTTTGATTACTTGTATCATGTTAATTGATTACCATTGATGATTATCTTGTTGGATTTGTGATGTATGTTTGCGTTTACTTCCGATTCCGTTTATTACATGTTCGTTTGATCATTTAATTGTCGATTTGAATCGAAAAGCATGTTTGATCTTGTTGATTCTTGTTGATGCAATGTTGTTTATCGATTGTGTTTGATTTTTAAGGCTCATTCAACTTCAAAGTTTGTTTGTTCATGATTAGTGTTTACTCTTGATCGATTGCATTCAAACATGTTTGTTGCCCTGCTTTTCACAGTTGTTGTTATTCTGAATTTGCATGCTTCTTATGTTATGCTTGCTTGCTGCTTATCTTTTACACCTACTTTTGTGCTGGATTAGTAGCTGTTAAATGTTATTTTGCTGCCTTGTTGGATTTTTTTGTTGTTTTGTGTGGGAAGCGATGTTGTAGATGTTGCTTTTACCTTGTTTTCTTGCTTTTTACTTTGCCTTTGCATGTTCCCTTAGGATTCTTATTCCAATTAACTTTAGAGTAAGATAGACTTTAGGAGTTCAACCCATGCATGATAACAAGTCGGCTAGTCCATTTTAACCTCAACCTTAGGTTCATCTTTTGCATGCTAACATTAGGATACAATTTCCTTTTGCATCCTGACCTTAGGACCATTTTGCATGACAATGTTAGGACCGAGCTTCCCTTAGACCTTTCGTGTGTCTCTCTTCTCATATCAAAACACTTAACAAGGATGGTGACTGTTGTATGCCACGAGCCTTAAGTATTTGGGAAATGGTGAATGGGGTGTTTCTCCTCACTTGTCTAGAGTGTTTAGTGTATACTCTTTGGGAGATATGTGATGCATTCGTTCCTATATCATAGTCTTTAATGCAATGTGAATCACAAAAGCAAACTAATCCACTTCATTAAAAATCACAAACAAAAGTCAAACCTTTTAACCTTTGGAATTTGTGTTTCAAAATCATTTTCAGAAAAGAGTACGTTACTTTTCTGTTCTATCACAAACAGGCATCGACCCTAACTGCTGGAATGGGAACTTAACGTCACTCATAAAAAACATTTAACGAACCAGTGGTTTCGTAGTTACCTAAACTATATTTTCTCTTATTTCTCATAGCAGATGAGGATACGTAGGCACAAGACGACGATGTCTTGGCGAGAAACCCTCCCCCATCACCCGTAGTTTTTCGAACTATGTTGACTCTGACTTTCCCATTGCACGAGGGAATACGTAGGCATAGGGCGGTGATGTCCTATCGAGTCTCTTTCTTTTTCTTTGTTTTCATTTCGGTGTAGCAGTAGCTTTTAGATAACACACCCTTTGGTTAGACAACAAGCATGGATCCCATTGAGTATAACGGACGTGAGGGGTGCTCATACCTTCCCCTTGCGTAACTGACTCCTGAACCTAAGATTTGGTTTCGACAAACTTGTCTTTTCTCGTTCTTCAGGTTTTCTTTTATCGTTTATTTTCCCTCTCCTTAGGATAAATAAAGTTTGGTGGCGACTCTTTTGTTTTTTCACCGGGTATTTTTCGCAGTTGCGACAGCATCGAATTCTGCAGGACTACATGGACCAATATGAGCCAAATTCTGGTAGAAATTCCTTCTATCAACCTGATTTACTTCAGCCAAAAGATAAATCAGGTCCGTTTTAATATTCTTGATGATTCCATCATTACGCCAAATTGTAATCCTTTGGTGCATCGAGAATGGAACGGCACCAATGCCATGAATCCACTCCCTACCAAGAAAAATGTTGTAACTAGCCTTCGAGGCTATCACCATAAACATCTTTGGTCTAGTTATAGTACCTACAGTCAAATCCACCTATATAACCCCCCATTGTGATTCCTATTTTGCCTTCATAGTTTGACAACACCGTACTATGGGGTTTCTTATCGGTGTCGTCTTTCCCAATCTTTTTAAGCGTATAATGCAGCATTAAATTAATTTTCGCTCCACCGTCGACCAGGATCTTACTTACTCCGGCATTTCCCACTTTCCCTTTAATGAACAGAGGTTTTAAGTGGCTTCTCATCAAATCACCAGGCCTCTCAAAGAATTCATTTTGTTCCTCTACGTAACCGTTATTCATGATGTAGTAACAGACAGGCTTGTGTCGAGCCATCTCCATTTCCATCATTTATTATTCTTCATATACTTCTCTCACTTGATCTTACTCTCTAGGAAGCACTTACATCATATTACACATGATGTCTAGTAAGGCCTCCGACCTAGAGTCAAACTCATCAGTCATTTCGTCGTCCTCGCGCTCAGTCTTTTTTGAAGACGCCTTTTTCGAAGGAGAGAACAACTTCATATCGACAGGTTTCTTTTCTTCTTTCTTCGCCTGTATGTTTCTTCTAAATTTAGGCATCGCCTTCCCCATGGCTTTCCTTTCAGCTTTCCTTCGCCTTTGTTGCCTCCTCCACTGGGATCTTAACATTGGATTTTTGCCTTTACAATTCTCTGAAGGGTACACCATCCGCTTCGACGCTTGCAATTCTTTCATGTACATCATAGAAGAGCCTCTCTGAACCTCAAAGTTCTTCCATTTCCTTCGCCCTGCTCTTGGTTTCCAACTGGCTTGACCCAGTTGTCTTTGCGAGCCTATGTCATTGGTTTGAAAGTATAGGGCTTGTTACCATTGAATCTCTGATTTGCCTGCTCCCGCCACCTTGGATCACTCCTGTTGTCGAAAGCCTGACAACCATGAGATGCTTTCCAATTCCTTCTCTTTATTGCTTTGTTAAACCCTTCAAGATTATAAGTCGCCTTCTTGTCGAAGACTGCACTGCATCGAGGTTATAGCATAACTTCTGGTTTCTTTTTTAAAATATGTGAAGAAAGTCAGTCAGGCTCTCTTCCTCCTCATCTCGATCCTTTTGAATATCTGACATGGGTTTCCTTAGTGCTTCCGTATTCTTTTCATTTTCAGAAATCTTAGCTTCTAAATGTGAGATAATACATTTATTTGAAGCTAATATTTTAAAAGCACTTATGGCTTCCCTTTTTAGATTTTCAAAATATTCTTGAAGTTGAGAAAAAGCTAAATCATGAGAAGCTTGAAGTTTAGATTTTCTTACAACTTTTTTCTTTCCGTTGTTTTCCATATAGCAAAGCTTGGCTGATTCATCACTTGATTAATCATTTTCCCTCTCCCAAGCAGCATATGCTCTTCTAGATTTTCTAGACAAGTTGGGAAGACCCACTTCCTTTTCTTTCTTGGCTTTATGACACTCCGGCTTGAAATGACCGGGTTTACCATAGCTGTAACAAGTACTTTAAGACTTCCCCTTTTTGTTCTCATCTTCTTTAAAGGAACTTGACAACTTTCTTGATTTGTCATGGTGTTTTTCGGGAATTTGTTACCATGTTTCAACATGTATTTGTTAACTCTTTTTATAAATAACCCCATATCTTCTTTTTCGAATTCGTTGTCATCATTTGATTCACAATCACTTTTCTCATTTTGAGAAGGCCTTGAACTACAAGTCTTTAGAGTTATGGACTTCTTCCCTTCTTCTTTTTCCCTTTCTCTTTCTTCATTTTCTTTTCACATTCTTTTTCGTATTTTGCTAAGCAAGTGAGTTGTTGCTCATGCTCTTCAAACTTTCCAAACAAAGTTGTGAGATCAAGCAACTTAAGATCATTTGCCTCCTTGATGTTGGTGACCTTGGGCTGTCATTTCCTACTTAGACATCTCAAAAAAATTTTATTAAAGTTCATTGGAAACATTATTACCTAGCGCATTTAACCGATTTATGAGATTAGTGAACCATTTTTGCGTATCAACAATGGTTTCACCATGCTCAATACAAAAAAAACTCAACTCTTGATTCAATATGTTGATCCTATCTTGTTTTACATCATTAGTTCCCTCATGGGCAATCTCTAATGCTTCTCCCATAGCTTTGGCGATCTCTCAATGAGAAACACGATAAAATGCATCAGCACCCAAAGCAAATGTGAGGATGTTTTTCTCTTTCCAATCATGTAACCATATTTACTAATCATTAGCAACTCATTGTACTTCCAGTTTAGACAATGTAATACATTTCACATTAGTCATAGTTATTTCATTTGGACCATTTTGGATAGCGTTCCAAATACCTTTGTCAACGGAGTTGACGTGAATGTGCATAAGAGCTTTCCAATAGCCATAATTTCCCCCGGTGAAAATTGGTGCTCTATTGTACGCTTCCTTAAGTTCAGTAGACATGCATGGAATTAACCAAAGCTCTTGATACCACTTGTTAAATGATAGGCTTCAATCTAGAGAGGGAGGTGAATATATCATAAATTTAAAACCAAAAACATCTTGGTAAAAATTTGTTTCAAAAAGTATGGCACAGTGGAAAAACAACCCAAATCGAATAGTATCATTGAACTCACTATCAAAAAGCTATATGCGCAATGTAAACATTAAAGAATTATAATGAACACAAATCGTTCAACAAAGATCAAGTCACAGATTAATCAAATGCAAAGCTATTTTTAATTCTTATTTCCAATGAACACAAAATGATAAAAAAATATTCAAAACAATTTATCGAACACTTTGTGTGCAATTAATCACGTTTGGAAATTGGATTTATTTTGTTGAAGTAAAAATTCCAATCACAATCAAAGTGATTGTGATTATATCAACAACAACAATTTAAAAGATAATTGAAAATAATTTTCAATCGAATTAATATAAACAACTACAAAATTGATCATTTGCAAGAACAACAATTACAGAAAAGTAAAGTGATAAAGAGACACAAAGATTTGTTTAGACAATTCCCAATCAGATTCACTATGGGTATGCCTGCCCTAAATCTGAAATTGAATTGAGATACTTGAAATTAACCTTATCTTTACAAAATTGTTTATACAAGAGGTGAAGAATTCTAACCCCGTAAACCATATTGTTTTTTGTTGAATCAACCACCTCTATACCCTTGATCAAAGCTTGATTAAGTCAGCAAAAATGCGGCTACAATCCTCCGATTATCCCGAGCACGCACTTATTGAATCCAATATTCTCGAACACGATTCACTGTCTCGCGCTACTCTCTTACAAGGAAACCACCTTGTCCCAAGGCCTTCACCTGGTCGAATCTATGTTGACGTGATCTTGTCCAAAACCTTCAAATCACACCGATCTTGAAGGAAAACCCTGCCTTGGTTTTCTTATTTGAAACAGACAAAGATGCCAACCCAATATTCTCGGTTACACCAAACTTAATTGGACGTTATCAACCTAAATCTAGATGGTCACCCAATCGAAAAATGATTATGTGTAGTTCAATTGTGTGTATTCATAAAAGAAAGGTTGAAGATGATGGGAATGCTATATAATCTGGTTTCGTATAGGTAATTCACTAGTACATTGCTAGATAAAGGTGCTTGTATGAGTATATATATGTTTGTATATGGAAATAAGCAAAAAGGATGCTAAGATGCAAAGTGAAATTTATTTTTTTGAAGGTTACAGGTCAGCCTATGAAAGTAATAAGTCGGCCTGAAGGAGGTGGCTTATGAATAGAACCCACATACTTCATTCTTGGAGCGTGGAAGCCAGTCTGTAGTCATAAGTGTTGGCCTATACTGAAGCAAAAGCTTCTACAAGTCGGTATGAACACGTATAGGTTGGCCTGTGCAGTTTTGTTGACATACAAACTTGGTTTTTAGTGTGAATGGCGTGTCTAAGACCTTTCAAACTTGTTCAAAGAATATTTGTATGCATCCTAAGGTTAAAATGAAAGATGCACATCTAAACTTAAGTTGATACCGTCCAATATACAAAAACGCTACATTATGCTACTATTTTTGACACCATTTAAACCCCGATTGAATTTGTAGATAGCACTCACAAATATCTTCCTAGAGCTCACCTAAAACAGAACAGAGTGTCTGCTCTGATGCCAGTTGAAATTTTGGCACAAGAATATAGATGTTGTATATAATATCAGAACAACAGAATGTTGAAATCAAAGTCAAGGCATCGTAACAACGCAGTAAAATCATGAAAAATTCAAACAGCACGGTAGAAGTAAATAACACGGTCAATTGTTAATCCAGTACGGTGCAATGTTACCTATATCTGGGGGCATCCAAGCCAAGAAATAAACCCATTATAATAGTATTATTTTGAAGTTCTAAACAACCTCTAGTTTTACAAAATTTGCACCTAATCACTACCCGTGGAATTTTTATCTAATACTCTTCTATATATAAGACCCCTTTCACTCCCCATCAATCACACAACAGTGATGACAACGAAAGCAATCAAAGAGGAGACACACTCCAATAAACAGAATCCATTATTGCTTAAAAGCTTATGATTGATTCACAATTACAACTCAACTATCAGTCCAGCTCTACCATCAATGTGATACGATAGTGGCTCACAAACAACAAAGAGAAAACTAAACCTTAAAAACTCTCTCACACAATAATACTTCCATTTTCTTAGGTTTAGGTTAGTCCTTTAAAAAGCCACGGAATAGCATGAGCTTCGGGCTAAACAAACAAACACACAGCAGATCCAAAACAGATTGTTGCACAGAGTTCTGCATAATTTTCAGAACAGAATCAAATGTTTTGACATCCATTCTTAGGAAACTTGAAAAATCTGGAACTGTCCATTGTACTTCTAAAACAAATACTTCTTGGACCTCAGAATGCGTAAATCAAATCTTCAATGAATCTCCAGAATCTCACGCTAAAAAAACAAATCTTTCAAGAATGTAAAACCACAGCACGCCACATTGTCGAACAAACTTGTCAAGATATCTTGTCCAACATCTTGTTATTTAACTTGTTTTAACAAAATGTTGCCGATTAAAATACAAACAACCTAATAATATTGGTGGCTAAGAATACTTATGTGGTTGGTGCGAATGAATTGTGTTGGAGTGATGTGAATGAAGATATGTGATTGTTGATGTTTTCTTATGCTACCCTTGTATGCTTTTGCACCATTATATATTTCAAGTGTATTCTCACTCTTTTGTTATTTTTGTGATTTTGCGCTCCTTCTTGGGGTATAGACAAACAGATGAATGAGTAGCTGCTAGAACCTGAAGGATAGCGTTGGGGTTATTCTTTTCATCTCGTTTAATGTGATATTTAGATTTTTGTTTCTCTAACAAGTAACATTAGGCGGGAGAACGTTATATTTTTACTATTCATTATCATTTTTGAAGTTGTTGGTGCGAGCATTAGACTTGCAACATGTTATGTTGTGTGTTGTTTATGTTGAAGGCATTCTATCATAACCAAGTTTTATGTTTAAAACAAGTGTTGTGAGACTTAATCGTTTGTTGAGTTGCTTTAATTGATTTATTTTCCGCTGCAATGAGCCTATGTAAAGGCAAGTATGTGATGACATATGCTTAAATTATTATACGTTTTGTCTGAACCATGTTACGGAGCATGTATGCGTTATGTTTGTGTGACACCCTATATGTGTAATTGTTTTAAATTCACATTGTTTCGCATCGGTGTTGTTAAGGCGTTACAATTTTAGCCTTAACACACCACCAATAAAGGATTTGAACTTGCTAACCAATCGTATAATGTTGTTTAGTTATTTTTGAAAATACAAAAGTGCCTTTCTTTCTAGATAATCTAGTTACTCGTTAACCAAATGAGTTGAAAGCCCTATTGAGCCTTCTAATAAAAGAATGAGATCTATAGAATTTAAAAGAAAGAACACCGACGACATTTATATGGACGCGAGGATTCTATAACCATAAAGATCACAATTCAAAATCATTCCAAAAATAATCACTCCCCAAGAATAAATTTTGAGCGTTCTGTTATTTTTGGCACAACCTGCACACCCTCGAGCATGCCAATAATATTCATTGTCTCTTCATATTGTCTTTAGAATGGATCATATTGTTGATGATCTTCCGTATCAACAAATACATTTTAAGAGACGTAATTTTGATCCTTATGAACTCTCATGTTGGTAAAGGATAAAGTCGGCCTTCATGTATAAGAATGTAATATCCACCTTTCAGTGAGTATCGTCATCGTGATCATGGGTCTACACCCAATATTCAATGACATTATTATATTGAAAAATAATGTTATCTAAAAAAGAGAAAAGAAAAAAAATGTGCCACATGTTCCTTCTCGTAAGTGAAGATAACTATATTCCACCTCCACTTTGGACCGTCAGACCTCCATTATAATATTCTCATCTCCATAACATAAATATTTCATCATCCAAAAACTCATAAAGATGGAACCTATAACAAAGAATGCCTCCCTTCAACCAATGGGCTTTCAAAAAAGGATGTTTCTTCTTTATTACCTATTGAGCTGACATAGTTAGTTGCTTAGCCACCAATCCAGACTCACTTCACCCATTTCTTAAATCAAGTCATGTTTCTCCAACCACAATAACTCGAAAAGGTTTATGATTTAGTAAAATGGGGGTATTTGGTTGTTGTGATGGGATATACAGGATTCTCATAAAGAAGAAGATGATGTGACGGATATTAAAAATAAGACAATCTTTTGAGAAAGGGGTGATGTGACAAATGGTGTAGTACTTAGAACATGTGATAGTTTTGCAACTTTAATTTCAAACTCGGGTTGTACAGTATGTTTAAATTGTTGGAATTCTAATGGCAACGTACGTGTTTTCACTTGTATCAATTTCATATTATGGAGTCATCATGTGGTCTCTAGTTTAAGGTTGAAGCTAATGGGAGGATTTAAACTTTCAAATATTTTTTATGTCTATTCTTGATTTTGAATCTCAACTTTTTTTCTACTCTAGAAAATGCCTTGACTCATTCATAAGTCTCTACAAAATTGTCTTCAAAGAAGCAACTTTAAATAAGTCAATTAACTAGAAAAATTACCACTAAATTTCTAGTTTAAGGTTGAAACTAATTGGACTACTTAAAAATCCAAAATTCTTTATGCTTACGCCCTATTTTGCCTCTAAGCTCTTTTGGCTTGCTAGAAAATATTTTGGTCTCATTCATTGAAAAAAAAAATTTTAAAGAAATTGTAATAAGATTAACCTTTTGTTTTATTTACAGGAGTGTATATCATTAATCTTTTAAACCAATTAGATTGCAAGAAAATTATGTGTATGCCTGGCTAAAACAATGTGTTATCTACATGTAATTGTTTTAAGCCATATGATTGGTCTACATGTATAAATACATGCTTGTGTTTTAATAAATATATATAGAGTTTCAAGAATGTAGACTAAACATAGTTCATCATATTTGAATGGGTATAATAAATTTAACTTATGTGCTGAAAAGATTTACTAATTTATATAAATAAGACATTTATTAAAATACTAATTTATTACAAACATTTAACTTAAATCACTTCATAAAATATATAGTTTTATAGTTTTTATTGTAAATCTTTGATCATAGTTTAATATTTTTACTATAAATCTTTAGTCACGGTTTTAAACACTTGAGTTATAACACACAACTCTTGATAGAACAAAAAAAAATTGTTAAAAAAATAACATAAAACATTGCAGTTCACGAGACAATGACATAAGCAATTAAACTAAAACTTTGCACTAGATTGTTTCAACACGTCATACAAGAAATCATGAATTATACATTAAAATGTAAAAAAAAAATTATGAATGATAAAACCTCCTCTAGTTATATATGTGGAGTCAATTTTCGGGCATAAAAAACAAAAAATACTTTAGAGTTAACAAGAAGATTATAACTTTATTTATTTATTTGTTTATAGATTACAAAGATTTTGAGTTAACCTTTTAACTAAGATTATAATTTCATTTATTTATTTATTTATAGATTACAAACCATCATTACGGGAAATATACTTCAACCGGACAATTGATAGTAAGTTGACCGGTACAATCTATATAATCGACACTGACTTTATTCAAACAAACTCTAATTTCAAGTAAATAACACATTTTGCATAGAATCTGTGGTTTTTTGCCAATACCCTTCCCTATGGCATTGAATATATCCCTGATCTTTTCTTTCTTTGTACCACCAGGTTTAATACCATTCAAATCAAGGATAATCTTGAGCTTATTTTTATGGTAAATTTGTAATGCTAAATTAAAGAACTCTGGCGCATTCATTGATGAACAAGTCCCGTGTAATTTCCACTGCTTTGACCAAAAAATAAACCCATCGATCACTCTCATCCCCTCTAAGTTTGGCCAAAAATTTTCTAACTCAACCTTTATAGGCGACACCTAATAAATCAAAAACAACCAAAAAAAAATGTTTAAATAATATATAGGTAATAATGATCATAAATAATAGTAGCAAACATCAACAACAGTAAAATAAATACAATTCATTAAAATAAACTTACTTTGCTCTAGCAAATATCAACAACAATAAAATAAACACAATTCATTAAAACAAACTTACTTTGCTCTAGCAAACATCAACAATAGTAAAATAAACACAATTTATTAAAATAAACTTACTTTGCTCTAGCAAACATCAAAAACAGTAAAATAATCACAATTCATTAAAATAAACTTACTTTGCTCTAGCAAACATCAACAACAGTAAAATAAACTTACTGCCCTCAGCTGAAGAGGATCATGACTGCATTCACGTGGCTGAGAATAGGTTCTGTTTGATGGCCACAGGCCGTGTATTGTGAACATGGAGAATATTTGTGTTTTGGGACATAGGTTAAACTTGCAGAATGATGCCGGTCATGTTTCAACCAACTTCCAGTAATCAAATGGTGTCACAAGTGGTGATGGTGGTGGTGGTGGAGGAGTTGGTGGCCGTTTTTTCTGTTTTTTAAGAATCGCATACTTAAGATTTGGATGGTAAGATGATGGAGAATGAGAAAGAGGAGATGGTGGAGTTTTATTATAGGCTGGAAAAGAGTATGAAGGGACCAATACTAATCCAACAAATAACAGAACCCAAATCACCATTTGTTGTGATAATGAAATGAAGTTAAAAGCCATTATTGTATCATAAAAGTGAAATGTATTTTCTGTGAAGTTTTAAGTAAGCCGCTTATCATATTTATAAAAAGAACCCATCAATTATTGCTGATGTAATACATTGGTTACTTTCACTAAACAATCTAAACATGTCATGTGGGTCATAAACTTATTCTCAAAAATTAATTACCCACCCATTGGTTACTTTCACTAAACAATCTAAACATGTCATGTGGCCATTGGTTACTTTCACTAAACAATCTAAACATGTCATGTGGGTCATAAACTTATTCTCAAAAATTAATTACCCACCTATATATAGGATGAATTACAAAAGATTATTTTCTAAAAGTCAAATCTACAAAAACACAATTCATTAAGTGCAACATGACAAATAACATCTAAAATTAAGTGCAACATGACAAATAACATCTAAAAAAACAACGTAGAACATTGTAACAACTTCAAACACATTACTGTAGAATATTTTCACATCAATCGATTAACAAAGAGCAATGAAGATGCAGATTATTATTATAGTTTTAAGTGGAGGAATAATCACATACAGTCATATTGGGATTGGTCGATCCTGCATCTCAAAGTTCTTCCTCAATGCAACGTCTACTTTCCTTAATTAAGGTCATTCCTCCTCGTGTGATCGTCCATTAACTTGATGACATATGGTCCTGCCTTACATCAAAAGAGTCAAATGTGTTATCAATAGTGAAAATAGAATTCTAAAATGACAGAATCAATATAAAAAGTATGCTAACTATTTTTCTCCAACCCAGTCAATAACTGCATAGGATGTTGAGAAAAATTGGATAGAAAATGATCAATTTTTTGGACAAGTTTATAGTTTTCATAGAGCCCTCTATGTCTTGGTTATGCTGTAAGCACCGGTCCACACATATGATTTCAACACAATTTAGTAACAATTTTGATTTGCAACAACACAGCCATATTCATTCGATTTGTATATAAAATTCAGAGGAAAACTGCTAATAGCAATAGCAATTAGGAAAGAAACATGGCAAGTAATGTAATCGCCTGGTGAACCATCAATATCAACTACGGAAGTGTAAATTAGTGAACACAGACACACATCAAGAACAACTATCGAAGTTACACGTGGTTAGTCTATTCAAACAAGCAATTAGATGAACCAACATCTATGTTATCAATCTCAGATAGAGGCACAGCGCAATCATCTCTAAAATGGAACGGAACGGGAGCGGGAAGCAAAATGGCCGATATTTAAGTAATATGGATACTAAAGTAGTTAATATTAATACACACATAATTGTCAAAAACTAAAATAAATTAATCAAAATTCATGAAGTATTCATATTTAGAAATAAAAGTCAGAAGTCTTGAGCAAAACATATATGCAAATGCCAATAAAATAACCTTTGCTATCCTTAAAAGTTTAGGGGCAATATCATTTCCGATTGACACAGCCGGAGCAGCCGTTTTGACGCGGTGTTGTTCTAAATCCAATCCCATTATTACGGTCATTCCAGCCGAGTCACCTATCAGAACGGCACGGCCTGACGAGGTTTTCTTCATTTTGCTATTCCGTCCAGTGATAGCGGCCGGAACAGGCGAGTTTAATAACATAGACCAACATATGGTAGAAGCAAAAGTTTAACTACCTTTAGTCCTGCTGGAACAACCTGAAGCCAACCTACAACCCCTAATTGTACTTCCAAGTTCCCTTCCTCCTTGCTAACCCCAAGCTCGGCCAATCCACAACCAATGCAACAGAGAAACACCAAAACCACCTCAAACAGGGCGTCTGCATGCCCTACAAGTAGCTCAAGACCCCCCCTATTTCTGCCACTGCAGATGGAGCATCACCGGGGCCACTCTCTCTCAAGTGCTTCATTACCGTGCCTCCTATTACTACCAGAAAATGCAACACCATAATCTACCATCTGTCGCAAGCGTCTTCACTAAGGAAAGCCTCCACATGCTCCGTCGAGGCTTGTCTGCGAGCCCTCCTTGTTGTTACTGTTTTGTACCGCTTGCAGCTCAAGCTTGTTCTCAAGGCTTTGAATATCTTCCCAACCAACGGTACATACCTCAACAGAATCTCCACAATGCGTCATCTTTCAAATAAAAGACATTCATCTTCTCTCTAAATTTAATGGATTGTTAAGGAACCAAGTTCAGTTCAGACGCGACATTCCCATGACTGCAAGTATATATCGCAAATTTCTCTAAATCAACCTACATGAGTAGAACGACAACTATACAATAACAAAAGTAAAATTAGAAAACTGTAGATTGGGTATTATTAATGTTCACACAACATCGTTAGATTAGACCTAAAATATAATTTATAACAAATTTTAAGAGTCTCACGTCAGATATTATATGGCCTGGACATGTGTTTATAAATTGGGACAGTCCTCACTCTACCAGCCGGTTTTGTAGGGTTGAGTTAGGCCCAACCACATTTCTTAAAATAGTATCAGAGCCTCGTTTAAGATCCGATGGCCACCTACTAGCGTTTCCGCTATCGGACCACCCACCATTTATTTCTATGCTCCAATTGTCTAGTCCTGAGCATGAGGGGGTGTATTAAGAGTCCCACATCGGATAATATATGGTCCAGTGTTGTCCATGGCGGAGAGCCAAATTCCCGCCATACCGGGCGCTTTGCGGCGCCGTTATTGCGCATTATGGCGGAAAAACCCGCAATAGCTACCAATATTTACCATTGTGGCAAGCTCAAAAACCTCCATGTATATCTGCCATAGCGACCATTGCACCGCAATTTGATAACACTGATATGGCCTGATGCAAATCTATGAGCTGTTCATAAACGTCACCTTCACCGTTTCCACCATAGCGCTCAAGCAACACATCTTTCAAACCTTCCCATGTCAGAGATCTATCTTCATCCACAATAGAGTTGAAGAAATGAGTGGTAGAACCATCCATACACGGCTGAGCCAAACTGACTTTGACCTCCGGTGGTGTGTCGTGTACTCTGAAATATACCTCCGCTCGCGATATCCACCCAGCAGGGTCGTTACCATCAAACGACGGTAGTTCCACCTTACTAGAACTTCCTACTCCGGTCATCTCCCTCATCGTCTCCGACGATTTTTCAGAAACTCCTACCCCCTTCTGGACCTGAACACTGGTTTCGCTAACTTGAATCGATCTTACTAGAGATTTCTCCAGCATCGCCATGAGTGCAGCCGGCATATCTTTGACGGCGTTTTCCACCGCTGTAACTGAAGATCGAATGTCAGCTAGCTTGTTCTCCAACGCTTCAACCTTAGCTTCCATGGATCGTATTACGGCGGTATATTGTCTCTTAAGTGGCATTCACTGATTCCCCTCCAAATATCCGATAGGTCGGACCAATTTGATGGAAACCCAAACTAACAAACAGAGAAATAAACAAGGGTAGAACAAATAAATGCAGAATCGTGTTTATTAATGATGAAATTGGGAAAAGTACAGAGGGAAATGATCCCTGTTACTGACACAAACAAATGAATTCTCAAGGATAACCTCTCAACCTCTCCTCACTCCGTTATGTAACAGAATGGCTACACAATTCTCAATTCTCTCTCCTCAAACCAATCTAACAGAATAATTCCCTATTTCCCCTTCTAGAATAAACCCTCCAAATCTTAGGCCCATGGGATCTGTGATAAATGATTGCCTCATCATTATTCTCCTTTGCCACGTGGTCTCTATCACTCTACAAGTCCCTAATGACCCCCCCCCCCCCCCCCTCCCCCCTATTTCTGCCACTGCAGATGGAGCAGCACTGGGGCCACTATCTCTCAAGTGCTCCATTACTACCATGCCTCCTATTACTACCAGAAAATGCAACACCATAATCATCCATCTGTCGCAAGCATCTTCACTAAGGAAACTCTTCACCAGGAGAAGGCGATGCCTAACCTCCACATGCTCCGTCGAAGCTTGTCTGCGAGCCCTCCTTGCTGTTACTGTTTTGTACCTCTTGCTGCTCAAGCTTGACATTCTCAAGGCTTTGAATATCTTCCCAACCAACATTAGGCACCTCAACAGACCCTCCACAAAGCACCATCTTTCAAATAAAAGACATTCATCTTCTCTCTAAATCTAAGGGATTGTTAGGGAAGCAAGTTCAGGCACCGACATTCCCATGATGCGAGTATATATCGAAAATTTCTCTAAATCAACCTACATGAGTAGAACCACAACTATACATTAACAAAAGTAAAATTAGAAAACTGTAGATTGGGTATTATTAACTGTTTACACAACAAAGTTAGATTAGACCTAAAATATAACTTATAACAAATAAACCACGAAAATTCACCAATAGAATTAGAAATGAAAGTTAAGCAGTAATGAACTTATATAATCAGAAACACCGGAATCAATCCTTAATCAAATTATCTCAAGAAAAAAATGAGTGAAAGTTCCAACTCAATATTCAACACATTAAATATATTCAATTGGTATTGGGGGGAAATAAAAAATTGAATGAATCAAAAGGTGTCCTGATACGCTTATGCGAGTTTGGCTAAAATATGTCATAAAAGATAACACAAACATGAGCCATATTGGTTAAATCATTTATAGCATTTTGTTCAACAAAAAACTAGATAACACCACCAGGGGCCACATTGCTTCTATCATTTCTAGCATTTGGTTCAACAGAAAACTAAAGGTAACACAAACATGAGCCATATTGGTTAAATCATTTATAGCATTTTGTTCAACAAAAAACTAGATAACACCACCATGGGCCACATTGCTTCTAGCATTTCTAGCATTTGGTTCAACAGAAAACTAAAGGTCTTTAAATAGGGATATACCTGTCACGGAATTAATTCAAAGATGACATCAAAAACCATCGGCGGAATGATTACGGAGTAAGGCTCGCCATTTAAATCCTTGGAATGCCTCAGCAACGAAGTACAACCCATGCTCCAAATAGTATCACGGAAACAAAAGAGGGAAAGAAAAGAGAGGTTCAATATCAACAATAAGGATGTTGAGGCAAATAGAAAAGAGAAATGGAATAATACAGTTTAAAAATTTTGGAAAAACATACAAATTTTGGAGTTAAAAAATATAAAAAGATAGGAATATACAAAAATACTGTAAAGTTTTCTTTTTTTTAAATTCAGAATAAAGATTAGTTAGAGATGAAAAAAGATTAGTTACTCATTTCTTGATATTTATAATTGGTTACACATCACCAGCTCATAATAGAATTCTCAACAGAATTCTGATGCAGGGAAAGGGAAGAGAATTGGGCCATGTACAAGGTGATCCAGTCCATATTCCTAATAATTTGTAAACAAAATTCAGAGAGGAAAACTATCAATAGCAATAGGAATTAGGAAAGAAACATGGCAAGTAACCATGAATATCAACTACATAAGTGTAAATTAGTAAACACACGCACATATCAAGAACAACTACTGAAATTACACATGGTTAGTCAATTCAGACAAGCAATCATATGATATGAACCAACATATGGTAGAAGCAAAAGTTCAACTACCTTTAGTTCTGCTGGGGCAACCTGAAGTCACCCTACAACCCCTAATTATGCTTCTAAGTTCCCTTCCATCTTTCTATCCCCAAGTACAACCAATACAACAAAGAAACACAACGTCTTCATGCTCTACAAGTCGCTAACGGCCCCTGCCTATTTCTGCCACTGCGGATGGAGCATCATCAAGGACGCTATCCGTCGAGTGCTCCATTGTTGTGCCTCCTATTACTATCAGAAAATGCGACGCCACAATCTACCATCTGCCGCAAGCATCTTCGCTGAGGAAAGCCTTCACCGGGAGAAGGCAATGCCTAGATACTGCATACTCCGCCGAGGCTTGTTTGCAATCCCACCTTGTCGTTACTGCTTTGTACCTTTTGCAGCTCAAGCTTAACATTTTCAAGGTCTCGAAGATCTTCCCAGCCGATATTAGGCCCCTCAACAGCCTCTCCACAAAGCATTATCTCTCAAATAAAAGACATCTTCTCTCTAAATCTAATGGATTTGTTAGGGCAGCATGGCATTCCCATGACCGTGAGTATACATTGCAAATTTCTCTAAATCAACCTGCATGAGTGGAACCAAAAAAATTAGAGATGAACAGAACTAAAATTAAAAAACTGTAGATTGGGTATTATTCACGGTTCAAACAACAAATAAATCACAAATTTCAACTAAAATTAGAAAACTGTAGATTGGGTATTATTCACGGTTCAAACAACAAATAAATCACAAATTTCAACTAAAATTAAAAAACTGTAGATTGGGTATTATTCACGGTTCAAACAACAAATAAATCACAAACTTCAACTAAAATTAGAAAACGGTAGATTGGATATTATTCACGGTTCAAACAACAAATAAATCACAAATTTCACCAATAGAATTAGAAATGGAAGTTAAGCCGTAGTGAACTTGTGTTGATTCATTAATTTCAAATTATGTCAAGAAAAAAACATAGTGAAAATTCCAACTTAATATCCAACATATTAAATATATTTAATTAGTATCTGAAAAAAAAAATTGGAATGAATCAAAAGGTGTCCTAATACATCTATGCAAGTTTGGCTAAACTAAGTCATAAACAGCACATAACACCACCATAAGTTCACCAAATTGCATATATCATTTCTAGCATTTGGTTCAACAGAAAACTAAAGGTTTTTGAAAGTACGTGGCACAGAATTAACTACCAGATAACATCAGAGAACTACCATCGAAAATGGGAAATAGTAAAGTTCGCCATTTAAATCCACTCAACAAAGAAGCACGACCCAAAATCCAAATCGTAAGAGGTTCAACAACAGCAGCAATAAGCAATAAGGATGTTGAGGCGAATAGAAAAGAGAAATGGAACAAACCTAGTATGGGATTGCGAAATCTCTCCGATATCGGTCATTGGGATTGCGAAATCTCTCCGAAATCGGTCATTGGGATTGCGAAATCGTCATCGGCGATGAGAACGGAGCCGTACTTTGGAAGCATGCAATGTTGCAGTCCATGAAAATACTCAGAATCATTAATTTCGGAACAAACCTAGTAGAGAAGAATCAATGTTGCAGTCCATGAAAATATAGTTAGAGATGAATACCAAATTGATTTTAACCTTTTTTTTCACTTAGGATCTGTTTGGTTCAAATGAGGGGGAGGGGAGGGGAGAGATTTTAATGAAGGGGAGGGGAGGTGAAGGAATTTTTTAAGTAATTTGTTGTGGATTTTATAGTTAGACATGAATATCAAAATGATTTTAACATTAAAGGATTTTTATTTTTAATATATATATATATATATATATATATATATATATATATATATATATATATATATATATATATATATATATATATATATATATATATATATATATATATATATATATATATATATATATATATATATATAAGCCATAATTTTTTCACATATTGAAATAAGGGTTCTTTACTGCGGCTAGGGTTTTCGAATGAGTCTTCCTTCGTTAAGGTTTACAGAAGACTTGAAGGATCTGGCACAAAAAAGTCAAAAGAAAAAAGAGAGACCCGACATACTCTTCCTTACCAGTTATACCTCTTGCGCAAGAGCATGTTGAAGACAATAGTAACAAAAATGTTGTCACGTATAAAAATACGGCAATCGAAGAAACCTCAAACCCAATGGATGACATCATGGAAAACCCTCGCTTATAACCAGTGAGCAAAGCAACTCGAATACTGGAGATTCATGAATGCCCATAATTTATCCTTTCAAAGATGGAAGAAAGAAGGATTATTAATCCATATAAGAGACGGGTTATAGTCAATATGATGGAAAGAATGATAGGATAAAAAGGTTCTTGAAAATAGACTCCAACGTATGTGCGCAAGGAGAGGAATACAAAAAATAGTTAATCTATGGCAAGAATAGTACCTAGTCACTTTCACTAGTGAATATGATCAATATTTAGCCCTAATGGAAAGTCTCTGCCTTATTTACGATCATTATCTTTCTATAAGGAAATGGAGTGTTAACTTTTATCCTACTAGTGATGTTATTAAACAACTTGAAGTTTGGGTAAGAATATATGGGTTACCCGTTGAATACTGTGATGACGAGTTCTTTCGTTTATTAGTGAATGCATTAGAACGACGAGTAAGGTGGATAAGAACACACTTTCATAGGAGAGATGGAAGTATGCAAGATTGTGCATACAAGTACATCAAACAAAACCTCTCTTAGCAATGTTTTTTTATCGAGGGTGGACACTATTGAAGGTGAGAAAATACATAGAATGGGGGGTTGAATAAGTATGAAGATAAAAACTTAGAAATAAAAACTCAAGTATTTTTATCCTAGTTCGTTGAACTCAACTACTCCAGTCCACCCTTCCTAGAGTGATTTGCCTTTCTCAATCAAGGACTTAATCCACTATTTAATCAACTGATTACAATAGTAAGCACTAAGAACAACTGTTCAAAGTCTTCTCAAGAACTACTGATCCTAACTGGATCTTCTGAAGGTTTTCTTACAATCAAATGTAATAACAAATACAAGTGTTTAAATTGCTTCTAATAAAGCTTTATCACAACTGTGATTTTTCACTTAATATTAAGAACAAAGAAATTAATTCTAGAAAGAATGTGAATAGTATGAGAGCTTTGAATATTGATTTCTTTTCAGGTAAAACGTCAACTGAAGAAGATGGGTGAAGACTTGCTTTTATAGGCAGCTTGATCCAAGAGAACTTCACGTTGAGAAGAGTGTCCCAAAAGGTCTGAGCCTTTTTGTCTTCACATCAAGTGACCTTTCCTAGAAGAAGAAAGCACAGAGAAATCCTTTTTGTCTGTGTTCTTGTGTCTAGCATAAATAAGGAAAGATTCGTTTGAATTATTCCAACGGACATAATCTTTGAATTCTTCTTCATTAATTTTTAGCAAGATTCATCAGAGTCTAATTTGATCAGAGCCTTCTGATGTTGATCAGAGCTTTGCTGAATCAGAGTCTTTGCAGCAGGTGTGCTTTTAGCGTGTATAAGTTTAGAGCATATTTGAGTCAGATCCTCAGTACTGGCAGCTTTAGTACTTTCAGAATCTTCTGTAGTAACTATGCTTTGAAAACTCTTCATACAAAATTCTTCTTTGGTTCAGATGCTTCTGACTTGCTTCAGATTCTTCTGGAGCTTCTGCTTCAGATACTTCTGGAGCTTTTTCTTCAGATCCTTCTGGAGACAGCGCTCAGGATCTTCTGTTGACAGCATTCAGAGTCTTCTAATGGATGCATCTGACGCTTCAGAGTCTAGCATATTTCTTGTGTTCAGTTCTGATTTGCTTCTGGAGTGATAATTACTTTAATATCTGCAGCATACACTCTCAAGCAAATTTTAGAGTATATAATTCTTAATTACAAAATTTCATAATAGTTATCATCAAAACATAGAGATATTATTAAGAACCAATATGTGTTCTAACAATCTCCCCCTTTTTGATGATGGCAAAAACATCAGAAATTTTGTTTAATTGAAAATAGAATAATTATAACTCCCCCTGAGATGATGAATCTCCCCCTGAATTAAATATAAATAAGGAATAGAAACTTCCCTTTTGTCTTGAGTATTTTTCAGAGTTAGAGCTTGATTGTTCTTTAACATTTGAGAGTCAGAGTGTCTTGCATATTTCAGAGTCAGAGTCTGATAATTGTCAAATGATCTGAGAGTCTCAGAGTTTCTTTTACAGAGTGTACTTATCAAATGTTCTGAAATACTCAAATTTAATGTTAGATAAAATTGATATGTCTGAAGTTTCATTCTGGTGAAGTTTAATTAAACAGTTCAGATCTATATTTTCTCCCCCTTTTTTGTCATAAGCAAAAAGTAATAACGTTGAAAAGACAAATAAAAGGAAACAGTAAATGAGATAAATCATGTGGAGAAAACTTTGAAACAATCATTCATTCAATCAGAGCAAAAGTACACACATCAGAAAATATTCAAAAATACATATGCAAACATCAGATGCAAACAACAGAAGAAGAAAAAATAAACTAAGAGTGTTTTGACAAAAGCATCTTCAACAGATCCGTGATCTCAGAAGAAGACTGTTCTTGTTTTGACATCCACTTAGCCATTGTTTCATTCTTCTGATCCTGTTGGGACATCCACTGAGTCATGTCTTCAGACTTCTTATCTTGTTTAGCCATCCATGACTTGATTTCTGATTGACCAGCTTCCAGAACTGCAATCTTATCTTCAAGATCTGGATGTTCTTTCTTGATCTCAGATGAAGAAGGTGGAACAGTTTCTGAAACTTGAACAGAGTCAATTTCCATAGGGGCCTTGGAGCAAGGAGCATTAGAGCCAGAAGGTTGTTCTATCAGAGTCATGGCCAGAGGGTTGTCTTCAGAAGCAGATTCAGTATTCTCTTCTGATGATGAAGGAGCATCTGTAAGAAGCAGTGGTCCAGATCTCTTAACAGTCCAGAACAGACTTCTTGCAGCTTCAGCAAATCTGAGCTTCGCATCATCAGAACATACGTTCTTCAGATTTGATGCTATAGTGTTGAATCTGTTTATGAAGCCATTCCAAATGACATCAGATTCCTTTGCATCCATTGTTGATGAACACTTCCTCTGTACAGTACCTAAATACATATGTATTTCTTGCAAAAAAACATGTAAATAAATGATCAACATTTAGTCTAGGTCTGGGGTGTAACAGAGTTTCCAAGGTTATTGGCTTGGGTTGGGGAGTAGGTGGAAATATGGATTTGTGAATGGAGATCAGAGAAGAAGGGTAGTAGGGTATGAAAGGAATTTCAGAGGATTTGTCAGGTTTTGATCTGTTTAAGGCATTCAACAGATTTGGTTTTGCTTTTGTGTGATAGGAAACCACATCAAAGGGTTTATTAGAGTAAGGTTGGAAAGCATATTTAGCAGGTTTATCAGAAGTAACAGGTTTATCAGAATTAGCAGGTTTATCAGATGAAGCAGGTATATCAACTTTAGCAGATATGGCAGAGTATGGTTTTGGATCTGACGAAGGTACTGCTGACATTGTTTTGATGTAGGATTGAAGCACAGATGGTAGAATGATGGTAAGTTTGGGTTTGAAAGGAGTGATAGTTTCAGATGGTTCAAATCTGTCATAAAAATCTTTTATTTTTAAACCATGGGGAAGTTTGTGAAGGTGTGATGAAAACAGTTTAAGCGAAGCAGAGGGTACACACTCAGATGTGCTTGACTTGGGTGTAGGATTGGGAATGATGATTTCAGAAGATGGTTTAGGTGTTGGAATAGGATTTGGAATAAGAACTTCAGAAGATACAGGTGGTTCTGGTTGGTTTACTTCAGAATCTCTGTGAGAGGGGGATACCAGAAAATCTGGGTGAATATCTGATTCTGAGGAATTGGATGATGTGGTTGGTGTGCAAGAGGTAGAGGACACTTGAAAGACAGTTTTGAGAGGTGTAACATCTAGAACCTCTGTCTCAGGGATATTGGTTCCAGATGGGTTGGTTGATTCTGAAAGATTTTCAGAAGGTTTTGATGGGGTTCAGATGTAGGTGGTTCTGATGTGGGTGGATCAGATGTAACTTTTATTGGTTCATAGGTAACTGGAACAGATGCAATGGGTTCAGATGTGTTTGATGGTGGTTTTTCTGGTTGTTTTTCTTGTCGTTGTGTTTGTGGTTGTTCAGATTGTTTTTCTGGTTGTTGTGTTTGTTGTGAGACAGATTGTTTTTCTTGGGGTAGTTGTTGTTGTTCAGATGGTTTTTCTTTGGGTTGTTCATATGGTTTTTCTGGTTGTTGTTCTGATTGTGGTTTTTGTGGTGCAGATTGTTTTGTTGGTATTTCTGGTTGTGGAGTCTGATTTTGTGGTTTTGTTATTGTTGGTTTTGGTACAGATGATTGTGTAGTAGAAGGTTTTATAGGTGAGATGGAAGCAGGATTAGATGATTTTTGTGGGGATGGAACAGATGTATGAGGTGGAGCAGGAACATATTGTTTTTGGGTAGAAGGTGGTTTTGGAATAGACTTAGGTGTTGAATCATTTACAACAGTATTATTTACAGAAGATACAGAAGATTTGTTACCTTTAATCTTGATACGTTTTGCAGGAACAGAAGGAGTGTCTCCAGATGCTTTCCTCTTTATCAGCTTCTGAGGCTTCTCAGCAACCTTGGGCTTCTTCTGAACAGGTGCAGCTTCTGCTTCTGATTGACTTCTTTTTCTTGGGATCTCTTCTTCTACAACAGGCAATGGTTCCCTTGCTCTCTTCAGAATATCTGCAGGAATGGGCGTTCCATCTACCTTGCAAGCATCAATATAACTCACTATAATTTCTCTTGGTTCTTCAGCAAAGAACAGAGGATAGTCATCTAATGGGATTCTCTTCTGACTGAGTTCAGTGATGTTCAGCTTCTTGGGTGTTGTAGTGAGTTCTTCTACTATTTTTAGTCTCTAGAGACTCTTTGCATTCAGAGGTTTTCCAAGAATAAATTCAAGTTCATCTGTGACTCCAGCAGCATATAGAGCAGTCACCAATCCATTTTCTGTCAGAAAATCTGAGATTAACCTTCCAAAGGGAATCCATGTTCTGATCTTCTGACCTTTTTCTTTCACAGATTCTCTGGAGGCATTTATATGATTCCATAAGTGCATAAACAGAATGTAGGGAAGATCTACCTTGGTGCTCTGACTTAAGCAATACATAAAGTAGAGATGTTCATTGTTGACATAGTTTGGAGAGTTTGTAGACTTTCTGTGATGAATGCATCCCATGAAAATCTTTGCCCAGATCTTGTAGTCAGGCTTCAGATCTTTGAACTTATTAGAGGCTTGTCCAGCAGTCATCACTTCCTCATATACTTCATCCATATCTACACGCCCAGCTGGCAGGTGAGATACTCCATCTGTCTCCTCATATCCAATGAGTTTCCTTATCAGATCTTCTGTGATGATTATCTCTTTTCCCAGAACAGAAGATAAAATGAACTTAGGGTATACAGCAACATGGATCCAGAATTCTTTCACTAGAAGGGGGTAGACTGGTCCAAAAAGTCAGTCAAAATATTTCACCCATCCTTGAGCATCTATTATGGAGCAAAACTCAAACCCATTCTCAGCCAGTGAATCAAATTCCACCATTGATTCACAGAGAACCTCCAGTTTGTCAACAGGTGTTAACAAAGTTCTCTTTGGTGTCGTATATGGAGTCACACCCATATTTGCAGAAGTAATTGCAACCATGGTTGATTGAAGCTAAGCATCAGTGGATGATGAAGTTGCCATTGAAGATGAGTTTGTCAAACGCTTAGGGTTTTTGTGAAGAGAGAAAAGAAGACAGAAATGCATAAACGATTGAGATGTGAAAAGTGTGAAAGTGGTGAGAAGTGTGATATTTATACTAAACACTTAGGCATACAAACAGTCAGATAAAAGCACGTTCACACAAAGCATTTAATGAAAATGAATAAAAATCATTTCAAGCATTTATTGATTCTGACAATTTGGGGGGAAAATCAAGATTTTCACTATTCAAACTTCACCTCAAACGTCTCTTCAGTAGGGTACACGCCACCTTTGTAGATTCAGAGTGACACGTGTTTGCTTGCATGTGCTTCTGAATTCTCTTGAGAAATGAAACGTTAACCAACGTTCAAATCCTCTGAGTATTGTTAGTTCAGAGTTTCACACAAAAAAATAATTAAAGGAAATGAATAAGTAATCAGAAGAAATACTTCAGAGCATTAAACATTTTTGCATCTGTAAAATTTTCTTCTGACAAATATTATTCTAGACAAAAATCCATACCAATATTTTTCAGAATAAATTTGAATCTATCTTCAACAAGGGGTTTTGTGAAAATATCTGCCCATTGATGATCTGTATCAACAAAGGCTAAATTTATAATTCCCTTCTGAACATAGTCTCTGATGAAATGATGCTTAATTTCTATATGTTTTGCCTTAGAGTGTAAAATGGGGTTTTTAGACAAACATATAGCAGAAGTATTATCACAGAATATAGAAATGTTACTTTCAAATATCTGATAGTCTTCTAGCTGACTTTTCATCCAGAGCATCTGCGTGCTACATCCAGCAGCAGCAATATATTCTGCCTCTGTGGTTGATAGTGCAATTGTGGGTTGCTTCTTACTGTACCAAGAGATTAGATTTCTTCCTAGAAATTGACAACTTCTAGAAGTACTTTTTCTTTCCACTCTGTCTTCAGCGTAGTCAGCATCACAGAATCCAACTAATTTGAAATCATCAGATTTTCTGTAACACAAACCCACATTAGAAGTACCTTTCAGATACCTTAGAATCCTCTTGACAGCTGTCAAGTGTGATTCTCTAGGATCTGATTGGAATCTAGCACACAAGCATACACTGAACAATATGTCAGGTCTAGAAGCAGTTAAGTAAAGAAGAGATCATATCATACCTCTGTAGAGTTTCTGATCTACTTTCTTACTTACCTCTTCCTTGCCTAGTGAGTTAGTTGGATGCATGGGAGTCTTTGCCAGCTTACTATCAGTCATGTTAAATTTCTTCAAAAGTTCTTTAACATATTTGGTCTGATGTATGTAAGTGCACTCTGGAGTTTGGTTGACTTGAATTCCCAGAAAGAATCTCAGTTCTCCCATCATGCTCATTTCAAATTCTGCCTGCATACATTGAGCAAACTCTTTTCCCAGCATAGTATTGGTAGATCCAAAAATGATATCATCCACATATATTTGACAAATTAGAAGATCTTTCTTAAATGATTTACAAAAGAGTGTTGTGTCCACTTTGCCTCTGATGAAATTTTTCTCCAGAAGAAAATTGCTCAATCTCTCATACCAAGCTCTGGGAGCTTGTTTTAAACCATACAGAGATTTCTTTAGTTTGAAAACATGATCTGGAAATTTTTCACTCTCAAAACCAGGAGGTTGGTGGACATAAACTTCTTCTTCTATAATACCATTTAGAAAGGCACTTTTAACATCCATCTGATACAGAGTGATGTTATTTTGTGCAGCAAATGAAATAAGAAGGTGTATAGATTCTAACCTTGCCACTGAAGCATAAGTTTCAGTATAATCAATACCTTCTTGGTGACTGTACCCTTGAGCAACAAGCCTTGCCTTATTTCTTTCAACTTCTCCTTTCTCATTTAGCTTATTTCTGAAGACCCATTTTGTTCCAATTATATTGAATCCTTTTGGTCTTTGAACTAAATCTCACACATCATTTCTAGTGAATTGATTTAACTCATCTTGCATGGTAATAATCCAATCATTGTCTTGCAGAGCTTCATCTACAAAAGTTGGTTCAATTACTGACACCAGTCCAAATAATGATGCTTCAGATGATCTGAGAAAGGATCTTGTTCTGATAGGATCGTCCTTCTTTCTAATAATAACATTCTCTGGATGAGAAGCTTTGATTCTAGAAGATGATCCTCTAACAGTTGATTCTTCAGAAATGTTTAAATTGTTCATTTGAGAAATTAAAGGAATGGCATCTGGCGTTGCTTCTGGTTCCTTCACTTGAGCTTTGTCTGCCTCTGAGCCTTCAGAGTCTGTGAAGACTACTTCTCTATCTGCAGAGTTTTCAGATTGCTTTGGCTTTTTACTGCCAAACTTATCATCAAATCTAACATGAATAGATTCTTCCATAATCTGTGTCTCAGTGTTGTATACTCTGTAGCCTTTAGAGCGTTCAGAATATCCAAGCATGAAACACTTCTGTGCTTTGGAATCAAACTTGTTCAGATTTTCTTTAGTATTTAACATATAGCAAATACATCCAAAAGGATGAAAATAAGAAATGTTGGGCTTTCTGTTCTTCCACAGTTCATATGGAGTCTTCTCTAGAAGAGGTCTTACAGACACTCTGTTCTGAATGTAATAGGCTGTGTTGATTGCTTCTGCCCAAAAGTGTTTTGCCAGATTAGTCTCCATGATCATGGTTCTGGCCATTTCTTCCAGAGTTATGTTTTTCCTCTCTACAACTCCATTTTGTTGTGGAGTTCTAGGACAGGAAAAATCATGAGCAATGCCATTTTCATTAAAATATTTTTCAAAATATTTATTTTCAAATTCACCACCATGATCACTTCTGACTTTTATAATTTTGAAATCTTTTTCATTCTGGACTTGTTTACAGAAGTCAAAAAACACAGAATGTGACTCATCCTTGTGTTTTAAGAACTTTACCTATGTCCATCTACTATAGTCATCAACAATGACTAATCCATACTTCTTGCCTCTGATGGATATAGTTTTCACTGGTCCAAACAGATCAATATGAAGTAATTCTAGTGGTCTGGAAGTAGAAACAACATTTTTTGATTTAAAAGATGATTTTGAAAACTTCCCTTTTTGGCATGCTTCACAAAGAGCATCTGAGGTGAACTTCAGATTAGGAAGTCCTCTGACAAGATTAAGTTTATTAATCTGAGATATACGTCTCATATTAATATGCCCCAATCTTCTGTGCCAGACCCATTGCTCTTCATTAACAGACAAAAGGCATTTAACATTCTGAACCTTAAGTTCTGAAAGATTTATTTTATAAATATTGTTTTTCCTCTTTCCACTAAATAGGATAGAGCCATCCTTTTGACTAATAGCTTTACAACATTTTTGATTAAAGGTTATATCATAACCATTGTCACTTAATTGACTTATGGACAATAAGTTATGCTTTAACCCTTCTACAAGTAAAACATTAGTAATAGAGGGAAGTTTACCATTTCCAATGGTTCTAGATCCAATGATCTTGCCCTTCTGATTCCCTCCAAATTTCATATCACCTCCATATCTAAGCTCCAGACTTTGGAACATAGACCTTTCTCCTGTCATGTGTCGCGAGCATCCAGAGTCCAGGTACCGTGATTGGCGTCCTGACCTTGCTGCTAAGAACATCTGCAACAGGAATTATTTTACTTTTAGGTACCCAAATCTTCTTGGGTCCTTTAGGGTTAGTTGTTCTGAAGGTTTGTCTAAACTTCTGTTTTTCAACATAAGGTTTATTCTGACTAGCCTTAGATTTAAACACATGAATATTCTTTTCAGAACATGTTTGTTCAATATCATTCAAGTGACCAAATTTAAAGTAGGAATATAAAGGAGTCTTTTTTATGATAATTTTATCAACAGGTTTTGGATTTAAATCCTTTCCAGAGGAAGATTCATATCCAATTCCTTTTATGTTATTTCTGCTAACTCCATAGATCATAGAAGCCATTTTGCTTTTGTCTATGCTTTTAGCAAGAAACTTCTGAAAGCTATAATCATATTTTTCCAAAATATTTTTGCATTCAGATTCAGTTTCAGAATCAGAGTTTTATTGAGCTAATTCAAAATCATTTTTCAATTTTAAGTTCTTTTCATTTAGCTCAGCTACTTCTGATTTGAGAATATTATTCTCAGATACAAGATTGCTTTGACGCTTCTTGTATTTGAGCTTAATATTGTTATAGCTCTTCAGAACTTCTGATAACACTTTGATAAGTTCTTCTTTAGTGAGTTTAGCCATTACCTCTTCAGTGTTAGAGTCAGATTCAGATCCTGAAGTTCCTTCCTCCTGATCTTCTATGTCTGCCATCAAGGCTACATTGGCACATTCCTCTTCTGACTCAGATTCAGATTCAGATGTATCTGAATCATCCCAGGTGGCCATTAGAACCTTTTTCTTCTTATTATATTTTCTTTTAGGCTTGTCTTTCAGCACCTTTGGACATTCATTTTGTAATGTCCAGGTTCTTTACATTCATAACAGACAACCTCCTTTTTGCCAGATCTTCTGTGTCTAGAAGATTCTTTTCTTTGGTCAGGCTTCCTGAAGTTTCTGAACTTCTTTCCTTTATGCTTCTAGAGTTTGTTTATTCTTCTAGACAGCATGGATAGTTCATCTTCATCTTCAGATGAGGATTCTTCAGAGCTTTCCTCTATTATCTGCAATGCTTTAGCAGATTTATTAGATTTTAAAGTAACAAATTTACCTTTCTTTTGAGGTTCATCTTCCTCAAGTTTAATTTCATGACTTCTTAGTGAACTGATTAGTTCCTCCAAGGAGATCTTGTTCAGATCTTTAGCCATTTTCAGCGCAGTCACCATAGGTCTCCATCTGGTAGGTAAGCTTCTGATGATCTTTTTCACATGATCAGCAGTAGAGTATCCTTTATCCAGAACCTTTAGTCCAGCTGTAAGTATTTGAAATCTGGAGAACATAGCTTCAACAGATTCAGAGTCTTCCATCTTGAAGGCTTCATACTTCTGGATTAGAGCCAGAGCCTTTGTTTCCTTGACTTGAGAGTTTCCCTCATGAGTCATCTTTAAGGACTCAAACATGTCAAATGCAGTTTCCCTATTTGTAATTTTTTCATACTTAGTGTGAGATATTGCATTTAACAATATTGTTCTGGCCTTGTGGTGATTTCTAAATTCCTTCTTCTGAGCATCTGTCATAGATTTTCTGTCTACTTTCTTGCCATTCCCATCAGTGGGATGAACATATCCATCTATGACCAGATCCCATAAATCAGCATCATATCCAAGGAAAAAACTTTCAATCCTGTCTTTCCAATAATCAAATTTCTCCCCATGAAACATAGTGGGTTTGGTGCTGATTATGTCCCTTTCTTCATATTTGTTGTTAATGTTAGACATTGTATTATCAGCCATAGTAACAACCAAATATATATCAAAGTTTTTCTCACTGGATCTTTACTGTCACTGTGAAGTGGTAGCACACACAGAACCGAAGCTCTGATGCCAACTGAAGGTGAGAAAATACTTAGAAGGGGGGTTGAATAAGTATGAAGATAAAAACTTAGAAATAAAAACTCAAGCATTTTTATCCTGGTTCGTTGAACTCAACTACTCCAGTCCACCCTTCCTAGAGTGATTTGCCTTTCTCAATCAAGGACTTAATCCACTATTTAATCAACTGATTACAATAGTAAGCACTAAGAACAACTGTTCAAAGTCTTCTCAAGAACTACTGATCCTAAATGGATCTTCTTAAGGTTTTCTTACAATCAAATGTAATAACAAATACAAGTGTTTAAATTGCTTCTAATAAAGCTTTATCACAACTGTGATTTTTCACTTAATATTAAGAACAAAGAAATTAATTCTAGAAAGAATGTGAATAGTATGAGAGCTTTGAATATTGATTTCTTTTCAGGTAAAACGTCAACTGAAGAAGATGGGTGAAGACTTGCTTTTATAGGCAGCTTGATCCAAGAGAACTTCACGTTGAGAAGAGTGTCCCAAAAGGTCTGAGCCTTTTTGTCTTCACATCAAGTGACCTTTCCTAGAAGAAGAAAGCACAGAGAAATCCTTTTTGTCTGTGTTCTTGTGTCTAGCATAAATAAGGAAAGAGTCGTTTGGATTATTCCAACGGACATAATCTTTGAATTCTTCTTCATCATTTTTCAGCAAGATTCATCAGAGTCTAATTTGATCAGAGCCTTCTGATGTTGATTAGAGCTTTGCTAAATCAGAGTCTTTGCAGCAGGTGTGCTTTTAGCGTGTATAAGTTCAAAGCATATTTGATTCAGATCCTCAGTACTGGCAGCTTTAGTACTTTCAGAATCTTCTGTAGTAACTATGCTTTGAAAACTCTTCATACATAATTCTTCTTTGGTTCAGATGCTTCTGACTTGCTTCAGATTCTTCTAGAGCTTCTGCTTCAGATACTTCTAGAGCTTCTGCTTCAGATCCTTCTGGAGACAGAGCTCAGGATCTTCTGTTGACAACATTCAGAGTCTTCTAATGGATGCATCTGACGCTTCAGAGTCTAGCATATTTCTTGTGTTCAGTTCTGATTTGCTTCTGGAGTGATAATTACTTTAATATCTGCAGCAAACACTCTCAAGCAAATTTTAGAGTATATAATTCTTAATTACAAAATTTCATAATAATTATCATCAAAACATAGAGATATTATTAAGAACCAATATGTGTTCTAACAACTATAAGGTCAAGTATGAAAGACTACACCTTTTATGCCTAGCATGTGGTAGATTTGGTCATTACACAAAAAGATGCAGGATGCATGTGGAAATGTCAAATCATGGTAGAGAAAAAATGGGAAGAGGAAGTGGAATGAAGTTTTAAGGGAACAGAGAAGGAGACTACACTGACTATAAATGTATGTTGTGAGATGTTGGATCGAACTCTGGTGTGGTTGAAGTCTGTTTGCGAGTAATGCGTGTTGTAGTCGAAGTCTGTTCTAACATGCATTAGTCAATATTTCTAGGGTTGTTAGCATGTTGAATTGAGCCTTACTTGTAAGCCCAATTGTTTAAGTTAGCTTATACCCTAAGTTAGCTTGTAATAGGTAATTGTCAAAAAGCTCATTAGGTTAGTGTGCTATTTTTCTTATAAATAGGATGTTAGTTTCTCAATCTTGAAATCATGAAAAATAGGAAGATAAAATCCTAATTTCAAGAGAGAGAGGTTATGTTGTTATTCTTGTATACTTGCATTCTTGTTCTAAGAGAAAGGAAAGAATAGCAGTTTAATAATCAATCCTTGTTGTTTTCTTCTTTATTAACCCTAACTCTTGTGTGTTTCTTGATCATTAAGAAACTGTTTATACTTAGTTTTAAGGTATCTGATTCACAACAAATTGGTGCGGTGAGCGTGGTGAAGTATGAGATTGAAAAGTTCACCGGAGTATGAGCGTGTAACCGATTCACAACAAATTATGTGACCTTCCTTCAACAAAGTATGAGATTGAAAAGTTCACCGGAGTGTCACTACTCAAAAAAATGCAACGACGAAGAGGCGAGAACGAAAGACAGAAGAGTCGCCATCGAAATTTATTTATCCCATGAGGGGAAGGGAAAACATCGAGAAAACCCTAAAGAGAAACGGATAAGATGGTCTCGCAACCAAGAGAAAGGGTTCAGAAGCCGGTTATGCGAAGGGAAGGTATTAACACCCCTCGCATCCATCTTACTCGATGGGAACCATTTGTTTGTCTACGTGTGAAAGTATTTGCTAAAAGATATTGCTATAAAGAGTGTTCCAAGGGAAATAAAAGGGTTAGAAACAGAGAAAGGAGAGGTAAAGGGGGAGAAGAGACTCGGTAGGACTTCACGGTCCTAGGCCTACGTATTCTCAACAGGTATGAGAAAGTCAGAGTCAACGTAGTTTGGAAAACTACGGGTGATGGGGGGAAGGTTTCTCGCCAAGACATCGTTGCCTTGTACCTACGTATCCTCATATGGTATGAGAAATTAGAGCAAACGTAGTTCGGGGTACGGTTAATTGGTGTTTTTATGGATGATGCTAATGTACGCATTCTATCAGTTAGGTGTATTGCAGCTCGCTTGTGGAGTCTTAGGCGTTACCTGTTTGCGGTAGAACGGACGTAACATATCCTTTTTGAAAAGAGAGTTTTCGCCATCGAGGCAAGATGTCACGTTTGATTTGTGACTTGCTTTTAAGGGTGAAATAGGTCCTCGGATAGTAACCCCTTGCGGGTAGTACCAAATTCTTTATTTCAAAAGAGTTATTGTGAAAAGGTGTGGCGAATATAGTCACGTCTTTGTATTGAAAGATGAGTATCGAGTATTAAAACACAAATTATAACTAAAGCAAATATGTACAAATATCATCAAAGAAATAATCACAAACGCACTCGAGAATTAATCGAAAACCAAAATCAAGAATTAAAATAGAATAGTCAAAGTTAAATTAATTAAATTCTAAACAAAGGGTTAATCCTAAGTTAGTTCAAAAGCTAAATCCTAATCTAATTCTTAAAGTTAAATTCCAGAATTAAAACTAATTTCTAATGTTAATTAAGATCTAATTTTAAAATCTAATCTTATGATAATTTAATCCTAATCTAATTCTAAATTAAAAATAAACTTAATCCTAGAATTAAACCTAAAACTAATATTAATTTAAAATAAACTAATTAAGATCTAATTGAAAACTAAATTCTAAAGTTAAATCCTAATTATAAAATCAAGATTTAAATCTAAAAACTAAAATCCGATTCTGATTCTAAATCAAAATTAAATTCAAAATAGATAAAAACTACAAAATAAATCAAACTTTAACTTAATAATAACCTCTAAAAGCTAAAATCTAATTAACCCTTAATCAACAAATAAACAAAATCTAATTAAAACAAAAAAAAACCCAATTAATAAAATAAAAACCTAATTGTCTAAACTCAAATTAATTAAAATCCAACACATTAGTCAACAAACATAATTAACAAAAATCAGAAACTTGGCAAAGCTACCTAATTAATTTAAACAGAATTAAAGAGACCAATTAATCAAAAGGGCTTAATTTTGCCTTTAATCAGAAATTAAAAATATTTGTTGCGGGACTTGAAGAAGGGAGCGATGAACTTCCAGCCAACCCAAACAACGGGAATGATGTAGATGAACCAAATGCCACAGACTGACTCTGGGTCAAAGTTGCAAACCCACTAGTAGCACTAGGTGCCAGAGTACCAATGGTAGACCCACTTATAGTGCCAAAGATAGAACCCTGTGTCTGGGACGGGCTATTTGCAGATGTTGCCAATGAACTAAACCCAAAAATGCCATTCCCGGCATTTGCAGCAGCAACAGAAGAGCTTCTAAAAGAGGTGCTTTCAATTAAGAGTTCAGATAGATCAAAACATATTTAATCTTCCTCTCCCCAATCTTCAAAATCAGCTTCGCCTTAACAACAACAGGTTGATTCACCGGCAAAACCTCTTTCCCATGAACCTTAAAGTAACCAAACTATGAAACATCGATAATCGGCACAGTATCCTTTGACTTCGTTGCCTTATCTTTCACCACTTGAGGTAGAGAGACCAGAGAGTATCTATGTTCACGATGGGACAGTGAAATTTGTTGCGGAGTTTGTGGAAGTAACACATACCTACCTTGCCAAAGTAACCAGGATGATACTTGTTAAATAGGATGTGGTGGTGGTGCATACCTCTGACATTTCCTCGTCCGCCAGGATGCTTACGGTGTTTGCCGATACGACCGTGACCGACACTGACGTGGCCGCGCTTCTTGCCGTTTTTCTTGAGGTTAGTTGTCATTTATGGTTTTGTATAGGGTTAGGTGTGGTGAGGGTTTGAGGACGGGTTTACGGAAGGAATGAAGAGGAAAGGGATTTCAGCGGAAGAAACAGTGAAGGAAGAAGAAAAAGGGTGAGATGAGAGAGAAGGTGACGATGATGGAAACGACGGGCGGCGGCGACTGGAAAAATGAGGGATGGTCTAGGGTTTCTCCTCAAGAAGATCATGAATAGTGGGCTTGGGTTCTCCCCTTTTATCGTTACCTCCTCACCCTCTTGTTGATTTTTCTTTAACTTTTCTTTTCATTCTCTTTTATTTTGTTTTGTTTTTTTAATTTCTTTCTTCTCTTTTTTTTTTTCTATTTTCTTAATTCTTTCCAATTTCTTTTAATTAATTAATAATAAAAACTAATATTTATAAATTAATTATATAAACAATATTATGACTAATTGCTATTATTTTTATATACTTAAATATACCCAATATATACTAAAAACAAAATTACTATTAATGTTTTTTTTTAAGTTAGAAAAATATAATGGAATTAAAATTCACAAAAATAACATCCTTAGGCCACGTGTCACGCCTTCATTAGGAAAAATGGTAAAATTTGGAAAACCATCCAATTGTGGGTGGACACACGTCTAAATGTCATGATACTTGATGCTTTGATTCATAGAAACTCCTGATCCCATGTCTTAGAAGACCGATGCAAAGTACGATTATGAAGTTATGATCTGAAAGATGCAGATGAGTGTGAAGCAAAAGCCAACCAAAGTTAGAAAAAAAACTAGGGTAAATTTTGGGGTGCAACACAGAGTGAACGACTTCGGTCTGTGGCGCTTGAAGATGAAAGTCCTATTGGTTCATCATGGTTGTTTGTAAGAGTTGAATGGTGAGGCAGCCATGGACGTTGCGTTAACGGCAAAAGAAAAGACGAGCATGATCGAGAAAGCCCACAGCGCAATATTGTTGAGCCTTGGTGATAAGGTTCTTCAACAGGTATCAAAGGAGACTACATCACCGGGATTATGGGTGAAACTTGAAAGTTTGTACATGACCAAATCTTTGGTCAATCGACTCTACCTGAAGCAAGCATTGTATTCATTCAAGACGAGTGAAGACAAAGTATTGGCTGAGCAGTTGGATATGTTTAATAAGCTGATTCTTGATCTTGAAAATATTGATGTGAAGATCGATGATAAAGATCAAGCACTGTTGTTGTTATGTGCTTTGCCCAGAACACATGCTCACTTCAAAGAAACTCTGTTGTATGGAAGGGAGTCCCTAACCTTTAAAAAAGTTCAATCAGCCTTGTATTCTAAGGACTTGAGCAAATGAAAAGAGCATAAACCTTCGACGGTGGGCGAAGGTTTGGTCGTTAAGGGAAAATTCTTGTGAAAGGATGGTAAGTTCAACAAGAAGAAAGGTAAAAGTCAACAGAAGTTTTATAGTGGTGAAATATCTGGTATTCGTTATTATCACTATAAGAAGGAGGGTCATATAAGAAAGGTGTGCCCTGAACGCCTGAAAGATCATGGAGGTAATGGTAACGCAACCATCGTTCAAGATGACTTTGACTCATCTGATGTTCTTGTGGTTTCAAGTGGTGACTCGAGAAAAGAGTGGATTATGGATTCAGGTTGCATTTGGCACATGACTCCAAACAGAGAATTATTCGAGAAGACATGTGATCAAGATGGTGGATCTGTGCTACTGGGAAACAACAAATCTTGCAAAATTGCATTAAAGCTCTATGATGAGTCAATGAGGTTATTGACTGAAGTTAGGTATGCACCTGACTTGAAGAGAAATTTGATTTCTCTTGGTGAGTTCGACAGAAAGGAATATGTTTTTCAAGGAGAGAAAAGTATTCTAAGAGTCATGAAAGGGTCGAAGGAAGTCTTGAGAGGCGTAAAGAAACAAGGCTTGTATACCCTTGAGGCTGAGGTTGTAAGTGGTTTGAAAAATGTTGCATCCATGAAACCTGTGTCGAAGACAGAATTATGGCACATGAGATTGGGCCATGTCAGTGAAAAAGGCCTGGTCGAATTGGGGAAGCAGAACCTGCTAGGAGGTGACAAAGTCAAAAAGTTGGAGTTTTGTGAATCATGTGTATTTGGTAAATCTTATAGGGAGAAGTTTAACAAAGGCAAGCAAAGAACACATGGATCCCTGGATTACATTCATGTTGATCTTTGGGGGCCTGCAAGGAATCCTTACCATTCAGGTGCAAGGTATTTTCTATCAATCGTTGATGAATATTCCATAAAACTATTGGTATTCATACAAAAGACGAAGGGTGAAACTTTTGAGAATTTCAAAAGTTGGAAGATTCTAGGCAAAACTTAAGTTGGCAGAATGGTTAAGAGGTTGAGAACCGACAATGGCCTTGAATTCTGCAACAAAGCGTTTGATAGTTACTATGTTGAGTCTGGAATTGCAAGGCATAAGACTGTAGCAGGTACTCCTTAAAAAAATGGCTTAGCTGAAAGATTCAATCGAACAATTCTTGAAATGGTTAGATACATGTTGGTTAGTGCTGGATTGAAGAAAATGTTTTGGGCGAAAGCTGTTTCGACAATAGCTTACCTAATAAATAGATGTCCCTCGACTGCCTTAGGAATGAAGACACCTGAAGAAGTTTGGTCGGGGCATCCACCTAGTATCGACAGACTAAGAGTATTTGGTTGTGTGGCCTATGCTTATATTAGGCAAGACAAGGTCGAACCTAAAGCTCTGAAATGCATGTTCATGGGATACCCTCAAGGAGTCAAAGCTTATAGGCTATGGTGCCTAGAGCCAGGTTACAGGAGGTGTATCACCAGTCGAGATGTAGTTTTCAATGAAGCAGATATGGATTTTAAGAAAACTTATGATGCTGACGAAGAGCTGGAACATGAAGAGATTTCTGTTGAGGTGGAGCATGTTGATGTTGAATTGCTTACCCCATATGAAGTCGAAGAAGATGTAAAAGATGTTGTCGAAGATGAGGAGACTGATAATGACTACCTGCTAGCAAGAGACAGGTTAAGGAGAGTCATCAGGCCACCTCAGAGACTTGGGTATGAAGATCTTATATTTTATGCCTTAATCTCTGCAAGTGAGGTTCTAGACGAAGAACCTAGAGACTATAAGGAAGTTATGAGGAGTCGAAAGAAGACTGAATGGCTGAAGGCCATGGATGATGAGATGAAATCTCTTCATGATAACAACACCTGGGAACTAATCAAGAAACCTGCTGGAGCCAAGTTAGTCAGTTGTAAACGGATTTTTAAAGTTAAGGAAGAAATCAAAGGAGTGGCTTCGAAGAGATACAACACAAGATTGGTTGCTAGGGGGTTCACTCAGAAAAAAGGTATCGACTTCAATGATTTGTTCTCTCCTGTTGTGAAGCACATATCCATCTGAATGTTGCTTGCCACAGTGGCACAGTTCGACCTTGATCTGGATCAGATGGATGTGAAGGTTGCGTTCTTGTATGGTGACTTACATGAAACAATCCCGATGAGGCAACCTGAAGGGTATGTCGAAAAAGGGAAGGAAGATTATGTGTGCAAGCTGAATAGATCCTTATATGGACTGAAACAATCTCCTCGATAATGGAATAGGAGATTCGATAAGTTCATGGCATGCATAAGTTTCATCAGAAGGCAGTTCGACCACTGTGTTTACTTCAGATTTTGACCAAGTAATTCATTTGTTATTTTGTTGCTCTATATGGATGATATTCTAATAAAGCAACAATGTTGAAGATATAATGAGGGTGAAGGTTGAACTCAATAAAGAGTTCGACGTGAAGGATTTGGGAGCTGCGTCCAGGATTCTTTGGATTGATATTCAGAGAGATAGAAAGCAGTCGGAATTATGCTTATCTCAAGAGGCATATCTACAGAAGGTTCTCGAAAAGTTTGGTATGTCGAATTCAAAGCCTGTTATGACTCCGACATACCCTCAATTCAAGTTGAGTATAGATCAGTGTCCCAACACTGATGTTGAAAGAACTTATATGGATAACATTACATATGCTAACATAGTAGGTTCTTTGATGTATGTTATGGCCTGTACTAGACCCGACATAGCATATGCAGTAAGTCTTGTAAGCAGGTACATGGTAAATCCTGGAAAGGCTCACTGGCAAGCATTGAAGTGGATTTTAAGGTACATAAATGGGTCTCTGAATAGAGTCATAATTTATGGTGGAGCCTTGGGTGAAGATAGTAAAGCAACAATCAAAGGATATGTCGACTCTGATTATGCAGGTTGTATGGATTCTAGAAAATCTATCTCTGGATATGTGTTCACTATGTTTGGGACAACAATCAGTTGGAAAGCAACACTTCAAAAGGTTGTTGCCTTATCAACCACTGAAGCGGAGTATATTACTCTAAATGAAGTTATGAAGGAAACATTATGGCTTGAAGGTTTTGCAAAGGAGCTAAAACTTCAAGGTCAAGTTATCACTGTTAAATGTGATAGTCAAAATGAAATACACCTATCGAAAATTCAGCCTATCATGAGCGAACCAAACACATTGATGTGAGGCTGCATTTCGTCAAAGGGGTAATCGAGCGTGGAGAAGTCCAAGTGCTAAAGGTTTTGGCAGATCATAATGTTGCTGATATGATCACCAAGACGTTGCCCAGTTGCAAGTTTTTCCATTGTATGCAGTTAATAAAGCTGCATGAAGAAAGCTAGTTTTTTGATGTTATAGAGTTAGATCCAAGGTGGAGATTTGTGAGATGTTGGATCGAACTCTAGTATGGTCGAAGTATGTTCGCAAGTAATACATGTTGTAGTCGAAGTCTGTTCTAACATGCATTAGTCAATATTGCTAGGGTTGTTAGCATGTTGAATTGCGCCTTGCTTGTAAGCCCAATTATTTAAGTTGGCTTGTACCCTAAGTTAGCTTGTAATGGGTAATTGTTAAAAAAAAACCATTAGGTTAGTGTGCTATTTTTCTTATAAATAGGATGATAGTTTCTCAATCTTGAAATAAGGAAAAATAGGAAGATAAAATCCTAATTTCAATAGAGAGAAGTTATTTTGTTATTCTTGTATACTTGTAATCTTGTTCTAAGAGAAAGGAAAGAATAGCAGTTTAATAACCAATCCTTGTTGTTTTCTTCTTTATTAATCATAACCCTTGTGTGTTTCTTAATCGTTAAGAAACTATTTATACTTAGTTTTAAGGTATCCAATTCACAACACATGCACATGGACAATTGTGTAAAAGAATAAGCAAACACGAAGGCATATATCATAGACAGAGAACGTTGGACAAACGAAAAAGGAATTTGTTTGCATATTGTAATAAAAATAGGAAGTTGGAAAAAAAACTTATGAATAATAGTAAATTTAAGTTGAAATAGTAATACACAATTGGACCAGTAGAATCACTTTCCCTTTATAATATTATTTTGTATTACATAATTGTACTCAAATATACATTGAAAGTAACATGTATGAATGTTTCCTTGTCTAGATCTAACTCGTTGTATTCTATGACACTTTAAACTCGTGTGTATGCACGAGACTGATTGTTTGACGGGATATGTTTTTCGACGCGCATTTTTTCTATATTATAATAAATACAAGATATCGAAATAAAGCCAAAACTTAATAATAATAATAATAATAATAAGAATAATAATAGAAATAGAATAATAATAATAATAATGTATTGGAAATTAATTTATTTCAACATATGAAGATAATGTCATACCCCAAAATTTGCCCTGCGTATTTTTGTTTTATCTGGCTTATGGTCTCCAATTCATCTGCATAGTCCTCTCAACATTCATTTAGAAATCATTCATTCGCATAAAGTAACATCATTGATTTAATAGGTTCATGACTTCAATTGGTTTATCTCAACACTTGGAGTGTTGAGGATTTGATCAGATGACTATGATTAGTGCTCTTATGGGACAAGATGTTGTGAATTTCAAGTGGATGCTATTGTTCTCATGGAATAGGATTTCTTACTGTGTGCACTTGTGGAACAAGCTTTTGGATTATTGCTTGGAAAATGGGTTATTGTGTTATAGTTGGTTGGCTGGTCAAATTTAATCTTTGAAGATTGACTTGTGACTTAATTCATCTAGGACTTCTTATTCAAGATGGATCATGATACATTTGGGTACATCTTTGGAAAAGAGAAGAAGGAGAAATGGAACACATTTATACAAGAGTTGTCTTTTGGTCAAGAAAGTCAACCATGGAAGGTTGACTTTTTGGTGATCAAGTTATATTAATTTGTTCAATATTTCTTTCATTAGAATATATTAAGATTTCAATTGGATATTTTATCTTTATGTTCAAAGAATTCAAAAGGATTTCAAATTCAAGTTTGAGTAATAGAGGGAAAAATGTTTAAAGATCAAGTTATCCATACAAGTCAACCTATACAAAGTCAAAGTACATTCAAGTATCCAAAAGTACATTACAAATAAATCATAATTGGAACTTACAAAGAAATAAATGTTTGACCAATAGATGACTTTTGGTCAACTATTGACTTTTAGTCAAACAGTTGACCAAAGTCAGATTTCTCTATAAGCCTATTCTTCTTCATCTTCAGGATCTTCCATTTTACCTTCAAGTCTTCTAATTTACAAACATGATCACCATGGTCATTGTATCACATGTTCATTCATGTTGCCAAAACTTTATATACCATACCAAAACATGTACCAAACCTACAATACATAGGCACAATGACATCAACATCCAAACTCATGACAAAAGCTTATTTTCTTTACTTTTTCACAAGCATACTTGTAAAATAAAATCCCATAAACATGCAGAAATAATGAATCCACTGATAACAACACGACTATAATCCATCCTCTATAACTTTGGGCTCCCAATTAACCACGCTGAAGACAACGGTGAGGAAGATTATGAACTGCCAACTAAACTAGTCAGGCTCCTTAAGTAAGAAAAAAAAAGATTTAGTCACACCAAGAGCCAGTAGAGTCATAAATTTGGGGATTGAAGAAGCCAGGAAGGAGGTAAAGGTTGGGGAATCTCTAGAGAAACATGTGCATACATTGATACGATTCATGCATCTAGAAATACCATGAACTATAAAGAAAACATTGAGGATAAGGAAAAATCTTCACCTGAAGGAGTGGGGAAGGATGATGAAGAAGGAAGAGAGTCATATATGGAATTGTTCCAAGAGACCCCAAGTGTGGAACCATGTTTTGAAAGTTAATTAGATAAGTAATCAAAGAAGCTCTCGATGCTGTGTTTTTTTATTACGACAACTAAGAGGAGCCTTTGATGATGCAATCTGTATGGAAACTTTCATAACATTCTTAAAATCACATGGGGATTCAAAACTGCAAACATCATTTTATGATGGTACTAAACTTGAATAAATCTCAAGCATGATCTCCAAGAAGAATTCAAGCAAGTGTATATATAATTGGTTTGCCTAACAAGTCTTGAATATTCAAAATGTGTGTTGCGGTGTGAAAATTTTGAGATTAAGCTATTGATTAACTTAACTCGAAAAGCAAGAGTCGCCACTGAACTTTATTGTTTCCAAAGGGAATAGGAAAAGATTGAATAAAACCCACAAAAGCTAAAAAAAAGTTGTAAAAAAAAGATATCTAGATACAGGGGTTAGTTATGTAAGGGGAATGTATTAGCACCCCTCACATTTGTGGTACTCCACAGGAACCACTTGCTTATCTGTGTTAAAAGGGCCATTGTAGGTTGTTGATTGGTTTTAATTGAAAAGATACTCGGCATATTCGAGCGGAAAACTCAACATATTACCCACTAGTATGAGGAAATGATCATTTGATTCAATCTTGATATGGAGAAATCTTACTTGGACTTTTATCAACAAGTACATCTCAACATTCAAGTGGAGAAAAAAGGTAGCTCGCTAGGAACTCACATTCCTATGCCTACATATACTTAATACAAAGTCAGAGCAATCGTAGTTTAGAACTACAATGTTAGGTTTTAAGAACCAATAACAACAACAAAGACAGGTAAAGTATACAAAAATATGAGGGACATGCACAATGACAATAAGTCAACATACAATATTTTCTCTTGGATTAGGTCAACAAGGAATAAAAATAAAGTAACAGGTGCATGGAAAATCATCATGTAATCAAAAGCATCAAATAAGGATATAGACATAGTACATGGCAAGGACATCGTGTATGGTCAAACATATAAGATATCACATAATACACACGACAAAGCATCATAGTAATCAGATAACAAAAAGTCAACAAAGATACACATGGCAAAGCATAATGGTATCGACAAATAGAATCAACAGAACATACATAGTAAATAAATAAATCTCATAAAGGCCACTAAAAGGGCGTACATTTCCCAATGTCATCACAGTAGGTCAAGACTCCGTAAACAACGGGTTTTCCCTAGAATACATCAAACAACATAAAATAGTGGAATTTCAAAGGCATAAGTCAAGGTTTTCCTCATTAGGGAAAATAAGCAAAATAACTCAACGGTATAAAGTTTAACTCAAAGAACCCAACCCGATGTTACATATCAGAGCAAGATCCTCTAAGTTAACCAAAACAGCTAACAACTCAAAACTTCAAAAATAATCCTCAACGACGTCCATGGCTAAACTTGGTCATCTGCATGTTACCCACGTGGAGGTAACATTCAAACAGGCAGGGTGAGTAAAACAATTCATAATAATCAATGTATAACAATAAACATATAAAACAGCGTCATAATCATATTCAACACATTCATGTCCTTCAATATGCCTCAAATGTCACAACATTATAATTCATACAAAAAGACTCATAAATGCAATGCGACAAGACTCAATGCATGTGGTACCAATCATCACAGCTCGATGGACACTGGGACATCAACCCTCCATAGATCCCCATCTATATGATCGATTCTACTAGAGAACTGGAGCACATCAAAACACTTCACATCCATACAATGGGATTGAAGCCAAAATAATCGAGGTCCTAAACCGAAGTCCGGATGCAAATGAATGCATGATGCACACGTCACAAATCATCCTTATAACAACATCATAGGTGCATAGTCATTCATCATATTCATCATCATCAAACGTCACAGCTCATCATCATAATCATCATCATACATCATGTCATTATATAATCATAATAATCATCATAATACATCATTTCATTATATAATCATAATAATCATCATCATACATCATAAAAATCATCATATAATCATATACAAATCACATAACGCTCATAGTCATACTCATAATTCATCATATTATCACATATTAATTCATAATTACATTCGCGGTAATTCTCATACTATCGCCTATTAATCACATAAACTTCACATTAATAATAATGTTAATTCATCATATTATCACATATTATCACAATTACCCTCGTGGTAATTCATCAGGAAAATCGCAGCATCAAAACATCAAGACATCACTGAACCAAAACATGATTCATTAATATAACATATACATAATTGACTTCTCAAACATAATTAGATATAAAAATATTTAGAAACCAATTACCTTATCCATACTATGTTATAGCCCTGTTCATTAGCTTTACAAGCTTCAAACGGGGGTCAAAACGGATTTACGGATCAAAAGTTACGTCCAAAACGATTTCGACCGAAAACATGAACAATCGTGACGGACTGCAACACGCTGTTACGCTCCAGAACCTAAATCAACCCAAAAGTTTATACGATTCACTTCCCCAATGCCCCTAAAACATCCATAAATCATCCCTAAGGTCTTACGGCGATAGAGGCACAAAACCTACGGTTTACTAGGTCAATCCTGTAACGTATCCACGCCCTAAAATCACAATTTTTCCTTCAATTACACCCTTAGGCATCAGAATTACTCACTATCAAATATTATTATCTCTTCAGGGTTAGACATATAAGAATTCAAGGTTCTGGCCACGAGGGCTTACCTTTCCATTTTCCCCAAGGATTTCACGGTTAGATTCATACTAACATGTTTAGGCCACGAAAGTCAAAGATCACTATTTCTCATATCTATGCTCTAACAGTCAGGAATACTTACCACTACACCACAATCATCAGAGTCCTCACTATCAATTTCCCTTTTTCCCATAATCAAACCCAAAATCCCTTAAACCTTAAATCATCCATAATTACATTGAAAGTCACACGTGGAAAATTATGAAAGGCTATACTCCCCATCCCTTAGTTGTCGATCAAAGCCTTCTCAATCTTCCAGGGAATCTCTCAAAGCTTCTGCCTCCAATCTTCTCCTCAGAGCTCTGGCCTCAATACTTTTCACGGTTACGAAAATGAATCCTAATTTACTTCAGAATTCCTTTTTGTTAAACCTAGTCTTGGGCCACACAATTGAAATTTTCCCATAACACCATTACTAACTCCTCTTAATGCCCAAATTACCCTTATTTCACTTATATTTATTTTAGCTAATAATAATACTAATATTTTCATATTGTATACTATTAATTATATAAATAATCCAAAAATGCATAATTCCTAATAATCCACTAAAATACGAATATTCTCAAATAAATAAATAAATTAAAATATTCTAATTAAATTTGGGGTATTACAACTCTCCCCTACTTAAAAGAATTTTCGCCCTCGAAAATTACCTCAAAGAAACAGAGTCAGATACAACTCCCTTATCTAATCCTCATGCCCCCAAGTCCAACTTTCTCCAGCTCGTCCTCCCAAAACTACCTTTACCAAGGCAACCTCTTTACCTCGAAGTTGCTTCTCGTTCATCAATCTGAACTAGCAACAAACTTTGGAAGATGCAATCCCGACTCTGCTGAGGGACATACCAACAAACTTGGAGTTACAAATTTTACTGGAGATGAACAAGTCTCTGCTGGTGATGAGCAACTCTTGCTGAGGGATGGAGTAAAGGTCCTACATGACCTTCCTGGAACACACGTTACACTGTTGGGGGTCACGAACGACTTGCTGGAGCATATTCCACACATGCCTGGTGGAGAGAAATCTGATCTCGACTCGCTGGGGAACAAACCCATACTCGTACTCTGTGGGGATTAGAGGTACGCCTGACCAACTGCTGGGGAATGATCTTTGATTGTTGGGAAATGAGCTTCATCCGAATCTCTCTGAGAATTTGCCCCAAGCATGATGCCCCTTCCCCAGTCTGATTTTTTGGGAAGGTCTACGCTGAGGAGAAAATAGCTTGCCATGAGACGACCTCGAGATGGCTTGCCCCAGAATCTGGACCGTGAGAGGACCCTTGGTTGAATAGTTCGGATAAGCTCTAGAGGTATGGAGAAGAACAAATTCTTTTCCTCATAGGGTGGCATGCCCCCAGCCTTGTAATGGCTTTGCCTCTGATTGACTAGTTTGCGGAGCGATACCCCCGATTGCGAGAGATTTACCAAATCTCGACCTGATTTCCCCAGATTAACCGATTCTTGGATGGCTGACCTTACTGGGGGTTATTTGATAATAGTTGGCCACAACTCAACGGAGTATTCAGGCGTTCTACATTCTATCCTGATCAAACTTTCCACTGTGGAAACTTTCCTGCGGTCGAGCGCTTACTCGCAAGTAAAACAAGTTGTTCTGCATAAAAGATACATTAAATGCAATGCATATGACAGTTTTTCGAAATCCAATCCTGTTCACTGGAGAAAAAGTTTATGACATATAATGAACAAATCAATTATCAAAGTGTCAAAATTAATACAACACTGTAAGAGGAATCCTTTTTGGAGTCAGTTTCGATGCGATCTTTACCGAAGTATGCTCTCGAACTAAACCTGTTTCAATTAGGACTTTTGAAGGTTGTAACGTGGTCGGGTTCACGGTTAACAAGGAAGGATATAAGGCTCAAAATTCATTTTAACCCACCCATTCTCCTTGATGTTCTCCAATCCTATGTTCAGCTAATTCGACCTTAGCGTTCACCTTTCAAAGGTGGAATGATAGGAGTGATGGTTCAGGAAATTACATGCTTTCTGAAGTGACAGTCATTCCCTTTCCGTCTTCGTAGTGCCTGGAGTCACACGATTTCGTTCTTGCTTGAGGATTTTTCTCTTGTAATCCTTTTTGTTTTTTTTTTGCTTTTTCGTTCCCTAATTTTTGCCTGGACTAACTCTTTTGAGTTTCTGATTTTGAAGTCCAGCGGGATACCCTAATTTTTGCCTAAGTCGCTTGTTCCCAAGATTCGACTTAGCGGGCTTTTTCTTTTCTCTCTTTGTTTGTTTTTTTTTTGAATAAATCATGTGACACCGGCTTGTCTGACTTGTTAAGAGAAATTGTGATTGTTTCACTCCTTATTGGCAAGGTTTAACCATTGTGGTTTTTTAGGCACGACCTGTACATGTGTGATTTATCCCTGAACGGACACTCATTTTACAATTTGAATGCTTAGTCAAATTAACTGACACCTACCCTGCCCCAGGTTAAGATTGAGGTTTTTTCATTTTCAGAAATAAACTCCTACTACAAGGCTCAAAGGGGTTGACAAGGGATTATCTTCCTTATATCTCCGGTGTTTGTGGATTTGAAACAATGCCTGTATATCGTCAACAGGTTTTTCTATCCAAGAGCATACAATCGGAAGCTTACATGTCTTTCGATTTCGTCATCCTCCCCGGATTCCACTTAAACAAGCGTTTGAAGTAAAAGATAGCAATAAAGTGAACACGAATGGATTAATTCAAAACATGCATATTTATTTCATTTTCAATATCAATTAAGAAACAACAAGCTTTTACAAGTGAGAATTGCACATAGACAGGAAAGAAACTACAAATGCAAAGAAATAACATGATGAAATGAAAATTGCCAGCTTCCAGGAACTGGGCTTTCACATCTTGACTTGCTGCTGAGTCAACCATCTTCAGAATTGCTTGTTAAAATTTGTCTGATATTCTTCTGCACCTTTGCTCTTGGTGAATTCCTTCATACCATGAACTGATACACCCATATGGCTAGATGAAGAAAGATTGCTAATCTGAATACCCTGAGGCGTGATTGAGAATATCTTGGAGTCCAACAGAGTCTGAACCTGGCTCTTAAGCACCTTGCAGCCTTCAGTTGAATGCCCCTATGCCCCAGAGTGATAGTCACAATAGGTACTTGCATCATAACCTGGAGGCAGCTTACCAGTCAGCGGAGACAAAGTCCGTAGCTCAACCAAACAAAGCTGAAGCAAGAGTTGCAACAACTGAGCATAAGCCATAGGGATCTCATCAAAGATTCTGTTGCATGGTCTCGTCTTTTGAGCATATCTTCCAATCCTCGAATTGCCTTGAGGAACAGGAGGTAGCTGCTGACGGGAAATGTCTTGAGCTCTGAGTTGGGCAGAAGATCTCTGACGCACATTATGCTCTGGTAGAGGCTCCACAGGCAGAAGTGGAACAAGCATCTGGGCTGCAGCTTCGGGCACTTGATCACCCTCCTTTCTGAGTACATTCCTTATCACTTTTGTGATCAAGCCCGTATGGGTCTTCAACTGATTGTTTTCTTCCCTTAGTGCATTCTGATCCCAACGCAACACTTCCATCTCCGCCACGAACTGTCCCAACTGGTTCCGTATTTCCTTCAGCTCTGCTCGAATTTGCTCCATAACCCTCTTTTATCTTCCCCACAAGTTGGCGTCTGCAACTCTGAAGAAAACCCGGATCAGGACAAAAATCCCAGTCTCGAAACCTGCTATGCAAATGAAATGCGAATGTCATGTTCGAGTATTTCCAAGGAACCTGTTTACTCCAATTCATGTTTTACACAGACAAACCACAAGGAAAAGATTTAACGCTCAACGGCGAGTCTCGAAGTTAAGATCCTTGGAAATACCAGAACATGTATATGCAAAATGCAAATATGTTATGATGATGCGAATAAGTGCAACAACTGCAGACAGGGGATTAAGGTAGTTGTGCTGTTGTCGGAGAATAGCCGGAGCTCTGCCTTTGCACAACAAAGATCACCGCATAACGTAGATCACTGATACTGAAGACCTCTGATATCGGACCACAAGTTCACACTGTAGAGAAAAACGGGTGATCTGGAGCTATGCTTTCCTGCATAACCCAATCCCTCTCACAGGTATGGACCTATCCACTGATAAGGTTCGGCATCCTATGCGTTCATCAGCGTCACAGACTTTCAAGAGCGATGATACGATACCCAGAAGGTGTGGCATCATCATCTCTTGAAGCGACCTCACTTAGCTGAATCCCAAATGATCGGTCCCCAGAGTCGACAATCCTCCAAACCAGCAACCCCTCAAGCCCAAAGGGCTGGAAAAGAAGTCAACCGGGAGAATCTCGTCTAAGCGTGGATTTTGTGAGACACTAGTACATGCAAAGCATGCACGCGCCCACTACTTTCCACAGCTAATGCTAGGTACACTCAAGCCTGGGTCTGGCTTCTCACTCATCAGAATCAATCCCCTCCCACAATAGCATAATAAGGATATAATATAATGCTGAAAATAAACTGCGGGAAAATAAAATGCGGGATAGTAAAGCTAAGATACAACAAGTATGTACAAAACCCACAAGATAAACAAACAAGCGTTAGGACTGACTCGCCTAGGGGATGGAAAAATGGAAAAAATATGGTTCCAATTCTATAAAATTCTAGACATCTTGAAGATTACGCAGAAAAAAATGGGGAACAAAAAGACTAATTTTCCTATTTTTTATGATATTTAGAAGTCAGCATGTAAAATAAGGAAAGAATAAGAACATATGGAATAGCATGAACACATGAGAAAACAAGAGAAATAGTGAGAATAACTAAAAGTGGCACAGCCAGGAATCAAACAGAGGTACATGGGGGCGTAGTGGCTGAGTTGGCGCGCCACCTCAATTAATGAGGTGTGATGTGGCTGTGCGTGTGGCACTTGCGTGGAACGATGAGGGGCGTCAGATTAGATGACCGGTCACCCAAATGGAGGGACGTGATTGCGTCTTCTTCGTTGGAATTTTCTGCACCGTGAGCAGCCCCCCACCGGCCGGAATTCCGCCGGTGCTCTTTCTCCTCCCATAACTCTTCCATTTCTCAACCAAATGCAACACTTTTTAGACCAATCTTGTGGGATTTTTCGAGAGGAATTCAAATATACCATTATTTTCCCTTGAAATGGCCTCTAACTCAAAAACCGTATATGAATCTCAAACTTTCAAGAACACCAAATTGTCATAAAAACCATATTTTTTGTACTAGAATCCATGTCGGGGATGAGAGGAATGTAATGCTACGAAAATGGCACAAGAAAGATTAGTAATTATTGAGATATATTGATTTGTTAGTACCTCTAAAAAATGATTCTTAGAGCTTCAAAGAACCACCAAAGCTTCAAGAAAATTATGTGGAAAGGTTCAAGGATTCATGGTAGAGGTATTGGAATGGAAGAAAAGTCTTGGAATGGAGGAAAAATGAAAATTGGATTTTGAGGTGGAGCTTACTTTTTTGTGTTACTACAACAATGGTGTTGCACTAAAAACTTCTCAAAAATTGATGGAAAAATTCTATGGAATATATTGAATGTATTTGCAATGAGAAAGGATCAAAAAAGTGGAGAGAAAAAGGAATTGAAAAATCAATTTTTCAAATGTAGAAAAATTGTGGGAAAATGGAAAAATGGTGGAAGAAGCTCAATTGCCTTGATTTTTAGTTTTTATATTCCTTGCATCATAAGGAAGGTTTAAGGCCCACAATAGTTCCTTGTTTCTAAGCCCAAGCCCAAGATCCATTATGTTACTTGAATTGTAAGAAATCTCGAAATAGGCCATGATAAAATCCTCAAATGAAAAATGTAATAATGCCATTGTTCCTAAAACATGATTTCCACTCAAAATAAGTACAAACATGAACTTATTTGATTAAATTTTGAAGAAATACCAAACTATGCCTTTTCACATGTTTTCACCAAAGTCACTTTCATCAATCTTCAACCATGAGCTAGCCCATTAAAACCTTGAGGTTTAGTTGACCAAATGACGCCATTCGGAGCAACTTTCACGTTGGAAAAAAGTCCATTTGAGTTATGCAAAGTATTGAACTTGACCTGTAATTTTATGACCTGTAATCATAGTTTCCCAACTCATTGATAACCTTCAGTTGGCCTCTAAGTCAGGGGATGAACCCCACACAAGCATCTGAACTTCTCAAGGGCATGAACCACTTCCTGGTGACTTTAGTGACTCCTCAAGCTCGAATAAAACCTCTAGATAGGCCTCTCTCGATGTCTATCACACTTGATCCCCTGCATAAATGCTAATGCAATGCTATGATGATGTTATGCTAATGCAAAAACAAGAAGGAAAAGGTTGGGCAAATTTTAGGGTGCAACACAATGGATGTGATGATGCCACCGAAATAGAAAGGTTTAGAGCCGCGGTTACAATTGGCTTGAATGTGAGCCAAGAGAAACGGGGCGGCGTTAACAGGTTCCGAAGCAAACACGCAACGGAGGAAAAACAGCTCCTTCGAGTTGACCTTATGGTTACTGTCACGAGCGAATATTGTGTTGCTCAACACGCGGTGGAAGTAGCGGATAGTTGGGTTATGGATATGAGTGGCGTTCAGAGTGTCCCAACTGTCTGGAGTGGTTCCGGTCAGTCGGTTCTAGAGAGGGAAGGCCTCTTGGTAGAACTGATCGGAGATGCGGCGGTGAGCATCGTTGCTGTGAGATAACTATAGAATGACGGCGATGCGGTCCTGGGGGACCTGATATTCAGTGGCGAACAGACGAAAGCAGGCGGTGCCGTTAAGTTGGTTGGTATCGCCGGATGATGTTGCGTATGCGAAAGAGCTGAGAAACTCCAGAGTGAGTTGCTCGTAGGTGGGTTGGGGATTGGTGCAGAGATGCCAGATGCCGGCTCTCTGCAACATCCAAGTTATGCCATCGAGAATCCCGAGTTCCGTCAAAGAATCCAGGTGAGCATACCGGGTCGGTTGAAGCGACCGTTGATGGAATGCTAGGAAGTTGGTCTGCTGCCGTTCGCCGGCCTCTCCTTCTCGGAAAGTGATGGTGCTCAAATCGGAGTTTGCACTGGTTTGTCTGGCCATTTTGGTGAGAGAAGTGTAGAGGTTTGAGAGTAGGGAGTTTCTGAGAATGGTGAGGTAAGGGAATGCAGAGGGTAATATATAAGGGTGAATTGGAGGTTGAAAATGGTGGAGATTTAATGGGGGATTCGGAGGGTTTTTAGTGGGTTTTAATGTTGGGATAATGGGGAATTAGGGGAGAGGAAGTGGAGAGGTGCGCAACCCTGTTTTAGACAGAATTGGGGTTTTTTCTGCGTGACGACCGTCAGGGATGTGTGACGGTCGTAACACGCGTGACGACCGTCAGGGGGATGTGACGACCGTCACAGCAGCAAATTCTGCAGAACTGCAGAATTTTGCTTGTGGGGCGTTTTAACAGTGGAAAGTATGATATTTTGACTTATGATGGACGAATGACGAAATAAGAAATAACAGGAAACACAATTTAAGGGAGATACTGAAATGAAAATAACATTAAATCGAAAAATGAGTTTAAAGTAATACAATATCCAAAAAGAGGAAACAATTTCGAAATAAAATAATGTAAAACAATGTGAAAATGCAGTAAACTTAAATGAAAGAGAAAACTAAAATATCACTCCTTTGGTTTCTTCAAGTTGTTGACCTGCTGAATAACGTCGTTAAGTTGGTCGCTAACTACGTCCATGTAAGTAACGAAATCCATGTGAAGCTGCGTTAATTCATCTTTGATAGTGGTTACTTCCAGCTTGAGGTCGTCTACAGTTCTTAGAACAGTGTCTAGATTGTCTGTGTTTTGTTCAGGCATGGGGTCAAGAAAGTTATGGTAGTTAGGAGGGGTCTCAGGATCGATCTCCACTTCGGACTCATAATCTTGGTAGTACAAATAGTCATGTGCTTCTGAGATTTGATCACTGTCATACATGTAGGCCTGGGGTGTGGAGTGAGGTGATGGAGGTCCCATAGGCTCATCCAATTCATAAAGCCAATTGTCTTTGTTATGGATACTGGTTAGCTTATGGTTGGGCAATGTAAAAAGGTGGACAGGTTGATCAGCTATGAGGTATTCGTAGGCTCCTGGTCCTAAGGTACCTAAGATACGTCTGTTGAAGCAGAACCGGATGTCCATTGATCTGAGGTTACTGAAACGAACGGCTTTGTTCAGGAAATACCTCAAGCCAATTTCATGGGCGATCATGGTGACTAGGCCTCCTATTAAAATGGGTGAGTGCGGATCCTGATTGAGGCGTGTAAATGCCCTCATCATAAAAGGGACAACATTTATAGGGCGGCCTTGTGAAGTACAGAGAAGGATGAACAGCTCGTCCTTTGAGACTGTTGTAATATTTTCCTCCTTCCCAAAGAGGGTATGGGCTAATATCCTATGGAAATAGCGGAAGGCTGGATTGTGTATCTCGTTGTTGTGCATGTCGTTCGGTTCTGGGTGATAGTTTCCGGTGATGGAACCCCAGAATTGGTCTTATTCGAGATCAAAATCCTCTTCAGTGGTGGTAAACACAAAAGGTTCGCTAGGGAAGCCTAGGATGTTAGCTAACGTGGTACGGTTGTGTGTTTGGTCCATTCCAAACATTCTAAAGGTTATCAGCTCTTTAGTGGATCCATAGCCATATTCAGATAAGTAACTTAGAGAGCTAAGGAATTCGAATGTCAGTTCGCGGAAGGTAGCAAATCGGGTCTTTAGAGCAGTTTGCTCCCAGCCTAATTGGTAAAATAAGTACTGAATGCTATCCTGGATTCCTAACTTGTCCACGGTGGGTCTATCGTAGTACAGAGTCGAAGAAAAGCTTCTTTGAGTCAGCGCCTCGAATCTGGCCTGATGAGCTCGTCCTCTAAACACAACAGTCGTAACGTCGATGTCAGCCATACTCGTTAGTCGGATAAAACGGGAGAAAAGTAGAACGACTTTTAAAATCCTGGAAAAAATCACATTCACTCAGATCATATTTTTAAGAAGTAAAGAGTGATAAAAGAGAAAAATATAAAATAAATATAAATATTGGAAAATAAGATAATAGAAATTTATAGAAATCATAAGTTAACAAAAAGAATAGTTTTAATAAATTTAGAAGGAGAAATAGGGGAAGATTTTGGGTTGCCTCCCAATCAGCGCTGTCTTTAACGTCAGAAGCCTGACGATAGCTTAGATATAAGCTATTCGGGAAGCTCGAGCAATTTCATATTGCTTACGTGGTCGATGTGTTCACTTTGATTATAATGTTTCAAACGCTGTCCGTTTACTATAAACGGTGCGTTGATTTGATTCTTGATTTCAACAGCTCCACTCTTAAGGACTTTGGTGACCTCAAAAGGTCCAGACCATCTAGATTTTAATTTTCCAGGGAATAGTTTCAATCCGGAGTTGAATAGGAGCACGATGTCTCCCACTCTGAATTGCGTCCGGATCGAACGTTTATCATGCCATTTCTTGGTCCTTTCTTTGTAGATGCGTGCATTCTCGTACGCGTCTAATCTTAGCTCTTCCAATTCATGAAGGTTCAAGATTCGCTTTTCGCCTGCCGTAGTGTAGTTGAAGTTTAGCGTCTTAATAGCCCAAAAGGCTTTATGCTCTAACTCTACCGGCAGGTGACATGATTTTCCGTAGACTAGTTTAAATGGTGTGGTGCCTATCAGTGTCTTAAAGGCGATCCTATAAGCCCATAAAGCTTCGTTCAGCTTTGAGGACCAATCTTTCCTGGAGGTTGCGACAATCTTTTCTAAAATTTGCTTTATTTCTCTGTTCGAAACCTCCACTTGTCCACTAGTTTGTGGATGATACGGTGTGGCTACGCGGTGTTTGACTCCGTATTTGGAGAGGAGTTTGTCAAAGATTCGCGATATGAAATGCGAACCACCGTCACTAATGACGAGTCTGGGCACACCGAATCTTGGAAAGATTACGTTTTTAAAGAGTTTAACGACTACTCGTGTGTCATTTGTTGGAGCGGCAATGGCCTCTATCCATTTTGATACATAGTCGACATCGACGAGTATATATTTATTTCCAAAAGAAGATGGGAAAGGTCCCATGAAGTCGATTCCTCAGACGGCAAAGATTTCTACTTCCAAAATTCCTCTCTGAGGCATTTCATCGCGTCGTGAGATGTTGCCAGTGCGTTGGCACCGGTCGCATTTTAGTACAATGATATGGACATCCTTCCAGAGACTAGGCCAAAATAGGCCAGATTGTAGAATTTTAGCGCACGTCTTTGAGGTGCTAGCATGACCACCATATGGTGCTGAATGGCATTGGGTGATGATGTCTTCTACTTCTTCCTCTGGGACACAACAACGGTATAAGTTGTCGGCGCCTCGTCTGAAGAGTAGAGGTTCGTCCCAGTAGTAATGCTTTAAGTTGTGGAAGAATTTCTTCTTTTGTTGATAAGTCAGGTCCGGTGGAAGTACGCATGCGGCCAGGTAATTAACGATGTCAGCAAACCACGGCAATCTGGTTCCGGTTTCTAGTTCCGGTTCTTCCGAAGTAGAGTTAGACATATCGCTTTCCAATTTGGCTATCAGACGTTCGTAGGGAAAGTCGTCATTGATAGGCACTGGTTCTTGTTTTATGCCCTCTATACAGGATAAGTGATCTGCAACTACGTTCTCGGTCCCCTTCTTATCTTTAATTTCTAAGTCGAACTATTGTAATAATAGGATCCATCTCAATAATCTGGGTTTGGCGTCCTTTTTGCTTATTAGGTACCTAATGGCAGCGTGGTCTGTGTATATGATTATTTTGGCTCCTACCAAGTAGGAACGAAATTTGTCAAGAGTGAAAACGACTGCTAAGAGTTCCTTTTCTGTTGTGGCGTAGTTCATTTGGGCAGGGTCTAATGTCCTACTGGCGTAGTAGATAGCGTGAAGCTTCTTGTCGTTCCTTTGTCCTAGAATTGCGCCTCACTCGCGCACATGATTTCGAATGGTAGTCGCCAATCTGGGGGTTGCATAATTGGTGCGGTGATAAGTGCTGACTTTAGAGTTTCGAATGCCTCTAAGCATTCTTTGTCGAAGATGAACTCGACATCTTTCATTAACAAACCTGTAAGAGGTTTTGTGATTTTCGAGAAATCCTTTATGAATCTTCGGTAGAATCCAGCGTGTCCTAAGAAGCTTCGTATTTCTCGTACGGTTTTCGGAGGTTGGAGATCCTTTATGATCTCTATTTTAGCTTTGTCAACTTCGATTCCCTTTTCAGAGATGACGTGTCCTAAAACGATGCCTTGTCAGACCATGAAATGGCATTTTTCCCAATTAAGGACAAGGTTCACTTTGGCGCATCTTTTGAGTACCATTTCTAAATTCGACAGGCAACTTTCGAAGCTTTGTCCGCATACGGAAAAGTCATCCATGAACACTTCCATGATGTCATCTATGAAATATGCGAAGATTGCCATCATGCATCTTTGAAAGGTTGCTGGAGCATTGCATAGTCCGAACGACATTCGGCGGTAGGCAAAGGTACCGTAGGGGCAGGTGAATGTTGTCTTTTCCTGGTCATCGGGGTGAATAGGAATTTGAAAGAATCCCGAATAACCATTTAGATAGCAGAAGTATGAATGTTTCGCTAGTCTTTCCAACATTTGGTCTATGAAAGGTAAGGGGAAGTGATCTTTCTGAGTTGCCTTGTTCAGTTTTCTGTAATCGATACACATCCTATTTCCGGTCATAACTCTTTGGGTTATCGATTCACCTTTCGCATTCTTCACTACAGTAACGCCTCCTTTCTTTGGCACTACGTGTACTGGGCTGACCCATTGGCTGTCGGAGATAGGGTATATGATTCCTGCGTCTAGTAGCTTTTTCACCTCGTCTTTGACTACAGTGCTTAGGATCGGGTTTATCCTTCTCTGATGTTCTCTTGAAGTTTTGTATTCTTCCTCCAGCATGATACGGTGCATACAGATGGAGGGACTTATGCCTTTTAGATCGCTTATATTATAGCCTAACGCAGTTGGGTATCTCCTTAGGACTTCTAATAATCGCCCAGTTTCTGATTGTCCTAAATTAGCGTTTACTATTACTGGTCTTTTGAATTCTGTATCTAGGAATTTGTACCTGAGAGTTTTTGGGTAGCTCCTTAAGTTTTAAAGCTGGGTTTTTCGGACCTGGCATGTGATTTGGAGTGAGTGCTAAAATCTCGCTCAGACTATCATTTTTGTATGGTGCACGCCAGTTGTCGTCTTCATGAATAGCAGGGATCTGGATTTTCATGATTTTAGAATATGTAGTTTCCTCCTTTTCTAATTCTCGTATGCATTCGTCAATGACATCTACTATATAGCATGTGTCATCGATGGCTGGTGCCTTCAAGAATTTAGTAAGGATGAACTCTATCTTTTCTTCTCCTACTTCGAATGTTAGCCGTCCTTTCTTTACGTCTATAATAGCTCCGGCTGTAGCTAGGAACGGTCTTCCTAGGATAATTGGGGTAATAAAGTCCTCTTTGATGTCCATGATTATGAAGTCGGTTGGGATATAGAATTGGCCTATGCGTACTGGAACGTTTTCCAGTATACTGATGGGGTATTTGACTGATCGATCAGCCAATTGTACGGACATTTTAGTTGGTCTTAGTTCTCCCATATTCAGCTTTTTGCATATAGATAAAGGCATGACGCTTATACTGGCTCCTAGATCGCATAGAGCTTTGTCTATAACGAACTTTCCTATGACGCAAGGTATGGAGAAACTACCTGGGTCTTTTAGTTTAGGAGGCATATTGTTTTGTATGATTGCGCTACATTCGGCAGTAAGTGTCACTGTCTCGTTATCCCTTATTTTCTTTTTATTAGACAAGATTTCTTTAAGAAACTTAGCGTATGACGACATTTGAGTTATCGCTTATGTGAACGGGATAGTGATGTTTAGTTGTTTCAGAAGTTCAACAAATTTCTTAAATTGTCCTGAAGTTTTAGAGTTTATTAATCTTTGAGGATAAGGGATCGGTGGTTTATATGGGGCTGGAGGCACATATGAGTTTTCATCTTTGGCGGCCTTTTGCTCGTCACATTCCTTCTTTTCTGTTTCAGACTCCTTTTCGGTTGGTTTATCGGATTTCTGTTGCATTACTAAATCTTCGTTCCTAGGATCTGTTGGGCCTTCCAATTCTTTTCCACTTCTCAATATAACAGCGTTTGCGTGACCTTTCGGATTAGGTTCGGGCTGGCCTGGAAATGTTCCAGCTAGGGCAGCTGCAGAGGCTTGTTGTTGAGCCACTTGTGATATCTGTGTTTCGAGCATTTTGTTGTGGGTGGCTAAAGCGTCTAATTTTCCGGTCAGCTGTTTAATTTGCTCGCTAGTGTGTATGTTTTGATTTAGGAATTCTTTGTTTGTTTGAGCTTGAGTAGCTATGAATTTTTCCATCATCAACTCGAGGTTTGATTTCCTAGGGGCAGTCTGGGCAGTAGCGGCTGGTTTCTGATATCCTGGTGGAGCAGCTGGTGCTTGCAAGGTGTCTCTACCGCAAAAATAAGGTGCCGACAAAACAGAAGAGTCGCCACCGTGCGTTATTTATCCCAAAGGAGGGAAAGGAAACGCTCAGAGTAAACCTAACGCAAAGAATGGGGAAAAGGTATGGTCATCGCAACCAAAACCTGGGTTCGGGAGTCGGTTACGCAAGGGGAAGGTATTAGCACCCCTTACGTCCGTCGTACTCGACGGGATCCACGCTTGCTTGGGTTGTCTAAAGGATGCAAAACAATCTATCTACGGCTGCTAAATCTAAACGAAAGGGAATTGACTCGAGAGAGCGTCGCACTCTATGCCTACGTATTCTCAAGAGAGAAAGTCAGAGTCAACGTAGTTCGGGACTACGGGGAAGTTGGCTCGCCAAGACTTCGCGTCTTGTGCCTACGTACTTCCACACTGCATGGAAGATTAGAGCTTTACGTAGTTCAGGCTAACTACGACTAAACTAGGTATTCTCACACAGCAGTGAGAAATTAAACTGGTTTTGAAGGTACGGGAACCTATGGAAAAAACTACGGTTTGGTCTCAAATGCACTCGGGCAAGAGAGAAAAAGGGTAACCTCAGTCGTCAGCGGGAAAGTCTCGATCGCGCAGCAGCGAGAGAACAAAAGAGTTAGTTGTTAGTGTGCTCGCTAGGATATCGCATCCTATGCCTACATATTCTCGTCTGGTACGAGAAATCAGAGCAGCTGTAGTTCGGCTACTTCGGGACCACAGCTCAAATCTCGTTTTATTAATCTTCTGAAAATGATTACAATGGTTGAATACGGAAAATAAACCCCTAGGAAATACTATCCTATCCTATCCTGAAAAGTCAAATGGAAAATAGTCCCCTAACAAATGGACTTTTAAATCTACCTCTAAAAATGTGAAATAAACTCTATGAAGAAAATATACTCTAAAAAATATTACATCTACACTAATATTTTTTACTATTTTTTCTCTATTCTTTTTCAACTATTTTCTTCTTTTTTTTTATTTCTTTCTTTTTCTATTTTCAAATATTTCTTTTCCTTTTTCTATTTTTTCAAATATTTCTTTTCCTTTTTCTTTTTTCTCAAAATATTTTTCATATATTTTTTCATATTTTTTCTATATATTTTTCTCCATATTTTCCAATATTCTTTTTCATTTTCTTTTTCAATATTTCTTAAACAAATGAGTCTAAAAGAAAAAAAGAAAAATACAAAGGGGAGGGGGGTGCAGATGGACACAGGGGTGTTCAACAGCAAAACAAATCCAGGCCCAGCCCAAACAGAAAAGTATGCACACGGGGAGGGGGGTATTGAATCAAAAACGGAGGTGTTGGAAGCAAATGGGCCCAGCCCAGTCAAGCAATAACCCAGAAAACTAGCCATGGGGGTGCTTCGGTCAAAACTGGGGTGTTTGACAAAAAAAACCAATGGGCTTTGAGGCCCAAACCCGGTCCAAGGGTCTCAACCTTCTTTCTCACTCTGAGAAAAAAACCCTAATCCCTCTTCTGAATCACTGTTCATGGCCGCCGTTCCAACTCTCTCCTCTCAGATTCCCTTTCATCTCTCAATCTTGCTAGCTTCCCACCAAATTCCCAACTCGTTTCAATTCTCTCAAAACATAAACAACAAAATGCAAATCCCTGAAACACGAAGAGGATCCAAGGCTTGAAGGTCTCAGATGAAGAAGTTTCGTGTTCTTGATGGAGGATTTCTGGACAGGTGATGATAATGATGCGCGAAACGACGAACAACTCGAGGTACGAAGAAAAATGATGAAGTTTGCGGACCTTCTTTTAGAACACGAAGAACAATCATGCATGTTCTTGAAGATCCTGAACACAATCTAGGACTGGATCTGGAGATTAGAGGAAATCTTGAAGCACGTTCTTGCGTTTCTGGGGAATCACCGGTGGTGTTCTGGGATTTTGATGCTTACTGATGCATGTGGTTCTGGATGGTGTGATGAGCGTTGATGACGGCAATCGTGTTCGGAGATCTCGTTGACGATTGTTGAAGGATGTATGTAGATCTTGAATGGATCGTTAGAGAATCTTGAAGCCCTACGAAGATTGAGATGCAGATCTATGAAGGTTCTTGAATGTTCGCTGAAGATTGGAAGAAGATGAAGACGGTGAAGAAGTTTCTTGCATTCTGACGAATCTGGAGAATGATGAACGCGGTTGTTGTGAGGACGTTCTTGAAATTTGCATGTTAAAGATGATCTTCAAAGATCTTTGAAGATCTTGAAGATGAGCGATGAATCCACGGCGATTTCTGGAAAAACGAAACGGATGAGCGCTCTGAAGATTTGTTGGTGAAGATCCATGGTGAATATTTCTGGATTTGAGATGATAGTGATCGGAGAAAGATGAAGCTGGCCAGAGGAGGAAGATGAAGATCGTTGTGAAAACGATGAAGGTTCTGGGATTTGCAGTTTTCCGGTGAAGTTCACGGCGGTCGGAGATGGTTGAGGATCGGTTATGGTGGCCGGAACTGTTGGGAGCGGTGGTGCATGTGTGCCACGTAGTGAGAGGCGTGGCAGAGAGAGGAAGCAGGGAAGGGTGATGTGGCGGTGTGGAAATAATGATATGTGGCTAGCTTTTGGGTGCAACACGTGTTCAGACTTATATACACATGCAGTTCTGAACTTTGCTGAATTGGGCTTTGCTGAAGGTTTAGGGATAATGGCCCAACGAAAGACACAATGAACCCTAAAAACCTGAATTGAAAATGGATAAAAAATGGATTAAATCTGGATTAATGGGCTAATGGAGATTGATTAGACTTAATGACTACTTAAAAGGCTAATGATGAATTAAGATGTTAAAGACAATTAGCAACCTAATAATATTCTGATCACAATTAAATGGACTACCAATTTTAAAAGATTAACAATTAAACCCAATTACTCTAATATCCTAAAAACTGATTAAAAACTATTTAATACCTAATAAAAGAAAATAGTCTGAACCCTCTATTTTAAAACTACATAACAAAAGGAGATCTATTTATTTTCTAATAAACTAGTATATTCTATATCTAAAAAATATATTCAAAATTCAATTAATATTCTAAAAGAAAAATCTATATTAAACATTTAAAAGCTATTAGAAATATCTATTATATTCTAAAAATATTAAAAACCTATTAATATTCTATATTATCCTAAAATGATTAAAAATCTATTAAAACCCTAATAATGCCTAATAAAATCCAGAAAAATCACAATAATTCCCGAAGGAACAAAAATAGCACCGAACGACAAATAACACAGCGAAAGCGCACCAAAATAGCCGGTAAAAATAAACGGACACCGAAATATCCCTAAAAACAACAGCGCGAGCTGAAAACACCGAGAATAGCACGACTTCCCAAAAATACAATTCTACCTATCTAAACTGATTAAAAACACCTGAAACGCGAGACGAGGGCTGTGATCCCGATAAAATCAAAACAACTGAAAAAATGCACTGTATGCGATATGCAGATGCGAATGCGGTCACGCGTCGAAACATAGGACCAGATACGAGACCCGGTTGGTCAAATTTTAGGGTGCAACACAAGGCATTATCGTTCTTGTAGGAAAAATTTGGGTGGGTCCTCCATCCTGGGTTATAAGTATTTGCGTAAGGATTTCCTTGAGTGTAATTTAATTGGTCTGGTGGGATTCCGGCCAGCAATGGGGACTCGGGCGCATTATAAGTGGCGATTCCACATAACTCGCAGTTTGGAGTTACAGCAGCGACAGTTGCAGTTGGGTTAACGGTCAGACTGTCGATTTTCTATGCTAGAGCATCTACTTTAGCGTTGAACTTTTCAAGGCTGCTGATCTCGTACATCCCACCTTTCGCTGCGGGTTTCTCCGCTGGAATTCGTTCACCTCCCCATTGGCAGTGGTTCTGAGACATGTTTTCGATTAGTTGATAGGCTTCGTCGTATGGCTTATCTATAAGTGCACCGCCCGCGGCGGCGTCTACCGTTAATTTGGTGTTATACAGAAGCCCATTGTAGAAAGTATGGATCGTCACCCAGTCTTCTAAACCGTGGTGAGGACATGCTTTCATCATATCTTTGAACCTTTCCCACGCTTCATAGAGAGATTCAGTATCTTTTTGTTGAAATCCGTTGATTTGGGATCTAAGCATAGCAGTCTTACTTGGTGGAAAGTATCTTGCTAAGAAAATGTTCTTCAACTGTTCCCACGTCGTAACAGAGTTGGATGGAAAGGATTGTAACCATGTCCAAGCTCTATCTCTAAGAGAGAAAGGGAAAAGACGAAGTCTTATTGCGTCTGGAGTTAGTCCATTTGCCTTCACTGTGTCTGCGTATTGCACAAACTTCGTTAAGTATTCGTTTGGATACTCAGTTACATTTCCTGAGAATTGATTTTGTTGTACAGCTGACAACAATGACGGTTTTAGCTCGAAATCGGTTCGATTGATAGCTGGGGCAGCTATGCTACTTCGAGGCTCCATCTGAGAGGGTGTAGCGTAGGCCTTCAGCGGTTTATTCTGAGCTCCTTCAGCCATCTTTGCTTCTTCAACAGGAGGATGAGCTAGAAGATCAGGAATGTTGTGTCTTCGTTGATATTCGATGATGCGCCTTCTTAGATGTAAGAAGCGCTCTAGTTCGGCGATTGTAGGTTGTAAGATGTCGCCTTGTGAGCGAGTACTTGGCATACAATCGAAGAACGAGTAGAGGGAGAGAGAATTGTTAACCTAGTCTATACTGTGTAACAAAAGATTACACTATTGACTAAACGGGTCCCCGACAATGGCGCCAAAAACTTGATCGCGACTTTCTATGTCTAACAAATCTAACTGCAAGTGCACAGTCTATCGCGTAGTAATAAAAGATATTGATCCCACAGGGACTCATAATCAATCTAGTGTTCTCTGGGGTTACTATGTTTAGCTAGGTCGGTAAGGTTTTAGGGAGTAATAGCAGAAGGAACGTGTATAAAAAAAGGGGAAACTAAAACGTTAATTAAGGTATGAATTTATGAATCGATATGCAATAATTTTGTTCTTCGGGGATTCGACAAATTACTGGCGTATTAAGTGTTTTCAAACTTAGTTTAAGAAGAAGATAATGATCTAAAGACTTTTGTCTCACGATGGTTGTTGACGCTAGTCGCAACTCTAAGGCGGAACGTATGCTGTCGCTATCCCGTTCGGGGTTAAAGTTACTTTTTGAAAATCTCTAAGTTCTAATCCTTTTTAAAGCGCTTTCGCTGTTTTTAAATTGAATGCCTAGTTTTTACTATCTGGTCTTAGCCGCAGCTGTCGCTTGTTGGTTCGTACCTTAGTTAATTTCCCACTGCCGTGGCAAAACTATTTTTAAATAAGTTCTCGCTGTCGCGACGAACGTTTACTTAGAAATTTTAATTAAAAACTAAAACCATAAATGAGTTTTGAAAAGAGAAAGATTACGCCAATTATTATCAAATCCGGTCCGAATTATTATTACATATCGACTACGGTAATTTAGCTAGACATGGAAGAAGAATTGATAATGCATAAATAAAAACAGTAATTGAGAACATACATCATAATGAAAATTGCAATTACGATTAAAATAAAAACCTGGGAATATCCCAATTGGCCTTTGGGGAGATCCTCCACAATGTCGGCAGGATTCTGGTCTTTGTGCCAATTGATCGTACAAGAAAAAGGTAAGTACAAAAATACCAAAGAATATAGAGAAGAAAAAGAGAAATAAATAAGAATATGAGAAAGGTAAAGTTGCTCTGAGAATAAATTGGCAGCACTTCGTTGTCTTGAATGCGGCTCCCTTTTTCAGGTCCTAGCCTCTTCCTTTTATAGAGAGAGTATCTAACGGTTATTTCTTCAGGAGGTGGGCTTGAGGCAGAAAAGTAGGAGTTAGTGGTCACTCTTTTGGTATTTGAGGGGAAGTTATAGCACGTGACCTCATTTTGCACGTTCTGGGTGCATGACGGTCGTCACACGCATGACGAGCGTAACGGCTATGTGACGGTCGTCACATCAGTAGAACTCGTATCTGCTGTTTTTCTCTTGGTTTTTCATCTGGTTTTCACCTGTTTTTGCTCCTTTTCTTCATATTGCTTTGCTTGGGCATGTTCTTTGAATACCTGCAAAATACTTAGACAAATAACATGGAATGCCCCGAATTCGGAGTGAAACCAGTCAAATATTAGTTAAAACACATGTCATTTTATATATACGATTTCACGTTATCATTCACTGGAAAAGGAAAACAGTTTATGAACAAATCATTTATCAGAATATCAACATCAGTACCAACATGGTAAGAAGAACCCTTTTAGGAGTCAGCTTCGACGCGATCTTTACCGATGTATGCCTTCGAAACAAACCCTGCTTCAATTAGGACTTTTGAAGGTTGTAACGTGGTCAGGTTCACGGTTTTGAAGGAAAGGATAAAGGCTCAAAATTTATTTTAACCCACCCATTCACCTTGATGTTTTACAATCCTAAGTTTAGCTAACTCGACCTTAGCGTTTACTTCTCAGAGGTTGAAGGATAGGAGTGATAATTCGAGAAACTATGAGTTTCTGGAGTGACAGCCACTAGCTCTTCGTCTTTGACACTTGGAGTCACACGACTCGTATTTCGTTCGAGGATTTTTCTTTCTCCTTTTTTTCATTTTCACTTTCCCTAATTTTTGCCTGGACTGGCTCCTTTGAGCTTCTTTTGATTATTAAGTCCAGCGAGATGCCCTCATTTTTGCCTAAGTCATTTGCATTCAAGTTTTTGACTTAGCGGGCTTTTGATTCTTTTCTTTCTCTTTTTTTTTGAACAAGTCGTGTGACACTAGTTGTCTGACTTTTTGGGGGAATGATGTGACTGTCTCACTCCTGACGTTTAACCACTGTGGTTTTTTAGGCACGACCTCTAGAGGTGTGATTGATCCTCAAACGGACACTCCTTTTTGCAATTTGGACGCTCAATCAAATTAGCTAACACCTACCCTGCCCCGGGTTAATATTGAGGGTTTTTTCGTTTCCAGAAAGAACTCCTACTACCAAGATCAAAGGGGTTCACAAGGGATTATCTTCCTTATATCACCGGTGTTTAGGGATTTGAAACAATGCCTGTACATCATCAGCAGGCTTTATTTTCAAAAGCATACTTTCGGAAGCTTGTGCGTCTTTAAACTTCGTCATCCTCCCCAGATTCCGCTTAACCAAGCGTTGGATATCTGTAAAACACAATGAGTGAACACGAATGGACTGAATCAAGACATGCATACTCATTTCATTATCAATATCAATTGAAAGCAATACAAGTTTTACGAATGCAATTTGCGCTTTACCAGAAAAGAATCTACAAATGCAAAGACATGACATGATAAAACACATGTTGTCGACTTCTGGGAACCGGGCTTTTCGAACTTGATTTGCTGCTGAGCCAACCATCTTCATGATTGCTCGTCACAATCATCCTGATACTCCTCTGAACATCTGCTCTCAGTGAACTCTCCCATAACCTGAACTGATTCACCCACTTGGCTGGACAAAGGGAGGTCGACACCCTGAGGCATGACAGATATCCTGTTAGAGTCTATCAAGGCTTGAATCTGGCTTCGAAGCACCTTACAGTCATCTGTTGAATGCCCCTGTGCCCCAACATGGTACTCACAGCGAGCGTTGGCATCAAAACCTGGAGGGTAAGGCGGGATCATTGGATCGGTCTCTTTCGGCACTATCATCCCACTTTTGACCAAATCCGGCAACAATTGACTGTACGACATCAGTAGCGGAGTAAATTGCCTTTCAGGTTTCCTTGGTCTTCGTCGGGCGTGCTGACGCGGTTGGCGATGATACGACTGTTGACTCTGGCGGGTAACAGATATCTGACATACAGACCCAACCGGATGCTGACTCTGAGTACTCGAAGTGTCAGGATACTGAATCTGAGGTACGGGAGATTCTGAAACAACATCACTGCCTTTCTCCCCTTCTTCTTGAGAACTGACAATTGATTCATCTTTATAAACTGCAGTATCGGGAATGTCCTGAATCTTTCCGCTCTTGATTCCGCTCTCAACACGTTCTCCTACTCTTATCAAATCCGCAGAGATTGTATTTCCACAACTGAACAATGCATCATAGTAACGGCCCTTCAAAGTATCCACGAAAAGGTCGACCATTTCTCTTTCCAGAAGCGGTGGTTGAACACTAGCAGCCAATTCTCTCCATCTTTGCACATGCCCTCTAAAGGATTCATTATCCGCTCGAGATAACTCTTGCAAATGCACGCGACTAGGATCCATATCCAGGTTGTAGTCGTATTGCTTCACGAAAGCATTGGCTAAATCAGACCATGATTTGATACTGTCACTCTTCAACTACATATACCAATCCAAAGATACTCCGATCAAACTATCTTGGAAACAGTGAATCATAAGCTCGTCATTGGCGACATATGAAGTTATTCTTCTGCAGAACATAACCAAATGTAGCTTCGGACAACTATCCCCTTTGTACTTCTCAAAATTGGGCATTTTGAACTTCGGAGGCAACATAAGGCCTGGTACCCGACACATGCTCGCAACATTCAGGTCGAGAGTATTCTTATTTATCAAGGCAGCCACCTGATCTTCCAACAGCTGAAGTCTTCTCGTATGCTCACCAGCCCTAGGGTTCTCAGCATTGCCCCTCGGAGCAACCCTCTGACGACCTGGCACAGGGAAAGTGAAATGCTGATAATCTGTGTCACAGAGAGAAGATGCGTCTCTGTCTCTGACAAGAATCTGCACATTCTGGGTTTGAGCAACATTGTTCACCGGAGTCCTCTAAATGTTGTTCTCTCCTCTAGTCATAGCTGTTATGGCTTCCATGACTTGACTCAGCTGGTTCTTCAACAATTCAAACTCTGCCCTGGTAACAAATTGATTCTGCTCTTCGGAGTCCATGATCCTTCCAGAAACTAACTCAAGTCCAATGCGAATGCCGGGAAGTCAACTGCGAGTTGGACAAAAGACGGGTAAGCTCTCCGATCCGGCCGAGGATGGACATGCAAGCAGGAGATGCACATGAAATGCAATGCAAAATGCAACAAACACGGGATTATAGCCCCCACAAAGCTTTGAATACTGTTACGCTGCTGACGGGATAAGTTCGCTCTGACGAGAGAAAACCAAAATACCGGGTAGGCTGGAAGTCAAGTTTCCCGCAAAAACCCTCCCACTCACGGGTATGGACCTAAACTGACACAGGTTCGGCATCGTATGCGGTCATCAACGTCACATACTTTCAAGAACGATGATACGATACCCAGAAGGTGTGGCATCATCATCTCTTGAAGCGGCCTCACTCGGCTGAATCACAAGTGATCGGTCCCCAGAGTCGACAATCCTCCAAACCAACAACCCCTCAAGCCCAAAGGGCCGGAAAAGAAGTCAACCGGGAGAACCTCGTCTGAGCGTGGATTTCATGAGACACTAGTGCCTGCAAAGCAAGCACGCGCCCACTAATTTCCACAACTAATGCTAGGTACGCTCAAGCCTGGGTCTGGCTTTTCACTCATCGGAGCTCCCTTCCCACAACAGCACAATAGCAACAGATAAAAAAAATAGTGCGGAAAGTGTAAATACAACAGTAATATACAACATACAGTGCACAAAAATAAACACCCACAGACAAGCAAACAAGCACTAGGATTGACTCTCGTCAGGATGTTGGATCCCTCAGATTGACTCGCGTAGGAACCGTCAGAATTTCCCCAGCAGAGTCGCCAGCTGCTGGGGATGACCCAAACAGCTAGGAAAAATAGGGCGAGACTGCAAAAAGAAGTCCCCAGCAGAGTCGTCAGCTGTCGCTACTGCGAAAATCGAGGCCGGCAAAACAAAAGATTCGCCACCTCTCGTTATTTATCCCTCAGAATGGAAAAGGAAACGATCGGGAAAAACTTGACGAAAGGGTATAAGTCAAGGTCTTCGCAACCATTGCTTGGGTCCGGGATTCGGTTACGCAAGGGGAAGGTATTAGCACCCCTCACGTCCATCGTACTCGATGGGATCCATGCTTGTTGGTTTGTCTACAGGTGAAAAAAAATCTATCTACGACTTCTAAGTCTAAACGGGAAGAAACTGACTCGATATAGCATCGCGCTCTATGCCTACGTATTCCCTCGTGCAATGGGAAAGTCAGAGTCAACGTAGTTCGGGAAACTACGGGGGAATTTGCTCGCCGAGACATCGCATCTCGTGCCTACGTACTTTCACACGGCGTGAAAGATCATAGCTTCCGTAGTTCGGGCTAACTACAACTAGATAATGTGTTCTCGATCACACAGGGGTGAGAGAAAGGATTGACGATACTAGCGTACGCATTCTAGCAGTTTAGGTGTATGTTGCTCGCTCGACGGAGACTTAGGCGTTACCTGTTTGCGATAGAACGGACGTAGTATGTCGGGTTTTGAAGGTATGGGAACCTACGGGTTCTAGAACTACGGTCTGGTCTCGATTGCACTCGGGCAAGAGAAAGGAAACATCAGTCGTCAGCGGGAAAGTCTCGATCGCACGACATCGAGAGAACAGAGAAATTAGTCGTTAGTGTGCTCGCTAGGATATCGCATCCTATGCCTACATATTCTCGTCTGGTACGAGAAATCAGAGCAGCTGTAGTTCAGCCAACTACAGCAACGGGGAAAAGGGAAAGGTTGCTTGCTAGGATATCGCATCCTATGCCTATGTACTCTCGTCTGGTACGAGAGATCATAGCAAACGTAGTTCGGTGGGAAAACGAGTCTCAATTGCACAAGGGCAACAGAAGGGGTCTCAATCGCCTGAACGCGAGAGAAAAGGGTTTCGATCGCACGGGGGCGAGAACAAAGAGGAAGCAGGCTTACGCCTAAACGGGAAGGAACTCGGGACACACACGCAAGAACCTAATACGTAGGAGCGAGTGCATCGTATATCACCCAAGGGATATATACTAAACACCCTAAACGATCGAGGGGAGACCGCTCGATTGTTATTTCCTACATATCTAACGCCACGGCTCACAACACTCGACGGTTGCACGAAGACTTGAATAAGAAAGATGATGAACGAAGCGGCTCCGTTGGCTCCTGACATGTGCGCAAGCTCCATTCCAATCTTCTCCTCTCTGGGTCCTTGACGAGGATGCTCGAATCAAGAACAATGTAACGCTTAGACCGTCATGGTTCGACTTATACGAGAAATCGAACTCTCAGAGGTAGCGTATTGATGTCCGTGTCAAAGACAAGATAGAGAAATGATATCGACAATCATTCTCCAATTGAATCGTGTCACACGGCCAGCCAAAAATAAAATCAGAGATGAAATCGGATAGAAAGGAAAATAGGAGAGAAATCCAACACTAAATGGAAATAATATCCTACTCCTAAATATTAGCAATTAATTCCCAACAAAAAATATTCTAAAGAAATATTAAAAGGAAATGCATATAAGAAAAATAGCATGAAAAAAATTCTATCTAATTCCATAATATCCTAGAGAAAATAGAATAAAAATTCTATGTTAAAATCTATATATCCTATAATATGCTAAAAATAATAGAATATAAATTCTATATTAAAAACTATGCATAATATTCTAAACTATGAAAATAATCTCCTAAAAGAAAATAGGAAAATAAAACTAAACTACTACAAGCATATGTCCAATACAAGAGATAAATTAAAAATAAAAGGGGAGGGGGGGTACAGCCTGCAAACTGGGGTAAATGCAGTAAAAAACCACTCCAGGCCCAGCCCACAATACACTAAGAAAAATAACAAAATAAAAAACTGGGGGGGGGGGGGGCGCTGGTAATTGGGTGCGTAATCAGAAATTCGTTGTTACTGGGCCCAGCCCATTCGTACCACAAATTGAGGAAAGGGGGTGTAAGGAAAAAAAGGAGGGGTATGGATCCAAAAAAACATGATTGGGCCCAAGGTGAGTGAAGCCCACACTGGTCCTTCGCCTTCCCTCTTCCACTTTCTCATTAGACTCCTCATTCAGAAACCCTAATCCCTTCCCTCATCTGCGCCGCCGTCAACTCCTCCGTCTCCCTCACTGCCTATCTTTTTTCCCTGCTTCGCTACCCTTCTTCTTTCTTGTTAAACAAAAAACATGTTAAACATCCACACATCTGAAGGAAATATTTCGTAAATCTGGAGCTTGCGAGGTAGATCATTGCCCGTTCGCTGATTCAGAGTGATTGGAAGATTCGCGTGGTGCGAAGTGATACTGAAGGAGGTTGAAGCTTTGTCCATGAAGAACTTGATGAAGATAAAATCCAGATCGTGAAGCCGAAATTGGTTTTGGACTGAAGTTGGTTGAAGCTTCGTTGGATCGGAACTGGAAGAGATTTGGAGGTTGAATGTTCTGACGTACACGGTGGAGATTTATTGATCTTTCGGTGAATATTGTTGACGATTTTCTGATGAAGGTTTGAGGAATGTTGAGGATCTGGTGCTAAGCAGATGAAAGTTTCTTGAAGTTCTGGAAATAATTGGTGGACATTCATGGATCTGGGAATTTATTGATGAACTGGGGAAAAGAAATGAAGAACACGATGGTGTTCTTGAATCTTCTGGAAAAATGCCATGAACACGATGAAGTTTCTGAGGAAGATGATGATGAACTCGGTTGAACGGATGAAGATCGCTGATGAATGTTAGGAGGCGATTTCTGGAAAACGATGAACATTCATGGATGCTCTGGAGGATTTCTGGAGATCTGGTAATAAACTGAAGATCTTGATGCAGATCTGGGAAATCATTTGGAGAAATGATGAAAACAGGATGAAGATGATGAATCTTCTGGTAGTTGCAGTTTCCGGCGAGCCTCCGGCGACGGTTGCGGTGGCTTCGGTGGCAGTTGCGGCTGACCTCTGGCGCATGCATGGCCGGCGGCGAGGGAGGAGGGTGGAGGACACGTGGTGTGCGTGTAAGGCCTGCATGCAGAGGAAGAGCGTGTGGTGGCCACGTGTGAGGACGGGTGGCAGGGAAGTGGGGTCTACAGAGTGAGTTGGCAAGAGATAGAAGCACACGCGTGGGACTCTCTATATAGGACAAGTGGCAGCGAGACTTGGACTTGGGCCCCCACAATCAGACACCTGGCCCACTGAATTGATTAATGACTCTGATTAATGAATTAAACTTTACTTAATCTTCAATTAAAACTAATGTAATTAACTAACTCACATTAAAACGAATTAATTAAACTAATGCAATTAATTCTGCTAATTAAATGCAACTAAGATTAAAACCTAATTAAAACTCCATTAAACTCTAATTAAAACTGATGTAATTAATTCCTAAACTAAAAAAACCCAATTAATATCTAAAAGAGGATTAAATCCACTAACTTCTAAATCAATTAACCTCTAAAAAGAAATTATTCTATTAATTCCTAAACCTATTAAAAATAGAAAAAAGAAAATCCATATTAAAAAACCATTTAAAAATCTACTTAATATCTAGAGACAATTATCTATTAAAATCTATTTAAAACCTATTTAATATCTAGAAAAATTAATTAAATCTATTAAAATCTATAAAAATTCTAGAAAATAAGGGAAAAAAGCTAAAAATGCGATAAAGCCGATTAAATTGATTAGAACACAAATGCGCGACTATAGTGAAATAAGCGGTAAAAACCGGACACCTAAATGTCCTTAAAAACAACAGCGAGAGCTGAAAACACAGGGACGAGCACAAATTCTCAAAACAGCTTATTCGAACTGGCCTGAAATGCCTGAAGCGCCAGGAGAGGCTGTAATCCCGATAAAATCAATCTGACTGCAAAAATGCGATGTATGCGGTATGAAAATGCAGAATGCAAAATTAATCGAAACATAAGCCAAATGCGATAATTGGTTGGTCAAATTTTGGGGTGCAACAATAAGTTCGCTGGGCGAACGGGACTTCATTAGGCGAACAGAGAAACCCATTTTTGCTTATTTTATTGATATTTCAGGTTATGTTGTTGGGAACTTTTTACCCCAACTTCATAAAAAAAACATTATGTGAGTAAAGTAGCTTAGAAATAACATTGGAGGGTGCATCTTAATGATCCGGAGTCGAATCCACTGCAATCGGAGTTTACAGGCCGTGAAATTTGTGTTCTTTTTCCTTCCTCTCTATGTATTTTTCATTTGTTGGGGTTTTGTATGTAAGTTTATCTTGATTATATGTATATTTGTGGATATTTTTATAAAATATCTTTTATAACTCTTTTTCAATGGTTATCTTGATTTTTTACTTAATGGGTTTGGATTGCTATAGACATTAACGGTTTGAACTCGATCTAAGATGAACATCTATTAGATTCTAAACACTAGACATAGATTTAGGCATAATATTCATGTGGGTATTGATTCTTAATGCTCCGTGTTGTCGAGTTGCGTGAGACATCACCGATGAGACGATACAGTTGATCTCTCGACTTTGCGTTAGACATAATCTTTGTTGTGATCGATACGTGATGATATTGACGGGTGAATTAGGTTGCGTGCATTTGATCCATATATTTTTTAGTACATGATGGGTAGAACGAAATACAACTCCTAATGAGTTTTCTCATTTCTTAAGAATGTATTTATTTTCTTGTTTTATGTTTTTCCTTTTGCATTTTTATCCCAAGCCATTTAAACTCATGCTTAGAGACGTAGAGATTGTCGAACGACATTCTTTCCCTCACACTGATCCCTGTGGAGACGATATAATGGAGACGATATTTTTGCTTTCCGCTTTACCGCTCCAACAAAATGGCGCCATTGTCGGGGATTGGTTTTGATATTGAATTGTATTACTATAGTTTCTATATTTTTAAGCTTTATATATACTTGTTTTCCAAAAGTGTTGTATATATGTGTTGTTCATCATGTTCGTGTATATGTTTGTGCATATTTTTGTTTTTGGTTTACGTTTGCTCAAGTTTTGTAGGTTTTATTTGGTATCTACCGGTAAACAAAGCAACATGGAGGAGTTTGTACGTAAATAAGGCGTCGAGGTAACGATGTGAAACAAGCGATTGTTGGGAGGCAACCCAACTATTTTTGAGTTTGTATAGTGTAATACCTCAAATTTTGCCCCTAGATTATTAGGTTCATTTCGCGCGTCATCTCATTCGCATGGCATTGTAACTAACTGCTAACCAGTTTGCTCAGTCCGTTGGTTTTGCAGGAAAAATCACCCTGTGTGTAGTTTAATTGGTGAAGGGCAAAATGGTCGCTAATATGCAGTTTTGCTGACAATTGATGAAGCTGAGTTGGAATCAGATGAATTTATTGGTGTGGATTTAAGCAGATGAACTGAGTGGGACGAATTTATTCGTATGAATGTATCTGGAGGAATTTAATCAATTAAATTCAATTATTTAGATTTATTTGTTTGAGTTTAATCTGATGGATTGTCTGGTGAATTAATCCAATAAATTTAGTCGGATAAATTTTAATTAACGGAATTTATTCATTTAAATTCAATCGGATGAATTAGTCGGATAATTTTTAAGTGGAGAAATTTGATCGGAAAAATAAATTCGGAGTATTAAGAAAGAATTCCTATTTTGTCTAATTTTGTCTCCACATCCATAGAACCAAATTGGATATCCATATCCATCAAGGAAAAGTGGATATCCAAATCCAGTTCAACAACAACAACCACTTTCCCAAAATTTCAGCAAAACAAGGTCAAAGAAATCAACAAATTAGCCATGAAAATTGCAACAACCATCATGCCCAGGCCCAAGCAAACAAGTAATATATAAACAACACACTCTCCATCAGTTCATCAAAAAAAAAAAAGAAAAGGAAAGAGAAGAAAATCCAAAAGGGGGAAGAAACAGGGAAGTTCAGTAGAAAAATAAGGAAAAAGAGACGAAAAAGAACCAACTCGAATCGCTTCAAACCTCGCGAAAAAGGTGAACAATTTTGATACTAACTTATTTTTTTTTCTTTTCACTTTGTGTTTTCAGAACCCTACCAGAAAAAGCTTCAAAGAAGACAACAATGGAGGTCAGTAGCGCCGCGTGTGGAAGGGAAAGAATTGGTCAAACCTTTTCCTTTTTTTTCTCTAATGATGCAATTTAGTTTAATTAGATTAAATTAAAACCTTTTTTTATTAAAACCTTTTCTTTTTATTAAAACCTTTTTTTTATTAAAACCTTTTTATAGTAAAACTTTTTTTAAAATTAAAACCTTTCTTAAACTAAAACTCCTTTTTGAGGATGAAAGCCTTTGTGTTTCAAAAATCAAAACCCTTTTTTAAAATTAAAACCTTTTTTTTTAATTTTAAAACTTTTTAAATAAATTAATACTAACATTTTTCAACACTAGACTTAAAATTATTTTCAGTTACTTACAAACCCTTTCATTCTAATTTCTAACCTAAAAGTCTAAAATAAAAATTTCAGCGTTCCCGTTAATTATCATCTGACTTTTATTGGCTCTCATTTTGGCCGTGGCTACTAATCCTTTATTTTTTTCACATTTATTTTTATGGTTGTAATTTATGCTTAGACATCGTCGCTTTTATTTTGTTATTATTCTTACATTCTTTGGGTTGTAATTTATGGGAGGCTATCGTCGTTTTATTTCCGTTTTTTTTTATGATTGTAATTTACGCGAGTAATCGTCGCATTATACTTTTTTTCTACTTTCATATTTTGCTCTATTTCCATGCCGCCATGCAATAGATTGTCGTTCATCATTTACCGTTAAAACCTTCTGAAGGATTATGTCTAGCCATTTGACCGCCGAGTAAATAACCCTAACCTTTGACCAGTTCAAAACCCTAATTAGCCTAGATGTCCCGCCGTGGACGAAAATGCCCTTTACCCTAGAATTAGGTCAAAGAGTCGCCGTACTCTGTTTTAGGGTTTCTCGCCATGAAACATTTAGTTAACCCTAATTTCAATTCAACATTTCAACGTAGAAATAGGAGTTTTAAGACTCCATGTAAGCGTGTCCTTAAGATGCGTTTACTCCCCTTGAAACCTTGACCATAGTCAAGAAGTTTCTAACCTCCCTTTCGAGGGGAACTACAGTTACTCTGATTCCATTCCCTACCTCGGATACGTAGGCACAAGATGCGAGTCTTGACGAGTAAACTTAGGACTAACCCTTAGGTATCTTTGTCACTCTTAACCCTTAGCTCAGTATATATCCTCAAGCAAATAATAAAGCAAATAGCAAACTTAAACAAAAGGTTCTTGTAGAGTACTACAGAAGTTTAGGGTGCTAGTACCATCCCTAAGCTTAACCAACCCCTTACCTAGGTCTCTCCCCACATTGTGTTTACGATGCAAAAAAATAGGTTTTTCCCTCTTTTGACCTTTTCCTTCGGACAAATAAAAGAGCGATTGTGAATTAAAAATTGTGATTCAAACTAATTAATAGTTTGATATCCTATTTCCACCGCAACAGAAGATGACGACTTCACTGGGGACATTCTAACTTTTGAGGGTTATCCCTTACTTGTTCATGTTTAATATTTGCTTTATTATTTAATTGTATATATATTGTACCTTGATTGGGGTTGTACTATTTGTTGTGAGATAAGTCTTACACCCAGACTTGAGTGACATTATTATAAGAAGGTGATTTATTCGACGAGGCTTATAGGGAGTGAGTCCCGACCAAGCTGACTTGAGAATCATTGTAACACCCCAAATTTAATTGGAGTATTTTAATTAATTATTTAATTAAGAATATTCATTTTCGGTGCTTTTCGGGTGGTTGGTGAATTATTAAGAAAATGTGCATTTTTGGGTATTTATTCAATTAATAGCATATAATATTAATTTATTAGTATTATTATTAATTAAATTGAAATAAGGGAAATAGGGCAATTTGGGCGATTGGAGGAGTTAGGGAGGATATTATGGGAAAAGCCCAAATTGTGAGATTTAACAAAATAGAATTCTAAAGGGAATTGGGATTCATTTGTTAACCGTGAAAAGAATGGAGGTCAGAGCTCTGAGGAGGGAGAATTGGAGGCAAAAGCTTCGGAAGATTCCTGGAGTAATGGTGAAGGTTGTGAATCGGCTAAGGTATGGGGAGTATTGCTTTTCGTAGTTTTCTATGTATGATGTTCGACATATTTGTGGTTGATGTAAGGTTTAGGGATTTGGAATTAATTGTGAGAAATAGGGAAGTAATCGTAAGATTATGAGAGGATGGCCAAATGGCCAAATGGTATGTATCGTTGAATATTAACATAAAATTTATGGAAAACCTTAGGCCTTTATGGCAAAACCCGTAGGATTAGTGGTCAATATTTCTGACTGTCTGATATGTAATTGTGGGAAACCTTATGGGAAACCTTAGGCCTTCGTGGCCAAAACTTGACATTGTTATATGTCAGACCCTGAAGGGATTAAATATTGGATAGTAAGTAATTTTAATGCCGTAGGGTGTAATTGAAGGAAAAATTGTGACATGTTGTCCCTATAGGAATAAGAATATTCAAATGTGAGTAACTCTGAAGTACTTAGAGTAATTGCAGGAAATAGTGTTTTACGCGTTGCAAATGTTGTCAGATGAGCCTAATAAACCATATAAGTTATGCTGTTATTGCCGTATAACCTTAGGAATGTTTTAGTGATGTTTTGGGTACGTTGAGTGAGTGATTCGTAAGAATAATTGAGTAAAAATCAGTTCCAGAGCGTAACAGCGTCTTTCTGTCCGTCACGACTGTTCATGTTTTCGGTCAAAATTGTTTTGGACGTAACTTTGGATCCGTAAGTCCGTTTTGACCCCCGTTTGAAGCGTTGGAAAGCTAATGAACAGAGCTATAACATAGGATAGATAACAGAATTGTTTTCCTAATATTTTTATATCTAATTATGTTTGAGAAGTCAATTGTGTATATGTTTTAGTAACGAATCATGTTCTGGTTCAATGATGTCTTGATGTTTTGATTCTGTGATTTCTGTGATGGGTTGCTGTGATTATGACGGTGGGTTTTGCGTGAGATGTACATGATGTTAAGATGATTTCTACGATGTATTGATTGAATTAACTTGATGAAATTACTATGAATTGACGAGCTACATGATAACATGAGTATGACGGTGAGGTTGTGTGATTAATAGGCGATAGTATGAGGATTACCGTGAGTATGATTTGATAGAATGATATGAGAGAATATGAGATAATGTTACAAATTAATATTATGATAATATGACGTATGATGATTAATATGACGAATTAGGATAATATGATGTATGATGATTATAATGATAAGATATGAGGATATGTTGTACAATGATGATTAGTGTGATGAGATATGATAACATTTGATGAAATGATATGATGTGCTGTGATGATGTGACGAATAATGATGATTATTATTATGAGCTATGATGAGATGATGTATTATGATGATTACTTTGATGAACTATGTGATAACATGATGTTGTGACGTTTATGTGATGATGATGATTACTGTGATGAACCATGTGATGACATGGACTGTGATGTTTTGCGTGATGATGATGAACATGACAAATGATGATGCACCTGTGATGTTATTGTGAGGATTCTTATTGTGACGTGTGCATCATGCATTCATGTGCATCTGGACTTCGGTTTTGGGCTTTGAGTATTGTGGCTTCAATCCCATTGTGTGGATGTGAAGTATTGAGATGTGCTCCAATCCTAGTGATGGGGATCTATGGAGGGTTGATGGCCAGTGTCCATCGAGCTGTGATGATTGGTACCACATGCATTGAGTTGTGTCGCATTGCATTGCATTGAGAAGTCTTTTGTATGAATTATGACGTTGTAGCCTTTGAGGCACTTTAAGGATACCAATGTGTTGAATATGAGTAATATGATTGTGTTGAATAAGGATATCAATGTGTTGAATAATTGAGTAATGTGATTGTGTATAATAATAATTATGAGTAAAATGCCATTTATGCACTAATTGTCATACATTGATTATTATGAACTGTTTTACTCACCCTGCCTGTTTGAATGTTACCTCCACGTGGGTAACGTGCAGATGAGCAAGTTTAGCCGTGGACGTCGTCGAGGAGTATTTTGAAGTTTTAGAGTCGTTAGCCTTTATGGTTAATTTAGAGGGTCTTGCTCTGATATGTAACATCGGGTTGGGTTCTTTGAGTTGATTGTATATCATTGGGTTATTTTACTGATGTTCCCTTATGAGGAAAACATTGAGTTATGTTTTGAGTTCCGCTGTATATGATGTTTTAAGGTATTTTGAGAAAACCCGTGTGTTACGGAGTATTGACCAATTTTGTTGACTTTGAGAAATGTACGCCCTTTTGTGGCTTTTTAATGAAAGTTATTATTTTACTCTGAAATCCGTGTTATTTTGTCGTAATATCTAAGGGGTAGAATAAGGGTGTTACATTAGTGGTATCAGAGCAGGTCGGTCCGTCCGGCCAAGTTGTCTAATGCTGTTTGTTCCCTAGTATGCGACATGTGTGTGAAAACACTGTCGGTACATGTTTGTTGCCTAACCTTTGCCTGCAGAAGTGAGAATGATTCAAGTGGGGGAGAATCTTGTGCTTCTCCAGGACGCTGCAAGTGTGAAGTGGCGGATCAGTGTGTGGTTGAACGCTCTTATAGTTTGGTAAAGATGGTTTATACCCCATCATGAGTTTCGGCTGTCTATTGACAAATTGAGGAACTGATCAACCTTAATCTGTTGTTGATAGTAGACGGGGTCATGTTGGATGGAATAGACGTGTCTTGCAAGCTTAGATGGCGTGAGCAGTGAATTGTCTTGAGTTGAGCTAAGTGCTTAAGAATTATTTTGGTGAGTTGGCGTAGGATGATGCCGAGATATTTATTTTGATGGGAACTGCGAGTGTTGATTAAAGTGGGGAAGTTGGCGGTGTGCGAATTAACTGTGGTTGTCTGGAAGTTATCCTGACAAGATAGTGATATACATCCAGGACGTGAAGTGGAGTTGTGATCGACTTAGTTACGGGAACTAGTCCGAGATTGAGAGCTCCATATTATATGTCTGTTTGGATGGTCAAGGAATTAAATGGATTGAGTAGTTTTGAGGCTTGTGTCTGGTGTGTGCTAAGGCAAAAGATTGTGAGATCGAGTATATTAAAGGTGGACAGTGACTTCTGATGATTATTAAAGAAAGTAAGATGTGGAATGCAATATTGGTATAATTAGGCCTTTAAATATTTCCAGAGTTGAAGATGTGTTGAATGGACTTCTAAGTGTGAAATTGTTGTTGTACGTCAAATTCCGAGATCGCAGCTGTTTACAGAATTGAAATCGGACACCCGGAAGTCACGTAACGGTCGAAAATAGAATTTTGGACTGTCAGGTTCGCTTCTGTGTTCGCCTAGCAAATATGTCCTGGGCAGAAGAATGTTGTTTTGGTATTTTTGTCGTAATGGGAGAACCATAACTCGGAATGACGCACGGTTCGAAGTGTTGGAAAGCTAGTACAATGCTCTATGTGATATTGAAGTAGTGGCATGTAATTAAGTTATTTATTGATGGAATATGTTTGGATTTTGTAGTAAGTGCAGAAAGTGTGGTTCGTGTTCCCGCCATAACTCGCAAATTGAGTGTCTGTTTGGCATGGGATTTTTTATACTTAAGTGAGCGAGTCAGTGGTTGTGTTAACCGATGATATTTTGATATATTCGAAGAGTATAGAGGATCATGTTGAGCATCGAGAACTTGAGTTATCAGTGTTGGAGAGGAAGCAGGGATATGGCGCTGTGAAGAAAGTTCAGAGAGTTTTTTTTTGGGGGAGGGGGCTGTCAACAGCTCGTGTGTTGATTTTTGCCGAATCCGACAGAACTATTCGTTGTGTTTTGGGATGCTTTGTTGATGTGATTGGGAGGGATGTTAAGTGCAACATCAGCGAGTTTTAGTTATGCTTTAAGGCAATTTAAAGTACATAAGATGGATTATCTGACGAGTGATTTAGAGTTGGTTGTTGTTGTGTTTGTGCCGGAGTTGGAGGATTCAATTGGTTAGTTTGAGATTTGAAATGTTTGGTGATCTCAAGAGCTTAAGGTAGTTGCTTGATTTGGAAGATTTGAATAGGAGGCAGAGAAAATAATTGGGACTCCTGAAGGATTATCGTTTTGGATTGAATTACCATTCGGGTGAAGCAAACATGGTAGCTTATGCATTGATTTGGAATTCTTTGCATATACCGATGATGATGGTAAAAGAGTTAGAACTGATTGAGCAATTTCGTGATATGAGTTTGGGTTGTGAAGAGACTTCTTATGGAGTTAAGCTTAGCATGTTGGAGCTTACTAGTGGTGTTCTTAATGAGATTCGATAAGGTCAGAACTCTGGTTTGAGTTAGTAGATTGGTTGAATTTGATGAATTAAAGTCAAAGAGTTGATTTGCGGATTTATGGAAATGGTACCATGAGATGTCGTGATAGAGTTTGTGTCACAGATATTGTTGAGTTGGGATAAGAGTATTCTTGAGGAAGGACATTTAAGTGGATTGAGTATCCGTCCCGGTGCTATGAAGATGTAACCGAATTTGAGGAAATTGTTTAATGGCCATAGATGGAGGGAGAAGTGGTTGAAGCTGTGTATGCTGGTTAGGCTTGTGGAAAGTCGAAGTTTGAACATCAGAGACTGTTGGACCTGATGCAACTGTGAATATTTCTTAATGGAAGGGATAGTATTTTTATGGATTTTGTGTCGGGTTGCCAAAGACTGTGAGATGAATATGATTTGCTTTGGGAATGATGGATGGATTGATTAGCTCAGCTCATCTCTTACTAATGAGGAGTAATCGTTCTATGTTGAAGCTAACTATGATGTATATTGAGGAAGTTGTGAGGTTGTATGAGATACCGTCGAGTGTTGTATCGGGTAAAGATCAAAGATCTTCATCGAGGTTTTGGGAGAATTTGCCAATACTTTGGGTACCATGTTGAGATTGAGTTCTGCCTATCATCCGCAGGCGGATGGACAGACAGAGAGAACTATCCAGTCTATAGAAGATTTGCTGAGAGCTTGTGTGTTGGATCGAGGTGGATCGTGGGATAGTTATTTGCCGATGGTTGAGTTTACCTGCAATTACAGTTATCATTCTAGTATCAGAATGACACTGTATGAGGATTTGTATGGTGGAAGGTGTAGGACTTCTTTGTGTTGATATGAGTTAGGTGAGAGTCTTGTACTCGGATCTGAGATTATGCAAGAGACAACTGAGAAGATCAAGGGGATCTAAGAAAAAACATGTTTTGAGAGTTACGATGGTAACTGGTGTTGGCCGAGCTTTGGAGTCTCGAGAGCTCACACCGTGTTTTGTGGTCTGTATCAGAGTGGCGCAGCGGAAGCGTGGGAGAAGTGGCATGTTAGACTGTTTTACCGTTGTCGCTTGTGAAAATTGTTGGATGTGTTTTACGTGTCTAAGTTGAGGAAGTACTTTGATTCAGATGGACGATGTACGAGTGGGAGGTAACTTGACTGTTGAAGTGTTGCGTGTTCGGATTGATGAACAAGAAGCAACTATAAGGTAAAGGGATTGCCTTGGAAGAGGTAATTTTGGGAGGACCAACTAGAGAAAGTTGGATTTGGGAACTTGGAGATCAGATGAGGGAGTTGTATTTGACTCTGTTTTCTTGAGGTAATTTTCGAGGACGAAAATTCTTTTAAGTGGGGGAGAGTTGTAACACCCCAAGTTTAATTGGAGTATTTTAATTAATTATTTAATTAAGAATATTTGTTTTCGGTGCTTTTCGGGTGGTTGGGGAATTATTAAGAAAATGTGCATTTTTGGGTATTTATTTAATTAATAGCATATAATATTAATTTATTAGTATTATTATTAATTAAATTGAAATAAGGGAAATAAGGGCAATTTGGGCGATTGGAGGAGTTAGGGAGGATATTATGGGAAAAGCCCAAATTGTGAGATTTAACAAAATAGAATTCTAAAGGGAATTGGGATTCATTTGTTAACCGTGAAAAGAATGGAGGTCAGAGCTCTGAGGAGGGAGAATTGGAGGCAAAAGCTTCGGAAGATTCCTGGAGTAATCGTGAAGGCTGTGAATCGGCTAAGGTATGGAGAGTATTGCTTTTCATAGTTTTCTATGTATGATTTTCGGTATATTTGTGGTTGACGTAAGGTTTAGGGATTTGGAATTAATTGTGGGAAATAGGGAAGTAATCGTAAGATTCTGAGAGGATGGCCAAATGGCCAAATGGTATGTATCGTTGAATATTAACATAAAATTTATGGAAAACCTTAGGCCTTTATGGCAAAACCCGTAGGATTAGTGATCAATATTTCTGACTGTCTGAAATGTAATTGTGGGAAACCTTAGGCCTTCGTGGCCAAAACTTGACATTGTTATATGTCAGACCTTGAAGGAATTAAATATTGGATAGTAAGTAATTTTAATGCCGTAGGGTGTAATTGAAGAAAAAATTGTGACATGTTGTCCCTATAGGAATAAGAATATTCAAATGTGAGTAACTCTGAAGTACTTAGAGTAATTGCAGGAAATAGTGTTTTACGCGTTGCAAATGTTGTCAGATGAGCCTAATAAACCATAGAAGTTATGCTGTTATTGCCGTATAACCTTAGGAATGTTTTAGTGATGTTTTGGGTACGTTGAGTGAGTGATTCGTAAGAATAATTGAGTAAAAATCAGTTCCGGAGCGTAACAACGTCTTTCTGTCCGTCACGACTGTTCATGTTTTCGGTCGAAATTGTTTTGGACGTAACTTTGGATCCGTAAGTCCGTTTTGACCCCCGTTTGAAGCGTTGGAAAGCTAATGAACAGAGCTATAACATAGGATAGATAACGGAATTGTTTTCCCAATATTTTTATATCTAATTATGTTTGAGAAGTCAATTGTGTATATGTTTTAGTAACGAATCATGTTCTGGTTCAATGATGTCTTGATGTTTTGATTCTGTGATTTCTGTGATGGGTTGCTGTGATTATGGCGGTGGGTTTTGCGTGAGATGTACATGATGTTAAGATGATTTCTACGATGTATTGATTGAATTAACTTGATGAAATTACTATGAATTGACGAGCTACATGATAACATGAGTATGACGGTGAGGTTGTGTGATTAATAGGCGATAGTATGAGGATTACCGTGAGTATGATTTGATAGAATGATATGAGAGAATATGAGATAATGTTACAAATTAATATTATGATAATATGACGTATGATGATTAATATGACGAATTAGGATAATATGATGTATGATGATTATAATGATAAGATATGAGGATATGTTGTACAATGATGATTAGTGTGATGAGATATGATAACATTTGATGAAATGATATGATGTGCTGTGATGATGTGACGAATAATGATGATTATTATTATGAGCTATGATGAGATGATGTATTATGATGATTACTTTGATGAACTATGTGATAACATGATGTTGTGACGTTTATGTGATGATGATGATGATTACTGTGATGAATCATGTGATGACATGGACTGTGATGTTTTGCGTGATGATGATGAACATGACAAATGATGATGCACCTGTGATGTTATTGTGAGGATTCTTATTGTGACGTGTGCATCATGCATTCATGTGCATCTGGACTTCGGTTCTGGGCTTTGAGTATTGTGGCTTCAATCCCATTGTGTGGATGTGAAGTATTGAGATGTGCTCCAATCCTAGTGATGGGGATCTATGGAGGGTTGATGGCCAGTGTCCATCGAGCTGTGATGATTGGTACCACATGCATTGAGTTGTGTCGCATTGCATTGAGAAGTCTTTTGTATGAATTATGACGTTGTAGCCTTTGAGGCACTTTAAGGATACCAATGTGTTGAATATGAGTAATATGATTGTGTTGAATAAGGATATCAATGTGTTGAATAATTGAGTAATGTGATTGTGTATAATAATAATTATGAGTAAAATGCCATTTATGCACTAATTGTCATACATTGATTATTATGAACTGTTTTACTCACCCTGCCTGTTTGAATGTTACCTCTACGTGGGTAACGTGCATATGAGCAAGTTTAGCCGTGGACGTCGTCGAGGAGTATTTTGAAGTTTTAGAGTCGTTAGCCTTTATGGTTAATTTAGAGGGTCTTGCTCTGATATGTAACATCGGGTTGGGTTCTTTGAGTTGATTGTATACCATTGGGTTATTTTACTGATGTTCCCTTATGAGGAAAACATTGAGTTATGTTTTGAGTTCCACTGTATATGATGTTTTGAGGTATTTTGAGAAAACCCGTGTGTTACAGAGTATTGACCAATTTTGTTGACTTTGAGAAATGTACGCCCTTTTGTGGCTTTTTAATGAAAGTTAATATTTTACTCTGAAATTCGTGTTATTTTGCCATAATATCTAAGGGGTAGAATAAGGGTGTTACAATCACCGCTTAGTTGAGAACCTTTCGAAAATGGTTCGGTTGAACGAGTGTAGTCGTGAAAACTTTTACTATTTTTGGCTAGGAGTCTGTGATGCTGGGGACCGTAGTACCTTAACACCACTTTGGCCTTATCTAGGACGTAGTGCGAGGACTATGAGGGAGTAGTCCCAAAATAGTTTCTACACGATGCTACCCTCAAAAGAGGTTCTCTTGAGAACCAACCACCGAGTCTGTCGGGAAATTGATAATATTCGAAAGATGGACTGATGACTTTGGGCACTTCTTTAGAACCTTGTTCTGCATGTACATCTACCCTATAGTACATACCTTTTAGGAAGGGTAGACCTTAACTCCATTCATTATTCCTCTAACTTAGGAACTTTGTATGTATTGTGCTTTGCACCCATAAATCATCATTCCTAGTTTCAAGGAATTCGACAGTCCTTCGCAAATTTAAAAAGTCTTACATTTTAAAGTTTAAAAACTTTTCCAGCTTTCCTAAAAGGGTTTGAAATCGACCGTTGGAATTCTTGAAACCATTTCATGGCATTAGAATCACATTTTTTTCATTTCATTTTTCCCTCGGTTTCTCATTCTCGGTCCTCTCGTCTTCCAGTGTCTCTTTGAGTCGTCAAGCTGATTCCTCAACACAGATATCAGACCAGAGCTAATTATAGACACCAGATGTCAGAATAAGAGGAACATAATACGGAAGTCCGAATGGAGATTGATGAGTTGAAAGCAGGCATGACCAGGCTTACCGAGATGCTTCAAGTATTGATTTCCAGAGTAGAGCCTCCTTAGAGGACCGTCATTCAGGAAGTTTTAAGTGCTGATCCACCTCATGTTCAAGTGCCACCATCTACTTGGCCAAAGTTTGGTTTGCCTCCTAACTACTCTCCACTTATGGCATCTACTGCTACAATTGGTCAGACTGTCAGACCGATTTTTCAAGCTCCTGTCTTTACCGAGGCCAGACCTGTGGTCCATACTGTTAACCAGAATGTCCAAGTTCCCTTTGAGAATCCTCCCTATGAGTACAATACTGTCGATGCTCAAGGAGGAGCCTAGGAAGACTTTGTTGAGTCTGGGATTACTCGTGAGCAATATCAGATCATCAATAAGAGACTCCAAGCTGTTGAGGGTACTGATTTCTTCAACGTAGATGCCGACAATATGTGCCTAGTTTCTGGTCTTGTTCTGCCGGCCAAATTAAAGACTCCTGAGTTTGTAAAGTATCAAGGTCATTCATGTCCAAGAGCTCATTTAGTCATTTACTTCCGAAAGATGGCGACTTACACCAACAATCAGAAGTTGCTCATCCATTGCTTTCAAGATAGTTTGAGTGGTGCTTCTCTCAAATGGTATATGAACTTAGAGCATAACAGCATCCACTACTTCCAGGATCTTGCTAATGCCTTTATGAAGCAATACAAATATAATTTGGACATGGCTCCCGATTGTCGTCAACTTTAGAGTATGTCTCAGAAGGAAAAAGAGTCGTTCAAGGAGTATGCTCAGCGTTGGAGGGAGTTAGCTTCTCAAGTTGAACCCCTTATAGCAGAGAAGGAACTGACAGGAATGTTTATGGACACTTTGTCTCCTTTCTATTGGGAAAAGATGATTGGGAGTGTCTCTTCAAGCTTTACAGATCTGGTAACTACCGACCAAAGGTTAGAAGAAGGTTTGAAAAATGGTAAGGTGACCAAAGATGTTGAATCTTCTAGTGGGGCAAAGAAATCCTATGGGAATTTCCAGAAGAGGAAGGATGAGCAGACTAATGCTGTCATGACTGAATCAAGAAAGCCTCACCATGGATCTCAACCTGTTGTTGCTTCATAGCCAGCTCAGACTCCTCAACATACAGTCATTAGACAAGACCCATATCGGAATAGGAACCAATTTGATCCTATTCCCATGACTTACATAGAGTTATATCCTTACCTGGTTCAAAAAGGGCTGATCACTACAAGGGTTTTACCACCTCCTCCTAATCCTCTTCCAGCTGGATTTAGGGCTGATTTCCAATGCGCTTTTCATGAGGGTGCCCTAGGCCATGACTTGGAGCATTATTTTACGCTGAAAGCTAGAGTGCGCGAGTTGATCAGAGAAGGAAATACTTGATTTTACGGATAATCCTCCAAATGTCTAGAAGAATCCTTTGCCAGTGCATCAAAAGTGAAGCTTCCAAGCGGATTATTTGTGTTTCAGACAGAACGGCTCACTGATTAGTCACTAGGCTTTTGTTTCTCGTGGTTTGTACTTTCCTTATTTTATTAGCTATTTGCTTTCGATTTTTGGTTGTACTTTTACATTAATGAACTGAACATTGCAACGTTTGATTTAATTCATTTTTATCTATTATTTGCGTCTCTATGCTTTATCTTTCAAATATTTACTTTTGTCCAAATTTTTGGTATGCAAAGATTGGAGGGAGGATGACGAAAACGTTATACCCATAACTGCTGTCAGTATGCTTTCAGTCAAACTTTGTTGATGATGTAAGGCATTGTTTCAATCCCCAAACACTGGAGAAATAAGGAAGTTATTCCCTTGTCACCTGCTTCAAGCCTAGAAGTAGGAGTTTCTTTCTTTACAAAAAAAAACCTGCAATCTCAACCTGGGGCATGGGTAGTTCTCAGTTTGACTTGGTTGTGTGTTCTTGCAGTACATTTTCCTTCGCACACAGCAGGTAAGTGTCGAAGATGTTTTCTAATCAAAAAGTCAATGGTGGTTCGCCGTGATCATTAAGTTAGGCAGTCACTTTTCTTCAATTTTTTTATAAATAAAACAAGACCGCTAAGTCAAAACCTATGAAGGAGACTTAGGCAAAACTGGGGCATCCCACTGACTGTAATCTTCACAAGAAACAACTCAGGAAAAATTTAGGGATAATACGAAGAGGAGTTTTAAACCCTTCATCTTGAAATTCCTCAATGTCAAAACAACCAAGTGTTATAGGGAAGTAGTTGCTGCCTTTTCATAGGTCCTTGACTTTTGAACCATCCTTGCTACCATCAGTGCAATTCCTAACCTATAGGAACCTGAATGCATAATATGAGTTAATTGAGCGTAGGACTGAAGATTATCACGTAGATTGGGTGGGTACAAATAAAGTTTGAGCCTTTATCTTTTGTTTCATAAACCGTGAATCAGACCATGTTATAACCCTCAAAAGACCTAATTGAAACAATGTTATTTTGAAAGCATACTACAACATGGTTGCGTAAGCTGACTCCAAAAGATCTTTGTGAATCATTTATTTTGGCAGTACACCTTTGTTTTAAACTTTGAGCATCTTGAACCACCGTGTCCTGACCAACGACTCATTTATTTTTCATCTTTCAAAAAAAAATTTTATTTCAAAAGTTGCATGAACTTTGCATTACCATGTTTGTATGAATATTTTTGTTTGCAAACTGGCTTTCCTCTAAGGAATTTTCAAACAATCGAGAAACTTGGTCAGGTGCTCCTACCAGGGGGCAAGTTCTGTTTACATCCCGTCTAAGAATCGGTTCAAGATTTGTTCAAGGCAAGGTATTCTCAGATTTGGTTTATCCCAAAGATTTTTCAAGACTCAGACTGAGGCAAGCTTTCGAGAGTACATCAAAACAATCATTTTCAGAATCAGATAAGCTGAAGCATTATTAGCTCATGTACAACGGACGGTTTAATCTGGGGCAGTTTACTTGAAGGATCCCCAAGCAGCTCTTCATCCTTCCTAGAAGGACCATTAGTTTGATACAGTTTACCAGTGTGACAGAGATGTGCTCATTAGTAGCATCTTTAGTCCCCAAGCAATGACGTTGATCTTCGTGTTGAAGAATCAGTATTCCAGTCTTGTCATCTCACCAAAAGAGTCGAGCCTTTTTGTCGACATCTGCATTTGCATTTGATCATACATCATAGCATTATTCATATACACATACATATCACGAGTGTTTCATCCTCATTTGCATTTCTCTCGAGGTTACGTTTTATCCATTGTCTTACCTTCTAGTCAAAACCCAACTTACTTGGCACCTATCAAACAATTTTGTGTCGTGTATATCTGACGTTCTTCCAGATATGACATTTCTTATCCGATGGTTTTCTGGATATGTCTGTTCCTCTAACATCCCATACTATTCTCATATATTGTGTTTATACCTTTCATTCAAAGCCATTATTGGATGTCTGGTGTCCCTTTTTATCCAATGCCATTCTTGGATGTCACATATGCTTCTCTTTCTGACGATTTTTCGGATCGAATCTTTGTTCTGATGTTCTTCCAGAACTTATCTGATGGTTTTCCAGATATTCCTTTAATTCTGATGGTTTTCCAGAATCTATCCGATGGTTTTCCGAATTTATTTATTCTTTCTGATAGTTTTCCAGATCGAATCCTTGTTCTGATGTTTCTTCCATAACTTATTTGATGGTTTTCCAGATATTTTCCTTCGATTCTGATGGTTTTCCAGAATCTCATCCGATGTTTTTTCGAATCTGTTTCTCTTTCTGATGTTTTTCTAGACTGAGTTTTTGGTTCTGACGTTCTTCTAGAACTCCTTTGTTGCTTATTTGATGTTCTTTCAGATACGTCTTCAAACTCTTCCTGTACATTTAATGTTTTCCTAAATGTTCCGGATGTTTCTGATGTCTTTTTTCTCTCTGTATGTTTTCCGATGATTCCCGAAGATCCCACTCGATCTCTTCGTTTAAAGGAATGTCCCGAAAACTCCAACGCTTGTCGCTTACCTGATCCTACCGCCGTGTGGATCCTGTGTTACCTTGTCATCCTAGAGTGTCAGTCGGTCATGCCTGAATCTCTTAGATATTCCCTAGTGGAGACCGTCTCGCCGGTGCCATCTCCGTTGAGGATCCCATTCTTACCGTTCTTTCTAAAGTGACAATTGGTCGTGCTCGTGCCAGTTGGCCATCACTTTAGAATTCCCCAGTATCGTGTTGTCTCCCTAGTGCGTCGTTTTCCCCAGTATGGTTTGTCCGTCGCGCATGTCCCCTGTGTCGTCTGCATCCGTGCATTTGTCATTTTCATGGCATTTTCAGCATTATAGTTCATTTCGTTTTGTCCACAACATTGCATATCACTGCGTCTAAGGGCCAAATTTTTGGTTATCTGTATTTAAATCCCTCCACCGTGATTCCTCAAGTCTCCGCAGCTTAAATCATCTGGTGAAGCTATTTAAATAGGGGCAACTGTAATACCCCAAATATTTCCCTGAGATTATTAGGTTCATTTCGCGCGTCATGTCATCCGCATGGCATTGTAACTAACCGATAACCAGTTTGCTCAGTCCGTTGGTTTTGTAGGAAAAATCACCCTGTGTGCAGTTTAAGTGGTGAAGGGCAAAATGGTCGCTAATATGCAGTTTTGCTGACAATTGATGAAGCTGAGTTGGAATCAGATGAATTTATTGGTGTGGATTTAAGCAGATGAACTGACTGGGACGAATTTATTCGTATGAATGTATCTGGAGGAATTTAATCAAGTAAATTCAATTATTTGGATTTATTTGTTTGAGCTTAATCTAATGGATTGTCTGGTGAATTAATCCAATAAATTTAGTCGGATAAATTTTAATTAACAAAATTTATTCATTTAAACTCAATCGGATGAATTAGTCAGATAATTTTTAAGTGGAGAAATTTGATTGGAAAAATAAATTCGGAGTATTAAGAAAGAATTGAATTTTTTTATTTAAATTCTATTTTTTATTATTATTACAAGGATAATTACAATTACAAAATTAATTCCTAAGCTCTAAAATTCCTATTTTGTCTAAGTTTGTCTCCACATCCATAGAACCAAAGTGGATATCCAAATCCATCAAAGAAAAATGGATATCCAAATCCAGTTCAACAACAACAACCACTTTCCCAAAATTTCAGCAAAACAAGGTCAAAGAAATCAACAAATTAGCCATGAAAATTGCAACAACCATCATGCCCAGGCCCAAGCAAACAAGTATTATATAAACAACACACTTTCCACCAGTTCATCAAAAAAAAAAAAGGAAAGAGAAGAAAATCCAAAAAGGGGAAGAAACAGGAAAGTTCAGCAGAAAAATAAGGAAAAGGAAACGAAAAAGAACCAACTCAAATCGCTTCAAATCTCGCGAAAAAGGTGAACAATTTTGATACTAACTTTTTTTTTCACTTTGTGTTTTCAGAACCCTACCGACAAAAACTTCAAAGAAGACAACAATGGAGGTCAGCGGCGCCGCGTGTGGAAGGGAAAGAATTGGTCAAACCTTTTCCTTTTTTTTCTCTAATGATGCAATTTAGTTTAATTAGATTAAATTAAAACCTTTTTTTTTATTAAAACCTTTTCTTTTTATTAAAACCTTTTTTTTTTATTAAAACCTTTTTTTTATAGTAAATCCTTTTTTTAAATTAAAACCTTTCTTAAACTAAAACTCCTTTTTGAGGATGAAAGCCTTTGTGTTTCAAAAATCAAAACCCTTTTTAAAATTAAAACTTTTTTTTTTATTTTAAAACTTTTTAAATAAATTAATACTAACATTTTTCAACACTAGTGTCACACCCTCATTTTCACCTTTATCCTTCATACCTTACATTTGTCATATCATACATTGTTCTTTTGCATTTTTGAGCATGTGGGTTCACAAGGTAGGGATTGGGCCGGTTCATGTGTTATTCATTCCAAATGAGATCATTTGTCTATCTTGGGCTACATGGAAGAAAAGGTTCATCATCTAAAGTGTGATCTAAATTGGAAAGTCTACTCTTGTAGATTTCTTCAAAGAGAAGTTACTTGAAAAATATTGGAATATGCAAGATAAATATTCCTAATGAACATGAAACTCAAGGCCTAAATTCAAGATTGCTTCATCTAATTTTGTTTTAAATTCTTGATCAAGTGGAGTTCAATTTTGCAAAGCATGAGTCAAGATTACAAGTCCATAATTCAAGACTTCATCCATTTCAAGCTTAATGGTTCTAAGGAAATTCATCATGAATTCAAGATTAAAGGCAAGAATATTACTAAGAGAAACTTTATGACATTACAAGAATGTCATTTGTTACAATATATCTAGCTCTAAGTAATGTTTAGAATTTATTTCTAATCTTCATTCAAGTCTCTAGCCAAATTCATGTTATGGCAATGCCACACCAAGTCCACATTATGCTTACAAACATCCAAGAAATATGTAGGGATTAAATCAACATTGGGATGTTTTAAGACCAAGATTATGCATGCTAATTATGAGCAAAACAGTCCCATGCAAGAGGTGACAATTTTCATTTTATCATAAGACCATCACATGTCACAAGACCAAAGGCATAACATGTGACAATGCTACTACAAACCAGAATTTGCAAAGTGCTGTCAAAGATTGGTTAGCATTGACCAAAAGCTGTCAAAACACAAGCCAACAAAGTGGAACAAGGATTGAGGGCATGGTAGAGTAGTGCAGAAAAATGCAGCATGTGACCTTGCATGGAAATGGAAAGAAAGAGAGTGACATGAGAAAAGGTGGTAATAGACAATGCCCCATAAAATCTGCTATGTGGGGAGAAGTGTAAACCTAGGGGCTGAGATAAGAAGAGAAGTTGGTAAGCAAAGGAGATCATTCAGAATTCATTCACAACACTACACATCACACACATTGCAAAAAACCAGAAAAATAGAGAGCTTTGGAAACAAAAAAAAAGAGAGTGAGATAGAACCAAGAGAACCACAAAAGAGTAGAACCTTTACAACATAGAGTGAAGAGGAGTGAAGGACATTCAACCAAGACCAAGGAGGACTTGCAAGAAGAAGAAACTCTTGGGTATCCATTTCCTCAAACTTTTCTCTCCTTATTTCTTTACTATTATATTCATTTTGCGTACTCTTTTTATGAGTTATTGAACTGTATATATCATGTAAGGTCCCATAAGGGACCAAGAAACCATTCTTAAGAGCCGTAAAAACGAAACGAAAACACAAAAAAATTAGGGTTTTGGTTCTGGAAGCACAACACGGGCCGTGTCACACGACACGGCCGCCCGTGTCACACTTCTGGATGGCCTTTTCAATGAAAAATACCCAGGTCTCACAACACGGGCCGTGTTACACGACACGGTCACCCGTGTTACACCTCTGTTTGAGGTTTTCCATGTGAAAAATCCCCAGGCTTCACAACACGGGCCGTGTCACATGACACGGCCACCCGTGTTGCACCTCTGTTTGCCCTAAAAACCGTTTTTATCCCAGGCTTTGTGACACGGGCCGTGTCACACAACACGGCCACCCGTGTCACACCACTGTTTTACCGTTTGTTTCGTTATTTTTACCTCCAAAAAAATTTTTATTGGCATGTCTCGATTTTTTTTTTTTGCAACTAACTTCATTTGTTTGTATGTTTTTAATGTGAGTGTTGTTATGGTCCTTGTTGACCTTTGATTCTTAAAACCTTTTTAAAAGCAAACTCTCGATTTTATCGAGCCATTTTCAACCTTGTAAGCCGATTGCCTTGTGCATCGCCATCAACCTTGTCCGTATCACCTCAAATGCATTTTTACAAACAATAAACCTTGATCCAACATCAAGTGAACCTTTTCTCATAAAAAAATCCAAAACACAATAAGTATACGATTAGGACTATACACCATGGATTTTAAAGTGGTGGAGAAGGAATGAGAATGGAACTCTCCTACACTCGTTCCGAATGTTTTGAATACAAGGCGCTCGACTTGGTTATTCGAGACATTCACTTCTATCCAAAGTCTTTTGTGTATAATCTTAATCAAGAACCATTTTTATTCAAAAAAACATAAAAATAACATCAACTCATCAAACTTATTTTCGCCTTAGGGCATCAATCCAAAACCCTTTTTCAAGGTATAAAATCAACCAACAAACAACAATTTCATAAGCCTCCGAACTACGGAGCTCTGATTCTTCACTTCTTTTAAGTGATGATACGTAGGCACAAGGGCCACAATCCTTGGCGAGCACTATAATAAAACCTCAACCCCTCGTTTTCCTAAAACAAGCAAACGAGTAGATAAACACCCACTCAAGCAAAACAACCTAGGAGGTTCCCATCGAGTACGATGGATGCGAGGGGGTGCTAATACCTTCCCCTTGCATAACCGACTCCCGAACCCTAAGACTTGGTTGCGACGACCACGCTCTTTCCTTATAAAAGGTTTTATCGCTTATTTCCCTTTCCCTCCTTTGGGATAAATAAAATCCGGTGGCGACTCTGTGTCATTTTTCGCGTAGCGACAACTAGACTTAAAATTATTTTCAGTTACTTAAAAATCCTTTCATTCTAATTTCTAACCTAAAAGTCTAAAATAAAAATTCCCAGCATTCCCGTTAATTATCATCTGACTTTTATCGGCTCTCATTTTGACCGTGGCTACTAATCCTTTATTTTTTTCACATTTATTTTTATGGTTGTAATTTATGCTTGGACATCGTCGCTTTTATTTTGTTATTATTCTTACATTCTTTGGGTTGTAATTTATGCGAGGCTATCGTCGTTTTTTTTCCTGTTTTTTTCCTTCTTTTTTATGATTGTAATTTACGCGAGTAATCGTCGCATTGTACTTTTTTTTTCTGCTTTCATATTTTCCTCTATTTCCATGTCGCCATGCAATAGATTGTCATTCATCATTTACCGTTAAAACCTTCTGAAGGATTAGGTCTAGCCATTTGACCGCCGAGTCAATAGCCATAACCTTTGACCAGTTCAAAACCCTAATTAGCCTAGGTGTCCCGCTGTGGATGCAAATGCCCTTTACCCTAATATTAGGTCAAAGAGTCGCCGTACTCTGTTTTTGGGTTTCCCGTCGTGGAACATTTAGTTAACCCTAATTTCAATTCAACATTTCAACGTAGAAATAGGAGTTTTAAGACTCCATGTAAGCGCGTCCTTAAGATACGTTTACTCCCCTTGAAACCTTGACCATAGTCAAGAAATTTATACCCTCCCTTTCGCGGGGAACTACAGTTACACTGATTCCATTCCCTACTTCGGATACGTAGGCACAAGATGCGAGTCTTGGCGAGTAAACGTAGGACTAAACCTTAGGTCTCTTTGTCACTCTTAACCCTTAGCTCAATATATATCCTCAAGCAAATAATAAAACAAATAGCAAACTTAAACAAAAGGTTCCTGTAGAGTACTACAGAAGTTTAGGGTGCTAGTACCTTCTCTAAGCTTAACCAACCACTCACCTAGGTCTCTCCCCGCATTGTGTTTACGATGCAAAAAAATAGGTTTTCCCTCTTATGACCTTTTCCTTCGGATAAATCAAAGAGCGGTTGTGAATTAAAAATTGTGATTCAAACTAATTAATAGTTTGATATCCTATTTCCACCGCAACATATAACTTTATATTAATTTAGTTTGATTCAATTTTGATAGGTTGTTAGGAAATCTTTGTATTTTTTTTCAAACTTTATTTTTTATTAGCTTAAGGATGCATTTTGTGATTGGTCAAGTTTCATTATTTAAACAAGAAATTATTATCGTGAAAAATTTAAAAGAGTTGAATGACTAAAGTTTGTGTATATTGCTTCTCTAGAACATAATATGATTAAGAGACTTTTTATTTGTACAATTTTCATATAATTTATTCTTTTGCCATTTTGTTCAGTTTTAAATCACTTTAGAACAAAACCCTTTTTGTAAGGATCTTACCATTGTTTACTATATGCAGGAGACCAACATTCTTGTTTAACTCAGTTTTATTATGTTTAATCTTGTATTTGTGTTGATTTGTAGGATAACACTAAAATGATTAAGAAACTTTGTTTGATTTTGAGCATAATCACTTGACAAAATAGTCAATCTACTTTGTGAGTGAGTGAAAATTTGCTTACCCCCTTTGAGCCTTTGTTAGAATCGATGTTGTTGTTAAGTTCATTTTTGTATGGATTCTAATACTTTTCTTGAACTATAACTATGACTTGTTATTCCGATTTTTTTTACCTTGGTCTAATAACTTTGGGAGCATTCATGTCACTATGTGTGGTTGTATTCAAGTTGGGAAGAAGAGGTTGGTTGTTTAGAGGTTGAGAAAAATAAAAAGTGTGAAAAAGAAATAAAAGAAAAAACTGAAAAAGAAAATAAAAAAAGAAAAAGAATTGAAAAAAAAAAACAAAATAGAATAATCATGTGCTAATAAGTTGTGTGGAATGGTGTACAAATTTGGAAAAAATAAAAAAGTTGATTGAAATTTATGAGTGCTTGAGATGGTGACAAATGATCACTCTTATTTGATTAGGCATTTTTTTGTTTCTTTTATCTTAAGAAAAACAATTGTTTATTATCCAAGCCACATTAGAACCCTTAAAGCCCTTGTGATTTTTGTTTTTATACCGTTCAATATGAGTTTTTTCTTGATGAGTACATAATTTATAACATTGTTTTGTATTAGAGTTTTTTAAATGTATTTTATATTTAGAAGTTTTTTTTGATGATTACATAATTTAACTTCTTGTTAGCTTGATTTTTGGGTGAGAGTTAAGCCCCTCTGTTTTTTTGTTTCATCTACCAATGAAGTGTGTGCTACGTGTGATTCATTTTTGAACATTGTATTGTCTTAAAATTTTTCATATGTGTTTTATATTTAAAAGTTTTTTTTTGTTTTCATGTTATCGTTGTATTTTAAGAGTAAACATTGCTTTATATGTACTTGATATTTGTCCCATACGTATGTTTTTCGTTTGTAAAAACTTGTTGAGCACGATTTCCTAATTATTGCTTTTATTTCCTCGAGTTGATTGATTCTTGTTTGAGAAAAAACAAGTTGAAGTTATGGAGAGTTGATAAGTCCTAAAATGTACTGATATTTAGTGGAAATACTTGACACTTATTGCTTAATTCAACTAACAAACCTAAACTTTTGTGCATATGCTATATAGTTTACATTATAATGTATATATTGCACATCATGTAAATATCGTTGAGTTTAATTGTTTTTATCTCATTTTTTAGGTATTCAAGCAATGATATTTTTTCATTTCCTTATAGAGCGTTGAATAAGTTTTCCAATGCTTCCGACCGCGCGTAAAACAGAGTTACAGTTCAAAAGTTATGGTCGAAGTAAGTGCTGGTTTGTTGTCATCTTGGCTAGGCGAATAAAAGTTTCTTAGGCGAACAGAAAGTTCTAAAAAGCATGGAAAACACTGTTTTGGCAGTAGCAAAGGCAGCATAAGTTCGTTGGGCGAACGAGACTTCGACAGACGAACACAGAAACCCATTTTTGCTTATTTTATTGATATTTCAGCATATTTTGGGTTATATTATTGGGAACTTTTTACCCTAAATTCATAAAAAAAACATTATGTGAGTAAAGCAGCTTAGAAACAACATTGGAGGGTGCATTTTGACGATCCAGAGTTGAATAAACTTCAATCGGAGTTTATAGGCTGTAAAATTTGTGTTCTTTTTCCTTTCTCTCTATGTATTTTTCATTTGTTGGGGTTTTGTATGTAAGTTTATCTTGATTGTATGTATATTTGTGGATCTTTGTATAAAACATCTTTTACAACTCTTTTTCAATGTTTATCTTGATTTTTTACTTAATACGTTTGGATTGCTATTGACATATACAGTTCAAACTCGATCTAAGATGAACATCTGTTAGATTCTAAACTCTAGACATATATTTAGGCATAATATTCATGTGGGTATCGATTCTTAATGCTCCGTGTTGTCGAGTTGTGTGAGACATTACTGATGAGACGATACGGTTGATCTCTCAACTTTGCGTTAGACATAACCTTTGTTGTGAGTGATACGTGATTATATTGACGGGTGAATTAGGTTGCGTGCATTTGATCCATATATTTTTTAGTACATGATGGGTAGAACGAAATACAACTCCTGATGAGTTTTCTCATTTCTTAAGAATGTATTGATTTTCTTGTTTTATGTTTTTCCTTTTGCACTTTTATCCCAAGCCATTTAAACTCATGCTTAGAGATGTAGAGATTGTCGAACGACATTCTTTCCCTCAGACTGATCCCTGTGGAGACGATATAAATTCCGGAGGAAATTCTTCCAAAAATAATATTTTTGCTTGCTGCTTTACCGCTCCAACAAAATGGCGTTGTTGTCGGGGACTGGTTTTGATAAATTGCATTGCTATAGTTTCTATATTTTTAAGCTTTGTATATACTTGTTTATATTTGTTTTCCAAAAGTGATTGTATATAGGTGTTGTCCATCATGTTTGTGTATATGTTTGTGCATATTTTTGTTTTTGGTTTACGTTTGCTCAAGTTTTGTGGGTTTTATTTGGTATCTACCGTTGAACTAAGCAACATGGAGGAATTTGTACGTAAATAAGCCGTCGAGCTAACGATGTGAAACAAGCGATTGTTGGGAGGCAACCCAACGGTTTTAAAGTTTGTATGGCTTTATGTTTATTTAGTTTGATTCAATTTTGATAGGTTGTTAGGAAATCTTTGTATTTTTTTCTCAAGCTTTATTTTTTATTAGTTTAAGGATGCATTTTGTGATTGGTCAAGTTTAATTATTTAAACAAGTAATTATTATGGTGAAAATTTTAAAAGAATTGAATGACTAAGGTTTGTGTCTATTGCTCCTTTAAAACATAACATGATTAGGAGATTTTTTATTCGTACAATTTTCATATTATTTATTCTTTTGCCATTTTGTTCAGTTTTGAATCACTTTAGAACAAAACCCTTTTTGTAAGGAATTTACCATTGTTTACTATATGCAGGAGACCAAGATTCTTGTTTAACTCAGTTTTATTATGTTTAATCTTGTATTTATGTTGATTTGTACGATAACACTAAAATGATCAAGGAATTTTGTTTGATTTTGAGGATAATCACTTGACAAAACAGTCAATCTAATTTGTGAATGAGTGAAAATTTGCTTACCCCTTTGAGCCTTTTATAGAATCGATGTTGGTGTTAAGTTCATTTTTGTATGGATTCTAGTACTTTTTCTTGAGCTATAACCATGACTTGTTATTTCCAATTTTTTTTACCTTGGTCTAATAACTTTGGGAGCATTATTGTCACTATGTGTGGTTGTATTCAATTTGGGGAGAAGAGGTTGGTTGTTAAGAGGTTGAGAAAAGTAAAAAGTTTGAAAAAGAAATAAAAGAAAAAACTGAAAAAGAAAAAGAAAAGAAAAAAAGAAAAAGAATTGAAAAAAAAAACAATATAGAATAATGTTGTGCTAATAAGTTGTGTGGAATGGTGTAATAATTTGGAAAAGTGAAAAAGGTGATTGTAATTTATGAGTGCTTGAGATGGTGACAAATGATCAATCTTATTTGATTAGGCAATTTTTTGTTTCTTTTACCTTGAGAAAAACAATTGTTTGTTATCCAAACCACATTAGAACCCTTAAAGCCCTTTTGATTTTTGTTTTTATACTTTTCAATATGAGTTTTTTCTTGATAAATACATAATTTAACTTGTTGTTAGCTGGATTTTTGGTTGAGAGTTAACAACTCTGTTTTTTTGTTTCATCTACCAATGAAGTGTGTGCTAGGTGTAATTCATTTTTGAATATTGTATTGTCTTAAAATTTTATACATGTGTTTTATATTTAGAAGTTTTTTTTTTGTTTTCATGTTATCGTTGTATTTTAGTAGTAAACATTGCTTTATATGTACTTGATATTTGTCCCATAAGTATCTTTTTCATTTGTAAAAACTTGTTGAGCACGATTTCCTGATTATTGCTTTTATTTCTTCGAGTTGATTGATTTTTGTTTGAGGAAAAACAAGTTGAAGTTAGGGAGAGTTGATAAGTCCTAAAATGTACTGATATTGAGTGGAAATAATTGACACTTATTGCTTAATTTAACTAACAAACCTAAACTTTTATGCATATGTTATATAGTTGACATTATAATGTATATATTGCACATCATATAAATATTATTGAGTTTAATTGTTTTTATCTAACTTTTTAGGTATTTAAGCAATGATATTTTTTCATTTCCTTATAGAGCGTTGAATAAGTTGTCCAATGCTTCCGACCGCGCGTAAAACAGAGTTACAGTTCAAAAGTTATGGTCGAAGCAAGTGCTGGTTTCCTGTCATGTTGGCTTGGCGAATAAAAGTTTCTTAGGCGAACAGAAAGTTCTAAAAAGCATGGAAAACATTGTTTTGGCAGTAGCTAAGGCGGCATAAGTTCGTTGGGCGAACGAGACTTCCATAGACGAACACAGAAACTTATTTTTGCTTATTTTATTGATATTTCAACATATTTTAGGTTATGTTGTTGGGAACTTTTTACCCTAAATTCATAAAAAAAACATTATGTGAGTAAAGTAGCTTAGAAACAATATTGGAGGGTGGATTTTGACGATCTAGAGTTGAATCCACTTCAATCGAAGTTTATAAGCCGTAAAATTTGTGTTCTTTTTTCCTTCCTCTCTATGTATTTTTCATTTGTAGGGGGTTTTGTATGTAATTTTATCTTGATTGTATGTATATTTGTGGATATTTGTATAAAATATCTTTTACAACTCTTTTTCAATATTTATCTTGATTTTTTACTTAATAGGTTTGGATTGCTATTGACATATACGGTTCAAACTCGATCTAAGATGAACATCTATTAGATTCTAAACTCTAGACATATATTTAGGCATAATATTCACGTGGGTATCGATTCTTAATGCTCCGTGTTGTCGAGTTTTGTGAGACATCACCAATGAGACGATACGGTTGATCTCTCGACTTTGCGTTAGACATAACCTTTGTTGTGAGTGATACGTGATTATATGGACGGGTGAATTAGGTTGCGTGCATTTGATCCATATATTTTTTAGTACATGATGGGTAGAACGAAATATAACTCCTGATGAGTTTTCTCATTTCTTAAGAATGTATTTATTTTCTTGTTTTATGTTTTTCCTTTTGCATTTTCATCCCAAGCCATTTAAACTCATGCTTAGAGACGTAGAGATTATCGAACGACATTCTTTCCCTCACACTGATCCCTGTGGAGACGATATAAATCCCGGAGGAAATTCTTTCAAAAATAATATTTTTGTTTGCTGCTTTACCGCTCCAACAAAATGGCGTCGTTGTCGGGGATTCGTTTTGATAAATTGCATTGCTATAGTTTCTATATTGTTAAGCTTTGTATATACTTGTTTATATTTGTTTTCCAAAAGTGATTGTATATAGGTGTTGTCCATCATGTTTGTTTATATGTTTGTGCATATTTTTGTTTTTGGTTTACGTTTGCTCAAGTTTTGTAGGTTTTATTTGGTATAAACTAGTGAACGAAGCAACATGGAGGAATTTGTACGTAAATAAGCCATCGAGCTAACGATGTGAAACAAGCGATTGTTGGGAGGCAACCCAACGGTTTTAGAGTTTGTATGGCTTTATGTTTATTTAGTTTGATTCAATTTTGATAGGTTGTTAGGAAATCTTTGTATTTTTCTCTCAAGCTTTATTTTTTATTAGTTTAAGGATGCATTTTGTGATTGGTCAAGTTTAATTATTTAAACAAGTAATTATTATGGTGAAAATTTTAAAAGAATTGAATGACTAAGGTTTGTGTCTATTGCTCCTCTAAAACATAACATGATTAGGAGATTTTTTATTTGTATAATTTTCATATTATTTATTCTTTTGCCATTTTGTTCAGTTTTGAATCACTTTAGAACAAAACCCTTTTTGTAAGGAATTTACCATTGTTTACTATATGCAGGAGACCAAGATTCTTGTTTAACTCAGTTTTATTATGTTTAATCTTGTATTTGTGTTGATTTGTACGATAACACTAAAATGATCAAGGAATTTTGTTTGATTTTGAGCATAATCACTTGACAAAACAGTCAATCTAATTTGTGAGTGAGTGAAAATTTGCTTATCCCCTTTGAGCCTTTTTTAGAATCGATGTTGGTGTTAAGTTCATTTTTATATGGATTCTAATACTTTTTCTTGAACTATAACCATGACTTGTTATTTCCAATTTTTTTTTACCTTGGTCTAATAACTTTGGGAGCATTATTGTCACTATGTGTGGTTGTATTCAATTTGGGGAGAAGAGGTTGGTTGTTAAGAGGTTGAGAAAAATAAAAAGTTTGAAAAAGAAATAAAAGAAAAAACTGAAAAAGAAAAAGAAAATAAAAAAAGAAAAAGAATTGAAAAAAAAAACAATATAGAATAATGTTGTGCTAATAAGTTGTGTGGAATGGTGTAATAATTTGGAAAAGTGAAAAAGGTGATTGTAATTTATGAGTGCTTGAGATGGTGACAAATGATCACTCTTATTTGATTAGGCAATTTTTTGTTTCTTTTAACTTGAGAAAAACAATTGTTTGTTATCCAAACCACATTAGAACCCTTAAAGCCCTTTTGATTTTTGTTTTTATACTTTTCAATATGAGTTTTTTCTTGATGAGTACATAATTTAACTTGTTGTTAGCTGGATTTTTGGTTGAGAGTTAAGCCCCTCTGTTTTTTTGTTTCATCTACCAATGAAGTGTGTGTTAGGTGTAATTCATTTTTGAACATTGTATTGTCTTAAAATTTTATACATGTGTTTTATATTTAGAAGTTTTTTTTGTTTTCATGTTATCGTTGTATTTTAGTAGTAAACATTGCTTTATATGTACTTGATATTTGTCCCATAAGTATCTTTTTCATTTGTAAAAACTTGTTGAGCACGATTTCCTGATTATTGCTTTTATTTCTTCGAGTTGATTGATTCTTGTTTGAGGAAAAACAAGTTGAAGTTAGGGAGAGTCGATAAGTCCTAAAATGTACTGATATTGAGTGGAAATAATTGACACTTATTGCTTAATTCAACTAACAAACCTAAACTTTTATGCATATGTTATATAGCAGACATTATAATGTATATATTGCACATCATATAAATATCATTGAGTTTAATTGTTTTTATCTAATTTTTTAAGTATTCAAGCAATGATATTTTTTCATTTCCTCATAGAGCGTTGAATAAGTTGTCCAATGCTTCCGACCGCGCATAAAACGGAGTTACGGTTCAAAAGTTATGGTCGAAGCAAGTGCTGGTTTGCTGTCATGTTGGCTAGGCGAATAAAAGTTTCTTAGGCGAATAGAAAGTTCTAAAAAGCATGGAAAACATTGTTTTGGCAGTAGTTAAGGCGACATAAGTTCGTTGGGCGAACGAGACTTCCATAGAAGAACACAGAAACTCATTTTTGCTTATTTTATTGATATTTTAACATATTTTAGGTAATGTTATTGGGAACTTTTTACCCAAAATTAAAAAAAAAAACATTATGTGAGTAAAGTAGCTTAGAAACAATATTGGAGGGTGCATCTTGACGTCTGGAGTTGAATCCACTTCAATCGAAGTTTATAAGCCGTAAAATTTGTGTTCTTTTATCCTTCCTCTCTATGTATTTTTCATTTGTAGGGGGTTTTGTATGTAAGTTTATCTTGATTGTATGTATATTTGTGGATCTTTGTATAAAATATCTTTTACAACTCTTTTTCAATGTTTATCTTGATTTTTTACTTAATAGGTTTGGATTGCTATTGACATATACGGTTCAAACTCGATCTAAGATGAACATCTATTAGATTCTAAACTCTAGACATATATTTAGGCATAATATTCACGTGGGTATCGATTCTTAATGCTCCATGTTGTCGAGTTGTGTGAGACATCACCAATGAGACGGTACAGTTGATCTCTCGACTTTGCGTTAGACATAACCTTTGTTCTGAGTGATACATGATGATATGGACGGGTGAATTAGGTTGCGTGCATTTGATCCATATATTTTTTAGTACATGATGGGTAGAACGAAATACAACTCCTGATGAGTTTTCTCATTTCTTAAGAATGTATTTATTTTCTTGTTTTATGTTTTTCCTTTTGCATTTTTATCCCAAGCCATTTAAACTCATGCTTAGAGACGTAGAGATTATCAAACGACATTCTTTCCCTCACACTGATCCTTGTGGAGACGATATAAATCCCGGAGGAAATTCTTCCAAAAATAATATTTTTGCTTGCTGCTTTACCGCTCCAACAAAATGGCGTCGTTGTCGGGGATTCGTTTTGATAAATTGCATTGCTATAGTTTCTATATTTTTAAGCTTTGTATATACTTGTTTATATTTGTTTTCCAAAAGTGATTGTATATAGGTGTTGTCCATCATGTTTGTGTATATGTTTGTGCATATTTTTGTTTTTGGTTTACGTTTGCTCAAGTTTTGTAGGTTTTATTTGGTATAAACTGGTGAACGAAGCAACATGGATGAATTTGTACGTAAATAAGCCGTCGAGCTAACGATGTGAAACAAGCGATTGTTGGGAGGCAACCCAACGGTTTTAAAGTTTGTATAACTTTATGTTTATTTAGTTTGATTCAATTTTGATAGGTTGTTAGGAAATCTTTGTATTTTTTTCTCAAGCTTTATTTTTTATTAGCTTAAGGATGCATTTTGTGATTGGTCAAGTTTAATTATTTAAACAAGTAATTATTATGGTGAAAATTTTAAAAGAGTTGAATGACTAAGGTTTGTGTCTATTGCTTCTCTAGAACATAACATAATTAGGTGATTTTTTATTTGTAAAATTTTCACATTATTTATTCTTTTGCCATTTTGTTCAGTTTTGAATCACTTTAGAACAAAACCCTTTTTGTAAGGCGCTTACCATTGTTTACTATATGCAGGAGATCAAGATTCTTGTTTAACTCAGTTTTATTATGTTTAATCTTGTATTTGTGTTGATTTTTACGATAACACTAAAATGATCAAGGAATTTTGTTTGATTTTGAGCATAATCACTTGACAAAATAGTCAATCTACTTTGTGAGTGAATGAAAATTTGCTTACCCCCTTTGAGGCTTTGTTTGAATCGACGTGAGTGTTAAGTTCATTTTTGTATGGATTCTAATACTTTTTCTTGAACTATAACCATGACTTGTTATTTCCAGTTTTTTTCCCTTGGTTTAAAAACTTTGGGAGCATTATTGTCACTACGTGTGGTTGTATTCAATTTGGGGAGAAGTGGTTGGTTGTTAATTGGTTGAGAAAAATAAAAAGTTAGAAAAAGAAATAAAAGAAAAAACTGAAAAAGAAAAAGAAAATAAAAAAAGAAAAAGAATTGAAAAAAAAAACAATGTAGAATAATGTTGTGCTAATAAATTGTGTGGAATGGTGTAATAATTTGGAAAATTGAAAAAGGTGATTGAAATTTATGAGTGCTTGAGATGGTGACAAATGATCACTCTTATTTGATTAGGAAATTTTTTGTTTCTTTTACCTTGAGAAAAATAATTGTTTGTTATCCAAGCCACATTAGAAACCTTAGAGCCCTTGTGATTTTTGTTTTGATACTGTTCAATATGAGTTTTTTCTTGATGAATAAATAATTAACTTATGGTTAGCTGGATTTTTGGTTGAGAGTTAAGCCCCTCTGTTTTTTTTGTTTGATCTACCCATGAAGTGTGTGCTAGGTGTGATTCATTTTTGAACATTGTATTGTCTTAGAATTTTTTACATGTGTTTTATATTTAGAATTTTTTTTTGTTTTCATGTTATCGTTGTATTTTATTAGTAAACATTGCTTTATATGTACTTGATATTTGTCTTATAAGTATCTTTTTCGTTTGTAAAAACTTGTTGAGCACGATTTCCTGATTATATCTTTTATTTCTTCGAGTTGATTGATTCTTGTTTGAGGAAAAACAAGTTGAAGTTAGGGAGAGTTGATAAGTCCTAAAATGTACTGATATTGAGTGAAAATAATTGACACTTATTGCTTAATTCAACTAACAAACCTAAACTTTTATGCATATGTTATATAGTTTACATTATAATGTATATATTGCACATCATGTAAATATCATTGAGTTTAATTGTTTTTATCTAATTTTTTAGGTGTTCAAGCAATGATATTTTTTCATTTCCTTATAGAGCGTTGAATAAGTTGTCTAATGCTTCCGGCCGCGCGTAAAACGGAGTTACAGTTCAAAAGTTATGGTCGAATCAAGTGCTGGTTTGCTGTCATGTTGGCTAGGCGAGTAAAAGTTTCTTAGGCGAACAGAAAGTTCTAAAAAGCATGGAAAACATTATTTTGGCAGTAGCTAAGGCGGCATAAGTTTGTTGGGCAAACGAGACTTCCATAGACGAACACAGAAACTCATTTTTGCTTATTTTATTGATATTTCAACATATTTTAGGTTATGTTGTTGGGAACTTTTTACCCTAAATTCATAAAAAAAACATTATGTGAGTAAAGTAGCTTAGAAACAATATTGGAGGGTGCATCTTGACGATCTAGAGTTGAATCCACTTCAATCGAAGTTTATAGGCCGTAAAATTTGTGTTCTTTTTCCTTCCTCTCTATGTATTTTTCATTTGTTGGGGTTTTGTATGTAAGTTTATCTTGATTGTATGTATATTTGGGGATCTTTGTATAAAATATCTTTTACAACTATTTTTCAATGTTTGTCTTGATTTTTTACTTAATAGGTTTGGATTGCTATTGACATATACGGTTCAAACTCGATCTAAGATGAACATCTATTAGATTCTAAACTCTAGACATATATTTAGGCATAATATTCACGTGGGTATCGATTCTTAATGCTCCGTGTTGTCGAGTTGTGTGAGACATCACCAATGAGACGATACGGTTGATCTCTCGACTTTGCGTTAGACATAACCTTTGTTGTGAGTGATACGTGATTATATGGACGGGTGAATTAGGTTGCGTGCATTTGATCCATATATTTTTTAGTACATGATGGGTAGAACGAAATACAACTCCTGATGAGATTTCTCATTTCTTAAGAATGTATTTATTTTCTTGTTTTATGTTTTTCCTTTTGCATTTTTATCCCAAGCCATTTAAACTCATGCTTAGAGACATAGAGATTATCGAACGACATTCTTTCCCTCACACTGATCCCTGCGGAGACGATATAAATCCTGGAGGAAATTCTTCCAAAAATAATATTTTTGCTTGCTGCTTTACCGCTTCAACAAAATGGCGTTGTTGTCGGGGATTCATTTTGATAAATTGCATTGCTATAGTTTCTATATTTTAAAGCTTTGTATATACTTGTTTATATTTGTTTTCCAAAAGTGATTGTATATAGGTGTTGTCCATCATGTTTGTGTATATGTTTGTGCATATTTTTGTTTTTGGTTTACGCTTGCTCAAGTTTTGTAGGTTTTATTTGGTATAAACTGGTGAACGAAGTAACATGGAGGAATTTGTACGTAAATAAGCCGTCGAGCTAACGATGTGAAACAAGCGATTGTTGGGAGGCAACCCAACGGTTTTAGAGTTTGTATAGCTTTATGTTTATTTAGTTTGATTCAATTTTGATAGGTTGTTAGGAAATCTTTGTATTTTTTTCTCAAACTTTATTTTTTATTAGCTTAAGGATGCATTTTGTGATTGGTCAAGTTTAATTATTTAAACAAGTAATTATTATGGTGAAAATTTTAAAAGAGTTGAATGACTAAGGTTTGTGTCTATTGCTTCTCTAGAACATAACATGATTAGGTGATTTTTTATTTGTAAAATTTTCACATTATTTATTCTTTTGCCATTTTGTTCAGTTTTGAATCACTCTAGAACAAAACCCTTTTTGTAAGGCGCTTACGATTGTTTACTATATGCAGGAGACCGACATTCTTGTTTAACTCAGTTTTATTATGTTTAATCTTGTATTTGTGTTGATTTGTACAATAACACTAAAATGATCAAGGAATTTTGTTTGATTTTGAGCATAATCACTTGACAAAATAGTCAATCTACTTTGTGAGTGAGTGAAAATTTGCTTACCCCCTTTGAGCCTTTGTTTGAATCGACGTTAGTGTTAAGTTCATTTTTGTATGGATTCTAATACTTTTTCTTGAACTATAACCATGACTTGTTATTTCCAGTTTTTTCCCCTTGGTCTAATAACTTTGGGAGCATTATTGTCACTATGTGGGGTTGTATTCAATTTGGGGAGAAGAGGTTGGTTGTTAATAGGTTGAGAAAAATAAAAAGTTTGAAAAAAAATTAAAAGAAAAAACTGAAAAAGAAAAAGAAAATAAAAAAAGAAAAAGAATTGAAAAAAAAACAATGTAGAATAATGTTGTGCTAATAAATTGTGTGGAATGGTGTAATAATTTGGAAAAGTGAAAAAGGTGATTGAAATTTATGAGTGCTTGAGATGGTGACAAATGATCACTCTTATTTGATTAGGAAATTTTTTGTTTCTTTTTAACTTGAGAAAAACAATTGTTTGTTATCCAAGCCACATTAGAACCCTTAAAGCCCTTGTGATTTTTGTGTTTATACTGTTCAATATGAGTTTTTTCTTGATGAATAAATAATTAACTTGTGGTTAGCTGGATTTTTGGGTGAGAGTTAAGCCCCTCTGTTTTTTTTTGTTTGATCTATCCATGAAGTGTGTGCTAGGTGTGATTCATTTTTTAACATAGTATTGTCTTAGAATTTTTTACATGTGTTTTATATTTAGAAGTTTTTTTTTGTTTTCATGTTATCGTTGTATTTTAGTAGTAAACATTGCTTTATATGTACTTGATATTTGTCCCATAAGTATCTTTTTCTTTTGTAAAAACTTGTTGAGCACGATTTCCTGATTATTGCTTTTATTTCTTCGAGTTGATTGATTCTTGTTTGAGGAAAAACAAGTTGAAGTTAGGGAGAGTTGTTAAGTCCTAAAATGTACTGATATTAAGTGGAAATAATTGACAATTATTGCTTAATTCAACTAACAAACCTAAACTTTTATGCATGTGTTATATAGTTTACATTATAATGTATATATTGCACATCATGTAAATATCATTGAGTTTAATTGTTTTTATCTAATTTTTTAGGTATTCAAGCAATGATATTTTTTCATTTCCTTATAGGGCGTTGAATAAGTTGTCCAATGCTTCCGACCTCGCGTAAAATGGAGTTACAGTTCAAAAGTTATGGTCGAAGCAAGTGTTGGTTTGCTGTCATGTTGGCTAGGCGAATAAAAGTTTCTTAGGCAAACAGAAAGTTCTAAAAAGCATGGAAAACATTGCTTTGGCAGTAGCTAAGGCGGCATAAGTTCGTTGGGCGAACGAGACTTCCATAGACGAACACAGAAACTCATTTTTGCTTATTTTATTGATATTTCAACATATTTTAGGTTATGTTGTTGGGAACTTTTTACCCTAAATTCATAAAAAAACATTATGTGAGTAAAGTAGCTTAGAAACAATATTGGTGGGTGCATCTTGACGATCCAGAGTTGAATCCACTTTAATCGAAGTTTATAGGCCGTAAAATTTGTGTTCTTTTTCCTTCCTCTCTATGTATTTTTCATTTGTTGGGGTTTTGTATGTAAGTTTATCTTGATTGTATGTATATTTGTGGATCTTTGTATAAAATATCTTTTACAACTCTTTTTCAATGTTTATCTTGATTTTTTACTTAATAGGTTTGGATTGCTATTGACATATACGGTTCAAACTGGATCTAAAATGAACATCTATTAGATTTTAAACTCTAGACATATATTTAGGCATAATATTCACGTGGGTATCGATTCTTAATGCTCCGTGTTGTCGAGTTGTGTGAGACATCACCAATGAGACGATACGGTTGATCTCTCGACTTTGCGTTAGACATAACCTTTGTTCTGAGTGATACGTGATGATATGGACGGGTGAATTAGGTTGTGTGCATTTGATCCATATATTTTTTAGTACATGATGGGTAGAACGAAATACAACTCCTGATGAGTTTTCTCATTTCTTAAGAATGTATTTATTTTCTTGTTTTATGTTTTTCCTTTTGCATTTTTATCCCAAGCCATTTAAACTCATGCTTAGAGACGTAGAGATTATCGAACGACATTCTTTCCCTCACACTGATCCTTGTGGAGACAATATAAATCCCGGAGGAAATTCTTCCAAAAATAATATTTTTGCTTGCTGCTTTACCGCTCCAACAAAATGGCGTCGTTGTCGGGGATTCGTTTTGATAAATTGCATTGCTATAGTTTCTATATTTTTAAGCTTTGTATATACTTGTTTATATTTGTTTTTCAAAAGTGATTGTATATAGGTGTTGCCATCATGTTTGTGTATATGTTTGTGCATATTTTTGTTGTTGGTTTACGTTTGCTCAAGTTTTGTAGGTTTTATTTGGTATAAACTGGTTAACGAAGCAACATGGAGGAATTTGTACGTAAATAAGTCGTCGAGCTAACGATGTGAAACAAGCGATTGTTGGGAGGCAACCCAACGGTTTTAGAGTTTGTATAGCTTTATGTTTATTTAGTTTGATTCAATTTTGATAGGTTGTTAGGAAATCTTTGAATTTTTTTCTCAAGCTTTATTTTTTATTAGCTTAAGGATGCATTTTGTGATTGGTCAAGTTTAATTATTTAAACAAGTAATTATTATGGTGAAAATTTTAAAAGAGTTGAATGACTAAGGTTTGTGTCTATTGCTTCTCTAGAACATAACATGATTAGGTGATTTTTTATTTGTAAAATTTTCACATTATTTTTTCTTTTGCCATTTTGTTCAGTTTTGAATCACTTTAGAACAAAACCCTTTTTGTAAGGCACTTACCATTGTTTACTATATGCAGGAGACCAACATTCTTGTTTAACTCAGTTTTATTATGTTTAATCTTGTATTTGTGTTGATTTGTACGATAACACTAAAATGATCAAGGAATTTTGTTTGATTTTGAGCATAATCACTTGACAAAATAGTCAATCTACTTTGTGAGTGAGTGAAAATTTGCTTACCCCCTTTGAGCCTTTGTTTGAATCGACGTTAGTGTTAAGTTCATTTTTGTATGGATTCTAATACTTTTTCTTGAACTATAACCATGACTTGTTATTTCCAGTTTTTTTTCCCTTGGTCTAATAACTTTGGGAGCATTATTGTCACTATGTGGGGTTGTATTCAATTTGGGGAGAAGAGGTTGGTTGTTAATAGGTTGAGAAAAATAAAAAGTTTGAAAAAAAATTAAAAGAAAAAACTGAAAAAGAAAAAGAAAATAAAAAAAGAAAAAGAATTGAAAAAAAAAACAATGTAGAATAATGTTGTGCTAATAAATTGTGTGGAATGGTGTAATAATTTGGAAAAGTGAAAAAGGTGATTGAAATTTATGAGTGCTTGAGATGGTGACAAATGATCATTCTTATTTGATTAGGAAATTTTTTGTTTCTTTTTAACTTGAGAAAAACAATTGTTTGTTATCCAAGCCACATTAGAACCCTTAAAGCCCTTGCGATTTTTGTTTTTATACTGTTCAATATGAGTTTTTTCTTGATGAATAAATAATTAACTTGTGGTTAGCTGGATTTTTGGTTGAGAGTTAAGCCCCTCTGTTTTTTTTGTTTGATCTACCCATGAAGTGTGTGCTAGGTGTGATTCATTTTTGAACATTGTATTGTCTTAGAATTTTTTACATGTGTTTTATATTTAGAAGTTTTTTTTTGTTTTCATATTATCGTTGTATTTTAGTAGTAAACATTGCTTTATATGTACTTGATATTTGTCCCATAAGTATCTTTTTCGTTTGTAAAAACTTGTTGAGTACGATTTCCTGATTATTGCTTTTATTTCTTCGAGTTGATTGATTCTTGTTTGAGGAAAAACAAGTTGAAGTTAGGGAGAGTTGATAAGTCCTAAAATGTACTGATATTGAGTGGAAATAATTGACACTTATTGCTTAATTCAACTAACAAACCTAAACTTTTATGCATGTGTTATATAGTTTACATTATAATGTATATATTGCACATCATGTAAATATCATTGAGTTTAATTGTTTTTATCTAATTTTTTAGGTATTCAAGCAATGATATTTTTTCATTTCCTTATAGAGCGTTGAATAAGTTGTCCAATGCTTCCGACCGCGCGTAAAACGGAGTTACAGTTCAAAAGTTATGGTCGAAGCAAGTGCTGGTTTGCTGTCATGTTGGCTAGGCGAATAAAAGTTTCTTAGGCGAACAGAAAGTTCTAAAAAGCATGGAAAACATTGCTTTGGCAGTAGCTAAGGCGGCATAAGTTCGTTGGGCGAACGAGACTTCCATAGACGAACACAGAAACTCCTTTTTGCTTATTTTATTGATATTTCAACATATTTTAGGTTATGTTGTTGGGAACTTTTTACCCTAAATTCATAAAAAAAACATCATGTGAGTAAAGTAGCTTAGAAACAATATTGGTGGGTGCATCTTGACGATCCAGAGTTGAATCCACTTCAATCGAAGTTTATAGGCCGTAAAATTTGTGTTCTTTTTCCTTCCTCTCTATGTATTTTTCATTTGTTGGGGTTTTGTATGTAAGTTTATCTTGATTGTATGTATATTTGTGGATCTTTGTATAAAATATCTTTTACAACTCTTTTTCAATGTTTATCTTGATTTTTTACTTAATAGGTTTGGATTGCTATTGACATATACGGTTCAAACTCGATCTAAGATGAACATCTATTAGATTCTAAACTCTAGACATATATTTATGCATAATATTCACGTGGGTATCGATTCTTAATGCTCCGTGTTGTCGAGTTGTGTGAGACATCACCAATGAGACGATACGGTTGATCTCTCGACTTTGCGTTAGACATAACCTTTATTGTGAGCGATACGTGATGATATTGACGGGTGAATTAGGTTGCGTGCATTTGATCCATATATTTTTTAGTACATGATGGGTAGAACGAAATACAACTCCTGATGAGTTTTCTTATTTCTTAAGAATGTATTTATTTTCTTATTTTATATTTTTCCTTTTGCATTTTTATCCCAAGCCATTTAAACTCATGCTTAGAGACGTAGAGATTGTCGAACGACATTCTTTCCTTCACACTGATCCATGTGGAGACGATATAAATCCCAGAGGAAATTCTTCCAAAAATAATATTTTTGCTTGCCGCTTTACCTCTCCAACAAAATGGCACCGTTGTCGGGGATTGGTTTTGATATTGAATTGCATTGCTATAATTTCTATATTTTTAAGCTTTGTATATACTTGTTTATATTTGTTTTCCAAAAGTGATTGAATAAGCTTTCCAATGCATCCGGCCGCGCGTAAAAGTGAGTTACGGTTCAAAAGTTATGGTCGAAGCAAGTGGTGGTTTGCCGTCACGTTCGCTAGGCGAATAAAAGTTTGCTAGGCGAACAGAAAGTTCTAAAAAGCGTGGAAAACACTGCTTTGGCAGTAGCTAAGGTGGCATAAGTTCACTGGGCGAAAGGGACTTCGCTAGGCGAACACAGAAACCCATTTTTGCTTATTTTATTAATTTTTCAACATTTTTTAAATTATGTTGTTGGGAACTTTTTACCCCAACTTCATAAATAAAACATTCATGTCACTATGTGTGGTTGTATTCAAGTTGGGGAGAAGAGGTTGGTTGTTAAGAGGTTGAAAAAAATAAAAAGTTTGAAAAAGAAATAAAAGAAAAAACTGAAAAAGAAGAAGAAAATAAAAAAAGAAAAAGAATTGAAAAAAAATATAGAATAATGTTGTGCAAATAAGTTGTGTGGAATGGTGTAATAATTTGGAAAAGAGAAAAATGTGATTGGAATTTATGAGTGCTTGAGATGGTGAGAAATGATCACTCTTATTTGATTAGGCCATTTTTTGTTTCTTTTACCTTGAGAAAAACAATTGTTTGTTATCCAAGCCACATTAGAACCCTTAAAGCCCTTGTGATTTTTGTTTTTATAATGTTTAATATGAGTTTTTTCTTGATGAATACATAATTTAACTTCTTGTTAGCTTGATTGTTGGGTGAGAGTTAAGCCCCTCTGTATTTTTGTTTCATCTACCAATGAAGTGTGTGCTAGGTGTGATTCATTTTTGAACATTGTATTGTCTTAAATTTTTTTACATGTGTTTTATATTTAGAAGTTTTTTCGTTTTCATGTTACCGTTGTAGTTTAGTAGTAAACGTTGCTTTATATGTACTTGATATATGTCCAAACATATGTTTTTCGTTTGTAAAAACTTGTTGAGCATGATTTCCTGATTATTGGTTTTATTTTTGAGTTGATTAATTCTTCTTTGAGGAAAAACAAGTTGAATTTAGGGAGAGTTGATAAGTGTTAAAATGTACTGATATTGAGTGGAAATAATTGACACGTTTTGCTTAATTCAACTAACAAACCTAAAGTTTTGTGCATGTGTTATATAGTTTACATTATAATGTAAATTGCACATCATGTAAATATCATTGAGTTTAATTGTTTTTCTCTCATTTTTTTAAATACCAAGCAATGGCATTATTTTCATTTCCTTATAGAGCATTGCATAAGCTTTCCAATGCTTCTGACCGCGCGTAAAACGAAGTTACGATTCAAAAGTTATGGTCGAAACAAGTGTTGGTTTGCTGTCATGTTCGCTAGGCGAATAAAAGTTTGCTAGGCGAACAGAAAGTTCTAAAAAGCATGGAAAACACTATTTTGGTAGTAGGTAAGGCGACATAAGTTTGTTGGGCATACGGGACTTCGCTAGGCGAACACAGAAACCCATTTTTGCTTATTTTATTCATTTTTCAACATTTTTTAGGTTATGTTGTTGGGAACTTTTTACCCCAACTTTATTTAAAAAAACATTCATGTCACTATGTGTTGTATTCAAGTTGGGGAGAAGAGGTTGGTTGTTAAGAGGTTGAGAAAAATAAAAAGTTTGAAAAAGAAATAAAAGAAAAAACTGAAAAAGAAAAAGAAAATAAAAAAAGAAAAAGAATTGAAGAAAAAACAATATAGAATAATGTTGTGCTAATAAGCTGTGTGGAATGGTGTAATAATTTGGAAAAGAGAAAAAGGTGATTGGAATTTATGAGTGCTTGAGATGGTGAGTGTAATATCCCAAATTTTACCCTTAGATTAGCCGGTTCATTTCGCATTTCATCTCATTATGCATTGCATTGGACCTAACCGCTAACCAGTTTGCTCAGTTTCTTAGTTTTGCAGAAAATATCACACTGTGTGCGATTTAATTGGTGAAGGGAAAAACGGTCATTAGGTTTCAGTCTGCCAACAATTCATGAAGCCAAGTCGTCATCAGGGGTTCCTCAAGTGATTAGGGTTTCCATCTCCGAGTCATGTGGCTTATTTGAGGATGAGCTGAATTTTACGATAGTTTTTGTCGTCAGAATTCTCGTGACACAGTACTTTCTATTCAAGAGCCGAGATTCAGTCTTCAGTCAGATTTCAAAAATATTGTTTGATTCCTAAACCATATGGAGCTGATTGTGTTGAGATATCAGTGGATTCGGGTTAAATCGGTGCGAAAATTTGCTTTGAAGAATTTATTTTAATAGACGCGCGTTTTCCTGCTTTTTGCTACCTACCAGTCGATTTTGAGGAAAACAGTGGAATTTCGTTTCGTGTTGAATTTATAATGAACATCTGTTGGTTTGATCATGATTATCAGTCGAGCTGATTCAGGTTACCGAGTTAAGTCATTCGAGATACAATGGGAATTTCTCAATGCGGAGGACAATTTGTTTCGCTGTTTAATCAGATTTCTCTGCTTATCTGTTCAAGGCCGTATTCATCAGTTTTATTATCGGATACAAATTAATTTGCAAAGGGATTTGTTTGAACTCGGCGGACACGTCAGATTTAAATCGTGCAAAATGATTAATTGTCGAATTTGGAGTTGGAACGTCACAGCTTAATCAGATAATTTTCATTGGATAAATTTAATTCACTGAACTTATTTGGATGAATTCAATCAGATGACTTTTAATCGAATGAACTGCATCAGGTGAACTTAGTTGGAGAAATTTAATAGGATGGATCTAGTCGGGTAAATGGAATTAGTTGAATTTATGGATTTAAGCAGATGAACTGAATTGGACGAATTTAATCGGACGAATTCATTCAGACAAATTTATTTGGAAGAGCCTAATCGAATAAATTTGATTAAATGAATTTGGTTGTTTGAGTTTAATCGGGTGATTTTTAGTCGGATGATTTTTAATCGAAGAAATTTGATCGGAAAAATAAAGAATTGAATTTATTATTTGAATTCTATTTTTTATTACAAATGAAATTACAAATTACAAATTCAATTACAAATTCCTAAATGCCTAACTTTCCTAAATTGGTCTTCGCGCCGATTCTTAGACTTTCGATTTTTTCGGACCTGCAAAAGAATCGACAACAGAGAAAATAATTTAAATGGTTAGAATAAAAAAATGGGTTTTTGGTCGAATCCGATACCCTCAGTATTTTTTTCATCATTGGGTACGTCGGTAGGGAAACAACGTCGAGGTCGTCGCCAGCTCCCGACTTTTAATCCGGCCTCGGCACAAATCTGGAAATATCTGTTCATTATGGCCATGAGAGAGAAAAAGTGATTTTGGAAAAAGCACTTTTCCAGAAAAATGTTTTTTGCCAAACAGGGCATAAACATATTTTCTCAAAATTTCTGACCCAAACAAGATCAAACAACTTTCCCAAACAAGATCCAGTCATTGCAACAGCAACAAATAAGCCTAAAAAATTGCAAATCCCACAATAATAGAGCCACGAAAATCTCAAATTCCACAACAACTTTGCAACAAATGCATCGCCCAGGCTCATCAAGAACTAATATAAAACATCATCAGTTCTTCAAATAAGAAAAATCAAGAACAGGGGGCGGTCATCATCAGAAGAGAAGAAGGGAGGCATCAGTTCATCACAAAAATCAAAGAAAAAGAAGAACAAGGAGACAAATCACTTCACCAAGGCAACGCCGCCATCAGAACTCGTCCAAGGCAACACCGCCCTCGAAGTTACAGTTTGGACTCAGAAGGACGAACTCCCCGTCGTCTCAACATCATCGTCTCAGCATCAAACAAGAAGCCATCGAGGAGAGTCACAAATTGAAAAAGGTATAAATAACCACCAGTTTCTCGTCATATTTCTGTTGCATGTTCAGGAATGAAAAAAGAAGATGGAAAAGCAAGAAGAATACAAGAACAACCATGGCAAAGAAAGAAGAAGAAGAGAGGACGAAAGAGGGTTTCAAAACCCTAGTTGCTCAGCAGCAAATACCGCCCCTCTCCCTAATTTATTTGCTTTGTTTTTTTTTTCTTTTTCTTTTTCTTATTATAGTATTATTAGTTTATATTATTTTTTTTATTTAACATAGTTAGATAATTAGACCATTAGCCTTTAAAAAAAATTTCATTAAAATTATTTTTTAAATTTAATTAAACATTTTTTAAATAAAAAAATTGTAATTAAAATATTAAAATTAACATCTTTTTTTAAGACCATATTTTAATTAATTGAAACATTCTTTTTAATTAAATTTTTTTAAAAAAATTAAAACCTTTTTTAATTAATTGAAACATTTTTAAATTAAAACCAATTTTTGTAATTAATTAAAACATTTCTTAAAATTAACTAAAACATAATTTTTATTTTTATTTTTAAAAAGAAAAAACTTAAAAATGAAAGTTATTTTTCAAAACTCATTAAAATCCAAAATGTTTGTAAATATTAATTTTTGAAAATTCTTCAGTTAACTTTAAATGTTTCTTAAAAATATGGCTAACATCTCGATTTCAGTTGAGAATTAATATTGCCGTTTATTGCCCCGTTAACTTTGTACAACGCTTATGTTGTTCCATTCGTTGCTTTCTCAGTTGTACAATCATAATACTTTATTTTTTCTCATTTTATTTTACGGTTGTAATTTACGCGAGGATATCGTCGCTCTGCAATTCCTTTACTGTTTTCGTACTTTCCCGTATTTTCATACTACCGTTTAAGTTTTGCATCATTTACCGTTAAATCCCTTCCGAAGGAATAAGTCTAACCGTTTGACCGCCGTGTCAATAGTCCTCACCTTTGACCCTTTTTCAAACCCTAATTACATAGGCGTCCCACCGTGGACCGAATTACCCTTTACCCTAGCATTAGGTTAAGGAGTCGCCGCATTCGGTATTAGGGTTCCCGCTGTGGAATACCTATCTTACCCGTTTCTTAATTCAATTCAAAGTCAACATAGAAATAGGAGTCGTCTCACTCCACGTAAGCACTTCCTTAAGAACACTTATTCCCCATTGAAACCTTGACCATAGTCAAGACGTTTCTCTTCCTCCCTTTCAAGGGGAACTACGATTACTCTAATTCCACCCCCTACCTCGGATACGTAGGCACAAGATGTGAGCCTTGGCGAGTAAACTTAGGACTAACCGTTAGGTCTTTCTTTCACCTTCTAACCCTTAGTATATACCCTATAGCAGATAATCAAGCAAAATAGTAAACTTTAAACAAAAGGTTCCTGTAGAATACTACAGAAGTTTAGGGTGCTAATACCTTCCCTAAGCTTAACCAACCCCTTACCTAGATCTCTTCCCACATTGTTTACGATGCAAAAATTAGGTTTTTCATTTCTTTGACATTTCCTTCGGATAAATTAAAAACCGGTTGTGAATCAAAGATTTGCGATTCAAATTAATTAATAATTTGATATCCTATTCTAACCGCAACAATGAGAAATGATCACTCTTATTTGATTAGGCAATTTTTTTGTTTTTTTACCTTGAGAAAAACAATTGTTTGTTATCCAAGCTACATTAGAACTCTTAAACCCCTTGTGATTTTTGTTTTTATACTGTTAAATATGAGTTTTTTCTTGATGAGTACATAATTTAAATTGTTGTTAGCTTGATTGTTGGGTGAGAGTTAAGCCCCTCTGCTTTTTTGTTTCATCTACCACTGAAGTGTGTGCTAGGATTGATTCATTTTTGAATATTGTATTGTCTTAGAATTTTTTACACGTGTTTTAAATTTAGAAGTTTTTTTGTTTTCATGTTATCGTTGTAGTTTAGTAGTAAACATTGCTTTATACGTACTTGATATTTGTCCATTACGTATGTTTTTCGTTTGTAAAAACTTGTTGAGCACGATTTTTTGATTATTGCTTTTATTTCTTCAAGTTGATTGATTCTTGTTTGAGGAAAAACAAATTGAAGTTAGGGAGAGTTGATAAGTGCTAAAATGTACTGATATTGAGTGGAAATAATTGACACTTATTGCTTAATTCAACTAACAAATCTAAAGTTGTGTGCATATGTTATATAGTTTACATTATAATGTATATATTGCACATCATGTAAATATCATTGAGTTTAATTGTTTTTGTCTCATTTTTTAGGTATTCAAGCAATGATATTTTTTCATTTCCTTATAGAGCATTAAATAAGCTTTCCAATCTTTCCGGCCGCGCGTAAAACTAAGTTATGGTTCAAAAGTTATGGTCGAAGCAAGTGCCGGTTTGCTGTCATGTTCGCTAGGCGAATAAAAGTTTGTTATGCGAACAGAAAGTTCTAAAAAGCGTGGAAAAACACTGTTTTAGCAGTAGCTAAGGCGGCATAAGTTTGCTGGGCGAACAAGACTTCCTTAGGCGAACACAGAAACCCATTTTTGTTTATTTTATTGGTTTTTCAACATTTTTAAGTTAAGTGTTGGGAACTTTTTACCCACACTTCATAAAAAAAAACATTGTGTGAGTAAAGTAGCTTAGAAATAACATTGAAGGGTGCATCTTGATGATCCGAAGTCAAATCCACTTCAATCGGAGTTTATAGGTCGTGAAGTTTGTGTTATTTTTCCTTCCTCTCTATGTATTTTTCATTTGTTGGGGTTTTGCATGTAAGTGTATCTTGATTGTATGTATATTTTTGGATCTTTGTATAAAATATCTTTTACAACTCTTTTTCAACGGTTATCTTCATTTTTTACTTAATGGGTTTGGATTGCTATAGACATATACGGTTTGAACACGATCAAAGATGAACATCTGTTAGATTCTAAACTCTAGACATCGATTTAGGCATAATATTCACGTGGGTATCGATTCTTAATGCTCCATGTTGTCGAGTTGCGGGAGACATCACCGATGAAACGATACGGTTGATCTCTCGACGTTGCGTTAGACATAACCTTTGTTGTGTGCGATACGTGATGATATTGACGAGTGAATTAGGTTGCGTGCATTTGATCCATATATTTTTTAATACATGATGGGTAGAACGAAATACAACTCCTGATGAGTTTTCTCATTTCTTAAGAATGTATTTATTTTCTTGTTTTATGTTTTTCCTTTTGCATTTTTATCCCAAGCCATTTAAACTCATGCTTAGAGACGTAGTGATTGTCGAACGACATTCTTTCCCTCACACTGATACCTGTGGAGACGATATAAATCCCGGAGGAAATTCTTCCAAAAATAATATTTTTGCTTGCCGCATTAACGCTCCAACAAAATGGTGCCGTTGTCGGGGATTGGTTTTGATATTGAATTTCATTGCTATAGTTTCTATATTTTTAAGCTTTGTATATACTTGTTTATATTTGCTTTCCAAAAGTGATTGTATATAGGTGTTGTCCATCATGTTTGTGTATATATTTGTGCATATTTTTGTTTTTGGTTTACGTTTGCTCAAGTTTTGTAGGTGTTATTTGGTATCTACCGGTGAACGAAGCAACATGGAGGAGTTTGTACGTAAATAAGGCGTCGAGCTAACGATGTGAAACAAACGATTGTTGGGAGGCAACCCAACGGTTTTTAAGTTTGTATAGCTTTATGTTTACTTAGTTTGATTCAATTTCGATTGGTTGTTAAGAAATATTTGTATTTTTTTCTCAAGCTTTATTTTTTATTAGCTTAAGGATTCAATTTGTGATTGTTCAAGTTTAATTGTTTAAACAAGAAATTATTACGGTGAAAATTTTAAAGGAGTTGAATGACTAAGGTTTGTGTCTATTGCTTTTCTAGAACATAACATGATTAGGAGAATTTTTATTTGTACAATTTTCATATCATTTATTCTTTTGCCATTTTGTTCAGTTTTGAATCACTTTAGAACAAAATCCTTTTTGTAAGGAGCTTACCATTGTTTACTATATGCAGGAGACCAACATTCTTGTTTAACTCAATTTTATTATGTTTAATCTTGTATTTGTGTTGACTTGTATGATAACACTAAAATGATCAAGGAATTTTGTTTGATTTTAAGCATAATCACTTGACAAAATAGTCAATCTACCTTGTGAGTGAGTGAAAATTTTCTTACCCCCTTTGAGCCTTTGTTAGAATCCACGTTGGTGTTAAGTTCATTTTTATATGCATTCGAATACTTTTTCTTGAACTATAACCATGACTTGTTATTTTGAGTTTTTTTTTACCTTGGTCTAATAACTTTGGGAGCATTCATGTCACTATGTGTGGTTGTATTCAAGTTGGGGGAGAAGAGGTTGAAAAAAATAAAAAAGTTTGAAAAAGAAATAAAAGAAAAAACTGAAAAAGAAAAAGAAAATAAAAAAAGAAAGAGAATTGAAAAAAAAAACAATATAGAATAATGTTTTGCTAATAAGTTGTGTGGAATGGTGTAATAATTTGGAAAAGAGAAAAATGTGATTGGAATTTATGAGTGCTTGAGATGGTGACAAATGATCACTCTTATTTGATTAGGCAATTTTTTTTGTTTCTTTTACCTTGAGAAAAACAATTGTTTGTTATCCAAGCCACATTAGAACCCTTAAATCCCTTGTGATTTTTGTTTTTATATTGTTCAATATGAGTTTTTTCTTGATGAATACATAATTTAACTTGTTGTTAGCTTGATTGTTGGGTGAAAGTTAAGCCCCTATGTTTTTTTTTTGTTTCATCTACCAATGAAGTGTGTGCTAGGTTTGTTTCATTTTTGAACATTGTATTGTCTTAGAATTTTTTACATGTGTTTTATATTTAGAAGTTGTTTTGTTTTCATTTTATCGTTGTAGTTTTGTAGTAAGCATTTCTTTATATGTACTTGATATTTGTCCCATATGTATGTCTTTCGTTTGTAAAAACTTGTTGAGCACGATTTCCTTATTATTGCTTTTATTTCTTCGAGTTGATTGATTTTTGTTTGAGGAAAAACATGTTGAAGTTAAGGAGAGTTGACAAGTGGTAAAATGTACTGATATTCAGTGGAAATAATTGACACTATTGCTTAATTCAACTAACAAACCTAAACTTTTGTGCATGTGTTATATAGTTTACATTATAATGTATATATTGCACATCATGTAAATATCATTGAGTTTAATTGTTTTTCTCTAATTTTTTAGGTATTCAAGCAATGATATTTTTCATATCCTTATATAGCATTGAATAAGCTTTCCAATGCTTCTGACCGTGCGTAAAACGGAGTTACGGTTCAAAAGTTATGGTCGAAGCAAGTGCTGGTTTGCTGTCATGTTCTCTAAGCGAATAAAAGTTTGCTAGGTGAACAGAAAGTTCTAAAAAGCGTGGAAAACACTGTTTTGGCAGTAGCTAAAGCGGCATAAGTTTGCTAGGCGAACACAAAATCCCATTTTTGCTTATTTTATTGATTTTTCAGCATTTTTTAGGTTATGTTGTTGGGAACTTTTTACCCCAACTTCATAAAAAAAAATTATGTGAGTAGAGTAGCTTAGAAACAACATTTGAGGGTGCATCTTGACGATCCGGAGTCGAATCCACTTCAATCGGAGTTTACAGATCGTGAAATTTGTGTTCTTTTTCTTTCCTCTCTATGTATTTTTTATTTGTTGGGGTTTTGTATGTAAGTTTATCTTGATTGTATGCATATTTGTGGATCTTCGTATAAAATATATTTTGCAACTCTTTTTCAATGGTTATCTTAATTTTTTACTTAATGGATTTGGATTGCTATAGACATATACGGTTCGAACTCGATCTAAGATGAATATCTGTTAGATTCTAAACTCTAGACATAGTTTTAGGTATAATATTCACGTGGGTATTGATTCTTAATGCTCCGCATTGTCGAGTTGCTTAAGCCATCACCGATGAGATGATACGGTTGATCTCTCGACTTTGCGTTAGACATAACATTTGTTGTGAGCGATACATGATGATATTGACGAGTGAATTAGGTTGCGTGCATTTGATCCATATATTTTTTAGTACATTATGGGTAGAACGAAATACAACTCCTGACGAGTTTTCTCATTTCTTAATAATGTATTTATTGTCTTGTTTTATGTTTTCCCTTTTGCATTTTTATCCCAAACCATTTAAACCCATGCTTAGAGACATATAGATTTTCAAACTACATTCTTTCCCTCACATTGATACTTGTGGAGACGATATAAATCCTAGAGGAAATTCTTCCAAAAATAATATTTTTGCTTGCCGCTTTACTGCTTCAAAAACTACCATTATCTTGTTCAACGTCTTCCAAAGTCTCTCCAAGAATATATAGCTTGGTCCAATAAAGTGACCATAAAGGTCTCCCATCTAAATCACGAGACGTTCGTAGAAGCTTTTTAAAACAGTCTAAAGGTCGCCAATTTCAACGAGTCATTGGCGCAGAAATTGGCCACTAGCATGGAGGAGGTCATGATCATATCATAATGGTATATTAAGGGGGAGGAAAGCAACATGGAGCAAAGGTCTCGGGATGCTCAAGAAAAAACACAATCTAGGCACAAAGGATCTGAGCCCAAGAAAGAACACCACAAGAATGAGTAGAGGGAGAGATCGACATCAAAACCTTCCCGGAGACCCTACGATAACTTCACCGAGAACTTTACCCTTCTCAATGCAAAATGTGATGACATTTTGTGAGAAATGTATCATATCAAGTTGATACTAGAACCTATTTAGCCAAAGAGGGTCAATGTTCTTCTATGAAATGATGAGTAAGCATGGTGCACCTATCATCGTGTGATCCAAAGAGGACGGATATTGTTGCATGTAAAGGGGGAAGAAGGATCACCAAGAATGAGAAGCTCGTCCAGGAGAGAGCCAAACTCAGAGAATGTCTCTACCAAGAAAAGAAGGAACACTGAGGAAGTGCATGAGACCCAGATGGCCCGAAACACATCAATACCATTTCGGGAGGGTTTAATGGTGGAAGATAACCAAGCTCCGCTAGAAAAAGTTAGATTCGACCAGTAATGCACGTGTCGCAGAACCCATTATTTGAAAAGGAAGGAGAAATTATTGTCATTGGTTTTTCCAGACAAGACTCATAATGGGTACTTGCGTACGAGAGTGACCCGATGGTCATAAAGGTACAAATTTATGATTAGTGTGTCAAGAGGGCGCTGATGGATCTAGACACTTCAATTGACATACTATATTAGGATGCTTTCAAAGGCATGAACATGGATACGTCTGAGTTGTTACCCTTCAAGGGCACCCTAGTCAGTTTCTCTAGGGAACAAGTTCGGGTATTGGGGCACTTACCTATAATGACCATCTTTGGAAGTGGAAGCAACGTAAAAGGAATCAAGGTAAGATACTTGATAGTGAACGCATCATCATCGGAAGGCTGATGTTCAATGCTCTAGAATTTATACTATCCACTCTTTATCTTACCATGAAGTATCCCTTAGAAGGCGAACAGGTCAGAATAATCAAAGGTGATCAAGGATTAGCTAGAAAATTCTATAAAGATATTTTAAAGTTAAAAAATAAGATTCAACAAGAGCCTCTTATCACAGAGAGCACTTTAAAGGTAAATTTGGTGGACCTTGATCCTCGAGGAGATCTCATATTTGATAACTTAAACTCCAATTGGAGAATTAAAAAAGATATAAATTGGCGTTGAAGAGTTTTATATCACACATGTAGGCTCGAGGCTATCCAGGAAGAGGAGCTAAATATCATCAAGATACTGAGGGATAATGTTAACCTCTTCACATGGAAGCTGTCGGACATGCTCAGGATTGATCTGAATGTTGTGTGCCATCCATTTCCACTGGATCTAGCATTGAAATTCGTGATGCTTAGAAAGCGAAAGAGAAAAGAAGAAAAATATAGAGGGGGTCATAGAAGAGGCCATAAAGCTATTGAAGGCTGGATTCACATAGGAGATAAAATATCCTACCTGGATATCCAATGTGGTCATGATGAAAAAGAAGTCGGGAAAATTGTGTATGTGTGTAGACTTCACCGATCTCAACAAAGCCTTCCTAAAGGACCCCTACTCATTGTCGCATATTGATAAATTGATCAAGAGTTGTCAAAATGGATTAGCCCATATGGGTCGGCCCGTCTGACCTGAAAAATCATAGGGATTTAGCCTTAAAATTTAAGCCCATATTTTTTAGGGCTATTTTAACCCAGCCCTAAAAAGTTTGCTACCCATTAGGGGTAGCCTTTATGGACGTGGGTAGTTCGTTAGGCCTGCAAAGCTATAAATTTCAAAAACAATATATTAATACTTATATTGTCTTACTCCGAAATAACACATTGATTTTTCTCACCTTCGGTCATTCTCTTTTAAATCTAATACATTAATATAATTAACATTCTTTCCTTATATTCTATTAGTTTCTCTTATGTTAGATATTTGAGTATTATTTTATACAATTTAGACATGTCTTGTATTTAAAAACACATTATAGTATTTATAAAAGATAATCTAGTACTTAAAAATATATTATGTTTAAAATAATATAATTTTAAATTTCATTTATAATAAATATTATGGGTTTGTATTTTAATTTTTTATTAGAAAAACCCCGTTTAGGACCGGGTAGCCCGAAGCACATCTAGGACCGAGCCTCGGGTAGTAATTTTTGAGTCCATATTACAATAGGACTTTTTTGGTCCATCCCTAAAAAGCCCAAGGCCCGGCAAGGCTGATACATTCAAGGTCAAGTATGAAGGTGTGAAAAGTACACAAGAAGGAGGGCTGAATTGTGTTTCACGTTTTCTTATTATTTAGCTTCTGATCAGAGTCTCAAAATCAAAATTGATGTTTAGATTATGAGTTAATTCAGTTGGCAGTAGATACAACAGAAGCAAATAAAATAACAGCAGAAGATACAAAGATTTATACTAGTTTCTCCTCTAACTGAGAGTAGTCCAGCTCCCTTGCCTCATAATCGCTTTTCATTATAACCACTTCATGATTACAATCGTGTATGCTTCTGTATAAGACTTTTACAACAACTCAAATCAATTGTCCGAGACTTCCTTTATTTAGAGCGCATGTCTAAGACTTACCCTTGCTCACACCATTAGACTGAGTCGCTTGCTCATCTGCCTTTTGGTTGAGACTTCCCTTTGCTCATACCATCTAACTGAGCTACTTGCTCATATGTCTTTTGGCTGAGACTTTCTTTTGCTTAGAGCATATCTCTAAGACATTCCATTGCTTGCACCATCAGACTGAGTTACCTACTCATCTGTCTTCAGGCTGAGACATGCCTTTGCTTAGAGCATATGCCTAAGAATTTCTTTTACTTAATTAAACTAGTTGAGTAAGACTTTTTGTTTGCTCAAGCGCATACTATGAGACTTAATCTAAACTACTGAAGGCTCAGTAGAATAGAGAACAAGGTGTACATCATGCACACATCAGAGGTACGAGAGATCACCATAGCAAAGACCTAAAGCACTTAAGGTTTCTTGAATATATACAGAGTTAAGAAATGTTAAGTCTTTTACAATTACAACATAAAACAAAAATTCTTCCTATTACATAGTTGATAATTGCTTGATCTTGTTAATCCTTCAACATAAGAATCCTTATTAAAAATTCAGGTTTGAATCTTCAACAATATATATAGGCTTTCCAGAAACTAGCCATTGAGAAGGTTACTTGATCAAGTGTCTTTGCTTTTGCTCCAAAGTACAAGAGACGTTAAAGATGGATGCACAACAGATTTTTGAATCCATTTTGTAACACGTTTAAACTTTGAGTCTTCAAGAGGTTCTGTACTAATAGAGCCGTTGGGAGTAGACATCCATAGAATGTACCAGATTTTCTTGAGCCTTGAAATATTATAGACTTTAGCTGACATGCTGATAAGTTAATACAACATGCTTTCAGTAGTACAGATAGTCCACGACTTTATCACCAACTCTAAATGGTACCAAAAGCTGATATACAATTACTAAATGTAGAAACTCGTTTGAACTATGAAGCCTTCAGTTCAGAGTCTGTGTTAAGCCACACTAGAAATTTTTCTTCAGACTCTGCCACCAGAAGCTAGCAATGAAACAACTCCAAGTGTATCTTAGATAAATAGATTTTGATTGTTTATGTACAAGAACCTGCATAAATAAAACAAACATCAAGTAAACTATTGTTCTTTTAATACTTTTGTTATCATCAAAACTAAAGAGAAAATATCAAGAACAAATCTTATTCTAACATGGTAGCCTATTTAGGCAACTCTATACTAATCAACGCCGCGTTAAGGTTTTGTTTGCTCAACTTCATGGATGCTTACTCAAGTTACATTCAAATACGAATGAGCCTAGCTGATGCTCCCAAAATAACATTGATGATCGACATAAATAACTATTACTACGAAGTAATTCCATTTGGCCTTAAAAATGTAGGGGCTACATATTAGAGGTTGATGGATATGATATTCTCATCATAGATTGGAAGAAACCTTGAAGTGTATGTTGATGACATGTTAGTCAAAACAGAGGACAAAGTAAAGCATATAAGTGACTTGAATTACACTTTTGAATCAATAAGGAAGTTCGACACGAGACTTAATCCCGACAAGTGTACCTTTCGGGTACAGGTCGGAAAATTCCTTAGCTTCATGCTAACACATCCGGGAATAGAAGCAAACCCAAACAAGTTTCAAACGATCATTGATATGAGAAGCCTGACATCTATAAAAGAAGTCCAACAACTGATAGTGAGGCTAGCCTCCTTATCTCAATTTATGTCTTCCACATGCGACAAGTCTATACATTTCTTTGTAGCTATAAAGATATTGACAAAGTTCAAGTGGACAGAAGAATGTGAGAAGACTTTTGTGGAGTTAAAGCAATTCTTATCTGCCCCACCGATCTATGTCAGTCCGAAGTAAAATTCACCCCTCATCTTGTATTTAACAGTATCCGAGAAGGCGATTAGCTCATTATTTGTTCAGGACAATGATGGAGATGAAAGGCTGATATATTTTTTCAGCAAAGTTCTCAAAGGAGTATAAACTCATTATCAGAATATTGAATGAATAGCTTTGGAAGTACTGGTTACCACCAGGAAACTCAGGAAGTACTTCCAAGGACATCTTATCATAGTCAAGACGAACTACCCCATAAAGAGGAACTTGAAGAAGCTGAATTTAGCAGGCAGAATGGTAGCATGGGCGGTATAATTATCCGAATATGATATCACATATGCATCCAGGAACAATATCAAGTCACAAGTTTTAGAAGCCTCTGGCCTAAACGATATCTAATAAACTTAAAGTCTTTGGCATAATCGGTTATAGTCGGGCTAAGTAAATTGAAGTCTTTGGCCTAAACAAATTCCAAGCGACTTGAAGCCTCTATAATAATTGATTGTGTCCAGGCTAAATAAGATTGAAACCTCAGGCCTAAACAAAGTCTAAGCAACTTGAAGCCTCTGGCATAATCGGCTACGGGCGGGATAAGTAAAATTGAAACCTCTGGCCTAAACAAAGTCCAAGCAAGTTAAAGCCTCTGGCACAATCGGTTGCGGCTGAGCTAAGTAAAATTAACCTCTGGACTAAACAAAGTCCAAGCAACTTGAAGGCTCTGGCATAATCGGCTGCAGCCGGGCTAAGTAAGATTGAAACCTCTAGCCTAAAAAAAGTCCAAGCAACTTCACGCCTATGGAATAATCAACTATGACTGAGCTAAGTGAGATAAAACTTCAAGCATAAATAAAGATTAATTGTGGAAACATGAGTAAAACATAAGAGTTTTAGCCAGACTCTGGTGATCAGAGCCAAAACCATGGAAATATCAATCTAAGTTTGTATATAATCTTAGTATGATTCACCCCTTGAAGTTTATCAGAACATAGATATGAAAGCTAACTACTAGAGAATATTTTCGATTATGTCATGCATTACAAAGAAATTTTCAAATGCATGGGGCTTCTATGAAGGATCGAGTCGGAAAAAAAAATTGCAAAAATAAATCATGAAGACAGCCTTTAAAGCACACATGAAACAAAATATATAATTTTTCATATTACGAGTCATTGTAGGACCCGAATACAAAACCAAAAGGAAAAGCACAAGCATTCTTAAAAACATTACAAACAAGAGGCCAACAAATACTTCTTATGAGGGCAAAGCCTCATATATAGATGTGCTCGTTTCGATGATGTCAAAACTCAGTTCCATAGAAGAATATATGTTGGACGTTATCATCTTGTCGTAGTTGCATGATTTGTCTCTCATAATTTAAATGCTCATAAAAATCATGTTTGTTGCATATAGATAGCCAAATATGTGTGTCACATAGGGTCCACTCAGTTGATGTTGGTTGCTATACTATAGGTTTCATCAAAAGCATTATAAAATATGAAAATAGGCATTTTTGAGTCTTTCAGGGCTTTGAGTCGACCAAAGACCTGTTCCGATCGACTCACAATGCGTGTCATTTTAGTGTATTAGTCTCGGGATGGCTCGCGTCGACCCTCTGGTCGACTCATACGGTGAGCATTTTTATTTGGCTAAAAATGCATACTATGCGTCGACGCATGCTAAGCTCCGGTCTATGCATGGTCCTATTTTCTGCACAATCTTGCATTCAGGTCTGCTCAGGTCGACCCCCTCTACTACATAGATCGATCGCTCGTTGTTTTGTGTCAAATTTATGTTATGTCATATGTCTTTGTGAATTGGTTTTATTTGTTATATCAGTTATGTTTGGTATATAAGTTCAGTTTACTCTTTCATTTCAGAATATTGAGAAAAACAAGAAAAGTGAAATAGGTGTCGATTTGGTTCTCATCATCTTCATACTCTTCATAGCATCTCATAACAATTACACATAACCATCTCTGTTGTGCATTGTGTATTGTTAGATGTGATAAAGTTCGAAGTCGAAGATTGGTTTATCCAGTTTGAGTTGAGAAATCGACAGGTTTTTCTTGAATAAAACCTTTGGGTTTTTCCCTCCAAGATTCTTAGATTTGGGGATTTTTGCACGATTCGTCTCATCACATAATTAACCGAGTGAAGGTAATCGAGGAGCTGGAGGTTCCATCGATTTAGTAACGATAAACGGAGGATTGTGAGTGGGAGTTTCGGGTTTGACACGTAGGTGATTGAAATCAGCCGAGCCAGATTTTAAAGACCGAATGTTGTTCAAAAATAGTGCCACAATGAGAGTTTTATTCACAGCTGTCGAAGTACTTGAATCAAAGGGCAAGAAGAAATAGGACCTGCAACAACAATATTGTTTGTTTGTTTGATAGCTATTTTCTTCTTGTATAAACTTTGACCAACAGGTTATATCTATCTATTAACAGGTCTCAATTCTATTGTTAGAATTGAGGGCAGACGTACCCCGAGCGAGGACGACAGGGGAACTACCTCAATAAAACGTTGTGTCTTTTGCTTTACATTTATATTGCTTAATATCTATGTTTTTAGTGCAAACGACTATATCAATCTAGGCCTGATTTGAGTTGTGCTAAAACTAATTTTGAACCTAGTACAATCATTGATTGTAAGAGGGAACTTGAGCACCTAACTCTCAAAACAGAACTCACTTGTAGTGCTCTGCACGTCAAGTGTTTGATAAATTGTCTGAACTAAAAACCTTGTGTGTTGTCTTTACATATTATTAATATTTTAAAGGCATTGGGAATTGTCACACCATATAGTGAGCATAATCAAATTGAAAGTGTGATTAACGTAGTGATTCTCATATCTCATTTATCCGATTCCATAGGCTTAACGCATATCTGGTTTTCTAGTAACCGTTCATTTTAGACGTGTATAGTTTCTCGGCTGCTTTCACAATTAAAAAATTTTAAAAACCATTTTTATTGGTAGCACCGACTCTTTTAAGCAAGCGATCTATTCAACCCCCCTTCTAGATCTGCGCCATCGTCTAACACTTCTCATTTATACCATCATCTACAACTTCCGAATTGTTAGCTCACAAATTTGACGCCCATATAAAAATTAAATATTTGGATGAAATATTAAACTTTTGAAAAAGTATGAGCAACCTTCGAGTGAAGAGACTTTCGAGTAGGCTGAGTGATTTAAGTATTTGGGACTTAGAAAATATTTCCAAATGTTAAAGATGCCACCTTTGACCGAGGCTGCTGACCAAGTATTAGTGGGATTTTGAAATTCAAACAAAGGAGGGAGTAGTTATGCTTTCTCATGACTAAGCAAGACAAGTAGCGTACATCCAGCAAGGGACTACATGTGGCGTGACACTTGTCATGGGTTGGTCATTTTAGGAGGTTAATGGCAGTTAATTTTACTATTATAAATAAGGGTCCTAGTGTCGCTACTGCGAAAATCGGCGCCGGCAATACAGAAGAGTCGCCATCGTGCGTTATTTATCCCAAAGGAGGGAAAGGAAACGCTCAGAGTAAACCTAACGCAAAACGGGAAAGGAATGGTCATCGCAACCAAATCCTGGATTCGGGAGTCGGTTACGCAAGGGGAAGGTATTAGCACCCCTCACGTCCGTCGTACTCGACGGGATCCACGCTTGCCTGGTTTGTATGGATTACACTTCTATCTAAACTAAAGGCTGAGGTCTGAAAAGAAAAGAAAAGATGACTCGGTAAAGCATCGCACTTTATGCCTACGTATTCCCGTCTGGAACGAGAAATCAGAGTCAACGTAGTTCGCCTAACTACGGGTGAAGGAGGGGAAGGTTGCTCGCTAGGATATCGCATCCTATGCCTACGTACTTCCACACAGCATGGAAGATCAGAGCAAACGTAGTTCGGGCCACGTACGACACAAGCTGTTCAAGTGTCTTTTATGAAAAATCTCACCTTAAACAAGGGTTTTCTTATTGCAAAAAGGTTTGTGTTTGTTCAAATCTTTTGACGGAAGAAATGAATTGATCTCTGTTATAACCTTTATTAATGTTTTTTTGTTGTTTTGAAGAAAGAAGAGATGACACTCTACAAATCCTAGGGTTGAAAAGGTAATAAAATCTACCTTAATGTTATCATGCATGGGTTAAGACCTAATGTCTATCATGCTCCTCTCTTGCGCAGAGAGAAACAGAGATCCTAAGGGATAAAACGAAAACAGAAACAACAGATATATATACAATAAAGCAGTAAAATGCATTGATGCAGCAATACAAGCGAGGCAAGGGAGTCCCACTCAACCTCGAACCTAGAAAACAATAGGCAAAAGTGAACAGAATTCACTTTCAACCTAACAGGTTAAACAACAAGCAATACAGTCAGGGAAATTCAATCAATACAAAGAGAATTATCAACAGCAAAAGCTAAACAGCAAAGCAATCTTCATTAGCAGGCTTTCAAGTCATCTTCAACCATCTTCAGGCTTCAAGAAAGCATCAGTCTTTATCTTCACAGCCTTCAAGCAAGGTCTTTATCATCAGTCTTCAGGGCTTTTCTTCAAGTCCCAATCTCCCAGCTGAGGAACCAATCACAAGAGTGAACTGGGGTGTTAAGCAATTAGTTGACCACCAAAGGTGGCAAACAGACTGCTAACAACACATAGAATATTTCTCTCAAGAGTTCTATCTCTTAGACACCATCACCAAGCCTTCCAAAGGAAGGGGGTGAGTGTCTTAGAGAGACTCTGCATCATAGAGAGGGATGGAGGCAATCAAGACCTTCCATGTTTGTGAACCAAGTTTTCTACTCTAGAGCTCTGCCTAACTCCTAGATCCTATAACCTTCAACAGCTGCCAGCAAGAGATACTCCTCATCAACTCTGGAAGTTGGTCTTCATTCCCTCAATCTTCAGATGGGCTTCATCAGCACAGCCTTCAGCTCAGACCCAAACCCCAAGCAGGCCCAATACCCCACACAGTCAAATAATAACCCTAGAGAGGGCACACCACACAATCAAGCAAGTACGAGCAATATACTAATAGTAATAGTAGAATAGGGGAAGCCTAATATTTTCTAAGGGATCTATTATCTACCCATAATATCCCTATAGTCCCATACCCCAAAATTCAAACTACAACTCCTAAAAGAAAAGATCTCTTACACCTATGCTATGTCTAAACCCTAGTTTTGATTCTCCTAATCACACCTAAACAAAACATCTAAAATTAAGTCCTAAAATCATGGATTAAATTTTATATACAAGCTAAAGTTCTAAGTGAAATGCTCTAAAAAGAATAGGCCGAAAATATAAAAGTATCTAACTAAACTAAAATCAACAATATCATGTATAAACCTAAAATCAATTAAAACCTATTTAAAAGAAAAATATACTAAAAATACAAAAATAAAATGAAATGCTAATTTTATTATTTGATAATTTTCTTAACAGAATTATGAAACCAGCACAAAAAGAAGCAATTAAAAATAAGCTTTTTTCAATTTTATATGGATTTTACAAAAATGAAAAAGAATTAAAAATCACAAAATGAAATAAATTGGGGAGGGGGTGTCACAAGTAACTACGCTCAGTTCAATTGCTAGGTGGGCCAGAAGTTGGGGGTGGGGATATCAAAATGGATCCAGGCCCATGTGTTTCACTAAATGAAACGCTGCGTTTCCCTTGCAGCCATTTCCCTCCGTTTTCAATTCAAATTGCAGCCGTTAGATCCAATTAAAAGTCAACAGTCCAAGTGTGATCTAACGAACCTCCTTCATCTTCTCCAAATGCCATTCTAGGGTTTTCAGATTTCATTTCCATGCAAGAATCTTACTCCCTCTCGTTCTCTCTCAATTCTCAATGAATTCAAAAACTGCAAAGACCAAAATTGTACTACGAACTCCCAGGAACACGATCCTACTAATGGTTTGGATTAAAACTCCCTAGAGCTCACAAACAGAAGGCACGAAGACCTTGATCCAACCATTTTGCACTGCCATGGAACCTTGTAATTCTTGATCCTAATGATACTATCATGCTCTCTATGTTGCACTGGTTTCAGCAAGCTATCATATGTGCACTAACACTCACTAACTACTCTAATCTTGATCTTCAAAGATTCTATGGCCTGTCATTAAACCTCATGGAATGCTCTCAGATTCATAGAATTCAATCATCTAACCTAACCTAACAACTTTAACCCTAAAATTCTAACCAATAACACATAAATAGAGAGATAGGAGTGAAAACACCAACCTGCTTGTTGGCTATGGCAGGTATGTGAACAGCTCGATTCAAAGCTTGATCCCTCTTCATTATGATCCTCTGATGAAGGTCTTTCTTCTGTTTGCACAAACTTGGAAGATGAAGGCTTGTAGGGAGGGATTCGAATCTGGTATGGATTCTTGCAATTTCAACTCTAACTCTTCAATCCTCCATGGATAAGCCTCTGAAGCAGCTTCTATGCACTCAACAAGATCAATGGATCATGAATGAAGAAGAAGAATGAATTGAATTGATGCTGAATATGGAGTTTCACTCTTTCTTACAATTGAAGCAACAATGGAGTCCTCACTTTCCTCTCTCTCTTTTCACCAACCCTTTTCACCAACCTTCTTTACTCATTATATAGATGATGATGGAAATGTCTAGCATATTCTGGATCCCTCTAGGATGATTCTAGAAACTTCATGAATTTCTCATGATATGGCATAATGGAACTTATCATCTCATGTAATATCTCCTCTCATACACTTTGCAGCCCACTTGAAAATCTCATTTCATGACAAATTGGAAGTGTATTAGTGCTTACATACCCTGAATTTTGCCTTATGCTAAGTTTTGCATGGTTGCCTTATTATGCAAGTAATGGATTTACAAAGCAACCCCATTTTTAAAGCCCTATCTCAAAATTGTGGCTGAACCAAAGTCTTTAAAATGTTGTTTAGAATCAATTTGGTATATTACATGACCCATTTTGGATTTGTAGATTGCCCAAACCAATTTTCCATTTGAACTTTTTCAACTTATATGCCATTTTTTAAGTCATTTTTACCAACTTTTATCAATTTGAGTTCTATGCATTTCCAAACTTCCATGACCTCTTTTCTAGACTTAAAATGACATTTTGAGAAACTTTGATGTTGTGAAGTTTTTCATCTGAAGCTTCCTTGTATGAGTTTTAGGCATAGGCTAAGAATGACCTGTAATTCTCAAATGACCAAAATACCCTTTGCTTGCCAAGGACATAAGTAGAGTTCCACAAATCATATGAAGGCATACCATAACTTCCTAGAAATCTAAGAAAATGAGGAAAAACTCTCATGTTGTCCAGAAATCCATTTGAAATCTCCTTGAAAGTCAAAAGTTGCTTGGAAGACAGACAACTTTCACAGACAAATTTCAGTGCCCTTAGATGACCTGTAACTTGCAAGAGCTATAACTTGAGTTCTATAAATCATCTTGATGACTTCCACAACTCAAATTAAATCTATGAAGATACTCTACAAGTTTCATTGGACCAGAAATTCATATGAAGCTTTCATCTTGAGTTACACTGCTTTGAAGTTTGACCTAAATCAGGGGATTTTACACTGAAACCCTAATTTGGTAACTCCACTTCTCCTTGACTCCTTCTGATTTTTCTTTAGCACAACACCATATCCATATCTATATAGCAAATAATGAATCCCACATTCTTCAAATTATCCTTGATGCCTTTCAAAACAAGTCTTTGACCTAGGGTTGACCCAGATAAAACCCTAGTTGACTGACTTCAACTGAGGCTCTTGCAATCATTCCAATGACTTGGTTACTCCTCAAAAATGATCATCTAGGCTCTTCATAACATCCATACACACCTCATGCTCTTGGATTATGGCTCACACTTCCTCTGATGATCCCCAAATAACCTCAAGATAGGGGAGAACTCACTGATCAACCTGTCAACTCTTCAAAGCTCAAATTCTTCCCTGATGACCTGAGTAGTCTTGAATATGAATGAAACCCTTGAATATGCCTCTTGAGATAAGAATAGCACTTGATCCCCTGATTAAGATAGCTTGCTTATGCTATGCAATGCAGATGAATGCACTATGTACATGATGCCAATGCAAATGATTATGCAATTGAAACATAAACCTGGGTTAGAAAAGGTTGGGCAAATTTTGGGGTGCAACAGCTGCCCCTATTCAAGCGGCTTGGACCCGGCTGAATGAAGAGCGCGCAACCTTCAGACATTCGAGGTACGAGACGATTGAATACGAAAGAACCCAAAAATTTGCCAACCGCAAAATAAATTGCGTACACGACCACTGCTTGGGGAAAACCCTTCAGGGAAATGACTTCTGTTGTCACGACAACAACTAACCACTCCTCTGTCAATCTGCTTTTGTAAAATAATCTGATATTGTCCGCAGACCACTCCATTCCGAAGAAATGAGCATACACCACACAACGAGAAATTGTTGACATCACTTATCAAGCTCTGTTGATCTCACTTATCAACCAAGCACACGCTAATTAGCGGGAGAATATTGAATTCACTTGTCATGTTGACTTCACTGATCCACCTTTCGTATCCTGAAGAAACGAGCAAACGCTTAACCAAACGAGACAATGCTGATTTCACTTATCAACCTTTCGTATCCTAAAGAAACGAGCAAACGCTTAACCAAACGAGACAATGCTGATTTCACTTACCAACCTTCCATTTGTATCTGAACGAGCATCTTGCAGGGACACGAGAAACTTAACCAAGCCACTCTGAGAGGCCAATTCTGACGACTGTCGTCGAACACCCGCTGGGGAAATTAGGAACTTAACCAAGCACCCTGACGAGAATAACCTTGTTGAAAAATACGAGGAATTTAACCAAACAACTCCTGTGGCGAATACCCTGCTGGGGACTATGAGGAACTTAACCGATTAACTCATTGAAGTAACACCCAGCTGGAGCACATAACTCTGCTGGGGGAACTACGGGTAACTACCCACAAACTGCATTACCGTCTTCTAATGCTGACTCCACAGCATCCTGAGAAAGACTCAGATGGGGGAATACAAGTAACTTAACCAAGCGACTTGTCAAAGAATACCCTGCCGGGGACTACGAGGAACTTAACCAAGTATCTCGTTGAAGACCACCCCGCTGGGGATTACATCTCTACTGGGGTAACTGTGGGTAACCACCCAAAATCTGCATCATGCCATTTCCACCGTACCCTGATAAGGACTCGGCTGGGGAGAAAGAGAAGTGCTTGACCAAGCAACTCTGCTAGGGGAACATGTGGCATAGCGAACACGATCACTGCACGTCTTACACCACAAATCCATAAAAATGAGACGAACACGACCGTTGCGTGTATCACAAACAACATCAACTAAAGGGACAAACACGACGAACACGATCACTGCGTGCTGTGTTACAACCAAAATCACATCGACCATAAGTCCAATCGGATGAGATAAACACGATCACTGCGTGCCAGACGGAATAAATCCACATAGAAGAGGCGAACACGTTCACTGCGTACTTCAACCACCAATATGATGAACACGATCACTACGCATCTCGACCAACAAACCCCCAAAATGATGTCAACACGATCACTGCGTGTGTCACGAAACCAACCCATGTAATAGGACGAATACGATTACTGCGTATGCCGATCAACAAAACCAACTGATACGATAGCCACGATCACTGCGTGCTCCGCATCACAAGTTCCCATGGTACTATCAACACGATCACTGCGTGCTATACGAATATGATCACTGCGTATCTTGAACACGATCACTGCGTGCTTGAACACGATCACTGCGCGCTCTGAGCCACGATCCTCTTGACTGGAGAAAAACACGATCACTGCGTGTTGTGTGTCTCAACTAACCCACATAACCGGACGAATACGATCACTGCATATTCTAACCATACATAGGGTGAACGCGATCATTGCGCGCTTCATCTCATGGCCCTCTTGACTGGAGGAAACACGATCACTGTGTGCCTTCAAACATGGGGCGAATACGATTACTACGTACTTCGGCCACAAACAACCAGATGAACACGTTCACTGCGTGCCTCACCCCATAACCAAACCGTATAACGGACGAATACGGTCACTGCGTATACTGACCAACAAAAACTGGATGAACACGATCACTGCGTGTCAATCTATAACCACTGTATAACGGACGAATACGATCACTGCGTATATCGACCAACAAACATCACATGATATGGTAAACACGATCACTGCGTGTCCTGCACCACCAATAGAGTGAACACGATCACTGCGCGTCCTGCCCAATAAAACCCCGAGACGATACCAACACGATCACTGCGTGCCTTACAAAACAATCTTCTTAGATCGGGACGAATACGATCACTGCGCCATTCGACCACAGATACACATACCAAGATCAACACGCACTGCGTGTCCTACAACATGAACCCCATAGATGGTACAAATACGATCACTGCGTACTTAGGCCATAAATCAACATCTCAAAATCAACACGATCACTGCGTGCCTTACAATATGAACCCCGTATATGGTACAAATACGATCACTGCGTACTTTGACCACAAATCAACATCTTCCTGAACCACGACTTCTCTTATCAGCAAGGAACAACATGTCTGAAACGGAAGAGGTAACCAACCTAGCTTATGTTTCAAAAATGCGCATTTGATAATGACGTAATGCTTCCACACAGCATGGAAATGCTACGTACTCGTGTAAAATGCAAATGCTCATGATGCATGCTTATGCAAAGAGTTACTTCAGCAAAATAAATGCTGAAGACAAACTGGATCCGCTGGGGATGACCGGAATACTACCGATACGCTTCCAACAAAATAAATATTGGAAAGATGAACTAACTTTGTTGGGGATAACCATCCTGCTGGGAAGGTAGCTCACAAACTCAAAACTTCAAATTCTGCTGAAAAATGATCATCCTGACGAGGAAGGATCAACCTGTTGAGGAAAGAGAAAAGCAATCTCGGAAACTGCTTTCAAATGTATCAACACTCTGATTACGCCCAGTGGGGATACTTCATCTTGCTATCACTGAGCTAGGGGTTGACCGGTGTGCTCTGATTCGCACTACGCAAGAAACTCTTTGGGGAAGTTAATCATATCCATCTCGACATTCGCTGGAGAAGGCTCTGCTCCGCTTGATAAGCTAATTCTGAACTACTGAAGATACATTGATCTTTTCCTTTGACGCAATCTCCGCTCTCCTGGGGAGACAACATTCAATTTTGCCTGGGGCGACTTCACTAGGGAAGGACACAACATTCATCCTCTGGAGAGGGTACCAGCCTGCCATGGACTCTGGCGGGGAACTTCGCGAGCTTTTGAATACCTGCAAAAGTCGACAAGCAAACACAAGGCAATCTATGCAAAAAAGAAACATCTTGGTAATCACCCACGACAACCAGTCAGGTACTTTCCGGTTTTAACAATCATCGGCTGAGGCCCGCCTGTTTACACGCATGTAAGTTTATCAAAAACATCGGCGCTTTTTACAAACAAAACTGTAAAAAAAATTAAAACCAAAGTCACACACTACACTGAATAAAACACTTTATTGATAACGGCCTGAGAATAGGCAAGATTTGTACATCAGATGCAACTCCTGAAAAGAGGTAGTCACACATAAACAAAATGCAGAAGTATACAAATATACAGAATAAAATTTGTACACATGTCGGCAACGTGTTACAGACGAACACCATGAACCGATCCCCCTATGACTCGCCGGACTCTGCCGCTTTCCCGATCTCTGTCTTCGGAAGAAATTGCTTTGGATAGTTGACCCCCAGATACTCCCAAACCACTAACAATCAAACTTGGACCGCAGTCATTTGCTTCTCAAATCCCTAACTTTTGCGTGAATCGCCCTTTGCGGGTTTTCAATTCACCGGAATACCCTTTTTTGCCGAAGCCGCCCAGTGTAGGTTTTCAACTTCGCGGGTGTACATTTTTTCACTTTATCCCTAACTTTTGCCCGAACCCTTTTATTCTGTTTTTTGGTTCGCCAGGATGCCCCATTTTTGCCTGGACTTTCTTTTTACTGTCCAGCGGGTCAATTTTAAGCAAAGTATTTTTTAACTGCGTCCGAGTTCACAGGGGACGTAAAGTCTTCACCGTCCATGGTGGATAACAATAAGGCTCCTCCAGAGAAGACCTTTCTCACGACGTATGGACCTTCGTAATTGGGAGTCCATTTGCCCCTGTGATCCGATTGCGGTGGGAGAATCTTTTTCAGCACAAGATCGCCCGTCTGAAAGCTTCGAGGTCGAATCTTCTTATCGAACGCTTTCTTCATCCGGCTCTGATATAGCCTACCATGTGCAATGGATGCCAGTCTCTTCTCATCTATCAAGCTCAGCTGATTCAATCTACTTCTCGCCCATTCTGCCTCATCAAGCTGAACATCAAGAAAAACCCTCAAAGATGGTATCTCAACCTCCAATGGCAGGACTGCCTCCATGCCATATACCAGTGAGAACGGTGTTGCCCCGGTTGATGTACGCACCGTCGTGCGATAACCGTGCAAAGCAAACAGCAACATCTCATGCCAATCCTTACCACCATCTTCTGAACAATCTTCTTTATGTTCTTGTTGGCCCCTTCAACAGCGCCATTCATCTTGGGTATGTACGGAGATGAATTATGATGCTCGATCTTAAACTCCCGACAAAGATCCCTCATCACCTTGTTGTTCAGATTCGAACCATTATCAGTAATGATTCGCTCAGGAATACCATATCGGCAGATTATATCTCTCTTGATAAATCTGGCCACCACCTGTTTGGTCACGTTGGCGTAAGAAGCCGCTTCCACCCACTTAGTGAAGTAATCGATTGCCACCAAGATGAACCGGTGTCCGTTAGATGCCGTAGGCTCGATTTTGCCAATCATATCAATTCCCCACATGGAGAAAGGCCATGGGGATGCCATAACGTTCAGTGGACTGGGTGGCACATGGATCTTATCAGCATAGATCTGGCACTTGTGACACCGCTTGACAAACTTGAAACAATCCGTCTCCATTGTTAACCAGTAATACCCTGCTCGCAATAATTTTCTGGTCATAGCATGTCCACCGGCATGCGTACCAAAAGTTCCTTCATGGACTTCTTCCATGAGTAAATTGGCTTCCTTCTCGTCTACACACCGGAGGAGTACCAGATCATGGTTCCTTCTATACAGAATGCCGTCGGGATTCAGATAGAAGTTGCTTGCTAACCTCCTTAGAGTCTTCTGATCACGTCTGGACGCCCCAGCCGGATATTCCTTGTTCTTCAGGAAGTTCTGTATGTCAAAATACCAAGGTTTACCGTCAGACGCTTCATCAATTGCAAACACAAAGGCCGGCCTATCAAGGCGAGATATGACAATCCTGGGAGCCTCATTCCAGTAGTTGACCTTATACATCGAGGATAATGTTGCAAGGGCGTCCGCCATTTGATTCTCCGCCCGGGGTACATGATGAAACTCTACTTTATCAAAGAAAGGTAGCAACCTTCTCGCATAATTCATGTATGATACCAGATTAGGTTGGCGTGTCTCCCACTCTCCCTTAATCTGATTCACAACCAATGCTGAATCCCCATATACGTCCAGATTCTTGATCCTCAGATCAATAGCCTCCTCTAACCCCATAATACAAGCTTCGTACTCGGCTTCGTTATTCGTCACTGGAAAAGTCAATCTAGCTGTGAACGGGATGTGCGACCCGTGGGGAGTTATAATGATTGCCCCGATCCCGCTACCGTACGAATTGACAGCCCCATCAAAAATCAATTGCCACTGGGAACTCCGCTCAGGACCTTCACCCGGCAACGGCTCATCACAATCTTTAGCTTTCAAGTACATTATGTCCTCATCAGGAAACTCAAACTTCATAGGCTGATAATCCTCAATTGGCTGTTCGGCAAGATATTCGGACAGAACACTTCCCCTAATGGCCTTCTGGGAAACATATTGGATATCGTATTCTGTCAATACCATCTGCCATCTAGCAATCCGTCCAGAGAGCGCTTGCTTTTCAAACACATATTTGATCGGATCCATCTTCGATATCAGCATGGTTGTATGATTCAGCATGTACTGTCTTAGTCGTTTGGCAGCCCACGCCAATGCACAACACGTCTTTTCGAGCATGGAGTATCGAGATTCACAATCCGTGAACTTTTTACTCAAGTAGTAAATTGCATGCTCTTTCCGTCCTGTCTCGTCATGTTGACCGAGAACACAACCCATACTGTTCTCAAGAACCGTCAGATACATAATCAGTGGTCGTCCCGCTACTGGGGGTATCAACACCGGAGGTTCCTGCAAGTATTCTTTTATCTTTTCAAATTCCCTTTGGCAATTATCGTTCCAGATCACCGCTTGATCTTTCTTTAACAGTTTGAATAATGGTTCACACGTGGTCGTTAGGTGAGAGATGAACCTAGCGATGTAGTTCAACCTCCCTAAGAACCCACGAACTTCTTTTTCTGTTCTCGGTGCTGGCATCTCTTGTATTGCTTTTATTTTTGCAGGATCGACCTCGATTCCTTTCTTGCTCACAATGAACCCCAGTAGCTTCCCGGATCTCACTCCGAAGGTACATTTGTTAGGATTCAGCCTCAGCCTGAACTTCCTAAGCCTCTTGAACAACTTCAGCAGATTAACCAGATGTTCTTCCTCTGTTTGAGACTTGGCAATCATGTCATCGACATACACCTCAATCTCTCTGTGCATCATGTCATGAAAGAGCGTTGTCATAGCCCGCTGGTACGTTGCCCCAGCATTTTTCAAACCAAAGGGCATCACCTTATAACAGAAGGTTCCCCACGGGGTGATAAAGGTCGTTTTTTCCATATCCTCCGGAGCCATTTTGATCTGGTTGTACCCCGAAAATCCATCCATGAAGGAGAATACCGAAAACTGAGTTGTGTTGTCAACTAACACATCAATATGGGGCAGCGGGAAATCATCTTTCGGGCTCGCTTTGTTTAGATCCCTATAATCAACACACATTCGAACCTTGCCATCTTTCTTTGGCACAGGCACGATATTAGCGACCCAAGTGGGATAAGTGGTAACAACCAGGAACCCAGCATCCCATTGCTTCTGCACTTCTTCCTTTATCTTTACGGCCATGTCAGGACGAGTCCTTCTGAGTTTCTGCTTCACAGGCGGGCAATCTTCCTTCAACGGCAGACGATGAACAACCATATCAGTATCCAAACCCGGCATGTCCTCGTAGGACCAAGCAAATATATCACTATATTCACGCAGCATCTCAATAAGCTCTTGCTTGACGTCAACCTGCAACGCGGCCCCTATACGGATATTCCTGACGCATTCTTCAGACCCTAAGTTGACAATATCAATCTCTTCCTGGTGAGGCAGAATGACTCTCTCCTCTTGCTTCAATAACCGACTAAGCTCTTTTGGTAAGTCACCATCCTCCACCATCTCCTCCTCAGCTTGGAAGATCGGATGCTCGAAGTCTAAACAAGTCATAGGAAGTTTTTGGTCGGTGTCATCTGAAAATTCATGAATCCTGCGAGGGAAACGGTTAAGTGCTTCAAAATGATGTACAAGCAAAATGCATAACCACGCTGCCATTTTATTGAAAAATAAAAAACAGAAAGAAAGGGATTGCAACATTTGAATGTAAAAATGCCGTCATTTATTGATCATGCAAATATACAGGTAAACAGTTAGGCCCTAAGACAAGATCAACGATGCCCCGGGCAAGGCATGTGATCATACAATGATTGAAAAACAACGCATTACTGTTTGGTGACTTGGATGACGTCCTGGATGGACCAGTTGCATAGGCTTTGCCCCGGTGTGCTCGGTCGAATCCATGCGTCCATGTCGCAGTCGCTATCCACTTCCTCCGTATCAGACACGACATTAATCCTTTCGAAGCTAACCCCTCTGGGCGTGAACACCACAGGTCCCTTGTACTTAGGCGCACTCTGCGAGGGAGATGGGCGGTACCCCAAGCCATACCTATCTTGCTTCACTGGGATGTCCAGAACCTGCCCCCACTTCTGAGTTTCTCCTGCTTGTACCAACGCCTTGGCTTCTTTATATGAGGAGACGACCACCTCTTGCCCTTCACTCTTTAACGGAGCCTCTTCTTTAACCTTCACCCCTTCGAACGCCTGACACAGCGTTTCATGGATCTCTCCATCTACCTCCACGTACTTGAAGGAAGACAAATGACTGACTAAGATATCCTCTTCGCCACACACCGTCACAATACTCCCCTCAACCATATACTTCAGCTTCTGATGGAGCGTAGAAGTTACTGCCCCAACGGCATAAATCCAAGGTCTCCCAATCAAACAGCTATATGCAGGTTGGATGTCCATGATGTAAAACACTGTATCAAACACCTCCGGACCTACCTGGATGGGTAACGTTACTGACCCGAATACCGACCTCCTTGTTCCGTCAAAGGCCCTCACCACCAAATCACTAGGGGTGCACAACAACCCACGGGTATCTAACTTCAACAGGGCTTTCTTTGGTAACACATTCAACGAGGACCCAGTGTCTACCAGCACATGGGATAAAATAGTTCCCCGGCACTCGATAGAGATGTGCAAGGCATTATTGTGATCACGCCCTCTAGGCGTTAGGTCAAAATCCGTGAATCCCAGACCATGCCCAGCGTTAACATGCGCCATAACTCCCTCCAGCTGATTAACTGAAATCTCTTGCAGCACGAAGGATGTCTCAAGTACCCTCAATAGGGCATTTCTATGCGCCTCAGAACACAACAACAGCGATAATATGGAGATCTTTGACGGGGTCTGCTGCAGGTGCTCTACAATCTTGTAATCACTTTTGCGGATCAACCTCATGAATTCTTCCACATCTTTGGTTATCGGTTCTTTCTCCTTACTCCCCGAAGATTCCCCCTCAACAACCTTGTTCTTACCCCTGGCCAGCCTCTCTGCCTCGACCTCAGGTGAAGTGAAAATTCTCCCGCTCCGGGTTATACCACCCGCTCCCACTATGTTATCTACGGATCCCGCTGGCGGATCATTCAAGTCAATCTTTTCCCCATTGCAGTACACCTCAGCACCATAGCACCACGGGACTGCCTTTGTGCTCTCATAAGGGACTGGCTTAGCCTTAGTAATAGTAATGGTCGGCCTTTTCGATGATGCCGAAATCGTCACTGATTTGAACGGAATGGTGATCGTAGCAACCTCCCTGCGCTCTTTTTCAGGTCCTGTCTCAATAGACTTCTCTCGCCCCACAGCCCTGTCAAACTGCAAAGTTCCTTCATCAATCAAACCTTGAACTCCCCTTTTCAACTTCTCACAGCCCTCAGGTTGAACCAAACAGTCAACACACTCTTCACTGCATCCGGGATAAACACCTCCTTTCAATAAACACTGCTTTACATAACTCAAAGGGGTTTTCAGCTCGCTCACTTCTGAAACCAAGTTCAACTCATCATCTGCCAGGATTGCATTGGCCCCAGCCCCACCATGCTTGGGCATTGGCTGCTGCGTGATATTGGGACCGTCCTTCCCGAAGTTAATAGCCGTACTATCAAGCAAATCCTGTACTTTATGCTTGAAAGCTAGGCAATTTTCAATATTGTGCCCTAGTGCACCCGAATGGAAGTCACAGTGCTCATTAACATCATATCCGACTGGTGGCTGGCCAGTTGGTGGTGCTAAGGTCCTCTTCTCGACTAACTGCAATTTCAACAAAGTTTGAAGGAGTTCTGCATATGATACCGGCGGTACCTCGAATACTCTCCTCGGTCGTGGGTTCTGAAGTCTGCGCTGATTATTATTAGGCTGCTGCTGAGCCTGCTGCGGTGGTTGTTGTCTCTGTTGCTGAGAAGGCCCGGGAATGGTTACGCTTGCAACCTGTGACTGCTGATGCCAGTTCTGACTTTTATTCCTTCGTCGAGCATTGTATACGGCGTTGGTATCACCCTGCCTTTTACCACCAAACGTATTCTTATTACCTCCTGCGGAACTGGACTCACCCGCTTGAATTTTACCAATCTTTACCCCGTTTTCAATGCGCTCCCCCATCAAGATCAACTCAGAGAAAGTGCTCATCGAAAAATTGAGCAACCGATCATAGTACATTCCAGAAAAAGTTCCTATGAACATATCTATCATTTCGCGCTCCACCATCGGAGGGTGCACCCTAGCAGCCAGATCTCGCCATCTCTGGGCGTATTCCTTAAAGCTCTCGCTAGACTTTTGAGACATGCTCTGCAACTGGACTCGGTTAGGGGCAAGATCACTATTATATTGATAATGTCGAACAAAAGCCTCTACCAGCTCTTTCCAACTCCTGATCTGAGTGGGCTCCAAGCTCATGTACCACTCCAGCGATGGCCCTGACAGGCTATCCTGGAAGAAGTGCATTAGCATCTTTTCATCTTCAGAATACGCAGACATACGCCTGTAAAACGCGCGTACATGCACCCTGGGGCATGTATCCCCTTTGTACTTATCAAATGACGGTGCTTTGAATTTCAGCGGGACCCTCAACCCTGGGACTAACCCCATATTTGACATATCCAGCCCAAGAGCATTTTGGCTGGCCAATCCGTTCACTTTCTCTTCTAGCAATCTCATCCGATGGTTGTCATCCCTAGCTCTTTCATAACCCTCGTTCTGACCAGAGAACACATCCTCCTGACGATCCTCCCAGCGAGGTACTGCATCATATCCAACGTAATCTGCATCACGGCCCGGACCCGTTTGGAAGTACCTGGGGTCATACCTCAGATTACCCATCTCTTGAGCGTTGTATGCGCCAGCTCCATATCCAAGATTACCATAGCCACCAAACCCAGTCTTGGCGCCAGCAATGCTGCCATACCCCATATTCACACCATTGAAGCCCTGGTTACCATTAATACCATTCATTCCGACATTCTCAACGCCCCCATTGAAACCCTGGTTGACATTACCCATACATACCCCAGCAGTATCTGCATTGGCATTCATATTACCGGTGTTCCCACCTCCACCTACAGGACCAGTTTCTCCAGCATTCAAACCGGTTACGGGAATAGCATCAGCACATTGACGATTCTCAATTCGGGGAGAAGCAACAATGTTTTTACCATGCGGTGTCCCGTTGTTTTCAGCCCGTGCGACTATCGGTTGAACCAGATTCTGCAGCTGCTCTTGTCCTTTGGCGATGGTCTTCATGGTTTGCATGAGCAGGGCCATCCTGTCACGCATCTCTTGCATTTCACTCTGCACGTTGTCCATGATCTTCTTCTGGTTGGTCCTTGTAGAGTAACGGTGGACCCGCTTTTCTGCAATCCTGAAAATACCTGGAACGGATGCAGGAGATAAGATACACGGATCACAAACCTGTAATGCAAATATGAATATGTATGCAAAGTGCAATATGTGTCTGTGCATTAGGGATTACCATTCCCCGATTCTAGTGTGAATGTGCCAGTGCAGTGACAGTGCTAGCAATACGGTGATTGGAGCCGAGTCATAGAAAACCTCGTATATTGCAGAGAAATCCAAGAATACAATATCACTGAGTGTACAATAAGAAGGCATGACCTCAACCAACAATCCTGGTGATGGTCAGCACGAATGCAAATAAAGCATACACATTAGTATATGAAATGGTCAAGTACACTCATGAGCCTGGTACTCTTCTAGTAACTTCTTAGTCTCTGGATGACTTGGTCGGGTAAGCAGCCCCTCAACAAGTTGATTTCTTCGTTTGAGAACACGTCGCACGTCACCAGCGGTTTCCTCCCATGCCCCTTCTCCGAAGCGATCCTCTAGCTTCCGCTTCTGAGACACAGCTTCGTTCCTGCCTTCGATGGCCTTGTTCAATGCATTCTGGATACTATATCTGGCCATTACCTCCTCTTCATGCTTCTTAATGCTAGCCTTCAACTGCTTTTCGAGTTCAGAAATTTGCTGCTTCAATTTATCTTCCCTCTTTTTGTTGTTGGTTAGCGTAGCATTCCACGTCTTATTACAAGAAGAGATTTCTCGGTGAGCGGCGTCAAGTGCTTTCTTTTTGGACTCCAACATGTCATGAGAACTTCTGAACTCTTGACCCAGACGTTCGCGCTTCTTTTTCTCTTCAGTCAACTCAGCACCTAGCCTGGTTACTAGTTCGATCTGCTGTTGGAAAGAATGCGCAGCCTTGTTCATCTCACTACGCATCTGGGCCAGCTCCTTTTCTAACTCTTCATTAATCTTCATCAAGGCTTCCTTTTCTTTTACAACTCGCTCGTAGGCCTCCCTAGTGACAGTGGTCGGTTCTTCCACCGGCATATGAACAGGGACTGGCGCAGCTGGAAATGGCATCAGTAACTGTCTTGCCCTCTCCTGGATCCAAACTTTGTAGGGTGTATATGCCTGACAATCATTCTTCCCCAACAGTGGTTTCCCTCTTCTATTAATACGCATCCAGGCATGCTGAAGCTTGGCTAGTAACTCTCCATTCAAATCACCGGTGAAGTATAGAGATTCCTGTACTTCTTCCTCCTGAGGTGGGTTCTTCAACGCGTATCCAAACTGGCGAACGAACAGAGATGGGTTGTAATTGATACACCCTTTTCTTCCTATCAAAGGAACATTAGGATACCCAGAACAACTGAAAATAAGCTCAGACCCCAGCAAGTCTCGGTCAAACCACTCAATGTCTTCAGAAGATAGTCTCATCAGACGCTCAAGCCAGTCAGCTGTAGTTGCACTATCCACAAAAGGTCCCTTCAGGGGAAGATGGCTCTTAAACCACATGTACAGCAAAGGCACGCAACAAGAGACATTCTTGCCTCTCCTGTTCTCATTTCTGTAGTGCATCGAATGGTAAAAGTCCCCGATCAATGTGGGTACCGGGTTGCCAGCAGCAAACAAATGAAATGCATCCATGTCCACGAAATTTGGGAAATTGGGAAACAACACTATCCCATAAATGCATAGAGCCAAAACAGCGTTGAAGACTACCCAACATCCATTCTTGGCGTATTCTTGAGCCTTACCAACCAGAAACTGGAGAGAGAAACCTGGAACCCCGCGCCAAGAAGTCATCAACAGCTCAGAAGCATTCATGTGCAAGGTCTTAGCTAAATCCTCCAACTTGGGCTCAGCAGCAGAGTGAATAAAGGGAACCTTATTTTGTACTGGCATCTCAGTAAACTCTACATACTCCTCCATGGCGGGCCCCAAGATAAAATCAGCAAACGTGAAACATCTCAAAGCAGGGTCGTAGAATTGCATCAAGGTGTACAGCCCATTCAATTCATCATCAGTTGGTTTGCGAACCAATCTCAACAACCATCCGTAACTCTGCCTGAAGCTTCTACGGACATCCTCATCAGCAAGAGAAATCAGACCCAGGAGGGGAGTAATATCAGGGATACGTAGCTTGTAGGCAACTGTCATCCTCAAACCAGCCATGATCAATACTCAGAAGTCCAGACACTAGAACCAGGGAATATACAAATGCACCTGCAGCACAGACACACGTTAATGGGATGCAATGATGATGGTTATGCAAACAATGTAATGCAAGTAACATGCAACCGGGACCAAATGTCGTGGCTGAGAAGCCTGAACCATATCAAAAGTCTCAGATGGACCCTCTAGAATTCCTCAAACCCTGGTCTCAGATAGACCCAATACAAAGCTCCAACATTGGTCTCAGATAGACCCCACAACATAACTCCAACTGGTCTCTGATAGACCTCATATCATAACTCCCACTGGTTTCTGATAGACCTCACAACTGTCCATAAATACTCAGGATCTCAGATCAAGAAATAACCGGTATCTGAAGGTCTAGTTACCTGCATAACCCCAAACCCTCTCACAGGTAGGTGTCCTAATAACTGACAAAGGTATGGCATCCTATGCGGTCGTTGGCATCACAGACTTTCAGGGTTGATGATACGATTCCCAGAAGGAGTGGCATCATCAAATCCTGAAGAGGCCTCACTTAGCCAACTTCCAAATGATCGGTTCCCAGAGTCGACAATCCAACTAACCAGCAACCCGAGCCACCCAAAGGGCAGGACAGGAGGCCAACCAGAAGAACCTCGTCTGAGTGTGGATTTCGCGGGACACTAGGACATGCAAATCACGTGCGCACCCACTAATTTCCACTCTAAATCTAGGTGCACTCAAGCCCAGGTCCGGCTTATCTCTCAATCATGGAACACCCGTCACACCCCAATATAGCAATAATAACAATAATATACTGCTGGAAGTAAATGACAGAAATATAAATCCATACAAAATCCTCGACGGGAAAACAAGCGCTAGGATTGACTCTCTTAAGGGACGTTGGATCCCAAATGCATAAGGAACTATCGCAGTCCTTAGCAGCCAGGGGACGTTGGATCCCCAGCAGAGTCGCCAGCTGTCGCTACTGCGAAAATCGGCACCGGCAATATAGAAGAGTCGCCACCGTGCGTTATTTATCCCAAAGGAGGGAAAGGAAATGCTCAGAGTAAACCTAATGCAAAATGGGAAAGGAATGGTCATCGCAACCAAATCCTGGATTCGGGAGTCGGTTACGCAAGGGGAAGGTATTAGCACCCCTCACGTCCGTCGTACTCGACGGGATCCACACTTGCCTGGTTTGTATGGATTACACTTCTATCTAAACTAAAGGCTGAGGTCTGAAAAGAAAAGAAAAGATGACTCGGTAAAGCATCGCACTTTATGCCTACGTATTCCCGTCTGGAACGAGAAATCAGAGTCAACGTAGTTCGCCTAACTACGGGTGAAGGAGGGGAAGGTTGCTCGCTAGGATATCGCATCCTATGCCTACGTACTTCCACACAGCATGGAAGATCAGAGCAAACGTAGTTCGGGCCACGTACGACACAAGCTGTTCAAGTGTCTTTTATGAAAAATCTCACCTTAAACAAGGGTTTTCTTATTGCAAAAAGGTTTGTGTTTGTTCAAATCTTTTGACGGAAGAAATGAATTGATCTCTGTTATAACCTTTATTAATGTTTTTCTGTTGTTTTGAAGAAAGAAGAGATGACACTCTACAAATCCTAGGGTTGAAAAGGGAATAAAATCTACCTTAATGTTATCATGCATGGGTTAAGACCTAATGTCTATCATGCTCCTCTCTTGCGCAGAGAGAAACAGAGATCCTAAGGGATAAAACGGAAACAGAAACAACAGATATATATACAATAAAGCAGTAAAATGCATGGATGCAGCAATACAAGCGAGGCAAGGGAGTGCTACTCAACCTCGAACCTAGAAAACAATAGGCAAAAGTGAACATAATTCACTTTCAACCTAACAGGTTAAACAACAAGCAATACAGTCAGGGAAATTCAATCAATACAAAGAGAATTATCAACAGCAAAAGCTAAACAGCAAAGCAGTCTTCATTAGCAGGCTTTCAAGTCATCTTCAACCATCTTCAGGCTTCAAGCAAGCATCAGTCTTTATCTTCACAGCCTTCAAGCAAGGTCTTTATCATCAGTCTTCAGGGCTTTTCTTCAAGTCCCAATCTCCCAGCTGAGGAACCAATCACAAGAGTGAACTGGGGTGTTAAGCAATTAGTTGACCACCAAAGGTGGCAAACAGACTGCTAACAACACATAAAATATTTCTCTCAAGAGTTCTATCTCTTAGACACCATCACCAAGCCTTCCAAAGGAAGGGGGTGAGTATCTTAGAGAGACTCTGCATCATAGAGAGGGATGGAGGCAATCAAGACCTTCCATGTTTGTGAACCAAGTTTTCTACTCTAGAGCTCTGCCTAACTCCTAGATCCTATAACCTTCAACAGCTGCCAGCAAGAGATACTCCTCATCAACTCTGGAAGTTGGTCTTCATTCCCTCAATCTTCAGATGGGCTTCATCAGCACAGCCTTCAGCTCAGACCCAAACCCCAAGCAGGCCCAATACCCCACACAGTCAAATAATAACCCTAGAGAGGGCACACCACACAATCAAGCAAGTACGAGCAATATACTAATAGTAATAGTAGAATAGGGGAAGCCTAATATTTTCTAAGGGATCTATTATCTACCCATAATATCCCTATAGTCCCATACCCCAAAATTCAAACTACAACTCCTAAAAGAAAAGATCTCTTACACCTATGCTATGTCTAAACCCTAGTTTTGATTCTCCTAATCACACCTAAACAAAACATCTAAAATTAAGTCCTAAAATCATGGATTAAATTTTATATACAAGCTAAAGTTCTAAGTGAAATGCTCTAAAAAGAATAGGCCCAAAATATAAAAGTATCTAACTAAACTAAAATCAAAAATATCATGTATAAACCTAAAATCAATTAAAACCTATTTAAAAGAAAAATATACTAAAAATACAAAAATAAAATGAAATGCTAATTTTATTATTTGATAATTTTCTTAACAGAATTATGAAACCAGCACAAAAAGAAGCAATTAAAAATAAGCTTTTTTCAATTTTATATGGATTTTACAAAAATGAAAAAGAATTAAAAATCACAAAATGAAATAAATTGGGGAGGGGGTGTCACAAGTAACTACGCTCAGTTCAATTGCTAGGTGGGCCAGAAGTTGGGGGTGGGGATATCAAAATGGATCCAGGCTCATGCTGTTGCACCCCAAAATTTGACCAACATTAATTTACCTATCAAGTGTTTGAAAGTGGATGCCTTCATCAGAAAGTTCAAGAGAATTGGTTGAAGCCAGAGTTGTGTGCTTCATAACTTGAGGGTTGTGGGTGCTCCTCAGATGATTCTGAGACTTTGAGAATGAACTTGAAGCTTTGAGAAAGCCTATGAGATGTCTTGATAGCCATCATGAAGCCCAGAGAAGTCATTGTGCAAGAATTCAGAAGATTCAGCCATGAGTGGTGAAATTAGGGTTTTGACTGGGTCAACCCTAGAATAACTGAAGATTTGGAGAAGGTTGAGACCTAATCCAAGGGCCATGAGATCATGGAATGGTGTATGGAGATGTTATAAAGATGATTCCTAGACCAACTCATCATGAATGAGGAGTTTGAGAAGTTTTGAGTTAGGGTTTCCAAGAATTGTCAGTGAAAAACCCTAATTTGATCCCTATCTTCCAGGCAGTTTTAGCTCAAGATGTGATTGATATCTCATCTTCCACACAACATGAATGTTGTAGAGCTTGTTCTTAGCTTTAATTTGAGTTGTGGAAGTCCTTGATAGGAGTTGCAGAGCTCAAGTTATGGTTTTGACAAATTACAGGTCAGCTGAGGTGTGTGAATCTGGGTCCTTGAAAGTCACCCAACTTGCAGACAAAGTTTGCCCTAGTAGGATGATTCCTATGATTTCTTGGTCAACATGAATGTTGAAGAGCATCTTCTTAGCTTTCTATAGAGTACTAGAAGTCCTTGATAGGATTTGTAGAACGCAACTTATGGTTTGAACAAGACAGGGGTATTTTGGTCATTTGGCAGTTATAGGTCATTTTAAGCAAAGGCCATATCTCCTAGTTCCAAGCCTCAAATGGAAAAACTCAAAACATGAAAGTTGTTCAAAATGGGATTTTAAGCCTAGAATAGTGGTCATGAATTGTTGTAAGAGCTCATAGCATGAAATGAGAAAGTTTGGTAAATTTGAACTTAAAAAGGCATATAAGTTCATTCAAGTCAAGTTGAAATTTGGTTTGGGAGATCTATGAGTCCAAGATAGGTCATCCAATATACCATTTTGAATGTAAATGACATTCTAAAAACTTTGGTTTAAACATAATTTTGATTTGAGGCTCAAAAATGAAGGTTGCTTTGGAAAATTGTTACTTGAATCATAAGGTAACTAAACAAAACTTCACAAAAGGCAAGGAAGTACATGTTTTTCACTCATTCTTTCTCAATATCTCTCGTAAGGAGATTTTGAAGCCAATTTTACAATCCTAACTCATGAGATATGGTATGATCAACATGTCATTAAAGGAGAAATTCTATAACTTTCTAACACTTTCCATGAGTTTCTAGATGATTCTAGGAGTTTCCATGGATTGCTATAAGAAGAGTGAATCACAATTTGGCCAGGGTTGGTGAAAGTTGTTGTGTTCATTGGAGAGAGTGAGAGAGAAAGTGCCATTGTTGGATTTCTTCAAGATCAAGCAAGATTCAATTCCCTCTTCTACAAGCCTCCTCCACCTCAACTCTTGCAAACAGAAAGGTGTTCATCTTGGGAGGAAGATTTGGAGAAGGTTTCAAGTGCTAGATCAGGCCCTAACACCCCTCACCATTGAAGCTTAACAGGTTGGTATCTTGATCTGTAGGTCCTTAATTATGCACATTCTGTTAGAATCCTAGGTGTAAGATCAACATGCTAGGTTAGAGGAAGATTTCCTGAAAGTTTGAGAGGAATCCATGAGGTTTCGTGGCAGGGTACCATTTCTTGCAAGATTGATAGCAAGTTGTTTTGTGTGCATTAATGGATATGATGTAGGTTAGAATGGCTAGGATAACCTGTGGAACAGATTTACATCATTAGGTTTGAGTTTGGTTAAGGTTGATAGCAGAAAACCATGGTGGAACCCTAACCTTCGTGCTTTCTGTTAGAACGATACAAGAGGTTTCAGGGACAACTATTGGTATCATTGTGTTCAGGGTGATTAGTAGAGCAAGTTTGCTTTTGGAATTTCTTGATTTCATCAAGCCATCATTGAGAACGATCGAGTGGAAATTCTGGCTTGGAATTAGGGTTTTCTGAAAACCCTAGGTTTTACTTGGGGACGATGAAGTTCCACCGTTGGATGGTCCCAGACTCTTGACTAATTCAGTTGATCGCACGGCCACGATTTGAACTCAGAAACGGAGGGAAATGTTAACATCAAAACGCTGCGTTCAGTTAAGTTGTAAATCCTGGGCTGAAGACAGGTCTTGCTATCCACACCTCCAACACGGGCCCAATCAACTTTTGAACTGAATTTGGATGCTATTTGCACCGTTGCCATTTGATTTTCTTTTTGATTTTTCTTTGTATTTTCTGAGCGCAGGTGGGCCTTGGTGTTTTGATATTGGCACCCCAGTTTCCTGGCCCATCAGGGATATCAACTGAGGCGTGTTACTTTTGATACCCCCCCTTTTTAATTCAATTCATTTTATTTTCTCATTTATATTTCTTGCATTTTATAAAATTCATAAAAAATCCAAAAATTAATATTTTTCATTTCTTCTTTTTTTCACATATTCATGATTTTGTCTAGAAAATTAATAAAAATAAAAATTCCATTTTATTTTTCTTTTAATATTTTTTAGCATATTATTTTTGCAAATAGTCTTTTTAATGGTTTTAGTTGACACTTGATTTTGTACAATTTGTTTTATGACTTCCCCTTAGGGTTTTTGAGCCATTCTTTTTGGCATAGTTAGGTATTGAATCCTAGTTCATATAGAATTTAATTCTCAATTTGTAGATTAAAATTTGGTGTAGCTTGATTGTTTGACATTTAGGTGCTCAAATTAGGGTTTTAGGTTGTATAAGTAGATTTGAACCATTTTGTTTTGGGGTTTATAGGCCAAATTAGTGTATGGGGAATATATGGGTTAAGGGTAAGTATGTATAGAATCCCCTAGAATTTTGCTAGAATATTGTATGGTGTTTTAGTATTTTTAATTGATTTTTGAATGTATGGCTAGCATGTGTGTTGCTTAAAGGCATAGTTTGTATTGTTGTGCTTGTTTTTCTTCTCCTGTGAGTGTGTGAGCCTTGAAGATTGAGTTGAAGACCTTGTGGATCATCATTGAAGCTTTGAAGACCTTGTAGAGGAGTTTAGCATAGCTTTGTTTGTTTTGTTTATAGGTTTATAGATGCATAGGCAGAGCCCTAGATAGGAGACTTCCATTCAATAAACAAGGAGTGTCTTGTTCACCTCCTTCCTTCTCTGTGACATAAAGTCCCTTAAGGGTATTCACCTCTCTCCTTTGGAGGGATTAGTGACCTTGCCCTCTGAGGTAGAACTTTAAGAGAGCCTTTCCCTTTGATGTTAAGTCCTCAATGGCATCCTTTGGAAGTCAGTGAGCACTGTAACATCCTCACCTCATCTTGTTGACTGAATCTTGTTTGCTGGAGCATTTGAGCCATTGAAGGTAGAAGCTGAAGCTTTGAAGAGGATGATTCCTTGAAGATTGTTGAAGTCTGATGACTTTATGAAGATCAAGTTGATGCCTGAATATCCCTGAAGATAGTGAAGCCTGAAGATGAAGCTGATCAAAGAAGCTGAAGCTTAAGGGAGAAGATGAGTTGATACTCATGTTGTAGGGCTGATACCTGGAAAACAATTGATGATTGAAGTCTGAAGACTGGGTTGCTGCTGGAGGAGCTGAGGCTTTCTTCTGTTTTTTTCTTTTCTGTATTGTTTGTTTTGTCTGATTTGTCTGTTGCATTAGACTAAGTTCATCTAGAATAAGTTCAGTCTAGGAGCATGATTGCATTAGAGGTTGAGCTGCTCCCTCTGCTTGTATTGTTATTGCTTGGCTTTGCTTACGGGTATTCGGTAGAGCCCAGCTCCCTTGCCCATGTGTTTATTTTGCTTGATAGCATGATTTCATTTCCTTTATCTGTATGACTGCAGTTTACTGTTTATTGTTTGATAGCATGTTGTTTATTTTTCAGTATGATTACTGTTATTTCATGACTGGCTTGAGGTCGAGACGAGCTTGTGGAGGCTGAAGCCCCACACATTTCCTCCCTCACTTACATTGCATGCATTTTACTGTTAAGCTGATGCTTTGTCTGTTTTGGTGTATCATTGACATGATCCCTTAGGACTCTCATTTCCTTGGATAAGGATTTGATGATAGACTTTAGGTTGAAACCTATGCATGACAACTTCTAGGAGTTCCCTGTTCAAACCTCAACCATAGGATGAATCCATGGCATGATAACAGTAGGACTTGATAGTCTCCCTCCTAGTTGGGCTTGTTCTCTTCTCATCTCAAAACAGTTTAAGATGCAGTAATCATGAATGATTTCTTTCGTACGTTACGAGCCTTAAGCTATCTGAGAAAGGATTGTGGGAGAGCTTCTTTCCCATGGTCTGGATGTTTAGTATGGTACCCTTTGGGTGACATGCGACGCATTCACTCTCAGGTCACAGTCTCTAGTGCGGTTGAAATCGCAAACACAATAAAAAACACTTCTTTCAGGAAATAAGCCGCAGTTCCCGAACTACGTGAGCTCTGATCTCTCATGCCTGTTGAGAGTAGTAGGCACAAGATGGCGATGTCTTGGCGAGCAACCTTCCCCCATACCCCGTAGTAGGCCGAACTACGTTGACTCTGATTTCTCATTCTCTGATGAGAATACGTAGGCATAAAGCGCGACGCTTTGCCGAGTCATTTTTCTTTTCTTTTTCAGCCAGCCTTGATAGGTAGATAGATTATAACCAACCCATCCAAGTAAACAAACAAGCGAGGATCCCGTCGAGTACGACGGACGTGAGGGGTGCTAATACCTTCCCCTTGCGTAACCGACTCCCGAACCCAGACAATGGTTGCGATGACCTTGTCTTACCCTTTTTCGTCAGGTTTTTCCGATCGTTTCCTTTCCCACTCTGAGGGATAAATAACGAAAGGTGGCGACTCTTCTGTCATGCCGGCACCTTATTTTCGCGCGAGCGACAGCTGGCGACTCTGCTGGGGACTCCAACGGTTCCCTGTGCGAGTCAATCCTATCGTTTGTATGTTTGCCTGTCGGGTTGCGTTTATTTATCGCATTTTTACTTCTCGCACTTTATTTCCCGCATTTTATTTCCAGTAAAATATGATTATTTGTGCTGTTGTGGGATGGGAGTTCTGATGAGTGAGAAGCCAGACCCAGGCTTGAGTGCACTATAGACTTAGAGTGGAAATTAGTGGGCGCGTGCTTGCTTTGCAGGCACTAGTGTCTCATGAAATCCACGCTCAGACGAGGTTCATCCGGTTGGCTTCACTTTCAACCCTTTGGGTTGAGACGGTTGTTGGTTTGGTGGATTGTCGACTCTGGGGACCGATCATTTGTGATTCAGCTAAGTGAGGCCTCTTCAAGACTTGATGATGCCACTCCTTCTGGGAATCGTATCATCAGTTTTGAAAGTCTGTGACGCTGATGAACGCATAGGATGCCGTACCTTGAGTCAGTCTAGGTCCATACCTGTGAGCGGGACTGGGTTTATTGCAGGAAACTTAGACCTTCAGACTACCTGGTTTTCTTGACAGTGAATCAGTTATGTCGGGTTCTCAGTTGCAGATATGTTTGCTCTTGACAGAGCCAGTTTTGATCAGAGGATCTTATCATCGGGTGTCTGTCTGTTTGATCAGAACCTTGTTATCAGTGGTTTGTCCTTGATGGGGCAGATTTTGAGTGGGGTCTGAAGATCTCATCAGCAGCTGTGCGTTTGTTCTCGATAGGGCAGATTTTTGATTTGGGGTCTGAAGACTTCATCAACAGATGTTCCTTGATCTTGCACCCGGGGTCCTTATTATCAGACACTTATTCTTGTCAGAGCAGAATTTTGATCTCGGTCCTACCAGATGGTTCTTCTCAGTAGATCAGATTAGTGGTCTTACACCGGGGTTTCCTTCTCGTCAGCGACTGTTGATACAGAATCTCCTTAGCAGCTATCCGGATATATTATTGCATGCCTGCATTTTGCATTAGTTTGCGCATTCATCTACATTCCATTAACGTGTGTCTGTGTTGCAGGTACCATTTCCCCGATCCCGGATTTCTCGCCTTCTGCTGTTATTATGGCCTCTCTCAGGAATACTGTTGCGTACAAGTTCCCGACCCCCGATGTGTCGAAGCTGACTGGTTTGATAGCCATGGCAGGGGATTCTGTGAAGGATAGGTTCAGGAAGTCTTATGGCAGGTTGCTTAGTCTGGTTTGCAGACCTTCTACGTCCGAGTTGAATGGGTTACATGCTCTCCTGCAGTTTTATGACCCTCCCTTGAGGTGTTTCACTTTCCATGACTTCGTCCTCGCGCCGACATTGGAAGAATATGCTGATATGCTGGGTGTGCCCATCAAAAGGCAGATGCCTTTTGTCCACATGGATGCTGAGCCTGATCTGGCTGGCCTAGCTTCCTCACTCCATTTGAGCGCTTCTGAGTTAGTGGTGACGAGCTGGAACAAGGTCCCAGGGTTCTCTCTGCAGTTTCTGATAGCTAAGGCTCAGCAGTGTGCTAAGGACAAATGTTGGGAAGCATTCAACGCCATCCTTGCTTTATGCATATATGGCATTATCCTGTTCCCCAGCATGCCTGATTTCGTGGACTTTGATGCATTCCACATCTTCGCCTCAGGGAATCCAGTCCCTACTCTGATCGGAGACGTCTACCATTCAGTGCATTACAAGAATGAGAACCGGAAAGGGAAAAATGTCTCATGCTGTGTACCGTTGATGTACAAGTGGTTTGACAGTCATTTGCCCAAGAGGGGTTCCTCCGTCTTGTCTGCAGCCACAGCTGAGTGGCCTGAACGTCTGATGAGTTTGTCGGCAGAAGACATTGATTGGTTCGTTGACAGAGACAGGTTAGGCACCGAGTTGATCTTCAGTTGTAGTGGGTTTCCTAACGTACCTCTGATAGGTAGGAAGGGTTGCATCAACTACAATCCATCATTGCTAGTTCGTCAGTTCGCATACGCTTTGAGGACTCCGCCGAAGGAGGAAGAGGTACAGGAATCTCTGTACCTCACGGGTACTCTAGAGGGGGATTTGTTGTCCAAGCTTCAGTATGCGTGGAACAATATCAGCACGAGAGGAAAGCCGTTGTTGGGAAAGAGCAACAGCCAAGCCTACCCTCCTTATTCAGCTTGGATCAGAGCCAGAGCCAGCGCTATAGGGATGCCATTCCCTCACGTCAGACCAGAGAGTCCTCCACCAGTCGAAAAGCCTACCACTGTGTCCATTCATCAGCACAACCAGGTATTGGCTGAGCGGGATGAACTGAAGCGGGTGAATGCAGAATTAGAGAGGGAGTTAGCTCGGCTTCGAAGTGAACGGAATGAAGTCGTGCATGCTCTCAAAAAGCAAAAAGAGTCGGTGAACCAACTGGGTGCAGACTTAGCAAAGCAGATTGCTGATCGGGAACGCTTAGGTCAAGATTTCAGGGCTGCTAATGATGTACTAGCTACGAAGAAGCAGCATTTAGAGGAAGCATATCGGAGGATATCTAAGTTCGACCAGCATTGGAAGACCTCCATGGCCACCAGGAAGGAGCGAGAAGACAAACTAATGCTGCAGATTTCTAAGCTGGAAACCGAAGTCAAAGACAGTGAACGAAGGTTTGATGAAGAGACCGCCCGCAGATACTCCGCTGAAGCCCGTCTCAACAAAGCTCTTGCTAACCTGAAGGAGCATAAGCTGATGTTTGAGTCTAAGAAGCGGAAACTGGAGGATTGCTTTGGCGAAGGAGCTTGGGAGAGTTCAGTTCAGGGGCTCCAGCATACCATCAGGCAGAGGGAACTACTCGTCGAGGGGTTGCTCGCTTTGCCAGATCATCCAGATACGAAGGAGTTATTAGCAGAGTATCGCGCCCGTGGCCGTACTTGACTAGTTGTATTCCTGTTGTTTTGATCTTTGATGTATGCTGACCATCACCAGACTTGTTAGCTGAGGTCATGCTGTTGATCTGTTTGTACTCGCTGATACTGTGTACTGCCTTGACAGGCCTTTCCATATATATATGAGATTGATGTTTCCATTATTGGGTTCGGATTTCTTCTTCCTCCTATTATTATCAGCACCGTCACTAAGGCACTAGGATCGGGGGGAAATCTCCCACGCACATAGACACACGCATGCATCTGCATGAGGCATATTTGCATGGTGTATATCTTATTGCTTTTCCTAACCTTTATTGTTGACAGGTTTTTCAGGTTCCGAGTTGTCTCCGGTCTCCAGGATTGATCAAAGACTCATCCACCGCTACTCAACTCGCGCTAATCAGGCGAGGATAATGGACCAGGTGCAGTCAGATGTTCAAGAGCTCCGTGAACGGATGGATCGTTTTATGGAGCTGATGCAGGTGGTCGCTAATGGCCAGGACCAGCTTCGTACTTTGGTTCAACCTCTGATCTCCAGGGTTGACAGTAATGGCATACTTCACGGCGGGGCCGTGCCCACTCCTCCTCCAGTGGATGCTCCACAGAACGTTGTTCCTGTTGCCGGGGGCAACGGTAGTGCTAACGGCAATCTGATGACTAATATCGGGCTCAACGCGGCAGGCGTCGGCAATGGTAGTTTGGGAGCCAATGTTAACATAGGGTCGATCAACGGCAATGCTGGTGCAGGAAATCTGTTGGTGCCTCAACCGTGGCTGGAGGACCATCAGGATGACATATTCTCTCAAAGAGGTGTAGAGCCAGAGTTGAATGCTGAAGTTCGACTCAGGTTCAAAGCGCTGGAAGACAAGATGAGAGACATTGAAAATCAGAACACGTTGGGCGTCGATATGTCCAAGCTCGGTTTGATTGCTGACTTCAAGGTACCTCACAAGTTCAAGGTGCCTGTCTTTGAGAAGTATAAGGGTACTACCTGCCCCCGCGTCCACCTTCGATCTTATTATAGAAAGATGTCCGCCTATTCTGACGATGAGAAGTTGCTGATGCACTTCTTTCAGGATAGTCTTTCTGGCCCATCACTCGAATGGTATATGGGTTTGGAGCCCGCTACTGTGCGTACCTGGAAAGACCTCGCAGAAGCGTTCGTCCTCCACTATCAATACAATAGCGACTTGGCCCCCAACCGAGTTCAACTTCAGAATCTCGCACAGCGGAACAATGAAAGCTTTAAAGAGTACGCCCAGCGGTGGCGTGAATTGGCTGCTCGGGTTCAACCGCCGATGGTTGAGCGTGAGCTAGTGTAAATGTTCGTGGCTACCCTTCCTGGAATCTACTATGAAAAGCTGGTCAGTGGCATGTCTGGAACATTCTCGGCTCTCATCACTATGGGCGAGCATGTTGAGAACGGTATAAAGATCGGAAAAATTCAGGGCGAATCATCCTCAGCTGGAGGAGGTAGCAAGAAACCTTACGCTGGCAAGCGTCGAGAGGGAGATGCCAGTGCTGTCACTAATGCTCGGAGAAAGGGCAAGGGCCCTCAGCCTCAGATTGCTAGCATAAATATCCCAGCTGCTCCACCGCAGCAGCAGCAGCAGCAGCCTCAGCAGCAGAATCAGCAGGGGTATAGAAGATATCAGAATCGGGCTCCTATGACAAATCGTCATTTTGAAACTCCACCTATGTCGTATGCACAGCTTCTGCAAATTTTGCTTCAGCTTCAGTTAGTGCAAAAGAGGACAATGGCTCCCTTAACAGGGGCGCCACCACCGGGGTATGACTCCAATGCTACTTGTGATTTCCATACTGGGGCACCGGGCCATACGATTGAGAATTGTAAAGCTTTTAAGCACAAAGTGCAGGACTTGGTGGACGCCAAAGTTATTAACTTTTATGACAATGTGCCCAATGTCACCAAGAACCCTATGCCTCATCATAAGGGGGGCGGAGTGAATGCCGTTATCACTGAGGAGAGTGCGGACTTGCTGACCGATGTCAAAGATTTGAAGACGCCGCTTAGTTTTGTCAAGGCTAAGCTGTTGAAGAAGGGCTTCTTTCCTGGATGTGGAGAGTTATGTATGGCTTGTGCTACACTTCCTGACGGGTGTGAGCAGCTGATCGAAGGTATCCAAAGTCTGATGTCTGAGGGGATTTTACAGTTCAGCCGGAGCATAGAAAGTGCATCGGGGGAAGTCGTGCTGAAGCAAGCAGATGAAGTTGCTACCATTACTATTCCTCGTCACCCTATTACTATTTCTGCGCCCCGACCGCCTACTATTACTATCACCAGGGCCGGACCAATCCCATTCGAAAGCACTAACGCCGTTCCATGGCATTACGGCGCCGAAGTTTATTGCAATGGTCAAAAGTTAGAGCTGGAACCATACGGATCGGCGGTGCAGAATCTTGCCGGAGTCAGTGGCATTACCAGAAGCGGTAGAGTGTTCGCGCCAGCAGAGGTTGCAGCAGAGAAAGCGGTCCGAGCTGACGCTGTGGACAAGGGTAAAGGCAAAGCTGTTGAAGAGATCCACTCTGGAGCAGAAAAAGATTTGCTGGTTAAAGATGCTGAAGAGTTCATGCGATTAATCAAGAAGAGCGACTACAAGATTGTAGATCATCTTCATCAGACTCCGTCAAAGATATCTATTCTTAACCTGTTGCTGTGTTCTGAAGCGCACCGCAACGCATTACTGAAGGTATTGAACGCTGCATACGTGCCGCAGGAGATATCAGTAAATCAGCTGGAAGAGGTGGTGGCCCATGTTAATGCTGGTAATGGGCTGGGATTCACAGATCTGGAGCTTACTCCTAAAGGAAGAGATCACAACAGTGCCTTGCACGTCTCGATAGAGTGCAGAGGCCCTATTATGTCGCATGTCCTGGTGGATACGGGTTCGTCGCTTAACGTGCTTCCGAAGAAGGCACTGATGAAGTTGGATACCCGTGGGTTGCTTTGCACGCCCAGTGACCTGGTGGTAAAAGCCTTTGATGGGACTAAGCGCCACGTCTTCGGAGAGTTGACCCTGCCAATTCAAGTTGGTCCAGAGACGTTCAATACGGTTTTCTATATCATGGATATCATGCCCGCCTACAGTTGCCTCTTAGGTCGGCCATGGATCCATGTTGCTGGTGCCGTGACGTCCACGCTGCATCAAAAGCTTAAATATGCTGTCGGGGGCAGCATAGTAACCGTCTGTGGTGAGGAGGACATTATGGTGAGCCACTTGTCATCCTTTAAATATGTTAAAATGGATGGCGAGATCCATGAAACGCTCTTCCAAGCATTTGAAACCGTCAGGGTGAAGGAGGTAGCTCCGGTTGTCGTAGAGAAGCAAGAGATGAATCTCTCCTCGTTTAAAGAAGCTCGGGCCGTCGTCGAAGCCGGTTCCACCCCAGGCTGGGGGCATGTTTTGGATATACCAATCAAGCAGGATAAGTTTGGATTGGGATATTCTCCTGAAGCTGAAGCTTCATCTTCTTCTAGCAGTTCGTCTCGTGGGAAAGGGCCGATCCTATTCACCAAGGGCGGAGTGATTTTCGAGAGCATCAACGCAGCGTATGAGGACAGCGGGGATAGTGATTGTGATCTTGACGCCTGGATGCAGCCGAGCAAGCCGGGCAAGCGCCTCAACAATTGGACCATCAAGGAGATTATCAAGCTGACCAATGAAGAGTAATGATTTGCTTTTTACAATCTTTGTACAACCCTATGTCCTACCCGGGGCATAGTGGTTTTACTGTCAGGGCCTTGTTGGATTATGTACATGCATTTTGTTAATAAATAAAAGGCGTTTTCTTCGCACTCAAATATTATGTTCTCTGTTGTTCCTGTTTTATGTTTATTTCGAAAAAACAGTAAAATGGCAACGAGGTTTGTGCTAACCTGCATATCCCTGCTTTAAACTTAACCCTTGTTATTGCAGGATCCACATAACAGATGACATCGACTCTGGACCCTCTACGGCTCACTACGACTTTGATTGCCCGATCTATCAAGCCGAGGATGAGATTGATGAAGACGAAGACCTTCCGGAAGAGTTGGCCCGCTTGTTGAGACAAGAGGAAAAGGTTATTCTGCCTCACGAGGAGGATATTGAGATTGTAAATCTGGGTTCTGAGGAGCTCGTCAGGAATGTCAGAGTAGGGGCTGCGCTGCAGAAGGATGTCAAGCATAGACTGGTCGAGATGCTTCGAGAGTATAGTGACGTCTTTGCTTGGTCATACGAAGATATGCCCGGACTTGACACGGACATCGTGGTTCATCGCTTGCCGTTGCGAGAAGATTGCCCTCCAGTCAAGCAGAAGCTTAGGAGGACGAGACCAGACATGGCTGTAAAAATCAAAGAAGAAGTCCAGAAGCAGTTGGACGCAGGATTTCTAGCCGTTACCACTTACCCTCCGTGGGTCGCCAACATAGTGCCTGTACCGAAGAAGGACGGTAAGGTACGCATGTGCATCGATTATCGGGATTTGAATAGGGCGAGCCCTAAGGATGATTTCCCGTTGCCTCATATCGATGTGTTGGTCGACAACACAACCCAGTTTTCCGTGTTTCATTCATGGATGGCTTCTCCGGTTACAATCAGATTAAGATGGCACCGGAGGACATGGAGAAAACGACGTTTATCACCCCCTGGGGAACATTTTGCTATAAGGTAATGCCCTTCGGTCTGAAGAACGCAGGGGCCACTTACCAGCGAGCAATGGTAACTTTGTTTCATGATATGATTCATCATGAGATCGAGGTCTATGTTGATGACATGATTGCAAAGTCCCAAACGGAGGAAGAGCATCTGGTCAACTTATTGAAGCTGTTTGAGAGGCTTAGGAAGTTCAGGCTGAGGCTGAATCCTAACAAGTGCACTTTCGGAGTGCGGTCCGGAAAGTTATTGGGGTTTATCGTTAGTGAACGAGGTATTGAAGTTGATCTTGTAAAAATAAAAGCTATTCAAGAAATGCCAGCGCCGAAAACAGAAAGAGAAGTTCGTGGTTTCTTGGGCCGAATAAACTACATTGCAAGGTTTATCTCTCAGCTCACGGCCACTTGTAAACCGATGTTCAAGCTTTTAAAGAAAGATCAGGCGATTACTTGGAATGAGGATTGCCAGAGGGCATTCGACAAAATAAAGCAGTATCTTCAAGAACCTCCAATCTTGATACCCCCAGTGGCTGGACGGCCATTGATCATGTACCTGACGGTTCTGGAGAATAGTATGGGGTGTGTTCTCGGTCAGCACGACGAGACAGGCAGAAAGGAGCATGCCATTTATTATTTGAGTAAAAAGTTCACTGAGTGTGAATCTCGATACTCGATGCTGGAGAAGACGTGTTGTGCATTAGCTTGGGCCGCCAAACGTCTACGACAGTATATGCTCAACCACACCACTATGCTAATATCGAAGATGGATCCGATCAAGTACGTCTTCGAGAAGCAGGCTCTTTCGGGCAGGATCGCCAGATGGCAAATGGTGTTAACGGAATATGATATTCAGTACGTCTCTCAGAAAGCCATTAAGGGAAGCGTATTGTCTGATTACCTTGCCGAACAGCCAATCGAAGACTACCAGCCGATGAAGTTCGAATTCCCTGACGAGGATATTATGTTTCTCAAAGCGAAGGATTGCGATGAGCCATTGCCCGATGAGGGGCCAGATAGGAAGTCTCAGTGGAAGTTAATATTCGACGGAGCGGTTAACTCCTATGGAAGTGGTATCGGGGCTATCATCACGACTCCTCACGGATCCCACATCCCGTTTACTGCGAGACTGACGTTTCCAGTTACCAACAATGAAGCAGAGTATGAAGCATGTATCATGGGTCTAGAAGAGGCGATTGATTTGAGAATCAAGAATCTAGACATATATAGTGACTCAGCACTTGTAATCAATCAGATTAAAGGGGAGTGGGAAACTCGTCAAGCGAATCTAGTGCCGTACATGAATTATGCCAGGAGGCTGCTTCCGTTCTTTGACCGAGTGGAACTTCATCATGTACCCAGGTCTGAAAATCAGATGGCTGATGCCTTAGCCACGTTGGCTTCAATGTATAAAGTCAATTATTGGAATGAGGCTCCAAGAATTGTGCTTTCGCGTCTTGACAGACCGGCATTTGTCTTTGCAATCGAGGATGCCAATGACGGCAAGCCATGGTTCCACGACATCCAGACCTTCCTTATGACTAAGGAGTATCCTGCGGGTGCGTCTACCCAGGATAAGAAGACTCTGAGGAGGCTGTCTGGAAACTTTTATCTCAATCCTGACGGAGTGTTGTATAAGAGAAACCATGATCTCGTGCTACTCAGATGTGTAGATGAGAAAGAGGCGAGTATGCTCATGGAAGAAGTCCATGAGGGCACATTTGGTACGAACGCCGGCGGGCATGCCATGACGAGAAAGATCCTGAGAGCAGGGTATTACTGGCTGACTATGGAGTCGGATTGCTTCAGATTCGCGAAGAAATGTCATAAATGCCAGATTTATGCTGATAGAGTTCATGTGCCGCCGTGCCCATTGAATGTCATGTCCTCCCCTTGGCCGTTCTCCATGTGGGGCATCGACATGATAGGCAAGATCGAGCCCACTGCGTCCAATGGTCATCGTTTCATTCTGGTAGCTATCGACTACTTCACCAAATGGGTGGAGGCAGCCTCGTACGCTAATGTGACCAAGCAGGTGGTAGCTAAATTCATAAAGAGGGACATCATCTGTCGCTATGGAATTCCCGAGCGGATCATTACTGATAATGGTTCGAATTTGAATAACAAGATGATGAAGGAGCTGTGCCAGAGCTTCAGGATTGAACACCACAACTCATCTCCTTACCGGCCAAAGATGAATGGCGCTGTTGAAGCAGCCAACAAGAACATCAAGAAGATTGTTCAGAAGATGGTTGTGACGTATAAAGATTGGCACGAGATGCTGCCGTTCGCCTTGCACGGTTATCGTACGACGGTGCGTACGTCGACCGGGGCAACTCCTTTCTCCTTGGTGTACGGTATGGAAGCTGTCCTACCGTTAGAAGTGGAGATTCCCTCTTTGCGAGTTTTGGTTGATGTGAAACTCGACGAGGCAGAATGGATTGCGAATCGTTTGAACCAACTCAGCCTGATGGACGAGAAGAGGTTAGCATCGATTGCATTTGGTCGCCTGTACCAAAGCCGAATGAAGAAAGCTTATGATAAGAAGGTGCGTCCTAGAAGCTTTCAGACGGGTGATCTCGTCCTGAAGAAGATTCTTCCGCCACACTCCGATCACCGGGGCAAGTGGACTCCGAATTACGAAGGGCCGTATGTCGTCAGCAAGGTCTTCTCAGGAGGAGCTTTGTTGTTATCCACGATGGATGGTGAAGATTTTGCATCCCCGGTGAACGCGGACGCAGTTAAAAAATACTTTGCTTGAAAGAGACCCGCTGGACAAAAAAGAAAGAGTCCAGGCAAAAAGGGGGCATCCTGGCGAACCAAAAACAGAATAAAAGGTTCGGGCAAAAATTAGGGATATATTGAAAAAATGTACACCCGCGAAGTCGAAAACCTACACTGGGCGGCTTCGGCAAAAAAGGGTATCCCGGTGGACTGAAAACCCGTAAAGGGCGGTTCACGCAAAAGTTAGGGATTTGAATAAGCAAATGACTGCGTTCCGTGTGGACTTTCATTGTTTGGTGGTTTGGAAGACCTGAGGGCCGTTTATCTGAATCAATCTCTTCCGAAGCTGAAGCGTCGGAGAAGTATCGAAGTCGAGTGGGTCTTAGAGGGATCAACTCATGGTGTTCGTCTACGCCTCGTTGCCGACATTTGTATATACTAATGTATATTTATGTTTTCTTTTTTGCGCGGCTTCCTCATTCCAGGAGCTTGCCTCTGTTGTAAAACATTTTTGCCCATTCAGGGGTTCACCATCAATAAAATGCATATTATTCAGCAATTCTGCTTGCTCATTTAGCATTTATCTGTTTTGTTTGCGAATGAAAACGCCGGTGTTTTTGATAAAATGCGCATACATAAACTTACGGGCCTAGGCCCATTGATTGCTGAAACGATTAATTACCTGAACATTGTCATGAGATAATAACCTTGATAGGCCCCTTTGAGGAGGGCGTCTTGTCTATTTGTTTGTGTTGTTGCAGGTATAGCGCCTTCCAGAGGATATGTCGGGCGCATCCCCGAAGCAGGACGAGTCCTCCTTCTCCAGCATAGTTCAGTAGTCTCTCCTCCGCAGAATCTGAACGCAAGATAGTGAGCATTGATATGTCTTCCCCACGCAGAGATGATTCTCTTCCCCGAGCAGACGCATCCTGAAGGAACGTCATTTTCTCAGCTGAGTCGCGCGCAGCAGCTCATATTCTCCCCCAGCACCGGGTCACAAGTGCAGATTTCAGAGGAATGTTCGGGTGCCGAAGCTCGTGTTTTCCCCAGTAAAGTCGCCGAAGCAGGTGTCTCCCCAGCACCGGGTCACAAGTGCAGGTGTCGTAGGAAATTGTTCGTATACCGAAGTATGCAGTAACTGATGGTGCCAGACCGAAGTCTCCAGCGGAATTGAAATTCCCCACCAGAGTCATGCTCTCTCCTGAAGTAGGATGATTCCCTCTTCCCAAGTAGAGTATTGGAACAACTGATGTTGTATTCCCCGGCAGAGTTGTATTTTCCCTCGAAGTCAGATGATTCTTTCTTCCCTAGCGAAATTGAAATTCCTCACCAGGGTCGTACTCTCCAGTGAAGTAGAATGATTTCTCTCTCCCCGGCTGAGTCCACAGACCCCAGGAGAGCCGATTCCTTGGTAGCAGTGGGGACCTTGAATGGATGTTCCCTAGCGGATATTGAACAGCTGATGTTGTATTTCCCCAGAGTCGCACTCTCTCCAGCGAAGCAGAATGACTTCTCCTTTCTCAGCCGAGTTTGCAGATGTCCAAGAGAGTCGAGTCCTTGGAAGTCGATCAGACCATACTCAGTTGTTTCCCCAGTGGAGTGTTAAGCAGCTGAAGTTGTTTCCCCACAGAGTGGTTTATCCCCAGAAGGGTAGCTTAGGCGGCCACGCAGTTCATTTTCGTGATCGATATCAGCAGGTCCAGGTTCTCGTAGAGCCTCGTTCTCCTGCGACAAATCAACTGAAGTTGTTTTCCCTGCAGCAGTCAACCGGAAGATCATTTCCCCAGGCAGAGTCCAATTGATATTGGCGTGTCCACGTTCTCCTCAGCAGGATGGTTCCTCTATCTGAGTAGTTCTTTCTCCTTGACAGGAGAATTCCCCTTCGGCATTTGTTTTGCTGACGGGATTGCATAGCATTGTGCATGATTGCATAGCATAAATGCATAGCATGCCCACCGTGTGGGGCATAGCGCAGAAGCATACGCATCATAAGCATGATCTAGGTTACCATCATTCCTGTTTTACAGGCGTTCCACCAAGAGACCAGTTGCTCAGGAAGATTCCTGATGTTCTCCCCAACGAGGTCGCTTCCTTAAGATGATTCTTAAAGACCCCGGTGTAATCCCCACAGTCGCTCGCTCAAGATGATTTTTGAGACCCCCAACGAAGTCTGCAGTTCAAGACGATTATTGAATTCCTCAGCAGAGCCGTTTGCTTAAGATGATTCTTAAGACCTCAGCGTTGTTTCCCGAGTTGTGTGCTTAGGATGATTCTTGAGCTCCCCAATGGCGTTCCCAGCAAAAGTTGCCCAGGAGGATTCCCGGAATATGCCTAGCAGAATGAAGTCTCCAGAAGGGTCAGCAGTTCGAGATGATTCTTGAAGATTGCCCGACGGAGTTGTTTGTTCAAGATGATTCTTGAAGTCCCTAGCAGCGTGATATGTCTGCTCCAACAGTGATGTCTAATCTGAAGATTGACTTCGTAAACGCCTGAAGGCGGTATCAGAGGTTCCCGTGAATCCAGATTTCCTCGCTGATGAATCAACGTGTGGCTGGAGGCAAGGTTATCCCCAAAGTCATGAATGGCTTAGGATTCATTTTTCGGACTGAAGGCCAAAGTATCCCTGACTGAGGTCACGGATGCTCTATAGCAGAGGTGGAGTTGCCTGAAGGCAGATCCATGTATCCTTGAAGGCCAAGGACCATTTCTTCAGACTAAAGTCGAAGATACCTCCTGCAGGGTTGCCATCCTTGAAGGCCAAGGATGCTTATCATTAGAAGTACTTGAAGATATTTTCTAGCTGAAGCTGGAAATGGCCAGGGGCCAGGGTTTCATTTAGCTTTGATGTTGGAGTTCTACGGTGAACTCAGTGTGCGGTAGTATTCGGATGTTCATTATGGTTCTGAGGGTGAACCCCAGATCAGAGTGTGCTCGGTTAAGCCTCTCGTTCCCAGCGGAGTAGTTTCAAATACGCAAGTGTACCTTTTGTTCCATTTACCAGGGGTGAGCCCCAGGTCATAGTATGGATTTGGTTCGACGGCGAGGTTGAATGTTTGTTTGACGGCGAGGTCAGATTATGATGTGTTCGACGGCGAGGTTGAATGTTTGTTTGACGGCGAGGTCAGATTATGATGTGTTCGACGGCGAGGTTGAATGTTTGTTTGACGGCGAGGTCAGATTATGATGTGTTCGACGGCGAGGTTGAATGTTTGTTTGACGGCGAGGTCAGATTATGATGTGTTCGACGGCGAGGTTGAATGTTTGTTTGACGGCGAGGTCAGATTATGATGTGTTCGACGGCGAGGTTGAATGTTTGTTTGACGGCGAGGTCAGATTATGATGTGTTCGACGGCGAGGTTGAATGTTTGTTTGACGGCGAGGTCAGATTATGATTGGTTCGACGACGATGTTGGATTTGTTCGACGGCAAGGTTGAATGTTTGTTTGACGGCGATGTCAGACTCTTTAAATCCCCAGCAGAGATGATGATGGTACGACGGTGATGTCGGGTGTCTCTCAGAGCGATGTTTATTTCCGACGGCGACGTCAGATTCAGTTTTCCAGCGGCGATGTTGGGCATGTCAAGTTGATCCAGTCTTCTGACGGCGATGTTAGGTGATGCAGATCCTTTAGTTCTCCAGCGGCGATGCGGGGTATTTTGGCAGATTTAGTTCTCCAGCGGCGATGCGGGGTATGTTGATTGTCCGACGGCGAAGTCAGATGTATTTTCTCCAGCGGCGATGCGGGGTATTTTGTTCAGAGATGTATTTTCTCCAGCGGCGATGCGGGGTATTTTGTTCAGAGATGTATTTTCTCCAGCGGCGATGCGGGGTATTTTGTTCAGAGATGTATTTTCTCCAGCGGCGATGCGGGGTATTTTGTTCAGGGATGTATTTTCTCCAGCGGCGATGCGGGGTATTTTGTTCAGAGATGTATTTTCTCCAGCGGCGATGCGGGGTATTTTGTTCAGAGATGTATTTTCTCCAGCGGCGATGTTGGGTATTTTGGTGATTCAGGTTTAGGTCTCCGGCGGCGATGCTGGATGCTTGTTTCCCCGAGTTATGGTTGTTCTTGACGGTGATGTCAGGTGATTGGGTGTTCCAGCGGCGATGTTGGGTGTTCCTCAGAATTTTGTCTGACGGTAATGACAGGTGGTTTAGTCTTCTAGCGGCGATGTTGGGTGTTGTGGTTGTCTGAAGGCAATGTCAGAAGAAGTTAACGTGGATAACTGACGGCGATGTCAGATCAGTATTTCTCCAGCTAGTTGTCGTGCAGCTAGTGTTCCAGTTTTCGAAGATTTGTTCCCCGCAGGGCTTCGTGGGCTCGTGCAGTTGGCAAATTTTCGGGTTTACCGGTATTCAATCGTCTCGCACCTTGATTGGTTGAGGGCCGTTCGCTCCTCACCCAGTCAGGTTCAAGCCGTTTGAATAGGGGCAGCTGTTGCACCCCAAAATTTGACCAACATTAATTTACCTATCAAGTGTTTGAAAGTGGATGCCTTCATCAGAAAGTTCAAGAGAATTGGTTGAAGCCAGAGTTGTGTGCTTCATAACTTGAGGGTTGTGGGTGCTCCTCAGATGATTCTGAGACTTTGAGAATGAACTTGAAGCTTTGAGAAAGCCTATGAGATGTCTTGATAGCCATCATGAAGCCCAGAGAAGTCATTGTGCAAGAATTCAGAAGATTCAGCCATGAGTGGTGAAATTAGGGTTTTGACTGGGTCAACCCTAGAATAACTGAAGATTTGGAGAAGGTTGAGACCTAATCCAAGGGCCATGAGATCATGGAATGGTGTATGGAGATGTTATAAAGATGATTCCTAGACCAACTCATCATGAATGAGGAGTTTGAGAAGTTTTGAGTTAGGGTTTCCAAGAATTGTCAGTGAAAAAACCCTAATTTGATCCCTATCTTCCAGGCGGTTTTAGCTCAAGATGTGATTGATATCTCATCTTCCCCACAACATGAATGTTGTAGAGATTGTTCTTAGCTTTAATTTGAGTGGTGGAAGTCCTTGATAGGAGTTGCAGAGCTCAAGTTAAGGTTTTGACAAATTACAGGTCAGCTGAGGTGTGTGAATCTGGGTCCTTGAAAGTCACCCAACTTGCAGACAACTTTTGGCCTAGTAGGATGATTCCTATGATTTCTTGGTCAACATGAATGTTGAAGAGAATCTTCTTAGCTTTCTATAGAGTACTAGAAGTCCTTGATAGGATTTGTAGAACTCAACTTATGGTTTGAACAAGACAGGGGTATTTTGGTCATTTGGCAGTTATAGGTCATTTTAAGCAAAGGCCATATCTCCTAGTTCCAAGCCTCAAATGGAAAAACTCAAAACATGAAAGTTGTTCAAAATGGGATTTTAAGCCTAGAAAAGTGGTCATTAATTGTTGGAAGAGCTCATAGCATGAAATGACAAAGTTTGGTAAATTTGAACTTAAAAAGGCATATAAGTTCATTCAAGTCAAGTTGAAATTTGGTTTGGGAGATCTATGAGTCCAAGATAGGTCATCCAATATACAATTTTGAATGTAAATGACATTCTAAAAACTTTGGTTTAAACAGAATTTTGATTTGAGGCTCAAAAATGAAGGTTGCTTTGGAAAATTGTTACTTGAATCATAAGGTAACTAAATAAAACTTCACAAAAGGCAAGGAAGTACATGTTTTTCACTCATTCTTTCTCAATATCTCTCGTAAGGAGATTTTGAAGCCAATTTGACAAGCCTAAATCATGAGATATGGTATGATCAACATGTCATTAAAGGAGAAATTCTATAACTTTCTAACACTTTCCATGAGTTTCTAGATGATTCTAGGAGTTTCCATGATTGCTATAAGAAGAGTGAATCACAATTTGGCCAGGGTTGGTGAAATTTGTTGTGTTCATTGGAGAGAGTGAGAGAGAAAGTGGCATTGTTGGATTTCTTCAAGATCAAGCAAGATTCAATTCCCTCTTCTACAAGCCTCCTCCACCTCAACTCTTGCAAACAGAAAGGTGTTCATCTTGGGAGGAAGATTTGGAGAAGGTTTCAAGTGCTAGATCAGGCCCTAACACCCCTCACCATTGAAGCTTAACAGGTTGGTATCTTGATCTGTAGGTCCTTAATTATGCACATTCTGTTAGAATCCTAGGTGTAAGATCAACATGCTAGGTTAGAGGAAGATTTCCTGAAACTTTGAGAGGAATCCATGAGGTTTCGTGGCAGGGTACCATTTCTTGCAAGATTGATAGCAAGCTGTTTTGTGTGCATTAATGGATATGATGTAGGTTAGAATGGCTAGGATAACCTGTGGAACAGATTTACATCATTAGGTTTGAGTTTGGTTAAGGTTGATAGCAGAAAACCATGGTGGAACCCTAACCTTCGTGCTTTCTGTTAGAACGATACAAGAGGTTTCAGGGACAACTATTGGTATCATTGTGTTCAGGGTGATTAGTAGAGCAAGTTTGCTTTTGGAATTTCTTGATTTCATCAAGCCATCATTGAGAACGATCGAGTGGAAATTCTGGCTTGGAATTAGGGTTTTCTGAAAACCCTAGGGTTTACTTGGGGACGATGAAGTTCCACCGTTGGATGGTCCCAAACTCTTGACTAATTCAGTTGATCGCACAACCACGATTTGAACTCAGAAATGGAGGGAAATGTTAACATCAAAACGCTGCGTTCAGTTAAGTTGTAAATCCTGGGCTGAAGACAGGTCTTGCTATCCACACCTCCAACACGGGCCCAATCAACTTTTGAACTGAATTTGGATGCTATTTGCACCGTTGCCATTTGATTTTCTTTTTGATTTTTCTTTGTATTTTCTGAGCGCAGGTGGGCCTTGGTGTTTTGATATTGGCACCCCAGTTTCCTGGCCCATCAGGGATATCAACTGAGGCGTGTTACTTTTGATACCCCCCCCCCCCCTTTTTAATTCAATTCATTTTATTTTCTCATTTATATTTCTTGCATTTTATAAAATTCATAAAAAATCCAAAAATTAATATTTTTCATTTCTTCTTTTTTTCACATATTCATGATTTTGTCTAGAAAATTAATAAAAATAAAAATTCCATTTTAGTTTTCTTTTAATATTTTTTAGCATATTATTTTTGCAAATAGTCTTTTTAATGGTTTTAGTTGACACTTGATTTTGTACAATTTGTTTTATGACTTCCCCTTAGGGTTTTTGAGCCATTCTTTTTGGCATAGTTAGGTATTGAATCCTAGTTCATATAGAATTTAATTCTCAATTTGTAGATTAAAATTTGGTGTAGCTTGATTGTTTGACATTTAGGTGCTCAAATTAGGGTTTTAGGTTGTATAAGTAGATTTGAACCATTTTGTTTTGGGGTTTATAGGCCAAATTAGTGTATGGGGAATATATGGGTTAAGGGTAAGTATGTATAGAATCCCCTAGAATTTTGCTAGAATATTGTATGGTGTTTTAGTATTTTTAATTGATTTTTGAATGTATGGCTAGCATGTGTGTTGCTTAAAGGCATAGTTTGTATTGTTGTGCTTGTTTTTCTTCTCCTGTGAGTGTGTGAGCCTTGAAGATTGAGTTGAAGACCTTGTGGATCATCATTGAAGCTTTGAAGACCTTGTAGAGGAGTTTAGCATAGCTTTGTTTGTTTTGTTTATAGGTTTATAGATGCATAGGCAGAGCCCTAGATAGGAGACTTCCATTCAATAAACAAGGAGTGTCTTGTTCACCTCCTTCCTTCTCTGTGACATAAAGTCCCTTAAGGGTATTCACCTCTCTCCTTTGGAGGGATTAGTGACCTTGCCCTCTGAGGTAGAACTTTAAGAGAGCCTTTCCCTTTGATGTTAAGTCCTCAATGGCATCCTTTGGAAGTCAGTGAGCACTGTAACATCCTCACCTCATCTTGTTGACTGAATCTTGTTTGCTGGAGCATTTGAGCCATTGAAGGTAGAAGCTGAAGCTTTGAAGAGGATGATTCCTTGAAGATTGTTGAAGTTTGATGACTTTATGAAGATCAAGTTGATGCCTGAATATCCCTGAAGATAGTGAAGCCTGAAGATGAAGCTGATCAAAGAAGCTGAAGCTTAAGGGAGAAGATGAGTTGATACTCATGTTGTAGGGCTGATACCTGGAAAACAATTGATGATTGAAGTCTGAAGACTGGGTTGCTGCTGGAGGAGCTGAGGCTTTCTTCTGTTTTTTTCTTTTCTGTATTGTTTGTTTTGTCTGATTTGTCTGTTGCATTAGACTAAGTTCATCTAGAATAAGTTCAGTCTAGGAGCATGATTGCATTAGAGGTTGAGCTGCTCCCTCTGCTTGTATTGTTATTGCTTGGCTTTGCTTGTGGGTATTCGGTAGAGCCCAGCTCCCTTTCCCATGTGTTTATTTTGCTTGATAGCATGATTTCATTTCCTTTATCTGTATGACTGCATTTTACTGTTTATTGTTTGATAGCATGTTGTTTATTTTTCAGTATGATTACTGTTATTTCATGACTGGCTTGAGGTCGAGACGAGCTTGTGGAGGCTGAAGCCCCACACATTTCCTCCCTCACTTGCATTGCATGCATTTTACTGTTAAGCTGATGCTTTGTCTGTTTTGGTGTATCATTGACATGATCCCTTAGGACTCTCATTTCCTTGGATAAGGATTTGATGATAGACTTTAGGTTGAAACCTATGCATGACAACTTCTAGGAGTTCCCTGTTCAAACCTCAACCATAGGATGAATCCATGGCATGATAACAGTAGGATTTGATAGTCTCCCTCCTAGTTGGGCCTGTTCTCTTCTCATCTCAAAACAGTTTAAGATGCAGTAATCATGAATGATTTCTTTCGTACGTTACGAGCCTTAAGCTATCTGAGAAAGGATTGTGGGAGAGCTTCTTTCCCATGGTCTGGATGTTTAGTATGGTACCCTTTGGGTGACATGCGACGCATTCACTCTCAGGTCACAGTCTCTAGTGCGGTTGAAATTGCAAACACAATAAAAAACACTTCTTTCAGGAAATAAGCCGCAGTTCCCGAACTACGTGAGCTCTGATCTCTCATGCCTGTTGAGAGTACATAGGCACAAGATGGCGATGTCTTGGCGAGAAACCTTCCCCCATACCCCGTAGTAGGCCGAACTACGTTGACTCTGATTTCTCATTCTCTGATGAGAATACGTAGGCATAAAGCGCGACGCTTTGCCGAGTCATTTTTCTTTTCTTTTTCAGCCAGCCTTGATAGGTAGATAGATTATAACCAACCCATCCAAGTAAACAAACAAGCGAGGATCCCGTCGAGTACGACGGACGTGAGGGGTGCTAATACCTTCCCCTTGCGTAACCGACTCCCGAACCCAGACAATGGTTGCGATGACCTTGTCTTACCCTTTTTCGTCAGGTTTTTCCGATCGTTTCCTTTCCCGCTCTAAGGGATAAATAACGAAAGGTGGCGACTCTTCTGTCATGCCGGCACCTTATTTTCGCGCGAGCGACACATGCGTTTCACTAAATGAAACACTGCGTTTCCCTTGCAGCCATTTCCCTCCGTTTTCAATTCAAATTGCAGCCGTTAGATCCAATTAAAAGTCAACAGTCCAAGTGTGATCTAACGAACCTCCTTCATCTTCTCCAAATGCCATTCTAGGGTTTTCAGATTTCATTTCCATGCAAGAATCTTACTCCCTCTCGTTCTCTCTCAATTCTCAATGAATTCAAAAACTGCAAAGACCAAAATTGTACTACGAACTCCCAGGAACACGATCCTACTAATGGTTTGGATTAAAACTCCCTAGAGCTCACAAACAGAAGGCACGAAGACCTTGATCCAACCATTTTGCACTACCATGGAACCTTGTAATTCTTGATCCTAATGATACTATCATGCTCTCTATGTTGCACTGGTTTCAGCAAGCTATCATATGTGCACTAACACTCACTAACTACTCTAATCTTGATCTTCAAAGATTCTATGGCCTGTCATTAAACCTCATGGAATGCTCTCAGATTCACAGAATTCAATTATCTAACCTAACCTAACAACTCTAACCCTAAAATTCTAACCAATAACACATAAATAGAGAGATAGGAGTGAAAACACCAACCTGCTTGTTGGCTATGGCAGGTATGTGAACAGCTCGATTCAAAGCTTGATCCCTCTTCACTATGATCCTCTGATGAAGGTCTTTCTTCTGTTTGCACAAACTTGGAAGATGAAGGCTTGTAGGGAGGGATTCGAATCTGGTATGGATTCTTGCAATTTCAACTCTAACTCTTCAATCCTCCATGGATAAGCCTCTGAAGCAGCTTCTATGCACTCAACAAGATCAATGGATCATGAATGAAGAAGAAGAATGAATTGAATTGATGCTGAATATGGAGTTTCACTCTTTCTTACAATTGAAGCAACAATGGAGTCCTCACTTTCCTCTCTCTCTTTTCACCAACCCTTTTCACCAACCTTCTTTACTCATTATATAGATGATGATGGAAATGTCTAGCATATTCTGGATCCCTCTAGGATAATTCTAGAAACTTCATGAATTTCTCATGATATGGCATAATGGAACTTATCATCTCATGTAATATCTCCTCTCATACACTTTGCAGACCACTTGAAAATCTCATTTCATGACAAATTGGAAGTGTATTAGTGCTTACATACCCTGAATTTTGCCTTATGCTAAGTTTTGCATGGTTGCCTTATTATGCAAGTAATGGATTTACAAAGCAAACCCCTTTTTAAAGCCCTATCTCAAAATTGTGGCTGAACCAAAGTCTTTAAAATGTTGTTTATAATCAATTTGGTATATTACATAACCCATTTTGGATTTGTAGATTGCCCAAACCAATTTTCCATTTGAACTTTTTCAACTTATATGCCATTTTTTAAGTCATTTTTACCAACTTTTATCAATTTGAGTTATATGCATTTCCAAACTTCCATGACCTCTTTTCTAGACTTAAAATGACATTTTGAGAAACTTTGATGTTGTGAAGTTTTTCATCTGAAGCTTCCTTGTATGAGTTTTAGGCATAGGCTAAGAATGACCTGTAATTCTCAAATGACCAAAATACCCTTTGCTTGCCAAGGACATAAGTAGAGTTCCACAAATAATATGAAGTCATACCATACCTTCATAGAAAGATAAGACAATGAGGAACAACTCTCATGTTGTCCAGAAATCCATTTGAAATCTCCTTGAAGGTCAAAAGTTGCTTGGAAGACAGACAACTTTCACAGACAAATTTCAGTGCCCTCAGATGACCTGTAACTTGCAAGAGCTATAACTTGAGTTCTATAAATCATCTTGATGACTTCCACCACTCAAATTAAAGCTATGAAGATACTCTACAAGTTTCATGTGGACCATAAATTCATATGAAGCTTGCATCTTGAGTTACACTGCTTTGAAGTTTGACCTAAATCAGAGGATTTTACACTGAAACCCTAATTTGGTAACTCCACTTCTCCTTGACTCCTTCTGATTTTTATTTAGCACAACACTATATCCATATCCATATAGCAAATAATGAATCCCACATTCTTCAAATGATCCTTGATGCCTTTCAAAACAAGTCTTTGACCTAGGGTTGACCTAGTGTTGACCCAGATAAAACCCTAGTTGACTGACTTCAACTGAGGCTCTTGCAATCATTCCAATGACTTGGTTACTCCTTAAAAATGATCATCTAGGCTCTTTATAACATCCATACACACCTCATGCTCTTGGCTCATGGCTCACACTTCCTCTGATGATCCCCAAATAACCTCAAGATAGGGGAGAACTCACTGATCAACCTGTCAACTCTTCAAAGCTCAAATTCTTCCCTGATGACCTGAGTAGTCTTGAATATGAATGAAACCCTTGAATATGCCTCTTGAGATAAGAATAGCACTTGATCCCCTAATTAAGATAGCTTGCTTATGCTATGCAATGCAGATGAATACACTATGTACATGATGCCAATGCAAATGATTATGCAATTGAAACATAAACCTGGGTTAGAAAAGGTTGGGCAAATTTTGGGGTGCAACACCTAGCAATAGAATTCAAGTGTGTTGTAATTTACTATTGTATAAGTCACTCCCAAATTTACTCAAAGTATCTGAGTATAGAGAAACGAGTTCTAAGGTGAATATACGTCTTGTAAACACACAATCTTTACGTTTTAATGAAACTTAGTTTATTTTGTTTAATTTTAAAGAGTTTATCTTTAATTCTTTTCAATTTACCTTTTTTTTTGTTCTGCTTTACTCTATTTAAATGTTGTAAAGGCTTTTCACTTTGTTTTCTACAAATTCACGTCTTTTCCTTTCAGTCGAGTCTTACCCTTACATTAACTTCTTATTCAAAAACACCGTCGAAGTGTTAGTTTTAGGTAGTTTTCTTTAAAATATAATTTAGCACATGTCCTAGGATCAATTTGATCGATTATGTGAGTCACCAAAGTTAGATTTGGAATATCAGTAGTTGTTTTCTAATTTTTAAGGGAAACAAATTGGAACGCCGGGTGGGACAGTGCTAAAAATTCTTTGAATTTTTGTAAAAGTTTGTGAAAAATACATATGTTATTGTCTTTAATAAAAATTCATTGCATGTTATTAAGAAGTGGTAAGATAGTCGCTACAAACAAAGAAAGACCAAGAAAAAATTATACTAGGGAAGTGGCGACAGATGTTAATCAGCCAAATAACCCAAACTTTCGAGGAGATGGCTCTAATCTCCAGCATAGTAACACCAATCCTCGAGATGTGTCTAGGAGTGATGTGGTTCCACCCTCAGTACCTTCGACAGGGGAGCAGATACTGCCTCCTGTTAGGCCTGAGCCAGTACCATTAGTGTTGGGATCAGGGTCGACAAGTATAAGGGCCTACACCCTGTAACAGCCCAATTTTTAATAATTAATTATGTATATTAATTAATTGATTTATTGGGGTTGTTCTAATTATTGGTAGATATTTTGAGAGAAGAAAATATTGGAAGGAAATAGAAGAGAAAGACATATAAGGAAAAGTGGAAAGAAAAGGGAAGAATAGAAACATAAGGGAAAGAGGAGAGAAAGAAGAGGAAGAAGAGAAAAGAGAAGAAAGCTTGGATTCTTCAAGAACAACTTCTAGCTTTCGATTTAATCAAGGTAAGAGTGTGAAGTATTGTTATATTACCAATGTATATGATTATGTATGTGCGTTTGGATTGTTTGGATGTTTTCCATCAATTTCCATTCTAGGGCAGAAATGAGTTTAATCGATAGAACCGGTGTTTAAACGGTTAAAATCTGGAATAAATGGTGTAGATTAGTCAAGAAAAGTTAGGCTAAGACTACTGAAACTCGTTGGAATTGAATCGGGTGATTTTGCGAGTTTCCAATGATTTTAGACAGTTGGGGTTTTGAAGTGCGCAGATGCTCGCTAGCACTTTCGCTAGGCGAGCAGGGTAGCGAGCGTTCGCTAAGCGAGCTGCTAGCGAATGATTCCAGACTTGGGGCAGAATGGAAATGACTCTCTTCGCTGGTAACGAGTGAGGTAGTGAGTTGTTCGCTAGGCGAGGCTCTAGCGAGCTAGTAGCGAAGCCTTTCAGTAGCTTTTGTTTGTCTTCGCGAGCTTGTTCGCTAGGCAAACTGGTAGCGAGTATTCGCTGGGACCTTGCTAGACGAGTGGTCCAGCGAGCGTGACAGTGTTTATTTTTCTTGCTGTTTCCATCCAATGTCGATCCTTCGATTCGAATGTGATTAACCCTTTCTTTAAATGCATAGTTGTATGTTGTGATATGCTATGTTGTGGGTAGCCGTATGGCATGAATTCTAGATTATGGAATCGATTGTGAAATGTGGCCTTTTGGCCAATATATTGCATTGTTTAAATTGATTAAAAGTGCATGATGATTGTGATTGATTTCGTTGTCATTGGCGTGATATTGTGAATGCATATTGATTGTATGCGATTGTATGTGAAGAATGCATGAGAACATATTAGTGAATATGTGTGCATTGCTTGATAACGTAGTGATGCATTGAAAGTATTAATACTTTGATTATTATGAGATGTATTGTGTATGCAATCATGTTATAATTCTTATGTGATGAATTATTTTAGAATGCATGAGATTAAGATGCAAGAACGGTCTTAAGTGCATTTGGTTGTTGATTGCATACGCATCATTTAGTCAAGAGGCAATACTTGCTAGTTTCGTGTAGACTAGTGACTTGTCCCAAGCCTATAAGAGTGGGTTTGAAATCTTAGAGGACGAGCTTTGTTGTTATCGATCTAGAGGACGGACCCGGTTTAAATGTAAAAACCAAAAAATGATAACAAGTGTTGGTACCACATGGCATGAGTTGCATTGAGTTGTATTGAGTCACATGGCATAGATATCATTGTTATATGAAAGTATGCTTGTGTGTGAATTGTTGAATTGAGGATTATGGATGTGTGCATGAGGAAATATGCTTGGTGATTATCCATATCTGTTTATATATATATTATGATGTGTATGACGAATTGTGGTGAGAAAATGTGGAATATATGTATTATGTGCTTGTATATATATATATATATATATATATATATATATATATATATATATATATATATATATATATATATATATATATATATATATATAATTATATAAATTGATTATTATGATAATATTTCTCACCCTTCTGCTGTTTTATAATGCTCTATGAGACATTGCAGACTAGGTTTTGCTGGAGGTCTTTTGTGAAGTGTGGCTTCATTCTTTTGGTCGGTTAGCTCTAATATGTAGCACCGGGTAGCTAGGATTGTATAGAATTATTTTGTGATACATTTGTATATGTATCTGCTGACAAATGTTTATGTAAACACGAATGATGTGGTGAATCAAACTGGATGATATGTATTAATATGATTACATGTTTAAAGTGATTCAATGTTTAGATTTTCCGCTTTTAATTCTAAATATTATGATGTGGGTGTAAGGGATAAGTTCCTCTGTTGAAGCTACCCCGCTGTTGCATGTCTTTTTTTTAGAGCAGGTGTTGTATGTTTCAATTTTGTGTATGATGTGACACACCTCTTTTATATCATATTTAATGTTACTATGATGAAATCTTATTATGCGTCTAAATGATTTATTTATTATTTGGGGGTATAGAATGGGGTGTTACATTAAGTGGTATCAGAGCAGGTCGGCCAGTTGGCCAAGTTGTTAATGTGTTTATTCCTTATTTATATTTGGTTGTGTGTATGACACTATCGATATTGTTTGTTCTTATGAAGTTTTGTTGTTGAGATTCAGAATGATGGTCGCCGGTAGGAATGATGAAGCGATTGCTGAGGCTTTGACGAGGTTGGCTGGAGCGATTGGGCAGAATCCTCAAGCCAATGTGATAGCTGGAAACAACGCTGATGATGAGTTGCATGCTTTGGGAAGGTTTCAAAGGAACAATCCGCCAATTTTCAAGGGAACCCATGAACTTGACAGCAATTGAGAAGATCTTTCGAGTTATGAACTGTTCAGATGCGCAGAAGGTGCAGTTTGGAACTCATATGCTTGAAGAGGAAGCTGAGGACTGGTGGGGTAACACTCGCCAGAGGTTTGAGGAAGATGAGATTGTGGTTACTTGGGATGTTTTTAGAGAGGCATTTCTGGAGAATTATTTTCCAGAAGATGTGCGTGGTAAGAAGGAAATTGAATTCCTTGAACTGAAACAGGGTAACTCAACTGTGGCCGAGTATGCGGCAAGGTTTGAGGAATTGATTAAGTTTTGCCCTCATTACAACACTACTAATGCTGAGAGATCCAAGTGTCTTAAGTTTGTGAATGGTTTGAGGCCTGAAATCAAGCAAGTCGTTGGTTATCAGGAATTAGACGATTTTCTAAGTTGGTGAACAAAAGCAGAATTTATGATGAAGATAGTAGAGCTCGGTCTAATCATTACAAGAGTTTAAATGATAAGAAGGGAAAAGGTCAATTCAGAGGAAAGCTGTATGTGACTCCTGCTGATAAGGGGAAACAAAAAGCTGGTTACGGCAAGAAGCTAAGTGGGAGAGGAGTTTCTACTCCGGTGAGATGTTATAATTGCGGTGAAGCAGGACATCTTGCTCCCGAGTGCAAAAGCGTTGAGCTAAAGTGTTTTAAGTGTGGCAAGCCAGGCCACAAAGCTGTGGAGTGCAAGAGAGGTGCGAATGTGACTTGCTACAACTGTGGTGAGCAAGGGCACATTAGTACCAAGTGTGACAAGCCAAAGATGACTCAAGGGAACGGGAAAGTGTTTGCTCTATCAGGATCAGAAACTGCTAGTGAAGATCGATTGACTCGAGGTACGTGCTTCATTAATGGTATACCTTTGGTCGCTATAATTGATACCGGAGCTACACATTCTTTTATTTCTTTGGATTGTGTTAAGAGATTAAATCTTGAGTTGTCTGTTATGAGTGGAAGTATGGTTATTGATACTCCTGCTATGGGTTCGGTAACTACCCCATATGTGTGTTTGAATTGTCCGTTGAGTATTTTTGGTAAAGACTTTGGAGTTGATTTAGTGTGTCTTCACTTAGATCAACTTGATGTTATTCTTGGGATGAATTAGTTAGAATTCAATCGTGTTTATATTAACTGTTTTGACAAAATGGTTATTTTTCCTGAACCTGGTGATGAAGGAGATTTGTTTATGACTGCTAAGCAAGTGAAGGAATCAATGCAAGATGACGCGAAGGTATTCATGTTGATGGAAACTTTGAGCATTGGTGAAAGTGGAGCAATGGATGCTTTACCAATTTTCCGTGATTTTTCGGAAGTTTTTTCTAACGAGGTAAGAGACTTACCACTGAAACGAGAAGTGGAGTTTATGATCGACTTAATTCCTAGAACTAGTCTGATATCGATGGCTCTGTATCGTATGTTCGCATCAGAATTGAAAGAGTTGAAAAGTCAACTTGAGGACCTACTTAAGAAGAGGTTTATTCGTCTGAGTGTGTCACCGTGGGGTGCACCAGTGTTGTTGGTTAAGAAGAAAGAAGGTTCTATGAGACTTTGTGTGGACTACCGACAATTGAACAAGGTGACTATCAAGAATAAGTACCCACTTCCGAGGATTGATGATTTGATGGATCAGTTGGTTGGTGCAAGTGTGTTCAGTAAGATAGATCTGTGGTCTGGATATCATCAGATTCGTGTGAAGGCTGAGGATATTCAGAAAACTGCTTTTAGAACGATGTATGGACATTATGAGTATTCTGTGATGCCATTTGGTGTGACTAATGCACCAGGTGTATTTATGGAGTACATGAACAGGATTTTCTATCCTTACTTGGACAAGTTTGTGGCTGTGTTCATTGACGATATTTTGATTTATTCGAAGAGTGACAATGAACATGTCGAGCATCTGAGGATTGTGTTATCTGTGTTGAAAGAGAAGCAGTTGTATGCTAAACTTTCTAAGTGTGAATTTTGGTTGAAGGAAGTGAGTTTCCTTGGTCATGTGATTTCGAGTAGAGGTATTGCGGTTGATCCGTCGAAGGTTGAAGCGGTATCGCAATGGGAGACTCCGAAATCAGTTTTTGAGATTAGAAGTTTTCTTGGTTTGGCAGGTTATTATCGGAAATTCATTGAAGGATTTGCCAAGTTATCATTGTCGTTGACGAAGTTGACTAGGAAAGGTCAAGCTTTCATTTGGGATGCAAAGTGTGAAGAAAGTTTTCAAGAGCTTAAGAGAAGATTGACGACATCTCCTGTTTTGATTTTGCCGAATCCGACATAACCGTTTGTTGTGTATTGTGATGCTTCTTTGTTGGGTTTGGGAGGTGTGCTGATTCAAGATAAACAAGTTGTGGCTTATGCTTCGAGGCAACTCAAAGTGCATGAGAAGAATTATTCGACGCATGACCTAGAGTTGGTCGCTGTTGTATTTGTATTGAAACTTTGGAGGCATTATTTGTTTGGTTCGAGATTTGAGGTATTTAGTGACCATAAGAGTTTGAAGTATCTTTTCAATCAGAAAGAATTGAATGCAAGGCAGAGGAGATGGTTGGAACTTCTGAAGGATTATGATTTTGGTTTGAATTACCATCCGGGTAAAGCAAATGTGGTAGCTGATGCATTGAGTAGGAAATCATTGCGTGTGTGAGAGGACTTCTTACGGAGTTAAGCTTGGTATGTTAAAGCTTACTAGTGGTATTCTTGACGAGATTCGAGAAGGACAGAAATCTGATTTGGGTCTAGTTGATCGGTTGATTTTGATCAATCAAGGTCAAGGTGGTGATTTTCGGATTGATGAAAATGGTATTATGAGATGTCGTAATAGAGTTTGTGTTCCTGATATTGTTGAGCTGAAGAAGAGTATTCTTGAACAAGGACATCATAATGGATTGAGTATTCATCCGGGTGCTACTAAGATGTCTCAAGATCTGAGGAAAGTATTTTGGTGGCCTCGTATGAAGAAGGATATTGCCGAGTTTGTGTATTCTTGTTTGACTTGTCAAAAGTCAAAGATTGAACATCAGAAACCGTCAGGTTTGATGCAACCGTTTTTTATTCCTAAGTGGAAATGCTATCCCATTTCTATGGATTTTGTGTCTGGTTTACCTAGAACGCCGAGTAACTTTGAAGCTATTTGGGTTATTGTGGATAGATTGACCAAATCTGCTCACTTTATTCCTATGCGAATGGATTACCCGTTGGAGAAATTGGCAAAGTTGTACATTGAGAGGATTGTCAGTTTGCATGGTATTCCGTCTAGCATTGTGTCAGATAGAGATCCAAGGTTTACTTCGAGATTTTGGGAGAGTTTGCAAAGTGCTTTGGGTACGAAGTTGCGTTTGAGTTCTGCTTATCATCCGCAGACTGATGGTCAGACTGAGAGAACGATTCAATCACTTGAGGATCTTTTGTGAGCTTGTGTATTAGAGAAGGGAGGAGCTTGGGATAGCTACTTACCTTTGATTGAATTTACTTACAACAACAGTTTTCATTCGAGTATTGGTATGGCACCGTTTGAGGCATTGTATGGTAGACAGTGTAGGACGCCATTGTGTTGGTATGAGTCTGGAGAGAGTTTTGTGGTTGGACCCGAGATCGTCCAGCAGACTACCGATAAGACTAAGATGATTCAAGAGAAGATGAAGATTTCGCAGAGTCGTCAGAAGAGTTATCATGACAAGAGGAGGAAGACACTTGAATTTCAAGAGGGAGATCATGTGTTTCTTCGGGTTACTCCTATAACTGGTGTTGGTAGAGCATTGAAGTCGCGTAAGTTGACGCTGCGTTTCATTGGTCCTTACCAGATTTTGCAGAGGATAGGAGAGGTAGCCTATCGGGTTGCTTTGCCGATGTCGCTTGCTAATCTCCATGATGTGTTCCATGTATCTCAGTTGAGAAAATACATTGCGAATCCTTCCCATGTAGTCCAAGTAGATGATGTGCAGGTGAGAGATAACTTGATTGTGGAGACATCACCTATGCAGATAGAGGATCGGGAGTTGATGCAACTTCGAGGTAAAGAGATTGCTTTGGTGAAGGTCGCTTGGGGAGGACCTGCTGGTGGAAATGTGACTTGGGAACTTGAGAGTCAGATGAGGAAGTCGTATCCAGAGTTGTTTGAATCAGGTAACATTTTCGAGGACGAAAATTCCTAAAGTGGGAGAGGGTTGTAACAACCCAATTTTAAATAATTAATTATGTATATTAATTAATTGATTTATTGGGGTTGTTTTAATTATTGGTAGATATTTTGAGAGAAGAAAATATTGGAAGGAAATAGAAGAGAAAGACATATAAGGAAAAGTGGAAAGAAAAGGGAAGAATAGAAACATAAGGGAAAGAGGAGAGAAAGAAAAGGAAGAAGAGAAAAGAGAAGGAAAAGAGAGGAAAGCTTGGATTCTTCAAGAACAACTTCTAGCTTTGGATTTAATCAAGTTAAGGGTGTGAAGTATTGTTATCTTACCAATGTATATGATTATGTATGAGTGTTTGGATTGTTTGGATGTTTTCCATCATTTTCCATTCTAGGGTAGAAATGAGTTTAATCGATAGAACCAGTGTTTGAACGATTAAAATCTGGAATAAATGGTGTAGATTAGTCGAGAAATGTTAGACTAAGACTACTGGAAATCGTTGGAATTGAATCGGGTGATTTTGTGAGTTTCCGATGATTTTGGACAGTTGGGGTTTTGAAGTGCGCAGATGCTCGCTGGCACTTTCGCTAGGCGAGCAGGGTAGCGAGCATTCGCTAAGTGAGCTGTAGCGAGATGTTAGCGAATGATCCTAGACTTGGGGCAGAATGGAAATGACTCTCTTCGCTGGTAACAAGTGAGGTAGCGAGTTGTTCGCTAGGCGAGGCTCTAGCGAGCTAGTAGCGAAGCCTTCCAGTAGCTTATGTTTGTCTTCGCGAGCTTGTTCGCTAGGCGAACTGGTAGCGAGTATTCGCTGGGACCTCGTTAGGCGAGTGGTCCAGCGAGCGTGACAGTGTTTGTTTTCTTGCTATTTCCATCCAATGTTGATCCTTCAATTCGAATGTGATTAACCCTTTCTTTAAATGCATAGTTGTATGTTGTGATATGATATGCTGTGGGTAGCCGTATGGCATGAATCCTAAATTATGGAATCGATTGTGAAATGTGGCCTTTTGGCCAATATATTGCATTATTTAAATTGATTAAAAGTGCATGATGATTGTGATTGAGTTCGTTGCCGTTGGCGCGATATTGTGAATGCATATTAATCGTATGCGATTGTATGTGAAGAATGCATGAGAACATATTAGTGAATATGTGTGCATTGCTTGATAACATAGTGATGCATTGAAAGTATGAATACTTTGATTATTATGAGATGTGTTGTGTGTGCAATCATGTTATAATTCTTATGTGATGAATTATTTGAGAATGCATGAGATTAAGATGCGAGAATGGTCTTAAGTACATTTGGTTGTTGATTGTATATGCATCATTTAGTCAAGAGGCAATACCTGCTAGTTTCGTGGAGACTAGTGAGTTGTCCCAAGCCTAGAAGAATGGGTTTGAAAGCTTAGAGGATGGGCTTTGTTGTTATCGGTCTAGAGGACGGACCCGGTTTAAATGTAAAAACCGAAAAATGATAACAAGTGTTGGTACCACATGGCATGAGTTGTATTGAGTCACATGACATAGATATCATTTTTATATGAAAGTATGCTTGTGTGTGAATTGTTGAATTGAGGATTATGGATGTGTGCATGAGGAAATATGCTTGGTGATTATCCATATCTGTTTACATATATATTATGATGTGTATGACGAATTGTGGTGAGAAAATGTGGAATATATGTATTCTGTGCTTGTATATATATATATATATATATATATATATATATATATATATATATATATATATATATATATATATATATATATATATATATATATATATATATATATATATATATATATATATATATATATATATATATATATATATATATATATATATATATATATATATATATATATATATATATATATATATATATATATATATATATATATATATATATATATATATATATATATATATATATATATATATATATATATATATATATATATATATATATATATATATATATATATATATATATATATATATATATATATATATGCATTGATTATTATCATAATATTTCTCACCCTTTTGTTGTTTTATAATGCTCTATGAGACATTGTAGACTAGGTTTTGCTGGAGGTCTTTTGTGAAGTGTAGCTTCATTCTTTTGGTCGGTTAGCTATGATATGTAGCACCGGGTAGCTAGGATTGTATAGAATTCTTTTGTGATACATTTGTATATGTATCTGCTGACAAATGTTTATGTAAACACGAATGATGTGGTGAATCAAACTGGATGATATGTATTTATATGATTACATGTTTAAAGTGATTCAATATTTAGATTTTTCGCTTTTAATTCTAAATATTGAGATGTGAGTGTAAGGACTAAGTTCCTCTGTTGAAGCTACCCCACTGTTGCATGTCTTTTTTTTAGAGTAGGTGTTGTATGTTTCAATTTTGTGTATGATGTGACACACCTCTTTTATATCATATTTAATTTTACTCTGAGGAAATCCTATTATGTGTCTAAATGATTTATTGATTATTTGGGGGTATAGAAGGGGGTGTTACACACCTAACCAGCATTAGAGTATGTTGGGCCTCAAGCGTCGAATCCCCAAACTCCATCAGGAGGGACTTCGATGTCTAGACATTATTTTCCTCTAGGGTTTTCACAACCATTACCAAGAAATCCACCATATGGAATGCCGACAATAGTAATGCAAGGCCTCCAGAATGCTCGCTGAAGGTGAGATAATACTTAGAAGGGGGGTTGAATAAGTATGAAAGATTAAAACTTAGAATTAAAACACAATAAATTTTATCCTGGTTCGTTGAACTCAACTACTCCAGTCCACCCTTCCTAGAGTGATTTTCCTTTCTCTAACAAGGACTTAATCCACTATTTAATCAAACAGATTACAATAGTAACACCTAAGAACAACTGTTCTTAGTCTTCTCAAGAGCTACTGATTCCAACTGAATCCTCTTAAGGAAATCCTTTACAATCAATGTAAATCTAATACAAGAGTAATAATGCTTCTAAAAAGCTTTTATCACAACAGTGATATTTCTCTTAAGTTTAAGTACAATGAAATTAATTCTAAGAATAAATATGAAGTATGAGAGCTTGAATGTGTTTAATTCTTTTTCAGCAAGATGTCTCTTTGAAGAATTTGGTGGAGTCTTCCTTTTATAGGCAGCTGATCCAAGGTGAGCTGCACGTTGAGAAAAGTGTCCCAAAAAGGTCTGAGCCTTTTTGTCCTCACATCAAGTGACCTTTCCTAGAAGAAGAAAGCACAGAAAAATCCTTTTTGTCTGTGTTCTTGTGTCTAGCATAAATGAGGAAAGAGACGTTTGATTTACTCCAACGGATATAATCTTTGAATATTTCTTCTTCAGTTTTCAGCAAGTTCATCAGAGTCTGATTGGGTCAGAGTCTTCTAATGGTGATCAGAACTTTGCTGTATCAGAGTCTTCTGCAGCATGTGTGCTTTCAGCGTGTTAAATATCAGAGCATATTTGAAACAGAACTTCAGTACTGGCAGGTTTAGTACTTTCAGAATCTTCTGTAGAAACTATGCTTTGAAAAACTCTTCATACAATATTATTCTTTTCTTCAGATGCTTCTGACTTGCTTCAGATCCTTCTGGAGCTTCTACTTCATAATTTCTGGAGCTTCTTGCTTCAGATTCTTCTTGAGCTTCTTGCTTCAGATCCTTCTGGAGGCTACGCTCAGGATCTTCTATTGGCAGCAATTAGAATCTTCTAATGAGTGCATCTGGCTGTTGCACCCCAAAATTTGCCCTCACAATACAAGACTTTGTGTTCCAAGAAGGTTCACAAGGTTCACAAAATTCACAATTGGTCAGAAGAGTTGACAATTCCCTCAGACAATGCACCTCCTAAGCAGTGCATCCAAAACTAGGGTTTTGACTTTAATCAGGCTAAATGGACTTCCAAGACTTCAAGTGAGCTTCATAACATCTTATATGTGTATAAGAACCCCCATGTCAAGTTTCAAGACTTTTCTCAAAAGTTTGCTCAGTCAGATGATCAGATAAGTCAAAAGCAGTCAATGCAGTTAAAAGGTCAAACTGAGGTCAACTGTGGTCAAACCAAAGTCAAACTTCATGATTTTTTTTTTGCCAACATCAAAGAGAGGTTGGGTGAGAAATATTATCATAATAACTGTAATACCCCAAATTTTGCCCTAAGATTTGTCGTCGCATTTCATTGCATTTAATCAATTACTAACAAATTTGTGTAGTCGTTTGACTTTTTGCAGGTAAATATCATATGGCATGCATTTTTTTTCTAAAAAAGTAAAAATGGCACAATTGGCAGGAGGACATGTGTAAGGAGTTATGAGTGTGAGAGGTTGAGAGTTCGAATCTCACCTTTGTCACTTTTTTTTGTTTTTTATTATTTTTACTCTAAATTTTTCTATCTTTCATTAAAAAAATAACAAAAATAGTTTTTTATTATTATTTAATTATTATTTTCGTATTTTAATTAAATCATTTTTTAAAATATTATTTTTTTCACTTTTTTCTAAATTATTCATAAAAATATCCAAAAAATCATAAAATAAAAAATATTGAAAAAAATCTTGTTCTTTTTATAATATTTTTTATTTTAGGAATCAATAGGATTATTAGTTTTTATTTTAAGTTTATTTTAATTATTTTAAATTATTTAAATTTTATTTTTTTCTTAACTAATTATTTAGTTTGGGCTTTAAAATGGGCTTTAGGGACATTATTGACAATTTGGTGTTAACCCTAATTTGTTCCCTATATATACATGTGTTGCCTTGTTGGGAAAAAGGAGGAGAGATTGAAAAAAACCTAAGAGGAGTGAGTGCCGTTTGCCGTTATTTAGTTTTCTTCTTCATCCATTACTATTGTTTCTTTTTTCTTCATCGTTTACCGTTATTTCTTTTCCTTCATCTATTACTGTTGTTTCTTTTTTCTTCATCTTTTACCGTTATTTCTTTTTCTTCATCTATTACCGTTATTTCTTTTTCTTTATCTATTACTGTTACGTTTATATATATATAATTTTTAAATTGTTAGAGTTTATATATATAAGATTTTTGATCGAATTATGTCGATACGATGTTTGCACATTTGTGTGCATGACGCGTGACATTTGTGTTAGTTCGATCTGGTTGCGATGATCGCATTTTTGTGTGAGCAATAATACTATTTTTGCTTAATTTCTTTTTCTTTGCGATAAATTTTGTTCGTCCGATTTAGATCTGGTTGCGATGAGCGCATTTCTGCGTTAGCAACATTGTTGGGTTATTTGGCACATTTAAAATTCATTATTGCTTTATTATTATTATTATTATTATTATTATTATTATTATTATTATTATTATTATTATTATTATTATTATTATTATTATTATTATCATTATTTATTATTATTATCATTATTATCATTATTATTACCATTATTATTATTATTGTTATCATTAATTTATTAAAATTTGTTATAATATAAAAATCTGTTTTTTAAAATAAATAACATTAACATCTTTTCCAAATTAATATGAAAACCTATTATTTTTAAGAAAAACTTTTTTTTTAGATAAATTTAAAATAATAACTAAATTTTTTTTTTAAAATAATAACTAGAACCGTTATTTATTTTATTTTATTATTGTTCAATTCAAATTTCATTATCATATTGTATCTGCTCCTCTCATGTAACCTCGCGAACTTAACAATCGCTCTTTAAATTCTGCCTTTAAATTTCTGCTTGCATGGTTTAAATTATGACATTATCTCTCTGTTTGCATGATTCAATTATCTCACGCGTTTACTATTATTTCTGTCACATTGCACACATCCGAAGGTTAGGTCTAACTGTTTGGCCGCCGCGCCAATAGTCCGTAAAACTTCACACATTCAATTTCAAATCCTCAAAACTACAAACTACAAACCCTAATTTTCACAAATGCCTCGCCGCAGGCAAAATTACAATTTTACCCTTAGCATTAGGTCAAAGAGCCGCCGCGCTCATTTTAGGGTTTCCCGCCGTGGAATCCCTAATTTAACCCTAATTACAACTTAACATTTCAACGTAGAGATTTGGAGTTTCTACACTCCACGTAAGCGTGTCCTTAAGATGCGTTTATTCCCCTTGAGACCTTGACCACAATCAAGAAGTTTCTAACCTCCCTATTGAGGGGAACTACGATTACTCTGATTCCACTCCCGTAAGGATACGTAGGCACAAGATGCGATGTCTTGCCGAGTAAACTTAGAATTAAACCCCTTTATTATTTATTATTGCTTATTTATATTTTATTTATCTTTGCTATTTAATTATTTTGCTTATTATTTTGTAATTGTTTCTTGGATGTAAAGTTGTTTAATTATTTAATTATTATTATGGTTAGTAATTAGGGAGTGTAACAACATGTATGTAATATTAAAATAAATTTAGATCACTTTTAAATAAAGATAATTAAAATAAACACGTCACACACGTAAGTCGATTTTAATCGCCGTCTCACTTCCTAAGGATATCCCTCAAGTTGCCTACGAATAATGGTTAAGTGGGGTGTATAAAGCAAGTCCCTCAAATAGAAAAATCATCGAAGTCCCTTATGGTTGCCTTTACGAATCGAGTCCCTTTCGAAAAATGATGATGGTCCCTTATATGTGCTTATTACATCCCACAATGGCCTTCAAAGTCAAATTGTCCCTCACATATCCCTTAACATCCAAAGTAAGGACTACCTACTCCATTATAGTAGGGATAGTCTTACTAAGGAAAGGATAAAGAATAAGAAAGACCTTAAAACATTAGGGTAGGCTACTCCTAGATACTTGCTCACTTCAAAACTTTTTCACACTTAAACAAATTTCCAACAAAATTTTCAAACAAGTTTTTTTCACATCCATACACGGATTATTATTAAACTATTCTGAAATTTTTTGCTATTCACACACTACACTTTCAAAACAATTCAAAAGTGAGCTTAAGTACCTAAGAGCCCATGGATAACCATGGATGAAAAGGGTGCTAACACCTTCCCTTTTCATAACCTACCCCCCGGACCCAAAATATTCTCTAAGGTCTTTCCTGTTCTTTTATAACCTTTCCTTATGGATAAAATAAAAGTCGGTGGCGACTCTTGCTATCCGCAACATTGTTTAAAGTCAGTTCTCCCACCGTGTTACAGAACTGGCGACTCTGCTGGGGATCTATTTAAGAGGGGTACCCTTAGGAATTAAGATCACTTTAAATTGTTTGCCTTGTTTGCTTTATTATTATATTGTTGGGGTGCTCTTATGTGTGAAAGATCCTAACCCGGATCTAGTGTACCTTAGGTAAATGGCAATAGACCAAGGAAACTGTACGACGTATATCGATACGGTTGATCTGGTGGCCATAGTTAGTGCGACTTCTTGGTTGGTGCTTATATTCCTTAAGTCAAGTTGAGGATAATATTGAGGCTGCAATATGTTGTCAATGCACTAACTGACTTTTAGAACCCTAGTTAACTCATCTTGGCCTTTAGAAAGTAGTGAGGTAACCGGCTTTGGTGCAGACTGAAGTTGGTTGACACTCGATACTACGCTCATTGAGATCTTAAACTTGGAGGGTTTTGGTTGGCAAGTAAGTTGCCTTCTGAACAACCACCCTTGTGAAGGATCAATGATATTGAGATCCCTTAGAACCCGGTTACTTTTGTAGGACAGGATGAACCATCTAACTTCAGGGGAGGGTACTTACCTTTAAACCTCATGCAAGCCTTTAAACCAAGGGCAATTGTGTGACTTGTTTGTGTGTGCCACATGTTTGTGATTGAACATAACATCATGACATCATCATGCATCATGAGCATATCATTTTCCCTAACCATTTCAAGGACCAAGGGATTTATTTTTGTTCTTTGTTGCAGGTCATGGCTTCTGCTCGTAGAAACACCATCAGGATCAACTTTGTAGGGATACCTCCCAAGCTCAAAGAGTTGGTTTCCCTAGTGCCTGATCATTCCCAGTTCAACAAGAGACATGGTCACTTATTGGATCTAGTTACTTCAGGGTTCAGTGAAGACATGATGAGTGTGCTGTTTCAGTTCTTTGACCCTAAGCACCATTGCTTTACATTTCCTGATTATCAGCTGGTTCCAACCATGGAAGAGTTCTCTAAACTTCTGGCTATACCTGTTCTTGATCAGAAGCCATTCACAGGCTTAGAGAAGGAGTTTAAACCAGAAGTTATTGCTGCAACTCTACATCTGAAGAAGTCTGACATTGTTCTAGAGACGAGAAGCGGAGTTAAAGGTATTCTTGCCAAGGTATTAGTGGATAAAGCTCAAATGTTCTTGAAGGCTATGAGCTACGATGCTTTTGAGGAGATCTTAGCCTTATTGATTTATGGCTTAGTGTTGTTCCCCAATCCTGATCAGTTCATAGACGTTCATGCCATCAACATATTCCTGAGTCACAATCCAGTGCCTACCTTACTTGGAGACATCCTACATTCTCTTCACACCCGTACTACAAGGGCAAGAGGAACTTTGATGTGCTGCATACCTTTACTTTCTAGGTGGTTTATTTCTCACCTTCCTCGCTCAGTAATGAAGAATGAGCAAGGGTTCAGATGGTCCGAGAGGATCATGTCACTTTCTCACTCAGACATCCATTGGTGCTCCAGATCTATGGAGAATGTCACCATCATTGACCGTTGTGGGGAGTTTCCTAATGTACCACTTCTAGGCATAAGAGGAGGCATCACCTACAACCCATCTCTAGCTTTACGACAGTTTGGTTACGCCCGGAGCGATGGTCCACATGACATGTTGATTCAGGGCATTGTGTTTGACTACGACAACGATCTTCAGGGTTACCGTCAGAGATTCATACGAGCTTGGGAAAAGGTAAACAGGATTGACAACAAGACACTGGAGCCTAAGTACACTATTCCTATGGAGGCTTATCTCAGATGGGTACGATCTCGTGCTCAGACACTCATGATGCCATATCCTGCCGTCCTACCAGTTACCATGGAACCTGTTGCTGAAGGAGACACAGCTTATACCATCCTTCACCCAGACATGCCTACTGATATGGAAGACTTGCAGAGATCATGGATCCAACTGAAAGAGCAAAGGGATACTTTCGAGGCTCATTACAAAGCAAGCCAAGCAAGGATCCTAGAGCTAACAAAGCTACTTCATGAGGAACAAAACCTCAACTCATACCTCAACACAAAGAGGAAACGTCCATGGGAGACTTAAAACCCCATCTTTTGTACTTATTTCGTTTTCATTTTTGTAAGCCTAAAAGGCAAAACAAGTTATTACTAATAAAAAGTTACTTTCTTGTTTGTTTAAGCAAATTTAAATCCTGCGGTCCTTGAAAACATTGCATATGCATTCCCATATCATTGCATCACAGGTTTATAATTGTGCACAGGTTTCTCCTCTTCTCGCTGTTTATTTCAGCAATGGCTCTTGAACAATCAGTTAAGGATCTCCAGGCACAGAATGCACAGTTCCAAGAGCTGATCCTGAACCTATCCAAGGGGCAGGATGAATTGAAGACACTGCTGGCCAAGAAGACTAAGAAGGCTAGAAGGTCTGCTGGGTTGCTCAACATGGGAAGAAGGTTCAAAGGCCCTGTCAAGACCAAGGAACATGTTGAAGACTATGAATCTGAAGAATCTGAGCAGGAGAGAGGCAGTCTCCACAACACTATGGGGGACTCTGATTCTGAGGCTAACTACTACCATGAGCCTAACGAAGACAAATTCAAGATGCTGGTGGATAGAATGGATGCTATGGAATTACAGAAATCATCTGGGCTGGATTTTGAGGATTTGAGCTTGATATCTGGGGTGGTCATACCCATTGGGTTCAAAGTTCCTACATTTGTTGTCTATGATGGGGTCTCTTGTCCCAAATTGCATCTGAGGTCTTATGTCAGAAGAATGCAACCCCACACTGCTGATAAAAAGTTGTGGATCCATTTCTTTCAAGAGAGTTTATCTGGAGCTCAGCTAGAGTGGTATTATCAGTTGGAGAGTGTCAACATCAGAGATTGGAATGACCTTGCTGAAGCTTTCTACAAGCAGTATCAATACAATGCTGACTTAGCCCCCACTCGCATGCAGCTTCAAAGCATGTCTATGGGTGCCAAAGAAAGCTTTAAGGAGTATGCTCAGAAGTGGAGAGACTTAGCTGGAAGAGTTCAACCCCCTTTGTCTGATAGGGAGTTGGTTGATATGTTCATGTGTACGCTGAATGGTCCGTTTTACAGTCATCTCATTGGAAGCTCATCATCTGGCTTCACTGAGTTGATCATGACAGGAGAGCGAGTAGAGAATGGTATCAAGAGTGGTAAGATCCAAGTGGGCACTTCTTCATCAGGTGCTGCAAAGAAGCCTCCCACTGGGAAGAAAGAATCTAATGCTGTGTATGGTCAGCCTGATCGTAACAGAAGGCATCAGTCTGTTAGTGCAGTTCATATTTCAAATCCAACTCCTGCAACAACAGAGCAGCCTCAAGGCAACCAACAGAGGGCTAGAAGACAGTTCACGAAGATCAACATGTCAATGGCTCAGGCATTGCAACACTTGTTGAAAGCTGAACTTATTACCCTGAGGGAGGCCCCTCAGAATCCCAATGTTACCTCTCCCAAGTACAATCCCAATGCACGATGCGCATATCATTCAAACTGTCCAGGACATGATACTAATAACTGCTGGGTCTTGAAGAACAAAATTCAGGATATGATTGATGCTGGAGAAATTGAGTTTGATCCACCAGGTACTCCAAATGTGATTACAGCTCCAATGCCAAATCACGAGAAGACTGTCAACGCCATTGATGAAGATATTGATGAAGATCTGCATGTCTATTCAGTTATGGAGTTGAGCACACCATTGTCTGTTATCAAAAAGAGGTTAGTACAAGCTGGGATCTTTCCAGGTTGTCATGAAGATTGTCTATATTGTACCTATAAGCCGGATAGTTGCTTCATTTTGAGAGATGGGATTCAACGTCTCATGGATAAGTATACTATAGTGTTTGAAAGAAGACCAGCATCTGTAGAAAGTATGGTAGATCATCTGACTCAGGGTAAGAAGATTGAAGAGGTTGATATGGTTGACAAAGTACCACTAAGAATCACTTCAAAGGGTCCCATTAAAATCACTCATCAGGGCCCAATCAAGATTACTGCTGAAGGTCCTGTGAAAGTTGTCACTGAAGCCAGAGTAGCTCCTCTGATCATTACCACTCCTGGCCCTATTCCTTATACATCTGACAAAGCTGTGCCTTGGCACTATGGGTCTGATGTTTACATCCATGGTGTCAAACAGGAACCTTTACCTGATATGCCTGTTGACATTGATAATATTGCCGGATCTAGCAAGATCACTCGTAGTGGAAGAGTCTTCTCTCCTCCAGTTGCTTCTAAGAGTGCGGTTACTCCTGCTGTTACTTCCACCACTGATGCTCGGGGCAAGGGTCCTGTTATTGAGCCTGTATCTACTGATGTGCCAGCTGCTGATGACCTCTCTAAGCAGATGGAAGAAGTATTGAAAATCATTCGCAAGAGTGATTATGATATTGTTGATCAGCTGGGGCATACTCCCTCAAAGATTTCTATGCTCTCCCTGTTATTATGTTCTGAGGCTCATGCCAAGTCATTGATCAAGTTTCTAAAGATGGCTCATGTACCCAGTGCAATTTCTGTGGACCAGTTCGAGAATTGTGTTGCTCACCTGACCTATGACAACGGGTTAGGATTTTCTGATGCTGACTTGACCCCTGCCAAGAGGGATCATAACAGGGCCTTGCATATTTCAATTGAATGCAGGGGCACTACCCTGTCTCATGTGCTGATAGACAATGGTTCCTCTCTGAATGTGTTGCCTAAGGAAGTCCTGAACAAGCTGAGTCCTGAAGATACGGTATTGAAGCCCAGTAATATTGTGGTAAAGGCTTTTGATGGTTCTAGAAGAGTAGTGCATGGGGAAATTGATCTTCCAATCAAGGTTGGCTCTCAGGTGTTTACCGCTACATTCTATGTGATGGATATTCGTCCTTCGTACTCATGTCTGCTTGGTCGTCCCTGGATCCATGGGGCAGGTGCCGTGACCTCCACATTACATCAAAAGTTGAGATATCCGGTGAATGGAAAAGTTGTTACTGTCTTTGGAGAGGAAGAATACTTTGTCAGCCATGTAAACACTTTCAAGTATCTGGAAGTAGAAGGTGAATACATTGAAACTCCATGTCAGTCATTTGAAGTGGTTCCCTGGGCTGTTAAGGATTGTGTGACTCCTCCTGCTGTGAAGAAGGTTCCTGTGGTCATCAGAAACCCTCCAACAATGGCAATGGCCTCCCTCAATGATGCAAAAGCTATGGTGGAAGAAGAGTCCCAGAAGGCTGTTCGTCGTGCTCGTGCTGTTCGTATCACCAATCAAGGGGTTATCAATGCTGTGGGAGATCAAGATGAAGACCACAACTTGGAGGCATGGATTTTTCCTACTGTGGGTGCTGGACTCAATAATTGGAAAGCTGAAGATGTTATCCCTATCTCCTTTAGTCAGGAGTAAATACTATTACTGTGTTATGTTTTTAAATTTATAATTTCTGGAACAATTAAAACTTTCAAGCCATGTGCCTTACCCGGGGCACAATGGTGTGCTTGTTACGGGTTGTCATTTCATTTGCATACTTCATTCAATAAAATCAATGGACGTTTCGTTTTCGTAAATATTGTGTTCCTTGTCTTTCTTTTTCTTTTATTTTTGCTTTATCAGCTATGTGTTCTTACACACACCCACGTCACTAAAATGCAGATCCTCATCCACTCTGGATCCAGTTGATAACAGTTCTACTATTGCCAATTACAATTTCGAGAATCCGATCTATCAAACTGAAGACGGAGACGAGGACGATTGTGAAATACCTGTAGAGCTTGCTAGGTTGTTACAACAAGAAGGGAAAGCTATACAGCCACATGAAGAGCCAGTCGAAGTTGTGAATCTGGGAACTGAAGAAAACAGAAAAGAGGTCAAGATAGGGGCTGATTTAGAGGACAGTGTCAAGAGCAGGTTGGTTCAGATGCTACGTGACTATGTGGAGATCTTTGCTTGGTCTTATGAAGATATGCCAGGGTTGGATACGGACATTGTGGTTCACCGTTTGCCAGTGAAAGAATATTGTCGTCCAAAGAAGCAGAAGGTTCGTCGTATGCGTCCTGAAATGTCAGAAAAGATCAAAGCAGAGGTAATGAAACAGTTCAATGCAGGGTTCTTGGCCGTAACTTCTTATCCTCAGTGGGTTGCAAATGTGGTACCAGTTCCTAAAAAAGATGGTAAGGTACGTATGTGTGTAGACTACAGAGATCTGAACAAGGCTAGCCCTAAAGATGACTTTCCACTTCCTCATATTGATATTCTGGTAGACAACACTGCTCAGCATAAGGTATTCTCTTTTATGGATGGTTTCTCTGGTTACAATCAAATCAAGATGGCACCTGAAGATATGGAGAAGACTACATTTGTGACACAGTGGGGCACCTTTTGCTATAAGGTAATGCCATTTGGTTTGAAGAATGCAGGGGCAACATATCAGCGTGCTATGGTGGCTTTGTTTCATGATATGATTCATCATGAGATAGAGGTATATGTGGATGATATGATAGCCAGGTCTCAGAATGAAGAACAACATCTTGATCATCTGCACAAGTTGTTTGAGAGGTTGAAGAAATACAGGTTGAGATTAAATCCAAACAAGTGTACTTTTGGAGTTAGATCTGGAAAGCTCCTGGGTTTCATTGTCAGTGGAAAAGGTATTGAAGTGGATCCTGCAAAAGTGAAAGCTATACGAGAGATGCCAGCTCCCCGTACTGAGAAGGAGGTTAGAGGTTTCTTGGGACGATTGAACTACATTGCAAGATTTATTTCCCAATTAACTACCATCTGTGAGCCAATCTTCAAGTTGTTGAAGAAAGATCAGATGATGGAATGGAATGATGAGTGCCAGACTGCCTTTGATGAAATCAAGAGATATTTGCTAGAACCTCCAATTTTAATGCCACCAGTTGATGGAAGACCCTTGATTATGTATTTAACAGTATTAGACAACTCAATGGGGTGTGTATTAGGGGCAACATGACGAGTCTGGTCGAAAAGAGCAGGCAATATACTACCTTAGCAAAAAGTTTACCGACTGTGAAACAAGATACTCACTGCTCGAGAAAACTTGCTGTGCTTTGGCATGGGCTGCTCGCCGACTAAGACAGTATATGTTGACCCATACTACCTTATTGATTTCAAAAATGGATCCAATCAAGTACATATTTGAGAAACCTGCTCTCTCCGGAAGAATTGCAAGATGGCAAATGATCTTGACGGAATATGATATACAGTATACTACTCAGAAGGCCATTAAGGGGAGTGTTGTTGCTGATCATTTGGCTCATCTAATAAGAACATTAAGAAGATTGTACAGAAGATGACTGTTACTTACAAGGATTGGCACGAGATGTTACCATTTGCTCTGCATGGTTATCGTACTACAATACGTACTTCAACAGGGGCAACCCCATTCTCCTTAGTCTATGGTATGGAAACAGTTCTGCCTATTGAAGTTCAGATCCCCTCCTTGAGAATTATGAAGGATGCAGGCTTGGATGAAGATGAGTGGATTCAGACTCGACTTGACCAGATAAATTTGATTGATGAGAAAAGGTTAGCAGCAGTTTGTCATGGCCAGATGTACCAGAAACAGATGATCAAAGCTTTTAACAAGAAGGTTAAGCCAAAGGTATATCAGGCTGGTGACTTGGTAATCAAGCGTATCATATTACCACAGGGTGATCCTAGGGGCAAGTGGACTCCAACATATGAGGGACCATTTGTAGTCAAGACAGTGTTCTCAGGAGGTGCCATGATACTGACTACAATGGATGGTGAAGACTTCCCACAACCTGTAAACGCAGACATAGTTAAAAAATACTACGCATAAAAAGAGACCCGCTAGGTTGACAGGCCTAGGCAAAAATAAGGGCATCCCGGCAAACCAAAAGGGCTTGGGCAAAAATTAGGGATATATATATAAAAAGATGTACACCCGGCAAGTCGAAAACCTGAAAAGGCGGCTTGGGCAAAAAAGGGTATCCCGGTGGATTGAAAACCTGAAAGGGCAATCCAGGCAAAAGTTAGGGATTAAAGCGTATGACTATGTCTCGTTTGGATCACTCATGAAACTGCAACCAGTTGTACTACTTACTCAAGCTCAAACAGATGAAGCTCAATCCAATCGTTTCCGTCTCAACAGCAAGAAGATGAGATACTTGAGTGGCAATAGTAGAATTGAAACTCAATAGGATTATTTCCCACATAGCTGATTCTTTTTGTAAAACTTCATGACAAAATTCTCTTACTAGGGTTTATGTCTCCTTGTACAAACTTACCCGTGTATGGGTCACTTTTGATATAAATAAATTCCATCTTTTGAATCCAGATTTACTTTTACCCTATTTACATAAGCGAAACGTCCATTGGTTGTGTTTGAATGTATGTATGCCTTTGAATATGATTGACGTTTACCGGAAATGCATGCATGAAAATGCAGTAATAGTATTTACTAAGGACGAAAGAGGGAAGGATTTCAACGAAGCTTCGCCGGTTCATCTTTACAAGACAGTTACAAACCATCAGTAGGACTAATCCATTTTCACAAAGTCTAATCTCCCCTGGAATTTATATCCATCTCTTTTATCCTCATACGGATATACGGGAAATTACTTCCCAATAAGGGCACGATGAACGAAGACGGGATGTTATACTTATCCTACTATCAAACGAAAACGAAGGTTATCTATACCCTACTATCCCCAACAACGGGAGGTTATCTATACCTTGTTATCCCCAGCAGACGGAGGGTTATATATTCTTCAACAAATCGGGATTTATTTTCCTTGGCCAGCAGTTGTTATACAAGGATATCCAGACACTTCCAGCAGTGTCATATCATACATACATCATTTACATCATACCATAACATATATGTCTATAGTACATTACCTAAGTGCATCATGTCATACATGCATACATAAAGCATAAACTAATGTTGTTATACAAAATGCTACCTTGTTTTCAGGTTAATTATCCAACAAACAAGCTTATGATCTTTGGGACTGCTTTATTGTAACCTCAGGGTTACTTTATCCTCCTGATGAGCTTCTTATTACTTTGGGGACTGCTTTATTGTAACCTCAGGGTTACTTTATCCTCCTGATGAGCTTCTTATTACTTTGGGGACTGCTTTATTGTAACCTCAGGGTTACTTTATCTTCCTGATGAGCTTCTTATTACTTTGGGACTGCTTTATTGTAACCTCAGGGTTATTTTATCCTCCTGATAGCCTCTCATGACTTCAAGACTGCTTTAGAGCTACTGATTGCTCTATCCTCCTGAAATCATCCTATTACTTCAAGACTGCTTTAGAGCTATTCATTGCTCTATCCTCATGAGGTCATATTACTACTTCAAGACTGCTTTAGAGCTATTCATTGCTCTATCCTCCTGAAGCCATCTAATTATTTCAAGACTGCTTTAGAGTTATCCATTGCTCTATCCTCCTGAAATTACATTATTATTTCAAGACTGCTTTAGAGCTATCCATTGCTCTATCCTCCTGAAATCATTACTTCAAGACTGCTTTAGAGCTATTGATTGCTCTATCCTCCTGAAGACATATCACATTATTATTTCAAGACTGCTTTAGAGCTATTCATTGCTCTATCCTCCTGAAGCCATCTAATTATTTCAAGACTGCTTTAGAGTTATCCATTGCTCTATCCTCCTGAAATTACATTATTATTTCAAGACTGCTTTAGAGCTATCCATTGCTCTATCCTCCTGAAATCATTACTTCAAGACTGCTTTAGAGCTATTGATTGCTCTATCCTCCTGAAGACATATCACATTATTATTTCAAGACTGCTTTAGAGCTGTTGATTGCTCTATCATACTGAAGCCATTCTATTACTTCAAGACTGCTTTAGAGCTATTGATTGCTCTATCCTCCTGAAGCCATTATTACTTCAAGACTGCTTTAGAGCTATTGATTGCTCTATCCTCCTGAGGTCAGATTTATCACTTCAAGACTGCTTTAGGGTTATCATTATTGATTGCTCTATCCTCATGAAGACATGCTGTTACATCAGTATTACTCCAGACTCCTGACAGTTCTCATTATACTACTGAAGAACTTTCCCCTAGTGGCATCTTTAAGCCCACTCAATCATGTTCAACCAACCATCAATATCACTCCATGCACTGGTGAGTGCAAATTTTTGGGCTTTTGTGTTCAATCCCCTTCAACCTTCCAGGTTACGACTGGCAAATATACCAATCTAACCCCTCAGGTTTCAGAAAATTGAACAGGGGCAGCTGTTGCACCCCAAAATTTGCCCTCACAATACAAGACTTTGTGTTCCAAGAAGGTTCACAAGGTTCACAAAATTCACAATTGGTCAGAAGAGTTGACAATTCCCTCAGACAATGCACCTCCTAAGCAGTGCATCCAAAACTAGGGTTTTGACTTTAATCAGGCTAAATGGACTTCCAAGACTTCAAGTGAGCTTCATAACATCTTATATGTGTATAAGAACCCCCATGTCAAGTTTCAAGACTTTTCTCAAAAGTTTGCTCAGTCAGATGATCAGATAAGTCAAAAGCAGTCAATGCAGTTAAAAGGTCAAACTGAGGTCAACTGTGGTCAAACCAAAGTCAAACTTCATGATTTTTTTTTTTGCCAACATCAAAGAGAGGTTGGGTGAGAAATATTATCATAATAACTGTAATACCCCAAATTTTGCCCTAAGATTTGTCGTCGCATTTCATTGCATTTAATCAATTACTAACAAATTTGTGTAGTCGTTTGACTTTTTGCAGGTAAATATCATATGGCATGCATTTTTTTTCTAAAAAAGTAAAAATGGCACAATTGGCAGGAGGACATGTGTAAGGAGTTATGAGTGTGAGAGGTTGAGAGTTCGAATCTCACCTTTGTCACTTTTTTTTGTTTTTTATTATTTTTACTCTAAATTTTTCTATCTTTCATTAAAAAAATAACAAAAATAGTTTTTTATTATTATTTAATTATTATTTTCGTATTTTAATTAAATCATTTTTTAAAATATTATTTTTTTCACTTTTTTCTAAATTATTCATAAAAATATCCAAAAAATCATAAAATAAAAAATATTGAAAAAAATCTTGTTCTTTTTATAATATTTTTTATTTTAGGAATCAATAGGATTATTAGTTTTTATTTTAAGTTTATTTTAATTATTTTAAATTATTTAAATTTTATTTTTTTCTTAACTAATTATTTAGTTTGGGCTTTAAAATGGGCTTTAGGGACATTATTGACAATTTGGTGTTAACCCTAATTTGTTCCCTATATATACATGTGTTGCCTTGTTGGGAAAAAGAAGGAGAGATTGAAAAAAACCTAAGAGGAGTGAGTGCCGTTTGCCGTTATTTAGTTTTCTTCTTCATCCATTACTATTGTTTCTTTTTTCTTCATCGTTTACCGTTATTTCTTTTCCTTCATCTATTACTGTTGTTTCTTTTTTCTTCATCTTTTACCGTTATTTCTTTTTCTTCATCTATTACCGTTATTTCTTTTTCTTTATCTATTACTGTTACGTTTATATATATATATAATTTTTAAATTGTTAGAGTTTATATATATAAGATTTTTGATCGAATTATGTCGATACGATGTTTGCACATTTGTGTGCATGACGCGTGACATTTGTGTTAGTTCGATCTGGTTGCGATGATCGCATTTTTGTGTGAGCAATAATACTATTTTTGCTTAATTTCTTTTTCTTTGCGATAAATTTTGTTCGTCCGATTTAGATCTGGTTGCGATGAGCGCATTTCTGCGTTAGCAACATTGTTGGGTTATTTGGCACATTTAAAATTCATTATTGCTTTATTATTATTATTATTATCATTATTTATTATTATTATCATTATTATCATTATTATTACCATTATTATTATTATTGTTATCATTAATTTATTAAAATTTGTTATAATATAAAAATCTGTTTTTTAAAATAAATAACATTAACATCTTTTCCAAATTAATATGAAAACCTATTATTTTTAAGAAAAACTTTTTTTTTAGATAAATTTAAAATAATAACTAAATTTTTTTTTTTAAAATAATAACTAGAACCGTTATTTATTTTATTTTATTATTGTTCAATTCAAATTTCATTATCATATTGTATCTGCTCCTCTCATGTAACCTCGCGAACTTAACAATCGCTCTTTAAATTCTGCCTTTAAATTTCTGCTTGCATGGTTTAAATTATGACATTATCTCTCTGTTTGCATGATTCAATTATCTCACGCGTTTACTATTATTTCTGTCACATTGCACACATCCGAAGGTTAGGTCTAACTGTTTGGCCGCCGCGCCAATAGTCCGTAAAACTTCACACATTCAATTTCAAATCCTCAAAACTACAAACTACAAACCCTAATTTTCACAAATGCCTCGCCGCAGGCAAAATTACAATTTTACCCTTAGCATTAGGTCAAAGAGCCGCCGCGCTCATTTTAGGGTTTCCCGCCGTGGAATCCCTAATTTAACCCTAATTACAACTTAACATTTCAACGTAGAGATTTGGAGTTTCTACACTCCACGTAAGCGTGTCCTTAAGATGCGTTTATTCCCCTTGAGACCTTGACCACAATCAAGAAGTTTCTAACCTCCCTATTGAGGGGAACTACGATTACTCTGATTCCACTCCCGTAAGGATACGTAGGCACAAGATGCGATGTCTTGCCGAGTAAACTTAGAATTAAACCCCTTTATTATTTATTATTGCTTATTTATATTTTATTTATCTTTGCTATTTAATTATTTTGCTTATTATTTTGTAATTGTTTCTTGGATGTAAAGTTGTTTAATTATTTAATTATTATTATGGTTAGTAATTAGGGAGTGTAACAACATGTATGTAATATTAAAATAAATTTAGATCACTTTTAAATAAAGATAATTAAAATAAACACGTCACACACGTAAGTCGATTTTAATCGCCGTCTCACTTCCTAAGGATATCCCTCAAGTTGCCTACGAATAATGGTTAAGTGGGGTGTATAAAGCAAGTCCCTCAAATAGAAAAATCATCGAAGTCCCTTATGGTTGCCTTTACGAATCGAGTCCCTTTCGAAAAATGATGATGGTCCCTTATATGTGCTTATTACATCCCACAATGGCCTTCAAAGTCAAATTGTCCCTCACATATCCCTTAACATCCAAAGTAAGGACTACCTACTCCATTATAGTAGGGATAGTCTTACTAAGGAAAGGATAAAGAATAAGAAAGACCTTAAAACATTAGGGTAGGCTACTCCTAGATACTTGCTCACTTCAAAACTTTTTCACACTTAAACAAATTTCCAACAAAATTTTCAAACAAGTTTTTTTCACATCCATACACGGATTATTATTAAACTATTCTGAAATTTTTTGCTATTCACACACTACACTTTCAAAACAATTCAAAAGTGAGCTTAAGTACCTAAGAGCCCATGGATAACCATGGATGAAAAGGGTGCTAACACCTTCCCTTTTCATAACCTACCCCCCGGACCCAAAATATTCTCTAAGGTCTTTCCTGTTCTTTTATAACCTTTCCTTATGGATAAAATAAAAGTCGGTGGCGACTCTTGCTATCCGCAACATTGTTTAAAGTCAGTTCTCCCACCGTGTTACACTGGCGCTTCAGAGTCTAGTTAATTTCTTGTATACAATTCAGATTTGCTTCTGAAGTGTTAATTTCATTACTATCTGCAGTAAAAACTCTCAAGCAAATTTTAGAGAATATAATTCTTAAATACAAAATTTCCTTAATAGTTATCATCAAAACAAAGAGATATTATTAAGAACCAATCTGTGTTCTAACAATCTCCCCCTTTTTGATGATGACAAAAAGTATCAGAAATTTTGTTTAATTGGAAATATTAGAATTATAACTCCCCCTGAGATGATGAATCTCCCCCTGAGTTAAATACACATAAGGAATAGAAACTTCCCTTTTGTCTTGAGTAATCTTCAGAGTTAGATCTTGTTTGTTCTTTTTAACATTTGAAGGTCAGAATGTCTTGCAAATTTAATATTCAGAGTTTGATAATGGTCAAGTGATCTGAGAGACTCAGAGTTTCTTTTATAGAATGTATTTATCAAATGTTCTGAAATAGTCAGATTAAATGTTAGATAGAATAAATATGTCTGAAGTTTCATTCTGGTGAAGTTATATTAAACAGTTCAGATCTATATTTTCTCCCCCTTTTTTGTCATAAGCAAAAAGTAAAAACTTTAAAAAGAAAAATAAAAGGAAACAGTAAATTAGATAATTCAATGGAGAAAACTTTGATTCATTCATAAGATTAGATCAAGAGTACATAGTCAAACATCAGAAGATATGGCAATAAAGTACATAGGCAAGCAACAGATGCAAAAATATTAGAATGAAAAAATCTAAGAGTGTTTGGACAAAAGCATCTTCAATAGATCTGTAATCTCAGAGGATGATTGCTCTTGCTTGGACATCCACTTAGCCATAGTTTCATTCTTTTGATCTTGCTTTGACATCCATTCTGTCATATCCTCAGACTTCTTGTCCTGTTTTGCCATCCAGCACTTGATCTCTGACTGGCCAGCTTCCAGAGCAGCAATCTTATCTTCAAAATTTGGATGTTCTTTCTTTATCTCAGATGAAGAAGTATGATCAGGTTCTGGAGCTTGAACAGAGTCAATATCCATTGGTTCTGTAGAGTTTGGAGCATTGGAGTTAGAAGGAGGGTCTACCAGAGTCATAACCAATGGATTTTCCTCAGATGCAATGTCAGTAGATTCTGCTGAAGATGGAGGAGCATCTGTAAGGAGCAGAGGATCAGATTTCTTGACCGTCCAGAATAGAGTCCTTGCAGCCTCAGCAAATCTGAGCTTCGCATCATAAGAACAGATGTTCTTCAGATTTGAGGCCACAGAGTTGAATCTGTTGATGAATCCATTCCAGATGATGTCAGATTCTTTGGCATCCATTGTTGCTGAGCATTTCTTCTGAACAGTACCTAAATACATCTGTATTTCTTGCAAAAAAGTTTGAAATAAATGATCAACATTAAGTCTGGGCTTTGGACGTAACAAAGTTTCCAGAGTTACAGGTTTAGGTTGGGGAGTTGGTGGGAAAATTGATTTTTGGATGGAGATCAGAGGAGGAGGATAATATGGAAAGAAAGGAATTTCAGGTTTTTGAGGTTGGGATCTGTTTAAAGCATTTAACAGATTTGGTTTTACTGTGGTGTGATGGGAAACCACATCAAAGGGTTTATTTGAGAAGGGTTGAAAAGCATATTTTGGTGGTTTATTAGAGGCAACATGTGTATCAGATGATACAGGTGTAGCTGAAGTGATAGCTTTGGCAGATTTATCAGAATAGGATATAGTTGCTAATGATCCTGTATCTGACATTGATTGAATATATGTGACAAGCACAGATGGAAGGGTTATTGTGAGTTTGGGTTTCAGAGGGGTGATAGGGTCAGATGGTTCAACTCTGTCATAAAAGTCTTTGAGTTTGAAACCATAGGCCAGATTATGAAATAGAGAAGATACTTGGGCACAAGATATAAATGATCTTGGATTTGAATTTGGGATCAATATTTCAGATGATGGTGCAGGTGTGGGAATGGGATCTGGAATGGAAGCTTTTGAAGGTATAATGTGTTCAGATTGGTTTACCTCAGAGTATTTTTGAGATGGAGAGATTAGAAAATCTGGATGAATCTCAGATTCTGAGGAGTTTGAGGAGGTGGTTGGTGTGCAGGAAGTAGAAGATACTTGAAACACAGTTTTTAATGGTGTGACATCAAGAACTTCTGTCTCGGGAATTTTGGGTTCAGAAGTGTTGGTTGGTTCTGAGGGAATTTCAGAGGGTTTTGTTGGTTGTTCTGATATAGGTGAATCAGATGGAATAGTTATTGGTTCTGATGAAACTGGTATAGATTCATTTTGTTTAGATGTGATGGATGGAGGATTATCTGATGGTGGTTGTTTCTTTTGTTGTTGTGGTTGGGATTCAGAAGATTTTTATGGTTGATGTTCAGAGTCTTTTTCTGGTAAAGGTTCAGAGGGTTTTTCTGGTTCATATGGTGTTGAAGTTTGTTTCTCTGTGAGTTGTTGTTCTGTGGGTTGTTTGTGTGGTGCAGAAGGTTTGGTTAGAACTTCTAGTTGTTTTGTGAGTTGTTGTTGTGGAACAACCTGTTTGATTTGGATTTTTAGTTGAGATGATTTTGGTACAGAGACTTTTGGTGTTTGAATTGGTTTTGTTGATGTAGATGTTGGAACAGATGTTTGTTTTTGTGGAGATTTGGAACTTGGAGCAGTAACAGAAGTAGTTTGTGTAGAGGGTGGTTTTGGAATAGACTTAATATTAGAATCATTTATAACAACAGATTTAACAGAAGATACAGAAGTTTTAGTACCTTTTATCTTGATCCTTTTGGCTGGTACAGAAGAAGTGTCTCCAGATTCTTTTCTCTTCAAGAGCTTCTGTGGCTTCTCAGTAATCTTGACCTTCTTTTGAGCAGGTGCAGGTTCTGCTTCTGGCTGAGTTCTTTTCCTCTGTAGTTGTGCTTCTTCTTCTTCTTCTTCTACATCTGGTAGAGGTTGTCTTGCTAGCTGTATCACATTTGCAGGAACAGATTTTCCTTCCTTCTTACATTCATCAATGTACATCACTACAATGTGTCTGGGCTCTTCAGCAAAGAACAATGGAAAGTCATCTACAGGAACCCTCTTCTGACTCAGTTTAGTCATATTCAGCTTCTTGGGCGCTATTGTAAGTTCATCAACTATTTTGAGTCTCGGAAGACTTTTGGCATTCAGAGGCTTTCCCATTATGAATTCCAGTTCCTCTGTAACTCCAGCAGTGTACAGAGCAGTGACCAATCCATTTTCAGTTAGAAGATCTGAGATCAACCTTCCAAAGGGGATCCAGGTTCTGATCTTCTGTCCTTTTTCTTTCACATACTCTCTAGATGCATTTATATGGTTCCACAGATGCATAAAAAGAATGTATGGAAGATCTACCTTGGTGCTCTGACTGAGGCAATACATGAAATAGAGTTGTTCATTATTGACATAGTCTGGAGAGTTTGTTGACTTCCTATGATGGATGCATCCCATGAAGATCTTAGCCCAGATCTTGTAGTCAGGCTTCAGATCCTTGAATTTGTTAGAAGCGTGACCAGCAGTCATCACTTCTTCATAGACTTCATCCATGTCCACACGCCCAGCTTGCAAGTGTGAAACACCATCTGTTTCTTCATATCCAATTAATTTTCTGATCAGATCTTCTGTTATAATGATTTCTTTTCCCAGTACAGAAGATAGGATGAACTTGGGGTAAACAGAGGCATGGATCCAGAATTCTTTCACAAGGAGGGGGTAAACTGGTCCAAAGAGTCTATCAAAGTACTTAACCCATCCTTGAGCACCAATAATAGAACGAAATTCAAAGCCATTTTCAGCAAGTGAATCAAACTCTACCATGGATTCACATAAAACCTCCAACTTCTCAACAAGGGTTAAAAGAGTTCTTTTGGGAGGAGAATAAGGAGCAACACCCATGTTTGCAGAAGTTACTGCAGCCATTGAAGATTGGAATTGAGCAGCTGTTGATGATGAAGTTTCCATTGAAGAATGCTTTGTCACACACTTAGGTTTATGGTTTTTATGTAGAGAAAAAAGGAGATGAAAACGCATATAATTTTCAGAGATTGTAAAAGTGTGAAAGTGAAGAGAAGACAAGTATTTATACTAAAACATTTAGGCATACCATCAGTCAGAATTTTTTTTTGCACGTTTTAGTAAGCATTAAATGAAAAGAATAATAATCATTTCAAACATTTATTGATTCTGACAAATTGGGGGGAAAATCAAGATTTTCACTATTCAAACTTCACCTCAAACGTCTCTTCAGTAATGTACACGCCACCTCTTCAGATTTGGTGTGACACGTGTTTGCTTGCATGTATTCTGAGTTCTTTTGAGAAATGAAACGTTTAAACAACGTTCAGATCTTCTAAGGATTGTTAGTTCACAAAAAGAATATTAAGCATAATAAACAATCAGAAGAAATACTTCAGAGCATTAAGCATTTTTTCATCTGTAAAAATTTGCTTCTGATAAATATCATTCTGGACAAACATCCATACCAATATTTTTCAGAATAAATTTAAATCTATCTTCAACAAGGGGTTTTGTAAAAATATCTGCCCATTGATGATCTGTATCAACAAAGGCTAAATTTATGATTCCCTTCTGAACATAGTCTCTGATGAAATGATGCTTAATTTCTATATGTTTTGCCTTAGAGTGTAAAATGGGATTCTTAGACAAACATATAACAGAAGTATTATCACAAAAGATAAAAATGTTACTTTCAAATATTTGATAATCTTCTAGCTGACTTTTCATCCAGAGCATCTGAGTGCTACATCCAGCAGCAGCAATGTATTCTGCCTCTGTGGTTGAAAGCGCAATTGTGGGTTGCTTCTTGCTGTACTAAGAGATTAGATTTCTTCCTAGAAATTGACAACTTCCAGAAGTACTTTTCCTTTCCACTCTGTATCCAGCGTAGTCAGCATCACAGAATCCAACTAATTTGAAATCATCAGATTTTCTGTAACACAAACCCACATTAGAAGTACCTTTCAGATACCTTAGAATCCTCTTGACAGCTGTCAAGTGTGATTCTCTAGGATCTGATTGGAATCTAGCACACAGGCAAACACTGAACAATATGTCAGGTCTAGAAGCAGTTAGATAAAGAAGAGAGCCAATCATACCTCTGTAGAGCTTCTGGTCTACTTTCTTACTTACCTCTTCCTTGCCAAGTGAGCTAGTAGGATGCATGGGAGTTTTTGCCAGCTTACTATCAGTCATGTTAAATTTCTTCAGAAGTTCTTTAACATATTCGGTCTAATGTATGTAAGTGCACTCTGGAGTTTGATTAACTTGGATTCCTAGAAAGAATCTGAGTTCTCCCATCATGCTCATTTCAAATTCTGCCTGCATACATTTAGCAAACTCCTTTCCAAGCATAATATTTGTTGATCCAAAAATAATATCATCTACATATATTTGACAAATCAACAAATCTTTCTTAAGAGTTTTACAGAAGAGTGTTGTATCTACTTTGCCTCTGATGAAGTTTTTCTCCAGAAGAAAATTGCTCAATCTCTCATACCAAGCTCTGGGAGCTTGTTTTAAACCATATAGAGATTTCTTTAATTTGAAAACATGATCTGAAAATTTTTCATTTTCAAAACCAAGAGGTTGGTGGACATAAACTTCTTCTTCTATAATACCATTAAGAAAGGCACTTTTAACATCCATCTGATACAGAGTGATGTTATTTTGTGTAGCAAATGAAATAAGAAGGCGTATAGATTCTAACCTTGCCACTGGAGCATATGTCTCAGTGTAATCAATACCTTCTTGTTGACTGTACCCTTGAGCCACAAGCCTTGCCTTATTCCTTTCAACTTCTCCTTTCTCATTTAGCTTATTTCTGAAGACCCATTTTGTACCAATTATATTGAATCCTTGTGGTCTTTGAACTAGATCCCATACATCATTTCTGGTGAATTGATTTAGCTCTTCTTGCATGGCAATAATCCAATCATTGTCTTGCAGAGCTTCATCTACAGAAGATGGTTCAATTTCTGACACCAGTCCAAATAGTGATGCTTCAGATGATCTTAGAAAGGATCTTGTTCTGATGGGATCATCCTTCTTTCCATTAATAACATCCTTTGGATGAGAAGCTTTAATTCTGGATGATGATCCTCTAATAATTGATTCTTCAGAAATGTTTAGATTGTTCATCTGAGAAGTTAAAGGAGTAGCATCTGGCATTGCATCTGGTTCCTTCACTTGAGCTTTGTCTACTTCTGGAACTTCAGAGTCAATGAAGACTACTTCCCTATCTGCAGAGTTTTCAGACTGCTTTGGCTTTTCAGAGCCAAGCTTATCATAAAATCTGACATGAATGGATTCTTCCACAATCTGTGTCTCAGTATTGTATACTCTGTAGCCTTTAGAGCGTTCAGAATATCCAAGCATGAAACACTTCTGTGCTTTGGAATCAAACTTGTTCAGATTTTCCTTAGTGTTTAACATATAGCAAATACATCCAAAAGGATGAAAATATGAAATGTTGGGCTTTTTGTTCTTCCACAGTTCATATAGAGTCTTCTTTAGAAGAGGTCTTACAGACACTCTGTTCTGAATGTAACAGGCTGTGTTGATTGCTTCTGCCCAAAAGTGTTTTGCCAGATTTGTCTCATTGATCATGGTTCTGGCCATTTCTTGCAGAGTTCTGTTTTTCCTCTCTACAACTCCATTCTGTTGTGGAGTTCTAGGATAGGAAAAATCATGAGCAATGCCATTTTCAGAAAAATATTTTTCAAAATATTTATTTTCAAATTCACCACCATGATCACTTCTGACTTTTATAATTTTGAAATTCTTTTCATTCTGGACTTGCTTGCAGAAGTCAAAGAACACAGAATGTGACTCATCCTTGTGTTTTAAGAACTTTACCCATGTCCATCTACTATAGTCATCAACAATGACTAATCCATACTTCTTGCCTCTGATGGATGCAGTTTTCACTGGTCCAAACAGACCAATATGAAGTAGTTCTAGTGGTTTGGAAGTAGAAACAACATTTTTTGATTTAAAAGATGATTTTGAAAACTTCCCTTTTTGGCATGCTTCACAAAGAGCATCTGAAGTGAACTTCAGATTAGGGAGTCCTCTGACAAGATTAAGTTTATTAATCTGAGATATACGTCTCATATTAATGTGGCCCAATCTTCTGTGCCAGACCCATTTCTCTTCATTAACAGACAAGAGGCATTTAACATTTTGAACTTTAAGTTCTGAAAGATTTATTTTATAAATGTTGTTTTTCCTCTTACCACTAAATAGGATAGAGCCATCCTTTTGACTAATGGCTTTACAGCATTTTTGATTAAAGGTAATATCATAGCCATTGTCACTTAATTGACTTATGGACAATAAGTTATGCTTTAACCCTTCAACAAGTAAAACATTAGTAATAGAGGGAAGTTTACCATTTCCAATTGTGCCAGATCCAATGATCTTGCCCTTCTGGTTCCCTCCAAACTTTACATCACCTCCAGAGCTAAGTTCCAGGCTTTGGAACATAGACTTTTCTCCTGTCATGTGTCGTGAGCATCCAGAGTCCAGGTACCATGATTGGTGTCCTGACCTTGCTGCTAAGAACATCTGCAACAGGGATTATTTTACTTTTAGGTACCCAGATCTTCTTGGGTCCTTTAGGGTTAGTGGTTCTGGAGGCTTGTCTAAACTTCTGTTTTTCAACATAATGTTTATTCTGACTTACCTTGGGTTTAAACACATAAGTATTCTTCTCAGAGCTTGTGTGTTTAATGTCATTTAAGTGACCAAACTTAAATTGAGAGTACAGAGGTGTCTTCTTGATGAAAAGTTTGTCAACAGATTTTGGATTACTTCCAGATGAAGATTCATATCCAATACCTCTTCTGTTGTTCCCACTAACACCATAGATCATAGAAGCCATCTTGCTTCTGTCTATGCTTTTAGTAAGGAATCTCTAAAAGCTAGAGTCATATTTTTCTAAAATGCTTTCACATGACTTAGTCTCAGATTCAGATTCTTGTTGAGTTGTTTCACAGTCATTTTTGATTTTCAGATTAATTTCTTTTTGTTCAACAAGTTCTGTCTTCAGAAGATCAATCTCAGATTCAAGATTGCTTTTCAGCTTCTTGTATTTGAGTTTGATATTGTTATAACTTTTCAGAACTTCTGATAAAACTTTTATCAGTTCTTCTTTAGTAAGTTTAGCCATTACCTCTTCAGCATCATCGTCAGATTCAGAATCTAATTCATATCCTGAGGTTCCTTCCTCTTGATCTTCTATGCTGGCCATCAGTGCAACATTGGCACATTCTTCTCTGATTCAGAAGATGATTCAGACTCATCTGAGTCATCCCATGTTGCCATCAGAACCTTCTTCTTTTTGTTAAACTTCTTCTTGGGTTTTTCTTTTTGAAGTTTGGGGCAATCATTCTTGAAATGCCCAGGTTCTTTGCACTCATAGCACACAACTTCTTTCTTGCCAGATCTTCTGTACCCAGAAGATTCCTTTCTATGATCAGATTTTCTGAAGTTGTTGAACTTCTTTCCCTTGTGCTTCCAGAGTCTATTGATCCTTCTGGACAGCATGGATAATTCATCTTCTTCAGAAGAAGAAGATTCTTCAGAGCTTTCTTCAATAACCTGCAAAGCTTTAGCAGATTTATTAGATTTTAAAGCAATAGATTTACCTTTTTCTTTCTTCTGAGGTTCATCTTCCTCAAGCTCAATTTCATGGCTCCTCAGTGAGCTGATGAGTTCTTCTAAAGAGATCTTGTTCATATCTTTAGCCATCTTCAAGGCAGTCACCATTGGTCTCCATCTGGTAGGTAGACTCCTGATGATTTTCTTTACATGATCTGATGTAGAATATCCCTTGTCCAGAACCTTTAGCCCAGCTGTGAGGATCTGAAATCTGGAGAACATAGCTTCAACAGATTCAGAGTCTTCCATCTTGAAGGCCTCATACTTCTGGATCAGAGCCAGAGCCTTTGTTTCCTTGACTTGAGAGTTTCCCTCATGAGTCATCTTTAAGGATTCAAACATATCAAAAGCAGTTTCCCTGTTTGTAATTTTTTCATACTCAGTATGAGAAATTGCATTCAATAATATTGTTCTGGCCTTATGATGATTTCTAAAATCTTTCTTCTGAGCATCTGTCATAGATTTTCTATCTATCTTCTTGCCATTCCCATCTGTGGGATGAACATATCCATCTATGACTAGATCCCATAAGTCAGCATCATATCCAAGGAAAAAACTTTCAATTCTATCTTTCCAGTAATCAAATTTCTCCCCATCAAACATAGTGGGTTTGGTGCTGATTTTGTCCCTTTCTTCATATTTATTGTTAATGTTGGATATTGTATTATCAGCCATTGTAACAAATAAATATATATCAAAGTATTTCTCTCTGGATCTTTACTGTCACTGTTAAGTGGTAGCACACACAGAACCGGAGCTCTGATGCCAACTGAAGGTGAGATAATACTTAGAAGGGGGGTTGAATAAGTATGAAAGATTAAAACTTAGAATTAAAACACAATAAATTTTATCCTGGTTCGTTGAACTCAACTACTCCAGTCCACCCTTCCTAGAGTGATTTGCCTTTCTCTAACAAGAACTTAATCCACTATTTAATCAAACAGATTACAATAGTAACACCTAAGAACAACTGTTCTTAGTCTTCTCAAGAGCTACTGATTCCAACTGAATCCTCTTAAGGAAATCCTTTACAATCAATGTAAATCTAATACAAGAGTAATAATGCTTCTAAAAAGCTTTTATCACAACAATGATATTTCTCTTAAGTTTAAGTACAATGAAATTAATTCTAATAAATATGAAGTATGAGAGCTTGAATGTGTTTAATTCTTTTTCAGCAAGATGTCTCTTTGAAGAATTTGGTGGAGTCTTCCTTTTATAGGCAGCTGGTCCAAGGTGAGCTGCACATTGAGAAGAGTGTCCCAAAAAGGTCTGAGCCTTTTTGTCCTCACATCAAGTGACCTTTCCTAGAAGAAGAAAGCACAGAAAAATCCTTTTTGTCTGTATTCTTGTGTCTAGCATAAATGAGGGAAGAGACGTTTGATTTACTCCAACGGATATAATCTTTGAATATTTCTTCTTCAGTTTTCAGCAAGTTCATCAGAGTCTGATTGGGTCAGAGTCTTCTAATGATGATCAGAACTTTGTTGTATCAGAGTCTTCTGCAGCATGTGTGCTTTCAGCGTGTTAAATATCAGAGCATATTTGAAACAGAACTTCAGTACTGGCAGCTTTAGTACTTTCAGAATCTTCTGTAGAAACTATGCTTTGAAAAACTCTTCATACAATATTCTTCTTTTCTTCAGATGCTTCTGACTTGCTTCAGATCCTTCTGAAGCTTCTACTTCAGAATCTTCTGGATTTTCTTGCTTCAGATTCTTCTTGAGCTTCTTGCTTCAGATCCTTCTGGAGGCTACGCTCAGGATCTTCTATTGGCAGCAATCAGAATCTTCTAATGAATGCATCTGGCGCTTCAGAGTCTAGTTAATTTCTTGTATACAATTCAGATTTGCTTCTGGAGTGTTAATTTCATTACTATCTGCAGTAAAAACTCTCAAGCAAATTTTAGAGAATATAATTCTTAAATACAAAATTTCCTTAATAGTTATCATCAAAACAAAGAGATATTATTAAGAACCAATCTGTGTTCTAACACTCCCCCTAATATTCTCAGATAACGTGATGGCTTCACCATTACAAGGATCAGAGTCTGAGGTTAATGCTGGTCGAAACAACCACAGTATAGGTGTGGGGTATTCCACTCAGGGCCCCAATCTTACCAATACTCTGATAGCTTGTTTGAGGCAGTAGATGGATGAGAGCAACTTACAAATGATTCAAACCTTATCCCAAACTATGGGAGAACATTTTTCAACCTCTAATCCAAAATTCTACTCAGACTAACCAACAGTTAGCAGTGCAATTGGCATGGCTGGCAGAATTTATGGGCGTGCCAGCCACTATTATGAACACAACTATTGTGGAGAACATTCCACGACAGGACTTAGAGAACCTCCCTGAGCCCAATCTAGAAAATCAAAGGAGGTTTGAACTCCCTGGACTCGAGCCTCTTAGAGTCGAACCACAAAGGGTCCAAGTACGAATCCCGGTAGAAAGAGACCTAGAAGTAATTATGGTAAATTGAAACCAAGATGCAGATAATGTCATACATCAGGTTCGACGTAACAACATGGTCGTCGATAACAACCTAGCAGCCATGGTCGAGAGAATAATGGCTCAAAGTGGGGTAAACTCCGGTTTCACCAGGCCAAATTATACATCACCAATAGTAGATTATATTCTCCAGTCAGAATTACCTCCTAGGACGAAGGTGCCAAATTTTACTAAGTTTTTAGGAGATACAACGGAATCTACTGTCGAACACGTTGCCCGATATATGATCGAAGTTGGAGAGATTGCAAATGATGAAAGTCTTAGGATAAAATACTTTCCAAGCTCTTTCACTAAAAATGCTTTCACTTGGTTTACAACCTTACCCCCTAACTCAGTTTGCAATTAGACCCAATTGGAACATTTGTTTCATGAACAGTTCTATATGGGGCAAACCAAGATCAATTTGAAGGAATTGGCTAGTATAAAAATAAAATTTTTTGAACCAATAGAAGATTATCTAATAAGGTTTTGACTGCTCAAAGCTAGGTGTTTTACCCAAGTACCTGAACACGAGTTAGTCGAAATGGCCGCTGGTGGTCTCGATTAATCTATTAGAAAGAAACTAGATACCCAGTATCTAAGAGATATGGCTCAACTAGCTGATAGGGTTCGACAGCTAGAGCGTCTTAAAGACGAAAAGGCCAAAATTAATAAGAGTAAGAAGGTAGCATACGTCGAATTTAATGAAAATATCGAAGGTATACTTAATGAGTCATTATACTTCGACGAAAATGAAATAGATGTTGCTGAATTAAAATAGGGTCCTCCTTACACTTATAAAGTATTAGCTCCCCCAAATGGGAAAAGTTTTGTCGAATATGAAAAGAATGACAAGTTTCCAAAGAAAACATATACATTCGATATCAATAAATGTGACGAAATCTTTGATTTGTTAGTTAAGGATGGGCAAATGATAGTGCCCGTTGGCGCTAAAATTCCACCTTTAGAACAGAGAAAAAAGATAGGGTTTTGCAAATACCATAATTTTTTGGGTCATAAAATGTCTCAATGTTTCCTTTTCAGGGATTTCGTACAAAATGCTATCTGTCGCGGTGAGAATTGGATGTCAAATTATTAATTAATTTGAATCTTAATTCATTTTATTTCACCATCGGTCTTTGATTTGTCCAAAGGAAGGGAAAAAGATCGAAATACCCACAATGCAATGCAAATGTAAAAGTTAGAGAGTTTTAGGTTCGGGGGTTGGTTAAACTTAGGGAAGGTGCTAGCATCCTAAGTTTCTGTAGTACTCTACAGGAACCTCTTGTTTTATGTTGTTTATTGCTAAGGGTTATCTGCTTAAAGGATAAAAGGCCTAGGGGTTTATTTCTAAGTATACTCACCAAGACGTCGCATCTTGTGCCTACATATCCTGACGGGAATGGAATCAGAGTATCTGTAGTTCCCCTAAAGGGTTTAAGGAATTCTTTGACTGTGGTCAAAGTTCCTACGGGACAAGGGTAGTTGATTGATTGGTTCTAGGAGAAAAGGTGAGTTGTCATTTTAAGGGAGATTACTTGACTAGACCACCACGAATTGTAGAAATGTATTGATGTGGGGCAGAAGTTTTATCTCACTTAAGATGATTAACATCTTATTCTCTAATGTGTTTGAATAATGTTGAGTTGATTTGTTTTTCTATGTTGTAAAATAAAAGACAAAGGTCCTCCTATGGGTAGGATCTATCTTAAAAGATCAACTTGAATGGGATCAAGGATCATGGGGGAATATGATGCAAATGATGTGCATACGCACGATTGTTTAGGTCATGCGCAGATTCTTCCTTTGGACGTTATGCAATGCGATAAAATAAATAACGGAAATGGTAGATTGCGGAAAATAAAGGCAGATAAATAAATCCATACACAGACGCATGAAAGCGCTAGGTGAGTGAAGGTGAATCATGTGGATAGAACCGGTGCTAGGAGACGGGAGCGTGCACGATTGGTTAAGTTAGGAGAAGTTGAATTTGTTTTAAGGGAAATTATATTATTTTGGTAAGACTGATTTTAAGAAAAGTTGGATTAATTATTAATTTTAATAAAAAAATTTAGGTGACAAATTAGTTTGAGAAAAAGTTATTTTATTTTTAGATGTAAAATAAATAAATAGGTTTTTTTTAAAGGAAAAGATTTTAATTGATATAAATTTGAGAAAGAAAATTTTATTAAATAGGATGGATTTTTAGTTATTATCAAAAAGGATAAGAGTTAATTTTAGATTGAAAAAAAAGGTGTTTATTATTATTTATTTTAAAAGCATAAAATAGATTTGATTATTATCAAAATACAAAAGGTTTATTATTTATTTAAAAAGTTAATTAAGCGTAAATTAGATATATCATTACTTATTTAGAAAATGAATTATCTAGTTTATTTTAAATAAAAGATGCTAAAGAAAAAAAAGATCTAATTAAGTTGGTTAATTAATCAGTTAATAATAAAACATTAGCCTAATTTTATAAGAAAAAGGTTGATTTATTAAATAATTAAATTAGTATAAGTTGATGATTAGATTGGTTTTTAAAAAAAGGGGTAATAAAATTGAATGGTTAATTAGGTTGATTAATGGCAGATTAGGGGTTAATGAGTTAATTAAAGGAGTTAATAGAGATCAATGGAGGATTGGTTAGGTGTGGGCAGGGGGTACAGGTTACGATGGGTAAGTGCAGGTAAGATCGCCCGATCTGATCCGTTGGAGATCAGAGGACCGTGTGTGCGAGGGTGCATGGTAACCGTGTGTAGGTGCGTGCATATGATTATATTACATTAAAAATACAAAGCAAAACCAAAAAGAAAACAAGTAAACCCTAATTTCCCGAATTGCCCCCCCTTGCAATCCGCCGTCTCTCTCGCTCCCTCGTCACCCTGTTCTCCTCTATTTTCTTTGCTTCGTTCTTCAATCTCGCGTCTCCGATTTTTCCTTCCTCTGATTCTGCTTCTTGTTTTTAGATTTCTCATAACCTATCAAATTCTCACAAAACAAAACATCAATCATAAGTGGAAAACGTTAATTGAAAGGAGCTTACCCGTGAGGAACAACGAAGATGGATCGTCGGTGGCTTCGTGGTGGTTTCACGAGAACTCCGACGGCGTGCGATGGTGACGTGCGCGACTTGAGGGTGATGGCAATGATTTGCGGTAGGGGCGAGCGCTTTTGAAGGAAGCTCGTGGGTTATGGCGATTCGCAGCTCGCGGTGGACGGCAAGGAGATTTTTGGTGAAGCCTCAAAAGAGATAAGTTCTCTTTTACAATTTGATTTAGGATTCTGGTTTTTCTGTGAACGTCCCCCCTTGTTGTGTTCTGATACGAGTCCTTATATAGCCTTCACCGATTTTTCTAATTAAACCAAAGTTAATTCGTTCCCAAATCCGTAGGAACATGTCTGACAACTGTTTTGGAAAGTTGATTGAAAATGCTTGAATTTGTTGTTTGGGGTGATGAAGAACCTTCCGTTCTTTCCCCGACATGTTTGATCCTTGTTTTCACTATTTCTGTTTTAGTTCAACATATTTAGTATGTTTTGAATGTTGGTATCCCTTCCTTAAATGAAGTTGACCTTTTGTGATTTTGGTGCAGTTGCGTTTGGGGTCACAGTTACTCTGAAGCGTTTTGCGAACAAAAATTGTATTTGGCTACCTGGAGACTCTTCAACACCTCTTTCGAATTCTACAGGTACTGATTAATCTGGCTATGCAATTAGGGAGTTTGCATTTTAGAAACAACTTGTCGTCTTAGGAATTTCACATGAGCAGGATGCATCCATGTTTATTGTCAATACTCTGACTCGTTGGTCGTTTAGTTCCTCATCCTTCTCATCAACTTCTTGAGTACCTTTGAATTTCTTCATTTACAGGTGTAGGACATACACTCAATGGTGGCTACGGGCCGGCGTCGTTAAGATCCAGGCGTGTTTGGGGCTAATACAGAAGCAAAACTTCACTTGAAACAAAATGGAACTGACGAACTTAATCCCAACAGTCTCACTGCCTGCTTTATATTCAATAGCAAGATGCGAGTTCAAACTCTTTTCTGAACCTTATTGTTTGTGGCAGGCTTTAAGTTGATGTGGGCGTATGGAGCAGCTGCAATTTATGCTCAGACTTGGATTTCTGGAAGCTCTCGTAATGTGCGAACTCCTTATTGCTTTTGAACTGCAAGTCTTGCTTTGTCAGGAATTAGTTGTTAACATGTTGCTTTTTTTGTCAGGTTTTGTTTGGAGAATAATGGGCTGCCTTGATGATGATATGCTTCGAATTGCTTGAAGAACAAAGCTCCATAGGTTGTGGTTTTAACAGCTCCATACAACAGTTTCAATAGGTAACTGCCAGTTTGCCTAATGTTTCCTTTTTCAATCTTCTTCAAAATTTCTTTGCATTTTTGACCCATTTCCTCACTTTCATCAGTTGCTGCTACGCTTGCAAACGTTTGGAGTAGAATCCTTAATTGGCGAATGGAGCTCCGGGATGATGGCGTGCTTTGGAAGCTGCTGTCAATGGGGTGCCTTTAGATTCGGAAAGACGGTTGCGGTTGGTTCTGATATTTGGAAAACCATAGGATGGCTGAAGATGGTGAAGGAACCTAACATGCTCAGCATTCAAGTGTCATCTCTACTGTTCTCTCGAGTCGTGATACTGAGGTTAAACCAAAACTTCTTTGAGTTGTTATCTTAAATGCTCAACGTCTCCTGAAGCTATTGTTTTGTAGGCACGAGTCACGGTTTCTTGATGGTTAACCCGTATTCTTGGTTTTGTTAGCAGGGCGACATAAGTTGCCAAACTGACGGATTGAGAGAATCACAAATGTCGGTGCTTGCGCTTTCTAACGGAGTGAGGTTCTAGAAAAGATAGAGGCTTGCAAACCAAACAATGAGACTGATGATTTGAGAAGCGAAAAAGGTTTAACTGATGAGGTGCAAAGTAGGATGGCATCATTGCTGTCATCGTAGGCAAGGTCTTTGAACGTCTACTTCCCTTAATTTGTCTTGTTAAACAAATTCAGTTATTCTAAATGTCATCCTAACCTCCTTTTTCTATAGTATGTCCCTGATCTTGGTTAACTCTTCTACTTTCCAGAATCCTGATAGGGTGCACCTTCATCTAGTGCAGTTCACACGCAGGTTCGGTCCGAAGCTTGTCGGCAACGACCATGGGATACGCACATCACCTCATAGAGAGCCAACGTTGAGACATGGGAGCATATCCTCCGCATATCCGAGTAGTTGGGATTAGTAACATGAAGTTGCCAATTCCATGATGTTGAATCAATGAGGAGGTTTTGGTTCTATCAACAGGAGTCGAACCTATACCTGTATTAAATGGCTACCATACCATTTGTTGAGTTTTTGCAGCTTCAACCAATGCCAGTAGAATTAAGAGGTGTGAACTGTAGTTGGATTGTAAAGCCTAAGTTGTTTAGCTATAAGATTTGCCTTCCAACTTGTTGTAAACTTCGATAATCATTTCATAAATTACTTTGTAATAAATGAATAAAGTTTTTATAGTAGACTCATGAATTATCTTTCCTTTTGTTTCTTTAAAATTGAACTTGTATCAATTTGTACTTAATCCTCTGCTTAATTATTGTGTTTCAAAAGCAATGAAGGTAGACCACAAAAAAAATAGCGGTCCTAGGGGTCATTATGCCATGCCTTATGCTGAAAGTTAAGATTATCAAAAGGCTGTCGAGGGTTATGAAGAAATATATCAACTTTGGCATGAAAATACTGATGCACTAAAAGCAGCAGCTAAGTTTTATTAAAACATGTGGTCAAGTTGAACACTCAAATTGTACCCTCGGAGAGATGAAAAAGCCGCAGGCTGGGAATGTGTTGGAAACGAATCACCACGTAGTTGCGTATTTGTTTGAATAATTCCCTCAAATGAATTTACAGCACACCATTTCCCTTATGGATCCAGGTGGGCTTAAATTCTCCAAATCACAAAGTGAAACTCGACTCTTCCTTGACAAACCCAAAATGCAGTCATATAGACTGGCCTTGGTTTATAACTATGATCAGGATGTTTATTTGGACCATGAAATTCTCGTTTTAACTTTGTGAAGAACATGAGTACTGAAGCCTCAGACTGTAATTATACCAAGGCCCCTCTGAATAAGAAAATTCTTGATAATTATGACAATATTCATAAGTCGTGGTAGGACACCCAACTCCTTGAGAAAAACCTTGGATATAACTTGAAATCATAATTGGGCCTTCACAATATACGTAAGTATTGTTAACTGAGAGAACCAGTACTTTATCTTTGAAACTTATGTACCTACACAAACTTGTTAATCACAATAACATAAATATGAAATTTAGAGTCAAATAACGTAAGAAACGCACAAAGGAGGTGGGATCTTATGGTCAAAAATTAGGGTGTGACACTATCCAAGAGGGAAGATTGAAGTTTGGAGAGAAAAGCAATAGCCATATGAAAATTGACACTGATCCACTACAAGTGGTGGATGCCTACTATACTGAGCCTACAGAGGCACATATGGTCGAAGTTTCTGATGGCTTTGATTTTTCGATTAACATGGTGGAAATCACTGAGGAGTTTGCCAATGAAACTGTGTTGGCCAAGGTCACTATAAGCCTTGAGCATGATGCACCAAAAACACTCATGAATGAGGCTGCTGAAGGCCTCGACAAGATCATTGGTGATTCAAGTAAGGGGGACACTAAAGGCTCCAGCCTAATGCTGGTGACCAAAGAAACTGCAGATGGTTTTATTAGGATGGATAAGGTTGCTGAAGGCCTTGAGTCAGGCATCCGCAGGCTGAACTTAAGTAATGAAGTCGACATGGATGTGAATATGGTTAAAATAACACAACACGTGACCATGGAAAACGACGAATTGAGTTGCCAAGAGGAATACAAGAAAATGGCCTATCCAAGACATGAGGAGACCAACGTCGAATTCCTCCATCATTTCCAAAAGAAAGGGTTTGGTGTCATGTTATGCCCCAGATGTAGTGCAATCTTCTATTAGAAGGCTTCCTAGAAGCTCGAGGGGATGTGAAAGACAAAATCGAAATGGGAGAGGCCCAACTTTGACCCTCGAAGTAGTGATCCAAGAAAGTCTGAGCATAACATTAGAGCGCCCAGGGCAAGGCCTGCTACCTTTAAGCTATTTGTCGAGATTTCTAACGGCAAGTGGGTCAGACCTAATATGGACAGACAAAAAATACAACACTTTGAAGTTAATCGAGGTTTATCTATCACCTATCAAAAGGAGTTCCAATCCTCTAAAACTGCACATGCCTCTAAGAATTATAAAGGGAAAAATCTAATGTCACGATCCCAGTGGAGAATGGAACAAAGAAGAAGAAAGGCCCTTAGGGAGGCCTCGTCGAAGAATCAGGGGGAATCCAGCACTAATGCCCCTGCTGAAAACAAAGGGGGTCAATTTAAGATTACTGAGAAAATTCCTGTGGGACAAAAATTGTTCCCCTCTCAAGAGGTCGAACATAAAAGGACAGTTAAATATGACGAAGAGACGACAGATAACTTCGATTCTGACTTTGACGCCTCTTTAGACATCCTAGTAAATATGGTATCTATAATGCCTAGGGATTTCGACAGAATCACAGAGGTCGAGAATCTAGATGCCTATACTGAGGCAGAAATGGCGGCACACAAACCTGTGTGCTACTACGTCATGAACAATGGTTGCGTAGAATAGCAGAATGCCTTCTTCGAGAGACCTATAGAGGTAATGAAAAATCACTTGAAACCCCTTTACATCACAAAAAAGGTAGAGGATGTGCCAGTAAATAAGATTCTGGTGGATTTTTGTGCAACGGTAAACCAGATGCCACACTTCTTACTAAATAAAATAGGCAAATATGACGCCGACACCAAGCCACATAATATGGTCTTGTCGAACTAAGAAGGGAAGGTTGGTTCGACAATGGGGGTAATACAGGTGGATCTAACAGTTGGAACTATTACAAGGCCCACCGTCTTTATGGTGGTGGAAACAAAGACTAATTATAATCTGCTTTTGGGATGAGAATGGATACATGGCATTGGTGCGGTGCCATCTTCGATGCATAAGTGAATCGCTGTTTGGAGTCCATATGGCATAGATGACGAGACATTTTTTTCATTATATTTACACCTCGTCGACGATTTCCGGTGCGATAAGGAAGTTCCAGGAGAGAGACTTCCCTACCTTGGCAATCCTGCAGTAGACCCCACAGGATGGGGAAGCAAATTCGATGAGAATAACTGAGTTCGAAACACTGATAAGAATTTCGACCTACGTGGCTGAAACCAAACTTTAGGCGGCTTTGGAAGCTGATGGCAAACAAATGGTTGACAAAGCCAAGTTAGATTTTTATCAAGAAGGTCTTGGTAAAGACTTTGACCCAGAACCACCTGACAAGGTTCAGGATGGAGAGCAAAGCCAGAGGCTTGATGCCATCTATGATAAAGAGCCTCTGGGATTCGAAAAGGATCCACTGGTAAATGATATCAAGATGCTAACGCAGGACCCATTGGAAGAGGTCGATCTAGGAGAAGGGATGATTAAAAGGCCAACATAAGTGAGTGTCAATCCCGACCCTCAACTTAAGATTGAAATCATCCAGCTTCTAAGAGAGTATAAAGATTGCTTCGCCTGGGATTATTATGAGATGCCTAGTTTAAAGAGAGAGTTGGTCGAACACAAGCTGCCAATCAAGCATGGGAAGAAGCCAGTCAAACAAAACCCGAGACGTTTCGCCCCACGAATTCTCTCAAAAATAAAAGAAGAAGTCGAGAGACTCCTTCGATGCAAGTTCATCCGCACTACCAGGTATGTCGAATGGTTGGCCAAAATTGTCCCTGTTATTAAAAAGAATGGGTTCCTAAGAGTTTTCATAGACTTTAGAGATATAAATTCATAAACTCCTAAGCATGAATATTTTATGCCTGTGGCAGAGATGCTAGTCAATTCCGCTGCAGGACATGAGTACCTTAGCATGATGGATGGATACTCTGGTTATAATCAAGTTTTCATTGCTGAAGATGATGTCCCCAAAACAACTTTTCGATATTCTGGAGCCTTAGGCACCTATGAATGGGTAGTGATTCCTTTTGGCTTAAAAATGTTGGGGCAACATATAAGCGGGAAATGAATTCAATTTTCCATGATTATATAGAAAATTTCATGCAAGTGTGTGTTGAGTTGTGTTAGATGTCGAAGTGCCGAAGCAAATTGCTTGACACAAGACTTTGAATTAGACCAAAATAAAAAATTTCGGGCTTTTGTAATTTTGGGCTTTACCTTAGGGAGCAAGGTAGTTCAATTATAAATATAGGAAATGACCCCTATTTTGAGTAACAAGAATAGAGAATAATATTATAACACACAACAGAAAGTGCAGTTCACAATTGAATTATATATTTTCTCAGTTTGAGAGCAGAGAGTTACTCTGCAGAAATCATTTTCTTCTTCCCTTATTTTATTAAACCCTAATTTTCTTTCTTATTCAATCTTTTTTCTTTCTTCTTCCATTAACAATTGTTGCGTATAATCATTTTTACAATCAAGGTGTGATTAATTCACTTAAGTGAAAATTGAAGGACGGGGGATTTAGATTGGTTGGTTGAATCTCGTTCATCAAGATTGGTTCAAAATTACTCAAAGTTTTGCGTTAATTCCAACATATGGTATCTGCAGTACTGGCTGAGCGATTCATGGGAAGAAAATCGCGATGGTGATGAATCATCCAAACAAGCATTTTTCGGCGAATCTCCCAATTCTGAAGGGTCAAAATTATGAGAATTGGTGCAAACAAATGAAGGTAGTTTTTTGTTATCAAGATCTTTGGGATCTTGTGAAGGAAAGAGTAACACCGCTTGCAAAAAAAATGCGACGGACTAAGAAAAGGATGCATACAAAGAATTGAAGAAGAAAGATTATAAAGCTCTCTTATAATTCATTAATGTGTTGATCTAGACAATTTTGAAAAGGTCAATGATGTTGAATCAACAAAAGAATCATGGGAAATCTTGGAGAAATCGTTTGCAGACACAAAGAAGGCGAAAGAGGTGAGGTTACAAACTTACAAAAGGACGTATGAATTGCTTCAGATGGAAGAAAGTGAAAGCATAACTGATTTTTTACTATGGTTACAAACTGGTGAATCAAATCAAGGTATGTGGAAAAGTGTTGACATCAAGATCAATTTTTGAAAAGATCTTAAAGTCATTGACTCCAAAATTCGACCACAAGGTAGTAGCAATAGAAGAGTAAAAAATTTGTCAACATTGATAAAGGAAGAGCTTCACGGGACTTTTGAGTCTCATGAACAAAGGATGGCAGAAAGAGCTGCAGGAAAATCGAAGAGTGATGTGGCTTTGTAGGTAGGTATGGCAACGTGGCGGGTCGGGGCGGGTTTAAGCAGTCCTGCACCCGCCCTCGTCTCCCTGTAATAGACTCGCCCCCGCACCCAAACTCAGTCGAGGGTAAAAAAATTACTATCCAGACCCGCCTCCAGTGAAGAATGGGTTCCCCGCCCCTGCCCCCACCCGCAAAAACTATTGTTTTAATTAAATATGTTTTTCATAATAATAAAATTTAATAATTTAATTAAATACTTAATCATTTTAATAATAAACATGTTTCTAAAGAGTAAAATAACTCTAATAAACATATTTTTAAAAAGTAAAATAATTATAGTAAAACTATTTTTAAAAATTAAAATAACTCTAATAAATGTATAATAAAATAATTGAAATGAGGCATTAAAGTAAATTAAAGTAGACCGGGCGGGGGCCGGTGCGGTTGTAGGGCAGGTAGTAAAAAGAAAAGAACTGGGTTTTACCCGCACCTGCACCTAGTTAAAGCGGGCTTCCTCCGTTAATTTCGGGGCGGGTCCAAACGGGTCTGGGTTTCCTTGCCATGCCTATTTGCATGCACAATCAGCAAAAGAAAAGAAAGGCAAGTGAAGTTGGAATGGAAACAAAGGAAAAGAAAGCTATAACAATTTGACTGGTCAAAACCAGCAAGAAAGAAACTGGTCGAATCAGAGAAAACCCTAGAACTAAGGCAACCAAAGAGGTGGTGTTGCAGGTAGAGGAAGATGGGGTGGTCGAAAACCTGACAAAAATCACATTCAGTGTTACAATTGTTAGAAGTATGGTCATTATTTTAGTGATTATCCAAAAAGGAAGAAGAATCAAGAAACTGATGCAAAGTTGGCAAAACATGAAGAATAAGAGATACTGTTGATGGTCACAACAACAGATGAAGAAAGATTCCAGGACCAATGGTACTTAGACTCAGGATGCTCATCACACATGACTGGTACGGTTTGCCAACATAAAGCCCTCAATGAAGAACATGGTGAAATTTGCAAATGGCAATACTCTAGCAGCTGAAGGTACTGGTGATGTTCTATTTATGAGGAAAGATGACAAGAGGCCAGTAATTTCCAATGTATTGTACATACCAAACATGAAGATTAATTTGATTAGCATATGGTAGTTGATCCAAAAGAACTACTGTAACACCCATTTTAATTATTTAGTCATTTTATTACTATTTTAATTATTATATGTTGGTGTGCCCTTTGGTGGGTGTGTGTTTGATGATGATTGATGGGTGTCCCTGATATGGGAGGATTATTGGTGGTGAATTGGTGTGAATATAATAATAAAATAAATAGTAGTAATATGGTGGTATTATTATTATTATTATTATTATTATTATTATTATTATTATTATTATTATTATTATTATTATTATTATTATTATTATTATTATTAATTGTAGTAATATTATTAATATTGGATTATTATTATTAATATTATTACTATTATTATAACTATTAGTGGGAGAATATTATTATGATTATTATTATTATTAATAATAATATTATTGGTGGATTATTATTACTATTATTATTATTATATTTACTATTATTATTAATATTATTATGAATTTGGTGAGATAATAATATTAGTATTATTATTATTATATTATTTTATTAAGATTATTATTATTATATTATTTTATTAAGTTATTATTATTATTAAGATTAGATAATTAAAATAGGGAATGTGAGGGGTTAGTGGTTTTTTTTACGATACATTTGGAGAGTTAGGAGAAAGAACGAGAGAAGTGAGAAGAGCGTAGAACGAGCAAAGGAACGAGGAACGGAAGAGAAAGGAAAAAGCCAAGAGACCAAATCTAGGAGGATTTCCATCGATCAAACCGATTAACAAGGTAAGGGGGAGAAACTTGATTGGGATGGTATTTACATGTATAGGGTAGTGGGGATTCCTTAACCCCGTAGGAATGTATCGGTGTATGAAGTTTTATGTTGTCATGCCTATAATTGTTGATTGATGTTGAGAATTGGTATTTGATAAACCAATGAGGAATTGATATATGTCGATGTTGATGAATTGTTGTTTTTGGTGAGTTTGGGGTATTGGTTGGGTTTACGGTTTTAGGGAAGTTCCTGTATAACCTCTGTGGTTTGGATAATGACCATGAGTATTGGTGAGATTTTGTGTAACCTCTGTGGCTTGGGTAATGACCATGATATAGGTTCTGAGATGTAGTTTAAGGAACAATTGATTAGAGTAGTGTGTGATAGTTGTAGTAATGATAGGGCAGAGGATGGATGAAGAGTGATAAGCTTGGAATTGAGCAAGATGACAGTGTTGGACAGTAAGGGTGGGTTTTCATATGATCATTGTGATGGTGTAATAGTGTATGATGGGTAGGATCACATTTAGGATAGAAACCCCTAAATGCCATGGTTTTAAAAAGTATGGTTATATGATATATGATGACATGATCTTTAAAAATATGTTGTTGGCTGTTATAATTGTCATATTATGGTAGGATTTCGAATCCTGAAACCGGGGCTTTTTACGGAATTGAAATCGGAGGTCCGGAAGGCCTCCAACGATGGAAAACACAGAATTTTCTACATTATGCGCTGTTTGCGTCGACTCAAAGCTGTATATTGGTGAATTTTCTGTTTTGACGATTTTGGCCATAACTTTTGATCCGTAAGTCGGATTTAGTCTCCGTTCGAAGCGTTGGAAAGCTCTTGAATAGATCTATAACATGGTATAAATAATATAGTTATTTGCCAAATATTTTTATATCCAATATTTTTGGGGAGTCATTGTTTAATTAAATAGTAACTAAACCATAGATCGATTGAAAGGATTTATTGATTATTTACTTGAGTTTAATTGTTGTGCACTTAGTGTGCTTGTGTTTATTGGTGGTGTAATATATATAATGTGTGGTGATGTGATCAGGAGGATCGTGTGCACTTAGTGTGCTTGAGTTTGTTTGTCGTGCATTGTTGTCGTGCATTGGTGTCGTACATATCATGGTGTTTGGTGGGATGAATCATTGCTCAGGAGGAGTGTATGTGATTCATCCGTACTCCTTTGTGGAGAATGGTGGGGATAGATCATATCTCAGTAGGAGCGTAAATGATCTGTCGGGGATAGATCATGTCTCAGTAGGAGCGTAAGTGATCTGTCGGGGATAAATCATATCTCACTAGGAGCGTAAGTGATCTGTCCAGGGTTCGATTGAATGAACCAATGAGTCGGTACCGCATGCTTGATGTTGAGTTGCATATTTGCATTATAATATGTTATATTGTAATTTGAATAGTAGGTTCGATGATTGGTGTTGTGGGGTGAATATTGGTGTGTTTTACTACCTTATTTGCATGTATTAAATTACCAATATATTTTAATCATGTTTTCTCACCCCTTTGTTGTTGTTATGGTATGTGCTTCCTCGGAAGTACAGATAATCCAAGTACATAGATAGCTTGGATAGCGGTGTGCAAGTCGAGTCTTAGGATGCTCTGATACGTAACACGGGATATGGGTGTTTTATTTGTTTATGTTAAACTTGTTGAAAATCCTGTGACGTATCACATTTTGGTGAATTATAATAATAAAGATTTTATGTAAATCTGGCGGATGGCCGAGAATGTTGGAATAATAATTTCCACTGTATTATTTTGAAAATAATGAATAAAGTATTTTTGATAACTATTGGTGATGTGATATCCCACTGTTTTTGTGAAAACTCTGATGTTTATTTATAATGTTTATATTTTATTTAATTTAGGAAGTGGGGTGTTACAACTACAATGCGTCAATCAGAGACAAGATGATGAGAGTTCTCGATTCAGGTGGTAGGTTAATCTTGAAGGCACCAATGTCTCAGAATAGAACCTTCAAGATTGAATTTAATGTGATGGAGCATAAGTGCCTTGCAACTGCAGCAAACAAAGATGAATGCATATGACATTATAGACTTGGCCATCATAATTTCAAAGACATTTGATATTTGAAGAGAAGAAATATGGTTTTAGGATAACCAAAAATCGACATCCCAAATGAAGTATGTGAAGAATGTGTGCAGGCAAAGCAACACAAGAACAGGTTCAGTAAGGATGTGGGAAGCAAGTCAAAGGTAAACTTAAAGTCATGTACTCTGATGTATGTGGTCTTATTCCAAGTGCATTCGATTGAAGGTAACAAATACTTTGTCACGCTCATAGATGATTTCAGTTGAAAATTATGGACTTATCTGATCAAGAAGAAAAGTGAACCGATCGAGGTATTTGCAAAATTTAAATCTATGGTCGAAAGTTAAAGATTCTGAGGATTGATGGTGGTGGAGAGTATGTGTCAAAATATTTTGATGCATTATATGAGAAAGAAGGGATTGTGCATGAGGTGGTTATACCCTACACTCTATAGAAGAATGGAACTGCGGAAAGGACGAATAGAACCATCATGAATATGGTGAGAAGTATGTTGAAAGGCAAGCATCTACACAAAGAATTATAGAGAGACGTTGTGTCGACTGACATACATCTTAAACAGATGTTCGACGAAGAAATTATAAGGAATTACGCCAAAAGAATGTTGGTCTATTTTCAAGCCTATCCTAAGTGATTTGAAGGTGTTTGGATCTATAGGACATTGACATGTGCTAGATCGGTTGAGAAGAAAACTTGATGACGAGTCGAGTCAAATAATCCTAATAGGATATCATTTGACTGAAGGACACAAGTTGTTCGACCCAGTGAGCAAGCAAGTAGTAATCAACAGGGACGTGATCATAAATGAGCTTAAGGAATGAGATTGAACTGAGAATGTTAAGAAGGATTCAGTGAGAGTCTCATATGAAGAACCATCTAGTGAAGTCAAAAGAAAAGTTTGACAAGAAGAAGTCATAGGTGAAGCAGACCCAAACAGACCTCAACGAACAAGACATATGCTTGGAAGGTCGCAAGAATGTTTTATTACATCAAATGATGTGGTTAATGAAGGTGAGTTGATACACTATGCTTTCTAAGCAGATGTCGAACCAGTTAATGTAGCTGAGGCATTGAAACATTCAAACATTGCATGTGTTACATATCGTCATATATGAGCAGATGTTTTATATTTAGTTGTGTGACATCCTGAATATAAATGATGTATTTATTCTGATATTTTAATTACATTTCGCGGGTATATTTGGGGTGTTACATCTCATACCAACACGATATATATTTATATATTTTTATTTTCATTATAATGTACATATGTTAATATAAAATTTTTATTAAATAAATCCCTATTAAAATTCAACGCATTTTAATATAAATGTTTGTTTATTTCTTAACTCAACAATAGCAACCTCAATTTTTTTAAATAATTTAAAAAATTAAAATGACATGATAAATTATAATTGATCGATTATTTTATATTAGAAATATGGATAAACATGTATGATTATAGTACCCATACGATACGGTACGAGCACAAACGTTAGTGCCCACACCTGTATGAGTTCGAGTACGAGGGTTTTTTTAAACTACAGATTTAAAAACGTGTACTATAGTACTCTGCCCATTGTCATCCCTAATAACAGTGGATAAAAAAAGACAAACATTACTTGAGGTCAAGGACAAAGCTACACATGACATTTTGTGGGCACGTTCCCCCACTATTATCCCACATTCCCACTCATGCCTATGCTAATACATACTAATATTCACATATCCTCTCTATATAATTTACATTTTATTGCAAGATAATATCTAACTATGAATTCTCGTTGAAAGCACTATATATCAATACTTTAATAATTATCTCTATTTATTTATATATTATCCATTATAAACTATAGTATATATTCTATTAATAAAAAAATTTATATTACCGTTTTAAGTCTTAGTTAAATTAATAAATGGTAAATATTTACCTTTATTCAACTTTGAACATGAGATCTTGTAATTATTTATTTTTAATAATAATTTTAACTTATTTTATGTAATTAAAATATTATAATAATGATATTAATTTTTAAAATTTTTAAAATAATACATAGTTTACATATAAAAATAATATACCATATATAGAATATAAATTAATTAATATGCATATTATTAATATAAAAAAATTACAAATATATTTAATTACTTCTCTTACAAATATAATAATTTTGTAAAAATATTTTATAATATAAGAAAGTGAGATAATGATAAAAATAAATAATTGAACTGATGTATAATTGATTTTTATGAACCAAAACAATACAATTATATATATATATATATATATATATATATATATATATATATATATATATATATATATATATATATATATATATATATATATATATATATATATATATATATATATATATATATATATATATATATATATATATATATATATATATATATATATATATATATATATATATATATATATATATATATATATATATATATATATATATATATATATATATATATATATATATATATATATATATATATATATATATTTTGCCCCCACAACTTAAACTTCTTAGCTCCACCCTATTTGAGGCACGCATTTTAATTATATCTTAGAAGACGAGGTGGAGATTTGCTATAAATTTTATAAGGACAAAATATATTTGATTTAAAGAGAAAAGTAATTAATAATAATTAGTTGATTCTTTGGACAAACAATTAAATTTGACAAAACTGTGTTTTATTTGAACAATACATCCTTTGACAAAAAAAAAAAATAGATGTAAAAAAGGTAAAAGTTTTTTAAAGAATGTATAACAGAATAAAGAAATAAAAATTATAAAAAAAAAATAGATATAGAAAATGATCAAAATATGATTTACTTTTTAAATTTGTTTTCTCTTGATTTACCTGTCAAATGTCCTCTTGATTTCTTTCAATATATGAATCTTTGTTTATAAAAAAAATAATTAAATTAGAGAAAAATGTGTTTTATTTGAACAATACATCTTTGACAAAAAAATATATATAATAGGTAAAAGCATTTTAGAAAATATTTAATTGAATGAAGAAATAAAATTTTTTAAAAATAGATATGAAAAACGATCAAAATGTATAACTTCCTTAAAATAAATAAGTTTTATATACAAATATTAAAATCCTTTATAAACCGAATTTTTCTTAACTTTTCAATTAAGTTTCTATTTTATCATTTTATTTTACTTGTTTTTATCAAAACCCGCAAAATTATACTATAGAAAATTATTAAAATAATTTATTTCTTACTTTATTTCAATGAAAATAATATTTTACAATTACTTCTCAATAAAATTTTTATGGATACTTCTGAATTAAGTTATCAAATAATCTATTATTTCTTAATTTTGTTTCTTCTTGGTTATATTAAAAAAGCTATATACAAAAATATTAAATTAATTTATTTTTAACTTATTAATTAAGTTTTGTGTTGATTATATTAAAGGAAAATATTAACTGCACATTTTCCCAAGAGTTAAATATCAACGGCTGCATCACACATTTTGCAACCACCCTGTCAAGAGTCACCGCCGAAAATGGCTGAGTCTCGCCAATCTGCAACCGCCAGCGATTTTACCATTGATAACCGTTCAAGAGGAGATTCCGCCTGAAACCTCCTTGTAATAGATGGAAAAAAAGGTTAGTAACTTCATCAATGATGATCTTTCATTTAACATTATGTCCAAATTGCCTTTAAAATCTGTGAAGCAATTTGGGTGTGTTTGCAAATCATGGTCAGTTATATTCGAAAACCATCATTTTATGAAAATGTTCCGCTCAAATTTCATATATAATCGCCATTATTTCTATGACGATACATCTCTCCTCCTACAAGTTACTCGTAAAGAGTTTCATATATTGTTCGACGATGATGATGAATTTGAAAACACATTGAGTTTTCCAAATCCATTTCAAGAGGAGGATCCACTTTTTAGCATTTTAGGTTCCGGTACTATTACTGGAATTCTTTGTCTCCACCATGGGAAAGTGAACAAATTGTATTTTGGAATCCATCGATCCAAGAATTTAAAATCATTCCTCCAAGTCCGGGTGAATCTGTACCATGGTACCAACTATTTTCGATTATTCTTAATGGATTTGGATATGACCATGTTAGAGATGATTATAAGTTGATTAAGCATATATTTTACCACTCCCCAGATCATCGAGATTGCGAAGATCTTGGCCTACATGATGTGCCATGGGAAGATGTATTAGATAATATATCTTTATGGGAGATATACAGTCTTAGAACTAACTCTTGTAAAAAAAACTTGATCTCAATGTGTGCTTCGAAGGTATACCATATGTTTTTTCTGCTCATAATTGTCTTAGCGCCGCACTGTTGTATTTGGATGGAAAGTGCCATTGGTGGCATTATGTTAATTTACCTGATGCTGAAGTAGCTTTGGAATCATTTGACTTGGTCGATGAGGTGTTATGTACTACACTCATACCATTAGATATATTGTTTATGTCTAGGGCGGCACATTTGGTGGTGTTAAGTGGTTCTATTGCTTTGATCTCTTGGATGTATGGTAGTAACACATCTACTTTTCACATATCAATTTTAGGTGAAATTCGGGTAAAAGAATCATGGACTAAACTTTTTATTCTTGGACCATTTTCTTGCGTTGAAAAACCTATAGGATCAGGTAAGAATGGTTATATATTTCAGGTATTTATGTATAAGAAAAACTTTCTTTCAATTGAAAGTATGAGTTGATTTGTATCCAAGAGATTTATGACTAAGAATGTACAAAACGTCCTATTTATTGCCGAAATAATTTATATTTACGGAACTTTGTGATATTATTATAATTACATTATTATACATTTAAGTTTATTACATTATTATACATTTAAGTTCAATTGTGTGCTTTAGTTTTTTCTTTTATCATGCAAATCAATTAATTAGACTCCTATGTCATTTTAGTAGAGCTATCAAATTAAGGACTAAATAACAAATTGGAGTCTAAAATTTAAGGCTTTAAAAATATAGTGGATCTAAAATTTTAAAGATAAATGAACCCTAAAATAAACAGGTTTTCAGAACTAAAACTCTTAAAATTTAAAAAAAAAGGCCTCAAGACCCCAACATTTAAAAAAAGTTCTCCTTTAAAAAAAACCAATTATTTTTTAAAATGACTTTTTTTTAAGGAAAAACGAATTTATTTTATTTTTAAAAAAAATCAATTTTTTTAATTTTGAAAAAAAATTGACTATTTTTAGCTTTCGAAAAAAATTAACTTTTATATTTTCAAAAAAATTGACTATTTTATTTTAGAATTTTTTTTTCAAAAAAATGACATTTTTCAGAAAAACTTGATTTTTTTTTTATTTTTGAAAACTCGACTGTTGTAATTTTTGAAAAAAAATCAACTACTTTTAACTTTAGAAAAAAAAATCGACTTTTTTTTACTTTTGAAAATCGATTTTAGAGGCCTCTAAACTATTTTTCGAAAAATCAATTCTTTTTACGAAAAAATCGATTTTATTTTTGAAAAAAATCGACTACTTTTTACTTTTGAAAAAATAGACTATTTTGAACTTTTAAAAAAAATTGACTTTTTTATTTTCCAAAAACACCTATTTCTTTTTTATTTTTGAAAAATCAATTTTATTTTCGAAAATAACATCAACTTTTTTCAATTTACGAAAAAACGATTTTTTTTTTAAGATTTTGAATGAAAATATATTTTTCATTTAAAACAAATGACTATTATTTACTTCCGGAAAAAATCATTTTTTTTTTAGAATTTTTTTTTTTAATTCTTATCTTTTTTGTTCTCAAAAGTATCGACTTTTTAATATATAGTTTATACTTTACTTGCTTTATAATATCTTCGATGACAAGTGTATTTCTGATCCCTTTGATTGTATTTGTATTTATTTTCTTGCCATTAGTTAGACAATTAATCAAAAAACAATAAAAAAAATAAAATCAATCTTTCAAAAAATAATCAAAGTACTTGGCCAACACGAAGTTTCATTTTCAAAAATATTGGTCAACACCAATTTGTCACTATTCAACCTCATTTCATTATCAAATTTTTTTAATGTAGAAAAATGCTTGGAAACCGGAGATATAAAAATTGTGAACTACATTTCCTGTGTGTGACAGATTATTCTAATGTGGTCACTCTGAAGCATTGTTTCGATTCTGCAGGTGATTGATGTACATGTGAGAATGGAATAATCAAAAGAGACATGTTTGTTTTAGTTCAATAGCATTAACCATTGGATGAAGCATAGATTTCTTAATGAAACATTTTCTTATGTCTTGAGAGCTGTGTTACTTGAAAACTTAATTTTAAATGTATAACTCTATCTCTATCTTTCATTTACTTGTAGAAAGTGAATTAGAAGATTCAAACAAAACTTACATGGTTGCAAGTTATTTATGGAAAAAAAAATTGCATGTTTGCAGAGGGTTGAGTTCATGTTCAAATTCTTACAATTTTTCTAAAATCATAATTTTTTTGGTAGAGTATGATATGATTTAAAAGGTTATTATGAAGTCTAATAAAAACTTATTAAACAAGACAACCACTACAAAATTTGTATTTCTTTATTAAGACACCTTTTGGTTTTGAAATCAAATACTACAATACCAAGGTAACAACTACAAGCAAGGACTCCCTACAACGGATCCACTTGAAAGAGTTAGGAATATTTGGCCGATAGTTAGAAACTAAATTTATGATACAGTGAAAATTTAAATGGATAGATAATCATTTACAATAAACAATGTTTTTCTAATATGACACTAATTATAAACAATGTTTCATAAAAATTGTTTTTTTTTTTAATTTTATTTATCAATAAAATAAATTTATCAAAAAAAAAGGTTTACATAGAGAAAACAATATTTTCTTCTAAGTTATTAAAAACCAATCTTAATGTTTATCACAATTTTTATCAAATTAGTCTAATACAAAATTACATTGAATATATTATATATACAACATATTATATATTGACAACTACTGAACCAAATATTTAATGAGTCAATAAAATATTAATAAATTTATTTTTTTATATCGTGAAAATATTTTGAAACAAGAAAAAATTAAATTATTAATTCAATGATTGTTATAAACGGTAACAACTTTACTATTGATTCAAATATTTTCATAAATATTGTCAAAGAAAAAACAATATTTTGATTCAAATATTTTTATATACGGGAACAACTTTACTATTGATTCAAATATTTTTATAAAGAGTGTCAAAACAAAATTGATATTTATATAGAAAAAAATACATTGTTAATTAAAATATTTTTATACAGAGTAAAAACTACTATTATTATAAACGAGAACAAATTTATTATTGATTCAAATATTTTTATAAATATTATCAAAATAAAAATAATATTTTGATTCAAATATTTTTATATACGGAAACAACTTTATTATTGATTCAAATATTTTTTTTAAATAGTGTCAAAAGAAAATTAATATTTATATAAGGGAATAATACATTGTTGATTAAAATATTTTTAATCATATTTTTCTTAATATTATTTTTTAACTTTCATCTTCTATATTTATTATTATTTCAACTTAAATTTACTATTATTTTTAATTTTTTTTTCTTTTTTCAACTATTAATTTTTATGACAGTTTTCAAACAAATGTGCATCGAAAATCATATTCTACCAAAAACGTACCTCATGCATAGACATGGGTGTGTGACAAACTTTTATAATATTACCCAATGCATCACGTTCAATACATCACATTAAAATTGATTTCACAAATTCAATTTTAACTTTAATTTCACAAATTGATTTCATAAAATAAAACTTTAAAATACCAATACCTTAATTTTTACAATCGCAAAAATTGAGTCGAAATTTTTTTTTAAGTTGTTGAATCAGATATCGCATGAACAATACACGTCGATTGAAAATTGATTTCAGCAATCGTTTAAGATTGGATCAAAATAATTCGAACCTTAAATTCATAATCAAATATTAATGATAATCATTTGAGTTCTAAGTCATAGAATGTGAGTTCTGATACCAAATATAAGCGAAAAATTAACTAATTAATTATATGAAATTAAAACATCAATAATACTTATTTGTTGTAAACATGATTTGAGAATAAGGATTACCGTTCTTGTCACTTTAATTCAGAATCTTGAAAAGATGAGTGATCAGATCTTCCTCTATATCACACACTTTCGTTCACGACTTTTAGTAGAACAACTTGTGGAGCCGTCACTTATGTAATATATATACCCAAATCTCTATCCGTTATAGATTAATGATTAAAACTCACACTTTTAGTCACTTCAATTAGATTTAAAATATTCTGCATTTAATTAAAAAGATTACATAACTAATAAATGAACTTATTTATAAATCTCATTAAAATCATAATTAACCTATTTTTTACAAAGTAAATTAACCATGGATTGTAGTCCACAAAATTCAGATAAATCTAACCCATCATTTTAAATAAGAATAATTATTATAAATTCATTTACAGAACTTATGGATGAATTTGGATATTAAGTTGTTGTCCAATAATTTGAAACCTATAAGTTTTTGTCCAACTTAATAATATCAATATTTAAGAGCTGCGGTATGATTTACAGACACATCAGATCAACGACTTTCAAGACTTAATAATATCAATATTTATTTTATTTCCCGTAGTCAACACAGTACATCGGGCAGTCGTGTTAGATAGTAGAAAGAAATCAATGTGATATCCAGATAAACAACATAGCAACATCACGCGGTAGTACACAGAAACGTGGTAATCATATTTGACATTTCTTAACATCTCATCTCAACTTGTTTTTGACTTTAGCGCCAAAATTTTAATGAATCCAATCCAAATTGGCAACTCAAACTGCATAAATAGAGGTGCCTCTGCAACATCCTCTCCAACTCAACACATCATCTCTACTCATCTATACCCATGGCTTATTCAAATTTCCAACACTTCATTACCCTCCTCCTCTTACTTTTCTTCATTTCACCAACTTTCTCTCAGCAATCTTTCAGACCTAAAGCCCTTGTTCTCCCTGTCAACAAAGATAGCGCAAAAACTCTCCAATACACAGCTCAAATCAACCAAAGAACCCCACTAGTCCCACTAAACCTCGTCGTTGATCTCGGCGGCCAGTTCCTCTGGGTCGACTGTGAAAACAAATACACTTCCTCCACATACCGCCCCGCACGCTGCCGCTCCGCCCAATGCTCCCTCGCCAAAGCAAACGGCTGCGGCGATTGCTTCTCATCACCTAAACCCGGCTGCAACAACAACACATGCGGTCTACTTCCCGACAACACCGTCACTCACACCGCCACCAGCGGCGAACTCGCCGAAGACGTTTTATCAATCCAATCCACCAACGGCTTCAACCCAGGACAAACCGTCTCCGTTTCACGCTTTCTATTCTCATGCGCACCAACTTTCTTACTTAAAGGACTCGCAGATGGTGCTTCTGGTATGGCTGGTCTCGGAAGAACCAAAATCGCTTTACCATCTCAACTAGCTTCTGCTTTTAGCTTTGATAAAAAATTTGCCATTTGCGTTTCGTCTTCAAGCGGGGTCGTTATATTCGGGGATGGTCCTTACGGTTTTCTCCCTAGTATTGTATTAGATTCAAAATCTCTCGCCTACACGCCGCTATTAATCAACCCGGTTAGCACAGCTTCGGCTTTCTCACAAGGAGAGGCTTCAGCTGAGTATTTCATCGGCGTGAAAACAATAAAAATAGATGAAAAAGTGGTTCCAGTTAACACGAGTTTGTTATCTATTGACAGTAACGGTGTTGGTGGAACAAAGATAAGTACGGTGGACCCTTACACGGTTCTAGAAGCTTCTATTTATAAAGCGGTTACAGATGCTTTTGTGAAAGCGTCTATTGCAAGAAACATAAAGAGGGTGGGTTCGTTTGCGCCTTTTGAATTTTGTTTCAGTTCTGATAGCGTGGGTGCGACGCGATTGGGTGCGGCTGTTCCTACTATTGAGCTGTTTTTGCAGAATGAGAATACTGTTTGGAGGATATTTGGTGCGAATTCGATGGTGAATATAAATGATGATGTTTTGTGTCTTGGATTTGTGAAAGGTGGAGAGAATTTGAGGACTTCGATTGTGCTTGGTGGGTATCAGTTGGAGAATAATCTTGTGCAGTTTGATTTGGCTGCCTCTAGATTGGGTTTTAGCTCGTTGCTCTTTGGACGACAAACCGGATGTTTTAACTTCAACTTTACCTCCAATGCATAGATTCATTTTGCCAACTCTGATGGCATTGAAATTCATGTATAGCTTGGCAAAGGATATATTTGTTTGATATCCTTTCCCCTTTTATATGTATGTATCTAAGATTAAATAATCATTCTTAAAATATTATCTCAATAATTTGAATGGATGAAGGAAAATTTGAAGATTCATGTTTATGATTTTTATGGATGAAGGAAAAAATAAATGTTAATTAAAAGTTAATAAATGAGTGCTACAAACTACAAGTTTTTCTCTCTTTAAAACAAATGTTAACAAAATAAAAATCAAAACTTTACTTTGTTAATTTAGGATTTTTTTTTAATTCATGAATGTAAATCATTAATAATCATTCACTTAATTGATATTGTATTTATAATCTTAATATTTTTATAATAATATTTATTTTTTAATTGAAAAATAGATAAAATTTTATCTTAACATACATCATTTATATAAAATTGGAATAGTATCAATCATTATAAAAGATATTATTTTATCAAAATTATTGGATTGTAATGTTATATATGTCAAAACTAAAATTTATTTAAATATAATATACATCTAGAAAAATGTATATGTAAAAAGAATTAATTTAGTTTAACATTTCCAACTGTTAATAAATTGTTGCCATAAAATTTAGTTTCACCGTCAATTTTTTATTGTCGTCACAAAAACTATTGTGTTATTTTAAATGAAAATTGTTCTGGGCTAAGTCCAGGCTTGACCGGTCAGGCTCAGCCCAACGATATACGGGGAAGGCTCGAAACAGGCCCAAATCGCCAATGACGAGCACAAAAGCTCTCATCGATCAGACACTGCCCCGCCGGGCAGAACATCTCCTCCGTTGGGCAGAACAACGTGTCCTCCACATGTTCTCCACGTGCTCCCCTCTGCAGGGACACGCTATTAGTTAACTACCCACCTTCGAAAGAGTTGGTCAACCCACCTTCCAAAGATCACGAGACGGTTGAACAAGGGTGGAGGCCATGTGCTGGTCTTCACCACGCCACGTAAGCCCTAGCAATCCCTTGGGTTGGGCCTGGCAATCCAGCCCAATCCAAGTGACTGTTGGCCCTGCGCTGGCGTCTCACTATAAATACCTTCTTTCACAAGAGGGTCAGTTATTCTATTCTCAACCTCTTTTCTGTATTTACTCTCACTCTGGTCCATTACTCACTTTGGCATCGGAGTGTCTTGCAGGTACACCTCTTTCTCTTCCCTACCTCCGGTGAACAGGCAGCAGACTTACGACGCGTGGCAGGTCACTGACTTTCTTCTGATCAGGTCAGATCAGTGGCACCGTCTGTGGGAATCGAACCCACGACCAACGACGAGGCTCTCCGGGAGGAGCTCGATGTCGAGGAGATCCGATCGGGGGTAGCTCTCTGTAAAGCCATGTTGAAACAAAAAATAACCCTTCGCTACAACAGCAAAGTCCTGAAGCGTGAATTCCAGGTCGGCGACCTGGTCTTAGGAAGAAACCAGAAGGACTCACACAAGGGAAAACTTGCAGCGAATTGGGAAGGCCCCTATCGTGTTTGGGACAAGATGGAGCACGAGGCCTACTACCTCGAAAACCTACACGGGGACCAGATAGCTCGACCATGGAACGCTGAGAAGCTAAAAATACTACAGTTAAACATTGACCGCGACGACATGCGTCGCGGCCACAGGAGCACGACACGGTACGATCGCGTCTCCTCGAGATCAACGAGATAACAAGCCTCTACCTTTGTGTGCTCGGGCAGAAGGCTCTACTCGACGGAAGACCCCTCAATCGAGAGTCTCCGCCATAGTACCTTGCTCGACAGAACATCCAGCTCGCGATGGAACGTTCACGCCGCGGGGATAGCACCCCCACTTAACCGACCAAGTAACCACACCAGTCAACCGGCCAGTTCCCTACACTACCAGACTCAAATATTGTCGAGCTATACTCCCAAACATACAAGACAACATAGTAAGCATACATTTCAAGCATACAAACGTGCAGAAATAAAAACGAGCATACCACTATGCAAACATAAACGACCGCACACTTAAGCAAAAATATTATATTATCAAAAGCGGGCACCAGCCCAGTAGTTAAATTACAAACACAAAAAGGGCACGCAGGCCCGACAAAAACAATTAGAAGAAAATAGCAAAATATTGCCACGCAGGCCCAGAAACTACGAGCACGCAGGCCCGGGGAACATCTACACATCCTCTAAACCATCCACCTCGCGCTCGTCGGCATGGGCGCCATCATCGGCATCTCCATGACCAGGGGTGGCCATCCGTCCATCGATGATCTGGTGGAAGGGCCCGATCCCGTCAATGACCAGGACGACCTCGGGGTTCACCATCCTGAGTTGGTCTACTGCGCCAGAGAACCCGACCTCGACCACCTTCAGGCAGTCATGCTCCAGCATCCGAATCCTCCCCAGCAGTTCCGCGCGGGTGGCCAGAAGCATATCCTCGTCTGTCTCGTCGTCAGCAGGACGGAGCGAGTCCTCCAGCTCCCCTACACGGGCCTTCAGCGTCTGCAACTCCTCCTCCGTAGCTTTCAGCTCCCCTTCAGCATCTTCCCCCCTCTTGCGCTGCCCGACAATGTCTTCCCGACTCCGCTCCAGCTCCCCGGCCAGCTTGTTCATCCTCGACTGCGCAAAGGCGAGATCACTCTGCAGCTTGGCCAGCTCGGTAGAGGAGTAACCCTCGTCACTTAAGACTAAGGTCGTCGAGAAGACCTGCATCATAGCGTCCAGATCCTCTGTCAACACTTGCCTCCGAACAACCCGGTCAAAACCAAGGATCACTTTCGCCTCTGCGACCGGCACAACTGGAAATCTTGCGCCATGAAAGTACCCGGGCTTTTGATGGCACGGTGGGATAAGAAATCCTTCCTCATCTAACCCTTCCGTTAGGTCGACGATGCCCCCAGACTGTTGAAGCTTGGCCCGCTTGGCTGCCCCTTGACACGTCGGGGAATGGCTGCTCTGGGGAGACGAAAAGCCCCTTCCGCCCTGGTCCGCTACGGCTTGCTCGACCACCTGGGCGACCCTTCTCTTTCCATCTTTAGTCGCGGCTCTCAAGGCCGCCAGCTTCCTCACCCTCTCCTCGACAGAAGACATGTTCCCTGCAAAATACAAAAGAAAGAAGTCAGCTAACAAATGGAAAAACTACAAAGTCGAAGAGAAGAAGTCGACCCCCACCTAGATAACAGATGGCCTCCTCGTCAGGCGAGCACTCGAGCAGAGCTTTTGTGCTGATCAACCTTTTTCGCTGGCAAATGCGCCCATGGCTGTCGCGGATATACTTGCCGTCGGGCGTCACCAGGTTAGACGAGGGCAAGTTGGTCCCCACCCACACTATATAATGGTTTGTGCCCTTCGTAAAGTGCTCCTCCGTCCACTCCAGGGGAACCCTCGACACCATAATGGTCTCTCGCTGCCTATCCACTACTCGTTCTTCTTGCCAAAACAATGAGGCACACGCCTCGTAAGACACTGGTCGGACGACAAAAAAGCGCGCCTTGAAATCCCGGACAGAATCCAAATAGGTCCGAAAGAGCTTCCTCGGTTGCTTCAGCGAAACCCAGCCATGTCGACCATCGACCGTCTGCCTCTGCAGATGGAAGAGGCGGAAGAAAAGTGACAAGGTGGCCCCGACCTCCAGGTGCTAGCAGACGAGCTCGTATGCTCGGATGAAAGCAGTTGCGTTGGAGTGTATTTGTGAGGGAGCTAACCTCAACGAATCTAGGACCCCCAATTGGAAATCCGTGAAGGCCAATCTGAGACCGACCTCCCGAAAACAGAACTCGTACATGAGAAACCGCATTCTTCCGTATGTCAAGCAGATACGGTGATGCTCGCGAGCCCGATATACCTGCCAATTTATAGGGGGTATCAGCACTCTTATCCTCGACGGTCGCGAAGGCGCCGGTCTGGTCGTCGACAAATACGAGGGCGTACTCAATGGCTCCTCAGCCACCCATTCCTCGACCGGCGGGGCTCGTTCTTCAGCGGCCGGAGCTTTGGGATCTACATCGATGTCCATGGTCCCTAAGACCCACGAAGTCATATTCACCTGAAAAGCAAAAGGAAATGGTGAATTTGATGTCCAAGATTAAATTCACGCTTCCACCGCAGGCCAAGTGAAAGGGCGATAGGGACAACACCCGTGAGGGCAGCAAAGGCCTCCCGGGCGTCCCTCCTTGGGGGATCCATCCAACATCCCTCATTGTCCCCGGGTCATGCATCTGACCCTACCGTACGTCCCCGGGACATTCACCTAATCCTATTATGCCTCCCCGGGGAATTCATCTAAAACTAATACCTGTCCCCGGGGTATTCATACTCCCACCTCACTCGTCTTCGGTGTCCTCATCCTAAACCTAGAAAAGCCGCCACCAAATGCGGCGGAGGGCCCTCTCCCTCCTCGGGGCATTCATCACGCCCCACACCAGCTTTAAAGAGTAAAACAAAGAAAATACAGAGAAAAGGGAACTTACTGGATTAAAGGTAACAGTGGAGTACACGGCGGCGGTTGCGGCGGTCTTGGAAAACAGGCGCGAACAATTCAATCGTCACGTATGGAAGAGAGCAGAAAGCGAAAAATGGTAAATAGGCAGGGGCCTGCCTACTTATACCCTCAGCACGAGAGTTGAATCGTCCCTAGGCACTCGAGTACCCTAGGGTAGCCACCCTGCGTGGTCCACTAAATTGGTACGTGATATGCCACTGATCAGTCAAAACACCTTGAGACATTTCCAGATGTTCGCTAGGCGAGCAATTCCTTCGCCTAGCGAAGCCTTCGCTGCGAGCTTCGCCTAGCGAATGCATAATCTTTTTGATTCTGTCCAAGTCTGGGAGTGTTCTCTAGAGCTTCGCTGCAGCAAATGCTGGTCCTTTTGCCACTGGAATTGTTCGCTGGATACTCGCTACGCCTTTGCCTAGCGAGCATTCGCTACTTCCTCGCCTAGCGAGCATGACAGCATTTCCATTTCTTGTTTGTTGTTCACATGCTGTCTTGGTGTCTTTGTCATATTTCTTGTGACTTACTTTTCAATTGTTTTGTGCCTAATTCCTGCACAGTAGCACACAAATCAAAGGTACCAAGAGATTTTCACACTATATTGCAAACCAAACAAAACAAGAGTGGTTTTCAACACTTTCATGACAAAAATGAGTGGAAGATGCCAATATTTGATAGATAAAATAAGTGAAATTTGGCGTCTAACAACTCGCCCCAACTAGCTTTTTGTTTGTCCTCAAGCAAAGTATGCCTCTCATTTCGCAACAAAAGGATTTGCTCAAGACTAAGATTCACCCAAGAATGGATAAAATTGGCTCAAACGCAAATGATGTAAACAAGCCATGGTTTCAAATATTTAGAATCAAACAATGCACAAGAAATAAATTCTTAAAACAAATATTAAGCCATGCATCAATCAACAACTATGTTTTTCATGAATGAATCACCCTATCTCTCCTCTTCGAATAAGGATTGAAGAAATTACGTGTTTGCAACCGCGGGGACAATTTCACTCAACTAACAAACAATGCCAATATCAATTCAATTCATACAAAATCTACAAATCAAAAGTGAAAATATGGAAGCAAGAAGATCACTAAGGTCTTTAAGGTTGTATCTTGGTCGGGTTTACAAACAAGGAACATTTCTAAGACCATTGAAACGAAATTGCCGATGCAAAAGAGACATTCACCGAACACGTTATTTACACACCTCAACTTCATTCCATTCATTTCTTACTTGCAAACCTTCCCAACTTTATTTCACAACTTATTCTTTCACTATTTTTATCTTCCAAACAAGCATTCTTTTCTCATTTTTTTTTCTTTTTTTTCATTTTTTATATATTCATTTTCACATAACAATTTTTTTTAATGTTTGCTTGAATTTTTCAAAAGTTGTAGCAACCTACTATCTTCCTTTTTCATTCTCCCCAACTTATCTTTTTGCTTGCTGTTGCGGTGGAAATAGGATATCAAACTATTAATTAATTTGAATCACATATTTAATTCACAACCTATCTTTGATTTATCCGAAGGAAAAGGTCAAAAGAGGGAAAACCTATTTTTGCATCGTAAACACAACGCGGGGAGAGATCTAGGGTTCAGGGGTTGATTAAGGTTAGGGAAGGTATTAGCATCCTAAACTTCTGTAGTACTCTACGGGAACCTTTTGTTTATTTTATTAATTGTTTCATTAATTATTTGCTTTAGGATATGTACAACGAATTAAAAATATTAACAAGAGAAGACCTAAGGGGTTAATTCTAAGTTTACTCGGCAAGACATCGCATTTTATCTGCTTGATAGCTTTATTCCTTTAGCTTAATGATTTTTGTTGTTGTTGTTGTTTCCCTTTGACATGATCCCTTAAGGTTCTCACATCCTTGTTTAAGGATCGTGATGATAGACATTAGGATGAATCCATGCATGATAATAGTAGGGTAGATTCCCTTTAAAACTCAACATTAGGGCCATATTGTATGACAAAAGTAGGATGCTTGATAGTTTCCCCTGTAGAGTCCTTTCTCTTCTCATCTAAAACACCAGAAAAATACTTAATAAAGGCTAATGAGTATCGTGCGTTACGAGCCTTAAGCTACTTAGGAAATGGTTATTTGAGGAGTTTCTCCTCAGTGATCAGGATGTTTAGGGTGGCACCCTTTGGGTGACATGCGACACATTCACTCCTGAGTCATAGTCTCTAGTGCGATATGAATTACAAACATTCATAAAAAACACTTCTTCTTGTAAAAGACTTAAAAACAAACATCTAACTTCTTTTTCCCTGTGGGGTCTTAATTTCAAGGAAACCTTTTCTGATGAAAAGAGTATTGTTAAGCTTTGGTTCTAAGAAGAGGATATGGTGATATTCCAAGAAGAATTCAAGAGAAATCAAGGAGAAGAGGAGTTTCTAAATTAGGGTTTCTGTGTAAAATCCCCTAGTTTAGGTCAAATTTCCAAGCAAGATAAGTCAAAATGCAAGCTTCAAATGGATCCTTGGCCAACATGGAACTTGTAGAGGATCTCAAGACCTTTAATTTGAGTGGTGGGAGACATCAAGGAGATTTATAGAACTCAAGTTATGGTCCTTGCAAGTTACAGGTCATCTGAGGTATCTGAAATTTTGTCTGTGAAAGTGACTTGACTTCTACGCAAATTTTACCCCTCAAGGAGATTTCAAATGAATTTATGGTAAACATAAGAGTTGTTCCTCATTGTCTTAGCTTTCTATAATGGTATAGTATGCCTTCATATGATTTGTGGAACTCTACTTATGGTCTTGGCAAGCAAAGGGTATTTTGGTCATTTGAGAATTACAGGTCATTTCAAGCCTATGCCCAAAACTCATACAAGGAAGCTTCAAATGGAAAACTTTACAACATAAAACTTGTTCCAAATGACATTTTGAGTCTAGAAATGTGACCATGAGAGATTGGAAAGATTCATAGCACAAGGTTTCAAAATTGTTGGATTTAATGAATAAAAATGACCTAAAAAATGAGATTTTTCATATTTTGGCCAAATGAGGTGAAATTATAGGTCATTTTGAATGGAAAGATCATTTTGAGAACATTGGATAAAGCGGAATTTTGAGCTTGGTTCACATTTTGAGAGTTATTCATGGTTACTTATCATGGAAGATACATAAACCAAATCCAAGGGAAATCACACATGGGAAGTTTCTCCAAGTTTCTAGGAGGTTCTAATGACATGTATATATTGATATGAGAGGGTTCATGCCATGGTTGGTGATCACACTTACTCAAAACCACAAGTTTCACACATTTCTCTCATTTTGCAAAAGCTTCTTAAACTACCTCAAATCTTCACCAATCTTCACCATTCTTGATCTGATCTTCATCCTCATCATTCCTAGATCACAATTCTCACAAGCATTTGGTAGATTGGAGCAGAACTCGTGCCACACACTTCCATCATCCAAGAAGCAAGAAACTTGGAATTGCAAGATTCAAGAGGTTTGAGTCCAATTCATTGCATACAGAAGTCAAGAACAAGCTCACTGATCAAGTTCAGACCATTACAAGCATCAAATCCAAGGAGTTCCATAGTTGTTTTCACCATTTTGCACCAGGTTAGTTCCTCTTCGAATTGACTGAATTAGGTAGAATCATAGTGAATCATTAGGTTAGAATGGTTAGGTATAGTTAGGTGCTTGATTTTGGTGAGTTTGGAGAAGTTTCATGAAGGTTGAGCATGGTGTACCAATTCTGTTAGGGTTTGTATCTCATGGGATATGGCACGATAGTCCTCATTATATGGCTTAAAATGATCAGTGTGAGGTAGAGATTAGGTTAGGATAAGATTTGGTGAGGTTTGGAGCGAGTGATGACAGGTGTTAATGGTGGATTCCATCTGTTATGTGCATCGGGTTCCATTGTTGCTTGAGTTTTAGGAGGAGTTATGGTTATGGCTGTGTAGAGGAGAAAGAATAGAGCAACTTTGCTCTTTGTATCGAAGGAATCCATGGAGAGATGAGGGAGAACAGAGGAGTGTAAAGTTCATGCATGGCTAGGGTTTTCAGAGGTTAGGGTTAGCTGGAGGTTGAAGATGACTCGTGGGCCACACGATTGCCTTTTGACTATTGACTGGGAATTGAAACCAACGGCCATGATTGAATGGACAAAACGGAGGGAAAGTTCAAACATCAAAATGCCCCATTTCATTTATTTTTCTGACTGGGCTCAACGTTGGCTTGCTAATAACACCCTCCCCACCGAGGCCCAATCTATAATGAACTGAAATAATTGCTAGTTACACCGTTTTTACTTTTTTTATTTTTTGTTTGTTTCTGAAGCGTGCTGGGCCTAGTGCCAATTGCTTTTCACGCCCCCACTGCCTGGCCCATCTCATTCTTTTAACTGATTTCATTGCTTGCTGCACCCCTTTCTCCATTAATTCATTTAATTTTTTTTCTCAATTCATTTTAATTCTTTAAAAATTCATAAAAAATAGAAAAATGCATGATTTTCATTGGTTGTTTTTTTACATTACTCATAATTTTGTCAAGAAAATTATCATACAAAAAAATTAATAATTCATTTCATTTTCTTATTTTTGGCATATTTTTATTTTAATTAGGTGTAAGTAATATTTTGTTTAGTACATGAATTTGATAATTTTTGTTCTAATAGTTGCTTTAATATTTTTCGCCCATTCTTTTTAGGTTGATTAGTAGATAAGATTAGCTTGTATATGCAATTTAATTCCCATTTTTAGGACTCAATTTTAGATGTTAGTTTAGGTGTGAACAACATGAACAAAATTAGGGTTTTAAGTGATAACTTAGGAGAATTGAATCATTTCCCTTAGGACTTAGAGATTGAATATTTTAGATATGGGACTATAGGGACTATGGGTAGTTATTAGATCCCTTAGAAATCACTAGGATTCCCCTACTGCTATTAGTATATTACTGTCTATATTTGATTGATTGGTGTGGTATGCCCTCTGGGGATTATTGTTTGTCTGTGTGGGTATTGGGATTGTCTGGGGATTGGGAGAGATGAAGACTTGTGATGATAAAGCCATTGGAGATCCAGAGACTGAAGACCAACTTCCAGAGTTGATGAGGAGATTCCTGCTAGCAGCTGTTGAGGAGACTAGGGTTTAGGAGCTAGGCAGAGCTCTAGATTAGAAAGCTTGTTTCTCAAACATGGAATGCCTTGTCTGCATCCATCCTTTCTCTATGATTCAAAGTCTCTTTCAAATATCCACCTCCTTCCTTTGGAAGGATCAGTGAATGTATTTGAAAGATAGAACTTTTGAGAGAAAAATGTCTGTTTAATGTTAACAGTTGATGAACCACCCTTGGTAGGTAATTGACTGTCTAACATTCATTCACTTCATCTGATTGACTGATATTCCTCCTGAAGCCTGAGACTTGAAGAAAAGCCATTGTAGATGAAAGACTGATGACCAAAGCCCTTGCTGGAAAGCTGTGGAGATGGAGATTGATGCTTGCTGAAGACTGATGTGGTGCAGAGCTGCTGTGGCTGTTTATTTTTGCTGTATTTCATTTCTGATGTATTGATTGGTTTTCTGGACTGTATTGTTTGTTGTTTACCCTGTTGGGTTGAGAGTGAATCCTGCTCACTTTTGCCTATTGTTTTCTAGGTTCGAGGTTGAGTGGGACTCCCTTGCCTCACTTGTATTGTTGCATCCATGCATTTTACCGCTTTACTGTATATATCTGCTATTGCTTCTGTTTCCGTTTATCCCGTAGGATCTCTATTTCTCTCTGTACACGAGAGGAGCATGATAGACATTAGGTCTTAACCCATGCATGATAACACTAGGTTAGTTTGATTCCCTTCGCAACCGTAGGTTAGAGTTTTGTCTCTTCTTCCTCAAAAACAAACAGAAAAATACAATAAAATTTCAAACACAATAAAAGACACTTCTTCCGTAAAAGAATGTGAACTCATCAAGACGTCATTTTTGTCCGCTTGGACTGCTAATCAAAAAAACCTTTTTCAGAAGGAATAAAATCAACCAAGACAGACTTGTGTCGTACGTGGCCCGAACTACGTTTGCTCTGATCTTTCATGCTGTATGAAAGTACGTAGGCATAGGATGCGATATCCTAGCGAGCAACCTTCCCCTCCTTTCCCGTAGGTAGGCGAACTACGTTGACTCTAATTTCTCGTTCTAGACGGGAATACGTAGGCATAAAGTGCGATACTTTACCGAGTCCCTTTCTTTCTTTTTAACCCTTAACCCTTAGTTTAGATAGAAATAACAATCCATACCCGAAAACAAGCGTGGATCCCGTCGAGTACGACGGACGTGAGGGGTGCTAATACCTTCCCCTTGCGTAACCGACTCCCGAATCCAGGTTTTGGTTGCGATGACCATTCCTTTCCCCGTTTTGCGGTAGGTTTACTCTGAGCGTTTCCTTTCCCTCCTTTGGGATAAATAACGCACGGTGGCGACTCTTCTGTTCAGCCGGCGCCGATTTTCGCAGTAGCGACAGCTGGAGACTCTGCTGGGGATCCAACGTCCCCTGGATGCTAAGGACTGCGATAGTTCTTATGCATTTGGGACCCAACGTCCCTTAAGAGAGTCAATCCTAATGCTTGTTTTCCCGTCGAGGATTTTGTATGGATTTATATTTCTGACCTTTATTTTCAGCATTATATATATTGTTATTATTGCTGTAGTGGGTTGTGATGGGTGTTCTGTGATTGAGAGATAAGCCGGACCTGGGCTTGAGTGCACCTAGAATTAGAGTAGAAAGTAGTGGGCGCGTGCCGGCTTTGCTTGCATTAGTGTCTCATGAAATCTACACTCGGACGAGGTTCTTCTGGTTGGCTTCTTTTTCTACCCTTTGGGTCGAAGGGGTTGTTGGTCAGCTGAATTGTCGACTCCGGGAACCGATCATTTGGAAGTTGGCTAAGTGAGGCCTCTTCAGGATTTGATGATGCCACTCCTTCTGGGAATCGTATCATCAACCCTGAAAGTCTGTGACGCCGACGACCGCATAGGATGCCATACATTTGTCAGTTATTAGGACATCCACCTGTGAGAGGGTTTGGGGTTATGCAGGTAACTAGACCTTCAGATACCGGTTATTTCTCGATCAGAGACCCTGAGTATTTACGGAGAGTTTTGAGGTCTGTCAGAGACCAGTCGGAGAGTTATGAGGTCTGTCAGAGACCATTTGGAGATGAGTTATGAGGTCTGTCAGAGACCATTTAGAAGATGTGTTCTGAGGTCTGTCCGAGACCAATTGGAGATGTGATTTGAGGTCTACCAGAGACCGGTTGGAGTTATGGTTTGAGGTCTGTCAGAGACCATTGTTGGAGCTTTGTTTTAGGTCTATCTGAGACCAGGGTTTGAGGACTTCTAGAGAGTCTATCTGAGACTTCTCGATCTGGTTCAGGCTATTCAGCTACGGCAGTTGGTCCCTGTTGCATGTTACTTGCATTGCATTGTTTGCATACTCATTATCATTGCATCCCATTAACGTGTGTCTGTGCTGCAGGTGCATCTGCATATCCTCCGGTTCTAGTGCCCAGACTTCTGAGTATTGACTATGGCTGGTTTGAGGAAAACAGTTGCGTATAAGCTGCCTGCACCTGATATTACTCCTTTGCTTGGTCTGATATCTCTTGCTGATGAGGAGGTTAGGAGGAGCTTCAGAATGAGTCATGGGAGATTACTGAGATTAGTCTGCAAGCCCACTGCTGATGAGATGAACGGGCTGTACACCTTGATGCAGTTCTATGACCCCGCATTGAGATGTTTTACATTTGCTGACTTCATTCTAGGGCCTACCATTGAAGAGTACGTGGAGTTTACTGAGCTACCAGTGCAGAACACGGTTCCCTTTATTCACTCTGCTGCTGAGCCCAAGTTGGAGGACTTAGCCAAAGCCTTGCATATGGACGCTGCAGAACTGTTAGTGACTTCTTGGCTTGGGGTTTCAGGTTTCTCTCTTGATTTCTTGGTTGGCAAAGCTCAAGAGTATGCCAAGAGCGGATGTTGGGTGGTTTTCAATGCTATTTTGGCTCTATGTATTTATGGGATTGTGCTGTTTCCTAACTTGCCCAATTTCGTAGACTTGGACGCTTTCCATCTATTTGCTGCCGGCAATCCAGTGCCAACGTTGATCGGAGACTTCTACCACTCCTTGCACTACAAGAATGAAAACAGAAGGGGAAAGGTTGTTTACTATTGTGCTCCTTTGTTGAATATGTGGTTCAAGAGTCATCTTCCCATGAAGGGATCTTTTGTGGAGAGTGCAACCACCGCTAGCTGGTCAGAGCGCCTGATGAGGCTATCTTCCGAAGACGTTGAGTGGTTTGATCGAGACCTGCTAGGGGCTGAGCTTATATTCAGTTGTTCTGGGTACCCTAATGTGCCGTTGATAGGAAGAAAAGGGTGCATCAACTACAACCCATCTCTGTTGGTCCGTCAGTTCGGATATGCACTGAAGAACCCACCAAAGGAGGAAGAAGTACAGGAATCTCTGTACTTCACCGGAGACGTGAAGGGGGAGTTACTAGCCAAGCTGCAGCATGCCTGGACGTGTATTAACCGAAGAGGGAAGCCGTTGTTAGGGAAGAATGACTGTCAGGCCTATGCACCTTACAGAGTTTGGATCCAAGAGAGAGCAAGTCAGTTGCGGATGCCATTTCCAGATGCACCAGCCCTTGTTCCTATTCCGGTAGCAAAGCCAACTACTGTTTCTATGGAAACCTACGAGCAAGTTGTGAAAGAAAAAGAAGCCTTGATGAAGATCAACGAAGGGTTAGAGCAGGAGCTAGCCCAGATACACAGCGAGAAAAACAAGGCCGTGCATGCTTTCCAACAGCAGATTGAGTTAATGAACAGATTAGGGGCTGAGTTGACTGAGGAGAGGAGGAAGCGCGAACGTCTGGGGCAAGAGTTCAGAAGCTCCCATGACATGCTGGAATCCAAAAAGAAAGCGCTCGACGCAGCTCACCGAGAGATCTCTTCTTGCAATAAGACTTGGAATGCTACGCTCACCAACAATAAGAAAAGGGAGGATAAGTTGAAGCAGCAAATCTCCGACCTCGAAGAGCAGTTGAAGTCCAGCATCAAGAAGTGTGAAGAAGAAGTGATGACCCGGTATAGTCTCCAGAACGCACTGAACAAGGCCATCAAAGGCAGAGATGAAGCTGTGTCTCAGAAACGTAAACTAGAAGATCGCTTCGGAGAAGGGGCATGGGAGGAAACTGCTGAAGACGTGAGACGCGTTCTCAAAAGAAGAAACCAACTTGTTGAAGGGCTGCTTACCCAACCAAGTCATCCGGAGACCAAGAAGTTGCTAGAAGAGTACCAGACTTATGGGAGTGTTTGATCATTCCATGTAGTAACTTTTATGCTTTATTTGCATAGTGCTGACCATCACTAGGATTGTTGGTTGAGGTCATGCCTTCTTATTGTACTCTCAGTGATGTTGTATTCTTGGCTTATTGGTTTCTCCGCAATATATGAGGCTTTCTGTGATTCAACTCCGATCTTTGTATTGCTAGCACTGTCATTGCACCGGCACCTTCACACTAGAATCGGGGAATGAATTTCCCTAATGCACAGACACGCATTGCATTGCATTCATATTCATATTGCATTACAGGTAATCTTTGGATGGTGTCTTATTTCCTGCTCTATACCAGGTACTTTCCAGGATTGCAGATCAGCACCCGCACCGCTATTCCACTCGCTCCAACTGTCGAAGAATCATGGATCAAATGCAGAACGAGATGCAAGATGTGCGCGAGAAGCTAGCTCTCTTTATGCAGACCATGGAGGCTATTGCAAAAGGTCAGGAGAATTTGCAAGCCATGGTGCAGCCTCTGTTGGTCAGAAACGCCGGTCACGGTAACATGGATCATCAGTCCGTGCGAGTCGATACTGTTCAGGGAGATGGCACTCCCACGCCAGTGGCTCCACCTGTAGTCAATATACCTGCTGCTAATGTCAACAACGCTACCGCTGCTGTGAACAGTAACGTCGAAGTTGGGAACGAGACTGCTGTCCATAACGTTGGGCTTGGTGATGTCAACTTGGGTGATAATATGGGAGGCAACGGCTTTGGCAATGCTGGATTCGGGTTCAACGATCAGGGATTCGATAACGCTGGGAAATATGGTTTCAATGCTCAAGGCTTTGGGCAAGATGGTTATGGTGTGGCCAATCAGGGCTACGGAGGTTTCGGAAACGAAAACGGCGCTGGGTTAATGGCTTTTGGGCCTGCTGGAGGTGTTCAGGGATACGGCAACAGAGGCCGAGGCCCGGTGATGAATCAGATTAGAGCTGGCCGCAATAATGAATATGATGGGTATGGAGCTGGGAATGGTATGTGGCAAGAAGATCAGCAGGAGGATGCTTTCTCCAGCGGAGGTTTTGAAGGGCCGATGGATGACTCCCAGAAGATCAGAATGCTAGAAGAGCAGATGAGGGGGGTCCTGAACCAGAGTGCTGTGGGCTTAGACATGTCAGCAATGGGTCTGGTACCTGGCTTGAGGGTGCCAATCAAATTCAAAGCTCCTGCGTTTGATAAGTATAAAGGGGACACATGTTTGAAAGTGCACGTGCGGGCTTATTACAGAAAGATGTCTGCATACTCAACTGATGAGAGAATGCTAATGCATTTCTTTCAAGATAGTTTGTCAGGCCCTTCCCTAGAGTGGTATATGGGATTGGAGCCAACTAATATCAAGACCTGGAAGCAATTGGTAGAGGCATTTGTAGCTCACTACAAGTATAACAGCGACTTGGCGCCCAATCGGGTCCAATTGACAGGGTTGTCCCAGAAGAAGGGTGAGAGCTTTAAAGAGTACGCGCAAAGGTGGCGCGATATGGCTGCCAGGGTCCGTCCTCCTTTAGAAGACAAGGAAATGAACGACATGTTCATCGGCACGTTCACAGGCATGTTTTATGACAAGTTGTTTCACACATCTTTGGCTAGTTTCTCAGATTTGATTCTGATGGAAGAAAAGATTGAAAACAACATTAAGCAAGGCAGGTTCCAGGCTGAGGAATCAACTGCATCTGGCAGTAATAGAAAGGCTTTTGGTGGGCGCCGTCAGGGCGAGGCAAGCGCAGTATTTGGAGGCCGAGGCCGAGGCCGAGGCAGGGGTCGAAACCAATATCATCAGCCGCAGCAGGTGGCGAGTGTTACTATTCCATATCAACAACAACCGTTTCAGCAGCAGCCAATGCAACAACAACAACAGCAGCAGCAGCAGCCACCTCAGCAGGGGGCACAGCAGGCTCAGCGAAGATTCCAGGGTGGTAAACCAAGAAGAGTGTTTGAGAAGCCTCCCTCAGCGTATGCTGATTTGTTGCAGACATTGTTGGGTTTGAACCTGGTAGAGAAGAGAACTCTGGCACCGATAACGGGAACTCCTCCGTATGGTTATGATGCAAGCAGGCACTATGAGTTTCATTCTGGGGCTCCGGGCCACGATGTAGAGGGTTGCCATGCTTTTAAGCACGTTGTGCAGGATCTTTTGGACAATAAGACTATCAATTTCGGAACGGCAGGTCCGAATATAGTGCAGAAACCCATGCCTAATCATGGGGCAAACGCCATTCTGACTGAGGAAGGGGTGAATCCGATTATGAATGTCGACGATTTAAAGACGCCGCTGAGAGAGATAAAAAGTAGATTGTTACTAGGAGGTGTTTATCCAGGATGTGACGAGTATTGCTTAGAATGCTGGACCCTAGCTGGGGGGTGTGATGATTTGAAGAAAGGCATTCAGGATTTAATTGATGGGGGCACATTGCAGTTTGACCGAGCAGCAACTGAAGAGCCTGCAGGGGCAGTAGCCGATGATCAGAATGATGTGGCCACTGTAACGATTCCTCGAAAGACAATCACTATTGCAGCACCGGTCCAGCGACCACCGATCACCATAACTAAGGCCGGACCGATCCCGTACGAGAACACGAAAGCAGTCCCATGGTCGTATGGGTTGGAGGTGTATTGTGACGGGATAAAAATTGATGTTAATAAGCAGCCAGCCGAGGCTGTAGACAACGTTATTGGTTCAGGAGGTATGACAAGGAGTGGTAGGATCTTTATATCACCTGAAGTGGAGGCCGAAAGACTAGCAAAAGGAAAGGGGAAGATGGTTGAGAATGTCCCAGTGCAAGCAAGCGGCAAAGAAGCGACATCGAAAGACGTAGAAGAGTTCATGCGCTTGATTCGAAAAAGTGATTATAAGATTGTGGAGCATCTGCAACAGACGCCCTCCAAGATATCTATCCTTTCGTTGCTCTTATGTTCTGAAGCTCACAGAAATGCTTTGTTGAAAGTCCTGGATACTTCCTTCGTACCCCAAGACGTCTCCGTGAATCAGCTGGAAGGAGTGTTGGCACATGTGAATGCAGGCCACAGCTTGGGCTTCACCGACTTCGATTTGACCCCGAGAAGGAGAGATCATAATATGGCGCTGCACATATCTGTCGAGTGTAGAGGATCAGTGATGTCGCATGTATTGGTTGACACCGGATCGTCTTTGAATGTGCTGCCCAAGAAAGCGATGATGAAGCTGGATGTCAGAGGAATCTTGTGCACGCCCAGTGACTTGGTAGTTAGAGCGTTTGATGGCACGCGAAGAACAGTCTTTGGATCAATAACATTGCCTCTACAGGTGGGGCCGGAGGTGTTTGCTACTGAATTCTATATCATGGATATACAGCCTGCGTACAACTGCCTTCTCGGACGACCCTGGATTCATGGGGCTGGGGCGGTCACGTCTACCCTGCATCAGAAGTTGAAATATATGGTCGGAGACAGCGTAGTCACCGTATGCAGAGAAGAAGACATCCTGGTCAGCCATCTGTCGTCATTTAAATATGTGGAGGTCGATAGAGAGATCCACGAAACACCCTGCCAGGCATTTGAGGGGTTGCGTATCAAGGACAAAGGTCCCGGGCCGAGCAAAGTGTCAGAGATAGCTGTCTCGTCGTATAAAGAAGCCCAAGCTCTGGTGGAGGCAGGAGAAGCAACGGTCTGGGGCAAAGTGCTGGATATTCCTGTGAAGATGGACCGATTCGGGCTGGGATACCAACCGTCGTCATCAACACCTACTGTGGGAGCACCCCGTTTCAGAGGGCCAATAACCATCTCTGCTAGAGGAGTATGTCATGAAACCATCAATGCCGCTTCGGAGTCTGACGAAGGAGACAGCGACTGTGATATGGATGCCTGGATTCAGCCAAGCACGCCAGGACAGGGACTGTGCAACTGGTCTATTCAGGAGCTTGTTCCTGTGACTCTTAAACAGTAATGCTTTGCTTTATTAATTGTTGAATAATTTGATGTCTTGCCCGGGGCATCGTGATTTGCTTAGGGCTGTGTTGTTATGAACATTACGTGTTAATCATTAAATAAATGGCGTTTTTTTCATGTGCAAATACTGTAATCTCTGTCTTTCTTGTTTTGTATTTTTCAATAAAATGGCAACGTGGTTATTCGCTTTATACGCATTTTGAAGCACTTAACCATTCCTTTTGCAGGATAACATTTTCAGATGACATCCTTGAACCACCTATGACTCGTCCCGACTTTGAGCACCCGGTATTTCAGGCCGAAGAAGAGGTTGTCGAAGATAGTGACGTTCCTGCAGAACTGTCTTGGTTGGTGAAGCAAGAGGAAAGAGCCATTCTGCCTCACGAAGAGGTCATCGAAATTATCAACTTGGGGTCGGAAGGGGTTGAGAAGAATATTCGTATCGGAGCCGCGCTGCAGAGCGATATCAAGCGAAGACTGGTTGAAATGCTCAGGGAGTATAGTGATGTATTCGCTTGGTCGTATGAGGATATGCCAGGGCTCGATACAGATATGGTTGTGCATCGTCTGCCATTGAAAGAAGAATGCTCGCCGGTCAAACAAAAGCTCCGCAGAACTCGACCAGATATGGCAGTGAAGATCAAAGAGGAAGTTCAAAAACAGTGGGACGCTGGTTTCCTGGCTGTGACAAAATATCCCTCATGGGTTGCCAACATCGTACCAGTGCCAAAGAAAGATGGCAAGGTTCGAATGTGCGTGGATTATAGGGATTTGAATAAAGCAAGCCCAAAAGACGATTTTCCACTTCCTCATATCGATGTGCTAGTTGATAATACTGCTCAATACTCCGTATTCTCCTTCATGGATGGCTTTTAAGGCTATAATCAGATTAAAATGGCGCCAGAGGATATGGAGAAGACCACTTTCATAACGCCTTGGGGAACATTTTGCTACAAAGTGATGCCTTTCGGCTTGAAAAATGCTGGGGCAACATATCAGCGTGCGATGACGACTCTTTTCCATGATATGATGCATAAAGAGATTGAAGTTTATATTGACGATATGATTGCCAAATCCCAGACGGAGGAAGAGCATCTGGTGAATCTGCTGAAGTTATTTAAAAGGCTTAGGAAGTTCAGGCTGAGACTGAACCCTAACAAATGCACCTTCGGGGTGAGATCGGGTAAACTGCTGGGGTTTATCGTAAGCGAAAGAGGAATAGAGGTCGATCCTGCTAAAATAAAAGCGATCCAAGAAATGCCGACGCCTAAAACAGAGAAAGAGGTGCGCGGGTTTTTAGGGAGGTTGAACTACATCGCTCGGTTCATATCTCATCTAACGGCCACGTGTGAACCATTATTCAAGTTATTGAAGAAAGATCAAGCTGTAACATGGAACGAAAACTGTCAAAAGGCGTTCGATAAAATAAAGCAGTATTTGCAGGAGCCTCCTATTTTGATACCCCCAGTGGCGGGTAGACCCTTGATCATGTATTTGACGGTTCTTGAGGGAAGCACGGGTTGTGTTCTCGGTCAGCACGACGAGACAGGGAGAAAAGAGCATGCAATCTATTACTTGAGTAAGAAATTTACAGATTGTGAATCTCGATACTCAATGCTGGAGAAAACTTGTTGCGCGCTAGCCTGGGCCGCCAAGCGTTTGAGGCAATACATGCTGAATCATACAACCATGCTCATCTCGAAGATGGACCCTATCAAATATGTATTCGAAAAGCAGGCGTTGTCAGGGAGAATTGCCCGTTGGCAGATGGTCTTGACTGAATATGACATCCAATACGTCTCGCAAAAGGCTATAAAGGGAAGTGTGCTGTCTGAGTACCTGGCAGAGCAGCCTATTGAAGATTACCAATCGATGAGGTTTGATTTTCCTGACGAGGATATCATGTACCTAAAGATGAAAGATTGTGAATAACCGTTGCCAGACGAAGGACCAGAGTTGGGTTCCAAATGGAAGATGATATTTGACGGAGCTGTGAATGCTTACGGTAGCGGAGTAGGGCCAATCATCACTACGCCACACGGGTCGCACATCCCGTTTACTGCCCGATTGACCTTTACAGTTACCAACAATGAGGCCGAATACGAAGCTTGTATAATGGGGCTTGAAGAAGCCATTGATTTGCGAATCAAGAATTTAGACGTATACGGAGACTCAGCTCTGGTGGTGAATCAGATAAAAGGGGAATGGGAGACACGTCAGCCCAATTTGATACATTACATGAACTATGCAAGGAGATTGTTGCCTTTCTTTGACAAGGTTGAATTGCATCACGTACCGCGGGCAGAGAATCAAATGGCTGACGCCCTGGCCACTTTGTCTTCCATGTACAAAGTCAACTTCTGGAACGAGGCTCCCCGAATCATTATCTCTCGGCTTGACAGACCTGCCTTCGTATTTGCTATTGACGAAGCATCCGATGACAAATCATGGTATTTTGATATCCTTAATTTCCTGAAGAATAAAGAGTATCCGGCTGGGGCATCCAGTCAAGATCAGAAAACTCTCAAGAGATTAGCGGGTAATTTCTACTTGAATCCGGATGGTGTCTTATACAGAAGAAACCACGACTTGGTGTTGCTGCGTTGTGTGGATGAAAAAGAGGCAAAGTTGCTCATGGAGGAGATACATGAAGGTACATTTGGTACGCATGCTGGTGGGCATGCCATGACGAGGAAGCTGCTGCGGGCAGGTTATTTTTGGCTGACTATGGAGACTGACTGTTTCAAGTTTGCGAGGAAGTGCCACAAGTGCCAAATCTATACTGATAAGATCCATGTGCCTCCGAGTCCTCTGAATGTGATGTCATCGCCATGGCCATTCTCGATGTGGGGAATCGATATGATTGGAAAGATCGAGACGACAGCTTCTAACGGGCATCGGTTCATCCTAGTAGCAATCGATTATTTCACCAAGTGGGTGGAAGCGGCGTCCTACGCAAATGTAACGAAGCAAGTGGTGGCCAGATTCATCAAGAGAGATATCATTTGCCGATATGGGATTCCCGAGCGGATAATCACGGACAACGGTTCAAACCTGAACAACAAAATGATGAAGGAGCTCTGTCAGAATTTCAAGATTGAACATCACAACTCCTCCCCTTACCGACCCAAGATGAATGGCGCTGTCGAGGCGGCCAATAAGAATATCAAGAAGATCGTTCAGAAAATGGTGGTGACTTATAAGGATTGGCATGAGATGCTACCTTTCGCTTTGCACGGTTATCGTACGACGGTACGCACATCAACCGGAGCAACCCCGTTCTCGTTAGTATACGGAATGGAAGCAGTATTACCATTGGCAGTGGAGATCCCTTCTCTGAGGGTATTGCGAGACGTTCAGCTGGACGAGGCAGAATGGGTGAAAGACAGGATGAACCAATTGAGTTTGATGGATGAGAAGAGGTTAGCTTCTCTAGCATACGGTCGTTTGTACCAGAGCCGAATGAAGAAAGCATATGATAAGAAGATACATCCTCGAAGCTTTCAGACGGGCGACCTTGTGCTAAAAAGGATTCTCCCGCCGCAGGCAGATCACAGGGGCAAGTGGACCCCCAACTACGAAGGGCCATACGTCGTCAGGAAAGTCTTTTCAGGAGGGGCGTTATTGTTATCCACTATGGACGGTGAAGACTTCACGTCGCCTGTGAATTCGGACGCAGTTAAAAAATACTTTGCTTAAAATTGACCCGCTGGACAAAAAAAAAGAGAGTCCAGGCAAAAATGGGGCATCCTGGCGAACCAAAAACAGAATGAAAAGTTCGGGCAAAAGTTAGGGATAAAATGAAAAAATGTACACCCGCGAAGTTGAAAACCTACACTGGGCGGCTTCGACAAAAAAGGGTATCCCGGTGAACTGAAAACCCGTAAAGGGCGGTTCACACAAAAGTTAGGGATGTGAAAAGCAAATGACTGCGGTTCGAATTTGATATCAGCGCGGGAGAATACGCCTGAAGGGGCGATTATCGGATACAATCTCTTCGGAAGTGTGGATACCAGGAAAGCATTAGAGCCGGACGAGTCATAGGAGGATCAGTTCGTGGTGTTCGTCTGCATCCCGTTGCCGACATGTGTACAAAATTTAATTTGTCAAAATATTTATGCTTCTTGTGCATACTTGTGTATCTGCTTTGCGTAGCTTCCTCTTTTCAGGAGTTACATCTCGTGTACAAAAACTCCGCCCATTCAGGGGCCCAATCAATAAAATATGTTATTCAGTACTTGATGCTGGTTCTTTACTGTTTTGTGCATGATAAAACGCCTAAGTTTACTGAAACTAGCATGTGTATAACATCACTGGCCCTTACCGACAATTACTAAAGCTTTGAATTAACTAAAAATAACGTCACCAACCTGAATAGATTTGGTTGCATAGGCTTGTCTTGTTTTGTTTGTGTTGTTGCAGGTTTCATAGCCGCACGAGGAAGACGATCAAAAGATTGCAGTAACAAAAGACTTGACCCCCACGCAGGTCATGCCTGTGCTTCCTGAAGAAGGATCGAATTCCCCAGCTGGTCGTAGCTTATCCAAAGGACATGCTCCAGCAAAGTCGTTTATCCTTAGCAGAATTGGAGATTCCAAGATTGCAGACTGTAGTCAGACAATGCATCTCAAGCAGAATGGTTTAGCCGCAGAAGATTAGTGCTTGTGAGCTGTATTCAGACAGTTTACCTTTCCCTGCAGGGTCATTTACTCTCTCCCAGCGGAGTCAGTTGATTTTCCCTAAGAGAACCGTTCGTCCCCAGCGGAGTTCTCTTTCCAGCAAGTATTTTCATTCCTCCCAGTGGAACTCGAAGATTAAGGCTCTCCCCGGCAGAGCCGGTGTGGCGCGTTGGAATTTATTTTGTTAAAATACCGTGTGATATCCGTTCACTTTCCAGCAGAAGTCCAATCATACCAGGCGCCTCTGCCATTCTCCAGCAGAAATGTATTCCCCAGCAGGGTGTTCCTTCAATGAGGTGATTGGTATTAAGTTCCCAGCTTCCCAGCTGAGTCGACTTCACTCTTCCAGCATTTATTTTGCTGGAATAATTCTGTAGCATCTGGCTATCCCCAGCGAAGTTGGCATTGTTTTCAGCATTTATTTTGCTAAAGCAGTTTCTGTACCTGGCAGTTCGAGTCTGCATCGGCATCGGCATATAGTGTCATACTTACATCCACCCAAATAAGAAAGCATAACATTTCCATGTCGAATGGAGCATTGCATCGTTGTCAAACATACGCATTTTGGAAAAATGAACCAGGTTGGCTAACCGTTTGTTTCAAGTATGGTTCTCTTGCAGGTGGGAGGAATTCTTGCTCCAATGAATCAATAAACATCCGAGGTCTCACATGAAGTGTCAGCTTCGGTATTATACCCCACAGAATTATCATGATGAAGTTCTCTTTGTCTCCGAGCAAAGTTATTTGTGGATTTATCGTGTTTTCCCCGCCAGAGTGAGTAGGCAAAACTTCTCCTCATTCCTAAGCAGAGTTGTTTGTCATCAACGGGTTTCAGGAATCAGTATTTCAGAGGCCACCGCCGGTTATCAGAGCAGGCATCCAGTGGTTTGGTTTCCAAATATCCCCAGTAGAGTCCGCCTCAAGGTTGTTGTTTATGGACCAATGGAAGGATGAGTCCTGACATGGACAATCCTATAGCCAGGATTTCCTTGTGCTAGAAAAGAGGTGGGTCCTAACGTAGACAGATTGGTTTCCTCAGTTGACGATATGTGCTAGTCCTAACGTGGACAGGTTCGATTTTTCAGAATTGTTGTTATGTGGAGTCCTGATGTGGACATTTCTTCCAGTTTGACGATATGTGTTAGTCCTAACGTGGACAGATTTGATTTCTTGGTATTGATCGAAGGTGAAGTCCTGACGTGGGTGAAGTTGGGTACTCTTCGTGTTGGTGTCCTGACGTGGACAATTTATTTCCAGCAAGTGTCTTTCTTCTTAATGGTGAACTGTGTGTCCTGGCGTGGGCAAAGTTATAGTTTTTCGCGATAACAAGATGCGAGAGTCCTGACGTGGACAAATTTATCCTTCTTCATGTTGTTGGCAAAGTACGAGTCCTGACGTGGACAAAGTCTTATTTCCCCAGCAAGTCGAAGACGCACAAGTCATACGTGGACAGGTTCTATTATTTCATCAGATGAAGATGTGAGTCCTGACGTGGACAAGTCTCACTTCCCCAGTGGGTCGAAGGTGCATGAGTCCTGACGTGGACAAGGTTTTATTTCCTCAGCAAGTCAAGAGGGGAGTCCTTACATGGGCAAATCAAGACGAAATGTGAGTCCTGACGTGGACAAGTTTATTCCTCACGTGGAAAGAGAAGTTGTTTCCTTACGTGGAAAAGTTTAGTCCTGACGTGGACAGATTAAAGTTTCATTCCTTACGTGGAAAGATTGGAGTCCTTACGTGGACAAAGTGAGGTGAAAGTTGGAGTCCTTACGGGGACGAATCAAAATGTGTTTCCTTACGTGGAAAGAGGTGATTCCTTACGTGGAAAGATTGAGTCCTTACGTGGACATATCAGATTTATTCCTTACGTAGAAAGATAGTATTCCTTACGTGGAAAGAGGCTTTTATTCCTGACGTGGAAAGATAGAGTGTATTCCTGACGTGGAAGGGGTTTAGTCCTGACGTGGACAGATTCAAAAGAAGACGTATTCCTTACGTGGAAGAGTTTGACGAAGAAGAAGTTCATTCCTAACGTGGAAAGGTGAGTCCTAACGTGGACAGTGTTATTCCTAACATGGAACGGTTATTCCTTACGTGGAAAGGTGAGTCCTAACGTGGACATGTATTCCTAATGTGGAAGGGTGAGTCCTAACTTGGACGAAGTATTCATAACCCAGAGAGTTTAGTCCTAACGTGGACAGATCCAGACGAAGTGTTATTCCCTACGCGGACGGTGTTATTCCTAACGTGGAAGAGTTCAGTCCTAACGTGGACGATTTATTTCTGATGAGAGGCAGACGAGCCATCCCCAGTGAAGCTGTCGAGATTTTTCCTAACGTGGACAAGTTTGGTTGAGATTTCTTTGTATTGACGAAGCAGGCGTCTTGACGTGGACAAAATCCTATCTCTGCGAGGATAAAATCTTTTTCAGGCTGATGAAAATAATCCCCAGCACGAGATCAATGGGTTGCCGTAACAGTCAGATCCAACTGATGAATGTCGTTCCCCAAGCAGGGGCGCAGTTTATTTCTGCGGTTGGCAAATTTCCGGGTTCTTAGTATTCAACCGTCTCGTACCGCGAACGTCTGAAGGCTTCGGGCTCTTCATCCAATCGGGTCCAAGTCGCTTGAATAGGGGCAGCTGTTGCACCCTAAAATTTGCTCAACCTTATTCACTTGGTTTATGTTTCAATATCATTAGCATTTGCATATAGAGTCATGTGCATAGTCTAATCATCTGCATAGCATAGGCATAGCAAGTCATCCAACAGGGGACCAATCATTATTCTCATCTATATGAGCCTATCAAGAGGTTATTATCCAAATTTAATCTCATTCAAGTCATCAGAAAGCATCTGAAAGCTAAAGAAGTCAGTGGATCAAGCATTGAATCTATCTCCTAGCTGAGGGTACCTGAGCATCATCAAAGAAGTTGGGAGCTGTGAATTGAGAGCATGGAGAGTATGGAGACATCATAGAGGGCTTAGAAAGTCATTTGGAAAAAGAGACAAGTCATTGATATGATCACAAGTATTGCAGTTGAAAACAGTCAACTAGGGTTTCATCTGGGTCAACCCTGGGTCAACTCTAGGTCAATTGACTGATTGAAAGGCATTAAGGGCCATTGGAGAGATGTGGGGTTCATCATTTGACATGTAGAAGAGGATATGGTGATATGCCAAGAAGAATTCAAGAGAAATCAAGGAGAAGAGGAGTTTCTAAATTAGGGTTTCTGTGTAAAATCCCCTAGTTTAGGTCAAATTTCCAAGCAAGATAAGTCAAAATGAAATCTTCAAATGGATCCTTGGCCAACATGGAACTTGTAGAGGATCTCAAGACCTTTAATTTGAGTGGTGGGAGACATCAAGGAGATTTATAGAACTCAAGTTATGGTCCTTGCAAGTTACAGGTCATCTGAGGTATCTGAAATTTTGTCTGTGAAAGTGACTTGACTTCTACGCAATTTTTACCCCTCAAGGAGATTTCAAATGAATTTATGGTAAACATAATAGTTGTTCCTCATTGTCTTAGCTTTCTATAATGGTATAGTATGCCTTCATATGATTTGTGGAACTCTACTTATGGTCTTGGCAAGCAAAGGGTATTTTGGTCATTTGAGAATTACAGGTCATTTCAAGCCTATGCCCAAAACTCATACAAGGAAGCTTCAAATGGAAAACTTTACAACATAAAACTTGTTCCAAATGACATTTTGAGTCTAGAAATGTGACCATGAGAGATTGGAAAGATTCATAGCACAAGGTTTCAAAATTGTTGGATTTAATGAATAAAAATGACCTAAAAAATGAGATTTTTCATATTTTGGCCAAATGAGGTGAAATTATAGGTCATTTTGAATGGAAAGATCATTTTGAGAACATTGGCTAAAGTGGAATTTTGAGCTTGGTTCACATTTTGAGAGTTATTCATGGTTACTTATCATGGAAGATACATAAACCAAATCCAAGGGAAATCACACATGGGAAGTTTCTCCAAGTTTCTAGGAGGTTCTAATGACATGTATATATTGATATGAGAGGGTTCATGCCATGGTTGGTGATCACACTTACTCAAAACCACAAGTTTCACACATTTCTCTCATTTTGCAAAAGCTTCTCAAACTACCTCAAATCTTCACCAATCTTCACCATTCTTGATCTGATCTTCATCCTCATCATTCCTAGATCACAATTCTCACAAGCATTTGGTAGATTGGAGCAGAACTCGTGCCACACACTTCCATCATCCAAGAAGCAAGAAACTTGGAATTGCAAGATTCAAGAGGTTTGAGTCCAATTCATTGCATACAGAAGTCAAGAACAAGCTCACTGATCAAGTTCAGACCATTACAAGCATCAAATCCAAGGAGTTCCATAGTTGTTTTCACCATTTTGCACCAGGTTAGTTCCTCTTCGAATTGACTGAATTAGGTAGAATCATAGTGAATCATTAGGTTAGAATGGTTAGGTATAGTTAGGTGCTTGATTTTGGTGAGTTTGGAGAAGTTTCATGAAGGTTGAGCATGGTGTACCAATTCTGTTAGGGTTTGTATCTCATGGGATATGGCACGATAGTCCTCATTATATGGCTTAAAATGATCAGTGTGAGGTAGAGATTAGGTTAGGATAAGATTTGGTGAGGTTTGGAGCGAGTGATGACAGGTGTTAATGGTGGATTCCATCTGTTATGTGCATCGGGTTCCATTGTTGCTTGAGTTTTAGGAGGAGTTATGGTTATGGCTGTGTAGAGGAGAAAGAATAGAGCAACTTTGCTCTTTGTATCGAAGGAATCCATGGAGAGATGAGGGAGAACAGAGGAGTGTAAAGTTCATGCATGGCTAGGGTTTTCAGAGGTTAGGGTTAGCTGGAGGTTGAAGATGACTCGTGGGCCACACGATTGCCTTTTGACTATTGACTGGGAATTGAAACCAACGGCCATGATTGAATGGACAAAACGGAGGGAAAGTTCAAACATCAAAACGCCCCGTTTCATTTATTTTTCTGACTGGGCTCAACGTTGGCTTGCTAATAACACCCTCCCCACCGAGGCCCAATCTATAATGAACTGAAATAATTGCTAGTTACACCGTTTTTACTTTTTTTATTTTTTGTTTGTTTCTGAAGCGTGCTGGGCCTAGTGCCAATTGCTTTTCACGCCCCCACTGCCTGGCCCATCTCATTCTTTTAACTGATTTCATTGCTTGCTGCACCCCTTTCTCCATTAATTTATTTAATTTTTTTCTCAATTCATTTTAATTCTTTAAAAATTCATAAAAAATAGAAAAATGCATGATTTTCATTGGTTGTTTTTTTACATTACTCATAATTTTGTCAAGAAAATTATCATACAAAAAAATTAATAATTCATTTCATTTTCTTATTTTTGGCATATTTTTCTTTTAATTAGGTGTAAGTAATATTTTGTTTAGTACATGAATTTGATAATTTTTGTTCTAATAGTTGCTTTAATATTTTTCACCCATTCTTTTTAGGTTGATTAGTAGATAAGATTAGCTTGTATATGCAATTTAATTCCCATTTTTAGGACTCAATTTTAGATGTTAGTTTAGGTGTGAACAACATGAACAAAATTAGGGTTTTAAGTGATAACTTATGAGAATTGAATCATTTCCCTTAGGACTTAGAGATTGAATATTTTAGATATGGGACTATAGGGACTATGGGTAGTTATTAGATCCCTTAGAAATCACTAGGATTCCCCTACTGCTATTAGTATATTACTGTCTATATTTGATTGATTGGTGTGGTATGCCCTCTGGGGATTATTGTTTGTCTGTGTGGGTATTGGGATTGTCTGGGGATTGGGAGAGATGAAGACTTGTGATGATAAAGCCATTGGAGATCCAGAGACTGAAGACCAACTTCCAGAGTTGATGAGGAGATTCCTTCTAGCAGCTGTTGAGGAGACTAGGGTTTAGGAGCTAGGCAGAGCTCTAGATTAGAAAGTTTGTTTCTCAAACATGGAATGCCTTGTCTGCATCCATCCTTTCTCTATGATTCAAAGTCTCTTTCAAATATCCACCTCCTTCCTTTGGAAGGATCAGTGAATGTATTTGAAAGATAGAACTTTTGAGAGAAAACTGTCTGTTTAATGTTAACAGTTGATGAACCACCCTTGGTAGGTAATTGACTGTCTAACATTCATTCACTTCATTTGATTGACTGATATTCCTCCTGAAGCCTGAGACTTGAAGAAAAGCCATTGTAGATGAAAGACTGATGACCAAAGCCCTTACTGGAAAGCTGTGGAGATGGAGATTGATGCTTGCTGAAGACTGATGTGGTGCAGAGCTGCTGTGGCTGTTTATTTTTGCTGTATTTCATTTCTGATGTATTGATTGGTTTTCTGGACTGTATTGTTTGCTGTTTACCCTGTTGGGTTGAGAGTGAATCCTGCTCACTTTTGCCTATTGTTTTCTAGGTTCGAGGTTGAGTGGGACTCCCTTGCCTCGCTTGTATTGTTGCATCCATGCATTTTACCGCTTTACTGTATATATCTGCTATTGCTTCTGTTTCCGTTTATCCCGTAGGATCTCTGTTTCTCTCTATGCACGAGAGGAGCATGATAGACATTAGGTCTTAACCCATGCATGATAACACTAGGTTAGTTTGATTCCCTTCGCAACCGTAGGTTAGAGTTCTGTCTCTTCTTCCTCAAAAACAAACAGAAAAATACAATAAAATTTCAAACACAATAAAAGACACTTCTTCCGTAAAAGAATGTGAACTCATCAAGACGTCATTTTTGTCCGCTTGGACTGCTAATCAAAAAACCTTTTTCAGAAGGAATAAAATCAACCAAGACAGACTTGTGTCGTACGTGGCCCGAACTACGTTTGCTCTGATCTTTCATGCTGTATGAAAGTACGTAGGCATAGGATGCGATATCCTAGCGAGCAACCTTCCCCTCCTTTCCCGTAGGTAGGCGAACTACGTTGACTCTGATTTCTCGTTCCAAACGGGAATACGTAGGCATAAAGTGCGATACTTTACCGAGTCCCTTTCTTTCTTTTTAACCCTTAACCCTTAGTTTAGATAGAAATAACAATCCATACCCGAAAACAAGCGTGGATCCCGTCGAGTACGACGGACGTGAGGGGTGCTAATACCTTCCCCTTGCGTAACCGACTCCCGAATCCAGGTTTTGGTTGCGATGACCATTCCTTTCCCCGTTTTGCGGTAGGTTTACTCTGAGCGTTTCCTTTCCCTCCTTTGGGATAAATAACGCACGGTGGCGACTCTTCTGTTCAGCCGGCGCCGATTTTCGCAGTAGCGACACGTAGGCACAATATTCGATGTCTTGGCAAGCAACCTTTCCCTTTCACCTGTAGTTAGCCGAACTATGTTGACTCTGATTTCTCGTTCCAGATGGGAATACGTAGGCATAGAACTGCGAGGTTCTGCCGAGTCACCTTCTTTTTCTTTTGAACCAACCTTGATAGGTAGATAGATAAATAACCCGTCAGATAAACACATAAGCGTGGATCTCGTCGAGTACGACGGACGTGAGGGGTGCTAATACCTTCCCCTTGCGTAACCGACTCCCGAACCCAGGACTTGGTTGCGATGACCTGTCTTCTCCTTTTTTTCTAGGTTTTTCCGATCGTTTCCTTTCCCTCCTTTGGGATGAATAACAATAGGTGACGACTCTTCTGTCTCTGTCGGCACCTTTTTTCGCAGTAGCGACAAACATCTCTTTATATAATGGATGCACAGATTTTACACGATTGTCAATGGTGTTAAAGTTGTTTAATCTGAAGGCAAAAAATTGATGGTCGGATAAAAGTTTCACGAAATTACTTAAATTGCTAAAGCAAATGTTACCAGAAGATAACAAATTTTCGGACCGTTGCTATGAGGCCAAAAAGATATTGTGTCCAACGGGTCTGGATTATATCAAAATACATACTTGCTCTAATGATTTCATATTATACCGGAAAGAGTATGAAGACTTGTATCAATGTCCGAAATATGGTGTGTCGCGTTACAAGCTGAAGGCCAACAATGGTGATGACAATGACTATGACAATGTTAGTAAGAAGCGTCCTCCTGCTAAAGTGTTATGGTACTTGTCAATAATTTCAAGATTTAAGAGACTTTTTACTAATTAAAATGATGCAAAGAATGCTAGATGACATGTGTCGCTTGCGCGAAAATAAGGTGCCGGCATGACAGAAGAGTCGCCACCTTTCGTTATTTATCCCTCAGAGCGGGAAAGGAAACGATCGGAAAAACCTGACGAATAAGGGTAAGACAAGGTCGTCGCAACCATTGTCTGGGTTCGGGAGTCGGTTACGCAAGGGGAAGGTATTAGCACCCCTCACGTCCGTCGTACTCGACGGGATCCTCGCTTGTTTGTTTACTTGGACGGGTTGGTTATAATCTATCTACCTATCAAGGTTGGCTGAAAAAGAAAAGAAAAATGACTCGGCAAAGCATCGCGCTTTATGCCTACGTATTCCCGTCTGGAACGAGAAATCAGAGTCAGCGTAGTTCGGCTAACTACGGGTTATGGGGGGAAGGTTGCTCGCTAGGATATCGCATCCTATGCCTACGTACTTTCATCTGGTATGAAAGATCAGAGCAAACGTAGTTCGGGAAACTACGGGTTATCTCCTAAAAGAAGTGTTTTTTATTGTGTTTGCGATCTCAACCGCACTAGAGACTATGACCTGAGAGTGAATGCGTCGCATGTCACCCAAAGGGTACCATACTAAACATCCAGACTGTGGAAAAGAAACTCTCCCACAATCCTTTCTCAGATAGCTTAAGGCTCGTAGCGTACGAAAGAAATCATTCATGATTACTGTATCTTAAACTGTTTTGAGATGAGAAGAGAACAGGCCCAACTAGGAGGGAGACTATCAAGTCCTACTGTTGTCATGCCATGGATTCATCCTATGGTTGAGGTTTGAACAGGGAACTCCTAGATGTTGTCATGCATAGGTTTCAACCTAAAAGTCTATCATCAAATCCTCATCAGAGGAAATGAGAGTCCTAAGGGATCATGTCAATGATACACCAAAACAGACAAAAGCATCAGCTTTAACAGTAAAATGCATGCAATGCAAGTGAGGGAGGAAATGTGTGTGGGGCTTCAGCCTCCACAAGCTCGTCTCGACCTCAAGCCAGTCATGAAATAACAGTAATCGTACTGAAATAAACAACATGCTATCAAGCACAAACAGTAAACTGTAATCATACAGACAGGAGAAATGAAATGCTATCAAGCAAAATAAACACATGGGCAAGGGAGCTGGGCTCTACCGAATACCCGCAAGCAAAGCCAAGCAATAACAATACAATCAGATGCACTCATGCTCTTAGACTGAACTTATTCTAAATGGGCTTAGTCTAATGCAACAGACAAATCAGACAAAACACACAATACATCAAAGAAAACAGAAGAAAGCCTCAGCTCCTCCAGCAGCAACCCAGTCTTTAGACTTCATAGATCACTTGCTTTCCAGGTATCAACCCTACAACATGAGTATCAACTCATCTTCTCCCTTTGAGCTTCAGCTCCTTTGATCAGCTCCACCTTCAGGCTTCACTATCTCCAGGGATCTTCAGGCATCAACTCGATCTTCACAGAGTCTTCAGACTTCAATAATCTTCAAGGAATCATCCTCTTCAAGGCTTCAGCTTCTATCTTCAAGGGCTCAAATGCTCCAGCAAACAAAATTCAGTTAACAAGATGAGGTGAGGATGTTACAGTGCTCACTGACTTCCAAAGGATGCCATTGAGGACTTAACATCAAAGGAGAGGCTCTCTCAGAGTTCTACCTTACAGGGCAAGGTCACTAATCCCTCCAAAGGAGAGAGGTGAATACCTTTAAGGGACTCTATATCACAGAGAGGAAAGGAGGTGAACAAGACACTCCTTGTTTATTGATCAAAGTATTCTATCTAGGGCTCTGCCTATGTACCTATGAACCTATAAACAAAACAACAAAAGCTATACTAAACTCCTCTACAAGGTCTTCAAAGCTTCCATGATGATCCACAAGGTCTTCACAAGGTCTTCACATGATGCCCAAGCTCCTCAAGCCAACAACAACTCCAAAGCAAGGCAAAACAAAGCTAAACTAGCCCTAAAGGCCACACAAACAACATTCAATTCAAAAATCAATGAAAAATACTAAAATACCCTACAAATTCCTAATATAAATTCTAGGGGATCCTATTTAACTACCCTTAAGTCCCATATATTCCCCATACACTAATTTGTCCTAAAAACCCCAAAAATAAAATGTTGAAGTTCAAGTATACTACTTAAAACCCTAATTAGAGCACCTAAATGTCTAACTATCAAACTACATCAAATTCAATTTCTAAAATCAAGGAATAAATCCTACATGAAACTAGGGTTCAATATCTAATTACACAAAAAAGAATGAATTAAAAAACCTAAGGGAAGGTCCTAAAACAATTCTTGCAAGACAAGGTACAAACTAAAAGAAATAAAATACCCTATTTAAAAGAAAATACCACCATTAATTCCATATTAAAAATAAAATTTCATTTTTATTTTTATATTTTTCTACACAGAATTATCTAATCATAGAAAAAAGAATGACCAAAAAATCATCATTTATCAATTTTTAATGAATTTTTAAAGTTCATGAAAAATGTAAAACAATATAAAAAAATAAAATAAAGAAAATGAGGGAGGGGTGTGAATAGAACAGGCGCGCAGTTCACTTTTGGTGGGCCAGAATCAGGGGGTGGTGTGGATAGCATTCACTTCTGAGCCCATGGTTTCTCATTAAACAAAACGACGCGTTTTGGCTTAGGGTTCCCTCCGTTTTTAAGTTTGAATCTCATCCGTCCGATCCATTCCCCAGTCAACAGCGTGGACTCAATCCAATGGCCAAAAGACCGTCTTCCCCAAATTGCAATTAGGGTTTTCAGACGCAGCTTCTCATGCACGAACTTCCACTGGTTCGTTCTCCCTCCACACGCAATGATTCTCAATAATTCCAAAAGGAAAAAAGGGCTACTCATCAAGAGGAATAAGGTTGGACGAGTAGTTTTCCTTAATTCTCCATGAATCCTTCAAACAAAGAACTTCAAAGCTCGGGTACCACCATACTTCTCTGAAATCAAAGCTTCTAAAACTCAAATTGGATGATCCAATCTTGTTCTCTATGTTATGCCTACCATCCTGAGCTATTAATCATGTTCTAAAACCATTAAACCAGCCTGTTCTTGATCACAACAGGTTCTTGCACCTGCTATCAAACTTCATGGAATTGGCTCTAACCTTCAGAATTTCATCACCTAGTCTAGCCTAGCCATTCTAAACCTAACATGCGATCTACCTATGCATAATTGCAGTGAAAGAGAGAAGAGAAAAAACCTGTCAAGAGGTTATGGTGGAGGCTCGTGTGGCTGCTTTCAGGCCTTGAAACTTCCTCCAAATGGTCCTTGGATGATCAATAGCTTTCTGTTTGCACTTGTGATGAAGGGGAAGATCTACAATGGAAGAAAATCAGAATTGCTTCACTTTGAAGAAACCTCTTCAATGGCTGCCTCTCTCTTTCTTTCCCCTCTGAATCCTCTTGCTATCACCAACCTTTTCCTCCTTGTGCTTCACTCTTTTTATAATGATGAATGGAAACAACTAGATCATTCTAGAATCATCTAGAAAGTGTTGAAAATATCACCACATGAGAACTTGAAATATCATGACATCTTCTTTCATACCTTGCCAAAATCCCTTGAATATGTCTTTACATGAGATATTAAGTGTGTATGAAAGAAATCAGCCCTTGCATTTGGCTTGTGTAAGGTTTTTCAACATTGCCTTATAATGCAAGTAATAGGTTTACAAAGAAAATCCCTTTTTTAGGCCTCAAATGAAAAATCTATTTGAACCAAAGTTCTCAAAATAATGTTTCCAATCAAAATGATATATTGGATGACCTATTTTGGATTCCTAGATCCTCCAAACCAATTTTCAAATTCAACTTTTCAAACTTATATGCCATTTTTAGTTCATTTTTGACCAATCATGTAACTTCATGCTATGAGCTTTTCCAACAATTTGTGACCTTCTTTCTAGACTTAAAATCACATTTTGAGCAACTTTCATGTTTTGAGTTTTTCCATTTGAGGCTTGGAAATAGGAGTTTTAGGCATTGGTTAAAATGACCTATAACTGACAAATGACCAAAATACCCCTGTCTTGTTCAAACCATAAGTTGAGTTCCACAAATCCTATCAAGGACTTCTACCACTCAAATTAAAGCTAAGAAGATGCCCTTCAACATTCATGTTGACCAAGAGATCATTGGAATCATCCTACTGGGGAAAAAGTTGTCTGCAAGTTGAGTGACTTTCAAGGACCCAGATTCACACACCTCAGCTGACCTGTAATTTGTCAAAGCCATAACTTGAGCTCTGTAACTCCTATCAAGGACTTCCACCACTCAAATTAAAGCTAAGAACAAGCTCTACAACATTCATGTTGTGGGGAAGATGAGATATCAATCACATCTAGAGCTAAAACTGCCTGGAAGATAGGGATCAAATTAGGGTTTTTTCACTGACAATCCTTGGAAACCCTGACTTGAAACTTCTCAAACTCCTCAATCATGATGAGTTGGTCTAGGAATCATCTTTATAACATCTCTATGCATCATTCCATGATCTCATGGCCCTTGGATTAGGTCTCAACCTTCTCCAAATCTTCAGCTGATCCTAGGGTTGACCCAGTCACAACCCTAATTCTACCATTCATGGTTGAATCTCCTGAACTCTTGCACAATGACTTCTCTGGGCTTCATGATGACTATCAAGACATCTCATAGGCTTTCTCCAGTCATCAAGTTCATTCTCAAAGTCTCAGAATCATCTGAGGAGCACCCACAACTCTCAAGCTATGAAGCACACAACCCTGGTTTCAATCCACTTCCTCTGAAGATCTCTTGAACTTTCTGATGAAGGTATCAACTTTCAAACACTAGATGGATAAATAATTGTTGGTCAAATTTTGGGGTGCAACAGCTGCCCCTATTCAAACGGCTTGAACCTGACTGGGTGAGAAGCGAACGGCTCTCAACCAATCAAGGTGCGAGACGATTGAATACCGGTAAACCCGAAAATTTGCCAACTGCACGAGCACACGGTACTCTGCGGGGAACAAATCTTCGAATATTGCAATGCTAGCTGCACGGCCGCTAGCTGGAGAGATATTGATCTGACATCGCCGCCAGTTATCCTCGTTAAATTCTTCTGATATTGCCTTCAGACAACCACATCACCCAACATCGCCGCTGGAAGACTAAACCACCTGACATTATCGTCAAACAAGATTCTGAGGAACGCCCAACATCGCCGCTGGAACACCAAATCATCTGACATCGCCGTCAAGAACAACCATAACTCGGGGAAACAAGCGCCCAACATCGCCGCCGGAGACCTAAACCTGAATCACCAAAATATCCAACATCGCCGCTGGAGAAAATACAACAATGAACAAAATACCCCGCATCGCCGCTGGAGAGAATACAACACTGAACAAAATACCCCGCATCGCCGCTGGAGAAAATACATCTCTAAACAAAGTACCCCGCATCGCCGCTGGAGAACTAAAGGATCTGCGTCACCTAACATCGCCGTCGGAAGACTGGATCACCTTGACATGCCCAACATCGCCGCTGGAAAACTGAATCTGACATCGCCGTCGGAAACAAACATAATCTTAGAGACACTCGACATCGCCGTCGTACAAACATCATCTCTGCTGGGGATTTAAAGAGTCTGACCTCGCCGTCAAACAAACATTCAACCTCGCCGTCGAATCCAAACGTTCAACCTCGCCGTCGAACAAACATCCAACCTCGCCGCTGGACAAATGATGATCTGACCTCGCCGTCAAATCCAAACGTTCAACCTCGCCGCCGAACAAACATCCAACCTCGCCGCTGGACAAATGATGATCTGACCTCGCCGTCAAATCCAAACGTTCAACCTCGCCGCCGAACAAACATCCAACCTCGCCGCTGGACAAATGATGATCTGACCTCGCCGTCAAATCCAAACGTTCAACCTCGCCGCCGAACAAACATCCAACCTCGCCGCTGGACAAATGATGATCTGACCTCGCCGTCAAATCCAAACGTTCAACCTCGCCGCCGAACAAACATCCAACCTCGCCGCTGGACAAATGATGATCTGACCTCGCCGTCAAATCCAAACGTTCAACCTCGCCGCCGAACAAACATCCAACCTCGCCGCTGGACAAATGATGATCTGACCTCGCCGTCAAATCCAAACGTTCAACCTCGCCGCCGAACAAACATCCAACCTCGCCGCTGGACAAATGATAATCTGACCTCGCCGTCAAATCCAAACGTTCAACCTCGCCGTCGAACAAACATCCAACCTCGCCGCCGGACAACTGATGCAACCCTGAACAATTCTGACCTGGGGTTCACCCCTGGTGAATGGAACAAAAGGTACACTTGCATATTTGAAACTACTCTGCTGGGACTGAGAGACTTGACCGAGCACACTCTGATCTGGGGGTCACCCTCAGAACCATGACGAATCATCGGAATACTGCTGCACACTGCCCACCGTAGAACTTCAACATTAAAGATATATGAAACCCTGGCCCCTGGCCATTTCCAGCTTCAGCTAGAAAAAATCTTCAAATATTTCTGAAGGTAAATGGAACCCTGGCCCCTGGCCACCCCAGATCCGCTGGAGAATCTTCAAGTATTTATGAAGAAAGATGAATCCCTGCCCGTCGGCTATTCCAGCTTCAGCTAGAAAAACATCCTTGGCCTTCAAGGATATAAACTTTGCCCGTCGGCAACTCTGCAGGAGGTATCTTCGACTTCAGTCTGAAGAAATGGTCCTTGGCCTTCAAGGATACATGGATCTGCCTTCAGGCAACTCCGCCTCTGCTATAGAGCATCCGTGACTTCAGTCAGGGATATACTTCGGCCTTCAGTCCAAAAAATGAATCCTAGGTCACTCATGACCTTTGGGGATAACCTTGCCCTCAGGCACCTTCGCTTTAGCTTAGGAAATCTGTGACTTCAGTCAAAGAAATGGTATCCAGAGCCATTCATGACTCTACGGGGATTCAAACACTTTGCCTTCAGGCAAAACTCCGCTTCAGCTGGAGAAACATCTTCGACTTCAGTCAGAAGAAACACTATTCATTTGATCGCAATCAATCATCACCTCAGGACAACTGACCTGGCCTTCAGACCAACACGGATCATCTTGAATACAAAATTTGGAACCTTGTCCCCAACCACACGTTGATTCATCAACAAGGACATCTGAGCTCACAGGAACCTTCTGATACCGCCTTCAGGCGTTTACGCAGTCAATCTTCAGATTAGACAACACTGTTGGAGCAGACATATCACGCTGCTAAGGACTTCAAGAATCATCTTGAACAAACAAATCTGTCAAGCACCTTCAAGAATCATCTTGTACTGATAACCATTCTGGAGATTTTATTCTGCTGGGTGTTCCAGGAACCTTCCTGGGCAACTCTTGCTGGGGACGCTACTGGGGAGCTCAAGAATCATCCTAAGCGAACAACTCGGGAAGCTGCGCTGAGGTCTTAAGAATCATCTTAAGCAAACGGCCCTGCTGAGGAATTCAAGAATCGTCTCGGACTGAAGACTTCACTGGGGATCTCAAAAATCATCTTGAGCGAGCGACTGTGGGAATTACACCGGGGTCTTAAGAATCATCCTAAGAAAGTGACCTCGTTGGAGAGAGAGTCAGGAATCATCCTGAGCAACTGGTCTCCTGGCTGAAAACCTGTAAGGCAAGAATAACAATGACCTAGATCATGCTCATGATGCGTATGCTTCTGCGCCATGCCCCACACGGTAGGAATGATATGCGTTTATGCTAAATGTTGTGCAATCACGCACAATGCTATGCAATCATGCACAATGCTATGCAGTCATGCACAATGCTATGCAGTGTTAAATGCTATGTTAAATGCCCTGCAGTCATGCACAATGATGCGACCTCGTCAGCAAAATAAATGCCGAGGGGAGATTCTCCTGTCAAGGAGAAAGAACTGCTTAGATAGAGGAGTCATCCTGCTGAGGAGAACGTGGGCACGCCGATATCAATTGGACTCCGCCTGGGGAAATGATCTTCCGGTTGACTGCTTCAGGGCAAACAACTTCAGCTGACTGCTGCAGGGGACGAAGCTTTACGAGAACCCGAACCTGCTGGAGGAAAGCGATGTCAATCGCGAGAGTGAACTGCGCGGCCGTCTCGGCTACTCTTCTGGGGATGATCACTCTGTGGGGAAACAACTTCAGCTGCTCCATACTCCGCTGGGGAAAGACCAATCATGATCTAATCAACCTTCAAGGACTCGGCCCTCCTGGACATCTGCAAACTCGGTTGAGGAAAGAGAAGTCATTCTGCTTCGCCAAAAGGGAGTACGACTCTGGGAGACACAACATTAGCTCCCCCATGCTCTGCTGGGGAAAATTGATCATGATCTGATCAACTTCCAAGGATTTTGCTTTTCTGCGGACTCAGCCGGAGAGAGAAATCATTCTACTTCACGGGAGAGTACGACTTCGGTGCGGAATTTCAATTTCGCCGGGGAAGAAAGAATCATCTGACTTCGGGGGAGAGTACAACTCTGCAAGGGGAATACAACCTCAGTTGTTCCAATACTCTACTGGGGAAGAGGGGGTCATTCAATTTCAGGAGAGAACATGACTCTGATGGGGAATCTCAATTCCACTGGAGACTTTACTGGGGAAACACGAGCTTCGGCACCCGAACCCTTCTATGAAATCTGCACTTGTGACCCGGTGCTGGGGGAAGAATCCTGTTTCGGGGGTGCGCTCTGCACATCTTCCGGAAGGTACTACTCCTGCAACAACACAAACAAACGAAACAAGACTCCCTCCTCAAAGGGTCCCATCCAGGTTATTATCTCGTGACAATATTCAGTTAATCAATTGTTTCAACAATCAATGGGCTTAGGCCCGTAGGTTTATGTATGCGTATTTTATCAAAAAACATCGGCGTTTTCATTCGTAAACAAAACAGATAAATGCTAAACAGACAAGTAGAATTGCTGAATAATGTGCATTTTTATTGATGATGAACCCCTGAATGGGTAAAAATGCTTTACAACAGAGGCAAACTCCTGGAATGAGGAAGTCGCACGAAAAAGAAAACATAAATATACATCAGTATATACAGATGTTGGCAATCGAGGCGTAGACGAACACCATGAGTTGATCCCTCTAAGACCCACTCGACTTTGATACCTCTCCGACGCTTCAGCTTTGGAAGAGATTGATTCAGATAAACGGCCCTCAGGTCTTCCGAACCACTAAACAATGAAAGTCCATACGCGGAACGCAGTCTTTTGCTTATTCAAATCCCTAACTTTTGCGTGAACCGCCCTTTCGGGTTTTCGGTTCACCGGGATACCCTTTTTTGCCGAAGCCGCCCAGTGTAGGTTTTCGACTTCGCGGGTGTACATTTTTCAATATATCCCTAATTTTTGCCCGAACCTTTTATTCTGTTTTTGGTTCGCCGGGATGCCCCTTTTTTGCCTGGACTCTTTCTTTTTTGTCCAGCGGGTCTCTTTTCAAGCAAAGTATTTTTTAACTGCGTCCGCGTTCACCGGGGATGCAAAATCTTCACCATCCATCGTGGATAACAACAAAGCTCCTCCCGAGAAGACCTTGCTGACGACATATGGCCCTTCATAATTCGGAGTCCACTTGCCCCGGTGATCGGAGTGTGGCGGAAGAATCTTCTTCAGGACGAGATCACCCGTCTGAAAGCTTCTAGGACGCACCTTCTTATCGTAAGCTTTCTTCATTCGGCTTTGGTACATACGACCAAATGCAATTGATGCTAACCTTTTCTCGTCCATCAGGCTGAGCTGGTTCAAGCGGTTCGTGATCCATTCTGCCTCATCAAGTTTTACATCAACCAAAACTCGCAAAGAGGGAATCTCCACTTCTAACGGTAGGACAACTTCCATACCATACACCAAGGAGAAAGGAGTTTCCCCGGTCGATGTACGCACCGTCGTACGATAACCGTGCAAGGCAAACGGCAGCATCTCGTGCCAATCTTTGTACGTCACAACCATCTTCTGAACAATCTTCTTGATGTTCTTGTTGGCCGCTTCAACAGCGCCATTCATCTTCGGCCGGTAAGGAGATGAGTTGTGGTGCTCAATCTTGAAGCTCTGGCACAGCTCCTTCATCATCTTGTTGTTCAAATTCGAACCATTATCAGTAATGATCCGCTCGGGAATTCCATAGCGACAGATGATGTCCCTCTTTATGAATTTAGCTACCACCTGCTTGGTCACATTAGCGTACGAGGCTGCTTCCACCCACTTGGTGAAGTAGTCGATAGCTACCAGAATGAAACGATGACCATTGGATGCGGTGGGCTCGATCTTGCCTATCATGTCAATGCCCCACATGGAGAACGGCCAAGGGGAGGACATGACATTTAATGGGCACGGCGGCACATGAACTTTATCAGCATAAATCTGGCATTTGTGACATTTCTTCGCGAATCTGAAGCAATCCGACTCCATAGTCAGCCAGTAATACCCTGCTCTCAGGATTTTTCTCGTCATGGCATGCCCGCCGGCGTGCGTACCAAATGTGCCCTCATGGACTTCCTCCATGAGCATACTTGCTTCTTTCTCATCCACACATCTGAGTAGCACGAGATCGTGGTTTCTCTTATACAGCGCCCCATCAGGATTGAGATAAAAGTTTCCAGATAGCCTCCTTAGAGTCTTCTTGTCCTGGGTTGACGCACCCGCAGGATACTCCTTAGTCATGAGGAAGGTCTGGATATCGTGGAACCATGGCTTGCCGTCAGTGGCATCCTCGATTGCAAAGACAAATGCCGGTCTATCAAGACGCGAAAGTACAATTCTTGGAGCCTCATTCCAATAATTGACTTTATACATGGAAGCCAAAGTGGCTAGAGCATCAGCCATTTGATTTTCAGCCCTGGGTACATGATGAAGTTCCACCCGATCGAAGAATGGAAGCAGCCTCCTGGCATAATTCATGTACGGCACTAGATTCGCTTGACGAGTTTCCCACTCCCCTTTGATCTGATTGATTACAAGCGCTGAGTCACCATATATGTCTAGATTCTTGATTCTCAAATCAATTGCCTCTTCTAGACCCATAATACATGCTTCATACTCTGCTTCATTGTTGGTAACTGGAAACGTCAGTCTCGCAGTAAAAGGGATGTGGGATCCGTGATGAGTCGTGATGATAGCCCCGATGCCACTTCCATAGGAATTAACCGCTCCGTCGAATATCAACTTCCACTGAGATTTCCTACCTGGCCCTTCATCGGGCAATGGCTCATCGCAATCCTTCGCCTTGAGAAACATAATGTCCTCGTCAGGGAATTCGAACTTCATTGGCTGGTAGTCTTCGATCGGCTGTTCGGCGAGGTAATCAGACAATACGCTTCCCTTAATGGCTTTCTGAGAGACGTACTGAATATCATATTCTGTTAACACCATCTGCCATCTGGCAATCCTGCCCGAAAGAGCCTGCTTCTCGAAGATGTACTTGATCGGATCCATCTTCGAAATCAGCATAGTGGTGTGATTGAGCATATACTGTCGTAGACGTTTGGCGGCCCAAGCTAGTGCACAACACGTCTTCTCCAGCATCGAGTATCGAGATTCACACTCAGTGAACTTTTTACTCAAATAGTAAATGGCATGCTCTTTTCTGCCCGTCTCGTCGTGCTGACCGAGAACACACCCCATACTATTCTCCAGAACCGTCAGGTACATGATCAATGGCCGTCCAGCCACTGGGGGTATCAAGATTGGAGGTTCTTGAAGATACTGCTTTATTTTATCGAATGCCTTCTGGCAATCCTCATTCCAAGTAATCGCCTGATCTTTCTTTAACAGCTTGAACATCGGTTCACAAGTGGCCGTGAGCTGAGAGATAAACCTTGCAATGTAGTTTATCCGGGCTAGGAAACCACGAACTTCTTTTTCTGTTTTTGGCGCTGGCATTTCTTGGATAGCTTTTATTTTCGCAGGATCGACTTCAATACCTCGCTCACTAACGATAAACCCCAATAACTTTCCGGACCGCACTCCAAAAGTGCATTTGTTAGGATTCAGCCTCAGCCTGAACTTCCTAAGCCTTTCAAACAGCTTCAACAAATTGACCAGGTGCTCTTCCTCCGTTTGGGACTTTGCAATCATGTCATCAACATAGACCTCGATCTCATGATGAATCATATCATGAAACAAAGTTACCATTGCTCGCTGGTAAGTGGCCCCTGCGTTCTTCAGACCGAAGGGCATTACCTTGTAGCAAAATGTTCCCCAGGGGGTAATGAACGTTGTTTTCTCCATGTCCTCCGGTGCCATCTTAATCTGATTGTAACCGGAGAAGCCATCCATGAACGAAAACACGAAAAACTGGGCTGTATTGTCGACCAACACATCGATATGAGGCAACGGGAAGTCATCCTTAGGGCTCGCCCTATTCAAATCCCGATAATCGACGCACATGCGTACCTTACCGTCCTTCTTCGGTACAGGCACTATGTTGGCGACCCACGGAGGGTAAGTGGTAACGGCTAGAAATCCTGCGTCCAACTGCTTCTGGACCTCTTCTTTGATTTTTACAGCCATGTCTGGTCTCGTCCTCCTGAGCTTCTGCTTGACTGGAGGGCAATCTTCCCGCAACGGCAAGCGATGAACCACAATATCAGTGTCAAGTCCGGGCATATCCTCATATGACCAAGCAAAGACGTCACTATACTCTCGAAGCATCTCGACCAGTCTATGCTTGACATCGTTCTGCAGCGCAGCCCCAACTCTGACATTTCTGACGAGCTCCTCAGAACCCAGATTTACAATCTCAATATCCTCCTCGTGAGGCAGAATAACCTTCTCCTCTTGTCTCAACAAGCGGGCCAATTCTTCCGGAAGGTCTTCGTCTTCATCAATTTCATCCTCGGCTTGATGGATCGGGCAATCAAAGTCGTAGTGAGCCGTAGAAGGTCCAGAGTCGATGTCATCTGTTACGTGGATTCTGCAATAACAAGGGTTAAGTTTAAAGCAGGAATATGCAGGTTAGCACGAACCTCGTTGCCATTTTGCTGTTTTTTTTTCGAAATAAACATAAAATAGGAATAACAGAGAACACAATATTTGATTACGAAGAAAACGCCTTTTATTTATTAACAAAATGCATACACATAATCCAACAAGGCCCTGACAGTAAAACCACTATGCCCCGGGCAGGACATAGGGTTGTACAAAGATTGTAAAAAGCAAATCATTACTCTTCACTTGTCGGCTTGATAATCTCCTTGATGGTCCAATTGTGGAGGTGCTCGCCCGGCTTGCTCGGTTGAATCCAGGCGTCAAGATCGCAATCACTGTCTCCGCTGTCCTCCGACGCAGCATTGATACTCTCGAAGATTACTCCCCCCTTGGTGAATAGGATCGGCCCTTTCCCACGAGACGAGCTACCAGAAGAAGATGAAGCTTCAGCTTGCGGAGAATATCCCAATCCAAACTTATCCTGTTTGACTGGTATATCCAAAACATGCCCCCAGCCTGGGGTAGAACCGGCTTCGACAACGGCTCTAGCTTCCTTAAACGAGGAGAGGTTCAACTCTTGCTTCTCTGCGACAATGGGAGCCACCTCCTTCACTCTGACGGTTTCAAAAGCCTGGCAAAGAGTCTCATGGATCTCACCATCCATTTCAACGTACTTGAAGGACGACAAGTGGCTTACCATGATGTCCTCCTCTCCACAGACTGTCACTATGCTGCCCCCAACAGCATATTTAAGCTTCTGATGCAGCGTGGACGTCACGGCACCAGTAGAATGGATCCATGGCCGACCTAAGAGGCAACTATAGGCGGGCATGATATCCATGATATAGAAAACCGCATTGAACGTCTCTGGACCAACTTGAATGGGCAGGGTCAATTCTCCGAAGACGTGGCGCTTGGTTCCGTCAAAGGCTTTCACGACCAGATCACTGGGCGTGCACAGCAGTCCACGGGTATCCAACTTCATCAGTGCCTTCTTCGGAAGCACATTAAGCGAGGAACCCGTATCCACCAGGACATGTGACATAATCGTGCCTCTGCACTCTATTGAGACGTGCAAGGCGCTGTTGTGATCTCTTCCCTTAGGAGTCAGCTCCAGATCTGTAAATCCCAGCCCATTACCAGCATTAACATGGGCCACCACCTCCTCGAGTTGATTTACTGATATCTCCTGCGGCACGTATGCAGCATTCAATACCTTCAGCAATGCATTGCGGTGCGCCTCAGAGCACAGCAACAAGTTAAGAATCGAGATCTTTGACGGAGTCTGATGAAGATGATCTACAATTTTGTAGTCACTTTTCTTGATCAGTCGCATGAACTCTTCAGCATCTTTGACCAGCAAGTCCTTCTCTGCCCCTGCAGGGACCTCCTCAACAACTTTACCTTTGCCCTTATCCATAGCGTCAGCCCGGACCACTTTCTCTGCTGCAACCTCTGCTGGTGCGAACACTCTACCACTCCGAGTGATACCACTGACCTCAGTAAGATTCTGCATAGTGGACCCGAACGGCTCAAGCTCTATCTTCTGACCATTACAATAAACTTCGGCGCCATAATGCCATGGAACGGCATTGGTGCTCTCGAATGGGATTGGTCCGGCCCTGGTGATGGTGATAGTAGGCGGACGAGGCGCAGAAATAGTAATAGGGTGACGAGGGATAGTGATGGTAGCAACTTCATCTGCCTGCTTCAGCACAACTTCCCCTGATGCACTCTCAACGCTCCGGCTGAACTGTAAAATACCCTCGGACATCAGACTTTGGATACCTTCGATCAGCTGCTCACACCCATCAGGAAGTGTAGCACAAGCCATACATAACTCTCCACATCCAGGAAAGAAGCCCCTCTTCAGCAACTTAGCCTTGACAAAACTAAGTGGGGTTTTCAAATCTTTGACATCAGTCAGTAAGTCCGCACTCTCCTCGGTGATAACAGCATTCACTCCGCCCCCCTTATGATGAGGCATCGGATTCTTGGTGACGTTGGGCACGCTGTCAGAAAAGTTGATAACCTTGGCGTCCACCAAGTCCTGGACTTTGTGCTTAAAAGCTTTACAATTCTCAATCGTATGGCCAGGTGCCCCAGTATGGAATTCACACGTAGCACTGGCGTCATACCCCGGTGGTGGCGCCCCTGTCAAGGGAGCCAACGTCCTCCTTTGAACTAATTGGAGCTGAAGCAATGTTTGCAGCAGCTGCGCATATGGCATAGGTGGAGTATCAAACTGACGGCTTGCCATAGGAGCCCGATTCTGATATCTTTTATACCCCTGATTATTCTGCTGCTGAGGTTGCTGCGGCTGCGGCTACGGCTGCGGCGGAGCAGCTGGAATATTTATGCTAGCGATCTGAGACTGAGGGCCCTTGCCCTTTCTCCTAGCATTAGTGACAGCACTGGCATCCCCCTCTCGACGCTTGCCAGTATAGGGTTTCTTGCTACCTCCTCCAACTGAGGATGATTCACCCTGAATTTTTCCAATCTTTATACCGTTCTCAACATGTTCACCCAAAGTGATAAGAGCCGAGAATGTTCCAGACATGCCACTGACCAGCTTTTCATAGTAGATTCCGGGAAGTGTAGCCACGAACATTTGTACCAACTCACGCTCAACCATCGGTGGTTGAACCCGGGCAGCCAATTCACGCCACCGCTGGGCGTACTCTTTGAAGCTTTCATTGTTCCGCTGTGAGAGATTCTGAAGCTGAACTCGGTTGGGAGCCAAGTCGCTATTATACTGATAGTGGAGAACAAACGCTTCTGCAAGCTCTTTCCAGGTGCGCACAGCAGCGGGCTCCAAGCCCATATACCATTCGAGTGATGGACCAGAAAGACTATCCTGAAAGAAGTGCATCAGCAACTTCTCATCGTCAGAATAAGCAGACATCTTTCTATAATAAGATCGAAGGTGGACCCGGGGGCAAGTAGTACCCTTATACTTCTCAAAGGTGGGCACCTTGAACTTGTGGGGTACTTTAAAGTCAGCAATCAACCCGAGGTTGGACATGTCAACGCCCAATGTGTTCTGATTTTCTATGCTCCTCATCTTGTCTTCCAGCGCCTTGAACCTGAGTCGAGCCTCGGCATTCAACTCTGCCTCTATACCTCTCTGAGAGAATATGTCATCCTGATGGTCCTCCAGCCACGGTTGAGGCACCACCAAATTTCCTGCACCAGCATTGCCGTTGACCGGCCCCATGTTAACATTGGCTCCCAAACTACCATTGACGGCGCCAGCCGCGTTGAGTCCAAGATTAGTCATCAGATTGCCGTTAGCACTGCCGTTGCCCCCGGCAGCAGGAACAACGTTCTGTGGAGTATCCCCTTGAGGAGGAGTAGGCACGGCCCCTCCGTGAAGTATGCCATTACTGTCAACCCTGGAGATCAGAGGTTGAACCAGAGTACGAAGCTGATCTTGACCATTCGCGACCACCTGCATTAGCTCCATAAAACGATCCATCCGCTCACGGAGCTCTTGAACGTCTGACTGTACCTGATCCATGATTCTCGTCTGATTAGCGCGAGTTGAGTAGCGGTGGATGGGTCTTTGATCAATCCTGGAGATCGGAAGCAGCGCGGAACCTGAAAAACCTGTTAACAATAAAGGTTAGGAAAAACAACAAGATATACACTATGCAAATATGCTTCATGCAGATGCATGCGTGTGTCTGTGTGCGTGGGAGATTTTTCCCCGATCCTAGTGCCTTAGTGACGGTGCTGATAATAACAAGAGGAAGAAGAAATCTGAGCCCAATCATGGAAACACCAATCTCATATATATATGGAAAGGCCTGTCAAGGCTGTACACGGTATCAGCGAGTACAAATCAACAGCATGACCTCAGCCAACAAGTCTGGTGATGGTCAGCACACATCAAAGATCAAAAACAACAGGGATATAACTAGTCAAGTACGGCCACGGGCGCGATACTCTGCTAATAACTCCTTTGTCTCCGAATGATCTGGCGAAGTGAGCAACCCCTCGACGAGTAGTTCCCTCTGCCTGATAGTATGCTGAAGCCCCTGAACTGAACTCTCCCAAGCGCTTTCGCCAAAGCAATCTTCCAGCTTCCGTTTCTTAGACTCAAACATCAGTTTGTGCTCCTTCAGGCTAGCAATAGCTTTGTTGAGACGGGCTTCAGCGGAGTACCTGCGGGCGGTCTCTTCGTCAAACCTCCGTTCACTGTCCTTCACTTCAGTCTCTAGCTTAGAAATCTGCAGTATCAGCTTGTCTTCTCGCTCCTTCCGGGTGGCCATGGAAGTCTTCCAATGCTGGTCGAACTTGGATATTCTCCGGTATGCTTCCTCCAGATGCGTCTTCTTCGTAGCCAACACATCATTAGCAGCTCTGAAGTCTTGACCTAAGCGTTCCCGATCAGCAATCTGCTTTGCCAAGTCTGCACTCAGCTGGCTCACCGACTCTGCTTGCTTTTTGAGAGCATGCACGGCTTCGTTCCTCTCACTTCGAAGCTGAGCTAACTCCTTCTCTAATTCTGCATTTGCCCTCTTCAATTCATCACGCTCAGCTAATACCTGGTTGTGCTGATGAATGGACACAGTGGTAGGCTCTTCGACTGGTGGAGGACTCTCTGGTCTGACATGAGGGAATGGCATCCCTATAGTGCTGGCTCTGGCTCTGATCCAATCTGAATAAGGAGGGTAAGCTTGGTTGTCGCTCTTCCCCAACAAAGACTTTCCTCTCGTGCTGATATTGTTCCACGCATACTGAAGCTTGGACAACAACTCCCCCTCTAGAATACCCGTGAGGTACAGAGATTCCCGTACCTCTTCTTCCTTCGGTGGATTCCTCAAAGCATATGCAAACTGACGAACTAGCAATGATGGGTTGTAGTTGATGCAACCCTTCCTACCTATCAGAGGTACGTTAGGAAACCCACTGCAACTGAAGATCATCTCAGTGCCTAACCTGCTTCTGTCAACGAACCAAACAATGTCTTCTGCCGACAAGCTCATCAGACGCTCAGGCCACTCAACTGTGGCTGCAGACAAGACAGAAGAACCCCTCTTGGGCAAATGACTATCAAACCACTTGTACAACAACGGTACGCAGCATGAAACATTCTTCCCTCTCCGGTTCTCATTCTTGTAATGCACTGAATGGTAAACGTCTCCGATCAGAGTGGGGACTGGATTCCCTGAGGCAAAGATATGGAATGCATCAAAGTCTACGAAATCAGGCATACTGGGAAATAGGATGATGCCATATATGCATAAAGCAAGGATGGTGCTGAAGGCGTCCCAACATTTGTCCTTAGCACACTGCTGAGCCTTAGCTATCAGAAACTGCAGAGAGAACCCTGGGACCTTGTTCCAACTCGTCACCACTAACTCAGAAGCGCTCAAATGGAGTGAGGAAGCCAAGCTAACCAGATCAGGCTCAGCATCCATGTGGACAAAAGGCATCTGCCTTTTGATAGGCACACCCAACATATCAGCATATTCTTCCAATGTCGGCGCGAGAACGAAGTCATGAAAAGTGAAACACCTCAAGGGAGGATCATAAAACTGCAGAAGAGCATGTAACCCGTTCAACTCAGACGCAGAAGGTTTGTAGACCAGACTAAGCAACTTGCCATAAGACGTCCTGAACCTATCCTTCACAGAATGCCCTGCCAGGGCTATCAAACCAGTCAGCTTCGACACATCGGGGGTCGGGAATTTGTACGCAACAGTCTTCCTGAGAGAAGCCATAACAACAGTAGGAGACGGGAAATCCTGGATCGGGGAAACGGTACCTGCAACACAGACACACGTTAATGGAATGCAGATGAATGCGTAAACTAATGCAAGATGTAGGTATGCAATAATATATCCAGGTGGCTGCTGTGGAGATTCGGTATCAACAGTCACTGATGAGGACGAAACCCCGGTGTAAAACCACTGATCTGATCTGCTGAGAATAACCATCTGATAGGACCAAAATTCTGTTCTGACAAGAGTATATGACTGATAATAAAGACCCCGGGTGCAAGATCAAGGAACACCTGTTGAAGTCTTCAGACCCCAAAATCACAATCTGCCCTATCAAGAGCAAACACACAGCTGCTGATGAGACCTTCAGACCCCATTCAAAATCTGCCCTATCAAGAACAAATAACATCTGCCGATGAGGTCTTCAGACCTCACTCAAAATTTGCTCCGTCCAGAACAAACCACTGACGATAATACACTGATCAAAGCCTGCTCTATCAAGAACAGACGAACACCCGATGACAAGATCCTCTGACCAAACTCTTGCTCTATCAAGAACACATCTGTAACTGAGAACCCAACATAACTGATTTGCTGTCAAGAAAACCAGGTAGTCTGAATGTCTAAGTTTCCTGCAATAAACCCAGTCCCGCTCACAGGTATGGACCTAGACTGACTCAAGGTATGGCATCCTATGCGTTCATCAGCGTCACAGACTTTCAAAACTGATGATACGATTCCCAGAAGGAGTGGCATCATCAAGTCCTGAAGAGGCCTCACTTAGCTGAATCACAAATGATCGGTCCCCAGAGTCGACAATCCACCAAACCAGCAACCGTCTCAACCCAAAGGGTTGAAAGTGAAGCCAACCGGATGAACCTCGTCTGAGCGTGGATTTCATGAGACACTAGTGCCTGCAAAGCAAGCACGCGCCCACTAATTTCCACTCTAAGTCTATGGTGCACTCAAGCCTGGGTCTGGCTTCTCACTCAATCAGAACTCCCATCCCACAACAGCACAAATAATCATATCTTACTGAAAATAAAATGCGGGAAATAAAGTGCGAGAAGTAAAAATGCGATAAATAAACGCAACCCAACGAGCAAACACACAAACGATAGGATTGACTCGCAGGGAACCGTTGGAGTCCCCAGCAGAGTCGCCAGCTGTCGCTTGCGCGAAAATAAGGTGCCGGCATGACAGAAGAGTCGCCACCTTTCGTTATTTATCCCTCAGAGCGGGAAAGGAAACGATCGGAAAAACCTGACGAATAAGGGTAAGACAAGGTCGTCGCAACCATTGTCTGGGTTCGGGAGTCGGTTACGCAAGGGGAAGGTATTAGCACCCCTCACGTCCGTCGTACTCGACGGGATCCTCGCTTGTTTGTTTACTTGGACGGGTTGGTTATAATCTATCTACCTATCAAGGTTGGCTGAAAAAGAAAAGAAAAATGACTCGGCAAAGCATCGCGCTTTATGCCTACGTATTCCCGTCTGGAACGAGAAATCAGAGTCAGCGTAGTTCGGCTAACTACGGGTTATGGGGGGAAGGTTGCTCGCTAGGATATCGCATCCTATGCCTACGTACTTTCATCTGGTATGAAAGATCAGAGCAAACGTAGTTCGGGAAACTACGGGTTATCTCCTAAAAGAAGTGTTTTTTATTGTGTTTGCGATCTCAACCGCACTAGAGACTATGACCTGAGAGTGAATGCGTCGCATGTCACCCAAAGGGTACCATACTAAACATCCAGACTGTGGAAAAGAAACTCTCCCACAATCCTTTCTCAGATAGCTTAAGGCTCGTAGCGTACGAAAGAAATCATTCATGATTACTGTATCTTAAACTGTTTTGAGATGAGAAGAGAACAGGCCCAACTAGGAGGGAGACTATCAAGTCCTACTGTTGTCATGCCATGGATTCATCCTATGGTTGAGGTTTGAACAGGGAACTCCTAGATGTTGTCATGCATAGGTTTCAACCTAAAAGTCTATCATCAAATCCTCATCAGAGGAAATGAGAGTCCTAAGGGATCATGTCAATGATACACCAAAACAGACAAAAGCATCAGCTTTAACAGTAAAATGCATGCAATGCAAGTGAGGGAGGAAATGTGTGTGGGGCTTCAGCCTCCACAAGCTCGTCTCGACCTCAAGCCAGTCATGAAATAACAGTAATCGTACTGAAATAAACAACATGCTATCAAGCACAAACAGTAAACTGTAATCATACAGACAGGAGAAATGAAATGCTATCAAGCAAAATAAACACATGGGCAAGGGAGCTGGGCTCTACCGAATACCCGCAAGCAAAGCCAAGCAATAACAATACAATCAGATGCACTCATGCTCTTAGACTGAACTTATTCTAAATGGGCTTAGTCTAATGCAACAGACAAATCAGACAAAACACACAATACATCAAAGAAAACAGAAGAAAGCCTCAGCTCCTCCAGCAGCAACCCAGTCTTCAGACTTCATAGATCACTTGCTTTCCAGGTATCAACCCTACAACATGAGTATCAACTCATCTTCTCCCTTTGAGCTTCAGCTCCTTTGATCAGCTCCACCTTCAGGCTTCACTATCTCCAGGGATCTTCAGGAATCAACTCGATCTTCACAGAGTCTTCAGACTTCAATAATCTTCAAGGAATCATCCTCTTCAAGGCTTCAGCTTCTATCTTCAAGGGCTCAAATGCTCCAGCAAACAAAATTCAGTTAACAAGATGAGGTGAGGATGTTACAGTGCTCACTGACTTCCAAAGGATGCCATTGAGGACTTAACATCAAAGGAGAGGCTCTCTCAGAGTTCTACCTTACAGGGCAAGGTCACTAATCCCTCCAAAGGAGAGAGGTGAATACCTTTAAGGGACTCTATGTCACAGAGAGGAAAGGAGGTGAACAAGACACTCCTTGTTTATTGATCAAAGTATTCTATCTAGGGCTCTGCCTATGTACCTATGAACCTATAAACAAAACAACAAAAGCTATACTAAACTCCTCTACAAGGTCTTCAAAGCTTCCATGATGATCCACAAGGTCTTCACAAGGTCTTCACATGATGCCCAAGCTCCTCAAGCCAACAACAACTCCAAAGCAAGGCAAAACAAAGCTAAACTAGCCCTAAAGGCCACACAAACAACATTCAATTCAAAAATCAATGAAAAATACTAAAATACCCTACAAATTCCTAATATAAATTCTAGGGGATCCTATTTAACTAACCTTAAGTCCCATATATTCCCCATACACTAATTTGTCCTAAAAACCCCAAAAATAAAATGTTGAAGTTCAAGTATACTACTTAAAACCCTAATTAGAGCACCTAAATGTCTAACTATCAAACTACATCAAATTCAATTTCTAAAATCAAGGAATAAATCCTACATGAAACTAGGGTTCAATATCTAATTACACAAAAAAGAATGAATTAAAAAACCTAAGGGAAGGTCCTAAAACAATTCTTGCAAGACAAGGTACAAACTAAAAGAAATAAAATACCCTATTTAAAAGAAAATACCACCATTAATTCCATATTAAAAATAAAATTTCATTTTTATTTTTATATTTTTCTACACAGAATTATCTAATCATAGAAAAAAGAATGACCAAAAAATCATCATTTATCAATTTTTAATGAATTTTTAAAGTTCATGAAAAATGTAAAACAATATAAAAAAATAAAATAAAGAAAATGAGGGAGGGGTGTGAATAGAACAGGCGCGCAGTTCACTTTTGGTGGGCCAGAATCAGGGGGTGGTGTGGATAGCATTCACTTCTGAGCCCATGGTTTCTCATTAAACAAAACGACGCGTTTTGGCTTAGGGTTCCCTCCGTTTTTAAGTTTGAATCTCATCCGTCCGATCCATTCCCCAGTCAACAGCGTGGACTCAATCCAATGGCCAAAAGACCGTCTTCCCCAAATTGCAATTAGGGTTTTCAGACGCAGCTTCTCATGCACGAACTTCCACTGGTTCGTTCTCCCTCCACACGCAATGATTCTCAATAATTCCAAAAGGAAAAAAGGGCTACTCATCAAGAGGAATAAGGTTGGACGAGTAGTTTTCCTTAATTCTCCATGAATCCTTCAAACAAAGAACTTCAAAGCTCGGGTACCACCATACTTCTCTGAAATCAAAGCTTCTAAAACTCAAATTGGATGATCCAATCTTGTTCTCTATGTTATGCCTACCATCCTGAGCTATTAATCATGTTCTAAAACCATTAAACCAGCCTGTTCTTGATCACAACAGGTTCTTGCACCTGCTATCAAACTTCATGGAATTGGCTCTAACCTTCAGAATTTCATCACCTAGTCTAGCCTAGCCATTCTAAACCTAACATGCGATCTACCTATGCATAATTGCAGTGAAAGAGAGAAGAGAAAAAACCTGTCAAGAGGTTATGGTGGAGGCTCGTGTGGCTGCTTTCAGGCCTTGAAACTTCCTCCAAATGGTCCTTGGATGATCAATAGCTTTCTGTTTGCACTTGTGATGAAGGGGAAGATCTACAATGGAAGAAAATCAGAATTGCTTCACTTTGAAGAAACCTCTTCAATGGCTGCCTCTCTCTTTCTTTCCCCTCTGAATCCTCTTGCTATCACCAACCTTTTCCTCCTTGTGCTTCACTCTTTTTATAATGATGAATGGAAACAACTAGATCATTCTAGAATCATCTAGAAAGTGTTGAAAATATCACCACATGAGAACTTGAAATATCATGACATCTTCTTTCATACCTTGCCAAAATCCCTTGAATATGTCTTTACATGAGATATTAAGTGTGTATGAAAGAAATCAGCCCTTGCATTTGGCTTGTGTAAGGTTTTTCAACATTGCCTTATAATGCAAGTAATAGGTTTACAAAGAAAATCCCTTTTTTAGGCCTCAAATGAAAAATCTATTTGAACCAAAGTTCTCAAAATAATGTTTCCAATCAAAATGATATATTGGATGACCTATTTTGGATTCCTAGATCCTCCAAACCAATTTTCAAATTCAACTTTTCAAACTTATATGCCATTTTTAGTTCATTTTTGACCAATCATGTAACTTCATGCTATGAGCTTTTCCAACAATTTGTGACCTTCTTTCTAGACTTAAAATCACATTTTGAGCAACTTTCATGTTTTGAGTTTTTCCATTTGAGGCTTGGAAATAGGAGTTTTAGGCATTGGTTAAAATGACCTATAACTGACAAATGACCAAAATACCCCTGTCTTGTTCAAACCATAAGTTGAGTTCCACAAATCCTATCAAGGACTTCTACCACTCAAATTAAAGCTAAGAAGATGCCCTTCAACATTCATGTTGACCAAGAGATCATTGGAATCATCCTACTGGGGAAAAAGTTGTCTGCAAGTTGAGTGACTTTCAAGGACCCAGATTCACACACCTCAGCTGACCTGTAATTTGTCAAAGCCATAACTTGAGCTCTGTAACTCCTATCAAGGACTTCCACCACTCAAATTAAAGCTAAGAACAAGCTCTACAACATTCATGTTGTGGGGAAGATGAGATATCAATCACATCTAGAGCTAAAACTGCCTGGAAGATAGGGATCAAATTAGGGTTTTTTCACTGACAATCCTTGGAAACCCTGACTTGAAACTTCTCAAACTCCTCAATCATGATGAGTTGGTCTAGGAATCATCTTTATAACATCTCTATGCATCATTCCATGATCTCATGGCCCTTGGATTAGGTCTCAACCTTCTCCAAATCTTCAGCTGATCCTAGGGTTGACCCAGTCACAACCCTAATTCTACCATTCATGGTTGAATCTCCTGAACTCTTGCACAATGACTTCTCTGGGCTTCATGATGACTATCAAGACATCTCATAGGCTTTCTCCAGTCATCAAGTTCATTCTCAAAGTCTCAGAATCATCTGAGGAGCACCCACAACTCTCAAGCTATGAAGCACACAACCCTGGTTTCAATCCACTTCCTCTGAAGATCTCTTGAACTTTCTGATGAAGGTATCAACTTTCAAACACTAGATGGATAAATAATTGTTGGTCAAATTTTGGGGTGCAACAGCTGCCCCTATTCAAACGGCTTGAACCTGACTGGGTGAGAAGCGAACGGCTCTCAACCAATCAAGGTGCGAGACGATTGAATACCGGTAAACCCGAAAATTTGCCAACTGCACGAGCACACGGTACTCTGCGGGGAACAAATCTTCGAATATTGCAATGCTAGCTGCACGGCCGCTAGCTGGAGAGATATTGATCTGACATCGCCGCCAGTTATCCTCGTTAAATTCTTCTGATATTGCCTTCAGACAACCACATCACCCAACATCGCCGCTGGAAGACTAAACCACCTGACATTATCGTCAAACAAGATTCTGAGGAACGCCCAACATCGCCGCTGGAACACCAAATCATCTGACATCGCCGTCAAGAACAACCATAACTCGGGGAAACAAGCGCCCAACATCGCCGCCGGAGACCTAAACCTGAATCACCAAAATATCCAACATCGCCGCTGGAGAAAATACAACAATGAACAAAATACCCCGCATCGCCGCTGGAGAGAATACAACACTGAACAAAATACCCCGCATCGCCGCTGGAGAAAATACATCTCTAAACAAAGTACCCCGCATCGCCGCTGGAGAACTAAAGGATCTGCGTCACCTAACATCGCCGTCGGAAGACTGGATCACCTTGACATGCCCAACATCGCCGCTGGAAAACTGAATCTGACATCGCCGTCGGAAACAAACATAATCTTAGAGACACTCGACATCGCCGTCGTACAAACATCATCTCTGCTGGGGATTTAAAGAGTCTGACCTCGCCGTCAAACAAACATTCAACCTCGCCGTCGAATCCAAACGTTCAACCTCGCCGTCGAACAAACATCCAACCTTGCCGCTGGACAAATGATGATCTGACCTCGCCGTCAAATCCAAACGTTCAACCTCGCCGCCGAACAAACATCCAACCTCGCCGCTGGACAAATGATGATCTGACCTCGCCGTCAAATCCAAACGTTCAACCTCGCCGCCGAACAAACATCCAACCTCGCCGCTGGACAAATGATGATCTGACCTCGCCGTCAAATCCAAACGTTCAACCTCGCCGCCGAACAAACATCCAACCTCGCCGCTGGACAAATGATGATCTGACCTCGCCGTCAAATCCAAACGTTCAACCTCGCCGCCGAACAAACATCCAACCTCGCCGCTGGACAAATGATGATCTGACCTCGCCATCAAATCCAAACGTTCAACCTCGCCGCCGAACAAACATCCAACCTCGCCGCTGGACAAATGATGATCTGACCTCGCCGTCAAATCCAAACGTTCAACCTCGCCGCCGAACAAACATCCAACCTCGCCGCTGGACAAATGATAATCTGACCTCGCCGTCAAATCCAAACGTTCAACCTCGCCGTCGAACAAACATCCAACCTCGCCGCCGGACAACTGATGCAACCCTGAACAATTCTGACCTGGGGTTCACCCCTGGTGAATGGAACAAAAGGTACACTTGCATATTTGAAACTACTCTGCTGGGACTGAGAGACTTGACCGAGCACACTCTGATCTGGGGGTCACCCTCAGAACCATGACGAATCATCGGAATACTGCTGCACACTGCCCACCGTAGAACTTCAACATTAAAGATATATGAAACCCTGGCCCCTGGCCATTTCCAGCTTCAGCTAGAAAAAATCTTCAAATATTTCTGAAGGTAAATGGAACCCTGGCCCCTGGCCACCCCAGATCCGCTGGAGAATCTTCAAGTATTTATGAAGAAAGATGAATCCCTGCCCGTCGGCTATTCCAGCTTCAGCTAGAAAAACATCCTTGGCCTTCAAGGATATAAACTTTGCCCGTCGGCAACTCTGCAGGAGGTATCTTCGACTTCAGTCTGAAGAAATGGTCCTTGGCCTTCAAGGATACATGGATCTGCCTTCAGGCAACTCCGCCTCTGCTATAGAGCATCCGTGACTTCAGTCAGGGATATACTTCGGCCTTCAGTCCAAAAAATGAATCCTAGGTCACTCATGACCTTTGGGGATAACCTTGCCCTCAGGCACCTTCGCTTTAGCTTAGGAAATCTGTGACTTCAGTCAAAGAAATGGTATCCAGAGCCATTCATGACTCTACGGGGATTCAAACACTTTGCCTTCAGGCAAAACTCCGCTTCAGCTGGAGAAACATCTTCGACTTCAGTCAGAAGAAACACTATTCATTTGATCGCAATCAATCATCACCTCAGGACAACTGACCTGGCCTTCAGACCAACACGGATCATCTTGAATACAAAATTTGGAACCTTGTCCCCAACCACACGTTGATTCATCAACAAGGACATCTGAGCTCACAGGAACCTTCTGATACCGCCTTCAGGCGTTTACGCAGTCAATCTTCAGATTAGACAACACTGTTGGAGCAGACATATCACGCTGCTAAGGACTTCAAGAATCATCTTGAACAAACAAATCTGTCAAGCACCTTCAAGAATCATCTTGTACTGATAACCATTCTGGAGATTTTATTCTGCTGGGTGTTCCAGGAACCTTCCTGGGCAACTCTTGCTGGGGACGCTACTGGGGAGCTCAAGAATCATCCTAAGCGAACAACTCGGGAAGCTGCGCTGAGGTCTTAAGAATCATCTTAAGCAAACGGCCCTGCTGAGGAATTCAAGAATCGTCTCGGACTGAAGACTTCACTGGGGATCTCAAAAATCATCTTGAGCGAGCGACTGTGGGAATTACACCGGGGTCTTAAGAATCATCCTAAGAAAGTGACCTCGTTGGAGAGAGAGTCAGGAATCATCCTGAGCAACTGGTCTCCTGGCTGAAAACCTGTAAGGCAAGAATAACAATGACCTAGATCATGCTCATGATGCGTATGCTTCTGCGCCATGCCCCACACGGTAGGAATGATATGCGTTTATGCTAAATGTTGTGCAATCACGCACAATGCTATGCAATCATGCACAATGCTATGCAGTCATGCACAATGCTATGCAGTGTTAAATGCTATGTTAAATGCCCTGCAGTCATGCACAATGATGCGACCTCGTCAGCAAAATAAATGCCGAGGGGAGATTCTCCTGTCAAGGAGAAAGAACTGCTTAGATAGAGGAGTCATCCTGCTGAGGAGAACGTGGGCACGCCGATATCAATTGGACTCCGCCTGGGGAAATGATCTTCCGGTTGACTGCTTCAGGGCAAACAACTTCAGCTGACTGCTGCAGGGGACGAAGCTTTACGAGAACCCGAACCTGCTGGAGGAAAGCGATGTCAATCGCGAGAGTGAACTGCGCGGCCGTCTCGGCTACTCTTCTGGGGATGATCACTCTGTGGGGAAACAACTTCAGCTGCTCCACACTCCGCTGGGGAAAGACCAATCATGATCTAATCAACCTTCAAGGACTCGGCCCTCCTGGACATCTGCAAACTCGGTTGAGGAAAGAGAAGTCATTCTGCTTCGCCAAAAGGGAGTACGACTCTGGGAGACACAACATTAGCTCCCCCATGCTCTGCTGGGGAAAATTGATCATGATCTGATCAACTTCCAAGGATTTTGCTTTTCTGCGGACTCAGCCGGAGAGAGAAATCATTCTACTTCACGGGAGAGTACGACTTCGGTGCGGAATTTCAATTTCGTCGGGGAAGAAAGAATCATCTGACTTCGGGGGAGAGTACAACTCTGCAAGGGGAATACAACCTCAGTTGTTCCAATACTCTACTGGGGAAGAGGGGGTCATTCAATTTCAGGAGAGAACATGACTCTGATGGGGAATCTCAATTCCACTGGAGACTTTACTGGGGAAACACGAGCTTCGGCACCCGAACCCTTCTATGAAATCTGCACTTGTGACCCGGTGCTGGGGGAAGAATCCTGTTTCGGGGGTGCGCTCTGCACATCTTCCGGAAGGTACTACTCCTGCAACAACACAAACAAACGAAACAAGACTCCCTCCTCAAAGGGTCCCATCCAGGTTATTATCTCGTGACAATATTCAGTTAATCAATTGTTTCAACAATCAATGGGCTTAGGCCCGTAGGTTTATGTATGCGTATTTTATCAAAAAACATCGGCGTTTTCATTCGTAAACAAAACAGATAAATGCTAAACAGACAAGTAGAATTGCTGAATAATGTGCATTTTTATTGATGATGAACCCCTGAATGGGTAAAAATGCTTTACAACAGAGGCAAACTCCTGGAATGAGGAAGTCGCACGAAAAAGAAAACATAAATATACATCAGTATATACAGATGTTGGCAATCGAGGCGTAGACGAACACCATGAGTTGATCCCTCTAAGACCCACTCGACTTTGATACCTCTCCGACGCTTCAGCTTTGGAAGAGATTGATTCAGATAAACGGCCCTCAGGTCTTCCGAACCACTAAACAATGAAAGTCCATACGCGGAACGCAGTCTTTTGCTTATTCAAATCCCTAACTTTTGCGTGAACCGCCCTTTCGGGTTTTCGGTTCACCGGGATACCCTTTTTTGCCGAAGCCGCCCAGTGTAGGTTTTCGACTTCGCGGGTGTACATTTTTCAATATATCCCTAATTTTTGCCCGAACCTTTTATTCTGTTTTTGGTTCGCCGGGATGCCCCTTTTTTGCCTGGACTCTTTCTTTTTTGTCCAGCGGGTCTCTTTTCAAGCAAAGTATTTTTTAACTGCGTCCGCGTTCACCGGGGATGCAAAATCTTCACCATCCATCGTGGATAACAACAAAGCTCCTCCCGAGAAGACCTTGCTGACGACATATGGCCCTTCATAATTCGGAGTCCACTTGCCCCGGTGATCGGAGTGTGGCGGAAGAATCTTCTTCAGGACGAGATCACCCGTCTGAAAGCTTCTAGGACGCACCTTCTTATCGTAAGCTTTCTTCATTCGGCTTTGGTACAGACGACCAAATGCAATTGATGCTAACCTTTTCTCGTCCATCAGGCTGAGCTGGTTCAAGCGGTTCGTGATCCATTCTGCCTCATCAAGTTTTACATCAACCAAAACTCGCAAAGAGGGAATCTCCACTTCTAACGGTAGGACAACTTCCATACCATACACCAAGGAGAAAGGAGTTTCCCCGGTCGATGTACGCACCGTCGTACGATAACCGTGCAAGGCAAACGGCAGCATCTCGTGCCAATCTTTGTACGTCACAACCATCTTCTGAACAATCTTCTTGATGTTCTTGTTGGCCGCTTCAACAGCGCCATTCATCTTCGGCCGGTAAGGAGATGAGTTGTGGTGCTCAATCTTGAAGCTCTGGCACAGCTCCTTCATCATCTTGTTGTTCAAATTCGAACCATTATCAGTAATGATCCGCTCGGGAATTCCATAGCGACAGATGATGTCCCTCTTTATGAATTTAGCTACCACCTGCTTGGTCACATTAGCGTACGAGGCTGCTTCCACCCACTTGGTGAAGTAGTCGATAGCTACCAGAATGAAACGATGACCATTGGATGCGGTGGGCTCGATCTTGCCTATCATGTCAATGCCCCACATGGAGAACGGCCAAGGGGAGGACATGACATTTAATGGGCACGGCGGCACATGAACTTTATCAGCATAAATCTGGCATTTGTGACATTTCTTCGCGAATCTGAAGCAATCCGACTCCATAGTCAGCCAGTAATACCCTGCTCTCAGGATTTTTCTCGTCATGGCATGCCCGCCGGCGTGCGTACCAAATGTGCCCTCATGGACTTCCTCCATGAGCATACTTGCTTCTTTCTCATCCACACATCTGAGTAGCACGAGATCGTGGTTTCTCTTATACAGCGCCCCATCAGGATTGAGATAAAAGTTTCCAGATAGCCTCCTTAGAGTCTTCTTGTCCTGGGTTGACGCACCCGCAGGATACTCCTTAGTCATGAGGAAGGTCTGGATATCGTGGAACCATGGCTTGCCGTCAGTGGCATCCTCGATTGCAAAGACAAATGCCGGTCTATCAAGACGCGAAAGTACAATTCTTGGAGCCTCATTCCAATAATTGACTTTATACATGGAAGCCAAAGTGGCTAGAGCATCAGCCATTTGATTTTCAGCCCTGGGTACATGATGAAGTTCCACCCGATCGAAGAATGGAAGCAGCCTCCTGGCATAATTCATGTACGGCACTAGATTCGCTTGACGAGTTTCCCACTCCCCTTTGATCTGATTGATTACAAGCGCTGAGTCACCATATATGTCTAGATTCTTGATTCTCAAATCAATTGCCTCTTCTAGACCCATAATACATGCTTCATACTCTGCTTCATTGTTGGTAACTGGAAACGTCAGTCTCGCAGTAAAAGGGATGTGGGATCCGTGAGGAGTCGTGATGATAGCCCCGATGCCACTTCCATAGGAATTAACCGCTCCGTCGAATATCAACTTCCACTGAGATTTCCTACCTGGCCCTTCATCGGGCAATGGCTCATCGCAATCCTTCGCCTTGAGAAACATAATGTCCTCGTCAGGGAATTCGAACTTCATTGGCTGGTAGTCTTCGATCGGCTGTTCGGCGAGGTAATCAGACAATACGCTTCCCTTAATGGCTTTCTGAGAGACGTACTGAATATCATATTCTGTTAACACCATCTGCCATCTGGCAATCCTGCCCGAAAGAGCCTGCTTCTCGAAGATGTACTTGATCGGATCCATCTTCGAAATCAGCATAGTGGTGTGATTGAGCATATACTGTCGTAGACGTTTGGCGGCCCAAGCTAGTGCACAACACGTCTTCTCCAGCATCGAGTATCGAGATTCACACTCAGTGAACTTTTTACTCAAATAGTAAATGGCATGCTCTTTTCTGCCCGTCTCGTCGTGCTGACCGAGAACACACCCCATACTATTCTCCAGAACCGTCAGGTACATGATCAATGGCCGTCCAGCCACTGGGGGTATCAAGATTGGAGGTTCTTGAAGATACTGCTTTATTTTATCGAATGCCTTCTGGCAATCCTCATTCCAAGTAATCGCCTGATCTTTCTTTAACAGCTTGAACATCGGTTCACAAGTGGCCGTGAGCTGAGAGATAAACCTTGCAATGTAGTTTATCCGGGCTAGGAAACCACGAACTTCTTTTTCTGTTTTTGGCGCTGGCATTTCTTGGATAGCTTTTATTTTCGCAGGATCGACTTCAATACCTCGCTCACTAACGATAAACCCCAATAACTTTCCGGACCGCACTCCAAAAGTGCATTTGTTAGGATTCAGCCTCAGCCTGAACTTCCTAAGCCTTTCAAACAGCTTCAACAAATTGACCAGGTGCTCTTCCTCCGTTTGGGACTTTGCAATCATGTCATCAACATAGACCTCGATCTCATGATGAATCATATCATGAAACAAAGTTACCATTGCTCGCTGGTAAGTGGCCCCTGCGTTCTTCAGACCGAAGGGCATTACCTTGTAGCAAAATGTTCCCCAGGGGGTAATGAACGTTGTTTTCTCCATGTCCTCCGGTGCCATCTTAATCTGATTGTAACCGGAGAAGCCATCCATGAACGAAAACACGAAAAACTGGGCTGTATTGTCGACCAACACATCGATATGAGGCAACGGGAAGTCATCCTTAGGGCTCGCCCTATTCAAATCCCGATAATCGACGCACATGCGTACCTTACCGTCCTTCTTCGGTACAGGCACTATGTTGGCGACCCACGGAGGGTAAGTGGTAACGGCTAGAAATCCTGCGTCCAACTGCTTCTGGACCTCTTCTTTGATTTTTACAGCCATGTCTGGTCTCGTCCTCCTGAGCTTCTGCTTGACTGGAGGGCAATCTTCCCGCAACGGCAAGCGATGAACCACAATATCAGTGTCAAGTCCGGGCATATCCTCATATGACCAAGCAAAGACGTCACTATACTCTCGAAGCATCTCGACCAGTCTATGCTTGACATCGTTCTGCAGCGCAGCCCCAACTCTGACATTTCTGACGAGCTCCTCAGAACCCAGATTTACAATCTCAATATCCTCCTCGTGAGGCAGAATAACCTTCTCCTCTTGTCTCAACAAGCGGGCCAATTCTTCCGGAAGGTCTTCGTCTTCATCAATTTCATCCTCGGCTTGATGGATCGGGCAATCAAAGTCGTAGTGAGCCGTAGAAGGTCCAGAGTCGATGTCATCTGTTACGTGGATTCTGCAATAACAAGGGTTAAGTTTAAAGCAGGAATATGCAGGTTAGCACGAACCTCGTTGCCATTTTGCTGTTTTTTTTTCGAAATAAACATAAAATAGGAATAACAGAGAACACAATATTTGATTACGAAGAAAACGCCTTTTATTTATTAACAAAATGCATACACATAATCCAACAAGGCCCTGACAGTAAAACCACTATGCCCCGGGCAGGACATAGGGTTGTACAAAGATTGTAAAAAGCAAATCATTACTCTTCACTTGTCGGCTTGATAATCTCCTTGATGGTCCAATTGTGGAGGTGCTCGCCCGGCTTGCTCGGTTGAATCCAGGCGTCAAGATCGCAATCACTGTCTCCGCTGTCCTCCGACGCAGCATTGATACTCTCGAAGATTACTCCCCCCTTGGTGAATAGGATCGGCCCTTTCCCACGAGACGAGCTACCAGAAGAAGATGAAGCTTCAGCTTGCGGAGAATATCCCAATCCAAACTTATCCTGTTTGACTGGTATATCCAAAACATGCCCCCAGCCTGGGGTAGAACCGGCTTCGACAACGGCTCTAGCTTCCTTAAACGAGGAGAGGTTCAACTCTTGCTTCTCTGCGACAATGGGAGCCACCTCCTTCACTCTGACGGTTTCAAAAGCCTGGCAAAGAGTCTCATGGATCTCACCATCCATTTCAACGTACTTGAAGGACGACAAGTGGCTTACCATGATGTCCTCCTCTCCACAGACTGTCACTATGCTGCCCCCAACAGCATATTTAAGCTTCTGATGCAGCGTGGACGTCACGGCACCAGTAGAATGGATCCATGGCCGACCTAAGAGGCAACTATAGGCGGGCATGATATCCATGATATAGAAAACCGCATTGAACGTCTCTGGACCAACTTGAATGGGCAGGGTCAATTCTCCGAAGACGTGGCGCTTGGTTCCGTCAAAGGCTTTCACGACCAGATCACTGGGCGTGCACAGCAGTCCACGGGTATCCAACTTCATCAGTGCCTTCTTCGGAAGCACATTAAGCGAGGAACCCGTATCCACCAGGACATGTGACATAATCGTGCCTCTGCACTCTATTGAGACGTGCAAGGCGCTGTTGTGATCTCTTCCCTTAGGAGTCAGCTCCAGATCTGTAAATCCCAGCCCATTACCAGCATTAACATGGGCCACCACCTCCTCGAGTTGATTTACTGATATCTCCTGCGGCACGTATGCAGCATTCAATACCTTCAGCAATGCATTGCGGTGCGCCTCAGAGCACAGCAACAAGTTAAGAATCGAGATCTTTGACGGAGTCTGATGAAGATGATCTACAATTTTGTAGTCACTTTTCTTGATCAGTCGCATGAACTCTTCAGCATCTTTGACCAGCAAGTCCTTCTCTGCCCCTGCAGGGACCTCCTCAACAACTTTACCTTTGCCCTTATCCATAGCGTCAGCCCGGACCACTTTCTCTGCTGCAACCTCTGCTGGTGCGAACACTCTACCACTCCGAGTGATACCACTGACCTCAGTAAGATTCTGCATAGTGGACCCGAACGGCTCAAGCTCTATCTTCTGACCATTACAATAAACTTCGGCGCCATAATGCCATGGAACGGCATTGGTGCTCTCGAATGGGATTGGTCCGGCCCTGGTGATGGTGATAGTAGGCGGACGAGGCGCAGAAATAGTAATAGGGTGACGAGGGATAGTGATGGTAGCAACTTCATCTGCCTGCTTCAGCACAACTTCCCCTGATGCACTCTCAACGCTCCGGCTGAACTGTAAAATACCCTCGGACATCAGACTTTGGATACCTTCGATCAGCTGCTCACACCCATCAGGAAGTGTAGCACAAGCCATACATAACTCTCCACATCCAGGAAAGAAGCCCCTCTTCAGCAACTTAGCCTTGACAAAACTAAGTGGGGTTTTCAAATCTTTGACATCAGTCAGTAAGTCCGCACTCTCCTCGGTGATAACAGCATTCACTCCGCCCCCCTTATGATGAGGCATCGGATTCTTGGTGACGTTGGGCACGCTGTCAGAAAAGTTGATAACCTTGGCGTCCACCAAGTCCTGGACTTTGTGCTTAAAAGCTTTACAATTCTCAATCGTATGGCCAGGTGCCCCAGTATGGAATTCACACGTAGCACTGGCGTCATACCCCGGTGGTGGCGCCCCTGTCAAGGGAGCCAACGTCCTCCTTTGAACTAATTGGAGCTGAAGCAATGTTTGCAGCAGCTGCGCATATGGCATAGGTGGAGTATCAAACTGACGGCTTGCCATAGGAGCCCGATTCTGATATCTTTTATACCCCTGATTATTCTGCTGCTGAGGTTGCTGCGGCTGCGGCTACGGCTGCGGCGGAGCAGCTGGAATATTTATGCTAGCGATCTGAGACTGAGGGCCCTTGCCCTTTCTCCTAGCATTAGTGACAGCACTGGCATCCCCCTCTCGACGCTTGCCAGTATAGGGTTTCTTGCTACCTCCTCCAACTGAGGATGATTCACCCTGAATTTTTCCAATCTTTATACCGTTCTCAACATGTTCACCCAAAGTGATAAGAGCCGAGAATGTTCCAGACATGCCACTGACCAGCTTTTCATAGTAGATTCCGGGAAGTGTAGCCACGAACATTTGTACCAACTCACGCTCAACCATCGGTGGTTGAACCCGGGCAGCCAATTCACGCCACCGCTAGGCGTACTCTTTGAAGCTTTCATTGTTCCGCTGTGAGAGATTCTGAAGCTGAACTCGGTTGGGAGCCAAGTCGCTATTATACTGATAGTGGAGAACAAACGCTTCTGCAAGCTCTTTCCAGGTGCGCACAGCAGCGGGCTCCAAGCCCATATACCATTCGAGTGATGGACCAGAAAGACTATCCTGAAAGAAGTGCATCAGCAACTTCTCATCGTCAGAATAAGCAGACATCTTTCTATAATAAGATCGAAGGTGGACCCGGGGGCAAGTAGTACCCTTATACTTCTCAAAGGTGGGCACCTTGAACTTGTGGGGTACTTTAAAGTCAGCAATCAACCCGAGGTTGGACATGTCAACGCCCAATGTGTTCTGATTTTCTATGCTCCTCATCTTGTCTTCCAGCGCCTTGAACCTGAGTCGAGCCTCGGCATTCAACTCTGCCTCTATACCTCTCTGAGAGAATATGTCATCCTGATGGTCCTCCAGCCACGGTTGAGGCACCACCAAATTTCCTGCACCAGCATTGCCGTTGACCGGCCCCATGTTAACATTGGCTCCCAAACTACCATTGACGGCGCCAGCCGCGTTGAGTCCAAGATTAGTCATCAGATTGCCGTTAGCACTGTCGTTGCCCCCGGCAGCAGGAACAACGTTCTGTGGAGTATCCCCTTGAGGAGGAGTAGGCACGACCCCTCCGTGAAGTATGCCATTACTGTCAACCCTGGAGATCAGAGGTTGAACCAGAGTACGAAGCTGATCTTGACCATTCGCGACCACCTGCATTAGCTCCATAAAACGATCCATCCGCTCACGGAGCTCTTGAACGTCTGACTGTACCTGATCCATGATTCTCGTCTGATTAGCGCGAGTTGAGTAGCGGTGGATGGGTCTTTGATCAATCCTGGAGATCGGAAGCAGCGCGGAACCTGAAAAACCTGTTAACAATAAAGGTTAGGAAAAACAACAAGATATACACTATGCAAATATGCTTCATGCAGATGCATGCGTGTGTCTGTGTGCGTGGGAGATTTTTCCCCGATCCTAGTGCCTTAGTGACGGTGCTGATAATAACAAGAGGAAGAAGAAATCCGAGCCCAATCATGGAAACACCAATCTCATATATATATGGAAAGGCCTGTCAAGGCTGTACACGGTATCAGCGAGTACAAATCAACAGCATGACCTCAGCCAACAAGTCTGGTGATGGTCAACACACATCAAAGATCAAAAACAACAGGGATATAACTAGTCAAGTACGGCCACGGGCGCGATACTCTGCTAATAACTCCTTTGTCTCCGAATGATCTGGCGAAGTGAGCAACCCCTCGACGAGTAGTTCCCTCTGCCTGATAGTATGCTGAAGCCCCTGAACTGAACTCTCCCAAGCGCTTTCGCCAAAGCAATCTTCCAGCTTCCGTTTCTTAGACTCAAACATCAGTTTGTGCTCCTTCAGGCTAGCAATAGCTTTGTTGAGACGGGCTTCAGCGGAGTACCTACGGGCGGTCTCTTCGTCAAACCTCCGTTCACTGTCCTTCACTTCAGTCTCTAGCTTAGAAATCTGCAGTATCAGCTTGTCTTCTCGCTCCTTCCGGGTGGCCATGGAAGTCTTCCAATGCTGGTCGAACTTGGATATTCTCCGGTATGCTTCCTCCAGATGCGTCTTCTTCGTAGCCAACACATCATTAGCAGCTCTGAAGTCTTGACCTAAGCGTTCCCGATCAGCAATCTGCTTTGCCAAGTCTGCACTCAGCTGGCTCACCGACTCTGCTTGCTTTTTGAGAGCATGCACGGCTTCGTTCCTCTCACTTCGAAGCTGAGCTAACTCCTTCTCTAATTCTGCATTTGCCCTCTTCAATTCATCACGCTCAGCTAATACCTGGTTGTGCTGATGAATGGACACAGTGGTAGGCTCTTCGACTGGTGGAGGACTCTCTGGTCTGACATGAGGGAATGGCATCCCTATAGTGCTGGCTCTGGCTCTGATCCAATCTGAATAAGGAGGGTAAGCTTGGTTGTCGCTCTTCCCCAACAAAGACTTTCCTCTCGTGCTGATATTGTTCCACGCATACTGAAGCTTGGACAACAACTCCCCCTCTAGAATACCCGTGAGGTACAGAGATTCCCGTACCTCTTCTTCCTTCGGTGGATTCCTCAAAGCATATGCAAACTGACGAACTAGCAATGATGGGTTGTAGTTGATGCAACCCTTCCTACCTATCAGAGGTACGTTAGGAAACCCACTGCAACTGAAGATCATCTCAGTGCCTAACCTGCTTCTGTCAACGAACCAAACAATGTCTTCTGCCGACAAGCTCATCAGACGCTCAGGCCACTCAACTGTGGCTGCAGACAAGACAGAAGAACCCCTCTTGGGCAAATGACTATCAAACCACTTGTACAACAACGGTACGCAGCATGAAACATTCTTCCCTCTCCGGTTCTCATTCTTGTAATGCACTGAATGGTAAACGTCTCCGATCAGAGTGGGGACTGGATTCCCTGAGGCAAAGATATGGAATGCATCAAAGTCTACGAAATCAGGCATACTGGGAAATAGGATGATGCCATATATGCATAAAGCAAGGATGGCGCTGAAGGCGTCCCAACATTTGTCCTTAGCACACTGCTGAGCCTTAGCTATCAGAAACTGCAGAGAGAACCCTGGGACCTTGTTCCAACTCGTCACCACTAACTCAGAAGCGCTCAAATGGAGTGAGGAAGCCAAGCTAACCAGATCAGGCTCAGCATCCATGTGGACAAAAGGCATCTGCCTTTTGATAGGCACACCCAACATATCAGCATATTCTTCCAATGTCGGCGCGAGAACGAAGTCATGAAAAGTGAAACACCTCAAGGGAGGATCATAAAACTGCAGAAGAGCATGTAACCCGTTCAACTCAGACGCAGAAGGTTTGTAGACCAGACTAAGCAACTTGCCATAAGACGTCCTGAACCTATCCTTCACAGAATGCCCTGCCAGGGCTATCAAACCAGTCAGCTTCGACACATCGGGGGTCGGGAATTTGTACGCAACAGTCTTCCTGAGAGAAGCCATAACAACAGTAGGAGACGGGAAATCCTGGATCGGGGAAACGGTACCTGCAACACAGACACACGTTAATGGAATGCAGATGAATGCGTAAACTAATGCAAGATGTAGGTATGCAATAATATATCCAGGTGGCTGCTGTGGAGATTCGGTATCAACAGTCACTGATGAGGACGAAACCCCGGTGTAAAACCACTGATCTGATCTGCTGAGAATAACCATCTGATAGGACCAAAATTCTGTTCTGACAAGAGTATATGACTGATAATAAAGACCCCGGGTGCAAGATCAAGGAACACCTGTTGAAGTCTTCAGACCCCAAAATCACAATCTGCCCTATCAAGAGCAAACACACAGCTGCTGATGAGACCTTCAGACCCCATTCAAAATCTGCCCTATCAAGAACAAATAACATCTGCCGATGAGGTCTTCAGACCTCACTCAAAATTTGCTCCGTCCAGAACAAACCACTGACGATAATACACTGATCAAAGCCTGCTCTATCAAGAACAGACGAACACCCGATGACAAGATCCTCTGACCAAACTCTTGCTCTATCAAGAACACATCTGTAACTGAGAACCCAACATAACTGATTTGCTGTCAAGAAAACCAGGTAGTCTGAATGTCTAAGTTTCCTGCAATAAACCCAGTCCCGCTCACAGGTATGGACCTAGACTGACTCAAGGTATGGCATCCTATGCGTTCATCAGCGTCACAGACTTTCAAAACTGATGATACGATTCCCAGAAGGAGTGGCATCATCAAGTCCTGAAGAGGCCTCACTTAGCTGAATCACAAATGATCGGTCCCCAGAGTCGACAATCCACCAAACCAGCAACCGTCTCAACCCAAAGGGTTGAAAGTGAAGCCAACCGGATGAACCTCGTCTGAGCGTGGATTTCATGAGACACTAGTGCCTGCAAAGCAAGCACGCGCCCACTAATTTCCACTCTAAGTCTATGGTGCACTCAAGCCTGGGTCTGGCTTCTCACTCAATCAGAACTCCCATCCCACAACAGCACAAATAATCATATCTTACTGAAAATAAAATGCGGGAAATAAAGTGCGAGAAGTAAAAATGCGATAAATAAACGCAACCCAACGAGCAAACACACAAACGATAGGATTGACTCGCAGGGAACCGTTGGAGTCCCCAGCAGAGTCGCCAGCTGTCGCTTGCGCGAAAATAAGGTGCCGGCATGACAGAAGAGTCGCCACCTTTCGTTATTTATCCCTCAGAGCGGGAAAGGAAACGATCGGAAAAACCTGACGAATAAGGGTAAGACAAGGTCGTCGCAACCATTGTCTGGGTTCGGGAGTCGGTTACGCAAGGGGAAGGTATTAGCACCCCTCACGTCCGTCGTACTCGACGGGATCCTCGCTTGTTTGTTTACTTGGACGGGTTGGTTATAATCTATCTACCTATCAAGGTTGGCTGAAAAAGAAAAGAAAAATGACTCGGCAAAGCATCGCGCTTTATGCCTACGTATTCCCGTCTGGAACGAGAAATCAGAGTCAGCGTAGTTCGGCTAACTACGGGTTATGGGGGGAAGGTTGCTCGCTAGGATATCGCATCCTATGCCTACGTACTTTCATCTGGTATGAAAGATCAGAGCAAACGTAGTTCGGGAAACTACGGGTTATCTCCTAAAAGAAGTGTTTTTTATTGTGTTTGCGATCTCAACCGCACTAGAGACTATGACCTGAGAGTGAATGCGTCGCATGTCACCCAAAGGGTACCATACTAAACATCCAGACTGTGGAAAAGAAACTCTCCCACAATCCTTTCTCAGATAGCTTAAGGCTCGTAGCGTACGAAAGAAATCATTCATGATTACTGTATCTTAAACTGTTTTGAGATGAGAAGAGAACAGGCCCAACTAGGAGGGAGACTATCAAGTCCTACTGTTGTCATGCCATGGATTCATCCTATGGTTGAGGTTTGAACAGGGAACTCCTAGATGTTGTCATGCATAGGTTTCAACCTAAAAGTCTATCATCAAATCCTCATCAGAGGAAATGAGAGTCCTAAGGGATCATGTCAATGATACACCAAAACAGACAAAAGCATCAGCTTTAACAGTAAAATGCATGCAATGCAAGTGAGGGAGGAAATGTGTGTGGGGCTTCAGCCTCCACAAGCTCGTCTCGACCTCAAGCCAGTCATGAAATAACAGTAATCGTACTGAAATAAACAACATGCTATCAAGCACAAACAGTAAACTGTAATCATACAGACAGGAGAAATGAAATGCTATCAAGCAAAATAAACACATGGGCAAGGGAGCTGGGCTCTACCGAATACCCGCAAGCAAAGCCAAGCAATAACAATACAATCAGATGCACTCATGCTCTTAGACTGAACTTATTCTAAATGGGCTTAGTCTAATGCAACAGACAAATCAGACAAAACACACAATACATCAAAGAAAACAGAAGAAAGCCTCAGCTCCTCCAGCAGCAACCCAGTCTTCAGACTTCATAGATCACTTGCTTTCCAGGTATCAACCCTACAACATGAGTATCAACTCATCTTCTCCCTTTGAGCTTCAGCTCCTTTGATCAGCTCCACCTTCAGGCTTCACTATCTCCAGGGATCTTCAGGCATCAACTCGATCTTCACAGAGTCTTCAGACTTCAATAATCTTCAAGGAATCATCCTCTTCAAGGCTTCAGCTTCTATCTTCAAGGGCTCAAATGCTCCAGCAAACAAAATTCAGTTAACAAGATGAGGTGAGGATGTTACAGTGCTCACTGACTTCCAAAGGATGCCATTGAGGACTTAACATCAAAGGAGAGGCTCTCTCAGAGTTCTACCTTACAGGGCAAGGTCACTAATCCCTCCAAAGGAGAGAGGTGAATACCTTTAAGGGACTCTATGTCACAGAGAGGAAAGGAGGTGAACAAGACACTCCTTGTTTATTGATCAAAGTATTCTATCTAGGGCTCTGCCTATGTACCTATGAACCTATAAACAAAACAACAAAAGCTATACTAAACTCCTCTACAAGGTCTTCAAAGCTTCCATGATGATCCACAAGGTCTTCACAAGGTCTTCACATGATGCCCAAGCTCCTCAAGCCAACAACAACTCCAAAGCAAGGCAAAACAAAGCTAAACTAGCCCTAAAGGCCACACAAACAACATTCAATTCAAAAATCAATGAAAAATACTAAAATACCCTACAAATTCCTAATATAAATTCTAGGGGATCCTATTTAACTACCCTTAAGTCCCATATATTCCCCATACACTAATTTGTCCTAAAAACCCCAAAAATAAAATGTTGAAGTTCAAGTATACTACTTAAAACCCTAATTAGAGCACCTAAATGTCTAACTATCAAACTACATCAAATTCAATTTCTAAAATCAAGGAATAAATCCTACATGAAACTAGGGTTCAATATCTAATTACACAAAAAAGAATGAATTAAAAAACCTAAGGGAAGGTCCTAAAACAATTCTTGCAAGACAAGGTACAAACTAAAAGAAATAAAATACCCTATTTAAAAGAAAATACCACCATTAATTCCATATTAAAAATAAAATTTCATTTTTATTTTTATATTTTTCTACACAGAATTATCTAATCATAGAAAAAAGAATGACCAAAAAATCATCATTTATCAATTTTTAATGAATTTTTAAAGTTCATGAAAAATGTAAAACAATATAAAAAAATAAAATAAAGAAAATGAGGGAGGGGTGTGAATAGAACAGGCGCGCAGTTCACTTTTGGTGGGCCAGAATCAGGGGGTGGTGTGGATAGCATTCACTTCTGAGCCCATGGTTTCTCATTAAACAAAACGACGCGTTTTGGCTTAGGGTTCCCTCCGTTTTTAAGTTTGAATCTCATCCGTCCGATCCATTCCCCAGTCAACAGCGTGGACTCAATCCAATGGCCAAAAGACCGTCTTCCCCAAATTGCAATTAGGGTTTTCAGACGCAGCTTCTCATGCACGAACTTCCACTGGTTCGTTCTCCCTCCACACGCAATGATTCTCAATAATTCCAAAAGGAAAAAAGGGCTACTCATCAAGAGGAATAAGGTTGGACGAGTAGTTTTCCTTAATTCTCCATGAATCCTTCAAACAAAGAACTTCAAAGCTCGGGTACCACCATACTTCTCTGAAATCAAAGCTTCTAAAACTCAAATTGGATGATCCAATCTTGTTCTCTATGTTATGCCTACCATCCTGAGCTATTAATCATGTTCTAAAACCATTAAACCAGCCTGTTCTTGATCACAACAGGTTCTTGCACCTGCTATCAAACTTCATGGAATTGGCTCTAACCTTCAGAATTTCATCACCTAGTCTAGCCTAGCCATTCTAAACCTAACATGCGATCTACCTATGCATAATTGCAGTGAAAGAGAGAAGAGAAAAAACCTGTCAAGAGGTTATGGTGGAGGCTCGTGTGGCTGCTTTCAGGCCTTGAAACTTCCTCCAAATGGTCCTTGGATGATCAATAGCTTTCTGTTTGCACTTGTGATGAAGGGGAAGATCTACAATGGAAGAAAATCAGAATTGCTTCACTTTGAAGAAACCTCTTCAATGGCTGCCTCTCTCTTTCTTTCCCCTCTGAATCCTCTTGCTATCACCAACCTTTTCCTCCTTGTGCTTCACTCTTTTTATAATGATGAATGGAAACAACTAGATCATTCTAGAATCATCTAGAAAGTGTTGAAAATATCACCACATGAGAACTTGAAATATCATGACATCTTCTTTCATACCTTGCCAAAATCCCTTGAATATGTCTTTACATGAGATATTAAGTGTGTATGAAAGAAATCAGCCCTTGCATTTGGCTTGTGTAAGGTTTTTCAACATTGCCTTATAATGCAAGTAATAGGTTTACAAAGAAAATCCCTTTTTTAGGCCTCAAATGAAAAATCTATTTGAACCAAAGTTCTCAAAATAATGTTTCCAATCAAAATGATATATTGGATGACCTATTTTGGATTCCTAGATCCTCCAAACCAATTTTCAAATTCAACTTTTCAAACTTATATGCCATTTTTAGTTCATTTTTGACCAATCATGTAACTTCATGCTATGAGCTTTTACAACAATTTGTGACCTTCTTTCTAGACTTAAAATCACATTTTGAGCAACTTTCATGTTTTGAGTTTTTCCATTTGAGGCTTGGAAATAGGAGTTTTAGGCATTGGTTAAAATGACCTATAACTGACAAATGACCAAAATACCCCTGTCTTGTTCAAACCATAAGTTGAGTTCCACAAATCCTATCAAGGACTTCTACCACTCAAATTAAAGCTAAGAAGATGCCCTTCAACATTCATGTTGACCAAGAGATCATTGGAATCATCCTACTGGGGAAAAAGTTGTCTGCAAGTTGAGTGACTTTCAAGGACCCAGATTCACACACCTCAGCTGACCTGTAATTTGTCAAAGCCATAACTTGAGCTCTGTAACTCCTATCAAGGACTTCCACCACTCAAATTAAAGCTAAGAACAAGCTCTACAACATTCATGTTGTGGGGAAGATGAGATATCAATCACATCTAGAGCTAAAACTGCCTGGAAGATAGGGATCAAATTAGGGTTTTTTCACTGACAATCCTTGGAAACCCTGACTTGAAACTTCTCAAACTCCTCAATCATGATGAGTTGGTCTAGGAATCATCTTTATAACATCTCTATGCATCATTCCATGATCTCATGGCCCTTGGATTAGGTCTCAACCTTCTCCAAATCTTCAGCTGATCCTAGGGTTGACCCAGTCACAACCCTAATTCTACCATTCATGGTTGAATCTCCTGAACTCTTGCACAATGACTTCTCTGGGCTTCATGATGACTATCAAGACATATCATAGGCTTTCTCCAGTCATCAAGTTCATTCTCAAAGTCTCAGAATCATCTGAGGAGCACCCACAACTCTCAAGCTATGAAGCACACAACCCTGGTTTCAATCCACTTCCTCTGAAGATCTCTTGAACTTTCTGATGAAGGTATCAACTTTCAAACACTAGATGGATAAATAATTGTTGGTCAAATTTTGGGTTGCAACAACATGCAGATGAAAGGACTCGTGATGGAAACATTCGCCATTGCAATGGAAGAAAATTGATTCGTTGTTTTCGAATTTTGGAGTCGAGTCAATAAACCTTAGGCTTGGGCTTGCCACCGATGGAATGAACCCCTTTGGTAATCTAAGCACTAATCATACTTCGTGGCTTGTTCTTCTCATTATTTACAACCTATCTCCTTGGTTGTGCATGAAACGCAAGTATATACTGCTAAATGTGATGATTTATGAACCACGACAACCTGGTAACGACATAGATGTTTATCTAAGTCCATTAATTGATTATTTACGACTCTTGTGGGATGAAGGTGTTGAAGTTGATGATGCATATTCTAGGGAAAAGTTTAAGATACGTGCAATGTTATTTCGCACAACCAACGACTTTCCTACTTACAGTAACTTGGTTGGATGTAGTGTCAAAAGACATAAAGCGTGTCCTATATGTGAAGATGATACTTGTTATCACCAACTTGAGTTTAGAAAAAAAGACCGTTTATCTTGGGTATCGAAAATTTCTAAAACCCGGTCATCCTTATCGTAGATTGCGGAAGACTTTTAATGGAGAGCAAAAGTTTGATGAGGCTACTGAACCTTTAATTGGGGATGAAGTTTACCAATGGCAGGAACACATTAATGTTATCTTTGGGAAGAGAGAAAAAGAAAAAGGGGTAGTTGCAAAAAATATATGGAAAAAGAGGTCCATCTTCTTTGATCTTCCATATTGGTCAAGTATTGATGTTAGACATTATCTTGATGTAATGTACATGGAGAAAAATGTGTGTGATAGTTTGATTGACACACTTCTAAACATTCCAGGAAAGACTAAAGATAGTAAGACTTCCCGTCTTGATATGGAGAAGATGGGTATACGAAAACAGTTGGCTCTAATAGAGAAAGAAAAAAGAACTTATATGCCTCCAACATGTCACACTCTATCTAAAAAGGAAAAGAAAATTTTCTACAAGTGTTTGCAAGGTATTAAAGTTCCATAAGGTTACTCATCAAACATCAAGAAACTTATATCAATGAAAGATTTTAAGTTAATTGGTTTAAAATCTCATGATTTTCATTTATTGATGCAACAACTTCTACCAGTGGCTATCCGTGAGATCCTACCAAAAAATGTGAGAGTAACTATAACAAGATTATGCTTATTCTTCAATTCCATATGTAATAAAGTTCTTGATTTCAAAAAATTAGATGAATTAGAAGATGAGGCTGCCATAATCTTGTGTCAATTGGAGATGTATTTTCCTCCATTATATTTTGACATTATGGTTCACTTACTTATTCATCTAGTAAGATAAATTAGAATTTATGGTCCGGTTTATTTAAGGTGTATGTATCCAATAGAGCGATATATGAAGATCTTTAAAGGAAATACGAAGAATCATCACCGAACAAAAGCTTCAATTGTTGAAAGGTGTTAGAACACAGATTAGTGTTTCTTATATCTCTATGTTTTGATGATAACTTTTATGGAATTTTGTATTAAGAAAATATATACTCTAAAATTTGTTCAAGTATTATTATTTCAGGTATTAAATTAAAAACTCTTAAAGAAGCAAAATACATAATTACAAGAAACTATGCAAGGCTCTGAAGCATCAGATGCAAGACTATCAGAAGATTCTGAAGCGCTGCCAGAAGGATCTGAAGCAGAAGCTACAGAATGATCTGAAGCGTTAATGAAAGAAGTGTACAAAGAGTTGAAAGCTTTGATCTAATCAGAATCTGAAGTTCTTTTTACTGCAAGAACATAGGCTTTGATAATCAGACTCTTATCATTAATATTCACGCTGAAGCACATACTGCTGCATACTCTGATGAAAACTCTGATCAAGATTAAGAGTCTGATATATTAAGATCTGATCATCTATCAAGGCTCTGAACATCCCAATTCTTTTAGCTCTGATCATCTTAAAGTATTTCATTTCTTTAAAGCTTGCTACATGTTCTGAAGTGCAGATTATGAAGACTTCCAAAGTAACCAACAACTATTTTGTCCAAAGAAGTGACGTGGTGCAAATCCCAAGGCTTCTACAACCATACTTTTCCTGCATAAAGCATATCTCTGCCCATACTTTTTGGTAATGAAAAGTCTTATATTCTAATATAATATTCAGCTGCACATCACTCAAAGCATATTGGAAAAGCTATAAAAGGAGAACTTCTACAACATTTTGAAGCTGCTAATTTCCTGCTCATCACTTGCTCATTGCTAGTTCACTCAGAAATAAATATTCATACACGCTTGATTCATCAAAGTGAAAATCTCACAAAGATATTATTCATTTGTTCTTTCATAAAACTTTATAGTTTTAGTTGTACTTAATCTTAAGTGTAAATATCACAGTTGTGATACAGCTTATTAGAAGCAATCAAACACTTGTTAGTTTACATTAATTTGTAAGAAATTTCTTAAGAAGACCAAGGTGTGGTCAGTAGTTCTTGAGAAGACTAAGACAGTTGTTCTTAGTGCTTACTATTGTAATCAGTTGATTAATAGTGGATTAAGTCCTTGTGGAGAAAGGAAAATCATCTTTGATAAGGTGGACTGGAGTAGTTGAGTTCAACGAACCAGGATAAAAATCTTGAGTTGTTTTATTGCCATATTTCTAAAAACTCTTATTCAACCCCCCCCTTCTAAGTGTTTTTCTCACCTTCAAAAGGTACATCACAGAAGAAGCTGTTGAGTTTTGTACAAACTATTTATCGGACGCAAATTCTATAGGAATTCCAAAGTCTCATCATGCTGACACAGACGAAAGAGGCATTCAAGGTCTAAATGTTAAGTCAATGGCTTGGAATTTAGTTATTCAAGCACATTTCTATATATTGAATAATATAGATGAAGTTCAACCTTTCATAGATACTCACAAAAGACTTTTGAGGAAAAAATATCCCTGAAGGAGTGACAAGTTATTGTTGATAGAGCATAACAAGAGATTCATATATTGGTTTAATAAAAATGTATCTAATGATTGCAGTGCATCTGAGATACTTAAATGGTTGTTGTACGAGCCAAAATTTTGTGTCATTACTTGGACTGCATACGACATTAGTCATTATACCTTTTATACAAAATTCAAATATGATTGTAGTATGATGAAAAATAGTGGGGTTATGGTTGAAGCTAGATTGATGTATTTCTCTAGTTTGGAAGATTAGAATCCTGTATTGGCAACTACCGCATTTTATGGTGTCATTGATGAAATTTGGGAGATTAATTATGTTATTTTCAAAGTGGCTTTACTTAAATGCAAGTGGGTTCCCAATAATAGTAATGGTGTGCACATTGATGACTTAAGATTCACCTGGGTTGACCTTGGAAAGCATCTTTTATGACTGAACCATTCATCATGGCTTCTCAAGCAAAACAAGTTTTCTGTGTTACGATCCATTAGACATATCGGGGAAATAGTCAATCGTTCTCCAAGGAAAACACATTCCTCTTAGTGACGAAAGTATTGATAATTAGTTCACACCTTCTTACAAAACACAAGTTCCTACCTCATATGATGAAGTTGATGGAGATGGTGTGCACGCTATTTGAATCGATCATGAAGAAGGAATATGGGAAAATGAACAAGTACGTAATTTATTATTTATTCATAATATATTAGTTGTATGTTATAGTTTCTAAGTATTTTTACTATCAAGTATAATTATTTGAAATCATAGGTCTTTAGAGTCAAGACACCAAGATACAAGAAACAAAAACACCAAGTTACAATTATATGATGTTATGTAATGTGTAAACTGTAGGTTGTTTGTTCTGATAAATTGTAGGATGTTTGTTCTGATACAATTGAATATGATAAATTATGTGATATTATGAATATGATACAATTAATATTATGATAACTTTATCACAAATGTGAGTTGTACTTTATGTTGTGATATGTTGTGATATGGTGAACAATAAGACATGTTAAAAATGAGATTAATTATAAAAGCATGATAATATTTGTTAATTCTGCATAAAATGTAACAATGGTTATATATCATAACCGTTATAATATCTCGTGCGCTAGAAAAAAACAAATATCATAACGGTGCAGCTGGCAATCGAACCTAGGACCATTATTTTTATCACAATGGTCTTTTGGAAAACCTGTTGTGATAGGGCGCATACTTTCCAGTTTATTACAATGGTTAATAGGTCGTGATTGTAAATATCATATATACAATGACACTCTACATAAAAACGCATGTGCATGCGTAATTATATATCTTTCTCAACCGTTGTTAAATGGGTTTTTTGTAGTTGTGCTTATTTTGCTTATAACAACTTGTCTTATCTTTGTGTGTACATAGATTGGTTCTTCTTCTCCAAAATAATAACGAGAGTAGTTTAGGATTTTGGTGATTACTTTGGCATATGGTAAGGTGTTCTTTTTTCTTTTGTTATCTAAAATATGGTGAAGAATTGCATCTGTCTAATTTTTTATGACTTGGTTTTAAAAGAATCAGACGACAGAGATGTCTGATTTTTGGAAGGTGTTGTAGTTTCCCTTCCTTGGGAATAACATATAGTTCATTGTGTAGTGAATCAGTGTACTGTTTAGACGAATTAGTCCAACATTGAAGGGAGTTTGTATAATGGAAGTGGGATCAATAAAGAGAGAATAGGCAAGAATGTCAAAATTGAATTCTTTACCTTCAAGATCCATTTGATCATAATCTTGTTCTATGAAGGGTAGGTTGCATACTTGAGCAAATTCTTCAAGAGACAGAGTTGAAAGTTAAGATTGCACCTAAGAGGGGGATGAATTAGGTACTTAGATTGCACCTAGTCTTCATATCACTAAAAACCAAGAACAATCCTCTTGGAATTTTTCACTAAGTTCAAATGAGAACAATCCTTTCCAAATGAACCTCTTGTTTCCAACAATCCTAGATAGCAAGGATAACAGCAAAAAAATCTTATATCCAACAATCCTGGAAAAATTAAATGTAATACAATAATTCTGAATTTTACAAGTATTTGAGATGAAGATTACAATATATCAATCCTTAGATTGAGCTTATTTTCCAAGAAAGAAATTTACAATGATATAGTAGTGCTCAAGTGTTTATGAATAAAGAAGAATTTTTCTTACTTGATAAGAGAACAATGTGCAAAAAAAATTCAATGAAAGTTTAAGTATCAAAAGACTTTCTTTGAAAATATGAGTGAGTAAAATGATGTTTAATTATAATGGAAAAGGTGAGAAATGAAATCTGAAAATGATGGTATTTATAAGTGAATTACACCTGTTGAAATGAGTAAAAAGACTAAAAAATGCAATGATTCAAGGTGTAAGGCAAGTTTAAAACAAAGAATTCTGAAAAATGGCACTGGTTCAGTGAAGTAACTGGTTACTTCAATGATGTAACTGGTTACATCAATTATAGCATAAGTATATTTTGAAAATTTTGGTCATGTAACCAGTTACCTCAAGGATGTAACCGGGTACTTCAAGGAAAACTTGCTCAGACACGAAAGAGACTAAACCTGCCAAAACTCATGTAATCGATTACCTCCTTAATGTAACCGGTTACATTACTGAAGGTAGTGAAAAACATTTTTTTTTTAAACTTATGAAAATTAATACAAAATGTTTTATCAAGTGGGGATGCAAAGAATAGATGTTAACTGAATTTTTTAGCACTAGATTATCAAAGTTTGAATTGAAAACTTGTACCACACTTGAAGAATTAAACAAACTTAGTCTTCATGAAAGTTGAATCTTTTGCTCAATATTTTTCTTGATCCTTTGCATATATGTTGACTTCATAAAAACACAAACTTTGAAGAGGCTTGACTTCACATTCTCCCCCTTTTTGATGATGTCAACCACTTGAAGTTTCAGGTGCTTGTGCCTTCATTGAACTAGCCATAAAACTACTCCCCCTAAATTCAATGTCCCTTTGAAAAAGTGTTATTTCTTGATGCATATAGCTTGGACAGATTTGATGCATTGATTTTGAAATAACTTGTTCGTTGCATGAGTTAGTTATACGATATACTAGACACAAGTAATCAAACCAACAATCTTCTCCCCCTTTGACACTATACAAAACGATAGGGGAAAAGATACAAACTAACATAGAGCATTGAACACATAATATACCAAAGATAACATAAAACTAACACAGATATGCCATTAAAACAAACAAGCAATGTGTAAACAAAAGATAGAACAACATGAAACTTAGACATAAACACCATAACATAAGAGTTAGTCACTAACTTGAAGCTTAGAGAAACATAAACAACAACAAGTAAAAAGACATAATTAAAATAAGACAACACTAAAGATTCTACTCTTCATCTTCTTCCATATCATCGTCATCATAATCTTGGGTTTGATTTGGTTTCCTAATTTCCTCAAAAAGGGCTTCGCGGAGGTCATCAATGCGGGAATTAATTTGGCTCTCCATAGACCGCATAAAGTGGTAGAGAAACTCATTAGTATAACCTCCTTTTGGAACTTCAAATGGAATCAGAGTCGGAGTATGATTTGGAGCTGAAGTGGAATTTTGCAAAATGTGCTTAAATATGCCATTACAATCTTGACAAATCTCCATGTTCTTGGTCGCAACTTTGGAGCTAATTTCAGAAGTCTTGGGTAACATTTCCATCTTTGGCTCTCTTTTCGAATCCATTTCACAGTGTTTCAATTTTTTTGAAATTGGACTCTGTCATACCCCAAATTTGTCCTACTTGTATATAACTTTCACTTGTGTATCCGTCCATTAACAGTATTCAGAAAATCCAAAATATGTGGAAATTGCTTTCCTCTTTCCTCATGCCAAAGCCCAGGATTCATGCTAAGATGTCAAGTTTTGACCTAATTATAGTTGGGAAATAGTGTGTTTTAAGATCAAGTTCTCATGTTGCGTCAAGTTATCAGGTGCTTCATGGTTAAAGATCGTCAAGCAGTAATTCACCTTCAATTAGGATTTTGTGCAACGCAGTTCATATCTCAGGTCAAAATTCTCTTATTTCAAGGCATTTTCTCGCTCGTTTGGTTCATAATGAAGACTTTGGTTTATCAGTATTCAAGTATCCAGATTCAAAGAAATTTATTGATTTAAGAGACTAATTCATTCTCAGTTTAGGATTAATTCAAGCTCGATTTATTGATTCAAAATTTTTTAGTCCAATCCATTACATATTCACGATAAAGTCAGGATTTATATGTGATTCAAGACTCAAATTCATTCAAAGACCATTGTCCATCTTTTATCATACAAAATTGTCAAAAAATTATTAAAAAAAGGAGGTCAAAAAAAACTCATCATGTGAAGGCTCATTCATTACCAATAAAATATATTTGGCCCATAAGAAAAATAAAGAAAACCTAATTAATATTGGTTTGTGAAAAGGATGATGGGACGCATATAGCCTTTCTCTCTTTCTGTTTTCAAGGAAAAAAAAAGACCAAAAATTAATATATTTTCCTTTTCAATCTGAACACCATGTGACTTTTCTTTTTCTTTACCGACACATCCAAATCACTACCTTTCATAGCCTCGCACAGTGACCGCTACATACTCCCTCCCGACTTCTTTTTCATGCTTCATTATTCCCAGACCTCCATACAACACCATCACCACAACAAAATCACATTTCAACTCTTTTTCCTCATCCTCAACCCTAAAACTCACCTGCAATAACACTCACAAACACCATAACCTCGCTTTAAAAAACCAAATTGGAACACATTTCCTTCAACCTACTCTCCATCTTCCGCCCTGCTATTTCACCCACTCCCACCGCCTTCGACAAAACTTCAAATGCCACCACCACTTACGGCGTGGCGAGTCCATGAGCTGGTAGCATAAACTCACATTTGTGGAAATGTGCGTACGTAGCAACATCAACAACAACAACTCAGTTGCAGCGACAACAGAGTTGCATCTCGTAGCAGCAGCGTCAACAATACGGCTACAGGCACGAATTACACTGCTGCAGACCTGCAGACTCAAGGTTGTGTAGATTTAGTTCGTACAAGTCGACGTCGGTAATCTTCGAACTTTTTTCCTGATTCTGCTCATTTGTTTCCGGTTCAGACTTGATTATATTGCTTGTTCGTTGTTGTTATGTACTCGATTTAATTATGTTGGTTGGGATTACTTCGATTACATTGCGTAACAAATGATTATTTCTGTTTCTTGCCATTTTGGTTACTTAAGACTGTTGTTGTTCATTTTTAGTTTGGATTACATTGCGTGTTATGAGCGCAGATCACGTTCTCGTTTCATTTGCAACTTTGTAAACTCTAATTATTGAGAAATTTTTGGTTCTGCTGTCAATTTTTCACTTCAAAATTCATTGTTAAATTGTTGCGATTTCTTTAACCCACTTGCGGTTGCTACCAATACATTCTACTGCTGTTGTTTGCTGATAAAATGCATTGTTGCTTCATGTTTTGTCTACTGCTGCATTAGTATAGTTTTGTGAACCTATTTCGATTTCGATTCAAACTTAAAGCAGCTGTGATTATTTGCTATTAAGTGGTTGCAGACTTGGTTGTCATATCATGCTAAATTTGTTACTATTCGATTTCGATTCAGCTAGTATCTACTATTTTGGTCTTTGGTTGTTTTGAACTTTGGTCTTTGGTTGATACATAGAAACATGTCATTGCTGAAGGTTGTTGTGAATTTGCTACTGGCTTCGAAACGTGCCATTGCTTTATGTCAATCCTTTTTGAAAATCAAAGTCAATCCCTTTGAATTTGGCCTTTGTTGTTGGTCTTTTGAACCTTACTGTAGTGGCATTAGATTTTGGTTGTGATGTTCTAAACATGGAAGATTGTTCATGCCATTTTTACCTGTTGTGTTTTTACTACTGTTAAGAGTCCCACATCGGACAATATATGGCATGCACATGTGTTTATAAGTGGGGATAATCCTCACTCTACCAACCGGTTTTGTAGGGTTGAGTTAGGTCCAACCACATTTCTTAACATGGTATCAAGAGCCTCGTTTAAGATCCGGTGGGCCACCTTCTATGGTTTCCGCTATCGGGCCACCCACCATTTATTTCCACGCTTCAGTTGTCCAGTCCTGAGCGTGAGGGGGTGTGTTAAGAGTCCCACATCGGACAATATATATGGCATGCACATGTGTTTATAAGTGGGGATAATCCTCACTCTACCAACCGGTTTTGTAGGGTTGATTTAGGTCCAACCACATTTCTTAACAACTACTAACAACTTTCATATTTGGTTTAATTGATTAATACATATGGGATATTTTTAATTGATCATTTCAAAGTATTTTGGTCCTAGTTGTTGGTGGTAAAATCGGTGGTTTAATCTAGTGTTATCAAAGTTTATGTATTACCTTGAGTTGTTTGTTCTTGCTACATGAACATGAGCCCATGTAAAATGATGGTTTGAAGTTTTGCTAATGATTCATGTCGTGTTTGTATCATGTTGCTTGTCGTTCTTTTTTTCGGTTTAGCGAGTTTTATTTCATTTTCTTGATGGTTGCTGCTTCTAAGTTGTTCGTGCGGATGATTTGTTTGGATTACTATCGCCGTTTCATTATGTTGCAATTATGAAAGTGTTAGCTGCTTTGAGTTGTCATGATGTTTTTTTCTCTGTTTCATAATTTGATTTTGATGAATTTGTGTTTTCAGTTATACTTGTTGTAGGATTGAATCATTTTCGTGGTAATATCATGTTTTACTAGAATGGAGTTTGATTTTGTGGCTTATGATTGAATCGAATTCTCGAGTTGCTATTTTCTTGCCATGATAATACCTGTAACATTCACCGCATCGTAACTTAACTTGGTTTGTTTTGGTTCGAAATAAGCTTCTCTATTCTTGAACGAGCTTGTGTGTTAGGATGTTATACATAAACGAATCTTGATTCAAAGATGTGAATTGTTAGTATTGATGTTGCCTGCTTACTTGGTGTCGAATTAGGAATTCATGTGTGAGGAGCTTTCGACACCGCCTTTGGTTTTCTTTTGTGTCGTAATGAAATTCCTGTAATTTCCATGTCAAAGAAGCATCCACATTTATGCATAATGATTATGTTGTACTGGTGTGAAGTACTTCCATTGGTATTTTAATTTCTATAGGTACTGTTACTGGTTTAAATATGTTGCTTTCACTGATCATACATTGTTTTATTGTGATGCTCTTTTAGTAAGTTTAGCTAGTAATACATCCTCAATGTTGGTTTGCTATCTATCATGATTTGGTTTATTGATTTTCTTGTGTGATGAAAACCATTTTGTGGTAAATGTAGAGACTGAGTTAAATCAGTATGCTATGATTTTGATCTTTGGATTGTTTAAAATCTTGCAATGAAGTTTTACTATTGCATCTTCATGTTGTGTGAGATTGTTTATTAGAAACTGGGTTTTATTTGCTTTCCTACAAGTTCATTTTGCTTTTATTTTTTATTTACAAAGTTTATTTACATTTGTTAAAAAAAGGAATGTAACTTGAATGTTGATGAAGCAAATTTTCCTTTTTTGGTTTTCGTAACAGGAAGAAATTGGGATGCTTATCTCGTTAAAGCTTCGTTTGGATTTATTCACCCTTTTTGCTATACACTATTATTGTGTTTCATTTTGCCATTAATTTTTGTTTTTAGTTACTTTGTTACATTTCCTCTTTGAAAAATAAGTGTAGAGTAAGTATTGGGCCTTTTTTAGAAATGTTAAGTCGATACTCATTTTGTACCTCCTTTTACACTTCTCTTGCTTCATGTTTACTTTCTTATTTTATTTGTTGATCATAGTTTAATTAAATATTACTTAGTGATTGCTCGGTTATTCACTTAGTCGATTGCATTATGATTTAGGAAGTTAAAATTCAATGTAACCTCCGAATACATATGGATGCATAGATTTGTGGAGTGGTTCCCATTTGAATCCACTCTAAATGATCTTGACATGGTTTTGGTTGCCTTCGATTTCAATGGGTTTTCGGACCCGTGGCTCACTCTTTACAATAAGTACTCATTCAATTTGGTTCTACTTGATTGTTTCATTATCCCTATTTAACAAAAATGTACACCGTTCCTAGAAAGTGTAATATTTTTATCGCTTTTACTGTAATTGTGCTTTAACGCCTTAAACCTTTTTCAAAAATAAATCCTCGATTCAACGTCGAGCCATTTTTCACCTTTGTAAGTCGATTGCTGTTCAAGCATCACCATCAATCTCATGGTTACCATACACAATATTCAAAGCTTACTCTTGAGCTTTCTTACGGTGAGTCATATTCGATCAATTACTTCTAACTGGTTGTCTAGAAGACTAGCCTACTTTACTAGTGTACACAATTAAAACTTAATTCAATTACTTGTTCATTTGTATCTTGCCTTGTATCTTTATTCAATTTCGAAACCCTAAAGCATATTTGAAACATACCACATCTCATTATCTCTTGTAAGTCGAGCGCTTTTGTCTCGCCATCGACCACCTTTCTGTTAGTTCAAACCCTTAATCATTTCGTACGTGAATTCAAACTCGATTCACATTGAACATTTTCTTCAAACCAAATTAATATACTTGACTATGCTTGGACATAATTTCAATAAAAGATGAAAAGGGAGTTGGAATGAAGTCTTCGATTCCTCTTCTCAATTGTTTGGGTCTGAAGAGCCTTTCTTAAGCTCGGATAATGTCTTCTAATCTGACAAGCGAAATTAAATCTATTTTCTCAACACTTGGATGAAAACGAGAAAGAGTCAAACCTTTGACTCACTCCCTCGATTACTTGGGCCTGTGGTGCCTTTCTTAAACTTTGAGTAATCGTCATCTGTTTAATTTACTCTAACTATATTAAAATTCTTTCGCAATTAAGGTTGAAAAAGAGATAGAGAGTCAAGCTTTTAACTCACTCTTCCGATTACTTGGGCCCGATGAACCTTTCTTAAGCTTTAAGTAAGTGTCATCCAAACAAAACATCCAATACGACAAACTCTCTTTTCTCGCCCCGTGTGATCAAAACTCCCCAAGACACTAATTCCTCGCCCTCGTGCGATCTACAACTCAAACACTCTTTCAAAAGAACATTGTCTAGTCCCTTCTTTTGCGCATATGAAATGGTGCTTCAGCCTCCTCTAGCGAGCAGACAAACCAATGTTGAGTAGTTAGAATGTGACATAAACACTTGTTCGCCAAAAAAACACAAACCAACTAACCATAGTGTTCCGAACTATGATTTCTCTGACTTCCTCATTGCACAATGAAGGTACGTAGGCATAGGATTGCGAGATCCTAGCGAGCTACCTTTTTCTTTTTACCTCAAATCTTTACCCGTAGTCCACGAACTACGATGCTCTGACTTTTCCATTGCACTAGAGAGTACGTATACACAAGGGCCCCAACACTTGGCGATCACCCTAATAAAAATCACTCATTTTTCCCTTAGAAGCAAATCCTTTAGAAGATAAACAAACGTAGCTAACGTTTCTCACGAATCGAATCAAGAGGTTCCCGTTGAGTACAACAGACGTAGAGGGTGATAATACATTCCCTTTGCATAATCGACTCCCGAACCAAGACTTTGATTGCGACGATCATGTTCTTATCTCTTTAAAGGTTTTAACGATATTTTCCTATTCCTTCTTAGGAATGAGTAAAGTTCGGTGGCGACTCTATTCAAACGTTTTTTCCGCGTCCATCACGAGGATCATATTTTTCAAGGTACGACATGCGTCCATATGGAAGACCACCTTTAAGCTTCTTCTGGTGTGACATGTTGTGAGAAAACAAGTATGCTTAATTCACCATAATTTTATTCTTTAAGGCATATAACAGTTGCATGTCAAGGTCACTTACTTAAGAATGGTTTGAATGCTTTGGTAACAGAATATAAGCTATCAAATAATGCAACATTCAGTCACAAACCGAAAGAGTGGATGAAAAAATATGAACTCGGTTGGAGGCAGATGATTTGCTCAAGAACTCAGCTTTTGAAACTCGACTAATGTTGTAGTAAAAATTCTATTTTTCATAATCCTTAAATCCAGTAGCAGCACAGTTAAAATTGTGTTTCAAGATAACACCTTCAAATGAAACACCTAAGCAATTTCCAAAATCTTCTAAGGACAATAAGATTTCTTTGTTCTTAACAAGTGAAGACACCATAAAATCACTAGAAAACACCAAGTTTGCATAAAATTAAATCCGGGTAAGCAAAACCAGCATCTTCAATAAAGTTCTTAATATCTTGAAAAGCCAACAATGGATGAAACATAAAACTGGTAGTAGGAAAGGATTCAAGAGTATGGTATTTAGAAGGAGTCAAAGGTCTTGTACTGAAGTTGAACAATAATCTTCTTGACTTCAAACTTCTCTGAGCAATTTCTGAGTCAGAACCAACATCTGGGTTTGAAGATCCTTCACCCACTACAACTTTTCCTTTGTTTCTCTTGGGAGGAGCTTTGAAGATGATGAGAAACTAAGGTTTGTGAAGGGATTTTCGTTTTAACTAGAATGAGCAAAAATTAGTGCTTTTGAAAATGACTTATTTTGGGTTTTAGAAGAGAGAGATGAAACTTATAATGTTTTGATATAATGGAAATTAAATAAGATAATGTTGGTAAAGAGAGAGTTATGAGTGGATATTAATTAGGTTTGAAAAGGATTAATAGACCAAGAAAGTAGTTGAAAGAGTTATAAAGATTGACCAAAATTTAAGTTACATAAAATAAACAAAGAATCCACACGTACAATAATGTAATTGGTTACTTGAAGATGTAACCAGTTACTTCAATAAACAGAAATAAAACACATATTATGGAATCCAAAAACGCAACCATGTAACCGGTTACACGAGGAAAAAATTTGAAAAATACTTCAAACAGTAACAATACATCTCATAGCAAATATTTATTTTAACTTAAAACTATTATGACATATTTTTATATGTTATAAAGCAAATATATATTAAACAAACATGTCAAAAAAATATTGAAACAACATGAATAATAAAAACAACATATATTTTATGAAAATTTCATACTCAAAATTTTTTTTAAAAAAAAATTAAAAGGAAAATTTAAGTGTACCTTGTGTTCATTATTAATTATAATGAATAAAACTTGAAGAATTACACGTCACCTTCATTGAGAATACCAAGCTCTTTCTGAATCTTGAAAAATTGTTCTTTAGCGAGCGGTTTCATAAAGATGTCTACTAGTTGGTTGTGTGTATCAACAAAGGTGAGTTCGACATCCTTTTGAAGTACATGATCACGAAGGAAATGATGTCGTATGTCGATGTGCTTTATTCTTGAATGCATAACCAAATTCTTTGTTATGTTGATCGCACTTGTATTATCACATCGTAAAGGAACACATCCAAGATTGAGTCTATAATCACGTAATTGTTGCTTGAGCCATAGAACCTGAGCACAACAACTTCCTGCTACTATATATTCTGCTTCAGCCATGCTAAGTGCGACACAAGCTTGTTTCTTTCAAGACAATGATACTAACACATCCCCTAGTATGTGACATGTACTACTTGTGCTCTTGCAATCAGTTTTGCAACCTGCATAATCCGAGTCAGAATATCCTACTAAATCATATATACTACCTTTTGGATACCATAAGCCGACATTTTTTGTTCCTTTCAAGTAATTCCTAATTCTTTTCATCGAGGCAAGATGCGATTCCTTTGGATTGGCTTGAAGCCGTGCACAAAGACAAACACTAAACATAATGTCAGGACAACTTGCCGTCAAATATAATATGGAACCAATCATACCTCGATATTTTGTAACATCAACTGAAACACCTGATTCATCTTGATCCATATAAGTTCTGGATGCCATAGGTGTAGACATAGCTTTGCAATCATCCATGTCAAATCTTTTCAACAAATCTTTGCAATACTTGGCTTGGTTGATGAAGATTCCATCCTTTAGTTGCTTGATTTGTAATCCAAAAAAATAATCAATCTTACCCATCATTGACATCTCGAATTCTCCTTGCATCATCAATGAGAATTCTTCACAAAGATCTTTATTTGTTGAACCGAATATGATGTCATCAACATAGACTTGAACCAATAAAGTGTTGTATTTAATTATCTTAATGAGCAAGGTCTTATCTACTTTACCTTTTTCAAATCCTTTTTTGCAAAGAAAGTTGCTAAGTCGATCATATTATGCCCTTGATGCTTGCTTTAAGCCATACATAGTTTTCCTAAACTTAAAGACATGTGAAGGATTCTTGAAATCTTTAAAGCCAGGGGGTTATTTGACGTAGACTTCTTCATTGATGTAGCCATTCAAGAATGCGCTCTTGACATCCATTTAATATAACTGAAAATTTAATAAACACGCATAAGCAAGTAATAAACGGATAGCTTCTAACCTTGCAACCGAAGCGAATGTTTCTTCAAAATCAATTCCTTCCCCTTGATTGTATCCTTGGTCCTTCCCCTTGATTGTATCCTTGGTTGATCACCAATCTTTGCTTTGGAAGTATCTTCTTTAGGAACATCTATAATATCATCATCATCATCACACAACACAATTTCCTCCTTGGAGGGGTTAGATTCATCAAAAGAGACATGCATAGATTTTATTCAATAGTAAAAGTACGTTTATTATAAATTCTATAAGCTTTAATATTAAGAGAATAACCAAGAAAAATACCTTCGTCGGATTTCTCGTCAAACTTACCGAGATTGTATTTGTCATTATTTAAGATAAAACACTTGCATCCAAAAATATGAAAATAAGCAATGTTTGGTTTCCTTCCTTTGAAGAGTTCATAGGGGTTCTTTTTCAAAATAGGTCTAATAATTACTCGATTACTTAAATTGTATGTCGTTCTCACCGCATCCTCCCAAAAATACTTTGGAAGATTTGAGTTGCTACGCATTGTTCTTGCAGGTTCAATAAGTGACCTATTATTTCTTTCCACCACTCCATTTTGTTGTGGAGTTCTTGGTGCTGAGAAATTATGATTGATTCCATGTTCTTCACAAAATTCTTGAAAGGATGCATTTCTAAATTCTCCACCATGGTCGCTTCTTATGGAGGCAATTTTTAGTGATTTCTCATTTTGAATTTGCTTTGCATACTTCTTGAATGCTTTGAAAGCGTCACTTTTCTGCACTAAAAAGGAATGTCCAACAAAATCGAGAAAAATCGTCAATAATAACCAATGCATAAACATTACCTCCAAAGCTTCTTGTTCTTGATGGACCAAATAAGTCCATATGCAAAAATTGTAATGGCCTTGTTATTAGAACACATATTGGTTCTTAATATATCTCTAAGTTTTGATGATAACATGAGTGAAATTTTGTATTAAGTAAATATATACTCTAATTTTGTTCAAGTATTTTTGTTTCAGATCTTAATTTAAATATATACTTCTGGAAGCAAAAATGCATGTGACAGTTATTCAACGCCAAACTCTGATCGTCAGAAGCAACACATCAGAGGACTCTGAGCGCTGCTGGAAGAGACTCTGATCTGCTACAACAGACTCTGAGTGAAGCAATGAAAAATCTGAGAGAAGAGCATGTGCAAAGAATCAGAAGACTCTGAAAGTACTTTACGCTGCAAGTACAGAAGCTTTGATAATCAAGCTTGCTCTGATTGAGAATTTCACCCTGAAGCACATTTGCTGCAAGACTCTAATGTCATCAATCTCTGATGAATAAACCTTGGAAGCATGTTGAAGAAGATGTTATTCAAACAAAGATCCGTTGGCATATTCTTGTCCTCACGTGAACGACTCTTTCCTTATTCATGTATGACACATGATTTCAGACAAAAAAGATTTGTCTGAACATTCCTCTTCTGGGAAAGCTAAAGTCAAAAGAAGACAAAAGGCTACAACTACTCTGCTACGTATAGTCTCCAAGAATTTGACTTTTGGTTCTATAAAAGGAGGTCTTCAACAACATTTCAAGACTTGACGAAATATTGAACAATCATTCTAAAACTACTCTCAAGCTCTCAAACATATATTTTGCTAGAATAGTTTTCATTATACTAGTTCTTAAACTAAGTGTAAAAAATCACTATTGTGATTAAAGCTTTTTAGAAGCATTCAAACACTTGTTAATTTACATTTGATTGTAAAAGTTCCTTAAGAAGACCAAGTTGTGGTCAGAATTTCTTGAGATGACTATGACAGTTGTCTTAGTGGTTGACACTGTAGTCAGTTTGAATATAGTGGATTAAGTCCTTGTTGAGAAAGGCAAATTACCTTGGTAGGGTGGAGTGGATTAGTTTGTGTTAAAATGAACCAGGATAAAAATATTGTGTGTTATTTTTCTTAGTCATAATTATTTCAAAACCCTTATTCAACCCCCTTCTAAGTGTTTTTCCCACCTTCAGTTGGTATCAGAGCTCCGGCTCTGTAGTGCTATCACTTCACAGTGAAAGAGAAAGATCCAGTTGGAAAAACTTTTGATATTGTTTTTGAAACATTATGGCTGAAGCTTCAACATCTAACAACAATATGAAGATAGAGACATAATCAACACCAAACCTCTCATGTTTGATGGTGAGAAGTTTGATTACTGGAAAGATAGAATAGAAAGTTTTTTTCTAGGCTATAATGCTGACTTATGGGATTTAGTCATTGATGGTTATGTTCACCCCACTGATGGGGATGGCAAAAAGATTGACAGAAAGTCAATGATTGAAGCCCAGAAGAAAGAATTCAGGAATCATCATAAAGCGAGAACTATACTATTAAATGTTATATCTCATACTGAGTATGAGAAGATCACAAACAGAGAAACAACATTTGATATGTTTGAATCTCTGAAGATGATTCATGAAAGAAACTCCCAAGTAAAGGAGACCAAGGCTCTGGCGCTCATCCAGAAACATGAGGCTTTCAAGATGGAAGAATCTGAATCAGTAGAAGCTATGTTCTCAAGGTTTCAGATTCTAACTGTTGGTCTGAAAATTCTGGACAAAGGGTACTCCACTGCTGATCATGTTAAGAAGATCATTAGAAGCTTGCCAACAAGATGGAGACCAATGGTCACTGCTCTGAAGCTTGCAAAGGATCTGAATAAGATCACGCTAGAGGAACTGATCAGCTCCTTGAGAAGCCATGAAATTAAGCTGGAAGAAGACGAGCCCCAAAAGAAAGGTAAGTTTGTTGCATTAAAGTCTAACAAATCTGTTAAAGCGTTGCAGGTTGTTGAAAGCTCTGAAGAATCTTCCTCTGAAGAAGATGATCTGTCCCTGCTGTCCAGAAGGATAAACCAAATCTGGAAGCACAAACAGAAGAAGTTCAGAAACTTCAAGAAACCAGATCAACGTGGAGAATCCTCAGGACACAGAAGATCTTGAAAGAAAGAGGTGGTCTGCTATGAGTGCAAGGAACCTGGGCACTATAAGAATGAATGTCAAAAACTTCTGAAGGAGAAACCCAGAAGGAAGTTTGACAAAAAGAAAAAGGTTCTAATGGCTACATGGGATGATTCGGATGCTTCTGAATCTTCATCAGAGTCAAAAGAAGAATGTGCAAACATGGCACTTTTGGCTGACATGGAGGACCACGCTAAAACATCTGGATCTGAGTCAGACTCTGATTCAGAAGAGGTATTTTCTGAACTCACTAGAGCAGAGCTTATTGAAAGCTTATCAGAAATGCTGGAAAAATATAGCAAGATCAGGCTTAAATACAAGAAGCTTCAGAGTTGTCTTGCATCTGAGACTGATAAGATGAAATCTGAAATTGTTGAGTTAAAAGCAAATAATCTTAAATTGAAAAATGATTTAGAAAAAGCTCAACAAGAGTCAGATTCAGATGTATCTTGCTCCAAAAACATTTTAGAAAAATATGATTATAGTTTTCAGAAGTTTATGTTCAGAGGTCTTGAAAGAAGAAAAATGGCTTTAATGATCTATGGGGTAAGCAGAAACAACAGAAAGGGTATTGGATATGAATCTTCTTCTGAGAAGGATTTAAATCCAACATCTGCTGATAAGTTAATCATTAAGCATACTCTTCTGTATACACATTTTAAGTATGGTCATCTTAATGATATTAAGCACACACGTTCAATCAGAACACCCCAGTGTTTAAACCTAAAGTTCGTCAGAACAAACCTGTTGTCAAAAGACAGAAGTTCAGATAAAGCTTTAAGGCAACTAACCCTAAAGGACCCAAAAAGATCTGGGTACCTAAGGACAAGATAATATTTGTTGCATATGTCCTTAGCACCAAGGTCAAAACACCAATCATGGTACCTGGACTCTGGCTGCTCACATCACATGACGGGAAGAAGGTCTATATTCCAAAGCCTGGAACTTAGATCTGGAGGAGACGTCAAATTTGGAGGGAACCAGAAGGGAAAAATAATAGGCTCTGGAACTATTGGAAATGGTAACCTTTCTTCCATATCTAATGTCTTACTTGTTGATGGATTAACACATAACCTATTGTCCATAAGTCAATTAAGTGACAATGGTTATGATATAATCTTTAATCAAAAATGTTACAAAGCTGTTAGTCAAAAGGATGGCTCAATCCTCTTTAATGAAAAAAGGAAGAACAACATTTATAAAATCAGTCTTTCAGAACTTAAGGTTCAAAGTGTTAAATGCCTTCTGTCTGTTAATGATGAGCAATGAGTCTGGCACAGAAGATTGGGGCATATTAGTATGAGACATATATCTCAGATTAATAAACTCAATCTGGTTAGAGGACTTCCTCAGTTGAAGTTCAACTCAAACGCTCTTTGTGAAGCATGTCAGAAAGGAAAATTTTCAAAATCTTCTTTCAAATCTAAAAATGTTGTTTCAACCTCTAGACCATTAGAGCTACTTCACATTGATCTGTTTGGACCAGTGAAAACTGCATCCATCGGAGGCAAGAAGTATGGATTAGTCATAGTTGATGACTGCAGCAGATGGACTTGGGTTAAATTCCTGAAACACAAGGATGAGTCACACTCTGTGTGCTTTGACTTCTGCAAACAAGTCCAAACTGAAAAAGAATCTAAAATTGTTAAAGTCAGAAGTGATCATGGTGGAGAATTTGAAAATAAATCTTTTGAAAAGTAATTTAAAGAAAATGGCATTGCACATGATTTTTCATGTCCTAGAACTCCTCAACAGAATGGAGTTGTAGAACGTAAAAATAGAACATTGCAAGAAATAACCAGAACCATGATCAATGAGACTAACATGGCAAAACATTTTTGGGCAGAAGCAATAAACACAACTTGCTATATTCAGAACAGAGTGTCTGTAAGACCTCTTCTGGAGAAGACTCCTTATGAACTGTGGAGTAATAGAAAGCCCAACATTTCTTATTTCCATCCTTTTGGATGTGTATGTTTTATGTTAAACACTAAAGAGAATCTGAACAAGTTTGATTCTAAATCTCAGAAGTGTTTCATGCTTGGATATTCTGAACGCTCTAAGGGCTACAGAGTATACAATACTGAGACACAGATTGTAGAAGAATCAATTCATGCTAGATTTGATGATAAGCTTGGCAATCAAAAGCCAAAGCAGGTTGAAATTTCTGCAGATAGAGAAGTAGTTCTCACAGACTCTGAAGAATCAGAGGCAGACAAAGCTCAAGTGAAAGAACTAGAAGCACCGCCAGATGCTACTCCCTTGGCTGCTCAGATGGACAACTTGGATATTTTTGAAGAACCAACTATTAAAGGTTCATCCAGAATCAAATCTTCTCATCCAGAAGAAATGATAATTGGAAAGAAGGATGATCCTATCAGAATAAAATCCTTTATCAAATCATCTGAAACGTCACTATTTGGACTGGTGTCAGTGATTGAACCAACCTCTGTGGATGAAGCTCTGCAAGACAATGATTGGATACTTGCCATGCAAGAGGAGCTAAACCAATTCACAAGGAATGACGTTTGGGATCTGGTACCAAAACCAAAAAGATTCAATATCATTGGAACAAAATGGGTCTTCAGAAACAAACTTAATGAGCAAGGAGAAGTAGTCAGAAACAAAGAAAGGCTAGTTGCTCAAGGGTATAGTCAGCAAGAAGGAATTGACTACACAGAAACTTATGCTCCAATAGCAAGGTTAGAGTCTATTCGTTTGCTTATTTCTTTTGCTGCACAAAATAACATCACTCTATATCAGATGGATGTTAAAAGTGCCTTCTTAAATGGTATTATAGAAGAGGAAGTTTATGTTCATCAACCTCTTGGTTTTGAAAATGAAAAACTTCCAGAACATGTTTTTAAACTTAAGAAATCACTTTATGGCTTAAAACAAGCTCCCAGAGCTTGGTATGAGAGATTAAGTAATTTTCTTCTGGAAAAGAATTTTATCAGAGGCAAAGTGGATACTACTCTCTTCTGTAAATCATTTAAGAAAGATCTGTTAGTTTTTCAAAATTATGTAGATGATATTATATTTGGTTCAACCAATATTACGCTGGGAAAGGAGTTTACTCAATCTATGCAGGCTGAATTTGAGATGAGCATGATGGGAGAACTCAGATTCTTTCTGGGAATTCAAGTTAATCAGACTCCAGAATGCACCTACATACATCATACGAAGTATGTGAAGGAGCTTCTGAAGAAGTTTAACATGACAGAAAGCAAATTGGCTAAAACTCCAATGCATCCTACAAGCACTCTGGGCAAGGAAGAGGTAAGTAAAAAGGTAGACCAGAAGCTCTACAGAGGTATGATTGGTTCTCTTATGTATTTAACTGCTTCTAGACTTGATATTCTCTTCAGTGTTTGCTTGTGTGCTAGATTTTAATCAAATCCTAGAGAGTCTCACTTAACAGCTGTTAAGAGGATTCCGAGGTATCTGAAAGGTACTACTAATGTAGGTCTATGTTACAGAAAATCTGATGATTTTAAATTAGTTGGATTCTGTGATGCTGATTACGCTAGAGACAGAGTTGAAAGAAAAAGTACTTCTGGAAGCTGTCAGTTTCTGGGTGGAAATCTAATCTCCTGGTACAACAAGAAGCAACCTACAATAGCGCTGTCTACTACAGAAGCAGAATATATTGCTGCTGCTGGGTGTAGCACACAGATGCTCTGGATGAAGAGTCAAGTAGAAGATTATCAAATATATGAGAGTAACATTTCTATCTTCTGTGATAATACTTCTGATATATGTTTGTCTAAAAATCCTATTTTGCATTCTAAGGCTAAGCATATAGAGATTAAACATCATTTCATTAGATACTATATTCAGAAGGGAATCTTGAGCCTGAACTTTGTTGATACAGATCATTAGTGGGCTGATATTTTTACAAAACCCCTTGCTGAAGATAGGTTTAAATTTATTCTGAAAAATATTAGTATGTATTTCTGTCCAGAATAGAATGTTTATTAGAAGCAAATTTATTCAGATGGAAAATGTTTAAACTCTAAAGTATTACATCTGATAGTTATTTTTCTTGATTTTTTTTTGCGTATCTGAACTAACAAATCCTCAAAGGATCTGAACATTGTCTAACGTTTCATTTTCAAAGAGTTTCAGAAGCACCTGTTACATCAAACACGTGTCACACAAAATTTGAAAAGGTGGAGTGTGAAATAAGGCGTCGTTTGAGGTACTGTTTGATCTCATTGAAATTCGTGCTTTCCCCCTATTTCTGTCAGAATCATTAATTGCTTTGAAATGATTATTTTCTTTAATTAATGTGCATTAATTGCTAAGTGTTGAACGTGCTTTGTGTGCCCTAATTTCTTCCCTATATATTCCACAACACAACACTTTTCACACTTTCTACTCTTTATGCACTTTTGTATCTTGCATTGTTTCCATCTCTCTTCAAAACCCAAACGTTCTCAAAACCTTAAACCTTCTTCAAGTTCAACAATGGCAACCTCATCTTCATCAGCACAGAAACTTGCATCTACAATGGCTGGTGTATCTTCTTCTCAAAAGGGTACTGAGAGTACTGATGCATACAAAGCACCAGAAAGAACTCTATTAACTCCTGTGGAAGATTTGGAAGTTCTTTGTGAATCTATGGTGAAGTTCGACTGTATAGCCAAAAATGGATTTGATTTAAGACCCATTATTGCTTTTCAAGGCTGGGTGAAATATTTTAATCGTCTGGAAGGACTAATGTTCATACACTTGGTGAGGGAATTTTGGATTCATGCCAAAGTATGCCCTAAGTTCATCTACTCTTCTATTTTGGGTAAAGAGATAATCATCACTGAAGACATGATAAGGAAGCTCATAGGTTATGAAGAAACTGATGTTGTGTCTGCACAATCTCTTGTAAGGGTTGACATGCATGAGGTGTTCACTGAAGTGTTTACTTCTGGAAAACCTTCAAACAAAGTGAAAAATCTGAAAATGACAAACAAAATCTGGGCCAAGATTTTTCTGGGTTGCATTCATCATAGAAAGTCAACCAACTCACCTGTATGTGGACGCAAAACATATTTTCTATATGTACTAATTAGGTAAAAACATCAAGGTGGATTTACCTCATATGTTATTTTCACATCTGTGGAATCACATCAACCAGTCAAGAGAATCTGTGAAGACCAAACATCAAAAAGTTAGAAATTGGATTCCAATGGGAAGACTCATTTCAGACATTCTGACTGAGAGTGGTCTGGTGGCACATTTGTCTGAGGCTGGACAGACTGAAGAATTGCAAACAATTGTTGGGAAATCTCTGGACAGTAAGAGCCTTCAAAGAATGAGGCTAGTGGAAGTTCTGGAACATCATCCAGAACCTGTTAACTCTGCTGCTGTTCACAGAAGGAGAGTTCCTGTAGAGGATTTTCCAATCTTTACTGCTGAAGAGCCAAGAGAGGCCTTATTTGCTTATATTGCATCTTGTCTGAAAGATGGGACTCCTATGCCTGATGACATTCTGCAGAGACCCTATGAACCCATGCCGGAATTAATCATGAGGAAAAGAAGAAAGCAAACTTCAGAAGGACCTTCAAGGAAAAGAAGAACATCTGGAGAAGAAGCATCTGAGAAGCCAAAACGCCAGAAGAAGTAAGGTATGCCATCTGGCCTAGCTTCAATTCTTGAATCTGATATATCTGTTCCAACTGTTCCATCTGACCCAACTCCAGAACCATACATCCCATCTGAATAACAACCCATACCATCACCAGAACAACCAACATCTGATATCCCTCAATAACAAAAATCCACTCAATCTGAAAATAACCAACCTATATCATCAGAACACACTAATTCTGATCATACACCTTCAATTAACATCCCCCAAACAGAATCTGTCAACATCCCCCAACCAGAAGTAACTATACCTTCTGTACCTACTCAATCAGAACCATTACCATCTGAACCATTACATTCAGAACCAATTCAAACAGAAACCATTTTACCATCTGTACCATCCCTCTCTGAAATCCGTTCATCAGATCTTATGGACCCTCAACCAAATCCAATTAAGACTATATTCCCTATATCATCCAACTCAAGTTCTTCTAGTACATTTGTTTCATCTACTGACCAATTAGATGCAACATCACCACCTATCAATTCTCCAATTTGTAGACCTACTTCTTTTGCTTCATTTAAACCTGTTCCATCTGATCCTCTCCCCACTGGACTCAAACTCAAAAACTTTTTTCCTAAACCCTCTGAATTTCTACATCCATTTCCCAAAACTTTATCATCTGAAGAACTTTTGAATCTTGTCAAACCAACATCCAATCCTGAACCATCAACCTTCATTATACCAAAATGTTTCTTGAACAAAACCATATCAGATCAACCATCTACTTCCAAATCATCAAATTCCAAACCTAAACCTAAACCAACACCTAGATTGGCAGTTAGAACTTTATTATCTAGTTTTGGAAATGAGCTGCAGATATGGCTATCTAAGATTAATGGGACTTGGCTGACCAACTTGGACCCTCAGGCATTAGAAGAAGATTTAATTATGTATCCAAAAATCTTCAGGACATCTGTTGCGCTGATGCACAAATAAGATTCTCAGATGCTCTGAAATTCACATTTCTGAATGCTCCTCGTCACCATATATGGTATCTGGAAGACATTCCTGATAGAGCTCAGAATTCTGTTGAAGTGCCAATTGCTGCAGATCAGATCACAGATGTTCCTATGGCTGAGGCAGCCATTCCAGAAGAATCTGCTATGATTCCTGCTTCTGAAGGAACTCTTGCTTCTGAGCCTAATCTGTCTGTTGTCACATCTTCTGCTATGGAGATAGACATTGTCCCTGCATCTGCAAATGCTCTAGATGCTTTTGTATTGAAGATAGAAGCTGAAGATCTGAAGGGTAAGATTGTTCAACAAGAGGCTGCTACCTCTGAGATAAGAACCTGGATGGTTAAGCAAGAGCATACAAATGAGAAGTTCTAGAACTGGATGGATAAGTAAGAGGAATCCACATCAGAAATCAAGACCTGGATGAAGAAGCAAGAAGCCCAGTCTTCTGAGATAGCTGAGCTTCTGAAGATCCTTGCCTCTCGTCAATCTTGATGTTTCTTCTGGGCACTTAGGATTATCTGCTTGTTTTTTGTTCTGATTATGTTCTATGTACTTCTGATTTCTATGTGAATCTTTTTGAACTTGCTATCAATATCTTTATGATTCTATCTGATTTATTGTTTATCTTCTTTGCTGTTATATGTCTTAACTGATTTGATTTTAAAAATCATTCTTTTTTATATGACAAAAAGCGGGAGAAAACTAAAATTTTGATAGATCCTAATAAACAGATACAAAATGGCTAACTCAAACATTCAATTATATCTAATCTTTATCTGAGTATTTTCAGAGCATTTTTTGGCTTAACTGACAAATTTCAGTAAAGTGACTCTGAACAAGATATTAGAAGATCTCCAAGGAAAACTCTGAATCTGAAAAGAATACTAGATCAAAAAGGGAACTATTTACTTTTACTTAAGTATTCAATTCAGGGGAGATTATTAATCTCAGGGGGAGATATATTTCTTATGTTTGAACAAAATTTCCCATAGTTTTTGTCATCATCAAAGAGGGGGAGATTGTTAGAACATAGATTGGTTCTTAATATATCTCTAAGTTTTGATGATAACATGAGTGAAATTTTGTATTAAGTAAATATATACTCTAATCCTGCTCAAGTATTTTTGTTTCAGATCTTAATTTAAATATATACTTCTGGAAGCAAAAATGCATGTGAAAGCTATTCAACGCCAAACTCTGATCGTCAGAAGCAACACATCAGAAGACTCTGAGTGCTGCTGGAAGAGACTCTGATCTGCTACAACTGACTCTGAGCAAAGCAATGAAAAATATGAGAGAAGAGCATGCGCAAAGAACCAGAAGACTCTGAAAGTACTTTACGCTACAAGTACAGAAGCTCTGATAATCAAGCTTGCTCTGATTGAGAATTTCACCCTGAAGCACATTTGCTGCAAGACTCTGATGTCATCAATCTCTGATGAATAAACCTTTGAAGCATGTTGAAGAAGATGCTATTCAAACAAAGATCTGTTGGCATATTCTTGTCCTCACGTGAACGACTCTTTCCTTATTCATGTATGACACAAGATTTCATACAAAAAGGATTTGTCTGAACATTCCTCTTCTGGGAAAGCTAAAGTCAAAAGAAGATAAAAGGCTACAGCTACTCTGCTACACACAGTCTCCAAGCATTTGACTTTTAGTTCTATAAAAGGAGGTCTTCAAAAACATTTCAAGACTTGACAAAATATTGAACAATCATTCTAAAACTACTCTCAAGCTCTCAAACATATATTCTGCTAGAATAGTTTTCATTATACTAGTTCTTAAACTAAGTGTAAAAAATCACTGTTGTGATTAAAGATTTTTAGAAGCATTCAAACACTTGTTAGTTTACATTTGATTGTAAAAGTTCCTTAAGAAGACCAAGTTGTGGTCAGAATTTCTTGAGAAGACTAAGACAGTTGTCTTAGTGGTTGACACTGTAATCAGTTTGAATATAGTGGATTAAGTCCTTGTTGAGAAAGGCAAATCACCTTGGTAGGGTGGACTGGATTAGTTTGTGTTAAAACGAACCAGGATAAAAATATTGTGTGTTATTTTTCTTAGTCATAATTATTTCAAAACCCTTATTCAACCCCCCTTCTAAGTGTTTTTCCCACCTTCAGTTGGTATCAGAGCTCCGGCTCTGTAGTGCTATCACTTCACAGTGAAAGAGAAAGATCCAGTTGGAAAAACTCTTGATATTGTTTTTGAAACATTATGACTGAAGCTTCAACATCTAACAACAAATATGAAGATAGAGACAGAATCAGCACCAAACCTCCCATGTTTGATGGTGAGAAGTTTGATTACTGAAAAGTTACCACAAATTAGAAGTGATCTTCAAGCATACCTACAAAACAAATTAAGTTTTTTTAGGTACCCAAGCTGCCTTGGGTCCTTCATAATTATCATCTTTCTTTACCCATACATAATGCCCACTTGCAACACTAAAGTTTCTAACATAGCAAGCATTAGGTGTATGGCCAACAATATCACAATAAAATAAGTAGGAACAAAATTGCTCTTATATCTAGGAACATATGATTTATTTTTCACAAATCTTTTCTTTATAGGATAAGGATGCACAATCTTTGGTTTGTTCACTTTCTCTTTGGAAGATTGGTCACTAGCCTTAACAAAAATAGTTTTACTAGAACTTGGTTTGAAAAACTTTGAATAACGAAGTCCACTTTTATCATTTGAATATCTTTGTTGACTAAAGACACCTTCCAACCCAATTTGTCCTTTCTCATATCTTTCAAGATCTCTTTTTAATTGAACAATTTGGAAAGAAAGTGATTCACACTTTTTACTTACAAAGTTTTGTTTTTCTTCACTAATAATATTTTGTTTCTCTTCTTTTGCATCTTTTTCCATAGTCTCCACTTTTTCCTCTAAAGATGTAATTTGTTTCTTTTGTGAAGATATTGTTTTGTACAATAATTTGCATTCATTTAAAAGTTAACTTATGGCACTTTATGCATCATTATCATAAATAGAAAATACATTACTAACCTCATCAACTTCATCATCAGAATTGTGTGAAGCCATTAAAGCTAACTTTGCACTTTTGTCGCTTTCCGAGTCAGATGATGAACTTATGTCATTGCCTTCCCATGCGATATATGCCTTTTTATTCTTTGTCTCCTTTTTGTCTTTGAATCCACCTTTCTTGGAGAGTTTTGGACAATCTGCCTTTATGTGACCTTGCTTACCACATTCATAGCATGTAATATCTTGTGTAGAAGTGAAAGCCTCCTTTTTCTTGAAGTGTCTCTTTCTTTTTGCATAATTAAAGGATTTGTCATTTTTACCAAGAAATTTACCAAGTCTCTTTACAAGGAGCATAAAGTTTTCATCTTCCTCCGTGCATCATCATCTTGATCTTCTTTTGAATATACTTTCAACGCGATACCCTTGGATTTCTTTTTTTGATGTTCATGTTTTTCAAGTCGTCCAAGTTCTAATTCGCGTTCTTGGAGTTTTCCAAATAATGATATGGAAGTCATGGTAGAAAGACTTTTATTTTCCGATATTGTCGTTACTTTTTTTTCCATTATCTAGTCAAAGATCTAAGAACTTTGATATTCAATTCATAATTAGAAAATATTTTACCAAGTGCAATCAAGTGATTTGGTAAATGTACGATCCTTTTTGCAAAGCAACGATGGATTCTCCAGGTTACATTCGGAATATTTCATATTCTTGACTTAATGTATTCAATCTTGATCTTTTAACTTCAACAGTTCCTTCATGAGTCTCCACCAATGTGTCCCAAATTTCTTTTGCGGATTTACATTATGATATATGGAAGAACTCATCCATACTTAACGAACTTTGAAGAATGTTGATAACCTTCTTCTCATTGAGAACTTTCTTTTTATCATCTTTATTCCAAGAGCTTTGAACCTTCGGAGTACCAACACCATTTACGACACTAGTTGGTATATGAGGACCAGTTTCAATGGTTTCCCATATTCCTTCTCCTTATGCTTCTAAGTGAGCCTTCATACGGATTTTCTAGAAGTCAAAATACTCTCCCGAAAATAGATGGGATTTATTGCTAGTACTACCATCTTTGAAAACCGGGTTAGTGCTAGTGGAAGCCATAATGAATCTTGTAGGAACAAGTTACAAGTAACCTGTTTTGATGCCAATTGTAAGTTAAGATTACACCTAAGAGGGGGTGAATTAAGTACTTAGAAAATTTTCTAGATTTTTGACGGTTTTATGTTTTACTTTTCTAATGATTACTATGTGATAAAACTATAAATGCGGAAAGTAAACGACACAAGGATATATCCTGGTTCACCTCACAGTCTGAGAGTACTTTAGTCCCCTTTCAACAAGAGATTTTTAATATTGTTATGACCTATACAAGACTAATCCTAGTCTTCCTATCACTAGCAAACCAAGAATAATCCTTTTGTAATTTTTCACTAAGTTCAAATTGGAACAATCCTCTCGAAATGAACCTCTTGCTTCCAATAATCCTGGATAGTAAGGATAACAATAAAACAATCTTATATCCAACAATTCTGGAAAAATAAGATGTAATACAATAATTCTGAATTTTACAAGTATTTGATATGAAGATTACAATATATCAATCCTTAGATTGATCTTATTTTCCAAGAAAGCAATTTACAATGATATTGTAGTGCTCAAGTGTTTATGAATAAAGAAGAATTTTTCTAACTTGATATGAGAACAATGTGCAGAAAAATTTCAATGAAAGTTTAAGTATCAAAACACTTTCTTTGAAAATATGAGTGAGTAAAATGATGTTTAATTGCAATGGAAAAGGTGAGAAATGAAATCTAAAAATGATGGTATTTATAAGTGAATTACACCTGTAACCGGTTACATCAAGGAAAATTTGCCTAGACACGAAAGAGACTGAACATGCCAAAACTCATGTAACCAGTTACCTCCTTCATGTAACCGGTTACATTACTGAAGGTAGTGAAAAAAGTTTTTTGAAAAACCTATGAAAATTAATACAAAATATTTTATCAAGTGGGGATGCAAATAATATATAAGTGAATTTTTGAACACTAGATTATCAAAGTTTGAATTGAAAACTTGTACCACACTTGAAGATCAATTAAAAAAGCTTAGTCTTCATGAAAGTTGAATCTTTTGCTCAATATTTCTCTTGATCCTTTGCACATATGTTGACTTCATCAAAACACAAACTTTGAAGAGGTTTGACTTCACAAGAGTGATGGGATGTTTCTTAACTCTAGAGGAGATGGCTTCATCTTTGTAGGAGAGATTGACATAGAACATTCTTACCAATTTTGGGTACCTCTCCTGAGACTTTTCAAAAACAAGGTTCCTCAACCCTAGAGCAGTCAATGCTTCAATGAAGGATCAATTCTTAAAGATATATTCATCTAGATAGTGGGTGGAAAAAAGTTCTTTATTGTAGTAGAAGAGGTTGAAGTTTCTTGAGATTGAGAGGAGAAGTCTTCAGAGGAATATGAGGAAGAAGGGTTGGAAGAACAAGTTCTTTTTGGGGCCAATTTGAGGTGATGATGATGAGTGAGAGAACTAATGTGTTTCTAATTCAATGAAAAGTGAGAAAATGATGATATGAGAAGAATGAGAAGTTACCTCTATTTATAGCTTTCTTTCTAATCGATTAGACACACATGCCAATCAATTAGAAATAGTAAAAATTGAGAGTTAGTCGTTGAAAGTATTTGTTACCATAGTTAGTCACCCAACTAGTCGTTATGGTGAGCTCCAAAGTTTGAATTTTTGAGTTTTCCAATGATCTATCGATTGGACACAAGTGCCAAACGATTATCTTGGCCCAATTAAGTGTATCTTGTTTTGGGCGTGTGTTATGTACTCTTCATTGGCTTTATTTACACCTTTTTTCTATGAAACACTAGAACATTAATCTTTTTAGGTTAGAAAATGATTTATTTAGATGACCCAAAAACTAAATTCAATATTTTAAGGGGTTAATAAAATTTTCTTTATTATTTTAACCTTAAATTAATGTATACCTATTTTATCAAGATGTCTTGATAAATATTTCTCAAAAAGCGAAAATACCAAATGATGTATCCTTATTTACACATCGTTGAATGTGAGAGTTAGTAATAGCCACAACATGAGTAAGTCCATTACATACATATTTATACAACTGATCACTAAGGATCATATACTTTAAGATATTATCACCTAATTTTATTTGACCACAACGATTGACATTTTCCTTCATCGTTCATCCTTGGATCAAAGACTTCATAAATATTGTATACATTGGAAGTATACTATTGCTATGCACATCTTTTATAATCGTCAAAACTCTAAGCTACAAAATATACCTATAAAACACTAAGGTTTCATCTTTGGTGCTCATATCTTCTTGGGCTCAGGTGCATTAGATACATAAGATTTAAGAATTATATCTTCTTAGGCTCGGGTGCATTAGATATAGAAGATCAAACGATATTACATATAGATTATTTCAACTTATCAAAACCAAGAAGGTTCTAAATGACCTGTTCTTTTTATAGTGTATGCACTTATGTACTAGATGTTTCTTCCCATTATGATCTTTGACTTTTCTAAAATTTCTTTCCTTTTTAAATCCTAGACCATTTTTATTCATGTAGGATCTTTGACAAGATAAAATAAGGTCAATCTTCTTTTTCCATTGGGTAACCTTTCATAGGGTTTCACGAAGATCAATTACTTCTTATATAAGGGAGTCATACCGCTTGCATTCTTCTTTCAAATTTCTAAGCTTAGTTATTTCTATTTCTAAAGAATTGTTGATTTTCTCAAGATATCTTAGGTATTCCTTAAGACCTAGGGTACACTCTCTTATTTTATCATTTTCTTCCTCTAATTTATCACTCATTCTAAACATTTAAGCGTAAGATGGTTTGTTACCTAGAATAGTATCTCCCTCGTAGGAAGCCTTTAAAAACATTTCATCTTCTTTGTTGGAAGAGGATTATTTCACATATCCCTGAGCTTGATGTATCTTATCCTCTTCTTCGTTCTAGTATTGAAGAAGCTTATTTATCTTCTGTCATTCCTTAAACAAGAGGTCCTTCATTGGATGTTAAATCTTTCGAGGATCGTTCAACTACTAGTATGTTCTTTAGAAGGATTGTACAAGAGTTATATGATTGGAGTATGATGAGGATGATCATTCTTTAATTTGGATTCCTTCATATTTAAGTAATTGAACTAAATCGTTCAATTTTTCTACAATTTCCTTCTTTCTTGACTTTTCCTGAAATTATAAAGTCTCCTATCTTTTAATTTAAGAATTGGATTAAAATTCCAATTCTTAAATCTTAGATATTTGTTAGTAATACAGTTTCCAATGAACTTCGTAGCTTTTAATAGGTTATACTAAAAAAAAACCTTATACAAGAAAATATGGTTAAGCTCTAACCAAACAACATAAGACTTCAGAATATGGAAGTTTTAGTCATCTCTTCCAAATAGTAGATCAAAGTGATTAGTTTTCTTTCCACACAGAAGATTGAAGCAGATAATCTTCTCTAAACAAACAAGAATCTTGGAGTTGTTAGTCTTTAAGCTTCTTAAACCTTGCAAGTTTTTATCACAGGCTAAGCTCACAGACTTTAAACCTTAATTTTATACAGGTTAACCAATAACCTTTGAGATTTCAATACTAGAATAATCTTGAACCTTATCCAAGCTTTTAAGCTATAGGCTAAGCTTTAACCTAATCTTTGTTTTACCACTAGCTGACCAAGAACCTAAAGAGATTTTACCACGGGTTAATCTCGAACCTAAAGAGACAAAATCACCAAATCTCCAAACCAAAGCTTTTACGAGTTTATGTTCTAACCCAAATAATAACCCCTAAATACATAATATTAAACCAATGGCTATATAAAATATTCCCTTGATGAATTTACAATTCTACCCTTCTATGATTATAAAATATCCTTACTTACAAAAGGACTTTTCTCACAAAATCACTATGGCTACAAATATTAGTCAGAGAAATTAAAAAATAATTTTAGAGAGAGAGAGAGAGAGAGAGAGAGAGAGAGAGAGAAATATTTATGTCAAAACACAATTCTGGATGGAATTAAATGAGGGAAATGACCTCTATTTATATGCTAGATGTTGGTTGAAAAACATATTTCAAATAAATGCATTTTATGAAAATCTAATTGATTGGAACTTGATTATAATCAATTAGAAGTTTGAAATATAATCAAATTGTAAGTTCAAAAAAGGAAGGAAAGGATATCGAGTCGTTGCACATTATTAAGGTGTTGTCCCAGTCGCTTAGGACTCAATTTTAAACTGAGTTAATCGATTAGATAAAACTGTTAATCGATTAGATAAGTCAAAAAATTCCTATAGCTATTTTGACGACTCACAATTCATCTGGCACAACATCAATATGTTTTTTAAGATATTTTATTTTGTAAAAAAAAATTGAAAATATATTTTTAGTGTGTGTGTGTGTGCGCACGCGTTTTAGCCATTCACTTTTATGAAAAAGTCCTTATGTTTTACAATTGGTTCACTCACTACTAATTTAGGAGGGTCCTTAGAAACTTCAAGATTTTCCCATATGCTTTCTCTTTTGTAGGCACTTACTTGAGTAGCTTGAGATGAGGATTTAGATTCATTCCATTTATTTGCCATCATTGAATAGTCAAGTCTATAAATCCATAATGCTTAGGTTTGTATTTTTGCCCGCTTAACCATTTATGCTTGACTTGTCAGAAGACTTAAGTTGTCATCTTCAAAAGTTAATATACTTGTTAAAAACATATCACCTACAAAACAAGGTTCCACAAAATTCACTAACCATATATGTTATTTAAATGATACATATCTTTTAAGAACTTGGGTCATAATGATATCACATTGTGGATATTATAACAATGGTACTTAATTAGAAATAATATTTCAATAGTTATTATCTATGATTTTTGTGAAAAGTGAAATGCAAGTAATATAAACTATAGAGACGTGTATTTAAGAATTTAAAGGTGAACTGTTTGATGTATATTTAACACAAGAAAAGAAGAACATGGTGATGGATAAGGACAAGAGTGTCATTATCTTGTGCCTCAAGGATAAAGTTTTAAGGGAAGTCGTCATGGAGAAGACTATGACTTTAATATGGGAAAAATTTAATCATTATATATGACCTACTCTATAGCTCACAAGTTATGTCTAAAATAAAAACTCTACTCATTCCAAATGATAGAGAAAAAATTGATAGCGGACTAGTTAACATAATTTCATAAGATCATTGATGATTTAGAAAATATTGAGGTGAAGATTGATAATGAAGACAAGAACATACTTTTGTTAATATCATTACTCATATCCTTTTAGAACTTAAAATATCCCCTTCTTCATGGTAACCAAGGTACTATTACTTTGGATGAAGTCCACATGACCGTTAGGTCCAAGAAGTTTTCAAAGGTGAAAGATTTGAAGATTGACGATAATGGTGAAAACTTGAGTATCTTAAATGGAGTAAGTGAACATAGAGGGATGTCGAAATCAAATTTGTTTAACAAGTCAAGGTTACAATTCTTTACTCGTTAGAAAATTGGTCATTTCATGAGGGATTTTCCTGGGAGAAGGGGCAATGATGATTCTGTTTGGATTGTAGTTGATTCAGATAAGGATATTTATGAGAGTGTTGGTACACTAGTGGTGTCGAGTATGGAGGATGAAGATATTTGGACCATGAATTCAGCCTTCTCTTATCACATGTGTCCAAAAAAAATACTTTGAGACTTTGAAGCTAAAGGTAGGTTAAATTGTCCCTCTTGGTAAAAATAAGGCTCGCAAAGTTCACGGTATTGGTAAAGTCAAACTTAAAATGTTTGATAATCATGAGTTTCTTCTTCATAAGATGTGGTATATTCTAGAGCTTAGGAAATATTTGTTACACATACACATGTTTGATTATCTAGGCTATTGAACTAGAGTTTAACATTGGGTATTGAAAATTTCATATGGTGAAGTGATCATGGATAAAAGGGTCTAAAAATATGTGAATTATATATTTTATAATGTTCTAATGATTTTCTTCATTCATCAGCAGCTAGTGAAAATTTCATGACATGAACAAAGAATGAGATTTAAGGCTAAGACATGGTAGACACTTGTAGGATATCTCATAGCACTTTAATGATTTTTGCAAGGGGAAAGGAATAAAAGTGTATTTAACCGTTGTATAAATATATTTTTAAACGACCCACAAAAAGCAGTGCCGAAGGTTCACTAAAGGAAAGTGACGTAACATGAAGCCCACACATGCCTCTTAGCCTTCTGTTTATTAGAACGAACACCCATATATTTATTTTGTCATTCGTTTCTTGAAATATGCACCTGGTTTGTGAGAACGTGGAAACTGATTCGTCCTAGTCTTTAACAGCGTGAAGAGGGATTCAAAGGGAAATATCACGTCCTCTTGGATAATAAGGGAGTTGACTACTAAATCCCTCAATACTAGAAGCAATTACCACTTCTTGGGAGCCAAAAGTCCAGGCTCATGGATTCTATAAATACCTCAACATTAGGGTTAACAAAGGGAACCAATCAAGACATAAAAGATACCAAATACATAGCATTTTTCCTCTCTGTGTAAGCTAGCTATAACCTCACAACAAACCCTAAAAACCTCTGGCAGCCCATAATCACTATGGGTTATTGTGTATTGTACTTTTAGTAAGTACAATTGGCGCCGACTGTAGGGCATGATAAAACTTTTTTGGACCACCATAACAATATTCAACTAGATTGTTGTACTCACTTTCAACCCATTCATATATCTTGGTGAACTAGAAAAAGTAACTCTGACCAACAATAAGTCTGGCAGCGATGAAAGTACCATGGTAGAGATGGTGAGGAAAACGTCCTTCATATCCAAAAATGCCAACATGAAGTTGTCCCTATAGAAGAGGTGGAAATACTGGACCTCATCCTCTCTCAAATGAGATATGGGATCCATCTGTGCCAAAGAATTTCAAGTCGCCTTCTTTGGCTAAGTTTTATGGATGCGGCTACATGTATGAGCACGTCTCCTATATCAACATGCACATGGCATTCATTGGAGCTCAAATTCCTTAAAATTCAATCTTTTCTTTACCATATTTTTGGATGAGGGCCTAAGGTGGTACATGGGGTTGCCTCTGCTCTCTGTCACTAGCTATCAGTACTTGATGAATAAACTAGTGCATTAGGGACAGAACGACATTCAAGAAAAGCGAAAAATTTGTAGATAATTTCAAAACCTTGAACACTCATCATGAGAAGATATGGCAAGAGTTACTCCACATGCACGTCATTCCATAAAAGTCAGGTTCAAAGTCAGGTTTCATGGGGTCTGAGCCTAGCAGATGGTTCAAGTTCCACAAAGTGAAGAGGGCATTACAATAAAGACTGATATCAGCTTAAGAAGGAGATAGATCGCCTGATCCAAGAAGACCCCCTAAAGAAAAATGTCAAGAGAAACTCTGCGCAAAGTCCAAGCATATCCAACTCTCAGGGGTAAGACGCTTCTAGGAGTCTCAGGTCTGAAAAAGGAAAATAACCAAATAAAAGAGCAAGGACATAACCATATGCCACACACTTAATATTGCATGAGGACTCTCTAGATACATTGAGACTAGCTATGCCCATTGAAGATATACTCACAAAGTCCTAACCATCGAGGGCTCGCCCACCAGTTCTGACTTGGAGGAGATAGAAACATCAGAATATGAGATCTCCTTTTCTGAGAAGGATGTTGCAGGCATTCATCCGCATGAAGAAGACTCTATATTCATAGCCATAAGTTGTTAAGGTTAGGAGATTAATAGGGTGATGATTGATCAAGTAAGCTTTGCAGACATTCTTTATTTCGACTTGTTTGAAAGGCTTCACCTAGACTTGGACGACCTCAAAGCTTCCTAAACATCATTGGTAGGATTCTCGGGAGAGCAAGTTCTTGTGAAATGTTATATCACCCTAAATAACATGTTTGGATCAAAGGAGAATGTTAGGCATATCAAGGTAAGGTACTTGGTTATATATGTGCATTCCTCGTATAACATGATTATAACATATTATGGTTTCAATAAGCTTGAAGTTTCCATATCTACATTGGACCTTTGCATTAAATACCCACTCCCATATGGGCGAGTAAGGGTTATCCATCCTGAAGCGGAATAAGACATTAAGAGTGAGCATTGTAGGGTAAAGTTGAGAGTCAAGTCAAGAGAAGTAAATCTTAAGGATGGGGGCCTGGCCGCTCCACTCCAAGTAAACAAGAAGGCGACAAGAGAGGATTTTTTGAAAGGTTTTAATTGTTCAAGCATTAAGCCATGTTTAGCTTAGTTTCATTTACTTTTTTATTTATTTAGGAGAGTTGAAATCTCCACCACATGTATGGTTAAATTTGTGACATTCTTCATTTTGTGGGGGGAACACTCTTTTCCCATATGTTATCAATGATGCTCGAGGTTTTTTAATGAGTCTTCTCATGTTATTATATAAATTTAGAATATTTGTTACTTAATTTGCAGAAAACTGAAGAGTGAAAGAAACCTTATTGAATCTTCCCTCAGAGGTGACCATATATTTTGGATCCTTATGAAGGAACCCTTGTCGCCTTATGAAGAAATTATGTATAATGGATCTTCATGAAGGAATCCTTGTCTCCCCTCGAGGCGATCATACATGTTGGATCCCCATGTAGGAATCCCTGTCGCCCCTAGGGAAAGATTATAATTCCTCGCGAAAGAATCCTTGCCATCACAAAGACACAATGGTGTTAAGCCCCGTTCGCAATAATGTGAGGTAATTTACATAAATAAGACAAGGGTGTACAATCCCACCATTTAGTTAGTCTCAAAGGGGAAAAGGGTACAAAAGATCCTCTAAGTGCACTAGAAAGAAAATACAATAATTACTTAAATACTTTGAGCACTACTACAAAAATTAGCTAAAGGAATGAATAAAGAAGCCATAAGCTCATCCATCTGTTGCAGTCCACTGTTACTCTAAGTAATTCTCTTGGCGACTAGTACTCCCCTAGAGAACGTCTTTTTCCGACTTATGCTCATTGCACTCATATTGAGTGATCTTACTAGAGCACGAGACCTCTTATCCATCCACCAACTGACCATCTTAAACCACCTTGAACAAATCCGTTTGGCTTGATTCTAACCTAAGATAGAGGAAGGTTATATTGTTTTCCTATGAAGAAGGTGTTATTTATCTTAGCTTGGTTTTAACAAAGACAAATGCTTATTTTAGAAGAAAGATCAAAGAAGAAAAAGATTGGAATCAAGTATCAAGACTTCTTAAGCTTTAGAAATTAAAGGATTAAATCATAAAGATTAAGGTACAACTAAACTTATATGTATATAAGATTTAGGTGCTCAAAATCTTTGATTTCTAAACCATTATATGTTTCCTAAACAATCATGTACGATTGTCATTCAAAACACAACTTTTAAAAGGAATTTTTTCAAGTTTTTAAGAGAGTAAATCAATTTACTTAATGGGTCAATTGATTGATGTGCTCTCTGTTTGAAAAGCTGATTTTCGTAAATTATGGCATTTTAAAACCCCTGCAATCTTACTATTTTTTAAACACCACACTGGTTCATAAATTATGGTTGTTTGAAACCGTTGCAATTTTACTATTTTCTGAAACAACATACCGGTTTGTAAACTATGGCAGTTTGAAACCCTCGCAATTTCCACAATTTTTAAAACAACATACTATTTTGAAAAATATGAACCATCGTGATTCCAAATCATTTCCAATGATCATGAAAATTTTCCAAAACATTGAATTAAATCAAAGAGGCATAATTAGATGTATTTAAGTCAAAATATATCAGTTTTCAATCATCTCTTTCATACATCATTTTTCATATAACCAAACAACTTTTTCAAGTGTTCATATATCCATTACAATTAAAATTTGTGCATAACTTTCATATAATTGAAAATAAGTTTTGTTCATTATTTTAGGCACCTGGGCAACTCTTAGGGTTGTCTGTCAATTGGTGTTCAATCTTCTTCTTGGTAAGTTGCTCATTCCTTTCTTTTAAAGGAACTTTAAATATTTTCTTTATAACATATCTTTCTATAGTGTAGCAAATAAAAAATCTTGGAATAAGGGTTTTTCTTGACCATAAACTCACCCAAGTATTCTTCTATCGCACTATCGTATCTCTGATCTATAGTGATCATGGAATGAAGGCTTATGAGTTTGAAGTGATTCAATACTTGAACCACCTCTTTCTCAACTGAGGTAAGGTATTCAAAGTCAAACTCAATGATGATTTTAGGGTCTCTTATCCATAACAAGGAAAAGCGACGAGTGTTGGTCGTCCTAGTCATGACCATTGAGGCACATTCTCGCCCTCTAACCCTCACAAACCCGTCCTTTCAATATTTTTAAGGTTTTAAGTGGGGCTTTAGAAACTTTCTTCATGGTAGGCTGCATAAGGTCACCCATCCACTTTTGGTATTGACTTTGATACCATGAAAAGGGAAGAATACCTCGATGGTAGGTAAGACATCCATTCAGTGGAATATAAGTTTGGACACCCTAATCATGCCCTAGGTGTTGGGCGTAATTTGAGAAGGAGAAAAGTTTGCAGGCATTATGAACTCAGTTTAAAAAGTAAAGGTTATTAAAACCTTAAATCATAAATAATATGGAGGTGAAGGTAGAAGCAGGGGTGGGCGACTCCTCCTGGGAGATAGTATTGGCCATATCCCCCTCATAACAGGGTTCCATAATGAAATGATCTTCGTGTCCAATATTGGAAAGTCTGATTTACCATAAAAAAGAAGTGATCTTCTCCTCATTAGAGTATAGGAACACATAGTCTTTAACATTGAAACATTTTGCATATATCTCCGCCATTAATTCCTAATAAAAATAGGAAGAGCAAGATAATGACTATCAAAACTACCAGTGCTTTCATGGTTTTAGAGGTCTAATTTACGACATTACTTCCTAACCACTCTCTAAACATTCTGAAATCTTAATAATTACCAGTAATAATATAAAGAGAAAAATAAGAATGGAAGTCAATAATTGGTGAATTGAGTGTACTTTGCACTTATAAGAACTATTAAATAGATGAAAGCTTAGAAGAAGATAATGTGAAAAAGATTAAAGGAGGAAACCTAAAGTCCTTTTATAGGGAAGGAAATCTAGTCGTAGGGGTAACCTACCTCCTCCTAATAGGAATAGCAATAGTTAAAAAAAATAAAGTAATCCTCACTTCTAAGACACACGTAAAGAATTAAGTCCAAAATTGGCTTCCTGAGAAAAAACTATCATCAATCGCATTTAATGAAACTCGTGATTTTTCCTCAACTAACGTTTAGGGATTTTCCTCAATCGACATTTGGGGATTTCCCTCAGCTGATTGACATTTAAAGATTCAACTCATTAATACATGGGGTGTATCTCAAGCCAAGCTTAAGGGATTCACCCTATGCTTGAGAGACTGACCCCTTGCTTGAGGGGCTTGCCTAATGCCCGAGAGACTCGCCCTCTTCCTAAGAAACCCGCCCAGGTAAGAAGGGAGAGGAAAACTAAATCACTTCTCCTTTTCAAAGCTCTCATTTTTAGGGACTGTGTGTAAGTATATTTGTAAAGGACCGACATAAAGTATCACCGAAGGTTCACTAAAGGATGGTGATGTAACATGTTTCCCACACCTTCCTTATATCCTTCATGTTTAGTGGTATGTGCACCCATTTATTGAATGTATCGCCCGTTTCCTAAATCATGTGCCTGATTTGTGAGAACTTGGGAAGTAAGTGTACCAATACACAATGGTGGGAAGAAGTAGTCAAAAAGGAATATCATGTCCTCTTGAATAGTAGGGGAGTTAAGTGTCCACTCCCCCACTCCTATAAGCGGTTACCACTTCTTGGGAGCCTAAGATCTAGGCTCATGGACTTCTATGGATACCTCAACCCTAGGGTTGAGAAACGGTTCCAATCAAGACACAAAAAATACCATATATAGAGCTTCTTATCTCTTTGTGCAAGTTATATCTAAGCTCACAACAAACCCTAAAACCTCTAACGACCCTTAATCACTATGAGTTGTCATGTATTATACTTTTAGCAAGTACAACTACTGAGTTGTCATTGAGTTTTTGGAGTAAGGCTGGTGCCAAATTAGCTTACCTGGTCGGAAGATATCCATTCACATGAATAGACTTCCATATAATTATGGAGGTTTGTAGTAGGAAACTTGAAAAATATAATCCTATTCGAAGGTTGTCAAAACTTTGCTAATTGATCAAATCAAGCTAATATAACTTGAATGTAAAGTTAAATGTTGTGTCTTAAATGGCTATGGGAAGGGTTACGAGTTGTGGAAAGTGGAACCTGGAGGATCAGAGTTCATTATTTGTATATGCATTAACTTTAGTGAGTCTCATTAGAGGAAGAAGAATAAAGACATATAAATGAAAATTTTATATACTATGACAGAGAAGACTCGGTTTGAGGTGTATTTTCTTTCTATAGGTACTAGTAGAAGTGAAAGAACGATTACAGAGGCCTATGATTATCATTTGAATTGTGATAAGGTAAATAGGGAAATTATACCATCTCAAATGAAAAATTATGGTGGCTTGTGTGTTATGCTTTGAATGTGGCTGAAGGGTTGCAAAACTCAGTAATAGGGACCTTCAAGGAGGCATTCTGTTCCGGCCTGGTCCCTGGCCTGACCGAGAAGGCCCAGCCCAATGTTATTTAGCAGGACCAAACTGGCTTGGGATGCCACCGGGCAGATAATACCTCGTCGGACACGCTACTTCCACCGGGCCGAAGATTCCCCCGTCGGGCACGCTACTGCCACCGGGTAGATAAGACCTCCGCGAGCAGGCCCCTCTCCCCTGTCGAGCAGAAAAACGTGTCCCCCACACATTCTCCAGGTGCTCCCCTCCGCGGGGACACCTCATCAACCAACTGCCCACCTCCGAAAGAGCAGGTCAAACCCACTTTCCGGAGATCTCGGGACAATTGGACTAGGGCGAAGACCACGTCCTGGTCTTCACTACGCCACGTAAGCCCTAGAAGTCACTTGGTTGGGCCTGTCCATCCAGCCCAACTTGAGTGACCGTTGGCCCAGCGCTGGGGTCTCTCTATAAATACCAAGTGCATAAAGGCTCTGAAGATATAATCATCTGAAGAACTAAGGCTCTGAAGATTCTGATGACTTGAAGCTCTGAAGGCTAAAGGCTCTGAAGACCAAGTGCATAAAGACTCTGAAGACTTGATTCTGAAGCTGAAGATTATGTATCAGAAGTAGCTTCACCTAGACAAAGACGTGTTACTCAGATGATGATATATTAACGTCACAAGCAAAGGACAAAGGAGAGTGACATCACTGTGACATCACTGTACTATCCAACACATGTACTTATTCTATCCGTTGGGATATGACAGTTGGAATTTGAAAGGACATCTCTACCCTCACAACGACATTCTTGGATGCACTATAAAAGAAGAACTTTTGATTCATTCAAAGGTTAGCGTTTATGCAAGCAATTAAACATGTAACAAGGAAGAAAGCAAGCAGCTGAGCAAGTACGCAAAGCTAAGCATACTGTAGAGTATGTGATTATGTTGCTAATGGAATATGCTAAGCAAAAAGGATAAGAGAAGAAAAGCTTTATGCTAAGAAGCAGCAATGCTCACATGAGAAAGCTTTTAAGCAATATGGAAACTAGTGTTTTAATAATCTCCTTGAGATTTATCTATAAAATAGTTTCTGTATTAGGAAGCAAGGAGCTGTTGCTCAACACTTTCCATGTACTTAAATTAGGAGTAATCTGCTTGATAAGAAGCACTCATGTAATCTCCAGAAACTCAATTCTATTTAGAATTAGTAGTTCCTCAAGTGATCAAGTGAAGATCAGAAGACTTGAGAAGATCTAGTAGATCAGATTCTAGTTGGGTCAATGATTGTTATATCAATTAATTTGGATCACTGAACATATCATTGTAAGTGTCCCTTGAGAGACCAGTTTAGTCAGGATTCTCAAGATGACTCTGGCTGGGATCAGATTTTGATAGACCAATGATTGTTATATCCATTAATTTGGATCACTGAACATATCATTGTAAGTGTCCCTTGAGAGACTCAGTTGAGTCAGGATTCTCAAGATGACTCTACCTGGGATCAGATTCAGTTAGATCAATGAACGTTATATCCTGAGGGATCACTGAACGTGTCATTGTCTGATTGTTAGTCACCAGCAGTTGGCTTGTGCATCTGTAATATGTTTTGGTTATAGTGGATTAAGACCTCTATTGAGAGAGGCGAAATCATCTGGAAGGATGGACTGGATTAGATTGAGAGTCTCTCAAGTGAACCAGGATATATCATGTGTTCTTTACTTGTTTTATGATTTACTATTTATTCTTCCACTATGCATCGTATTGAATCTCTTAAAGCAACAAGTGAAAAGGCGAAAAAGTTTAATGAGAAGAAAACCCAATTCAATCCCCCCACTTTCTTGTGTTTTTCTCACACCTTCAATCCGCTTGCTTAATTTAGAAATTAGGAATATCTATCGTATAATATCAATTGCCCTTGTTTGGTTGTTATTATAATTGAAAAGGTAATAGAGTCCGCTTAGGAATTGGGAATTTTTTGGGTCGATGATAAGTTGGGAAACCAAAACAGCAGATTAACTATTTCAGCTTATTTTGATAATCACTTATTTGCACTATTTTTCTATTAATCGAAAATCTAACCCCCCTCCATTGTCGAATCAGTTGGTTAATAATAATACAAGAATCCTTGAGAATGATACTCGAGTTATCGTTACCATTAACTATATTATAAAAAATACTCGTTTTGATCTGTGCGCGACATCAGATCAACAACATATTGAAGCTAGAAAAGACACAAAACTCACTATTGTTCTGAGCAGTAAACCTTAACCAAACCAGACAAAGGAACAATCAACCGCCAACCAAAATAAACTTGGACTATGCCCTGACCTTAGACAACTAACCAATTATTAACTTTGGATTCATATGCCATTGCAGCAGGTCACAACTCAAGTGATTATGTTTGCCCCTCAACCAATACCAGGACAATCTTTGAACATTTTTGAATATCTGATAGACAATGTCACTTTTATTCTTGAAGATACAATTATTTCTTACTTTCCAAATGCTCCAAATACACGCGAACCACACCACCTTAACCATATTGATTATCTTTCTGCCATTACCAGTGATGCCTTCGAACTGCTTTAAATGGTCTCAACAACCTCTTGGAAGAGCAACCTGCACACCTAATCACTTTATTAGGCAACACCACGTACCTGAAAAATTAAGACGCTTAAAGAAAAGATGAGATCCAGTCTCTTCCTCACCATACCCGCTAACACATAAATTATTGTCTTAACATATGACACCTCTTCTTACTAATTTGTTTTTATTTTGAAGTCTATTATGCATTAGAGGCCATATTAAACACAATTCTTTTAATGGTACCGTCTTATGCCACACCATCGACCACTCCAAATTATCCTCTAACCTATTTATTGTCCTTAACGCTTTGTAGCTCTCCTTAACTGAATATACCTCCATATTTTTTAGTTCACATATATCTTCATGACACGCGTCTCTCCACCATGTTGAACTATACTCGTTGCAAACTCTTGTTAAACCCTCACTGAATAGTTAGTTTGGGCCAATTTTTGTAATTTTCTGGTTGGTTCCCATAAGGGTCCAAATTTTCCTTTTATTATATTAAAAATTTTGCTACTACAGGAGACCTATTCTAAATTTTCACGATAAAATACGCTTTGTACGAACCTATGGAGAACTAATCACCAAGGATTGACCTATTGATTCATGTTTCCGCAAATACTTTGAGGTTTTATATTTTCAATTCAAATTCTCTCCCCTTTCAATATTATTCTATATATTTTGTATGCTTAATTTGAATTATATAGATTCATGTTGATTTATTTTGATTGGTTTATGTTCCTTGATCTGTATTGCGTTTATCGTTGCTTTACCGTTAAATTGCGTATGTTGAATCACGTTTGCTTCATTTAGATAATAGGAGGGTAACTACATAATGTCAATTTTGTTTGTTAATTGATACTGTAATCGAAAGAGGATTAGAATCCGCTTAGGGTTTTGGATTTATAATCACCAATGATAAGTTGGGAACTTGTGTAACACTCGAGATCGAAGAGGGCAGAGAGTGGTTACATGTAACACCTGAGATCGAAGAGGACAGAGAGTGGTTACATGTAACACCTGAGGGCGAGGGAGTGGTTGTCGGTGTATGAGGCATGACAATGAGACACTCCTAGCAGCTTCTAGGGAAAAACTAAGTCACATCGGAATGAGAGGGGTCATGAGGCTATGCATGTATGGGACTGCATGGTTGAAGGAAAGCTTATAAGGATTAATTGATACTAGTTATACCAATAAGATGCATCTTCTTTTTGGTAGCCTGTTCCATAAGAAATCCACGGTTAAGCGTGCTTGACTTGGAGCAATTTTGGGATGAGTGACATTTTGGGAAGTTTCACGGAAAGTGTGTGAGTGAGGACAAAGCATGCTGAAAAGACCTATGTTGGTTTGTGGGGTCAGTCGGTAAACCTGAAAGTAGTTTGGAGCGTTACAACTTGAATAGTAGGTTGACTCATTTTAGCTTATTTCATAATCACTTATTTTTCCTGTATTCTTAATCGAACATAAAACCCCATATATTGTTTCTTTAGTTGGTTAACTTTTCCAAGAGTCCTAGTGATACGACATTCGAGTGTCGCTTCCCTAAACTACACTTATAAACTCATTTTTGACCTGTGCGCGACAGCGAATCAGCCCCATATACCATCCGAAAGCGAGTTTCCTTAATGGTAAAATTAAAGGTGGTATGATATGACCATAAAATATAATGCAAATATCTGGCCCAAAAACCCTTTGCCTCATCTAGATTTTTCTTCATTCCTGACAGGATGATCTTATCCACTACTTCTGCTTGGCCATTAGCCTAAGGATTTTCAACAAAAATAAACCAATTTTGTATGCCAAAGTGCCTGCAAAATTTCACCACTAACGAGCTTGCGAACTGTGTGTCGTTATCGAAAACAATGATCCTGTGTACACCAAAACGACATATGATATTCCTCTAGTAAAAACATCTTACTCTTTCTGCCATGATCTGGGGTACAACCTCAGCCACCACCCATTTGGTGATATAATCCACCACAACTAACAGAAACAATTCTCCTTTAGATGTGCGAATTTTTCATGATTTTGTCTTTTGAAAAATGCATCTTGTTGGATTGAGGAGTATGTGTATTGTATATAAATTATTCTTAATCTTAATTCTCGAGAAATGTGGGGCTATTTTTTTTACTGAAACATCATCTCTGATAACAGACTCGATCGCCAGCTCCATAGTGGTAGGGTCCTGTCATCACCAATGGATACATACAAAGTTAATCTCAGTTGAACACCCATAAGCTAACAGACAAGTAAATTCTTCCAACAAGATCATTTTACATGGAATTCAAAAGAAACTTGACAAATCAAAGTTACTTTGGATGAAATAATAATGTAAGGTGTTTATTTCTCATTATCTCATCACTAATTTTTTTTATCTTTTATATTCCTTACCCCTTCCATATATTAACATGAACATTGAGGACACTAGTGAGTGCCATAAATATTATGGTTGTACCACACAACTCCATGTTCATCCATCAAGGAAACCCTATTAAATTGGTATATGGTGTTGATATCAGACTTCATGTAGAAATTGATACACTTACTTGGCGGATAGAACATTTCAACAATGAAGAAAATGGGACATGACTCAAGTATGTCGCCAATATACTTTATGAAGTCATATAAATGACTTAGATTTAAGAGTTTACAACAAACTAGAGGAAAAAAAAGAAGATATAACACTCAAGTAGAGCCTAGAAAAATGAAACAAGGTGATTAGTACTTAAGCAGATGATAGCACCCACCAGGATCAGGAATTTATTCCCTAATTGGGAATGCCCTTACCAAGTACAATAATTTTTTTTCCCAAGGTACTTATAAGCTAGAAAGTTTAAATGGAGAGGAAGCTCATAGATCTTGGAATGTTGTAAGTTTAAGACATTATTACAGTTCGTTGAAAAATAATATGGCGAGCTTATAAACTGCAATCACAATTCATAACATCAAGAAAGAAATCAATAAAATGATAGAGTAATTTTTTTATCCCTTTGCAAAGATATCAGTTTTTAATGGGGCCCTTTATTTGTTTAAATAAAACACTATATTTGAAATATTTTGAATTGGGCACTCTAGAGTATCATTGTGCCTTCTGAGGTATCATTTCACCTTTAAAGGGATATATTGTTGTGGTGGAAATAGGATATCAAACTATTAATTATTTTGAATCACAATTCAATTCACAACCGCTCTTTGATTTATCCGAAGGAAAAGCTCAAAAGAGGGAAAACCTATTTTTGCATCGTGAACACAATGCGGGGAGAGACCTAGGTAAGGGGTTGGTTAAGTTTAGGGAAGGTACTAGCATCCTAAACTTTTGTAGTACTCTACAGGAACCTTTTGTTTATTGTATGCCTTTTTATTTTATTATCTGTTTGAATGTATATGTACTGAGCTAAGGGATAGAGTGACCTAAAAACCTAAGGGTTAGTCCTAAGTTTACTCGGCAAGACGTTGCATCTTGTGCCTACATATCCTGACGGGAACGGAATCAGAGTAATTGTAGTTCCCCTCGAAAGGGATGTTAGAAACGTCTTGACTGTGGTCAAGGTTTCAAGGGGAGTAAACGTATCTTAAGGATACGCTTACGTGGAGTCTTGGAACTCCTATTTTCTATGTTGAAACTGTTAATTGAAATTAGGGTTAAATTAGGGATTCCACGGCAGGAAACCCTAAAACAGAGTATGGCGACTCTTCGACCTAAAGTTAGGGTTGACTAAATGTTCCACGGCGGGAAACCCTAAAACAGTACGGCGACTCTTTGACCTAATGCTAGGGTAAAGGGTATTTTTATCCACGGCGGGACACCTAGGCAATTAGGGTTTTGAAACGGTCAAGGGTTAGGACTATTGACTCGGTGGTCAAACTGTTTAGACCTAATCCTTCGGAAGGGACTTAGCGGCAAATAATAACTAAAATGATTAAACAGTATGGAAACATGGCAAAGTAAGAAAACGGTAAAGGATGCAAAGCGACGATAACCTCACGTAAATTACAAACCCAAACAAAAATGCAAGAATAATAATGAAATAAAAGCGACGATTACTCGTGTAAATTACAACCATAAAAACAGAATAAAGCGACAATAGCCTCGCGTAATTACAAACCGAAAAAAAAATGAAAATATGATAAAATACGAAATTAGTAACCAAGGACAACGAAAGTTAGATGAAAATTAAACGGAAAAAATAGGAATTTTAGAAATTTTTTTAGGTGAGGGTGCAATTAGAAATTGAAAGTGAAATGTTAGAAATTTATTAAGAAAAAGTTTAAATTAAAAGTTAGAGTTTTGAAAAGTTAGAAAATTATGATATATATATATATATATATATATATATATATATATATATATATATATATATATATATATATATATATATATATATATATATATATATATATATATATATATATATATATATATATATATATATATATATATATATAAAGGAATTAAAGTGTTAGGATCTTAATTTTAAAAAAGAGTGTTAGAATTTAAATTTAAAAAAAAGGTTAATGTTAATCTAGAAAAAGAGTTAGATTTGATTATAAAAAAAGGTTAATTTTAATTTTAAAAAAAATATTAGTTTTATTATTAAAAGATCTTAATTCTAAGTTATAAAAAGGTTAAGCTTTTAAAATTATAAAAAAGAGTTATTACTAATTACAACTATTAAAAAAAAACAAATAAAATAATAAAATGAAAATAAATGAAAAAGAAAAAAAAAAGAATAGGAATTAATAAGAGTGGGGAGGGTTATAAAAAAAACAAATAAAATAATAAAATGAAAATAAATGAAAAAGAAAAAGAAAAAAGAATAGGAATTAATAAGAGTGGGGAGGGTTATACAGAAAACTTTGCCCTATTAGGATTTTCATTGTTTATGCCTTTGGCCTATTAGGGTTTTCATTGTTTATGCCTTTTCCTTCTCCTAGCGTCGGCGGCGCCCGTCTTCTCCCCGATAGTTGGTGGTGGTTGAAACATAAACGGTCGGGTATATTGAAAATGGTTGCCGGTAGAGAATGGTGGTGATTGAAACATAAAAGGGTGGAGATTTTGAGTTGGTGGTGGTTGAAACATAAACGATCGGGTATATTGAGAATGGTTGTCGGTAGAGAATGGTGGTGATTGAAACATAAAAGGTTGGAGATTTTGAAAACCGTCACCAATAAGGAGCCATGGTAGCGGACACATTTTAAAATTTTGAGAACTGTTATTGGGAGTTTGTAAATAATTATAATAAAAGAAAAAATTTAGAAGTAAAATTGTATGTAAAAAAAATTAAAGTTTTTACAGAATTTATAAAAGGTAAAAAATATGACCGTTACTATTTTCAAATATCATGTCATTACTTTAATGTTGTTGGAATATTTTATTAATTAAATAAATAATATTATAATATATTTTACTAGTTAACGTTAACTAAATAGCTAATGGAAACTAAATTTTAGTTTACTTAGATGCCACATCAACTCTACTATAATACAAATTCTTTATTACTAATGTAAACTATAAAAAAATTTGGTTTAATAACCTGTACTAAAGTTGCTCTAAAGTCTATGTTCAGTTGATGGCACGTCATGTTGGGGTTGAAGTCTGATATCTCCTTAGAGCATCTCCAATGGTGCAACCCATTTTTAGGTTCTTTGTGGGACCCACTCTTTTAAAGCAACTCATTCAATTTTCACTCCAACGGTGCAACTCTAAAGAATTCATATTGGGTCCCACCACTTTACTTAAAAAATATTATTTATATTAAATTTATTTTATTTAAAATTATAATTTAAATATTTAAATTTTAATTAAAATGATAATTAAAATAATAAATAAAATTTTATATCAAATTATAGTTTTTATATTATAAAATTAATATTTTAATATAAGAACCATTGAAGAACCGTTGCATATTTAAGAACTTTTCCATCTTGAAAACAACAAATATGAGTGCCATGTTGGCAAACCCAATCTAAGAACTCCCATTAGAGTTGGTCTTAGGAGAGCATGCAAATTGTTCTACGATGCCTTGAAATAGTGCTTAGCTGAGTTCAAATACTTGGAAGGTAAATATCACCGCCTATGAAGTGATGAGGACTACTACATATGTAAGAATAGCAACAAATATTCATTCTGTGCTGTCATTGCGAACATATATATCATCATCATCATTTGAGAGGTGTAATCATTTAGGAACTGGAAACCATGCATGATGGTGAATGTCACCCTTACGTGTCCCTCCTTCACCCTTCTCCCATCTCTATAAATAACCACACCGCAGGTTCTTCGCTTCATCATTCTCATTAGTAATCAGTTAATGATCACTATCACAATGGCCAAACACTTCCTTTTTTCCCTCTGCTTGCTGCTCTTCAGCACTGCATGTTTAGCACATCACTCTGAGTTAGACAGGTTCAACCAATGCCAGCTTGACAGTATCAATGCATTGGAACCAGATCGCCGTGTTGAGTCAGAAGCCGGTCTCACTGAGACATGGAATCCAAATCATCCTGAGCTACAATGCGCTGGTGTATCTCTTATCCGCCGCACCATTGATCCTAATGGCCTTCACTTGCCTTCTTATTCACCATCTCCACAGTTGATTTTCATCATCCAAGGTTTTATTATATGATCAAATTTACATAATGATTAAATATTCATTATTATATGAACTCATTGAATTTTTTGTAATTGATTAATGTTTTTTTTAGGGAAGGGAGTACTTGGGCTTGCAGTCCCTGGTTGTCCTGAAACTTACGAAGAACCACGCTCACAATCTAGACAGCAGCAACAACTACGTGACAGCCACCAGAAGATTCGACGCTTCTCTAAAGGTGATGTCATTGCCATTCCACCTGGAATTCCTTACTGGACCTATAACCATGGGGATGAACCTCTTGTTGCCATTAGTCTTCTCGACACTTCCAACACTCTAAACCAGCTTGATTCAAACCCCAGAGTAAGTAATTGTATAACTATACGTTACATTATCCAAATTTCGATACTGTCATGCCGTTGAAGAGACTTATAAACTTTTGTAACGTATAATATTCTCTATTCAATTAATTACATGTAAGTATGTGTTTGAAGGTATTTTACCTTGGCGGAAACCTTCCAGAGGCAGAGTTCCCCGAAACACAGGAAAAACATCAACAAAGGCAGAGTGTCCCAACTGGACGTAGAGGTGGACATCAACAAGAGGAGGAATCCGAGGAACAAAAGAAAGGTAACAGTGTGTTGAGTGGCTTCAGCGCAGAGTTTTTAGCACACTCACTCAACACCAATAAGGAAACAGCTGAGAAACTTCAATCTCCACATGGTAAAAGGGGTCAAATCGTAAAAGTAAAGAACGGTCTTGACATTATCAGTCCCGAGTTGCAAGAAGAAGAACGAAGTCACAGTCAAAGAGAGGAGAAAGAGGAAGAGGAAGAAGAACGAGAACAAAGACATCACAAACACAGTGAAAAAGAAGAGGAGGAAGAAGAGGATGAACCTCTCATCCATGAGATTATTAAAAAGTGGAAGAAAAAAACAGAAGAAAAGAAACGGGAATCACACGGAAGAGGAGAAAAAAAAGAACAAGTAGAGGAAAGGGAAGAGGAGGAGGAAGAGGAAGAAATACATGGTCAACACAGCAAAGGAGGAGACAATGGTTTGGAAGAAACTATTTGCAGTCCAAAGATTCTTGAGAACATCGCTCGTCCTTCACGTGCTGATCTCTACAACCCACGTGCTGGTCGCATCAGCACTGTCAACAGTTTAACCCTCCCAATCCTCCGCAACTTACGCCTCAGTGCCGAATATGTTCTTCTCTACAGGGTATGTATATAGTACTAATTATTTAACCAATGTGTATATTTTCATTATATGGTTAATGTGTATATTACAATGTATGTATGAACATGCAGAATGGTATATATGCTCCACACTGGAACATCAACGCCAACAGCCTCTTGTACGTGATTAGAGGACAAGGAAGAGTTAGAATAGTGAACAGTCAAGGAAACCCAGTGTTCGACGACAAGGTGAGAAAGGGACAATTGGTGGTGGTGCCACAAAACTTTGTGGTGGCTCAACAAGCAGGAAATGAAGAAGGATTGGAGTATGTAGTGTTCAAGACAAATGATAGAGCTGCTGTTAGCCATGTAAAGCAAGTGTTTAGGGCAACTCCTGGTGAGGTTCTTGCAAATGCTTTCGGACTTCGAAAGAGGGAGGTTGCTCAAATTAAGTATAATGGAAACCGTGGCCCGTTGGTTCAGCCTCAATCTCAATCACAGTCTCAATAAATCATGCAATGCAATGTTGAGGTGACCATCTTATGTAACAAAATAATAATAAAATAAATTTTGATGTCTTGTAATCAAGAACTTGAGTTCTGAAAATATTAATAAAGTTATGGCCTTGTGACAATTGCAATGGCAATGGGGTTGCATCTTCTTTTTGAGCCTGTGGTCTTGTTTTGCTGCAGAAGTTATCACCTCCCTCAATTTTCTCTTTATTGAATTTGCAAGAAGAAACATTGAACCAAACACAGATACGCATATAAAAAGCAAAATGAAACATCAAGTACTGATTTATACAATTCATCCATCAACTTCAATGAGAATTCAGATATTTATCAATCAAGAGTGCATAACAATTAAGTGTTTGCTTAATAGCACTTAACAATTAAGTGCTATTCCAATAACAAATTTTGTGAAATGTTATATTTATTATCATAACAATTAAGTGCTATTCCAATAACAAATTTTGTGAAATGTTATATTTATCACAAATATTTCTGCAATGCTAGAAACATGACTAGACCAGAACAAACCCTTCCATCACTGTTACAGCTTTCCCACGCAAAGACACTCTTTGTTTCTGCTCGTCAAGATGAAGATCAAGAACTCCCCCTCTAGCTGATGCCTGCACAAATAAAATCGATAAATTAGTACAACAATGACAAAGATAATCCAAATGAGGGAAGAGAAAGATTAGTAGTAGTAGTACCTGATAAGCCTTAAAATCACACTTCCCCAGCTTCTTGCTCCAATAGGGTACCAAGCCACAGTGTGCACTTCCACAAACAGGATCCTAAAAGAAAATATGAGTTATTAACAACACTATCTCAGACTTTGAGTTGTGTTAAAAAACTCAATCTGAACCTACTTTACTTAGATTTTCTGTATTCATCTCTTCATTCATTGCATAGTTAAGGAGACATTAGCAATTTACCTCATTGATTCCAAACTTTGGACTGAAATATCGACTGTAGAAGTCAAATCCTGACTCTGGAGGAGCAATCCCTGTAACAATTATTCCCGCTCCTGGACATTTAACAATCGCATCAAGTTGTGGCTCTACTTCTGTCACATTTTTTCCAGACGCGACAACAACCTAGGAGAAATAACAAGATTAATAATGTTGAATGTGTATGAATTGCACAAAACAATCAACAGCAGTTAAATTAAAACATAGTACATTACACAATGAAACACAAAAATAATAGAAAAACGGATTTACAATTAAATTATCTCCTTTTTGTGTCTTCTTGATATCAATGATTGAAGCACCATTCAATGCATTAGAAATGAGTGAAGTGTCATCCGAGTTCAATTCTGTGGTAGGATCTGCAGGAAAATCCAATTCAATATAAAACCCAACCGGAGCTTCACCATTCTGCAAGTTCAGCGCACCAGTAGCATCAACTGAAGGGATCTTTTTGACAGTTAAAATTCCAGATAGTGTATCGAATTCAATAACATTGGTGTCGACCAAACCGGATGAAAAGAGTGTGTGTGATGCTGCTAATGTGGCATGACCACAAAGTTTAACCTGGAGTATAATAGAATTCAAATGATGTTAATAATAATAATCCATGTTTAAGAGAATTGAAAAGTTTAAAATGAAAAGCTAGATCTTAACCTCAGTAGTAGGAGTAAACCATCTGAGACCAAAACGAGGAACAGAAGTACCATGAATTGGAGTCAAGAAACATGTTTCAGAAATATTGAATTCAGCAGCTAATGATTGCAACCATTTATCGTCTCTGTCTTGTTCTAATAAACACACTGCTGCTGGGTTTCCTTTGAAAGCTGAATCTGTGAATGCATCCACCTGTATATCTCATCACTCAGATTCACACACACACCACAACAACTATTTTTTCACAATAAAGAAAACATTTAATATTCGAACAAATAAACATGCATACCACGTAGTACTTCACAGGTTTCTTTGCCATTGATGATATTGCTGGTTGTAGAACTGGTCAAAGCCCTTGTTAGGATTCCACAAAAACAAGATAAAACAAATACGTGTTGTTCAATAGTTGTTAGTTTTAAACCATTGGTCAATAGTTGTTTTAAATCATTTCCCATATGAGACAATTCATGCACTGCAAATTAATATAATAATAAAAATAATACAGACACCTAATTATTCACCTTTTAAAGAAAAAATGTTTGGTTTTGGTATGTAGCCAAGTCAAATTTCAACACTTATGATTTTGCAAATTGGTGTTCTAATTCTAATATTTGCAAAGCAATTGCACAAATGAAATTGAGTATCTCTTGTACTACACATTGATATATTTTACAAATAAAAAAAATGATAATACAAATAAGGAGGTATTTTATTTTAATTTAGTCAACAGTATCAATCAATATCTTAATTTGTATGCAGTGTTAACATTTTTATTCATTTTATGATCTTAGTGCAGTTGAAGAACTATTCTACATATTCCGTCTAGTCGGTATTATTAAAAAAAAAAAAATTTAGATACATTGAATAATCATGTAAGTGTTAGAACAATATAAAATATAAAACCAGAATTTTGAAGGTAGTAACAATGGTGAAAAGAAACTTAAAAAGAAGATGAATTGAGAGAAAGAGAGAATATGGAAGAGAGTAATATTGGATGAATCACTAAATTGGCATTAACCATGAATTGGGATTACAACAATGTATATATACACATGAGAGAATAGCACAACTAATACAAAATACAACTAAAGTGCCATGCTGTTAAATTCTGTTATTTTGGAAAACTAACAGCTTTTCAAAACAGCTCACAACACACCACCTCACTTTAGTTGCTCCAAGTTCATCATGCTCAAGCTCTTCAACAGTCTCTTGAACACCTCATTTGTCACACCCTTGGTCAACAAATCCGCAACTTGGTCCTCGCTTCGGCAATAGCTCAATCTAAGCTTTCCATCACCGACCAATTCTCTCAAGTAATGAAACCACATCTCAATATGCTTGCTCCTTCCGTGTGCAATCGAATTCTTCGCAAGATTTATCGCGGAAACATTATCCACAAACAGTGTGGTGGCATCATCATCACCACATCCCAATTCCTTCATGAGATTCACTAACCACATAGCTTGGCAAGCACTCAATGATGCCGCAATGTACTCGGCCTCACAAGAAGAGAGTGCTACAACCGGTTCCTTCTTCGAACACCATGAGATTGGTGTACTACCGAACATAAAGATGTAACCCGCCGTAGATTTTCGATCATCTTTATCTCCGCACCAATTAGAATCGGTGTAGCCAAGTAAAGTACATTTGCAACCCATATCCGATGTGGGAAACAAAATACCACAACCAAGAGTACCTTTCACATATCTAAGGATTCTCTTGACCGCCGCCAAATGAGACACCTTAGGTCTCTCCATGAATCTACTCGCAATCCCGACACTAAAAACCAAGTCTGGTCGAGTATTGCACAAATACCGTAACGATCCAATCAAACTCCGGTAAAGTGTTGGATCCACATCATCCTCATCATCACTTTTGGACAGCTGAACTCTAGCCTCACAAGGTGTATTAGAAGCATTACAATGCTCCATTTCACACTTTTTCAAGATATCTAGAGCATACCTTCTTTGATGCATAAGCAGCCTCACTTTTGACTTGTGGAACTCTATGCCAAGAAAGTATCTCATGACACCAAGGTCCATCATCTCAAACTCACTCATAAGCTCCACTTTGAACTTTGAAATACTCTTGTCATTGCTGCCCGTAATCAAGAGATCATCAACATACAAGCACAGTATGATAATACCATCAATAGTATCCGATCTGACATAAACACCATGTTCGGATACACACCGTTTGAAACCGATGTCAATAAGAAAGTCGTTTATACGTTTGTTCCAAGCTCTTGGAGCTTGTTTCAAACCGTACAACGCTTTGTGTAGCTTGTAGTACTTCCTCTCTTGATTTTTGATCACGAAACCGGGTGGATGCCCCACATAAACCTCCTCATCAAGAGGACCATTCAAAAACGCAGATTTCACATCCATTTGATAAATCACCCAATTGTTGCTATGCGCAATCCCAACAACCAAACGAATAGTCTCCAATCTAGCCACCGGTGCAAATACCTCCTCATAGTCTATACCTTCACGTTGCAAGAACCCTTTCGCCACTAATCTAGCTTTGTACTTGATTATTTCACCTTTAGGATTTGCTTTGACTTTATAGACCCATCGCACACCGATCGGTTTCTTTCCATGTCGTAAATCGACCAACTCCCAAGTACCATTTTTCTCAATAGATTCCAGCTCCTCTTTCATTGCACATATCCATTTAGGATCACTTAAGGCTTCCTCCTCATTTACCGGTTCAGATTCGGCCATAAGTGCAAAATGAATAAGATCACCATCACTATTCACTTCGTTATCTTGGAACCTCTCACAATCTCGGAGTCTATGAGGCAAGGCTCTTTGCCTCACTGGTCTACCATTATTCACAACATCATTGTCAACTACTGTAGGTACAGGAACAGCGGCATCGGAACTCTCCGGATCAAAAAAAATCAACAAACTACTGATGTTCAGCAGGTTGTAATCGGTTAGCAGCATTGGCATAATCGATTACACTTGCTGTTTCAGCAGTTTTTATTTCATCAAACTGCACATCTCGGGTTATCACGATTTTCCGATTCCTCTCATCAAATAGCTTGTAACCTCCAGTAGAGTGATATCCAACAAATATCAACTTTTCACCTTTATCGTCCAACTTTTTTCTAAGTTGATTCGGCACATGACAATATGCAATCGATCCAAAAACGCGCAAGTGATTCACACTTGGTTTGAAACCACTCCAAACCTCTTCTGGTGTAATCTTCTTCAGATTCTTAGTAGGACACCTATTCAACAAGTAGGTGGTTGTAGAAACGGCCTCACCCCACAACTCTTTAGGTAACTTCTTCCCACAAAGAATACTACGCACCATGTTCATTATTGTACGACTTTTCCTCTCGGCAACCCCGTTTTGTTGAGGCGTATATGGAGGTACCACCTCACACACAATACCCTCAACATCACAAAACTTCCCAAACTCACTAGAAGTATATTCACCTCCACCATCCGTTTTAAGAATTTTGAGCTTTCAACCGCTTTGACGCTCCACCATGGATTTGAAACTCTTGAACACTCCGAATACCTCATCCTTTCTCTTGATAAGATATGTCCAAAGCTTCCTACTAAAATCGTCAATGAACGTACAAAATATTGATTGCCTCCATAAGTCTCTATTTGCATCTTTTTCTTTGTGTTTTGAGCGACATTCTTTCGCAAGATGCCCAAACTTTTGACAATTATAACACTTCACAGAACTTTTGTCAAACAGTTTGTAGGCGCTTTAATTACCATCTTTGGAGCTTCCTTCGCCCTTCGAATTTTGTGGATCTTTTCCAGCAAAATTCTTCTTACTCTTTGAAGATCACTTCCCTTTTGTTCTCTTGTTCTTCTCATGTAAACGCGCTTGCAAAGCGATCTCCGCTTTGGCTTTGTCGGCACTTCTCTCATCCATCCTTTGTTCATGCGCTTCTAACGAACTTTGCAACTCGTCTTTGCTCAAAGTTGTTAGATCCTTTGACTTTTCAATAGCCACAACAATGTTATCGAACCGTGATGTTAACGAACGTAACACTTTTGATACAACATTTTGCTCAAGAATAGTTTCGCCACATGACTTGATTTGGTTGACTAACCGGGTAATGCGCGTAATGTAATCATTGATCATTTCTTTGTCCTCCATTTGCGTTAGCTCGAATTGACGTTTGTAAGTTTGTAACCTTACCACCTTCGCTTTGACGGCACCGGCATATGCTTTCTCTAAGATTTTCCATGCTTGCTTCACAGATTCACAATCGCCAACCTTCTCAAAATTGTCGTTATCAACACAAAAGTGAATCAAGAATAGGGATTTGTAATTCTTCTTCTTTTCTTCCTTGTGTGTAGCCTTAATAGCTTCGGTAGCATCTGCCCCTAACGGTGTAACTCCATTGATGAAGATCTCAAGAACCTCTTAATAACCAAACAGAACCTTCATTTGTTTCGCCCATTTGTCGTAGTTCTTCGAATCAAGAATTGGGAGATTGGTAGGAATTTGATCATTAGAAACGGTAGCCATTGTTGCAGCGGATTAGGATCAATAACCGGAGCTCTTGATGCCAAATGTTAAAACAACATAAAACATAAAACCAGAATTTTGAAGGTAGTAACAATGGTGAAAAGAAACTTAAAAAGAAGATGAATTGAGAAAAAGAGAGAATAGGGAAGAGAGTAATATTGGACGAATCACTAAATTAACATTAACCCTGAATTGAGATTACAGCAATGTATATATACACATGAGAGAATAGCACAACTAATACAAAATACAACTAAAGTGTCATGCTGTTAAATTCTGTTATTTTGGAAAACTAACCGCTTTTTAAAACAGCTCACAATAGTAAGGTGAATTTTTTTTAATAATAAGAATCTTAAGAGAAATTATTAGTTAAACATTGCGTTATAAAGACAAAATCTGATAATGAGAACTTGTGATAAATATAAAAATCTTATTTCATAAGCAACAATACAACAATGTAAGCCAACAACCAACATTTTATTGTTGACTGATGGAATCACCCAGCTAAAAGTATAGGTTGGAAACTTAATTTACAGTAATATTTAGAAAAATAAAATAAACTACCAACTTCCCTCCTTGGACATTCTCAGGAAATGAGACAGAGTGATCTTTGGGAGTTCAGGAGAACCCCTTTTCTTCTTCTTTATCATAGTCGCCTTGGACGTCTCCACGCTGCCATTCAAATCCAACACCGTGTCTGATGCCAGATTGTAGAACTGTATACAAAACATCAAAATAAAACTAGCATCGTATAATAGAGCATCGTATTTTCACCATTAACAGAGGTAGCTGATAATCTAATATTACCTCACAAACTCCATGCAGCAATAATCTATGAAAAGGATCCTTAATTCTTAGTTCAAGAACATCTTCATTGGTGCTTTCAGTTATGAAGGTTCGTAGACATTCCTAGCGGTAAACAACAAAAAAACATATTATAAACAAAAGGGAGAAATACAACAAGCAATGTGCTACAGAGCTGCATAATTTTAATAAGGTAAACGCCTCATGACAACAAACAAGCATGTCAGCAATCAGCATAGAGATTACATTTTCACCTATACCTAAAGTAATTACATTCCTCGCATATGTACATGATAACACGAAATCGTATATATATTTTGATGCACAATTCAACTGAAGTTTAACTATTTTCGATCCAATTTCGAGTTATTTCCGTGTTATTTTCTGATGTTTTGCAGGTATTTGATGATCACATCCAAACAAGGCAATATGAAGAAAAGAAGCAATCTCATATGAAATATGGACGAAAACCGGATGAAAATAACATGAAAAACACAGACTGCTGATTTTGTTGTTGTGACGACCGTCACAGCTCCATGACGACCGTCGCACCTTGTGACGACCGTCATGCAGGCAAAAACGCCCCACTTTAAATGCACGTGAAAGAAGCAATTCCAAGTCCCAAATAGTGGACCACTACTCCCTGATAATTCTGCCTCAAAGTCCACCTTCCTCAAGTTATAACCGTTAGAATTCCATTTCTATAAAAGGGGAAGAAGGGGAACTCAGAAGGGAGCCGCATTCATACAACGAAGTGCTGCCCAATTCCATTTTCAGAGCAAAAGTTCAGTTTTATTTTCTTTCCTATTTTTTTGTTGCCTTTCATTCCTTCTGTAATTTTTATTTCCGTTGTACGATCAAATTGGCACAAAGACCAGAATCCTGCCAACATCTGTGGAGGATCTGCCCAAAGGTCAATTGGAATATTTACAGGTTTCTCATTTCAATCGTAATTCCAGTTTTTATTATGATGCATGCTATTATTTATTGTTTTTATTTATGTTTTACCTTTCCCAAATCCATGTCTAGCTAAATTTAAGTAATCGATATGTAGTAATAATTCGAAAGGGATTTGATAATAACCGGTTGAAAACTGTCTTTTTCAAAAGTTGTTTATGGTCTGAGTGTTTAAAATTAATTTACTGAATAAACTTCGTCGCGAAAGCGAGAACTTATTTAAAAGTAGTTTTGCCACGAAAGTGGGAAATTAATTAAGGTACGAACCAACAAGCGAAAGCTGCGACAAGACCAGATAGTAAACACTAGTCATTCATTTTAATAACAGTGAAAGCACTTTAAAATGAATTAGAACTTAGAGATTTCCAAAAAATAATTTTAACCCCGAATGGGACACGAAAGCGTACGTTTGGCCCTTTGAGTTATGATTAGCGTCAATAACCATCGTGAGGCGAGAGTCTTCAGATCACCATTTTCTGCTTAAATAAACTCTGAAAAATATTTCGTAGGCTGGTAACTTTTCAAATCCCTGAAGAACATAAATACTGCATATCGATTCAATTAATTATACTTTAATTAACATCCTTAGTTCCCTTTAGTGACAATCTTATTCCCTCAAACATTATCTACCTAGCTAAACATAGTAACTCCCGAGAACACTAGTTTGATTACGAGTCCCTGTGGGATCGATATCTATTATTACTACGCGATAGACTGTGCACTTGCAGTTAGGTTGTATTAGACATAGAAAGTCGCGATCAAGTTTTTGGCGCCGTTGCCGGGGACCCGTTTAGTCAATAGTGTAACCTTCTGTTACGCCGTATAGACTAGGTTAATTATTTTCATTTTTCCTTTACTAGTGCTGTCGATTGTATGCCAAGTGATCGCCCGCAAGGCGATATCTTGAAACCTTCAGTCGCAGAACTAGAACGCTTCTTACATCTAAGAAGCCGAATCATTGAGTACCAACTCAAACATAACATTCCCGATCCTCTCACTCCCATTCCCAAATCCGAAGAAGAATCAAACATGGCTGAAGGACCTCCAAACAAACCGCTGAAGGCATACGCTACACCCTCTCAGATGGAGCCTAGGAGTAGCATTGCTGCCCCAGCTATTACCCGAAACGATTTTGAGCTGAAACCATCATTACTGTCAACTGTACAACAAAACCAATTCTCAAGAAACGCAACTGAGGATCCGAACGAACATCTAACGAAGTTTGTACAATACGCAGACACGGTGAAAGCAAATGGAGTAACTCCAGACGCGATAAGACTTCGTCTTTTCCCATTCTCTCTTAGAGACAGAGCGTGGACATGGTTGCAATCTTTACCATCCAACTCCGTTACGACGTGGGAACAGTTGAAAAACGTCTTCTTAGCGAGATATTTTCCGCCAAGCAAAACCACTATGCTTAGAGCTCAAATCAACGGATTTCGACAAAAAGATACTGAATCTCTTTACGAAGCATGGGAACGATTCAAAGATATGATGAGAACATGTCCTCACCACGGTTTAGAAGACTGGGTGACAATCCATACTTTTTATAATGGGATTTTATACAATACTAGATTGACAATAGACGCTGCCGCGGGCGGTGCACTTATGGATAAGCCATACGACGAAGCCTATCAATTAATCGAAAACATGTCTCAGAACCACTGCCAATTGGGAGGTGAACGCACTCCAACAGAGAAAACCACAGCGAAAGGTGGGATGTACGAGATCAGCAGTCTTGAAAAGTTCAACACTAAAGTAGATGCTCTAGCACAGAAGATTGACAGTCTGACCGTTAACCCCACTGCAACCGTCGCTGTCGTAACTCCAAATTGCGAGTTATGCGGAAGCACCACTCATAATGCACCCGAATGCCCATTGCTAGCCGGAATCCCACCAGACCAAGTAAATTATACTCAAGGAAATCCTTACGCAAATACCTACAACCCAGGTTGGCGAAATCATCCAAACTTTTCTTACAAAAGCGAAAATGCATTGCAAATGCCTACTGCTCCACCAGGATATCAGAAACCAGCTGTTGCTCAGACTGCACCTAGGAAATCAAACCTCGAATTGATGATGGAAAAATTCATAGCTACTCAAGCTCAAACAAACAAAGAATTCCTGAATCAAAACATACACACTAGCGAGCAAATTAAACAGTTGACCGGAAAAGTAGACGCTTTAGCCACCCACAATAAAATGCTAGAAACACAGATATCACAAGTGGCTCAACAACAAGCCTCTGTTGCCGCACCCGCTGGCACATTTCCTGGACAACCCGAACAGAATCCAAAAGGCCAAGTAAATGATGTAATACTAAGAAGTGGAAAAGAATTGGACGAACCGATCGATCCGAGGATCGAAAACTCAGCCATGCAACAAAAATCAACTGAACAAGCAGAAAAGGAATCCGAGTTAGAGAAGAAGGAAGACAACGAGAAGGAGGATACCGCAAGTGAAAAAACTCAAGCACCTCCAGCGCCATATAAACCACCTATCCCTTATCCGCAAAGATTAATAAACTCCAAAACTTCAGGACAGTTTAAGAAATTTGTAGAGCTCCTTAAACAGCTGAATATTACTATTCCTTTTACAGAAGCGATAACTCAAATGCCGTCATACGCTAAATTTCTCAAAGAAATCCTGTCGAATAAGAGAAAGATCGAGGATAACGAAACAGTTACACTTACTGCAGAGTGTAGCGCCATTATTCAAAACCGCATGCCTCCTAAATTAAAAGACCCAGGTAGTTTCTCCATACCCTGCGTCATAGGAAAGTTCGTAATAGACAAAGCTCTATGCGATTTAGGAGCCAGTATCAGTGTTATGCCTTTATCTATATGCAAAAAGCTGAATATGGGAGACCTCAGACCAACCAAAATGTCCGTACAATTAGCTGACCGATCAGTAAAATACCCCGTCGGAATACTGGAAAACGTTCCAGTACGCATAGGACAATTCTACATCCCAACCGACTTCATAATCATGGACATCAAGGAGGACACTGTCACCCCAATTATTCTAGGAAGACCATTCCTAGCTACAACCGGAGCTATTATAGACGTGAATAAAGGAAGGCTAACATTCAAAGTAGGAGAAGAAAAGATAGAGTTCATTCTCACCAAGTTCTTACAAGCACCAGCCATAGACGATACCTGCTATTTAGTAGACGAAATTGACGAATGCATAAGAGAACTTGAAAATGAAGAGACCACGTATTCAGAAATAATAAAGATTCAAATACCTGATATTTCTGAAGACGATGATTGGCGTAAACCGTATAAAGACGACAGCCTAAGCGAAATCTTAGCACTGACCCCAAACCATATGCCAGGTCCGAAGAACCCATCTTTAGAACTTAAAACACTACCCAAAAACCTTAGATATGAATTCCTAGACGATGAACTAAAAAGACCAGTGATAGTCAACGCCGACTTAGGACGACCAGAAACCGAAAAGCTATTAGAAGTCCTAAAGAAGTACCCCACCGCGTTAGGCTATAACATAAGCGATCTAAAAGGTATAAGCCCTTCAATCTGTATGCATCGAATTACAATAGAGGAAGACTCTAAAACCTCTAGAGAGCATCAGAGAAGACTGAACCCCATCCTAAGCACTGTAGTCAGAGATGAAGTAAAGAAATTGCTAGATGCGGGAATCATCTATCCAATCTCCGATAGTGAATAGGTTAGCCCAGTTCATGTCGTACCAAAGAAAGGAGGAGTCACAGTAGTTAAAAACGAAAAAGGCGAATCAATAACAAAAAGAGTCGTGACTGGAAGCAGGATGTGTATTGATTATAGAAAGCTTAACAAGGCCACACGAAAAGATCATTTCCCGTTACCCTTCATAGACCAAATGTTGGAAAGATTAGCCAAACATTCATATTTCTGCTATCTAGATGGTTATTCAGGATTTTTCCAAATTCCCATTCATCCTGATGACCAAGAAAAGACTATATTCACCTGTCCTTATGGTACTTTTGCTTACCGCCGAATGTCGTTCGGACTCTGTAATGTTCCAGCAACCTTCCAAAAATGCATGATGGCAATCTTCGCAGATTTCATAGACGACATCATGGAAGTATTTATGGACGATTTCTCAGTATGCGTACAAAGTTTCGAAGGATGCCTACAAAACTTAGAAATGGTATTAGAACGTTGTGTAAAAGTGAACCTCGTCCTAAATTGGGAAAAATGTCATTTTATGGTCCGACAAGGAATAGTTCTAGGACATGTCATATCAGATAAAGGAATTGAGGTCGACAAAGCTAAAATAGAGATTATAAAAGATCTCCAACCTCCAAAATCCGTACGAGAAATACGGAGTTTTCTAGGACATGCCGGTTTCTACAGAAGATTTATAAAAGATTTTTCAAAAATCACAAAACCTTTGACCGGCCTGTTGATGAAAGATGCTGAGTTCGTCTTCGACGACGACTGTTTAAAAGCATTCGAAACATTAAAATCAGCCCTTATCACCGCACCGATTATGCAACCACCCAATTGGCGACTACCGTTCGAAATCATGTGCGATGCGAGTGATTATGCCGTAGGCGCAGTTCTAGGACAAAGGAAGGACAAGAAACTCCATGTCATCTACTATGCCAGTAGAACCTTAGATCCTGCCCAAATGAACTACGCTACCACAGAAAAGGAACTTCTACCAGTTATATTTGCACTTGACAAATTCCGTTCTTACTTAGTAGGAGCAAAAATTATCATATACACAGAACACGCTGCCATAAGATACCTAATAAGCAAAAAGGATGCCAAACCAAGACTATTGAGATGGATCCTGTTATTACAAGAGTTTGACTTAGAAATCAAAGATAAGAAAGGAACCGAGAATGTTGTTGCAGATCACTTATCCCGAATAGAAGGCATCAAACATGAACCAGTACCGATAAACGACGATTTCCCGTACGAACGTCTGATAGCCAAATTAGAAAGTGACATATCCAACTCAATCTCGGAAGATCCAGAATTCGAAAAAGCCGTAGAAGCCGTTTATGCCCAAGTCACATTACCTTGGTATGCTGACATCGTTAATTACCTCGCTGTAGGCGTGCTTCCACCGGATCTCACTTATCAGCAAAAGAAGAAATTCTTCCACGATCTGAAACACTATTATTGGGACGAACCTCTACTGTTCAAGAGAGGGGCCGACAACATATACCGTCGCTGTGTCCCAGAGGAAGAAATAGAAAATATCATTTCCCAATGCCATTCAGCACCGTATGGTGGTCATGCTAGTACATCCAAGACGTGCGCTAAGATTCTCCAAGCCGGCTTATTCTGGCCTAACCTCTGGAAAGACGTTCACATCGCTGTGCTAAAATGTGATCGATGCCAACAAACTGGCAACATCTCACGACGCAATGAAATGCCTCAGAAAGGAATCTTAGAGGTAGAAATCTTTGACGTATGGGGAATAGATTTCATGGGACCATTCCCACCTTCTTTTGGTAATAACTACATACTCGTCGTTGTAGACTATGTGTCTAAATGGATAGAAGTCATTGCTGCTCCAACAAACGACGCACGAGTAGTAATCAAACTCTTCAAAAACACAATCTTTCCTAGATCCGGTGTACCCAGACTCGTCATTAGTGACGGCGGATCTCACTTCATATCGCGAATATTTGATAAACTTCTTTCTAAATATGGAGTCCGACACCGAGTAGCTACACCTTATCATCCGCAAACTAGCGGACAAGTAGAGGTCTCGAACAGGGAAATAAAACAGATATTGGAAAAGACTGTCGCTACCTCAAGGAAAGATTGGTCATCAAAGCTACATGAAGCTTTATGGGCTTATAGGACCGCTTTTAAGACACCAATAGGTACTACACCCTACAAATTAGTTTACGGTAAATCCTGCCATCTCCCTGTAGAATTAGAGCATAAGGCCTTCTGGGCCATTAAGACACTCAATTTCAACTACACCGAGGCAGGAGAAAAGCGAATCTTGAACTTACACGAATTGGAAGAACTTTGATTAGACGCTTACGAAAATGCCCGTATCTACAAAGAACGAACTAAAAAGTGGCATGATAAACGTTCAGTCAAGAAACAATTCAGTGTGGGAGACATCGTATTTCTATTTAATTCAAGATTAAAACTCTTCCCAGGTAAACTAAAATCTAGGTGGTCTGGACCTTATGAAGTGACTAAAGTACTTCAGAGTGGAGCTGTCAAAATTACCAATAAGAGGAATGCACCGTTTATCGTAAACGGGCAACGTCTAAAACATTATAATAAGAACGAAAACAGCTCTCAAGTCTGCAGTATAGCATTGCTTGAGCTTCCAGCTCAAACACCCAAATAGCTTGTCACCAAGCTATCGTCAGGCTTTAGACGTTAAAAACAGCGCTTACTGGGAGGCAACCCAACTTTTCCCGCATTTTTCCTCGTTACTGTATTTCATTTTTTATTTAAAATTTTACTTTGAAACCTTAACAAAAATTCTAAACTTAAAATTACTACTATTTTCTACTTTCGTTTGTTTTCATATTTTTATTTTTTATTTTATTTTTCTCTTTTGGTCTTTTGTTTTTACCACTTTTTGTTTTTAAAAATCCTGACTTCAAACTTCTGTTTTAAACTTTTCAGGATTTTAAAAGTCTTCAAAACATTCCTTCTGTTTTCTCCGACTTACCTGCGAGTATGGCCGAGTACGACTTCACAAAGGTTCATTTTCGAGGACTAGCTCAAAAGGCAAGATTTGCAACACTAACTGAAAGAGAAATCGCCTTAACGATGTATTATGATAAGTCTACCATGGATAAACTAGGAATCACGGATAGCATTCAATACCTGTTCAATCAACTGGGTTGGGAGAACACTGCTTTGAAAACACGTTTTTCTACCTATAAGGATCTCACCTATGAATTCCTTAGTTCCTTCAGATACCTACCCAACTACGGTTTTGGATCCAACACAGAGCTGATTACCTTTCGAATGTTTGGAATGGATCAAACCCATAGCCGGATGTCACTAGCTAACCTCCTAGGATTTCCTAGCGGACCGCATGTGTTCATCAGTGCAGAAGATGACGATATTGATTTTGAACTCGACCAATTCTGGGGTAGAATCACAGGCGACTATCACCCTGAACCAGACAGAATGTATAATGATGATATTCATAACCCAGCTTTCAGATACTTCCATAAGATACTAGCTCACACCCTTTTCGGGAAAGAAGAAAATATTACCACAGTATCTAAAGAGGAGTTATTCATCATGTTCTGTGCTTCCCAGGGACGTACAGTAAATGCAGTGCCTTTCATGATGAGATCTTTCAGACGCCTCACTCAGGAACCACAGTCACCTATTCTTATAGGAGGCCTCGTGACAATGATTGCCCACGAGCTTGGCCTTAGATTCCACTTAAATGCAAGCACTCGTTTTGGCACCATCCGACCCATGAATATACAGTTCTGCTTTAACAGGCGTATTTTAGGAACTATGGGACCTGGACCTTACGAGTACCTCATAAATGAAAAACCCGTCCAGCTATTCACACTACCTAATCATCAGATGACAAGTATCCACAACAAGGACAACTGGCTTTATGAATTGGATGAGCCTATGGGACCGCCTTCACCTCAGTCAACACCACAGAACTATATGTACGACAGTGACCACATCTCTGAGGCACACGACTATATGTACTATGAGGATGTTGTATCAGAAGCTGAAGTAGACCCTACGACTCCTCCGCACTACAACACCTATCCCGAGCCTATCCCTGAGGAGACCACCGACAAAATGGATATTGTTCTACTCCGATTGGACAACGTTGATGCAGCTCTGACCACTGTAAAAGATGACATCGCAGGCATACACAGCGAACTGGTAGTCTTCATGGACTTAGTCTGTGACCAGCTCGACTACTACGCACGGAAGTTCGATGAGTTGAAGGTACGAAAAGACTAGATACTACTTTTAGCATTAGATTTAGTTTAGTTTAGTTTTTCTACTTTCCGTCCGTTTTCAATTGTTTTGATTTTTGCATTGTTAATTTCTTTATGTACTACATACAATCATTCCAATTTCTTGTTATTTCAATTATAGTCTTTATTCAATTATTCTGTTTTTACGTTATTCTTTGTTTATTGGCTGCTATAATACATTGCCATATCAATACTAGGCCCAAAAGTCACTGCAAGAACACCCTCAGAGCAAAATTCTGCGTTCTGCAGATTTTGCTGCTGTGACGACCGTCACAGGATCATGACGAGCGTCACGCGGGTGACGACCGTCACATATACGTGACGACCGTCACGAACCCAAAACTGCTATCTGATATAACAGGGGTTGCGTTTTCTCTCCCACTCACCTCCTTTCAACTTCCAATCATCAGAACTCCCTCCCCACTCCAATTTTTCGTTTCCCCCACATTGCACCATATATTTCAACTCCCATCTCAACTTCCTACTACACTTCTGTCACATTTCCCCAATCCTCAGAACCTTCTCAATCTTCCAACAATGGCGAGAAATACTGAAACCCCAGACATCAACAACATTGTGTTCAGCGACGGTGACTCAGGCGAAAGACAGCGAGCCAACTACATCGCATTCCATCAACGGTCGCTCCAGCCGACTCATTATCCACATATTCCATCGCTGGCGGAGCTCGGACTCCTTGAAGGCGTCACTTGGATGCTTCAAAGAGCCGGCATCTGGAACCTATGTACCAATCCACTACCGACGTACGAACAACTCACTCTCGAGTTCCTGAGTTCGTTTACCTACGTCACTTCCAACGGCGACCTCAGCCAACACTCTGGTGCCGCATGCTTCCGGATGTTCGGCACAAACTATCAGGTGAACCAGAACCAGATTGCCGCCATCTTACAACTCCCTCGAGGCGACAATGCTCACCGCCGCCTCACCGATCAGTTCCAGCATGAAGCCTTCGCGCTCTGGTACCAGTTGACCGGCATCAATGCCGATGGTTGGGACTCTCTGCATGCTACGCATATCCATAACCCGACCATCCGGTACTTCCACCGAGCATTGAGCAACGCAATCTTCGCCCGGGACAGCAACCATAAGGTGAACTCGAAAGAGCTCTTCTTCCTCCACTGCGTCTTCAACAACGAACCTATCAACGTCGCTCCGTTCCTCCTGGCCCACATTCAGGCCAATTGTAACCGTGGCTCCAAGCCATTTTACTTTGGCGGGATTGTCACTGCCATTGCACTTGGGCTGAACCTCAGCGACCGCCTCCAGCACCTCCATGCCATCCCCTCGATGTTCCTTGACACCGACCACTGTAGAGCCTCTCACCTTATCCGTTCCAGAGCCGATGGCAAGTACCACCCGGTAGTGCGTGGCAAAACCGTCTGAAGCATCATCCTTCCATCACGCACCCGGACACACCCAGAGGATCGTACCAACTGGTTATTTGACCTCACTGCCCCTCCAGCTGCCGCTGCTCCAACTCAGGACCACACCCAAGGTTCTGATGACGAAATTCAAGCTGAGTTGGACAGGCCAGAGCAACCGGAGGCATCCCAGCCTCCTCCTTCCGAAGGTACATCCTCTCGCCGCCGCCGCCATCGTCCAGTGCCCGACTACTCAGAAGAGGACCTCTACCGCTCTCTCGACCAGCAGGCCCAGATACTCGCTATTATGCAGCAGCAAAATCAGCGAGCAGAGCAGTTCGAAGCTTGGCATCGGACCCAAATGCAACAACTTCAAACCGGCCAAGAAACCATTACAGAGAACCTGGCGAATCTGACCTTGCAGGTCGAAGGACTCCGTGACTATGCCTACCACACCGGTGCTATGAGTTTTGAGGACCGAGTCGCCCGGGTCAGAGCGTGAGGACGAGAGCGCGGACGTGACCGAGGCAGCGGACGTGATTAGTTATCATTTTCCTTATTTGTTTACTATATTTGCAGTTTCTATGTACTTTCATTTCCGTTGTATCTCCCTCTCGCATTCTTTCAAATCAGTGGGAACACTGATTGAGATAGTGTGGGAGCGGAGCGTTTATTTCCATTCCATTGTACTTTGACTTTCGTAATTTCTATTTAAACATTTTCTATTTTTTAGAAAATAAAGCTCGTTTATATATCCCTTTTCCGTTACGCAAACATCCCCACGTTATTCGACGTAAACAACAAATTTTTTCGTTCGTTCCTCAAAAGCAAAAGCATCACGGGAATGCACCCGAGTTCAAACCAAGTTTCGAAACTCCGAGGAGACGACAATTCTAACAAAACCAGTACCATGTTGACACCTTAGATCTCCGGTTTATGCGAGTCGGTTTCACTACCTACGTGTACCAAAGTCTCAAGTGTCTACGCAAACTCAGCCCCAAGTAGTTTATACTAGCAGTCAGCACCATCCTAAAACACTTCTAAGCGAGCGACCGATGCAAATAAGTGTATGATCTCCAAAAAGATGAAAAATTATGAAAATAAAGCTAGATAGCCCAAAATTATAAAGACACATTTCCTTCTAAGTTAGGTGCTCCTCACCCGAGCATTTAGCCCAACGGCACGAAAACTCATTGAAAAATCAATGATATAAGCTTATGATCAATGAAGAAGATCAAGACAGGAATGAGATCATATTCGCTAACAGGTCGACTTGCCATGAAAGTGTATGGACAACGGGTTTAATGTGATTGCGTTAGAACAAACAGGGTGAACTTGCCGCGAGAACCTTGACACCAAGCTACAGTAGCATGACTGGGACCGATTTTGCATAAGAAGGAGACCTCCGAAGACTTGTAGTCCAGTGCCGTCATGGTACTCGTTTTGTTCTTACTAAGAATCTCGGTTTTTCTCAACTTTGCGAACGAAGAAGCTACCTCGTGCTTGCCAATTTTTCCTGTTTTACTTGAGGACAAGCAAAGATTCAAGCTTAGGGGAGTTTGATAACACGAAATCGTATATATATTTTGATGCACAATTCAACTGAAGTTTAACTGTTTTCGATCCAATTTCGGGTTATTTCCGTGTTATTTGTCTGATGTTTTACAGGTATTTGATGATCACATCCAAACAAGGCAATATGAATAAAAGAAGCAATCTCAGATGAAATATGGACGAAAACCGGATGAAAATAACATAAAAAACACAGACTGCTGATTTTGCTGCTGTGACGACCGTCACAGCTCCATGACGACCGTCACACCTTGTGACGACCGTCATGCAGGCAAAAACGCCCCACTTCAAATGCACGTGAAAGAAGCAGTTCCAAGTCCCAAATAGTGGACCACTACTCCCTGATAATTCTGCCTCAAAGTCCACCTTCCTCAAGTTATAACCGTTAGAATTCCATTTCTATAAAAGGGGAAGAAGGGGAACTCAGAAGGGAGCCGCATTCATACAACGAAGTGCTGCTCAATTCCATTTCTAGAGCAAAAGTTCAGTTTTATTTTCTTTCCTATTTTTTGTTGCCTTTCATTCCTTCTGTAATTTTTATTTCCGTTGTACGATCAAATTGGCACAAAGACCAGAATCCTGCCAACATCTGTGGAGGATCTGCCCAAAGGTCAATTGGAATATTTACAGATTTCTCATTTCAATCGTAATTCCAGTTTTTATTATGATGCATGCTATTATTTATTGTTTTTATTTATGTTTTACCTTTTCCAAATCCATGTCTAGCTAAATTTAAGTAATCGATATGTAGTAATAATTTGAAAGGAATTTGATAATAACCGGTTGAAAACTGTCTTTTTCAAAAGTTGTTTATGGTCTGAGTGTTTAAAATTAATTTACTGAATAAACTTCGTCGCGAAAGCGAGAACTTATTTAAAAGTAGTTTTGCCACGAAAGTGGGAAATTAATTAAGGTACGAACCAACAAGCGAAAGCTGCGGCAAGACCAGATAGTAAACACTAGTCATTCATTTTAATAATAGCGAAAGCACTTTAAAATGAATTAGAACTTAGAGATTTCCAAAAAATAATTTTAACCCCGAATGGGACACGAAAGCGTACGTTTGGCCCTTAGAATTATGATTAGCGTCAATAACCATCGTGAGGCGAGAGTCTTCAGATCACCATTTTCTGCTTAAATAAACTCTGAAAAATATTTCGTAGGCTGGTAACTTTTCAAATCCCTGAAGAACATAAATACTGCATATCGATTCAATTAATTATACTTTAATTAACATCCTTAGTTCCCTTTAGTGACAATCTTATTCCCTCAAACATTATCTACCTAGCTAAACATAGTAACTCCCGAGAACACTAGTTTGATTACGAGTCCCTGTGGGATCGATATCTATTATTACTACGCGATAGACTGTGCACTTGCAGTTAGGTTGTATTAGACATAGAAAGTCGCGATCAGTACACATAGCTTCACATGAGCATGACACTCATACAAATCATTACATATGTAAATGTAGCAAAACCCATGATTACACTAACAAGCTCTCAAGTGCAACATAAAAATATAAACACAAGTCACACCCTAAATTATATCACAGTCCATCCAATCATAAATAACTAATAACAAAATGAGAGGATTTTTCGAAATTTTAACATTAGATCGCTCTGCCAAGTCAAATAGATAATATGAATAAAACTGTTGCTTAATTCATAATAAAACTTTAACTTTTGTCAAGTGATTTTCAAACTTTATTTTCTTTAATAAATGTCAATCAATGTTAATCATATTTTGAAAATTTTCTAAAAAACGTTAAAAAGATCAACCTCATTTAAATTTTTTTGTGTCTTTGCGCACTTTTCATTTTAAAACTTTTCATAAAGTTTAGACATGAGTCATTTCTATAATTGAGATATAATTCTCCTATTCTCCATAGTATTAAGAGGTTGATATTTTCCACTTAGTTGTTGAGTGATAGACTTGTTGATTTTAATCCAAGCAAAATCCTTCATCTTTAGGTGATGCAAATGTTATCTTATACTTATGGGTGACTAGTCGTAGTTTTCTTCTTAAAATGATGACTTTTCTTTACATTTAAAATCAATCAAAACAAACAAACTTTTGTTATTTGTACCATGAACTATGGAGTTTTGATCCTATATTACACTTTGTGGGTATGTAGGCAAGAGGCGATAAGTCTCTCCAAACACAAAAATCTTTAAAATAATTCTCTTCTCATCTCCCCAATCTCTTTCAAAACAAACCTTTTTTAAACTAAAAAGCATAGATATTTCAAAGGGATCCTATAAAGTACTATAGATGTTTTGGGTGCTAACACCTTCCCATTGCATAACCAACCCCCTTACCTAAATATCTGCTTTTTGTTCTTGTTTTAAAACTCTTTAGGTTTTGTTCGCATTTTTTCCTTTTTCTTTTTGGATAAAATAAAAGTGTGATGGCGACTCTTGCATTTTTTTAGTTAAGTTAATTAATAGCTTACACTCACAAATTTTTCCGCTACAACGGGCTACGAGAAACTGTTCGTCGATGTCTCCGCGGGGGAGAGCGCGAGTATCGTTCTTTCTCCAACATCCCAATGCGTTCCTTCTACTAGAAAATCATCAGGTTCGTCTGGTTGGTCGCCGAACAAGGTCACCGAGGTAGGATCGGCGTTGGACGGCACAGAAATCGTCTAGAAAACTATTGGACTCTCGTAACATTGTGCGGCGTTGTAGGTTGCATCGTCAGGGGAGGGAGAGGCAGTGTGCCCATCCATAGAGTCACCTTCTTCAATAGCAGGCGTCACATTGTATCGTCGCCGTCAGCGAAGGTGGTAAAGGCGGCTTCGTGGACGTTGTCGTCAGTGTGCTGACAGTCCATGATCGAAGAAGGTGGAGGATTGCTTTGGTCTTTTGATTTCGGAGGAAAAAAAAGACGGGGAAGCAAAATATTCCCACATACGGGTCACTAATCTTACCGGATCAGAAAGAGGATCAGCAGCTAGCAACACACCGTGAGCTCCAAGTTCGCCAGTAGTGGAGAGGAGGAGGGGGTGTACCTGCAAGACACTCTAATGACAAAGTGAGGAAGGGAGTGAGAGGGAGAAAACAAGTACAGAGTGAGTATGAATTAGAAATCCTGACCCTCCTCCACATGAGGGAATTTATAATGTTCCCCCAGCGCTGGGCCAACGGTCATCTACTTTGCGCTGGATCGCAAGGCCCATAATAGATGACTGTCAGGATCTTACATGGCAGTAGAGAAGACCCGCATGTGGTCTTCATTCTGGGTCAACTGCCCCACGAACTCTAGGGAGTGGAGGACCTGTTCTCTCGGACGTGGGTAGTTGGTTAATAACGTGTTTTCGCGTGGGGAGCACGTGTGCAGTGTGTGGCCTCCAATAGTTATGCAAGTTTGGGCCTGTGTTGGGCCTTCCCCAATAAAATGATGGGTTGGACCGCGCCCGACGGTAGGCCAACTATAGGCTCAGTCCAAAATTATATATATATATATATATATATATATATATATATATATATATATATATATATATATATATATATATATATATATATATATATATATATATATATATATATATATATATATATATATATATATATATATATATATATATATATATATATATATATATATATATATATATATATATATATATATATATATATATATATATATATATATATATATATATATATATATATATATATATATATATATATATAAAGTTAAAAAAAAAAACTTTTGAATTAGTTTTTATTTAATTAATAATTAGATTTAATATAAAAGCTATGATATGAAGTAAGTTTACAAAAACTTACTCTTGGATTAGTTTTTGGATATATATATATATATATATATATATATATATATATATATATATATATATATATATATATATATATATATATATATATATATATATATATATAGGAGTATATATTTGTGGTGTATTAATACAATTTTCACATTTTATTTTATCTCTATTTCGATTATGTAATAATACATATTTATTGTAGACAGCTCGTGCATGTTGTGTTTAGCTTTCTATTTTTTAATTATTATGATATGATGTAAAAATTGTAACACTGCTATTATAATATTTTGGTTTTTGCTATTTTTTAATTGCATTATCCAATATAACTTTCGAGAACCGCTTGGATGCATAGGTTTTTGCTTGACTTCTTAAGAGTGATTCATACATGAGTTCACTCTAAGTTAGTTTAAAGCGCTAAATCCAGTTGCTTGCAATTTCTGTTGGTTTTCGGTCTCGTGGCTTACTCTTGCGCCTTCTTACAATGAGTTTGGTTTCGAGTCTCGTGGCTTACTCTTGGACCTTCTTACAATGAGCCTATTTTCTTTTGTGCTTGCATTTAAGAAAATTTTGCCACATACCCCTATATTTTATCTCATACCTCTACAACATAAAAAATTGGACAAAAATACCCTTGTTTAAATACCCAACAATTCAAAATTTTCCACTTTTTCCTCATTTCCTTCCAGCTAGAGCGTAAAAATTCCACCGAATTTTTTCGACTTCCAGAGAACTCAGACAAAAGAATTTCGGTTCACGTTTTATACTCTGAAGAACTTACTAGTAAGTTTTCTGATTTACCTTTTTTATATTTATTCTCCGGATAACTTGTGGTGAAGTTATTCGGTTTGTATTTGTGCACACCAGATAACTTGTTGCTTAGTTATCTGGTTCTTCTCTTTTCTTCACCGAATAACTTATTCACATGTTATTCGGTTATGTTGTTTGTTGTTCCAGAAAACTTGTCTTGTAGTTTTCCGCTTTAATGTTTTTATTTTATTTAGTGTCTCGCATGCGTGGACGAGATGGATTCATTTATCGACGATACAGTGAGGGACAGTCGACTCGTGAGGAAGATCAGATAGCAGCACATGTACATATTACGTTGCATCCATCATTTCCTAGATGACCATATGATACGTCACTTTTAGTGAGGTATCAGAACCACGTTGTTGGGCATTGTGGGACGGGCAAGTAAGTTTATCTATGACATTTTAGCTTGAATCAAATTTAATGTTAATTATTTATGTATTATAACATATATTATGATTTATTTTCAAGAGAGGCCTTCGAAGAAAGAGCTTAAGGTTGTTGCACATGGCAGCAAGTTGATTGGATGAGTTCCACATGGTCTCCCACTAGTGATTGAGCGATGGTTATCTAATTTTGGTATATCTTTTCTACAGAGAATCAGTTTATCGAGGATAGATCAGAATTTAGTATCTGCATTTATGGAGAGATGGCATCCAGAAACAACGTCATTTCATATGCCATTTGGCGAGATGACTATTACCTTGGACGATGTTTCTTGTCTACTTCATATACTATGTAAGAGGAGTTGTGTAACTCTGCAGAAAGGTTCATTGATTCAAATGTCATTGCTCAGGCTATTGATCTTCTTCGAGTTTCGTTGGAGGTTGTTGCTGAGAGGTTTGTGCTTTCAGAGGTCCTTATTATAGTCTGGATTGGTTGAAATAGTTGTTTGTCTATCAGCGAGCTGCAAATAGATTTGATTACGCAGCTAGAGCATACATGTTATTGTTAGTTGGTTGCACCATTTTTGCTGATAAGACCTTTACACTTGTAGAGGAAAAGTATGTACCATTATTTCAGGACTTGTCTAGATGTGGTAGATACTGTTGGGGGGAGCTGCATTTGTCACACTTTATAGATATTTAGGAGATGTTTCCTTTTACACTTGCAGATAACTCAGTGGATATGCCTCTTTGCTACATGTACAAATGATTTATTTTAATTTCATTTAGACGTATATTAGTTTATTTATAATACTTTTAATTGATAATATTCATTTTGTGTAACAGTGTTGGGTTCATGAGTATTTTCCTACTGTTGGTAAGAGAGGATTATCTAAGATTGTAGGTATCGGTAGTCCACTTCCTAGGGCGATGAAGTGGATGTACAAGCAAGGCATGCAGAAGCTTTATGAGCTCAGTCCTATATTTGATGGATTAACACATGTTGATGTCATCTGGAAAATTTTTGAGGATCACAAACAACACCAGTCATTTGATGATATATGCTTGTATAGGGCTGACCTGAAATGGTATGGTATTGTTGTTCTATATTTATCTGACAGATTTCTGTGTCAGTTTGAATACAGACAGTACATACCACCTCCGCCTCCTAATGTTGACACACTTGATGTGGATATTGAGTGGGTTACATATCATGTGAGCGTGATAGAAGTGATATATCCTATCGAGTTTGCAGATACATCGTATGATGTGGTTCCCAATTACTTGGATTAGTACTGCATGGTGTCACATCCTCGTTTGGTACCACCACCTCGAGGGGAGGTCATACAGGTCCTGGTTAGTGAGGTCAGACAGGCTCTGGTTCCTATCTATGATGCAAGACAATTAGATCCTAGGTTGTTACATATTTCAAATGAACTTAATTTTTATCTGCAGCGTCACGAGGCGGAAGAGGATGATGATGATTTTGCTGAGGTCTTTCGAGCACTTCGAATAGCTCAGGGTGGACCAGCACATTATGTTAGTGATGATGATTGATGTATTATTTACTATTCAAACTTATGTACTATTACTCATATGTATGTCGTATTATTCAGAGTTATATAATATTATTCAAACTTATATGATATTCTTTATGTAGTATACTTTATGTAGTATTCTTTATGTACTATTACTCATATTCTTTATATAATATTATTCAAACTTATGATATTCATTAAAACGTTTTTTTGTTTAAGAAAAACTTTTGTTTAATTATAATTAAAAAATGTTTTCTTTATCTAAGTTAAAATAGAAATTTTTTCTTAAACAAAAAACGTTTTCTTTATCTAAGTTAAAACATTTTTTAAAATAAATACATCAAATTAGCATAATTTATCCTTCAGTTAACCTTTCTTTAAATAAAACTAAAAAAATAAAGTTCTTGATTTAGCCCTTCGTTTTCGTCTAAACCTCGACAGTTTGTTCGTTGCAGCTCCTCGATATCTCGTTTGTTCGTACAATTCATTTTGTTCCATGGATGTAATTTACGCGAGGCCATGGTCGCGGTTTACTTTATTCCGCAATTTTTTCGGGAATTTGTAATTTACGCGAGTGGTCGCGATGCTTTCCTTTTCCGCTTGCTTTACTTTTCATATTTTTTATGCCTGCCATGTAATAATTCCATTGTTTGCATATTTTTACCTTTATCGTTCCCTCCGAAGGAATTAGGATTAACAGTTTGACTGTTGAGTCAATAATCCTAGTTTCAACCATTTCAAAACCCTAATTAGCTTAGGTGTCTCGCCGTGGACAAAAGAAAATGCCCTTTACCCTAGCTTTTAGGTCAAAGAGCCGCTGTGCTCTGTTTAGGGTTTCCCGCCGTGGAATCCCTAATTTAACCCTAAATTTCAATAACAAATTCAACGTAGAAATAGGAGTTTAAATACTCCACGTAAGCGTGTCCTTAAGATACATTTACTCCCCTTGAAACCTTGACCATAGTCAAGAAGTTTCTAACCTCCCTTTCGAGGGGAACTACGATTACTCTGATTCCATTCCCTATCCAGGATACGTAGGCACAAGATGCGACGTCTTGCCGAGTAAACTTAGGACTAACCCTTAGGTATTTTAGGTCACTCCATCCCTTAGCTCAATATATACATTAAAACAGATAATAAAGAGAAAAAAAAGCATACAATAAACAAAAGGTTCCTGTAGAGTACTACAGAAGTTTAGGGTGTTAGTACCTTCCCTAAGCTTAACTAACCCCTTACCTAGGTCTCTCCCCGCATTGTGTTTACAATGCAAAAATAGGTTTTCCCTCTTTTGACATTTTCCTTTGGATAAATCAAAGAGCGGTTGTGAATTAAGAATTGTGATTCAAGCTAATTAATAGTTTGATATCCTATTTCCACCACAACATCAGTCATGTGCCATTCTTCAGCAATGTGTCTCAAAGTTGCTCTCTCTTTCCTGCCACATCTAATAACCTGAACCTTTTCCACAATGCATCAATTTCATTGGTCATGTCCACCTCTGCTCCATCCTCTGTTTCTACCTCTTGTTCACCTTTCATGTTAGGCTTCCTCCATTGTATATGAATAACATCAATTGGTATTAATTCACCATTAAATGTGTATCTCCCTAACTCACAAGCACAAGTTAACCCGTATATTTTTCTATGACTACAACCACACATTTGGGTGTTTGTACCAACCATGTCAACCATGTGTCACTCTTCAGCAATGTGTCTCAAAGCTGCTCTAGATACTGATCCACACAAATTCGCATAAAATGGACTAGTGCGTGCATGCTCAACTTCATAAAACTCTTCTGAAATGAAGCTTTAATATTGCTCAACTGCACTTTGATGTTTCCATTCATAGCCTCCCAACATTTTCACATATCACCTAAACTTTTCTCCAACATCTGCTTCGGTTTCCAATGTGCAGATTCAACCCTAACAAAAAAAAAGGTCCAGTATCATTAATATTAAGATAAACAAACTATGGCTAAAATCAAACACCTTACCTATTAATTGTTATGTTATTCAAATGCAACACTTTATTGATCCAAGCTTCAAAAAGTTTATACCTGTGAGACGTCAACCATGTGTCTATCACATAATCAAAAAATGGTCTAAAATCCACACAGGCATGCTCAAGCTGTTGCAACTTTTGATGGTACTCCGCCTCATTTTTAGCCCTTACAAGTTCATGTCATATCTTCTCTATCGGCTCTCTCATATCATTCACAACATACTCCTTGCACTTCGCTTTTACATTCTTGTTGATGTGAAATCGACAAAGCATATTAACTGTCGTTGGAAATACTGTTTCAATTTCTTTCATCAAAGTAAGATCTCTGTCCGTCAAAGTCACTTGTGGCTATAACCCTTGCTTAGTGAACAACTCTTTCAACTTATCCAGTATCCAACACAAATTTTCTGTTTGCTCAGATTCCATATAGGCAAATGCAACAGCAAATGTTAACTCGGTTTAATGTCATACCAATTACTTCAAACAAAGGTTGCATGTACTTATTTGTTTTATAAGTATTGTCCATAATCATCATATTAGGAAACATATTCAACAACTTCACTGATCCTGGATGAGCCCAAAAGATATCTCTCGCAACTTTCGGCTCATCTATTTTCCTACTCCAATAAACATAATCAGATTCCTCTATCAGTTTAAACAACTGTTACATTTTCGTTCTAGGACCCCTGATGTCTTTCTGAATCTTAGTCTTATGTTAATATATTTGGGCGATTCGAGTCACATTCTCTGGATCCGTTATTGTAATGACAACAATATGTGTCTTAGTGGAACATGATGTTTTGTCAAATCGACAATATGTTGTTGTTCATCAGCATTAAGTCGACTCACAAACGCATGACCTTCAAATCTATCCGATAAATCATGGTTGTGAAGTTCGCATTTTACGTCAATGTTCCAACCAGAACCATCTTTTGAAGGTGTTGACCTAATTTTGAATTGACAACCACATTTCTTGATAGCACTTTGGGTTTCAATATCTCCTTCTTTGTACTTTTCACCTTTATCACAATCAAATATAACTTTGTCACTTCTTCTTCTCTTACCAGTTTTGGTGTCAGAAAGACTTATTATAACAGTAACTTGTTGAATTGTTTTGTAATTGTTTAGGTTTTTTCTTCTATGTAGGGAAGGGAGTACGTGGGCTTGCAGTCCATGGTTGTCCTAAAACTTACGAAGAACCACGCTCACAATCTAGACAGCAACAACAACAACGTGACAGCCACCAGAAGATTCGACGCTTTTCTAAAGGTGATATCATTGCCATTCCACCTAGAATTCCTTACTGGACCTATAACCATGGGGATGAACCTCTTGTTACCATTAGTCTTCTCGACACTTCCAACACTTTAAACTAGCTTGATTCAATCCCCATAGTAAGTAATTGTATAACTATATGTTACATTATCCAAATTTCGATATTGTCATACCGTTGAAGAGACTTATAAACTTTTGTAATGTATAATATTTTCTATTCCATTAATCACTTGTAAGTATGTGTTTAACGGTATTTTACCTTGGTGGAAACCTTCCAGAGGTAGAGTTCCCCGAAACACAGGAAAAACATCAACAAAGGCACAGTTACCCTACTGGACGTGAAGGTGGACAACATCAACAAAAGGAGGAATCCGAGGAACAAAACGAAGATAGCAGTGTGTTGAATGGCTTCAGGGAAGAGTTTTGTGTTGAATGGCTTCAGGGAAGAGTTTTTAGCATATTCACTCAACACCAAGGAGGAAACAGCTAAGAAACTTCAATCTCCACATCGTAAAAGGGGTCAAATCATAAAAGTAAAGACCGGTCTTGACATTATCAGTCCCGAGTTGCAAGAAGAAGAACGAAGTCACAGTCAAAGAGAGGAGAAAGAGGAAGAGGAAGAAGAACGAAGTCACAGTCAAAGAGAGGAAAAAGAGGAAGAGGAAGAAAAACGAGAACAAAGACATCACAAACACAGTGAAAAACAAGAGGATGAACCTCTCATCCATGAAATTATTAAAAAGTGGAAGAAAAAAACTGAAGAAAAGAAACAGGAATCACACGGAAGAGGAGAAGAAAAAGAACAAGTAAAGGAAAGGGAGGAGGAGGAAGAGGAGTAAGAGGAAGAAATACATGGTCAACACAGCAAAGGAAGAGAGAATGGTTTAGAAGAAACTATTTGCAGTGTAAAGATTCGTGAGAACATCGCTCGTCCTTCACGTGCTGATCTCTAAAACCCACGTGTTGGTCGCATCAGCACTGTCAACAATTTAACCCTCCCAATCCTCTGCAATTTACACCTCAGTGTCGAATATGTTCTTCTCTACAGGATATGTATATAGTACTAATTATTAAACCAATGTGTATATTTTCATAATATGGTAAATGTGTATATTTCTATATATGTATGTATATGCAGAATGGTATATATGCTCCACACTAGAACATCAACGCCAACAGCCTCTTGCACGTGATTAGAGGACAAGGAAGAGTTAGAATAGTGAACAATCAAGGTAACACAATGTTCGACGATAAGGTGAGAAAGGGACAATTGGTGGTGGTGCCACAAAATTTTGTGGTTTCCCAAAGAGCAGGAAATGAAGAAGGATTAGAGTATGTAGTGTTCAAGACAAATGATAGAGCTGCTGTTAGCCATGTAATGCAAGTGTTTAGAGCAACTCCTGGTGAGGTTCTTGCAAATGCTTTCGGACTTCGAAAGAATGAGGTTGCTCAAATTAAGTATAACGGAAACCGTGGCCCGTTGGTTCAGCCCCAATCACAATCTCAACAAAATCATGCAATGCAATGTTGAGGTGGCCATCTTATGTAACAAAATAATAATAAAATAAATTTTGGATGTGTTGTAATCAAGAACTTGAGTTCTGCAAATATTAATAAAGTTATGGCCTTGTGACAATTGCAATGGCAATGGGGTTGCATCTTCTTTTTGAGCCTGTAGTCTTGTTTTGCTGCAGAAGTTATCACCTCCCTCAATTTTCTCTTCATTGAATTTGCAAGATGAAACATTGAGCCAAACACAGACACTCGTATAAAAAGCAAAACGAAACAGAGATAAAGTATCATAAAGTATCATAAAAATTAAGTGCTATTCCAATAACAATTTTTGTGATATGTTATATTTATCACAAATATTTCTGCAATGCTAGGAACATGACTAGACCAGAACAAACCCTTCCATCACTATAACAGCTTTCCCGCGAAAAGACACTCTTTGTTTCTGCTCATCAAGATGAAGATCAAGAACTCCCCCTCTAGCTGATGCCTGCACAAATAAATCGACAGATTAGTACAACAACGACAAAGATAATCCAAATGAGGGAAAAGAAAGATTAGCAGTAGTAGTACCTGATAAGCCTTAAAATCACACTTTCCCAGCTTCTTGCTCCAATATGGTACCAAGCCACAGTGTGCACTTCCACAAACAGGATCCTAAAAGCAAATATGAGTTATTAACAACACTATCTCAGACTTTGAGTTGTGTTAAAAAACTCGAAATCTGAACCTACTTTACTTAGATTTTCTGTATTCATCTCTTCATTCATTGCATAGTTAAGGAGACATTAGCAATTTACCTCATTGATTCCAAATTTTGGACTGAAATATCGACTGTAGAAGTCAAATCCTGACTCTGGAGGAGCAATCCCTGTAACAATTATTCCCGCTCCAGGACATTTAACAATTGCATCAAGTTGCGGCTCTACTTCTGTCACATTTTTTCCAGACGCGACAACAACCTAGGAGAAATAACAAGATTAATAATGTTAAATGTGTATAAATTGCACAAAACAATCAACAGCAGTTAAATTAAAACATAGTACATTACACAATGAAACACAACTAATAGAAAAACTGATTTACAATTAAATTATCTTCGTTTTGTGTCTTCTTGATATCAATGATTGAAGCACCATTCAATGCATCAGCAATGAGTGAAGTGTCATCCAAGTTGGATTCTGTGGTAGGATCTGCAGGAAAATCCAATTCAATATAAAATCCAACCGGAGCTTCACCATTCTGCAAATTCGGCGCACCAGTAGCATCAACTGAAGGGATCTTTTGGATAGTTAAAATTCCAGATAGTGTATCGAATTCAATAACATTGGTGTCGACCAAACCGGATGAAAAGAGTGTGTGTGAAGCTGCTAATGTGGCATGACCACAAAGTTTAACCTGGAGTATAATAGAATTCAAATGATGTTAATAATAATAATCCATGTTTAAGAGAATTGAAAAGTTTAAAATGAAAAGCTAGATCTTAACCTCAGTAGTAGGAGTAAACCATCTGAGACCAAAACGAGGAACAGAAGTACCATGAATTGGAGTCAAGAAACATGTTTCAGAAATATTGAATTCAGCAGCTAATGATTGCAACCATTTATCGTCTCTGTCTTGTTCTAATAAACACACTGCTGCTGGGTTTCCTTTGAAAGCTGAATCTGTGAATGCATCCACCTGTATATCTCATCACTCAGATTAACACACACACACCACAGCAACTATTTTTTCACAATAAAAAAACATTTAACAGTCGAACAAATAATCATGCATACCACGTAGTACTTCACAGGTTTCTTTGCCATTGATGATATTGCTGGTTGTAGAACTGGTCAAAGCCCTTGTTAGGATTCCACAAAAACAAGATAAAACAAATACGTGTTGTTCAATAGTTGTTAGTTTTAAACCATTGGTCAATAATTGTTTTAAATGGTTTTGGTATGTAGCCAAGTCAAATTTCAACACTTTTTATGATTCTGCAAATTGGTGTTCTAATTCTAATATTTGCAAAGCAATTGCACAAATGAAATTGAGTATCTCTTCTACTAGACATTGACATATTTTACATATAAAAAAAATGATAATACAAATAATGAGGTATTTTATTTTAATTTAGTCAATAGTATCAATCAATATATTAATTTGTATGCAGTGTTAACATTTTTATTCATTTTATGATCTTAGTATAGTTGGTATTATAAGAAAAAATATATATTTTTTAATACATTGAATAATCATGTAAGGTGAATTTTTTCTTATAATAAGGATCTCAGGAGGAAGTATTAGTTAAACATCGCATTATAAAAATCTTATTTCATAAGCTACAATACAACAATGTAAGCCAACAACCAACATTTTATTGTTGACTGATGGAATCAACCAGCTAAAAGTATAGGTTGGAAACTTAATTTACAGTAATATTTAGAAAAATAAAATAAACTAGATTGAGAACATGGTACAGAGGCAGAGACTATAATATCCAATAATGTCAAGATTTTATTGTATGTGCAATGGACAGCGGTTCTGCCCGAACAAACTACCAACTTCCCTCCTTGGACATTCTCAGGAAATGAGACAGAGTGATCTTTGGGAGTTCAGGAGAACCCTTTTTCTTCTTCTTTATCATAGTCGCCTTGGACGTCTCCACGCTGCCATCCAAATCCGACACCGTGTCTGATGCCAGATTGTAGAACTGTATACAAAACATCAAAATTAAACTAGCGTCATATAATAGAGCATCGTATTTTCACCATTAACAGAGGTAGCTGATAATCTGATATTACCTCACAAACTCCATGCAGCAACAATCTATGAAAAGGATCCTTAATTCTCAGTTCAAGAACATCTCCATTGGTGCTTCCTGTTATGAAGGCCCGTAGACATTCCTAGAAGTAAACAAAGGTTCCATGTAAATGACAAGAAACATATTATAAACGAAAGGGAGAAATACAGCAAGAACTGATTGTTTATCCCCTTTCCCATGCAACAGAGATGCATAATTTCAATCAGGTAAATGCCTCATGAGACATAACAACACTCTACGAGTTCAAAATAACCGGGCATATACCTCATAACCATCTATAAGTTCAAAAAGAGAGCTGCGGCGAAGTGCCTCTCTTGTTCTACATCCAACTCTACGCCAACCATTCAACACTGCCATCTTGTCAGCGTCAATGTGACCTCCCTTCTTTTCTAAAGAATTTTCAAGGGAATGAATTATATTAACCTAGCAAAAAAATAAAAGATATACATATAGATATTTGTCAGTTGTGACCACACCGCATCGCATGAAGATATAATCAAAATACAAGTTTATATGACAACAAACAAGCATGTCAGCAATCAGCATAGAGATTACATTTTCACTTTGACCTAAAGTAATTAGGTTCCTCACATATGTACACATAGCTTCACATGAGCATGACACCCATACAAATCATTACATATGTAAATGTAGCACAAACCATGATTACACTAACAAGCTCTCAAGTGCAACATAAAAATATAAACACAAATCACACCCTAAACTATATCACAGCCCATCCAATCATAAATAACTAATAACGAAATGAGGGAATTTTTCGAAGTTTTAACATGAGATCGCTCTGCCAAGTCAATACGCAATATGAATAAAACTGTTGCTCGATGAATCCAATTGCTAGTGCACCAAATTGCTCTTTTAATAAGTAAAAAATTTAGAAGACATAATCTGCAAAAGTGAGAAAGAAATATAACCTCTTTGTCCATGTCTATATTCCTGAATCTGTCCCACTCCTCCACATTAGTCAAGGAAAATGTTGAAGGTGGAACTTCATCACCTGTTATATTAACCCGATCATTATCAACATAAAAAAGGGAACATTGGGCAATCCATATAAAAAAGAAGAAAAAAATAATTAAAGCAACTAGGATTGGGCTAGTGGGGATGAACTTGGGTAGTTCGCAAGAGGTCATATGCTTAAACCTCATTGGGACTATTGTACTCTAAGAGTAGAGAGAAAGAATAGATTAGAAAGTGACTATAGAATTATAATAATATCATTTGAAGTTTAAAGCCAGTTCATTCTCACAACGTACTTCTGCATATTTGATGTAAATTTTGGATACATTCCCCTTCATTTCAATGCACTTAAATGGTAACAAAGTGTGCAAACAGAGAAGAAAACAACAAAATTTCAATGCACTTAAATGGTAACAAAGTGTGCAAACAGAGAAGAAAACAACAAAACTTAAAATAAGCTCCCAAGCATGAATACAACTATTAGCCTCGACCGGAAGAGAAAAGCATAAACATCATGAACTCAAAGAATAATAACACATCAGACAACACCAAAAAATTACCGAAAGGTGGTGGAGCAAACAAGCCTCTAATTTCCTCTGCATTCAAACGCGGTACTAGTTCCATCAATAGGCGATCGTTTAACCACCTCCGCGATCTTCTATTTGTGACCTGAAACAGTTAATACTAGTCTCAAATTAATTCACAACCAAATAACTCAATCCATGTGATTGTTATCACATCTAGAATAAGTAAAATTATGAATTCATACAAAACAAGTATGCTAATGAAACTCAAATAAACAAATAAAACTAGGGAAACAAAACAAAAAAACAATTTTTTTTTAATTTTTACATAACAAGATAAGCATAAGTATTAGACACACACAGACCTTTCCAGTAAAGCTTTCAAGGAACTCTATCTTCTTCTCAATTGAATTCGCATTGAATTTCGCACCATCTCCTGCAAAAAAAAACAAAGTTACAACACTGTTTCCATAAAACATAGATCTGCAGATGAAAATTCAATTTCTGAAACTCGAGATGAACGTAACTTGGATGATAAAAATGAAGGTAAGTAGAAAACCTCTGGGATTGTTGATTAAATGGGAGGAAAGAAGAAGGTCGAGATCTCTGTGAAGAACCATGATGTTGATGATTGAGGAAGAAAGTGGATCTAAGGAAGCGGGATGTAGGAGAGGATTGAAATTGAATGGAATAGAATTTGGTATGACACAAAATGAGGAATGCAGAATACTTTGATTTGAAGATAATGAATGAACTAGGTATTTTTTTCTGGGGCGGAGAATATTCGTGTTCTTGGAGTGCAAGTAGTGGACCGGGTTTTTTTTTTCTTTGGGTTTGTTTTAAATGACACCACGTTTTCTTTTTCTTTTATTATTTTATTTTTGTTTAGGTTAATAATATCTCCAACTGTGAACTCATTTTTGGGTTCTTTGTGGGACCTATTAAGCCACGTCAGCTTGAAGCAACTCAACTAATTTTTCACTCCAATGGGGCAATTCTGAAGAACTCATATTGGGTCCCACAAGTTTACTTTATATGTTAATATTTTATTCATATTAAATTTTATATCACTTAAAATAATAATTTTAATTTTTTTACAGAAAATTATTTCAATCTACTATATAGTCCAATCGGTATATAGTGTTGTTTTAAGGAAAAATATTTCATTCTACTATATAAACTTAAAAAAATTAGATTAAATTTTAAAAAATATTTCAATCTCTCCTTAGTTAATTTTAGTGTTTTAAATTAAATTTGATATAAAATTAAAATAAAATTAAAATTAAAAATTAAAATAAATAAAAATAAAATAAATAAAATTCAAATTAAACTTATAATTTAAACTTATAATTAAAATATAGTTTTCATATTATAAAATCAATATTTTAATATTGTAATTATAATTTTCATATGATGATTAAAATGATAAATAAAATTTTATATTAAATTATAATTTTTATATTATAAAATTAATATTTTAATATAAGAACAGTTGAAGAACCGTTGCTTAATTAAGCACCGTTCAACAACATGACAATCTTGGAAACAACAAATATGAGTGCCATGTTGGCAAACCCACTCTAAGAACTCCCATTGGAGTTGGTCTATCCTCTTGCTCACTCCCAAATTATAAATCATGTATGAAAAAAAAAGTTGTCTTAAATTATAAGTCATAATGTAATATTAATGATATTTTTTTAATATTTTTTAAATATTTTTTATTTTTTATTTTTATAATTTTTCTCTCTTATTTAATTATGAGAGACATTATTTAATTTATTTTTTTATAAAATAATAATTAAATTTTTTAATTTGTATAAAATACTTAAAACGTCTTATAATTTTGGATGAAAATAATTAAAAAAATGAATATGTTTTGTAAATTTTTTTTTATCGCATGGATTTCTTCTGCTTGACATTCTCTAAGTCTATTATCATAAACATTCACATATTTATAAACATAGGTTCTTTTCTTTTATAAGAATATTTCACTTTTTTTTGTTTGTAAAAATATTGATATTAACAATACACTTTTTTTATAAAGATAATATTATGAATGATTTTTTCCGTTTATAAAAATATTTGTGTCAATAATATATATATTATTTTTGTTTATAAAAATATTTGTATCAACAATACATTTTTTTTGTTTATAAAAATATATGTACTAATAATAAACTTTTTCTATTTATAAAAATATATATTGTTAGAAATATCAGTAAAGTTGAATGGATTCAAAACTGAATCGTGAACGAAATCACTTTTTTTAAAAGTATTTCAAGTACTCTCAAATAAATCTTAGAGTTGGAACGCAAAAATATCCAGAATAACTCAGACTTATATCAAATTTGCGCAAGACCGACGAAAACTCGATTTGTAGCGAAGAAAGTTTGAAATTTGTTCAAGAGGTTATTCAGTTTGTGATATGTTTTCTGAATTTTCGAATGAGGTATTTATAGGTCATGTATGTGTTGTTTCACAGGAATACGACCCTTGATAAAACAATACCTTTTAAATGAAAGTTGCATTGTTTCCAAACATTGCCTCTTTTCATTCCTTTGGCAAAACATTGCCTCTTTTCATTCATTCCTTTCGCTTCTCTTCGAATTCGAAAATTAAACGCATACATCGACCAAAACGAGAGCAATAGTGAGCTCATTCGAAGGCCGACCGCCACCCGTTGGAGTGTCACTGGCGCCGCCTCATAACGACGAGAGTAGCTCGATTACCTTGATGCATCATGCCTAAATAATCAAGTACCACCTACAAGCCACCACTAATGCCTTTACGCCCACGTCCTCGGACCCAGTCCTAGAGCCGGAGTCGGTGTCGCTACCGAGGGGTGTATGGAGGAGACAAATGGCATAATGCTTGGGACCACCACATTTATCCATCTGGAACTTTATCCTCTTTTGTCCTTTTGTTGAATTAATGTTTTTAACTTTTTATAAAGGCTTTGAATGTGAGTAAATCTTTCTATGTGGGACTATTTCTCTTACATTTATTAGCATTTACATCATTTCACTTTTCTTATCATTTTGGAACACATACACATGGACATTGAATGTTCATGAATTTATAATAATTCATTACTTGTTCCAATAATGACCAGACCAATTTCAGAATAGAGAAACAAATAATGTTAATACAGTTAAGTATCTTTCAATTTGAACTCAACCTTAGTAAGAGTAACACAAAGTATAATCAGAATGTTAGGTAGATATACTTTAAATCATTATCACTTGTGATTATACAGGCGCTACCTTACATACACTCTTTAATGGTTCTTCGCCTACATCTCTCACCTAGCACTATTTATGGTCATGTGTTTTTCCTATTTTTGTGAATTTTTTATGAGAGAAACTCCAACTCTCACTTTGAGACAGCACCATCCCGAAATTCACATAGGTGAAGTTCATATTGTATCATTTTCCATGGGACACATACCCTCGGTATTGAATTTTATTAAGAGTTTAAATAAAAACTCAACCCTCATTTTAAAGGTCAACATTATCACGAAATGTTTGACAAACATTCAAATCAACGACTTGTTGTTTCTCATTGAATCTTGAGGTTAATGTTCTACTATTCTAAGATTAGGTTGTCGCCGCTGTCAAAACTCTTACTCAAGGAAATGCTTCTTGAGGTTGTTTTTACTAAGTCTCTGGTCAGTGGCTTAGTAAATGGATCAGCCAAATTATAGCTCGTTCGTATATAGGTGAGTGAAATAATTCCATCTTTAATTAATTTTCTCATAAAAGTATGTCTCAGACCAATGTTCCTAGACTTTCCATTATATACTTCATTGAATGATCTTGCTAGGGTGGTTTGGATATCACAATGTATCAACACTTTTGAAATATTTTCTTTAGCCAATGGGACTTCCAATAGAAGGTTTCTCAACCATTATGATTCTTTACCAGCGGAAGCAAGAGCCACAAACCTTGATTCCATGGTCGAAAGAGTAATGCATGTTTATTTCTTACTCTTCTAAGAAATCGCACCTCCAACTAATGTAAATATCCACCCAGTTGTAGATCTATGATCTCTAACACTTGATATCCAACTAGCATCAGTATATCCTTCTAGTATAGCAGGAAACCTACCATAATGAACACCAAGATCTTTTTTACTTTAAGAGGTAACCAAAAATCCTAATTATGGCCTTCCAATGTTCACCATTTGGATTAATAGTGAATATACTCGTCTTACTATCTGTGAATGTTATATCTGGTCTGGTGCATTACATTAAATACATTAGACATCCAATTTCACTTGAATATTCCAATTGGGCTACAGTTCTTCCATTGTTCTTTTAAAGTTTTACATTAGGATCAAGTAGAGTATTTTCTTCCTTAAAGTACAGGTGTTTGAACTTATCCAACATTTTCTCAATATAATGTGTTTGAATAAGTTCATATTTCGTTTTACTTTGATCCCTAAAATAGTGCCAACTAATCCAAGATCTTTCACTTTGAATGCGGAAGTTAGAAATTTATTTGTTTCTAAAATTTCATTCATCTCATTGCTAATGGTCAACATATCATCAACACATAAATACAAAAATATTACAATGTTTCCACGCACCTTTGTGTACAAACATTTGTCACAAGAATTCGAGTAAATCCATTTGAAAGTATAACAAAGTCAAACTTTTGATGCCATTATTTTGGTGCATGTTTTAAACCATATAAGGATTTGACAAGTTTGCATACTTGTTGTTCATCTCCAGAAAGCACATAACCTTTTGGCTGTTCCATGTAGATTTCCTCATTGAGATCTCCATTTAAGAATGTTGTTTTAACATCCATTTGATGAACTATAAGGTCATTAAAAGAGGCTAAGGCAAACAATACTCTAATTGATGTTGTTCTTGCCACTGGTGCATATGTGTCAAAGTAATTAACACCCTCTCTTTGTCTAAATCTTTTTGCTACTAATCTCTCCTTATATATGTTTAATGTACCGTCACTATGATATTTCTTTTAAGCACCCATTTGCATCCAATAGGCCTTAAACCCTTTAGATGGTCGACAAGTTCCCGAATGTGGTTTGAAATAATCAAATCCATTTCTTCTTGGATAGTATCTTTCGAAAAAGAAGAGTCCTTTAAAGCTACTGCTTCTTTATAGGTTTTTGGATCATCTTCTAATTGGGGAATAATAGGGAGTTTACGAACATTATTCTTGCATTTATCTTCAACTAGATAAAAGGAAATGAGTTGAGAATTTATTTCATTTGGACCTAGAACTTTAGCTTTTCGGGCTCTTTTGCTTACCTTGACTCGGGTTGTGTTTCAACAATCCACGAGATACTTTCGTGTTGTACTTCAACAATCCGTGGAGATTTTTCATCGCGAGATTATTCATTCGTGGGAATCTCATATTCCTTATTCTTCGCGATAAGTTTTTCAAAAAAAACTCCATACCTCGGGATTCAACAATTATGTTAGACTCCATATTTAAAAGTTTATATGCTTTGTTATTGGATTCATATCCTATGAAAGCACATTTGATTCATAGAGGACGTCGTTTTGTTCTTTTAGGATACATATTCTTGTAATATGCTACATACCCCCAACACTCTAAAATAACTGATATTTAGTGATCTACCTTTCCATATCTCATAAGGAGAAATACCAGTTAACTTTAAAGGAATCACATTCATTATATGTCAATATTGGAATGGTGGGAAATCAGTTTGGAAGTAATATTTGTGTAGAATTATCTCTTGAGGTTGTTAGTGGAGGGCATTATTTAGATTCAAGTATTGTGGTTTGTGTCCATTATAAGATTGTATCAAGTAATGTTTGAATTCATATGTATTATTTGAGAAATTTGTTGTGTTTTAAATTTGAGGAATTTGTATGTATGAGTTGTGGAAAACTTGTGTAGTTGTTGAGGATAAATTATGTGTACTCATTGAGCTACTAATTTAGTATGTAGTTGAGTTTATGTACGTCATATTTTATATTTTTATATGTTATTGTAAAGGTTGGAAGTTGTATGTCATTCATGGATCTTTTGATAACATGTGAAACACCCTTGACGGGTTCATCCCAAGTTTGTGCAAATTTATGATGATTTTGAGAATTTTCTATTATTGACTAGTGACATGTGTATTTTGGGGACGACTGTCACATATCTATACTATTTTCATAAATTTGACATGATGGTATGGTTTTTAAACATTTTTTTAATCTTATTCAAAACATTGCATACACTAACTATAATTTTCTTGGTGGTGCAGGTTATTCAGGTGGAATATTTGCGTGGAATGTTGCAAGATTGTAAATTTACTTTTGTCATGTAAATGTTGCAATATTGTAAATTTACTTTTCCCATGTAAAAGTTATACTAAAATTTGTTAGTGTATATAATATATAAAATATTTTGTTAATACAATGCAAGTAGTTGGTTAATACAATCTAAAGTTTGGTTAATGCAGTTACTTCGTATCCAAACATAAAAAAAATATAGGAAGTTGGTTAATACAGTGCAGGTAGTTGGTTAATGAAAGTTTAACTTTGGTTAATGTAGGCTCAGACATTAAAATAAAGGAAAATTGTTATACAAGAAGTTGGTTAATGCAATGCAAGAAGGTTGTTAATGGAAGTGTGCATTTGGTTATTGCATGGACAGACATCAAAGCAAGGGAAATTGTTAAACCAAAGTGGGTTAATACATTATAGGAACTTGGTTAATGGAAGTTTGACTTTGGTTAATGCAGTCCCAGACTTCAAAACAAGGGAAATCGTGAAACCAAAGTTGGTTAATGAAGTGCAGGAACTTGGTTAATGAAAGTTTGACTTTGGGTAATGCAGGCCCAGACATCGAAACATGGGAAATTGTTAACCCACAGTTGGTTAATACATTGAAGGAACTTGGTTAATGGAAGTTTGACTATAACACATTAACAACATAATAAACTATAACATACTCAACACATTAACCACAAAATAACTATAACATACTCAACATATTAACCACAAAATGAACTATAATATACTTAACACTTTAACCACAAAATAAACTATATTATATCAAGACATTGTGCACATAAACAAAACACAACCACAAATTGTTAACATTGTGCCAAACTATGCACCACAACACATCGAATTGTGCCAAATTCTGCAATACATTTTCCTGCTTTTCTTTGCTTCGCTACTTAGTTCTTCGTTGTCCACTTCGCTACTTTGTTGTATGATTCGATTCATTCAAGTAAGTGTTGTTTGATTCATTCAAGTAATATACTCATCTGTTAATGATTCATTCAAGTAATATGTTCATCTGTTATAGATCATACACAGTTATCGTTGTTCGCTCATCGTTGTGTTGCTTCATTATGTGTTCGACTGTTCTGTTGTTCGCTTATCGTTGTTCTTCCTTCAAGTAAGTGTTGTTCGATTCAAGTAGGGTTATGCATAATGTTTTTCCTCCAGCAACTGTTGATTGTATTACATAGTGTTATGCATAATGTTCACATGTTACATGAAATAATGATGTGTTTATCTGTTGAAATAATGTTCATCTCGATTACAGAGTATTATTGAGAAGTAATGTTATGTTCAATTGTGCAGAATGTGTTCAAATTTATAGAATGTTATCTGTTGCACCCCAAAATTTGCCCAACCTTTTCTAACATAGGTTTATGTTTCAATTGCATAATCATTTGCATTGGCATCATGTACATAGTGTATTCATCTGCATTGCATAGCATAAGCAAGCTATCTTAATCAGGGGATCAAGTGCTATTCTTATCTCAAGAGGCATATTCAAGGGTTTCATTCATATTCAAGACTACTCAGGTTATCAGGGAAGAATTTGAGCTTTGAAGAGTTGACAGGTTGATCAGTGAGTTCTCCCCTATCTTGAGGTTATTTGGGGATCATCAGAGGAAGTGTGAGTCATGAGCCAAGAGCATGAGGTGTGTATGGATGTTATGAAGAGCCTAGATGATCATTTTTGAGGAGTAACCAAGTCATTGGAATGATTGCAAGAGCCTCAGTTGAAGTCAGCCAACTAGGGTTTTATCTGGGTCAACACTAGGTCAACCCTAGGTCAAAGACTTGTTTTGAAAGGTATCAAGGATCATTTGAAGAATGTGGGATTCATTATTTGCTATATGGATATGGATATGGTGTTGTGCCAAATAAAAATCAGAAGGAGTCAAGGAGAAGTGGAGTTACCAAATTAGGGTTTCAGTGTAAAATCCCCTGATTTAGGTCAAACTTCAAAGCAGTGTAACTCAAGATGCAAGCTTCATATGAATTTCTGGTCCACATGAAACTTGTAGAGTATCTTCATAGCTTTAATTTGAGTGGTGGAAGTCATCAAGATGATTTATATAACTCAAGTTATAGCTCTTGCAAGTTACAGGTCATCTGAGGGCACTGAAATTTGTCTGTGAAAGTTGTCTGTCTTCCAAGCAACTTTTGACCTTCAAGGAGATTTCAAATGGATTTCTGGCCAACATGAGAGTTGTTCCTAATTGTCTTAGATTTCTAGGAAGGTATGGTATGCCTTCATATGATTTGTGGAACTCTACTTATGTCCTTGGCAAGCAAAGGGTATTTTGGTCATTTGAGAATTACAGGTCATTCTTAGCCTATGCCCAAAACTCATACAAGGAAGCTTCAAATGAAAAACTTCACAACATCAAACTTGCTCCAAATGACATTTTGAGTCTAGAAAAGTGATCATGAAAGTTTGGAAATGCTTATAGCTCAAGGTTTCAAATTTGGTCATTTAAAAGTGAATTTAATGAATAAAAGTGACCTAAAATTGAGATTTTTCATACCATGGCCAAATGAGATGAAGTTATAGGTTATTTTGATTGGAAAAAATGTTTTAAGAACATTGGCAAAAGTAGATTTTTGAGTTTAGGGTAAAGTTTGAGAGATACCATTGGTTACTTATGTATGAAGTTAACATATCCAAAATTCAAGGAAATTGTGCACAAGAAGTTTCTACCAAGTTCTAGAGTGTTCTATGAGTGTCTATATATTGGGTAGAGTGGCTTCATTCAAAGGTTGGTGATTCATTTTGATCAAAATACCAAGTTTCATCTCATTCTTCAAGTGTGCAAATTCATCCCAAACTCTATCAAACCTTCATCAATTTCCAAAACCCTTGATCCTATCATCATCTACATCCTTCATAGATCCAATTTCCATCAAAATCTGTTTGAATTGAAGAGGAATTCGTGCTATACAAGTGTATAATCCAAAGTGCAAGAAGATTTTGATTGCAATATCCAAGGCATTTGAGCAAGAACTACTTCATACAGAATCAAGAATCAAGTTTGTGGAGCAAGTCCAAAGCATTGCAAGCTTCAGATCCAAGGATTTCTACCTCTGTTTTCATCTTTACACCAGGTTAGTCTTCTCATCGAATTGACTAGATTTAGTTAGCATGTTAGAGAATTATTAGGTTAGAATGGTTAGGATTGGTTAGATGATTGTTTCTGGTGAATTTGAAGACATTTCATGGAAGTTACCATTGGAGCACCAAAATTGTTATGGCTTAGAACACCTAGGTTAAGGAATGATAATATTGATTAGATAGATAGGAATGATCAGCAAAGTGTGTAGGTTGTGTTAGTGTAGGAGTTAGCAAGAATTAGCATGGTTGATAGCAGTGTAAAATGGTGGAGTCAAGGTGTTCTAGCTATCGGGTTTGGACCTAGAGGGAGTGTTGGAGAAAACTAATACCATGGCTTTGTAGAGGGAAGGATGTAGATCATTTTTGATCTTTACATCGTGAGATTTCATTGAGAATTTGGAGAGAACGAGGTGGAACGAGATCACTGCATGGATGTTCATAATTCTGAAAAACCTAGCTCATTAAGGAAGATAACCTTTTAGCCGTTGGATTAAAATAAATCATTGACCTGAGAGACTGATCCATTGGCTGAGATTTAAAGATTAAAAACGGAGGGAAATCTGAAGCCATGGAATGCAGCGTTCCATTAAACCATTCCCTGGGCCTAACCAAACTTTGATATTCACACACCCATACTGAAGCCCATCCAGTTTTTAACTAAAATCCGTTGCTATTCTCACCGTGTGTTTTATCATTTTCCTTTTGTTTTTTAAGTGAATTTCTGATACAAATGGGCCTGGCACGCTTGCTCTCTACACCCCCTGATCTCAGCCCAAGTCAAAATTACACTAAGCGCATATGCTTGTGACACCCCCTCCCCAATTTATTTCATTTTGTGATTTTTAATTCTTTTATATTTTCTTCATTTTGTAAAATCCATATAAAATTGAAAAAAACTTATTTTTAATTGCTTCTTTTTGGGTTGGTTTCATAATTCTGTTAAGAAAATTAACAAATATTGAAATTAGCATTTCTTTTCATCTTAGTATTTTTTGTGTATTTTTCATTTAAATAGCTTTTTAAGTGATTTAGGTTTATACATAAATTTGTTGATTTTAGTTTAGTTAGTTGCTTTTACCTTTTGGATCCATTCTTTTTAGGGTGATTAACTTAGGACTTTAGCTTGTATATAAGATTTAATTCATGATTTTAGGACTTAATTTTAGATGATTTGTTTAGGTATGATTAGGAGAATCAAAACTAGGGTTTAGAGATAACATAGGTGTAAGAAATTATTTCTTTTAGGAGTTGTAGTTTGAATCTTGGGGGTATGGGACTATAGGGGTTATGGGTAGATAATAAATCCCTTAGAAAATATTAGGCTTCCCCTATTCTACTATTACTATTAGTATACTGCTTGTATTTGCTTGACTGTGTGGTGTGCCCTCTCTAGGGTTATTATTTGACTGTGTGGGGTATTGGGCTTGTTTGGGGCTTGGGGTTTGAGCTGAAGACTGTGCTGATGAAGCCCATTGGGGATCAAAGAGAATGAAGACCAACTTCCAGAGTTGATGAGGAGTACCTCTTGCTGGCAGCTGTTGAAAGTTGTAGGATCTAGGAGTTAGGCAGAGCTCTATAGTAGAAAACTTGATTCACAAACATGGAAGGTCTTGGTTGCCTCCATCCCTCTCTATGATGCAGAGTCTCTCTAAGACATTCACCCCCTTCTTTTGGAAGGCTTGGTGATAATGTCTAAGAGATAGAACTCTTGAGAGAAATATTCTATGTGCTGTTAGCAGTCTGTTTGCCACCTTTGGTGGTCAACTAATTGCTTAACACCTCAGTTCACTCTTGTGATTGGTTCCTCAGCTGGGAGATTGGGACTTGAAGAAAAGCCCTGAAGACTGATGACAAAGACCTTACTTGAAGGCTGTGAAGATGAAGACTGATGCTTGCTTGAAGCTTGTAGATAGTTGATGATTGACTTGAAGACAGATGTTGATGCAGAGCTGCTTTTGCTGTTTATTTTTGCTGTTTATGATTCTTGATGTATTGCTTGAGTTTCCCTGATTGTATTGCTTGTTGTTTAACTTGTTAGGTTGAAAGTGAATTCTGTTCACTTTTGCCTGTTGTTTTCTAGGTTCGAGGTTGAGTGGGACTCCCTTGCCTCGCTTGTATTGCTGCATTCATGCATTTTACTGCTTTATTGTATATATGCTATTGTTTCTGTTTCCGTCTATTCCCTTAGGATCTCTGTTTCTCTCTGCGCAAGAGAGGAGCATGATAGACATTAGGAGCTAACCCATGTATGATAACATTAGGGTAGATTTTATTCCCTTTTTAACCCTAGGATTTTAGAGTGTCATCTCTTCTTTCTTTCTCAAAACAACAGAAAAACATTAATAAAGGCTATAACAAAATCCATTCATTTCTTCCGTCAAAAGATTTGAACAAACATCAACCTTTTTGCAATAAGAAAACCCTTGTTTAAGGTGATATTTTTTATAAAAGACATTTGAACAGCTTGTGTCGTGCGTAGCCCGAACTACGTTTGCTCTGATCTTCCATGCTGTGTGGAAGTACGTAGGCATAGGATGCGATATCCTAGCGAGCAACCTTCCCCACCTTCACCCGTAGTTAGGCGAACTACGTTGACTCTGATTTCTTGTTCCAGACATGAATACATAGGCATAAAGTGCGATGCTTTACCGAGTCATCTTTTCTTTTCTTTTCAGACCTCATCCTTTAGTTTAGATAGAAGTGTAACCCGTACAAACCAAGCAAGCGTGGATCCCATCGAGTACGATGGACGTGAGGGGTGCTAATACCTTCCCCTTACGTAACCGACTCCCGAATCCAGGTTTTGGTTGCGATGACCATACCTTTTCCCGTCTTTGTGTTAGGTTTACTTCGAGCGTTTCCTTTCCCTCCTTTGGGATAAATAACGCACGGTGGCGACTCTTCTGTATTGCCGGCGCCGATTTTCGCAGTAGCGACAGCTGGCGACTCTGCTGGGGACCCAACGTCCCCTGGCTGCTAAGGACTGCGATAGTTCCTTATGCATTTGGGATCCAACGTCCCTTAAGAGAGTCGATCCTAGCGCTTGTTTTCCCGTCGAGAATTTTGTATGGATTTATATTTCTGTCATTTACTTCCAGCAGTATATTATTGTTATTATTGCTATATTGGGGTGTGATGGGTGTTCCATGATTAAGAGATAAGCCGGACCTGGGCTTGAGTGCACCTAGATTTAGAGTGGAAATTAGTGGGCGCGCACGTGCTTTGCATGTCCTAGTGTCCCGCGAAATCCACACTCAGACGAGGTTCTTCTGGTTGGCCTCCTGTCCTGCCCTTTGGGTGGCTCGGGTTGCTGGTTAGTTGGATTGTCGACTCTGGGAACCGATCATTTGGAAGTTGGCTAAGTGAGGCCTCTTCAGGATTTGATGATGCCACTCCTTCTGGGAATCGTATCATCAACCCTGAAAGTCTGTGACGCCAACGACCGCATAGGATGCCATACCTTTGTCAGTTGTTAGGACACCTACCTGCGATAGGGTTTGGGGTTATGCAGGTAACTAGACCTTCAGATACCGGTTATTTCTTGATCTGAGATCCTGAGTATTTATGGACAGTTGAGAGGTCTATCAGAGGCCAGTGGGAGTTATGATATGAGGTCTATCAGAGACCAGTTGGAGTTATGTTGTGGGGTCTATCCGAGACCAATGTTGGAGCTTTGTATTGGGTCTATCCGAGACCAGGGTTTGAGGAATTCTGGAGGGTCCATATGAGACTTTTGATATGGTTCAGGCTTCTCAGCCACGGCATTTGGTCCCTGTTGCATGTTACTTGCATTGCATTGTTTGCATAACCATCATCATTGCATCCCATTAACGTGTGTCTGTGCTGCAGGTGCATTTGCATATTCCCTGGTTCCAGTGTCCAGACTCCTGAGTATTGATCATGGCTGGTTTGAGGATGACAGTTGCCTACAAGCTACCTATCCCTGATATTACTCCCCTCCTGGGTCTGATTTCTCTTGCTGATGAGGATGTCCGAAGAAGCTTCAGGCAGAGTTACGGACGGTTGTTGAGATTGGTTCGCAAACCAACTGATGATGAATTGAATGGGCTGTACACCTTGATGCAATTCTACGACCCTGCTTTGAGATGTTTCACGTTTGCTGATTTTATCTTGGGGCCCACCATGGAGGAGTATGTAGAGTTTACTGAGCTGTCGGTACAGAATAAAGTTCCTTTTATTCACTCGGCCGCTGAGCCCAAGTTGGAGGATTTAGCTAAGGCCTTGCACATGAATGCTTCTGAGCTGTTGATGACTTCTTGGCGAGGGGTTCCAGGTTTTTCTCTCCAGTTTCTGGTTGGTAAGGCTCAAGAATACGCCAAGAATGGATGTTGGGTAGTCTTCAACGCTGTTTTGGCTCTATGCATTTATGGGGTAGTGCTGTTTCCCAATTTCCCAAATTTCGTGGACATGGATGCATTTCATTTGTTTGTTGCTGGCAACCCGGTACCCACATTGATCGGGGACTTCTACCATTCGATGCACTACAGAAATGAGAACAGGAGAGGCAAGAACGTCTCTTGTTGCGTGCCTTTGCTGTACATGTGGCTTAAGAGCCATCTTCCCCTGAAGGGACCTTTTGTGGATAGCGCAACCACAACCGACTGGCCGGAGCGTCTGATGAGACTATCTTCTGAAGACATTGAGTGGTTTGACCGAGATTTGTTGGGGTCTGAGCTTATTTTCAGTTGTTCTGGGTACCCTAATGTTCCGTTGATAGGAAGAAAAGGGTGCATCAACTACAACCCATCTCTCTTTGTTCGCCATTTTGGATATGCGTTGAAGAACCCACCTCAGGAGGAAGAAGTACAGGAATCTCTGTACTTCACCGGTGATTTGAATGGAGAGTTACTAGCCAAGCTTCGGCATGCCTGGATGCGTATTAACAGAAAAGGGAAACCACTGTTGGGGAAGAATGATTGTCAGGCATACACACCCTACAAAGTTTGGATCCAGGAGAGGGCAAGACAGTTACTGATGCCATTTCCAGCTGCACCAGTCCCTGTTCATATTCCGGTGGAGGAGCCAACCACTGTCACTATGGAGGTCTACGAGCGAGTTGTGAGAGAAAAGGAAGCCTTGATGAAGATTAATGAAGAGTTAGAAAAGGAGCTGACTCAGATGCGTAGTGAGAAGAACAAAGATGTACATTCTTTCCAACAGCAGATCGAACTAGTAAACAGGCTAGGTGTTGAGTTGACTGAGGAGAAAAAGAAGCGTGAACGTCTGGGGCAAGAGTTCAGAAGCTCTCATGACATGTTGGAGTCCAAAAAGAAAGCACTCGATGCCGCCCACAGGGAAATCTCTTCTTGTAACAAGACGTGGAATGCTACGCTAACCAACAACAAAAAGAGGGAAGACAAATTGAAGCAGCAAATTTCGGAACTTGAAGAGTAGTTGAAAGCTAGCATTAAGAAGCATGAAGAGGAGGTAATGGCCAGATATAGTCTCCAGAATGCATTGAACAAGGCCATCGAAGGCAGGAATGAAGCTGTGTCTCAGAAGCGGAAGCTAGAGGATCGCTTCGGAGAAGGGGCATGGGAGGAAACCGCTGGTGACGTGCGACGTGTTCTCAAACGAAGAAATCAACTTGTTGAGGGGCTGCTTACCCGACCAAGTCATCTAGAGACTAAGAAGTTACTAGAAGAGTACCAGGCTCATGAGTGTACTTGACCATTTCATATATTAATGTGTATGCTTTATTTGCATTCGTGCTGACCATCACCAGGATTGTTGGTTGAGGTCATGCCTTCTTATTGTACACTCAGTGATATTGTATTCTTGGATTTCTCTGCAATATACGAGGTTTTCTATGATTCGGCTTCGATCACCGTGTTGCTAGCACTGTCACTGCACTGGCACCTTCACACTAGAATCGGGGAATGATATTCCCTAATGCACAGACACATATTGCACTTTGCATACATACTCATATTTGCATTACAGGTTTGTGATCCGTGTATCTTATCTCCTGCATCCGTTCCAGGTATTTTCAGGATTGCAGAAAAGCGGGTCCACCGTTACTCTACAAGGACCAACCAGAAGAAGATCATGGACAACGTGCAGAGTGAAATGCAAGAGATGCGTGACAGGATGGCCCTGCTCATGCAAACCATGGAGACCATCGCCAAAGGACAAGAGCAACTGCAGAATCTGGTTCAACCGATAGTCGCACGGGCTGAAAACAACGGGACACCGCATGGTGAAAACATTGCTGCTTCTCCCCGAATTGAGAATCGTCAAAGTGCTGATGCTATTCCCGTAACCGGTTTGAATGCTGGAGAAACTGGTCCTGTAGGTGGAGGTGGGAACACCGGTAATATGAATGCCAATGCAGATACTGCTGGGGTATTTGTGGGTAATGTCAACCAGGGTTTCAATGGGGGCGTCAAGAATGTCGGAATGAATGGTATTAATGGTAACCAGGGCTTCAATGGTGTGAATATGGGGTATGGCAGCATTGCTGGCGCCAAGGCTGGGTTTGGTGGCTATGGTAATCTTGGATATGGAACTGGCGCATATAACGCTCAAGAGATGGGTAATCTGAGGTATGACCCCAGGTACTTCCAAACGGGTCCGGGCCGTGATGCAGATTACGTTGGATATGATGCAGTACCTCACTGGGAGGATCGTCAGGAGGATGTGTTCTCTGGTCAGAACGAGGGTTATGAAAGAGCTAGGGATGACAACCATCGGATGAGATTACTAGAAGAGAAAGTGAACAGATTGGCCAGCCAGAATGCTCTTGGGCTGGATATGTCAAATATGGGGTTAGTCCCAGGGTTGAGGGTCCCGCTGAAATTCAAAGCACCGTCATTTGATAAGTACAAAGGGGATACATGCCCTAGGGTGCATGTACGCACGTTTTACAGGCGCATGTCTGCGTATTCTGAGGATGAAAAGATGCTAATGCATTTCTTCCTGGATAGCCTGTCAGGGCCATCGCTGGAGTGGTACATGAGCTTGGAGCCTACTCAGATCAGGAGTTGGAAAGAGCTGGCAGAGGCTTTTGTTCGACATTATCAATATAATAGTGATCTCGCCCCTAACAGAGTCCAGCTGCAAAGCATGTCTCAAAAGTCTAGCGAGAGCTTTAAAGAATACGCCCAGAGATGGCGAGATTTGGCTGCTAGGGTGCACCCTCCGATGGTGGAGCGCGAAATGATGGATATGTTCATAGGAACTTTTTCTGGAATGTACTATGACCGGTTGCTCAATTTTTCGATGAGTACTTTCTCTGAGTTGATCTTGATGGGGGAGCGCATTGAAAACGGGGTAAAGATTGGTAAAATTCAAGCGGGCGAATCCAGTTCCGCAGGAGGTAATAAGAAGACGTTTGGTGGTAAAAGGCAGGGTGATACCAATGTTGTATACAATGCTCGACGGAGAAATAGAAGTCAGAACTGGCAGCAGCAGTCGCAAGTTGCAAGCGTAACCATTCCAGGGCCGTCTCAGCAGCAGAGACAACAACCACAACAGCAGGCTCAGCAGCAGCCTAATAATAATCAGCGCAAACTTCAGAACCCACGACCGAGGAGAGTATTTGAGGTACCGCCAGTATCATATGCAGAACTCCTTCAAACTTTGTTGAAATTGCAGTTAGTCGAGAAGAGGACTTTAGCACCACCAACTGGCCAGCCACCAGTCGGATATGATGTTAATGAGCACTGTGACTTCCATTCGGGTGCACCAGGGCACAATATTGAAAATTGCCTAGCTTTCAAGCATAAAGTACAGGATTTGCTTGATAGTACGGCTATTAACTTCGGGAAGGAAGGTCCCAATATCACGCAGCAGCCAATGCCCAAGCATGGTGGGGCTGGGGCCAATGTGATCCTGGCAGATGATGAGTTGGACTTGGTTTCAGAAGTGAGCGAGCTGAAAACCCCTTTGAGTTACGTAAAGCAGCGTTTATTGAAAGGAGGTGTCTATCCCGGTTGCAGTGAAGAGTGTGCTGACTGTTTGTTTCAACCTGGGGGCTGTGAGAAGTTGAAAAGGAGAGTTCAAGGTTTGATTGATGAAGGAATCCTGCAGTTTGACAGGTCTGTGGGACGAGAGAAGTCTGTCGAGACAGAATCTGAAGCAGAGCGCGGGGAGATTGCTACGATCACCATTTCGTTCAAATCAGTGACGATTTCGGCATCATCGAAAAGGTCGACCATTACTATTACCAAGGCTAAGCCAGTCCCTTATGAAAGCACAAAAGCAGTCCCGTGGAGCTATGGTGCTGAAGTGTATTGCGATGGGGAAAAGATTGACTTGAATGATCCGCCAGCGGGATCCGTAGATAACATAGTGGGAGCGGGTGGTATAACCCGGAGCGGGAGAATTTTCACTTCACCTGAGGTTGAAGCAGAGAGGCTTGCCAGGGGTAAGAACAAAGTTGTTGAGGGGGAATCTTTGGGGAGTAAGGTGAAAGAGCTGATAACCAAAGATGTGGAAGAATTCATGAGGTTAATTCGCAAAAGTGATTACAAGATTGTAGATCACCTGCAGCAGACCCCGTCAAAGATCTCCATATTATCGTTGCTGTTGTGTTCTGAGGCGCATAGAAATGCCCTATTGAAGGTACTTGAGACATCCTTCGTGCCGCAAGAGATTTCAGTTAATCAGCTGGAGGGAGTTATGGCACATGTTAACGTTGGGCATGGGCTGGGATTCACAGACTTTGATCTAACGCCTAGAGGGCGTGATCACAATAATGCCTTGCACATCTCTATCGAGTGCCGGGGCACTATCTTGTCCCATGTGCTGGTAGACACTGGGTCCTCGTTGAATGTGTTACCAAATAAAGCCCTATTGAAATTGGATACCCGTGGGTTGTTGTGCACACCTAGTGATTTGGTAGTGAGGGCCTTTGACGGAACGAGGAGGTCAGTATTCGGGTCATTGACGTTACCCATCCAGGTAGGTCCGGAGGTGTTTGATACAGTATTTTACATCATGGACATCCAGCCTGCATATAGATGTTTGATTGGGAGACCTTGGATTCATGCCGCTGGGGCAGTAACTTCTACGCTCCATCAGAAGCTGAAGTATATGGTTGAGGGGAGTATTGTGACGGTGTGTGGCGAAGAGGATATCTTAGTCAGTCATTTGTCTTCCTTCAAGTACGTGGAGGTAGATGGAGAGATTCATGAAACGCTGTGTCAAGCGTTCGAAGGGGTGAAGGTTAAAGAAGAGGCTTCGTTAAAGAGTGAAGGGCAAGAGGTGGCAGTCTCCTCGTATAAAGAAGCCAAGGCATTGGTACAAGCAGGAGAGACTCAGAAGTGGGGGCAGGTTCTAGACCTACCAGTGAAGCAGGATAGGTATGGCTTGGGGTACCGCCCATCTCCCTCACAGAGTGCGCCTAAGTACAAGGGACCTGTGGTGTTCACGCCCGGAGGAGTTAGCTTCGAAAGGATTAGTGTCGTGTCTGATACGGAGGAAGTGGATAGCGATTGCGACATGGACGCATGGATTCGACCCAGCACGCTGGGGCAAAGCCTATGCAACTGGTCCATCCAGGACGTCATCCAAGTCACCAAACAGTAATGCGTTGCTTTTTCAATCATTGTATGATCACATGCCTTGCCCGGGGCATCAATGATCTTGTCTTAGGGCCTAACTGTTTACCTGTATGTTTGCATGATCAATAAATGACGGCGTTTTTTACATTCAAATATTGTGATCCTTTTCTTTCTGTTTTTATTTTTCAATAAAATGGCAGCGTGGTTATGCATTCTGTTTGTATATCATTTTGAAGCACTTAACCGTTTCCCTCGCAAGATTCATGAATTTTCAGATGACATCGACCAAAAACTTCATATGACTCGTTTAGACTTCGAGCATCCGATCTTCCAAGCTGAGGAGGAGATTGTGGAGGATAGTGACTTACCAGAAGAGCTTAGTCGGTTATTAAAGCAAGAGGAGAGAGTCATTTTGCCTCACCAGGAAGAGATTGATATTGTCAACTTAGGATCTGAAGAATGCGTCAGGAATATCCGTATAGGGGCCGCGTTGCAAGTGGACATCAAGCAAGAGCTTATTGAGATGCTGCGTGAATACAATGATATATTTGCTTGGTCCTACGAGGACATGCTAGGTTTGGATACTGATACGGTTGTTCATCGTCTGCCGTTGAAGGAAGATTGCCCGCCTGTGAAGCAGAAACTCAGAAGGACTCGTCCTGACATGGCCGTAAAGATAAAGGAAGAAGTGCAGAAGCAATGGGATGCTGGATTCCTGGCTGTCACCACTTATCCCACTTGGGTCGCTAATATCGTGCTTGTGCCGAAGAAAGATGGCAAGGTTCGAATGTGCGTTGATTATAGGGACCTAAACAAAGCGAGCCCGAAAGATGATTTCCCGCTGTCGCACATTGATGTGTTAGTTGACAACACAGCTCAGTTTTCGGTATTCTCCTTCATGGATGGATTTTCGGGGTACAACCAGATCAAAATGGCTCCGGAGGATATGGAAAAAACGACCTTTATCACCCCGTGGGGAACCTTCTGTTACAAGGTTATGCCCTTTGGTTTGAAAAATGTTGGGGCAACGTACCAGCGGGCCATGATAACGCTTTTTCACGACATGATACACAGAGAGATTGAGGTGTATGTCGATGACATGATTGCCAAGTCTCAAACCGAGGAAGAACATCTGGTTAATCTGCTGAAGTTGTTCAAGAGGCTGAGGAAGTTCAGGCTGAGGCTGAATCCTAACAAATGTACCTTCGGAGTAAGATCCGGGAAGCTACTGGGGTTCATTGTGAGCAAGAAAGGAATCGAGGTCGATCCTGCAAAAATAAAAGCAATACAAGAGATGCCAGCACCGAGAACAGAAAAAGAAGTTCGTGGGTTCTTAGGGAGGTTGAACTACATTGCTAGGTTCATCTCTCACCTAACGACCACGTGTGAACCATTATTCAAACTGTTAAAGAAAGATCAAGCGGTGGTCTGGAACGACAATTGCCAAAGGGCATTTGAGAAGATAAAAGAATACTTGCAGGAACCTCCGGTGTTGATACCCCCGGTAGCGGGACGACCACTGATTATGTATCTGACGGTTCTGGAGAACAGTATGGGTTGTGTTCTCGGTCAACATGACGAGACAGGACGGAAAGAGCATGCAATTTACTACTTGAGTAAAAAGTTCACGGATTGTGAATATCGATACTCCATGCTCGAAAAGACGTGTTGTGCATTGGCGTGGGCTGCCAAACGTCTAAGACAGTATATGCTGAACCATACAACCATGCTGATATCGAGGATGGATCCGATCAAATATGTGTTTGAAAAGCAAGCGCTCTCTGGAAGAATTGCTAGATGGCAGATGGTATTGACAGAATACGATATCCAGTATGTTTCCCAGAAGGCCATTAAGGGAAGTGTTTTGTCCGAATATCTCGCCGAACAGCCGATTGAGGATTATCAGCCTATGAAGTTTGAGTTTCCTGATGAGGACATAATGTACTTGAAAGCTAAAGATTGTGATGAGTCGTTGCCTGGTGAAGGTCCTGAGCGGAGTTCCCAGTGGCAATTAATTTTTGATGGGGCTGTCAATTCGTACGGTAGCGGGATCGGGGCAATCATTACAACTCCCCACGGGTCGCACATCCCGTTCACAGCCAGATTGACTTTTCCAGTGACGAATAACGAAGCAGAGTATGAAGCCTGCATTATGGGGTTAGAAGAGGCGATTGATCTGAGGATCAAGAATCTAGATGTATATGGGGATTCGGCATTGGTTGTGAATCAGATTAAGGGAGAGTAGGAGACACGCCAACCTAATCTGATACCGTACATGAATTATGCGAGAAGGTTGCTACCTTTCTTTGATAAAGTAGAGTTTCATCATGTACCCCGGGCGGAGAATCAAATGGCAGACGCCCTTGCAACATTATCCTCGATGTATAAGGTCAACTACTGGAACGAGGCTCCCAGGATTGTCATATCTCGCCTTGATAGGCCGGCCTTTGTGTTTGCAATTGATGAAGCATCTGACGGTAAACCTTGGTATTTCGACATACAGAACTTCCTGAAGAATAAGGAATATCCGGATGGGGCATTCAGTCGTGATCAGAAGACTCTAAGGAGATTAGCAGGCAACTTCTATCTGAATCCCGACGGCGTTTTGTATAGAAGGAACCACGATTTGGTACTCCTCCGGTGTGTAGATGAGAAGGAAGCCAACTTGCTCATGGAAGGGGTCCATGAGGGAACTTTTGGTACACATGCTAGTGGACATGCTATGACTCGAAAGTTGTTGCGGGCGGGGTATTATTGGTTGACGATGGAAACTGACTGTTTTAAGTTCGCCAAGCGGTGTCACAAGTGCCAGATCTATGCAGATAAGATCCATGTGCCACCCAGTCCACTGAACGTTATGGCATCTCCGTGGCCTTTCTCCATGTGGGGAATCGATATGATTGGCAAGATTGAGCCTACTGCTTCTAATGGGCATCGCTTCATCCTAGTCGTGATCGATTACTTCACTAAGTGGGTGGAAGCAGCATCTTACGCCAATGTGACGAAGCAGGTGGTGGCCAAATTTATCAAGAGGGATATAATTTGCAGATACGGTATTCCTGAACGGATCATTACTGATAATGGTTCGAATCTGAACAACAAGGTGATGAAAGATCTGTGTCGGGATTTCAAGATCGAGCATCATAATTCATCTCCGTACAGACCCAAGATGAATGGCGTTGTTGAGGCGGCCAACAAGAACATAAAGAAGATTGTTCAGAAGATGGTGGTAACGTATAAGGATTGGCATGAGATGCTGCCATTCGCTTTGCACGGTTATCGTACTACAGTGCGTACATCAACCGGGGCAACACCGTTCTCACTAGTATATGGCATGGAGGCAATCCTGCCATTGGAGGTTGAGATACCATCTTTGAGGGTTTTGCTTGATGTTCAGCTTGATGAGGCAGAATGGGCGAGAAATAGATTGAATCAGCTGAGCTTGATAGATGAGAAGAGACTGGCATCCATTGCATATGGTAGGCTATATCAGAGCCGGATGAAGAAAGCGTTCGACAAGAAGATTCGACCTCGGAGCTTTCAGACGGGTGATCTTGTGCTGAAGAAGATTCTCCCACCGCAATCGGATCACAGGGGCAAGTGGACTCCCAATTATGAAGGTCCATACGTCGTGAGAAAGGTCTTCTCCGGAGGAGCCTTATTGTTATCCACCATGGATGGTGAAGACTTTTCGTCCCCTGTAAACTCGGACGCAGTTAAAAAATACTTTGCTTAAAAATTGACCCGCTGGACAGTAAAAAGAGAGTCCAGGCAAAAATGGGGCATCCTGGCGAACCAAAAAAACAGAATAAAAAGGTTCGGGCAAAAGTTAGGGATAAAATGGAAAAATGTACACCCGCGAAGTTGAAAACCTACACTGGGCGGCTTCGGCAAAAAAGGGTATCCCGGTGAATTGAAAACCCACAAAGGGCGATTCACGCAAAAGTTTGAGAAGCAAATGACTGCGGTCCAAGTTTGATTATTAGCGGTTTGGGAGCATCTGGGGGTCAACTATCCAAAGCAATTTCTTCCGAAGACAGAGATCAGGAAAGCGCCAGAGTCTGGCGAGTCATAGGAGGATCGGTTCATGGTGTTCGTCTGTAACACGTTGCCGACATGTGTACAAATTTTATTCTGTGTATTCGTATACTTCTGCATTTTGTTTATGTGTGACTACCTCTTTTCAGGAGTTGCATCTGATGTACAAATCTTGCCTATTCTCAGGCCGTTATCAATAAAGTGTTTTATTCAGTGTAGTATGTGACTTTGGTTTTAATTTTTTACAGTTTTGTTTGTAAAAAAGCGCCGATGTTTTTGATAAACTTACATGCGTGTAAACAGGCGGGCCTCGACCGATTATTGTTAAAACCGGAAATTACCTGAATGGTTATCGTGGGTGACTACCAAGATGTTTCTTTTTTGCATAGATTGCCTTGTGTTTGCTTGTTGACTTTTGCAGGTATTCAAAAGCTCGCAAAGTTCCCTGCCAGAGTCCATGGCAGGCTGGTACCCTCTCTAGAGGATGAACGTTGTGTCCTTCCCCAGTGAAGTCGCTCTAGGCAAAATTGAATGTTGTCTCCCCAGGAGAGTGGAGATTGCGTCAAAGGAAAAGATCAATGTATCTCCAGTAGTTCAGAATTAGCTTAATCAAGCAAAGCAGAGTCCTCCCCAGCGAAGGTCGAGATGGATATGATTAACTTCCCCAAAAAGAGTCTTGTGTAGTGTGAATCAGAGTACACCGGTCAATCCCCAGCTCAGTGATAGCAGGATGAAGTATCCCCACAGGGCGTATTCAGAGTATTGATGCCTTTGAAAGCAGTTCCCAGAATTGCTTTTCTCGTTCCCCAACAGGTTGATCCTTCCTCGTCAGAACGATCATCTTCAGCAGAGTTTGAAGTTTCGAGTTTGTGAGCTACTTTCCCAGTAGGATGGTCATCCCCAGTGGAGTTAGTTCGTCTTTCCAACATTTATTTTGTTGGAAGCGTATCGGTAGTATTCCGGTCATCCCCAGAGGATCCAGTTTGTCTTCAGCATTTATTTTGCTGAAGTAACTCTTTACATAAGCATGCATCATGAGCATTTGCATTTTACACGAGTATGTAACATTTCCATGCTGTATGGAAGCATTACGTCATTATCAAACGTGCATTTTTGAAACATAAGCCAGGTGGTTACCTCTTCGGTTTCAGATGTGTTGTTCCCTGCCGATAATAGAAATTGTGATTCAGGAAGATGTTGTTTTGTGGTCCAAACACGCAGTGATCGTATTTGTACCATATACGGGGTTCATATTGTAAGGCACGCAGTGATCGTGTTGATTTTGAGATGTTGATTTGTGGCCCAAGTACGCAGTGATCATATTTGTACCATCTAGGGGGTTCATGTTGTAGGACACGCAGTGATCGTGTTGATTTTGGTATGTGTATCTGTGGTCGAATGGCGCAGTGATCGCGTTCGTCCCGATCTAAGAAGATTGTTCGGTAAGGCACGCAGTGATCGTGTTGGTATCGTCTCGGGGTTTTATTGGGCAGGACGCGCAGTGATCGTGTTCACTCTATTGGTGGTGCAGGACACGCAGTAATCGTGTTTACCATATCATGTGATGTTTGTTGGTCGATATACGCAGTGATCGTATTCGTCCGTTATACAGTGGTTATAGATTGACACGCAGTGATCGTGTTCATCCAGTTTTTGTTGGTCGGTATACGCAGTGATCGTATTCGTCCGTTATACAGTTTGGTTATGGGGTGAGGCACGCAGTGAACGTGTTCATCTGGTTGTTTGTGGCCGAAGTACGTAGTAATCGTATTCGCCCCATGTTTGAAGGCACGCAGTGATCGTGTTTCCCCCAGTCAAGAGGGCCGTGACATGAAGCGCGCAGTGATCGCGTTCACCCTATGTATGGTTAGAATACGCAGTGATCATATTCGTCCGGTTATGTGGGTTAGTTGAGACACGCAGCACGCGGTGATCGTGTTTTCCCCAGTCAAGAGGATCGTGGCTCAGAGCGTGCAGTGATCGTGTTCAAGCACGCAGTGATCGTGTTCAAGGTACGCAGTGATCGTATTCATATAGCACGCAGTGATCGTGTTGATAGTACCATGGGAACTTGTGATGCGGAGCACGCAGTGATCGTGGCTATCGTATCAGTTGGTTTTGTTGGTCGGCATACGCAGTAATCGTATTCGTCCTGTTACATGGGTTGGTTTTGTGACACACGCAATGATCGTGTTGACGTCATTTTGGGGGTTTGTTGGTCGAGATGCGCAGTGATCGTGTTCATCATATTGGTGGTTGAAGTACGCAGTGAATGTGTTCGCCTCTTCTATGTGGATTTATTCCGTCTGGCACGCAGTGATCGTGTTTATCTCATCCGGTTGGACTTATGGTCGATGTGATTTTGGTTGTAACACAGCACGCAGTGATCGTGTTCGTCGTGCTTGTCCCTTTAGTTGATGTTGTTTGTGATACACGCAGCGGTCGTGTTCGTCTCATTTTTTTGTGGTGTAAGACGTGCAGTGATCGTGTTCGCTATGCCACATGTTCCCCTAGCAGAGTTGCTTGGTCAAGCACTTCTCTTTCTCCCCAGCCGAGTCCTTATCAGGGTACGGTGGAAATGGCATGATGCAGATTTTGGGTGGTTACCCCAGTAGAGACGTAATCCCCAGCGGGGTGGTCTTCAACGAGATACTTGGTTAAGTTCCTCGTAGTCCCCGGCAGGGTATTCTTTGACAAGTCGCTTGGTTAAGTTACTTGTATTCCCCCATCTGAGTCTTTCTTAGGATGTTGTGGAGTCAGCATTAGAAGACGATAATGCAGTTTGTGGGTAGTTACCCGTAGTTCCCCAGCAGAGTTATGTGCTCCAGCAGGGTGTTACTTCAATGAGTTAATTGTTTAAGTCCCTCATAGTCCCCAGCAGGGTATTCGCCACAGGAGTTGTTTGGTTAAATTCCTCGTATTTTTCAACAAGGTTATTCTCGTCAGGGTGCTTGGTTAAGTTCCCAATTTCCCCAGCAGGTGTTTGACGGCAGTCATCAGAATTGGCCTCTCAGAGTGGTTTGGTTAAGTTTCTCGTGTCCCTGCAAGATGCTCGTTCAGATACGAATGGAAGGTTGGTAAGTGAAATCAGCATTGTCTCGTTTGGTTAAGCGTTTGCTCGTTTCTTTAGGATACGAAAGGTTGATAAGTGAAATCAGCATTGTCTCGTTTGGTTAAGCGTTTGCTCGTTTCTTCAGGACACGAAAGGTGGATCATTGAAGTCAACATGACAAGTGAAGTCAATATTCTCCCGCTGGTTAGCGTGTGCTTGGTTGATAAGTGAGATTAACAGAGGTTGATAAGTGATGTCAACAATTTCTCGTTGTGTGGTGTATGCTCATTTCTTCGGAATGGAGTGGTCTGCGGACAATATCAGATTATTTTACAAAAGCAGATTGACAGAGGAGTGGTTAGTTGTTGCCGTGACAACAAAAGTCATTTCCCTGAAGGGTTTTCCCCAAGCAGTGGTCGTATACGCAATTTATTTTGCGGTTGGCAAATTTCCGGGTTCTTTCGTATTCAACCGTCTCGTACCTCGAATGTCTGAAGGCTGCGCGCTCTTCATTCAGCCGGGTCCAAGCCGCTTGAATAGGGGCAGCTGTTGCACCCCAAAATTTGCCCAACCTTTTCTAACATAGGTTTATGTTTCAATTGCATAATCATTTGCATTGGCATCATGTACATACTGTATTCATCTGCATTGCATAGCATAAGCAAGCTATCTTAATCAGGGGATCAAGTGCTATTCTTATCTCAAGAGGCATATTCAAGGGTTTCATTCATATTCAAGACTACTCAGGTCATCAGGGAAGAATTTGAGCTTTGAAGAGTTGACAGGTTGATCAGTGAGTTCTCCCCTATCTTGAGGTTATTTGGGGATCATCAGAGGAAGTGTGAGTCATGAGCCAAGAGCATGAGGTGTGTATGGATGTTATGAAGAGCCTAGATGATCATTTTTGAGGAGTAACCAAGTCATTGGAATGATTGCAAGAGCCTCAGTTGAAGTCAGTCAACTAGGGTTTTATCTGGGTCAACACTAGGTCAACCCTAGGTCAAAGACTTGTTTTGAAAGGTATCAAGGATCATTTGAAGAATGTGGGATTCATTATTTGCTATATGTATATGGATATGGTGTTGTGCCAAATAAAAATCAGAAGGAGTCAAGGAGAAGTGGAGTTACCAAATTAGGGTTTCAGTGTAAAATCCCCTGATTTAGGTCAAACTTTAAAGCAGTGTAACTCAAGATGCAAGCTTCATATGAATTTCTGGTCCACATGAAACTTGTAGAGTATCTTCATAGCTTTAATTTGAGTGGTGGAAGTCATCAAGATGATTTATAGAACTCAAGTTATAGCTCTTGCAAGTTACAGGTCATCTGAGGGCACTGAAATTTGTCTGTGAAAGTTGTTTGTCTTCCAAGCAACTTTTGACCTTCAAGGAGATTTCAAATGGATTTCTGGCCAACATGAGAGTTGTTCCTAATTGTATTAGATTTCTAGTAAGGTATGGTATGCCTTCATATGATTTGTGGAACTCTACTTATGTCCTTGGCAAGCAAAGGGTATTTTGGTCATTTGAGAATTACAGGTCATTCTTAGCCTATGCCCAAAACTCATACAAGGAAGCTTCAAATGAAAAACTTCACAACATCAAACTTGCTCCAAATGACATTTTGAGTCTAGAAAAGTGATCATGAAAGTTTGGAAATGCTTATAGCTCAAGGTTTCAAATTTGGTCATTTAAAAGTGAATTTAATGAATAAAAGTGACCTAAAATTGAGATTTTTCATACCATGGCCAAATGAGATGAAGTTATAGGTTATTTTGATTGTAAAAAATGTTTTAAGAACATTGGCAAAAGTAGATTTTTGAGTTTAGGGCAAATTTTGAGAGATACCATTGGTTACTTATGTATGAAGTTAACATATCCAAAATTCAAGGAAATTGTGCACAAGAAGTTTCTACCAAGTTCTAGAGTGTTCTATGAGTGTCTATATATTGGGTAGAGTGGCTTCATTCAAAGGTTGGTGATTCATTTTGATCAAAATACCAAGTTTCATCTCATTCTTCAAGTGTGCAAATTCATCCCAAACTCTATCAAACCTTCATCAATTTCCAAAACCCTTGATCCTATCATCATCTACATCCTTCATAGATCCAATTTCCATCAAAATCTGTTTGAATTGAAGAGGAATTCGTGCTATACAAGTGTATCATCCAAAGTGCAAGAAGATTGTGATTGCAAGATCCAAGGCATTTGAGCAAGAACTACTGCATACAGAATCAAGAATCAAGTTTGTGGAGCAAGTCCAAAGCATTGCAAGCTTCAGATCCAAGGATTTCTACCTCTGTTTTCATCTTTACACCAGGTTAGTTTTCTCATCGAATTGACTAGATTTAGTTAGCATGTTAGAGAATTATTAGGTTAGAATGGTTAGGATTGGTTAGATGATTGTTTCTGGTGAATTTGAAGACATTTCATGGAAGTTACCATTGGAGCACCAAAACTGTTATGGCTTAGAACACCTAGGTTAAGGCATGATAATCTTGATTAGATAGATAGGAATGATCAGCAAAGTATGTAGATTGTGTTAGTGTAGGAGTTAGCAAGAATTAGCATGGTTGATAGCAGTGTAAAATGGTGGAGTCAAGGTGTTCTAGCTATCGGGTTTGGACCTAGAGGGAGTGTTGGAGAAAACTAATACCATGGCTTTGTAGAAGGAAGGATGTAGATCATTTTTTATCTTTACATCGTGAGATTTCATTGAGAATTGGGAGAGAACGAGGTGGAACGAGATCACTGCATGGATGTTCATAATTCTGAAAACCCTAGCTCATTAAGGAAGATAACCTTTTAGCCGTTGGATTAAAATAAATCATTGACCTGAGAGACTGATCCATTGGCTGAGATTTAAAGATTAAAAACGGAGGGAAATCTGAAGCCATGAAACGCAGCGTTCCATTAAACCATTCCCTGGGCCTAACCAAACTTTGATATTCACACACCCATACTGAAGCCCATCCAGTTTTTAACTAAAATCCGTTGCTATTCTCACCGTGTGTTTTATCATTTTCCTTTTGTTTTTTAAGTGAATTTCTGATACAAATGGGCCTGGCACGCTTGCTCTCGACACCCCCTGATCTCAGCCCAAGTCAAAATTACACTAAGCGCATATGCTTGTGACACCCCCTCCCCAAATTATTTCATTTTGTGATTTTTAATTCTTTTATATTTTCTTCATTTTGTAAAATCCATATAAAATTGAAAAAAACTTATTTTTAATTGCTTCTTTTTGGGCTAGTTTCATAATTCTGTTAAGAAAATTAACAAATATTGAAATTAGCATTTCTTTTCATCTTAGTATTTTTTGTGTATTTTTCTTTTAAATAGCTTTTTAAGTGATTTAGGTTTATACATAAATTTGTTGATTTTAGTTTAGTTAGATGCTTTTACCTTTTGGATCCATTCTTTTTAGGGTGATTAACTTAGGACTTTAGCTTGTATATAAGATTTAATTCATGATTTTAGGACTTAATTTTAGATGATTTGTTTAGGTATGATTAGGAGAATCAAAACTAGGGTTTAGAGATAACATAGGTGTAAGAAATCATTTCTTTTAGGAGTTGTAGTTTGAATCTTGGGGGTATGGGACTATAGGGGTTATGGGTAGATAATAGATCCCTTAGAAAATATTAGGCTTCCCCTATTCTACTATTACTATTAGTATACTGCTTGTATTTGCTTGACTGTGTGGTGTGCCCTCTCTAGGGTTATTATTTGACTGTGTGGGGTATTGGGCTTGTTTGGGGCTTGGGGTTTGAGCTGAAGACTGTGCTGATGAAGCCCATTGGGGATCAAAGAGAATGAAGACCAACTTCCAGAGTTGATGAGGAGTATCTCTTGCTGGCAGCTGTTGAAAGTTGTAGGATCTAGGAGTTAGGCAGAGCTCTAGAGTAGAAAACTTGATTCACAAACATGGAAGGTATTGGTTGCCTCCATCCCTCTCTATGATGCAGAGTCTCTCTAAGACATTCACCCCATTCCTTTGGAAGGCTTGGTGATAATGTCTAAGAGATAGAACTCTTGAGAGAAATATTCTATGTGCTGTTAGCAGTCTGTTTGCCACCTTTGGTGGTCAACTAATTGCTTAACACCTCAGTTCACTCTTGTGATTGGTTCCTCAGCTGGGAGATTGGGACTTGAAGAAAAGCCCTGAAGACTGATGACAAAGACCTTACTTGAAGGCTGTGAAGATGAAGACTGATGCTTTCTTGAAGCTTGTAGATAGTTGATGATTGACTTGAAGACAGATGTTGATGCAGAGCTGCTTTTGCTGTTTATTTTTGCTGTTTATGATTCTTGATGTATTGCTTGAGTTTCCCTGATTGTATTGCTTGTTGTTTAACCTGTTAGGTTGAAAGTGAATTCTGTTCACTTTTTCCTGTTGTTTTCTAGGTTCGAGGTTGAGTGGGACTCCCTTGCCTCGCTTGTATTGCTGCATTCATGCATTTTACTGCTTTATTGTATATATGCTATTGTTTCTGTTTCCGTCTATTCCCTTAGGATCTCTGTTTCTCTCTGCGCAAGAGAGGAGCATGATAGACATTAGGAGCTAACCCATGTATGATAACATTAGGGTAGATTTTATTCCCTTTTTAACCCTAGGATTTTAGAGTGTCATCTCTTCTTTCTTTCTCAAAACAACAGAAAAACATTAATAAAGGCTATAACAAAATCCATTCATTTCTTCCGTCAAAAGATTTGAACAAACATCAACCTTTTTGCAATAAGAAAACCCTTGTTTAAGGTGATATTTTTTATAAAAGACATTTGAACAGCTTGTGTCGTGCGTAGCCCGAACTACGTTTGCTCTGATCTTCCATGCTGTGTGGAAGTACGTAGGCATAGGATGCGATATCCTAGCGAGCAACCTTCCCCACCTTCACCCGTAGTTAGGCGAACTACGTTGACTCTGATTTCTTGTTCCAGACAGGAATACGTAGGCATAAAGTGCGATGCTTTACCGAGTCATCTTTTCTTTTCTTTTCAAACCTCATCCTTTAGTTTAGATAGAAGTGTAACCCATACAAACCAAGCAAGCATGGATCCCATCGAGTACGATGGACGTGAGGGGTGCTAATACCTTCCCCTTGCGTAACCGACTCCCGAATCCAGGTTTTGGTTGCGATGACCATACCTTTTCCCGTCTTTGCGTTAGGTTTACTTCGAGCGTTTCCTTTCCCTCCTTTGGGATAAATAACGCACGGTGGCGACTCTTCTGTATTGCCGGCGCCGATTTTCGCAGTAGCGACATTATCCAATTAATTTAGGGATTGTTATCCAATTTACAGAATGTGTTCAAAACACTTGAGTTTCCATTGTGTTCAAATTACATAATGTTGTCTTTTGAGAAGTAATGAGATGAAATGTGTTCAAATTAATTTAGGGATTGTTATCTGGAATACCCCAATTTTTAATAATTAATTATTTATATTAACTAATTGATTTATTGGCATTATTTTAATTATTTGAATTATCGGATGATTTTTATTTAATTTGGTGAGATGATTGATTGCTAGGATTAGTGAGTTAGTGTAGTGTATGAATAACAAGTGAATTGGGTTAAGCCTAATAACTTAAGAATTAGGGTTTTAGAGAAGAAAAGTTAGTAAGAGAAGGAAAGAGGGGGAAAAAGAGAATAGAGAACATAGAAGAGAAGAAGAGAAAGAGGCAAGAGGAAAGAAGAGTAGAAGAGAGAAACTCAGAATTCAAGCATTCAAGGAATCAAGGATTCTTCCCAAAGAAAAACCTAAGGTAAGGGTGGGTATTCTCTCATTATTGGGATTGTGGGTTAATGATTAATGGGTAGAAGTTTGTGTAAGGAAAAACCCTTAGATTTCTCATGATTTAGTGAATTTTTTATTATTATGAATGCCCTAATATGAGAGGATCGATTATTGTAGCAAAGAAGGGAATGGTTGGTGAAAATACAATTTTTCTGCACAATTTTTCGAAAATGCACAGTGAGCAATCGATTGCACTAAGGCTACAATCGATTGCACACTTAGCAGAGCTGCTGGAAACTGAATTTTAAACTGAGCAATCGATTGCACTAAGATGCCAATCGATTGCACAGCAAAACAATAGCTAAAATGATGAAATATTCAAAGGTACAATCGATTGCACTAAGATGTCAATCTGTAACACGGTGGGAGAACTGACTTTAAACAATGTTGCGGATAGCAAGAGTCGCCACCGACTTTTATTTTATCCATAAGGAAAGGTTATAAAAGAACAGGAAAGACCTTAGAGAATATTTTGGGTCCGGGGGGTAGGTTATGAAAAGGGAAGGTGTTAGCACCCTTTTCATCCATGGTTATCCATGGGCTCTTAGGTACTTAAGCTCACTTTTGAATTGTTTTGAAATTGTAGTGTGTGAATAGAAAATTTTCAGAATAGTTAATAAATAATCCATGTAAGGATGTGTTAAGAACTTGTTTGAAAACTTGTTGAAAATTTGTTTAAGTGCGAAACAGTTTTGAAGTGAGCAAGCACCTAGGAGTAACCTACCCTAATGTTTAAAGGTCCTTCTTATTCTTCATTCTTTCCTTTAGTAAGACTATCCCTACTATAATGGAGTAGGTAGTCCTTACTTTGGATGTTAAGGGGTATGTGAGGGACAATTTGACTTTGAAGGCCATTGTGGGATGTAATAAGCACATATAAGGGACCATCATCATTTTTCGAAAGGGACTTGATTCGTAAAGGCAACCATAAGGGACTTTGATGATTTTTTTATTTGAGGGACTTGCTTTATACACCCCACTTAACCATTATTCATAGGCAACTTGAGGGATATCCTTAGGAAGTGAGACGGCGATTAAAATCGACTTACGTGTGTGACGTGTTTATTTTAATTATCTTTATTTAAAAGTGATCTAAATTTATTTTAATATTACATACATGTTGTTACACTCCCTAATTACTAACCATAATAATAATTAAATAATTAAACAACTTTACATCCAAGAAACAATTACAAAATAATAAGCAAAATAATTAAATAGCAAAGATAAATAAAATATAAATAAGCAATAATAAATAATAAAGGGGGTTAATTCTAAGTTTACTCGGCAAGACATCGCATCTTGTGCCTACGTATCCTTACGGGAGTGGAATCAGAGTAATCGTAGTTCCCCTCAATAGGGAGGTTAGAAACTTCTTGACTGTGGTCAAGGTCTCAAGGGGAATAAACGCATCTTAAGGACACGCTTACGTGGAGTGTAGAAACTCCAAATCTCTACGTTGAAATGTTAAGTTGTAATTAGGGTTAAATTAGGGATTCCACGGCGGGAAACCCTAAAATGAGCGCGGCGGCTCTTTGACCTAATGCTAAGGGTAAAATTGTAATTTTGCCTGCGGCGAGGCATTTGTGAAAATTAGGGTTTGTAGTTTGTAGTTTTGAGGATTTGAAATTGAATGTGTGAAGTTTTACGGACTATTGGCGCGGCGGCCAAACAGTTAGACCTAACCTTCGGATGTGTGCAATGTGACAGAAATAATAGTAAACGCGTGAGATAATTGAATCATGTAAACAGAGAGATAATGTCATAATTTAAACCATGCAAGCAGAAATTTAAAGGCAGAATTTAAAGAGCGATTGTTAAGTTCGCGAGGTTACATGAGAGGAGCAGATACAATATGATAATGAAATTTGAATTGAACAATAATAAAATAAAATAAATAACGGTTCTAGTTATTATTTTAAAAAAAAGATTTTAGTTATTATTTTAAATTTATCTAAAAAAAAGTTTTTTCTTAAAAATAATAGGTTCTCATATTAATTTGGAAAAGATGTTAATGTTATTTATTTTAAAAAAACAGATTTTTATATTATAACAAATTTTAATAAATTAATGATAACAATAATAATAATAATGGTAATAATAATGATAATAATGATAATAATAATAAATAATGATAATAATAATAATAATAATAATAATAATAATAATAATAATAATAAAGCAATAATGAATTTTAAATGTGCCAAATAACCCAACAATGTTGCTAACGCAGAAATGCGCTCATCGCAACCAGATCTAAATCGGACGAAACAAAATTTATCGCAAAGAAAAAGAAATTAAGCAAAAAATAGTATTATTGCTCACACAAAAATGCGATCATCGCAACCAGATCGAACTAACACAAATGTCACGCGTCATGCACACAAATGTGCAAACATCGTATCGACATAATTCGATCAAAAATCTTATATATATAAACTCTAACAATTTAAAAATTATATATATATAAACGTAACAGTAATAGATAAAGAAAGAGAAATAACAGTAATAGATGAAGAAAAAGAAATAACGGTAAAAGATGAAGAAAAAGAAACAACAGTAATAGATGAAGGAAAAGAAATAACGGTAAACGATGAAGAAAAAGAAACAATAGTAATGGATGAAGAAGAAAACTAAATAACGGCAAACGGCACTCACTCCTCTTAGGTTTTTTTCATTCTCCCCCTTTTTTCCAACAAGGCAACACATGTATATATAGGGAACAAATTAGGGTTAACACCAAATTGTCAATAATGTCCCTAAAGCCCATTTTAAAGCCCAAACTAAATAATTAGTTAAGAAAAAATAAAATTTAAATAATTTAAAATAATTAAAATAAACTTAAAATAAAAACTAATAATCCTATTGATTCCTAAAATAAAAAATATTATAAAAAGAACAAAAATTTTTTCAATATTTCTTATTTTATGATTTTTTGGATATTTTTATGAATAATTTAGAAAAAAGTGAAAAAAATAATATTTTAAAAAATGATTTAATTAAAATACGAAAATAATAATTAAATAATAATAAAAAACTATTTTTGTTATTTTTTTAATGAAAGATAGAAAAATTTAGAGTAAAAATAATAAAAAACAAAAAAAAATGACAAAGGTGAGATTCGAACTCTCAACCTCTCACACTCATAACTCCTTACACATGTCCTCCTGCCAATTGTGCCATTTTTACTTTTTAGAAAAAAAATGCATGCCATATGATATTTACCTGCAAAAAGTCAAACGACTACACAAATTTGTTAGTAATTGATTAAATGCAATGAAATGCGACGACAAATCTTAGGGCAAAATTTGGGGTATTACAGTTATTATGATAATATTTCTCACCCAACCTCTCTTTGATGTTGGCAAAAAAAATCATGAAGTTTGACTTTGGTTTGACCACAGTTGACCTCAGTTTGACCTTTTAACTGCATTGACTGCTTTTGACTTATCTGATCATCTGACTGAGCAGACTTTTGAGAAAAGTCTTGAAACTTGACATGGGAGTTCTTATACACATATAAGATGTTATGAAGCTCACTTGAAGTCTTGGAAGTCCATTTAGCCTGATTAAAGTCAAAACCCTAGTTTTGGATGCACTGCTTAGGAGGTGCATTGTCTGAGGGAGTTGTCAACTCTTCTGACCAATTGTGAACTTTGTGAACCTTGTGAATATTCATAAGATATCTTGTGATACTCATGGGAGGTATTGTGAAGCTTGTGAAGCTTGTGAACATCATGAAGTGGCTTTGTAGGCCCCATGACCCTTAGGAAAGCTTTGTAAACATTGTGAATCTTGTGAACCTTGTGAACCTTCAAGAAGCAACCTATGGACTTCATGAACCTCATGAAAGGTCTTGAAAGCACTGTGGGACTTGTGAACCTTCATAAAGTAGCTTGTGGACTTTATGAACTTCATGAAAGGTTATGCAAGTTGTTGGAGAACTTGTGAACCTTGTGAACCTTCTTAGAACACAAAGTCTTGTATTGTGAGGGCAAATTTTGGGGTGCAACACAATCGATTGCACTTAAAAACAGTAGCTAAAAATATGAGAAATTAAGTCATACAATCAATTACACAATAACTCCAATCGATTGCATACTGTACAAAAGCTGAAATAAGTGAACTTTTCACATGTCCAATTAATTGCATGTTTACTACAATCGATTGCACTAGCTGAAATATGGAAAAGTCATGTACTGGAAGTTTGACTACACAGAGTCATTGTTTAATTAAATCTTAACTATAACATGGATTAATTAAGATGATTATTGATTATTTACTTGAGTATTGAGTTATCATCAACCTTTGGTTGGTTATTGAGATATCAATTGTTGTTTAATAAGCTGATTCTGTATTGAATATTAAATTCAATTATTGGTGATGGATTGATTGCCCTATGTGTAATCGTTGAATTGTGTTGTGGATTGTGATTTAATTAATTCTTGTGCATTACTTGATAAATATAGTGATGATGTTGAAAGTATGAATATTTTGATTATTATGAAATGTGTTGTGTGTGCAATCATGTTATAATTCTTGTGTGATGAATTATTTGAGAATGCATAGGATTAAGATGCGAGAATGATTTTAAGTGCATATGGTTGTTGATTGCATACGCATCATTTGTTGTCAAGAGGCAATGCTTGCTAGTTTCGTGGAGACTAATGACTTGTCCCAAACCTAGAGTACGGTTTGAAAGCCTAGGGGACGGGCTTTTGTTTGTTATTGGTCTAGGGGATGTACTCGGTTTAAATGTAAAAACCGAAAAATAATAACAAGTGTTGGTACCACATGGCATGAGTTGCATTGAGTTTGCATCGAGTCGCATGGCATATATAATTGTTGTATGAAAATATGCGTATGTGTATGACTTGTTGAATTGAGAGTTGTGAACGTGTGGTTGTTGAATGATTATTGACTGATAAAAATTGAAGTGTGAGAATATTGGTGTTGGTATTGACATGCTTTACATTATTCATTATCTTATGATTTCAATATTGATGTGAATTCTCACCCTTCTGTTGGAATGATGTCTTATACGACATCATGCAGGTATCAAAGAGTATAGCTGCTCGAAGTTGCATGGCCGTTGTTGGTGTAGCTATTTAGTATTTTAGTTATGTTGGGTCGAGTCGTGCTCTGGTCATGTAACACTGGGATCGCTTGGTTTACGTCTTAGAGATACATTATGTACTCTACGCTTTATTTTTATATTCATCGGAATATTACTATGTTGGCCTTAGTGCCCAAGTAATGTTGATTTATGTGATGAACATGAATGTTTCTGTTATGAGAATTATGATATAAGTTGAATTCGCTGCTACATGCGAAGTGAAACCTTGAAAAGCATGATTATTTATTATAGTGTTAATGAGCATGACAGGTGGTTTTTGATATTTTGAAAATTATGTGTGACACCCTTTTGTGAATGCATGATGATTTACTTTGATTATTTATATATATTCTGCGGGGTTTAGAAGGGTGTTACATTAGTGGTATCAGAGCAGGTCGGTCAGTTGACCAAGTTGTTAATGTGTTTATTCCCCTATGAAATTCTGTTTGCGCATAGACTGATGTTATGACATCAATAATAACATAGGCCACTTAACAGATAACTTGCAATTATTGAAAACGGTAAAGAACACACATCAATTGATTACCCAGTTCAGTGTCAACAACACTTACATCTGGGGGCTACCAAGCCAGGGAGGAAATTCACTATTAGCAGTATCAATTTAGAGTTAAACCTCCAGTTTACATTCCTCACTTAATCACTACCCAATGACACTTCATCCTAGAGACTCTCTAGTACCTGAGTATACCCACTCACTCCCCCACTATCACACACCTGTGATATCAGTTACAATTGCAAAAATAGTTTTGAAGAGACACTCCAAAACGCACACCTTGATCTTGCTTCACAGCTTTGATCAAGAACACATCACTCTTGCTTCACAGCTTTGAGTGTTACACCAGCCTAGAAACTACCTAATCAAGACAATTGTGTAGAAGCTAATTGCTTGAATTACAAGTGTTCCTAAGACACAATCGTGAAGAACAACCTCTTCACTTCTAAACCACTATGGTGATTTCTCTGTTTCTTTATCTTGAACAGCTGCCTTCGAGGAATGCTTCTCCTGTTATTTATAGTAGTAGATTAGTCCTTGGGCCTGGGCGCACAATCTAGGTTTTTCATCACAAAACCTCTCCTTTAATTGTCTGCCTACTTGCCAATTCATTCAGGGACATTTTAGTTCTCTTAGGGCTTCTAAAATGTCTCCTGCATTCTAGCTTGAGCTTCTGATTTGTTTCCTGAGTTCTAGCTACCAGAATAACAAACATGCATTTGATGTCATACGACCCATGTCATAACATTGGGTATGACATCCATCGTAACTTGCTTTTAGCTAAGTTAACTTACCCTGCAGAGTTCCTATTATGTATGCACTAATATCAGACATGACATACATACATGCACCAATGTTATGCCACAAAATGCAGCTAATCTAGAGCACTTACAAACTCCCCCTTTGGCAAATTTTTGGCTAAAACACTATGTACTTACACCAGAGTTTTCACACAGCAGAAGACTTAACATAGATACTGTCATGCAGGAAAGTCACTAGCTGCTCAAGCTCTCAGGGTCCTCACAGTTGGCTTTCAGTCCTGTTAAGCTCAACCTGTTAACCATCTGACAGTTCTCACTGCAGATGTCACTCCCCCTCAACTAATGCATCTCATCAGCTGAACATTGTGCATGCATACCTTGCAGTTTTACAGACATCCAGTTTGATCTGGATGTTATGACATTCAGAGTAACCTTCTGAAGTCACACACTAGCACCCTTGTGCTACTCCCCTTGAAGGGAGGTACTCTGCTCTCAGGTACTCTTATTTTGCTCACAACTTGCAGACACATACACCCCCAAAATACTCAGACAGTTCTGGGTGTCAATCCATTCAGGATACCTTCATGAAGACACACATACTCTTGTGCCAATCCCCCTGAAGAGTTGCACAACCACATACATTCTACAATCATCCTGCAGACACACACATACACTCCTAAGTAGCAGCTAGGAGCTCACAGAGCTAACATACATTCCTACACAGACTAGGAATTCACACATTACTAACAACATAAGTTGTTATAACACATTTGCAGCAGCAACACAGCTATCACACATATCAGAGGCACATCTTGCTCTAGTGGCACAATCAACCTGTTCTTCAACATACTCTTGGTATCAAGCAAGTCTTCAACCTGTTCTTCAACCTGTTGTTATCTATACTTCTCTCCCCCTTTTTAGCCACAAATTAAGGTCCAACTAATAGACTAGTATAGATCAAAACATTAGCATTATAAATGTTTGGGAGTTCATTACAACAAAGCATCATAAATTCAAGCTGTCATATTAAACACACTGCTAACCAAAAAAAACTCCAAAATAGCAACACAACATCATCAGCTCAGCAACCAGCAGCCTGAGCTCCACAGTAGTCTATCAGCACACATTATTCATCCTCCTCAGAGGCATGCAGACAACTTTCCTTTGGAAGGCCATGTTTTGACTTGATTTGCAGTGATGATCTTGCAAACCTGGTTGTCTGAAGTAACCAATTCAGTCTCACCATCATTTGCTCGTCCTAGATACCTGTTGATTACAACAGGAGAGCCTTGCACACACTTCCCTTTGACAAACACCTTTATGAAATCTTTGTTGTGTGTATTTGAGATTGAGTCAGGTATGTTTTCAATGAACTCCTTTACCAGTCCTTCGTAGCATTTGGAAAATCCATAGATTGTCTGGAGCAATCCAGCCATGTTGATGAGTTCCATTACCTCCTTGATCTCTAAGGCATCCTTCCCCAATTCTCTCTCATAGGCTATCTTCCTTTGGTAGACATATCTCCATTTTGTCACACTGTGAATATTATGGAAAGAGATATTGTCTAGAGGGGCAGCTGGTATAGGGTTAAGAGTTTTGTTGCCTGATGCTTTCTTTACATGAAAGATGTTCAGAGCATCTTTCACAACATTACTATCAGCATCAGAGTTACTATCAGTAACTTTCATTTTATTAGACGCAGCTGATACCTTGCTCCAAGTTTTGGAAGGGCCAACAAGAGTTCCTTTTCGTTGACTTTTGGGAGAGTTGTCTTCAAGCCCAGCTTTGCTTTTCCTAGTCATTAGTTTCTTGGCTATACTAGGAGCAACATTCTTGATGAATTCATCATCTGATGATACATCTACACCATTCACACCATTTCCAGTAGCTTCATTCATCTTTTCCTCATTATCAGTGCTCTTGTGTTGAGACATTGTTGGAGACTTTGGCTGTAGAGGAAGGATTTTTCTGTGGTGATTGTATGATGGATACAAGAAGACGATTTTTATGAGGAACCATAGTGGCAATCTGATAGAGTAAAGGGGCTAGAGGGATTTTCTTGCAAGAGTGGAGGGAACTTAATATTTTGACCAATCAGAATATGATTAATATTCAAAATATAATTCCCTATTAATTGTTATAACTCATTATTAATGTAGGTCCTCACCTTTCTTTATGAATTTTCAAAGTGAGTATCCTTTAGACCTCTAGTGACCCTATCACCACAGTTTAGATCAGAGTTTCCAGGCTTCACAGGAACCTTTCCAAATTGATGCCTGTTATCACTGTGCAAAGTTCTTCTAGTCTGAACTGAGTTCACCCTAATGTCACAGAACAGAGTCATGACATCTTGAGTACCATAGCTTTCTTTATGCTGGTCATTGTTTATGGACTCCATCAAATTCCAATATAGCAGGTCCAGATTTATGTGATGTACCTTCTCTGGATATGATGTCTTGGCTTGCCTGCCTACCTCATATTTACCATAGCCTGTTCTCCCATCTAGAGGAAACTTTGGTGTTCCTCTTGCTGATTCCTTGGTTATGGTCTTCTTCATCCTGTGTGTGTGTCTACCTTTCTCCAACCATATTTGATCCTTCTTTTCTTCATTGATCCAGCCACTTAGGTTACTTCTGGGCTCCCATAAGTAGCAATTATTCTTCGCTCTGGATCCCCTCATGACTTCCTCACCTTCTTCATTGATGACCACACACCTATCCTTGGAAAAGTGGACTTTTAAGCCTTGATCACATAGTTGACTTATGCTTATTAAGTTAATAGTCAGTCCTTTAACCAGCAAGACATCCCTCAATTTTGGAGCTTTAAGACTGTCAAGTTGTCCAACACCTGTGAATTTTCCTCTAGCTCCATCACCAAAGGTTACATGACTAGATGAATGAGGATTGAGTTTTATCAAGTGATCCTCAATTCCAGTCATATGTCTGGAGCAGCCACTGTCAAAGCACCAATATTCTTTGGTTGGCATCCTTAGGGAAATGTGAGCTGCTAGTGCAAGAGTTTTGGCAGCCCATTGTCTTTGCTTGTCGGGCACTTCCTTGGCATGATAATGCCTCTTGACATGATGCTGCCTTTTGCCATGCGTACCTTGACTGGTTTTCCTTTGGCTAGGAAATCCATGTAACCAGAAGCACACTGCTTTAATATGCCCAAGTTTTCCACAGTGATAGCATTTATGCCCTTGGAATTGTCTCTTGACTTGATTCCAATTTTTGTGGGGAGGATGTTGTGACTTTGGTCGTGACATCCTTTTTAATTCTTGAATTTCAGGCTGTAGCCTCTTGAGTTTCAAGACAAGATTTTGTTTTTCAACAAATCCTAGACCAGATTTATCTTCTGAAGTCTGACCACTCTGAAGTATTTCCTCTAGGGTGTCAGTCCCAGAGTTGAGCATCCTTATGGATTTTTTCATTTGCTCCTTTTCACCTTTCAACTCATTTACCTCTCCTTGGAGTGAGTTTATAGTGGTTAGATGTTCTATCTTTTCATCTTCTAGTTCTTTGATGAGCTTCTTCTGATGCTCTCCTTGTTGGTACAGCTCTGCGCTTCTGATGTGAAGCTTTTGATATGATGATGTGAGCTCCTCAAAGGTCAACTCTTCATCACTTGAATCCCCATCATATATGCATACACTGTTAAGAGCAGTGCCATGTTTGGATGATTCCTCTTCTGATCCACTGTCAGAATCTTCATCAGACCAAGTGACAGTTAGGCCTTTTCCCTTCTTTTTGAGGTATGTGGGACATTCCTTTCTAATGTGTCCATATCCCTTACACTCATGGCATTGTACACCTTTTCTTTGGTTGGTGCTTTCCTCAGACTTGTCCCTTCTGTTGCTTTCAGATGAGCTGTTCTTGTTGTAGGGTGTGGACTTATGATCAATTCTCTTGATCAGTTTATTGAACTATCTTCCAAGCAAGGCTAGTGCCTTTGACAAGTTCTCCTCCTTTTCACCACCCTCTTCTTCTGAATACTCAGCAGTGTTTGAGACAAGAGCTATGCTTTTACTCTTTTTCTCTACAGTCTGATGACACATGCCCATTTCAAATGTTTGGAGAGAACCTATAAGTTCATCCACTTTTATGTTGCATATGTCTTGGGATTTTTCAATAGTTGTTACTTTCATAGCAAACCTTTTAGGTAATGACCTTAGAATCTTTCTCACAAGCTTCTCTTCAGCCATCTTTTCTCCCAAAGCTCCTGAGGTGTTTGCAAGTTCAAGAACATTAATGTAAAACTCATGAATGGTCTCATCTTCCTTCATTCTTAGACCTTTAAATTTGGTGGTCAGCATTTGAAGTCTTGACATCTTTGAAGGTGAGATAATACTTAGAAGGGGGGTTGAATAAGTATGAAAGATTAAAACTTAGAATTAAAACACAAGTATTTTTATCCTGGTTCGTTGAACTCAACTACTCTAGTCCACCCTTCCTAGAGTGATTTGCCTTTCTCAAACAAGGACTTAATCCACTATTTAATCAAACAGATTACAATAGTAACACCTAAGAACAACGGTTCTTAGTCTTCTCAAGAGCTACTGATCCCAAATGGATCCTCTTAAGGAAATCTTTTACAATCAATGTAAAACTATTACAAGAGTAATGCTTCTAAAAAGCTTTTATCACAACTGTGATATTTCTCTTAAGTTTAAGTGCAATGAAATAAACTCTTAGAATGAATATGAAAGTATGAGAGCTTGAATGTTTTTAATTTCTTTTCAGCAAAACGTCTAACTGAAGAATTTGGTGGAGTCTTGCTTTTATAGGCAGCTGATCCAAGGTAAGCTGCATGTTGAGAAGAGTGTCCAAAAGGTATGAGCCTTTTTTTTGTCTTCACATCAAGTGACCTTTCCTAGAAGAAGAAAGCACAGAAAAATCCTTTTTGTCTGTGTTCTTGTGTCTAGCATAAATAAGGAAAGAGACGTTTGATTTACTCCAACGGGTATAATCTTTGAATATTTCTTCTTCATTTTTCAGCAAGTTCATCAGAGTCTAATTGGGTCAGAGTCTTCTGATGATGATCAGAGGTTGCTGGATCAGAGTCTTCTGCAGCAGGTGTGCTTTCAGCGTGTTAAATATCAGAGCATATTTGAGAAGAACTTCAGTACTGGCAGCTTTAGTACTTTCAGAATCTTCTGTAGAAACTATGCTTTGAAAAACTCTTCATACAATATTCTTCTTTGCTTCAGATGCTTCTGACTTGCTTCAGATGCTTCTGACTTGCTTCAGATTCTTCTGACTTGCTTCAGATTCTTCTGGAGCTTCTGCTTCAGAATCTTCTGGAGCTTCTGCTTCAGAATCTTCTGGAGCTTCTGCTTCAGAATATTCTGGAGGCTACGCTCAGAATCTTCTGTTGGCAGCAATCAGAATCTTCTAATATATGCATCTGGCGCTACAGAGTCTAGCTAATTTCTTGTATTCAATTCTGATTTGCTTCTGGAGTGTTAATATCTTCACTATCTGCAGTAAAAACTCTCAAGCAAATTTTAGAGTATATAATTCTTAAATACAAAATTTCCTAATAGTTATCATCAAAACATAGAGATATTATTAAGAACCAATCTGTGTTCTAACAATCTCCCCCTTTTTGATGATGACAAAAACATCAGAAATTTTGTTTAAATGAAAATATTAAAATTATAACTCCCCTTGAGATGATGAATCTCCCCCTGAGTTAAATACAGATAAGGAATAGAAACTTCCCTTTTGTCTTGAGTAATCTTCAGAGTTAGATCTTATTTGTTCTTTTAACATTTGAAAGTCAGAATGTCTTGCAGATTTAAGATTCAGAATTTGATAATAGTCAAATGATCTGAGAGACTCAGAGTTTCTTTTATAGAGTATACTTATCAAATGTTCTGAAATACTCAGATTAAATGTTAGATAGAATAGATATGTCTGAAGTTTCATTCTGGTGAAGTTAAATTAAACAGTTCAGGTCTATATTTTCTCCCCCTTTTTTGTCATAAGCAAAAAGTAAAAAACTTTAAAGAGACAAATAAAAGGAAACAGTAAATAAGATAATTCAGTGGAGAAAAACTTTGATTCATTCAATAAGTTCAGATCAATAGTACATGCATCATAAGAAATATAAAAAAATACAATAGCAAACATCAGATGCAAAAACATCAGAATGAAAAAATGAAAATCTAAGAGTGTTTGGACAAAAGCATCTTCAATAGATCTGTAATCTCAGAGGAGAACTGCTCTTGCTTGGACATCCACTTAGCCATTGTTTCATTCTTTTGATCCTGCTTTGACATCCATTTTGTCATGTCTTCAGACTTTTTATCTTGTTTTGCCATCCAGGACTTGATCTCAGATTGACCAGCTTCCAGAGCAGCAATCTTATCCTAAAAATCTGGATGTTCTTTCTTTATCTCAGATGAAGAAGTATGATCAGGTTCTGGAGCTTGAACAGAGTCAATTTCCATTGGTTCTGTAGAGTCTGGAGCATTAGAGCTAGAAGGCAGGTCTACCAGAGTCATAGCCAAAGGATTGTCCTCAGATGTAAGGTCAGTAGTTTCTTCTGATGATGGAGGAGCATCTGTAAGGAGCAGAGGTTCAGATTTCTTGACAGTCTAGAACAGAGTTCTTGCAGCCTTAGCAAATCTGAGCTTCGCATCATCAGAACATATGTTCTTCAGATTGGAGGCCACAGAGTTGAATCTGTTGATGAATTCATTCCAGATGACATCAAATTCTTTGGCATCCATTGTTGCTAAGCACTTCTTCTGAACAGTACCTATATACAACTGTATTTCTTGCAAAAATGATTGAAATAAATGATTAACATTAAGTCTGGGCTTAGGATGTAACAGAGTTTCCAGAGTTATTGGTTTTGGTTGGGGAGTTGGTGGAAAAAGAGATTTCTGAATAGAGATCAGAGGAGGAGGATAGTATGGAAAGAAAGGAATTTCAGGTTTATTGGGTATGGATCTGTTTAAGGCATTTAACAGATGAGGTTTTACACTGGTGTTAAAGGGAACCACATCAAAGGGTTTGTTTGAGTAGGTTTGGAATGCAGATTTGGGAGGTTCATCAGAAGCAACATTGTTATCAGATGAAATTGGTATAGCTGAAGCAACAGCTTTATCAGATTTAGCAGAACAAGATATAGTTGCTAATGAACCTACATCTGCCATGGATTGTATATAGTTGAGAATCACAGATGGAAGGGTCATTGTGAGTTTGGGTTTCAGAGGGGTGATAGGGTCAGATGGTTCAACTCTGTCATAAAAATCTTTGAGTTTGAAACCATAAGCTACATTATGAAATAGTGATGAAACTTGTGCACAAGAAATAGATGATCTTGGGTTAGAATTGGGAATCAGTATTTCAAATGATGGTGCAGGTGTGGGAATAGGATCTGGAATAGAGGCTTTAGAAGGTATAATGGGTTCTAGTTGGTTTACTTCAGAATCTCTGTGAGAAGGAGAGATGAGAAAATCTGGGTGAATGTCAGATTCTGAAGAGTTGGATGAGGTGGTTGGTGTGCATGAGGTAGAAGATACTTGAAACACAATTTTTAATGGTGTGACATCAAGAACTTCTGTCTCAGGAATGTGTGGTTCAGAAGTATTGGTTGGTTCTGAAGGAATTTCAGAGGGTTTTGATGGTTGTGCTGAGGTAGGTGAATCAGATGGAATTGTGATTGGTTCATATGAAATTGGAACAAAAGTTATTTTTGTAGGTTCAGAAATAACCGGTACAGATGCAGTGGGTTCAGATGATTTTGATGGAGGATTATCTGATGGTCGTTGATTTTCAGAGGCTTTTTCTGGTAGAGGTTCTTGTGGTTTTTCTGGTTGTTTTTCTTGTGGGTGCTTTTGTTGTTCAGATGGCTTTTGTTTAAGTGGTTCAAAAGATTTTTGTTGAACAAATGGTTTTGGTGTTTGTTGTTGTTGTTCTGTGGGTTGTTTTTGAGAAGGTTGTTTTTGTGGTACAAACTGTTTGATTTGAATTTTTGGTTGAGTTGATTGTGGTACAGATACTTTTGGAGTTGGAATTGTCTTTGTTGGGATTGGTGTTGGAACAGATGATTGTTTTTGTGGTGAAGTGGAAATAGGAGCAGTAACAGAAGTAATTTGTGTAGAGGGTGGTTTTGGAATAGACTTAATATTGGAATCATTTAAAACAACAGTATCTGCAGAAGATACAGAAGATTTAGTACCTTTGATTTTGATTCTCTTGGCTGGTACAGAAGAAGTGTCTCCAGATTCTTTCCTCTTTAAGAGCTTATGTGGCTTCTCAGCAATCTTGATCTTCTTCTGAGCAGGTGCAGCTTCTGCTTCTGGCTGAGTCCTCTTTCTTGGTAGTTGTTCTTCTTCTTCTCCTACATCAGGTAGTGGTTGTCTTGCTAGCTGTATTATGTTTGCAGGAACAGGCTTTCCTTCTTTCTTACACTCATCAATGTACATCACAACAATGTGCCTTGGTTCTTCAGCAAAGAACAGTGGATAATCATCTATAGGAATTCTTTTCTTACTCAGTTCAGAAACATTCAGCTTCTTGGGAGCTGTTGTGAGTTCATCCACTATTTTAAGTCTCTAAAGACTTTTGGCATTCAGAGGCTTTCCCATAATGAATTCCAATTCCTCTGTAACTCCACCAGCGTACAGAGCAGAAACCAATCCATTCTCAGTTAGAAGATCTGAGATTAACCTTCCAAAAGGAATCCAGGTTCTGATCTTCTGTCCTTTTTCTTTCACATACTCTCTAGAGGCATTTATATGGTTCCAAAGATGCATAAAGAGAATATATGGAAGATCTACCTTGGTGCTCCGACTGAGGCAATACATGAAATAGAGTTGTTCATTATTGACATAGTCTGGAGAGTTTGTTGACTTCCTATGGTGAATGCATCCCATGAAGATCTTAGCCCAGATCTTGTAGTCAGGCTTCAGATCCTTGAACTTGTTAGAAGCTTGACCAGCAGTCATCACTTCTTCATACACTTCATCCATATCCACACGCCCAGCTGGCAAGTGTGAAACACCATCTGTTTCTTCATATCCAATAAGCTTTCTGATCAGATCTTCTGTGATTATAATCTTTTTGCCCAGTACAGAAGATAGGATAAACTTAGGGTAAAGTGAAGCATGGATCCAGAACTCTTTCACAAGGAGGGGGTAAACTGGTCCAAAGAGTCTATCAAAGTACTTTACCCATCCTTGAGCACCAATGATGGAACGAAACTCAAAGCCATTTTCTGCAAGTGAATCAAATTCTACCATTGATTCACACAAAACTTCCAGTTTTTCAACAGGGGTTAACAGAGTTCTTTTTGGTGGAGAATAAGGAGAAACACCCATGTTAGCAGATGTAACTGCAACCATTGAAGATTGGAATTGTGCAGCTGTTGATGATGAAGTTGCCATTGAAGATGATTTTGTCACACGCTTAGGGTTTTTATGCAGAGAGAAGAGAAGATGAAAATGCATATAATTTCTGAGATGTGAAAAGTGTGAAAGTGAAGAGAAGAGATGTATTTATACTAAATCAAGTAGGCATACAAACAGTCAGATTTTGCACGTTTGAACAAGCATTAAATGAAAAGAATAAAAATCATTTCAAGCATTTATTGCTTCTGACAAATTGGGGGGAAAATCAAGATTTTCACTATTCAAACTTCACCTCAAACGTCTCTTCAGTAATGTACACGCCACCTTTGCAGATTTGGTGTGACACGTGTTTGCTTGCATGTGTTCTGAATTCTCTTGAGAAATGAAACGTTAACCAACATTCAGATCCTCTAAGGATTGTTAGTTCAGAGTTTCACAAAATCAAATTAATAAAATAAATAGGTAATCAGAAGAATTACTTCAGAGCATTAGGCATTTTTGCATCTGTAAAAATTTGCTTCTGACAAATATCATTCTGGACAAAAATCCATACCAATATTTTTCAGAATAAATTTGAATCTATCTTCAACAAGGGGTTTTGTAAAAATATCTGCCCATTGATGATCTATATCAACAAAGGCTAAATTTATGATTCCCTTCTGAACATAGTCTCTGATGAAATGATGCTTAATTTCTATATGTTTTGCCTTAGAGTGTAAAATAGGGTTTTTAGACAAACATATAGCAGAAGTATTATCACAAAAGATAGAAATGTTACTTTCAAATATTTGATAATCTTCTAGTTGACTTTTCATCCAGAGCATTTGCGTGCTACATCCAGCAGCAGCAATGTATTATGCCTCTGTGGTTGAAAGTGCAATTGTGGGTTGCTTCTTGCTGTACCAAGAGATTAGATTTCTTCCTAGAAATTGACAACTTCCAGAAGTACTTTTCCTTTCCACTCTGTCTCCAGCGTAGTCAGCATCACAGAATCCAACTAATTTGAAATCATCAGATTTTCTGTAACACAAACCCACATTAGAAGTACCTTTCAGATACCTTAGAATCCTCTTGACAGTTGTCAAGTGTGATTCTCTAGGATCTGATTGGAATCTAGCACACAAGCATACACTGAACAATATGACAGGTCTAGAAGCAGTTAGATAAAGAAGAGAACCAATCATACCTCTATAGAGCTTCTGGTCTACTTTCTTACTTACCTCTTCCTTGCCAAGTGAGCTAGTTGGATGCATGGGAGTCTTTGCCAGCTTACTATCAGTCATGTTAAATTTCTTCAGAAGTTCTTTAACATATTTGGTCTGATGTATGTAAGTGCACTCTGGAGTTTGATTGACTTGGATTCCTAGAAAGAATCTGAGTTCTCCCATCATGCTCATTTCAAATTCTGCCTGCATACATGTAGCAAATTCCTTTCCCAGCATAGTATTGGGTGATCCAAATATTATATCATCCACATAAATTTGACAAATTATAAGATCTTTCTTAATTGATTTACAAAATAGTGTTGTATCCACTTTGCCTCTGATGAATTTTTTCTCCAGAAGAAAATCGCTCAATCTCTCATACCAAGCTCTGGGAGTTTGTTTTAAACCATAAAGAGATTTCTTTAATTTGAAAACATGATCTGGAAATTTTTCATTTTCAAAACCTGGAGGTTGGTGGACATAAACTTCTTCTTTTATAATACCATTAAGAAATGCACTTTTAACATCCATCTGATACAGAGTGATGTTATTTTGTGCAGCAAATGAAATAAGAAGGCATATAGATTCTAACCTTGCCACTGGAGCATAAGTTTCAGTGTAATCAATACCTTCTTGTTGACTGTACCCTTGAGCAACAAGCCTTGCCTTATTTCTTTCAACTTCTCCTTTCTCATTTAGCTTATTTCTGAAGACCCATTTTGTACCAATTATATTAAATCCTTGTGGTCTTTGAACTAGATCCCATACATCATTTCTGGTGAATTGATTTAGCTCTTCTTGCATGGCAATAATCCAATCATTGTCTTGCAGAGCTACATCTACAGAAGATGGTTCAATTTCTGACACTAGTCCAAATAGTTATGCTTCAGATGATATTAGAAAGGATCTTGTTCTGATGGGATCATCCTTCTTTCCAATAATGACATCCTCTGGATGAGAAGCTTTAATTCTGGATGATGATCCTCTAATAGTTGATTCTTCAGAAATGTTTAGATTGTTCATCTGAGAAGTTAAAGGAATAGCATCTGGCGTTGCATCTGGTTCCTTCACTTGAGCTTTGTCTGCTTCTGGGACATCAGAGTTAATGAAGACTACTTCTCTATCTGCAGAGTTTTCAGACTGCTTTGGCTTTTTATTGCCAAGCTTATCATCAAATCTGACATGAATAGATTCTTCCACAATCTGTGTCTCAGTGTTGTATACTTTGTAGCCTTTAGAGCGTTCAGAATATCCAAGCATGAAACACTTCTGTGCTTTGGAATCAAACTTGTTCAGATTTTCCTTAGTATTTAACATATAGCAAATACATCCAAAAGGATGAAAATATGAAATGTTGGACTTTTTGTTCTTCCACAGTTCATATGGAGTCTTCTCCAGAAGAGGTCTTACAGACACTCTGTTCTGAATGTAACAGGTTGTGTTGATTGCTTCTGCCCAAAAGTGTTTTGCTAGATTTGTCTCATTGATCATGGTTCTGGCCATTTCTTGCAGAGTTCTGTTTTTCCTCTCTACAACCCCATTTTGTTGTGGAGTTCTAGGACAGGAAAAATCATGAGCAATGCCATTTTTAGAAAAATATTTTTCAAAATATTTATTTTCAAATTCACCACCATGATCACCTCTGACTTTTATTATTTTGAAATCTTTTTCATTCTGGACTTGCTTGCAGAAGTCAAAGAACACAGAATGTGTATCATCCTTGTGTTTTAAGAACTTTACCCATGTCCATCTACTATAGTCATCAACAATGACTAATCCATACTTCTTGCCTCTGATGGATGCAGTTTTCACTGGTCCAAACAGATCAATATGAAGTAATTCTAGTGGTTTAGAAGTAGAAACAACATTTTTTGATTTAAAAGATGATTTTGAAAACTTCCCTTTTTGGCATGCTTCACAAAGAGCATCTGAGGTGAACTTCAGATTAGGAAGTCCTCTGACAAGATTAAGTTTATTAATCTGAGATATACGTCTCATATTAATATGGCCCAATCTTCTGTGCCAGACCCATTGCTCTTCATTAACAGACAAGAGGCATTTAACATTCTGAACTTTAAGTTCTGAAAGATTTATTTTATAAATGTTGTTTTTCCTCTTACCACTAAATAGGATAGAGCCATCCTTTTGACTAATAGCTTTACAACATTTTTGATTAAAGGTAATATCATAACCATTGTCACTTAATTGACTTATGCACAATAAGTTATGCTTTAACCCTTCAACAAGTAAAACATTAGTAATAGAGGGAAGTTTACCATTTCCAATAGTGCCAGATCCAATGATCTTGCCTTTCTGGTTCCCTCCAAACTTCACGTCACCTCCAGATCTAAGTTCCAGGCTTTGGAACATAGACTTTTCTCCTGTCATGTGTCGTGAGCATCCAGAGTCCAGGTACCATGATTGGCGTCCTGACCTTGCTGCTAAGAACATCTGCAACAGGAATTATTTTACTTTTAGGTACCCAGATCTTCTTGGGTCCTTTGGGGTTAGTTGATTTGTAGGTTAGTTGATTTGTAGGTACCATGATTGGCGTCCTGACCTTGCTGCTAAGAACATCTGCAACAGGAATTATTTTACTTTTAGGTACCCAAATCTTCTTGGGTCCTTTGGGGTTAGTTGATTTGTAGGTTTGTCTAAACTTCTGTTTTTCAACATAATGTTTATTCTGACTTGCCTTGGGTTTAAACACATAAGTATTCTTCTCAGAGCTTGTGTGTTTAATGTCATTTAAGTGACCAAACTTAAATTGAGAGTACATAGGTGTCTTCTTGATGAAAAGTTTGTCAACAGATTTTGAATTAATTCCAGAGGAAGATTCATATCCAATACCTCTTTTGTTGTTCCCACTAACACCATAGATCATAGAAGCCATCTTGCTTCTGTCTATGCTCTTGGTAAGAAATCTCTGAAAGCTAGAGTCATATTTTTCTAAGATGTTTTCACATGACTTAGTCTCAGATTCAGATTCTTGTTGAGTTATTTCAAAGTCATTTTTGATTTTCAGATTAATTTCTTTTTGCTCAACAAGTTCTGTCTTCAGAAGATCAATCTCAGATTCAAGACTGCTTTTCAGCATCTTGTATTTGAGTTTGATATTGTTATAGCTTTTCAAAACTTCTGATAATACTTTTATAAGTTCTTCTTTAGTAAGTTTAGCCATTACCTCTTCAGCGTCATCGTCAGATTCAGAATCTGATTCATATCCTGAGGTTCCTTCCTCCTGATCTTCTGTGCTGGCCATCAGTGAAACATTGGCACATTCTTCTTCTGATTCAGAAGATGATTCAGATTCATCTGAGTCATCCCATGTTGCCATCAGAACCTTCTTCTTTTTGTTAAACTTCTTGGGTTTTTCTTTTTGAAGTTTGGGGCAATCATTCTTGTAATGCCCAGGTTCTTTGCACTCATAGCACACAACTTCTTTCTTACCAGATCTTCTGTGCCCAGAAGATTCCTTTCTATGATCAGATTTTCTGAAGTTGTTGAACTTCTTTCCCTTGTGCTTCCAGAGTCTGTTGATCCTTCTGGACAGCATGGATAATTCATCTTCTTCTTCAGAAGAAGATCCTTCAGAGCTTTCTTCAATAACCTGCAAAGCTTTAGCAGATTTATTAGATTTTAAAGCAACAGGTTTACCTTTTTCTTTCTTCTGAGGTTCATCTTCCTCAAGCTCAATTTCATGGCTCCTTAGTGAGCTGATGAGTTCTTCTAAATAGATCTTGTTCAGATCTTTAGCCATCTTCAAGGCAGTCACCATTGGTCTCCGTCTGGTAGGCAGACTTCTGATGATTTTCTTTACATGATTTGATGTGGAGTATCCCTTGTCCAGAACCTTTAGTCCAGCTGTAAGTATTTGGAATTTGGAGAACATAGCTTCAACAAATTCAGAGTCTTCCATCTTGAAGGCTTCATACTTCTGGATCAGAGCCAGAGCTTTTGTTTCCTTGACTTGAGAGTTTCCCTCATGAGTCATCTTTAAGGATTTAAACATATCGAATGCAGTTTCCCTGTTTGTAATTTTTTCATACTCAGTATGAGATATTGCATTCAACAATATTGTTCTGGCCTTGTGATGATTTCTAAAATCTTTCTTCTGAACATTTGTCATAGATTTTCTGCCTATCTTCTTGCCATTCCCATCTGTGGGATGAACATATCCATCCATGACTAGATCCCATAAATCAGCATCATATCCAAGGAAAAAACTTTCAATTCTGTCTTTCCAGTAATCAAATTTCTCCCCATTAAACATAGGGGGTTTGATGCTGATTCTGTCCCTTTCTTCATATTTATTGTTAATGTTGGATATTGTATTATCAGCCATAGTAACAACTAAACATATATCAAAGTATTTCTCTCTGGATCTTTACTGTCACTGTTAAGTGGTAGCACACACAGAACCGGAGCTCTGATGCCAACTGAAGGTGAGATAATACTTAGAAGGGGGGTGTTGCACCCCAAATTTGTCCTACCTTTACATAGTTTCTAGTGCCACTTTATTTTGAATGAATAAAATGGCACAATTGGCAAGAGACCGTGTGTAAGGAGTTGTGAGTGTGAGAGGTCGAGAGTTCAAATCCCACCTTCTTCACTTTTTGTTTTTCTTTTATTTTTGTTCTAACTTTTCTATTTTTCATAAAAAAAAATAATAACAAAAATAGTTTTTTTAATTATTTAATTATTATTTTCGTATTTTATTTAAATTATTTTTTAAAAATATTATTTTTCACTTTTTCCCATATTATTCATAAAAAAATATCAAAAAATTAAAAAATTAAAAATATTAGAAAATATTTTATTATATTTAGTAAATAAATAGAGTTTTAAGTTGTTTTAAGTTTGTTTTAATTTAGTTTTGACTAATTCTTTAAGTTGGGCTTTAAAGTGGGAATTAGGTTAGAGCTAACCCTAATTTGTTACCTATATAAACATAAGTGATGGGAGGAAACTTCATTCACATCAGAAAATCAAGAACAGGTCATCAGAAAAGGAGACAAAAAGAAAAACGGCGGTCGTCAAGATCCAGAGGTTCAGAAGAGTTTCGAAGCTCATCATCATCACCTCCATTTGAGAAAGAGGAAAAGAGATCCAAAGAAGTTCGTCGAGAACCATTGCCGCCGGCGAAGAACAAGCGAAAGCATCACCAACCGGCAACTGAAATGTAAGCTTTTATGTTATCCCAATTAAAACCTCTTCCAAATAATTAAACTCTCATTTCATTTTTTAAACCTTTTCTTTTTTTCTAACTAAAAACCTTTTTTGTGAATTATAACTAAAACCAGTTTTTGATTATAATTACAGTAAGTAAAAACTTAAAACTTTTTCTTAATTAAAACACTAACCACTAATAATTTTTTTTAATAAATAAACAGTGTTTAAAACACTTTTATAGTTAAGTGAAAACATTTTTACTAACTTAAAATTAACCCAGTCCTAAAATTAAAACTTTTTTTTAAGTATTAAAATTAACATTTTTTTTAAGTTTTAAAGATTAAAAATTAAAACATGTTAGAAAGGGTTAAAACTTTTTTCTAAAACTTTCTTTAAAATTTTAAAACTAACATTCTGTTAAAGTAAGACTAACGAACCTTTTTTTTTTATGTAAACTTCTTCTTTTAAAAAAAAAACTTATGATTAGAGTTTTTTTTTAATTTAAGACTTTCTCTTTTAAAAATTAAAATTAAAATTAAAACTTTCTAAAGATAAAAAGTTAAAACTAAAGTTTTGTTTATTTAAAAATTAAAACCTTTTAAAATTAAGACTAACATTTTAATAAAAAAAAATATAAAAATTAACAAAACAATAATAAAAATTCCAAATTGCATTTTCGTGTTTCTTTTAATATAAAATATGTTTGCCATATTTTCGTCTAACTTTTCACTAACGTTCTCTGTTTCTCTCCTCAGATTATACATAGATTATGATTCATATTTATTTTAATTTATTTTGTTCCATGGATGTAATTTACGCGAGGCCATGGTCGCGATTTATTTTGTTTTTGTTTTTTTGGGATTTGTAATTTACGCGAGTGATCGTCGCGACGCTTTCTTTACTTTCCGCACTTTAATTTTGCCGTATAATATTTTGTCATGTTTGCATGTTTTACCGTTAGAATTCCCTCCGAAGGAATTAGGTCTAGTTGTTTGACCGCCGAGTCAATAACCCTAGTTTTAGCCGTCTCAAACCCTAATTAACCTAGGCGTCCCGCCGTGGACAAAAATACCCTTTACCCTAGTTTTAGGTCAAAGAGTCGCCGTACTTTGTTTTAGGGTTTCCCGCCGTGGAATCCCTAATTTCAACCCTAAATTTTTAATTAACAAATTCAACGTAGAAATAGGAGTTTCAAAGACTCCACATAAGCGTGTCCTTAAGATACGTTTATTCCCCATTGAAACCTTGACCACAGTCAAGACGTTTCTAACCTCCCTTTCGAGGGGAACTACGATTACTCTGATTCCATTCCCTATCCAGGATACGTAGGCACAAGACGCGACGTCTTGCCGAGTAAACTTAGGACTAACCCTTAGGTCTTTAGGTCACTCTATCCCTTAGCAATATATTTCAAACAAATAATAAAATAAAAAAGCATACAATAAACAAAAGGTTCCTGTAGAGTACTACAGAAGTTTAGGGTGCTAGTACCTTCCCTAAGCTTAACCAACCCCTTACCTAGATCTCTTCCTGCATTGTCTTTACGATGCAAAATTAGGTTTTCCTCTTTTGACCTTTTCCTTCGGATAAATCAAAGAGCGGTTGTGAACTAAAGATGCGATTCAAATTAATTAATAATTTGAAATCATATTCTAACCGCAACAGAAAATGGCGACTTCACTGGGGACCCTCCTAATTTTTAAGGGTTACCCCTATTTTGTTTATTGTATGATATTTTATTAATTATTTTTATATATCATTGTACCTTGTGGGGATACCTGTTATTGTGAGATAAGTCCTAACCCGGACTTGAGTGACCTTATTATAGGAAGGTGAGATATTCGACGAGGCTTGCCGGGAGTGAGTCCCGACCAAGTCGAATCGAGAATCACCGCTCAATTGAGACCCTTTCGAAAATGGTTCGGTTGATCGAGTGCAGTCGTGAAAACTTTTACTATTTTCAATTGGAGTCTGTGATACTGGGGACCGTAGTACCTTAACACCATTTTGGCCTTATATAGGACGTAGTGCGGGAACTATGTGGGAGTAGTCCTACAATAGTTGCTACGCGATACTACACTCAAATGAGGTTCTCTTGAGGATATTATCGATCCCCGAGTCAGTTGGAAAGTTGATAATATCCGAAAGATGGATTGATGACTTTGGGCACCGCTTTAGAACCTTGTTCTGCAGGTACAACTACCCCATAGTACATACCTTTTGGGAAGGGTAGACCTTAACTCCATTCATTGTTCCTCTAACCTAGGACTTTGTTGTTTGTGTGTATTTGTGCATGACATTCATAAAACATCATTCCAGTTTCAAGGAATTCAACAGTCCTTTGCAAATTCAAAAAGGTCCTACATTTTAGAGTCAAAAAAATTTTTCTTTCCAACTTTCCTAAAAGGGAATATTTGCAATCGACCGTTGAAATTCTTGGAACCATTACATGGCATTAGCATCACATTTTTGCATTGTATTTTTCCCCCGGTTTCTCATTCTCGGTTCTCTCATCTTCCAGTGTACCTTTGAGTCGTCAAGTTGATTCCTCGACACAGATATCAGACCAGGGCTAACTATAGACATAAGATGTCAGAGCAAGAGACATACAATGCATAGATCTGAATGGAAATCGATGAGTTGAAGTCAGACATAACTAAGCTCACTGAAATGCTTCAAATACTGATTGCCAGAGGACAGCCAGCTCAGACTCCTCAACACCCAGTTATCAGACAAAACCAGAAATGGAACAGAAGCCACTTTGATCCTATTCCCATGACTTACACCGAGCTATATCTTGACTTGGTTCGACGAGGACTGATCACCATAAAGGCTTCGCCACCTCCTCCTAATCCCCCTCCGGTTGGGTTCAGGACCGATCTCCATTGTGCTTTTCATGAGGTTGCCCCAGGCCACGACTTGGAACATTGTTTTGCGCTGAAGGCTAGAGTGCGTGAATTGGTTAGAACCAGAATACTTGATTTTACAGACGGTTATCCGAATGTTCAGAAGGATCCCTTGCCAGTGCATCAGAAATGAAGTTTTATCACTAGGCCTTTTATTCCTTGTTGTTTGCATTTTCCTTATTTCGTATTAGTTGTTTGCTTTCAAATTATGTTTGTACTTTTACATTAATGAAATGAGCATTGCGACTTTTGATTCAATTCACTTTGCCTACTATTTGCATCTTTATGCTTTATTTTCAAATATTTACTTTTTGTCCAAATTTTTGATATGCTAAGATTGGAGGGAGGATGATGATAATGTTATACCCATACTTGCTGTCAGTATGCTTTCAATCAAACCTTGTTGACGATGTAAGGCATTGTTTCAATTCCCAAACACTGGAGAAATAAGGAAGTTAATCCCTTGTCAACCCCTTCGAGCCTAGAAGTTGGAGTTCCTTTCTTTACAAAAAAAACCCGCAATTTAAACTTGGGGATGGGTAGTTCTCAGTTAACTCGGTTATGTGTTCATGCAATATACCTTTCATATAAAGGTCGCACTTACAATTTTCCTTCACACACAATAAACAAGTGTCGAAGATTATTTTTAAGTCAAAAACACCGATGATGGTTCACCGTAATCATTAAACCAGGCAGTCATGTTTCAAAATAAAAAAATCAAAAGAAAGAGCCCGCTAAGTCAAAACCTATGAAGGAGACTTAGGCAAAACTAGGGCATCACGTTGACTATAACTTTCAAAATAAACAGTTCAGGCAAAATTTAGGGATAATACAAAGAGGAGTTTTAAATCTTTACCCTGAAAATCCTCAATGTCAAAATGACCAAATATCATAAGGAGGTAGTGGCTGCTTTTCATAGGTCCATTGACTTCTGAACCATCATTGCTACCATCAGTGCAATTCCTAATCTATACGAACCTGAATGCATAATAGGAGTTAACTGAGCATAGGACTGGAGATCATCATGTAGATGGGGTGGGTATAAATAAATTTTGAGCCTTTATCCTTTGTTTCATAAACCATGAACCAGACCACGTTACAACCCTCAAAAGACCTAATTGAAGCAAGGTTATTTTGAAAGTATACTACAACAAGGTTGCATAACCTGACTCCAAAAGATCTTTGTGAATCATTTATTTTGGCAATACACTTTTGTTATAAATTTTGAGCGTCTTGAACCACCGTGTTCTGACCAACGACTTATTTTTCATTTTTCAAAAATAATTTTGATTTCAAAAGTCGCATGAACTTTGCATTACCATGTTTGTATGAATATTTTTGTTTGCAAACTGGCTTTCCTCTAAGGAATTTTCAAACAATGAGAAACTTGGTCAAGTGATCTTATCAGGGGCAAGTTCCTTTTACATCCTGTCAAAGAATCAGTTCAAGATTTGTTCAAGGCAATATCTTCTCAGATTTGGTTTATCCAGAGAATTGTTCAAGACTCAGACTGGGGCAAGCCCTCTGAGGATACAACAAAACAGTCGATTCCACGAATCAGACAGCTGAAGCAATTATCAATTCATTTGACCTGGGGCAGTTTACTTGCATAATCCCCAAGCAGTTATTCATCATTCCTACAGTGACTATCAACTTGATACAGTTTAACAGAATGACAGTGATCTCCGTGTTGAGGAATCAGTCCTCCAGTTTTGTCATCTCACAGAAAGAGTCGAGTCTTGTCGTCGACGTCTGCATTTGCATTTGATCATATGTCATAGCATAATTCCTATACATGTGCACATCTTGGGTGCTTTATTCCCCATTTACATTTCTATCTTGGGTGCTTTACTCCCCATTTACATGTCTATCTTGGGTGCTTTACTCCCCACTTACCTTCTATCCTTGGGTGTTTTATCCCCCATGTACCTTTATCCCGGGTGTTTTATTCCCCGTTTACCAGATATTCCTGGGTTTACCTAACATCATGGTGTTTTACCCCCATTTACTTTTTTCCCTGAGGTCGTGTTTTACTCGCGTCTTACCTTGTGGGCAAAATTTATTTACTTGGCATCATGGGTGTTTTATCCCCATTTGCTTCTTCTCCCGAGGTCGTGTTTTACCCGCGTCTTACCTTGTGGACGAATTTAGTTACTTGGCAGCATGGGTGCTTTATCCCCATTTGCATTTTTCTCCCCGAGGTCGTGTTTTATCCGCGTCTTACCTTGTGGACGAATTTAGTTACTTGGCATCATGGGTGTTTTATCCCCATTTGCATTTTGCTCCCCGAGGTCGTGTTTTATCCGCGTCTTACCTTGTGGACAAAGTCCAGTTTACTTGGCACCCATCGACTATTTTGTGTCATGTCTATCTGACGTTCTTCCAGATACGACGTGTCTCCTTTTCGACGTTCTTCCGAAATGTTCTGATGTTTGTCTCTCCCTATATGTTTTCTGGTGAGTCCTGAAGATCCCGCTCGATCTCTTCAAGGAATGTCCCGAAAACTCTAGCGTCTGTCGTTTACCTGGTCCTGCCTCCGTGTGGATCATATGTTACCTTGTCACCACCGCGTGTCTTCTTCCCCAGTGCATTTCCTCGTTGCGCCGTCCCCTGTGACGTTGTTTCGTCTGCATCCGTGCATTTTTTTTCATTTTCATCATACGCATCATATTAGATTCATGGCATTGTCAGCATTATAGTTCGTGTTATTTTGTCCATATCATTGCATATCACTGCATCTAGAGGCCAAATTTTCGGTTATCTGTATTTAAATCCCTTTCACCGCGATTTCTCGAGTCTCCGCTGCTCAAATCATCCGGTGAAGCTATTTAAATAGGGGCATCTGTTGCACCCCAAATTTGTCCTACCTTTACATAGTTTCTAGTGCCACTTTATTTTGAATGAATAAAATGGCACAATTGGCAAGAGACCGTGTGTAAGGAGTTGTGAGTGTGAGAGGTCGAGAGTTCAAATCCCACCTTCTTCACTTTTTGTTTTTCTTTTATTTTTGTTCTAACTTTTCTATTTTTCATAAAAAAAAATAATAACAAAAATAGTTTTTTTAATTATTTAATTATTATTTTCGTATTTTATTTAAATTATTTTTTAAAAATATTATTTTTCACTTTTTCCCATATTATTCATAAAAAAATATCAAAAAATTAAAAAATTAAAAATATTAGAAAATATTTTATTATATTTAGTAAATAAATAGAGTTTTAAGTTGTTTTAAGTTTGTTTTAATTTAGTTTTGACTAATTCTTTAAGTTGGGCTTTAAAGTGGGAATTAGGTTAGAGCTAACCCTAATTTGTTACCTATATAAACATAAGTGATGGGAGGAAACTTCATTCACATCAGAAAATCAAGAACAGGTCATCAGAAAAGGAGACAAAAAGAAAAACGGCGGTCGTCAAGATCCAGAGGTTCAGAAGAGTTTCGAAGCTCATCATCATCACCTCCATTTGAGAAAGAGGAAAAGAGATCCAAAGAAGTTCGTCGAGAACCATTGCCGCCGGCGAAGAACAAGCGAAAGCATCACCAACCGGCAACTGAAATGTAAGCTTTTATGTTATCCCAATTAAAACCTCTTCCAAATAATTAAACTCTCATTTCATTTTTTAAACCTTTTCTTTTTTTCTAACTAAAAACCTTTTTTGTGAATTATAACTAAAACCAGTTTTTGATTATAATTACAGTAAGTAAAAACTTAAAACTTTTTCTTAATTAAAACACTAACCACTAATAATTTTTTTTAATAAATAAACAGTGTTTAAAACACTTTTATAGTTAAGTGAAAACATTTTTACTAACTTAAAATTAACCCAGTCCTAAAATTAAAACTTTTTTTTAAGTATTAAAATTAACATTTTTTTTAAGTTTTAAAGATTAAAAATTAAAACATGTTAGAAAGGGTTAAAACTTTTTTCTAAAACTTTCTTTAAAATTTTAAAACTAACATTCTGTTAAAGTAAGACTAACGAACCTTTTTTTTTTATGTAAACTTCTTCTTTTAAAAAAAAAACTTATGATTAGAGTTTTTTTTTAATTTAAGACTTTCTCTTTTAAAAATTAAAATTAAAATTAAAACTTTCTAAAGATAAAAAGTTAAAACTAAAGTTTTGTTTATTTAAAAATTAAAACCTTTTAAAATTAAGACTAACATTTTAATAAAAAAAAATATAAAAATTAACAAAACAATAATAAAAATTCCAAATTGCATTTTCGTGTTTCTTTTAATATAAAATATGTTTGCCATATTTTCGTCTAACTTTTCACTAACGTTCTCTGTTTCTCTCCTCAGATTATACATAGATTATGATTCATATTTATTTTAATTTATTTTGTTCCATGGATGTAATTTACGCGAGGCCATGGTCGCGATTTATTTTGTTTTTGTTTTTTTGGGATTTGTAATTTACGCGAGTGATCGTCGCGACGCTTTCTTTACTTTCCGCACTTTAATTTTGCCGTATAATATTTTGTCATGTTTGCATGTTTTACCGTTAGAATTCCCTCCGAAGGAATTAGGTCTAGTTGTTTGACCGCCGAGTCAATAACCCTAGTTTTAGCCGTCTCAAACCCTAATTAACCTAGGCGTCCCGCCGTGGACAAAAATACCCTTTACCCTAGTTTTAGGTCAAAGAGTCGCCGTACTTTGTTTTAGGGTTTCCCGCCGTGGAATCCCTAATTTCAACCCTAAATTTTTAATTAACAAATTCAACGTAGAAATAGGAGTTTCAAAGACTCCACATAAGCGTGTCCTTAAGATACGTTTATTCCCCATTGAAACCTTGACCACAGTCAAGACGTTTCTAACCTCCCTTTCGAGGGGAACTACGATTACTCTGATTCCATTCCCTATCCAGGATACGTAGGCACAAGACGCGACGTCTTGCCGAGTAAACTTAGGACTAACCCTTAGGTCTTTAGGTCACTCTATCCCTTAGCAATATATTTCAAACAAATAATAAAATAAAAAAGCATACAATAAACAAAAGGTTCCTGTAGAGTACTACAGAAGTTTAGGGTGCTAGTACCTTCCCTAAGCTTAACCAACCCCTTACCTAGATCTCTTCCTGCATTGTCTTTACGATGCAAAATTAGGTTTTCCTCTTTTGACCTTTTCCTTCGGATAAATCAAAGAGCGGTTGTGAACTAAAGATGCGATTCAAATTAATTAATAATTTGAAATCATATTCTAACCGCAACAGGGGGGTTGAATAAGTATGAAAGATTAAAACTTAGAATTAAAACACAAGTATTTTTATCCTGGTTCGTTGAACTCAACTACTCCAGTCCACCCTTACTAGAGTGATTTGCCTTTCTCAAACAAGGACTTAATCCACTATTTAATCAAACAGATTACAATAGTAACACCTAAGAACAACTGTTCTTAGTCTTCTCAAGAGCTGCTGATCCCAACTGGATCCTCTTAAGGAAATCTTTTACAATCAATGTAAAACTATTACAAGAGTAAGAATGCTTCTAAAAAGCTTTTATCACAACTGTGATATTTCTCTTAAGTTTAAGTACAATGAAATAAACTCTTAGAATGAATATGAAAGTATGAGAGCTTGAATGTTTTTGATTTCTTTTCAGCAAAACGTCTAACTGAAGAATTTGGTGGAGTCTTGCTTTTATAGGCAGCTGATCCAAGGTAAGCTGCACGTTGAGAAGAGTGTCCAAAAGGTTTGAGCCTTTTTTTTGTCTTCACATCAAGTGACCTTTCCTAGAAGAAGAAAGCACAGAAAAATCCTTTTTGTCTGTGTTCTTGTGTCTAGCATAAATAAGGAAAGAGACATTTGATTTACTCCAACGGATATAATCTTTGAATATTTCTTCTTCAGTTTTCAGCAAGTTCATCAAAGTCTAATTGAGTCAGAGTCTTCTGACGATGATCAGAGCTTGCTGGATCAGAGTCTTCTGCAGCAGGTGTGCTTTCAGCGTGTTAAATATCAGAGCATATTTGAGAAGAACTTTAGTACTGGCAGCTTTAGTACTTTCAGAATCTTCTGTAGAAACTATGCTTTGAAAAACTCTTCATACAATATTCTTCTTTGCTTCAGATGCTTCTGACTTGCTTCAGATTCTTCTGGAGCTTCTACTTCAGAATCTTCTGGAGCTTCTGCTTCAGAATCTTCTGGAGGCTACGCTCAGAATCTTCTGTTGGCAGCAATCAGAATCTTCTAATATATGCATCTGGCGCTACAGAGTCTAGCTGGTTTCTTGTATTCAATTCTGATTTGCTTCTGGAGTGTTAATATCTTCACTATCTGCAGTAAAAATTCTCAAGCAAATTTTAGAGTATATAATTCTTAAATACAAAATTTCCTAATAGTTATCATCAAAACATAGAGATATTATTAAGAACCAATCTGTGTTCTAACAATCTTTACCTTGGAAGTTCCTTCATGAGTAGTTCTGAGAGTGTCTCAAACATCCTTTGCTAGTTCACAATGGTGTACTAGCTTGAAGATGTTTTTATCTATGCCATTGAACAAAGCATTCAATGCTTTAGAGTTTCCAAGAGCTAAGGCCTCTTGCTCTTTATTTCATTCCTCTTCAGGAATCAACACATCTACTCCATCCTTGTCAGTCTTCACAGGATGTTTCCAGCCTGAATTCACAGCTCTCCAAGCCTTGTAGTCTATAGACTTCAAGAATGATTTCATCCTTGGTTTCCAATAATCATAATTAGATCCATCCAGAATTGGAGGTCTATTTGTGAATCTTATGTCTTTGTCCATAATAGCAGAGTTTATCTTCCCTAGATCTCACCCAAATTCAAACAGGCAGGGTGCCTGCTCTGATACCAATTGAAATTCTGCTTGCGTACAGACTGATGTTATAACTGATGTTATGACATCAACAATAACATAGGCCACTTAACAGATAACTTTCAGTTATTGAAAACGGTAAAGAACACACATCAATTGATTACCCAGTTCAGTGTCAACAACACTTACATCTGGGGGCTACCAAGCCAGGGAGGAAATTCACTATTAGCAGTATCAATTCAGAGTTAAACCTCCAGTTTACATTCCTCACTTAATCACTACCCAATGACACTTCAGCCTAGAGACTCTCTAATACCTGAGTATACCCACTCACTCCCCCACTATCACACACCTATGATATCAGTTACAATTGCAAAAATAGTTTTGAAGAGACACTCCAAAACACACACACCTTGATCTTGCTTCATAGATTTGATCAAGAACACATCATTCTTGCTTCACAGCTTTGAGTGTTACACCAGCCTAGAAACTACCTAATCAAGACAATTATGCATAAGCTAATTGCGTGAATTACAAGTGTTCCTAAGACACAATCGTGAAGAACAACCTCTTCACTTCTAAACCACTATGGTGATTTCTCTGTTTCTTTATCTTGAACAGCTGCCTTCTAGGAATGCTTCTCTTGTTATTTATAGTAGTAGATTAGTCCTTGGGCCTGGGCTCACAATCTAGGTTTTTCATCACAAAACCTCTCCTTTAATTGTCTGCCTACTTGCCAATTCATCCAGGGACATTTTAGTTCGCTTAGGGCTTCTAAAATGTCTCCTGCATTCCAGCTTGAGCTTCTAATTTGTTTCCTGAGTTCTAGCTACCAGAATAACAAACCTGCGCTTGATGTCATACGACCCATGTCATAACATTGGGTATGACATCCATCGTAACTTGCTTTTAGCTAAGTTAACTTACCCTGCACAGTCCATATTATGCATGCACTAATATCAGACATGACATACATGCATGCACCAATGTTATGCCATAAAATGCAGCCAATCCAGAGCACTTACACCCTATATATCTGATATGGGTGTATGGCACTATCGATATTGTTAGTTCTTATGAAGTTTTGTTGTTGGAATCTAGAACAATGGTCGCCGGTAGGAATGATGAAGCGATTGCCGAAACTTTTGCGATGTTGGCTAGAGTGATTGGACAGAATCCACAAGCCAACGTGAATGCTGGAAACAACGTCGATGACGAGTTTCGTGCTTTGGGAAGATTTCAAAGGAACAATCCACCAATTTTCAAGGGAACCCATGAACCTAACAAAGCACAGGTATGGCTGAAAGCGATTGAGAAGATCTTTCGAGTCATGAACTCTTCGGATGCGCAGAAGGTGCAGTTTGGCACTCATATGCTAGAAGAGAAAGCCGAGGACTGGTGGGGTAACACTCGTCAGAGGTTTGAAGAAGATGAAGTTGAGGTTACGTGGGATGTTTTCAGGAAGACATTCCTGGAGAAGTATTTTCCAGAAGATGTACGAGGGAAGAAGGAAATTGAATTCCTCGAGCTGAAACAAGGTAACTCAACTGTGGCTGAATACGCAGCAAGGTTTGAGGAATTGATTAAGTTTTTTCCTCATTACAACACTACCAATGCTGAGAGATCCAAGTGTCTCAAGTTTGTGAATGGGTTGAGGATTGAAATCAAGCAAGCCATTGGTTATTAGGAAATTAGGCAATTTTCTGAGTTGGTGAACAAAAGCAGGATTTATAATGAAGATAGTAGAGCTAGATCTGCCCACTATAAGAGTTTAAATGACCAGAAGGGAAAATGTCAATTCAGAGGAAAGCCGTATGTGACTCCTGCTTATAAGGGGAAACAGAAAACTGGTAATGGCAAGAAGCCGAGTGGGGGAGGAGTTTCCACTTTGGTGAGATGTTATAGATGCGGTGAAGAAGGACATCGTGCTTCTGAATGCAAAAGCGTTGAGCAAAAATGTTTCAAGTATGGCAAGCCAGGCCACAAAGCTATGGAGTGCAGGAGTGGTGCGAATGTGACTTGCTACAACTGTGGCGAGCAAGGGCATATTAGTACCAGGTGTGACAAACCCAAGAAGGCTCAAGCAAATGGGAAAGTGTTTGCTCTATCAGGATCGGAGACTGCTAGTGAAGATCGGTTGATTCGAGGTACGTGTTTCATTAATGGTATACCTTTGGTTGCTATAATTGATATTAGAGTTATACATTCTTTTATTTCCTTTGATTGTGTTAAGAGATTGAATCTTGAGTTATCAGTTATGGGTGGTAGTATGGTCATTGATACTCCTACAATGGGTTCAGTAACTATCCCATATGTGTGTTTGAATTGTCCGTTGAGTATTTTTGGTAAAGACTTTGGAGTTGATTTAGTGTGTCTTCACTTAGATCAACTTTATGTTATTCTTGGGATGAATTGGTTGGAATTCAATCGTGTCTATATTAACTGTTTTGATAAAACGGTTATTTTTCCTGAACCTGATGATGAAGGAGACTTGTTTATGTCTGCTAAACAAGTGAACGAGTCAGTGCAAGATGGTGCAAAAGTGTTTATGTTGATGGCAACTTTGAGCAATGGTGAAAGTGGAGCAATTGATGTTTTACCAATTATTCGTGCTTTAGGGATTGTGTTCAATTTTTTCATTGTTGTTGTTTTAATAATGAATCTGATGATTGTTGTTGGTATTGTGTTGATTTACATGTAGGGATTGTAATTTGTGCCTACTATAATTATGGAAATTAATAGTGATAGTGAGGTTAGGGCAACTCCACTCGTGCCATTATTTGATGACATTGAAATTAACCAAGAAGAGTCTTCTGAACCAACTACCAAAAAACAAAAGGCCCTTACACCTCAAGTGTGGAAACATTTTTTAAAGGTTGGGGAGAAATGTAAATGTAAGGGTTGTGGAAAATTAATGAGTTGCGCTGCAACTAATGAAACTTCTCTTTAATTCGTCATGTGAACGGTTGTAAGCTTATTCTAAAATTTTACATTGTGAGTGATATGATACTTGATGCCGAAGGAAGATTGAGAAAGAAAAAATTTGATCCCAAGGTTAACCGTGAGATATTAGTTGAAATGATAATTACACACGGTGTATTGTTTAACTTTGTTGAATATAGGGTTTTTTAGAAAATATCAAAAAAAAAAATGAATGATGAGTGTATCTTTATTACTAGAAATACTTCTTCTAGTGATGTTATGAAATATTAAGAGGATGAGAAACGAAAAATTAAGTTACAGTTGACAAATTAGGGAGAGAGTTTGTTTGAATTCTGATTGTTGGACTGCATGCACTAACGAAAGTTATATTTCTTAAATTGCTCATTATATTGATGTGAATTGGAAGTTGCAAAATAAGATTTTAGCTTTTGCTCACATGACACCCCCACATACTGGGTGAGAATTAGCATGAAAGGTATTGGAAATGTTAAGTGATTGGGGCATAGAGAAGAACATGTTTCCATCATTTTTTACAATGCCTCTGCAAATGATAGCATGCAAAGTGTAACACCATTTTCTATCCCACAATTATTACGGCAAAATAACACAGATATCAGAGTAAATTCTTAAATTTCATAAAAAGCCACCAAAAAGGGCGTACATTTCCCAAATCAACAAAATAGGTCAAGGCTCCGTAAACAACGGGGTTTTCCCAAAATAATCAAATCGCACAAAGCAACGGAACTCAAAGGCATAAATCAAGGTTTTCCTCATCAGGGAAAATAGGCAAAATAACTCAACAGTATATACTTTAACTCAAAGAACCCAACCCGATGTTACATATTAGAGCAAGACCCTCTAAGCTAACTAAAAAGGCTAACAACTCCAAACTTCGAAAATGTCTTCGACGGCGTCCACGGCTAAACCTGGTCATCTGCACGTTACCCACGTGGAGGTAACATTCAAACAGGCAGGGTGAGTAAAACAATTCATAATAATCAATGTATAAAAATCAACATATAAATGGCCTCATAATCATATTCAACATATTCATATCCTTCAATAAGCCTCGAAGGCCACAACATCATAATTCATACAAAAGGACTCATAAATGCAAATGCAACATAGACTCAATGCATGTGGTACCAATCATCACAGCGCGATGGACACTGGGTCATCAACCCTCCATAGATCCCCATCAATAAGATCGATTCTACTAGAGAACCGAAGCACATCAAAATACTTCACATCCACACAATGGGATTGAAGCCAAAGTAATCGAGGTCCTGAACCGAAGTCCAAATGCACATGAATGCATGATGCACATGTCACGAATCATCCTCATAATAACAACATAGGTGCATCTGTTAGACTAAGGCACGGATCTAGAAGGGGGGGTTGAATAGATCCCTTTTAAAAATTTGAGTGGCGCTACCAATAAAATTGGTTTTCAAAATTGTTTTCAAATGCGGAAGCGGCCTTGGAAAATATAGTCTAAAACGAACAACTATTGGAGAGCCGGATATGCGTCAAGCAGATGAATTTAAGACGATAACGGATAGTAAATCACTACACACTTTTATGCAAAACTCAGATGTGATTCACTCGTACTATTTCCTTATTCCAATGATAAAAAATTACACCAAAACTAGCAGCAAAATTAAGGCAATTTTAGTTCAGCACTTTTGTCGAACAGTTGGTGTGCACAAATACCTTAAATGATATTTGTGTTGAATGAGTGATTGAAAATTTTAGTTCAGCACTTTTGTCGAACAGTTGGTGTGCACAAATACCTTAAATGATATTTGTGTTGAATGAGTGATTGAAAAAGCCTTAGTACAGTATTTCTATTGTACTTAGTAGTTAAAAAACAGTGTTTCACCAACTCACTCAATCAATACTACAATTTGACAAAATCACTTATTCTAGAATCACTTAATTTTTAAGCTGTAATTGAAAATGCAGAAAATAAAGGAACACAAGATTTGATGAGGCAGTTCCCCCAGTCGTCCTCGCGTTGGGGTACGTCTGCCCTCAATTCTACAATGAGAATTGAGATATGTATTGAATAGATATCACCTGTTTGGTAGAACAGTTATACACAAGAATCGATAGACAATTGATACAAACAATCTTAATGTTGCTGATAATTTCTACCACTTCTTGCCCCTTGATTCAAGATGAATCAAGTCCTCCAATTTGATGTGAATGACCTCCGATTGCAGCCACCTTATTGACAACTCTTCCGTTGATCAAACCTTCGGCACGGCTGATCTTAGACACACCCAAATTGAACCCGGAACGTCTTCAACCTTTCAACGCCCTAGCTACTAGATTGATCAACCTTCCGCTAATCAATCACCTTCGCACTCGCTTGATTGTTGAACCGACGATTCCGTAACAAAAGCCTTCAAAACCTGTAGTCTTGATAGGTAAAACCTCAAAGGTTTTCTCCCAAGAAACACCTGCACCAGCTTCCACTCGAACCGGATCTTCAATCACGCGTTCGAACCTTATCACCGTCGAGCAAACCACAAACCGCAGCAAAAAATTGATTATCTGTAATTTGAGGATTTGTGAGTTGATTGAACGATGAAGATGAAGAACACTGATGCACCTCTTTCACGTTTCTTGACCTGAACACTTTCTCACAATGCTTTCAAAAATGTTCGTTGTTAAAATTGAAAAGACAGCTATTTATAGTAATATACAAAACAGACAGTTGACAGATCAATGAAACATAGCAGAATTTCTGTTTCTGCGCGCGAACGGTCGACCATAGGGTCGGCGTGCGCTGAGCCGTGTGACACTCAAACTGTCATGCGCCGAGTCAGCGGTCGACGCATGATCTTCATGCGCTGAGCCGTCTGATTCTTAAACCTGCATGCGCCAAGTTAACGGTCGACGCATGACCTTCATGCGCTGAGCCGTGAGAACTGAATGAAACTGTGTGCTGACGGTATGGTCGGCTCATGGTTCAAAAATCTGCAAAAACATAAATTTCTACAGCTTTTTGTGCATTACGTCATTGTAAAAATTGAATCATAAGTAGCGTGAATGATTTAAACGAAAGAAGGATATCTCTTAGCAAGTTGTCATCATCAAAAACCAGAGGCACGCTTGTGTTGGTAGATACTTTGCCTTCACATTCTCCCCCTTTTTGATGATGGCAACCTACTGTTACGCAACACGTGATAGGTATAGGTATGCTCCCCCTTTCTTTTACAATTATAGCGGTCGTAATCATCGTCTATCTACTGCTCGGTTCTCCCCCTTTGACAACATCAAAAAGAGGTAAACTCGTGACACAATAACAACACATTGAATCATGCATAAATGAGATACCAACAGATGAGAAGTACACAACAGTTATACATACGATGGAGATAACAGTTAATAGATTACAGAACCACAAAAATGTCATGATAGCAACATAGAAGTAAGCAACAATCATAGTGAGTTTGGGCAGAAAAGCAAAACACAACAAACAAAATGAATGCAAGCCAAAACAGGAAACAACAAATGACATATGAGCGCATGCTAATAGCCCCGTCCACGTCCGCGACCACGACCACGCCTGTCATAGTAATGAGGATGGCGTTGGGGATGAGCTAGATCAGTAAATTCTTCTGTGATGTTATTCAAAAAGTCAAGACTGTCGACAATGGCGCGCTCTTCAGCTTGATGACAGTGAGTTAGAGTCTCGAATCGAGCGTCCAGCTGAGTCGACATTCCACTGATCTGTTCATTTTGGTTATGCAGTTCAGAACGAATTTGTGCCATTCTTTCATTTTGATCCCTCATGAATTTTTGCTGTTGTTCCTGCATATTGGTCATAAAATTTCGCTGTTCCAACTGCATCGACTGCATCATTTCTAAAATCTCCGAATTGTTTGACGGTTGTTGAGGAGAAGGTGGGTCTGCAGTGCTTGGTTGATACGGCTGATAGAATTTGCCAAGGGTGGTCCACCCGGTGTATTGCCATTCACCCCAGCCTTGGTTATTCTCCTCATCCTCATTTTCCTGTTGGTTTGAGTAGGCAGACCAGTTATTGTGTTGATTGTCATCTTGATATGTTTGTTGATAGTTTTCAGAAGGCACGTATGGTTGATGACCTTCATTAATATCGTGGTCCAGCTGAGTCTCATCAGCGGTTTCTTGTGCCTCTCCTGCATTGTCACCTTGATTGTCTTCATCTTCACTTGAGCTTCCTTCTGCTTCTTCATCTTCTCCACCCTCTGACTCATCAGCACTTTCTTCACTCGAGGAGGCAGCTGCAGCCATGGTTGAGCGCCGATAAAATCTGTACTTTTTGAGCGACTGCAGAGTTTAAAGCTTCCTGAATGAATGAGCCATAGGCGAGCGCGGTGCCTCGCTTGGAGTCTCTTAGTTCATACATCCGGCTTCTGATGAAGAGAGTTAGTAGGGGTAGTAGGTGTGGGTTTCTAGTAATGAAGATAAATGCAAGTGTAACTGCCCAAAAAAAAACTGAACCGTCAAGTAATCAGGAAAACTGGGTTTTTGCGCGAGCCGTCGACGGTAGCTTCTGCATGCGTCGACTCAATATGCAACAAACAGCAGATTTTTGTATTTTACCATATTCAGAGGTACATGCTATGCAAAAATGATGTCATGACATATAAGAAAAAAAATATCTATATACATATGCAGTAGATGTCATACAAATTTAGCGTAGTATAAGCGATATGATTTGAGATCAACAGGATTATCAAACAAAGAGAGAGAGAAAGAACAATATCACCTTGATGCCTGATTTGCTTGATACACAACATACTTATACTTACACGAATATCAAATTGTTAGAAGTACAACAGCATGATTATTTGAATGAAATAAGATAACATCAGCAAATATTATTCCCGTTCCGAAATGTCGAGGATGCCAAGTTCTCGGCGGATATGAAAGAAAGGTTCCGTTGCTAGCGGCTTTGTGAAAATGTCCGCTAGTTGGTTTTTAGTGTCAACGTGTTCAAATACAACATCACCTTTCTCAACATGGTCCCTAAGAAAATGGTGTCGAATTTCTATATGTTTAGTGCGAGAGTGTAATACGGGATTTTTGGTAAGGTTAATAGCGCTAGTGTTGTCACATAGGATAGGAATACGTTCAAGTTTAAGATTGAAATCTAGTAGTTGTTGCTTAATCCACAGAATTTGAGCACAACAACTACCAGCGGCAACGTATTCCGCCTCGGCCGTTGATAAAGCAACTGAAACTTGTTTCTTGCTATGCCAACTAACCAAGGAGTTTGAAAACAAATGACATGTACCACTAGTGCTTTTCCTATCCGATTTGCACCCGGCAAAGTCGGAATCGGAGTAACCTACCAACGAGCAATCACTACCCTTAGAATACCACAATCCATACTTCGGGGTACCTGACAGGTATCGAAGAATTCGTTTAACAGCTTTTAGGTGGGATTCTTTGGGACATGATTGGTATCGTGCACACATGCACACACTAAACATAATATCAGGACGTGACGCAGTAAGATAGAGAAGTGAACCAATCATACCTCTATATCGTTTTACCTCTACGTCCTTGCCATTTTCATCTTTATCCAAATTTACGCATGTAGGCATTGGGGTGTCTATGGCCTTGGATTTTGCCATGTCAAATCTCTTGATCAAGTCCAAACAATATTTTGTTTGGCTCACGAATGTCCCTTCTTGGAGTTGTTTAATTTGCAGGCCGAGGAAGTATGTGAGCTCCCCCATCATACTCATCTCGAATTCACCCTGCATGAGGTCAGAAAACTCTCTCACGAGATTCATGTTAGTGGATCCAAATATAATATCGTCAACATAGATTTGCACCAAAATCAAGTGCTTTCCTTGACGTTTAATGAAGAGTGTAGTGTCAACCTTTCCTCGTGAGTACCCCTGATTAAGTAAAAACTTACTTAGTCGCTCATACCAAGCTCTAGGAGCTTGTTTGAGACCATATAAAGCTCTTTTTAACTTGTAAACATGTTCAGGGTATTCATGAGATTCAAAACCGGGAGGTTGAGACACATATACTTCTTCATTTATGTGACCGTTAAGGAACGCACTTTTAACATCCATTTGAAATAACTTAAAATCCTTTGCACATGCAAAGGCGAGTAAAAGGCGTATAGCCTCGAGTCGGGCAACCGGCGCATAAGTTTCCTCATAGTCGATGCCTTCCTCTTGGTTATACCCTTGAGCGACCAATCTCGCTTTATTACGGGTTATTACCCCGTTTTCGTCCAACTTGTTCCTAAACACCCATCGGGTGCCGATTACTCGATGGCCTCGCGGAGGAGGGACAAGGTCCCATACCTCGTTTCTTTTAAACTGATTTAGTTCCTCTTGCATCGATAAAAAACCAGTGCTCATCGAGTAGGGCCTCTTTGGGGTTTTTAGGCTCTATTTGTGAAACGAAAGCGAAGTGATAACAAAAGTTACTTAGCTTAGATCGAGTGGTGACTCCCTTTGTGATGTCTCCGAGAATATTGTCAATTGGATGATCTTTACACGACTTCCAAGCTTGAGGGAGATCATCGTTTGTAGGCGGATGAGCTTCCTCAGTTACCTCATGGTGTGCATCCTTATCCTCCTCAATTTTGACTCTATCGGGTTGATCAATCCCCGTTTCGCCACCTTTGAGTATGTCTTCTGTGGATGTACCTGCACCATGAACAACACTATCCTTTCCGACATTTCTCGGATAGGACTCATCAAACGTAACGTGCACAGACTCTTCAACAGCTAGTAATCTTTTATTATAAATCCTATATGCTTTACTTGATTGCGAGTACCCTAGAAAAATGCCTTCATCGGCTTTTGAATCAAACTTGCCCAAGTTTTCCTTTCCATTGTTTAATACAAAGCACTTGCATCCAAAAACATGAAGGTGAGAAACATTAGGCTTTCGCCCTTTTAAAAGTTCATACGGAGTTTTGTTTAGAATGGGGCGGATGAGTACCCTATTCAAAACATAACATGCCGTACTAATGGCGTCGGCCCAAAAGTATTTTGGTAAACCACTATCATTAATCATTGTTCTTCCCAATTCTTCTAAAATTCTGTTTTTACGCTCCACAACCCCATTTTGTTGAGGAGTTCGTGGAGCCGAGAAGTTATGATCGATGCCATGGTTACCGCAATATTCTTCAAATAAATGATTTTCAAATTCACCTCCGTGGTCACTTCTTATTGACACAATGTTTGTATTTAACTTATTTTGGGAGAGCTTGGCAAATCTCTCAAAAGCGGCAAACGTGTCACTTTTACTCACTAAGAAGATGGTCCAACAGAACCTAGAAAAGTCGTCCACTATTACGAATCCGTAATAGTTTCCTCCTAGACTTTTGATCCTAGACGGCCCAAACAAGTCCATATGAAGTAGTTCAAGAGGTCTCGTTGTTGAAATAATCTTTTTGGATTTAAAGGAGATCCTCGTTTGTTTTCCTTTTTGACAAGCATCACAAAGGTGATCCTTGGTGAACTTAATTTTGGGAAGTCCTAGTACTAGATCTTTTGAGACAATCTTATTGAGTAAGTCAAAGTTGACATGCGCTAAGCGCCTATGCCATAGCCATGAGTCTTCACTCATAGATATGAGACATTGATCGCTTGTTGGGGATACCACATTCAAGTCAAGCATATACACATTGTTTACTCTAAAACCAATAAACACATTCTTCTTATCACTTTCATGCACAATTTTGCAGCAATCTTTTGAAAAGGAAACATTGTAACCTTTGTCGCATAATTGGCTAATGCTAAGGAGATTATGTTTAAGGTTTTCGACAAGCAACACATCGGAAATTGTAGTAGAGGAGGGATTACCTATACTACCTTTACCTAGTATCGCTCCGCGGTTGTTATCACCGTATGTTACATACCCTTTCTTCTTAGCCACGAAGTCTATGAATAAGGATATGTCTCCAGACATGTGCCTTGAGCACCCACTATCAAGAACCCATCTTCTCTCGGTGGACTCGACACATTTCACCTGTTTCTTTTTCTTTTTCTGATTTGCGGAGAGACATAGATTCACGGACTCTTCTTCATCACTAGAGCTTTCATTAGAGGAGGAAGAATCACTGTCGCTTTCCCACGCGATGTACGCCCTCCTAGGCTTTGATGCTCTCTTATGTGACTTCGATTGTTCCTTTTCTTTTCCCTTGTTGTTCATTGGACAGTCCGGTTTGTAGTGACCGGGCTTTCCACATTTATAGCACGTTCCTCTAGTCTTTTTGCCTTTTTGATTGTCATCTTTGGAGAACCTTGATTGCCTTCGGAAATTTACCAGGTTCTTCTCCGAATGTTGGATGCCGTTCTTTCTCACGTACCGGTTATACCGTTTAACGAACAGCCCCATGTCCTCATTTATGTCTTCTTCTTCGTCGTCGCTTGAAGAATAATCACTTTGCTCTTTTGCTTTAGACTTCGAGGAAGAAGCCTTAAGAGCTATGGACTTCTTTTCACTCATCTTTACTTTGTCCTTCTTTTCTTTCCTTTCATGTTGGTCAAGACTCAAGAGTACCTGTTCATGCTCTTGTAGTTTGCCAAACAATGTAGTCAGGTCTAATACCGTAAGATCATTTGCCTCTTTGATGGCGGTCACTTTCGGCTGCCATTCCCTGCTAAGACATCTCAAAACTTTATTAGTAGCAAGATCATTGGAAATAGGTCTTCCTAGTGAATGTAATATGTTTATGAGATGAGTAAATCTCTTTTGCATGTCAGCAATGGTTTCCCCTTGCTCCATGAAAAAAAGATCAAACTCTTGTATAAGAGTGTTGATTCGAGCCAACTTAACATCGTTTGTCCCCTCATGGGCAATTTGTAGTGCATCCCACATAGTCTTAGCCGTAGGGCAATGGGATACACGGTAGTATTCATCTACACCTAATGAGGAGATTAGAATGTTCTTAGCTTTCCAATCGTAATTATACTTTCGCTCATCGTCGTCGGTCCATTGTGCTTCGGGCTTTGGCACAACTTCGTTATTCTCATTTGTCATGGTTATTTCAATCGGACCATTGAGAATAACGTTCCATATCTTTCTATCTATGGAATTAATGTGCACCCGCATACAGTCTTTCCAATAGCTATAATTTTCACCGTTAAAAACGGGAGCTCTATTGTACGCCCCTTTTGGTTCGTTAGCCATTATTCTATCAATGTTGTATTTGAAGCACCGGAGAACCGGAGCTCTTGATACCACTTGTTAGACTAAGGCACGGATCTAGAAGGGGGGGTTGAATAGATCCCTTTTAAAAATTTGAGTGGCGCTACCAATAAAATTGGTTTTCAAAATTGTTTTCAAATGCGGAAGCGGCCTTGGAAAATATAGTCTAAAACGAACAACTATTGGAGAGCCGGATATGCGTCAAGCAGATGAATTTAAGACGATAACGGATAGTAAATCACTACACACTTTTATGCAAAACTCAGATGTGATTCACTCGTACTATTTCCTTATTCCAATGATAAAAAATTACACCAAAACTAGCAGCAAAATTAAGGCAATTTTAGTTCAGCACTTTTGTCGAACAGTTGGTGTGCACAAATACCTTAAATGATATTTGTGTTGAATGAGTGATTGAAAATTTTAGTTCAGCACTTTTGTCGAACAGTTGGTGTGCACAAATACCTTAAATGATATTTGTGTTGAATGAGTGATTGAAAAAGCCTTAGTACAGTATTTCTATTGTACTTAGTAGTTAAAAAACAGTGTTTCACCAACTCACTCAATCAATACTACAATTTGACAAAATCACTTATTCTAGAATCACTTAATTTTTAAGTTGTAATTGAAAATGCAGAAAATAAAGGAACACAAGATTTGATGAGGCAGTTCCCCCAGTCGTCCTCGCGTTGGGGTACGTCTGCCCTCAATTCTACAATGAGAATTGAGATATGTATTGAATAGATATCACCTGTTTGGTAGAACAGTTATACACAAGAATCGATAGACAATTGATACAAACAATCTTAATGTTGCTGATAATTTCTACCACTTCTTGCCCCTTGATTCAAGATGAATCAAGTCCTCCAATTTGATGTGAATGACCTCCGATTGCAGCCACCTTATTGACAACTCTTCCGTTGATCAAACCTTCGGCACGGCTGATCTTAGACACACCCAAATTGAACCCGGAACGTCTTCAACCTTTCAACGCCCTAGCTACTAGATTGATCAACCTTCCGCTAATCAATCACCTTCGCACTCGCTTGATTGTTGAACCGACGATTCCGTAACAAAAGCCTTCAAAACCTGTAGTCTTGATAGGTAAAACCTCAAAGGTTTTCTCCCAAGAAACACCTGCACCAGCTTCCACTCGAACCGGATCTTCAATCACGCGTTCGAACCTTATCACCGTCGAGCAAACCACAAACCGCAGCAAAAAATTGATTATCTGTAATTTGAGGATTTGTGAGTTGATTGAACGATGAAGATGAAGAACACTGATGCACCTCTTTCACGTTTCTTGACCTGAACACTTTCTCACAATGCTTTCAAAAATGTTCGTTGTTAAAATTGAAAAGACAGCTATTTATAGTAATATACAAAACAGACAGTTGACAGATCAATGAAACATAGCAGAATTTCTGTTTCTGCGCGCGAACGGTCGACCATAGGGTCGGCGTGCGCTGAGCCGTGTGACACTCAAACTGTCATGCGCCGAGTCAGCGGTCGACGCATGATCTTCATGCGCTGAGCCGTCTGATTCTTAAACCTGCATGCGCCAAGTTAACGGTCGACGCATGACCTTCATGCGCTGAGCCGTGAGAACTGAATGAAACTGTGTGCTGACGGTATGGTCGGCTCATGGTTCAAAAATCTGCAAAAACATAAATTTCTACAGCTTTTTGTGCATTACGTCATTGTAAAAATTGAATCATAAGTAGCGTGAATGATTTAAACGAAAGAAGGATATCTCTTAGCAAGTTGTCATCATCAAAAACCAGAGGCACGCTTGTGTTGGTAGATACTTTGCCTTCACAGCATCATCATTCATCATATTCATCATCACATTAATCATCATCATATCTCATGGCATCATATAATTCATCAAAGTCATGGTAATATCATCATATTAAGTCATATAAATCATCATGTCGTCATGTTTACATCACATGAAACGCATAGTCATACTCATGTTAATTCATCACAGAAATCACAGAATCAAACATCAAGGCATCGCTGCACACGATCAACATTCGCGAAACTCTGCTACATTCGCTGGCATGTTCGCTAGGCGAGTATGGGGTGAGTTTCTTCGCTAGGAGAGTCTAGGAACAACATTGTTCGCTAGGCGAACTGCGCGATGACAGCAAATTCTGCTACGCACCAGAACCTAAATCCATCCAAAAAGCCCCACGATTCACTTACCCAATGCCCCAAAACATCTCTAAATCATCCCTAAGGTCTCACAGCGATAAAGGCACAAAACCTACGGTTCATAGGGCCAATTCCATGACATATTCACGTCCTAAATCACAATTTTTCCTTCAATTACACCCTACTCATTAGGATTACTCACTATTCAATGTTCATATCCCTACAGGGTCAGACGTATAACAATTCAAGTTTTGGCCACAAAGGCCTAGGTTTCCATTTTTCCCATTGAACCCACGGTTAGATTTATCAATAACCAATTTAGGCCACAAAGGCCAAAGATCACTATTTCCCATATATACCCTTAAAATCCCTTTAACCTCAAATCATCCATAATTACATTGAAAGTTGCACATAGAAAATCATGAAAAGCTATACTCCCCATAACTTAATCGTTGCTTCCAAGCCGTCACGAATCTTTCAGAGAATCTTTCGGAACTTCTCCCTCCAAATCTTCTCCTCAGAGCTCTGGCCACAAATCTTTTCACGGTTAACAAATGAATCCTAATTCTCCACAATTCCCTTTTGTTAAACCTAGACTTGGGCCTCACAATTGGGCTTTTCCCATAATGCCCTTACTTACTCCTCTCAAATGTCTCAATTGCCCTTATTCCTCTTATATTTATTTTAATTCATAACAATATCAATAAATTCATATTACATACTATTATTTAAAATAAATAACCCCAAAAATGCATAATTCTCAATACTCCACAAAATCACCGAAAAATCACCGACAAATGAATATTCTCAATTAAATAAATAAATTAAAATATTCCAATTAAATTTGAGGCATTACAACTCTCCCCCACTTAAAAGAATTTTCGTCCTCGAAAATTACCTCAAGAAAACAGAGTCGGATACGACTCCTTCATCTGATCTTCATGTTCCCAAGTCCAACTTTCTCCAGCTGGTCCTCCCCAAAATACCTTCACCAAGGCAATCTCTTTACCTCGCAGCTGCTTCACTTCTCGTTCATCAATCTGAACAGGCAACGCCTCAACAGTCAAATCATCTCTCACTTGTACATCATCCATCTGAATCTCATGCGACGAATCTGGAATGTACTTTCTCAACTGAGATACGTGAAACACATCATGCAAATTCGCAAGCGGCGATGGTAAAGCAATCCAATATGCTACTTCCCCCACCCTCTGCGAAATCTGATACGGACCAACAAAACGCGATGTGAGCTTTCGAGACTTCAAAGCTCGGCCAACACCAGTTATTGACGTAACTCTCAAAAACACATGATCTCCCCCTTGGAATTCAAGTGCTTTCCTCCTCTTATCATGGTAACTCTTCTGACGACTCTGCGACGCTTTCATATTTTCTTGGATCATCTTGACCTTTTCAGTCGTCTCTTGCACAATCTCAGGTACGAGTACAACACTCTCGTCTGACTCAGACCAACACAAAGGAGTCCTACATCTCCTACCATACAAAGCCTCATACAGTGTCATTCCGATACTAGAATGATAACTGTTATTGTAGGTAAACTCAATCAACGACAAATGACTATCCCACGATCCACCTTGATCCAACACACAAGCTCTCAACAATCCTCTAAAGACTAGATAGTTCTTTCTGTCTGTCCATCCGTCTGCGGATGATAGGCAGAACTCAACCTCAACTTATTACCCAAATCCATCTGCAAACTCTCCCAAAACCTCGGATCTCTATCAGACACAATACTCGACAGAATACCATGCAACTTCGCAATCTGATCAATATACAACTCGGCAAGCTTCTGCAACGAATAATTGATCTTCATCAGTATAAAATGAGCCGATTTAGTCAATCTATCCACAATCACCCAAATCGAATCATACCCCTTCAAAGTCTCCGGTAACCCAGTTACAAAATCCATAGAAATGCTATCCCATTTCCATTCTGGAATACTCAACGGTTGCATCAGACCCAACGGTCTCTGATGTTCAATCTTCGACTTCTGACAAGTAAAACAAGCATATACAAACTCTGCAATTTCCTTCTTCATACACGGCCACCAAAACAGTTTCTTCAAGTCTTGATACATCTTTGTGGCACCAGGATGAATACTTAACCCGCTTATGTGACCTTCTTCAAGAATACTCTTCTTGATTTCTGGCACATCAGGAACACACACTCTATCTCTGAACCTCATCACACCATTCTCATCGATCCGAAAATCACCTCCGTTACCTTGATTAATTAATGTGAGACGATCCACCAAACTCAAATCATATTTTTGACCTTCTCCGATCTCTTGGAGAATACCACTAGTCAACTTCAGCATACCCAACTTCACACTGCCAGGAGTCTCTTCACAAACCAAACTCATATCTCTGAATTGCTCAATCAGTTCTAAATATCGAACCATAAGCATCGACATATGTAAGGACTTCCTGCTTAACGCATCAGCCACAACATTAGCCTTACCAGGATGGTAACTCAATTCAAAATCATAATCCTTCAGAAGTTCAAACCATCTTTTTTGCCTCATATTCAACTCCCTCTGATCAAAAAAATACTTCAGGCTCTTGTAATAACTAAACACTTCGAACCTAGACCCAAAAATATAGTGTCTCTAAATCTTCAACACAAACACCACAGCAGCCAACTCTAAGTCATGCGTAGGATATTTCCTTTCATGAACTTTCAGTTGTCTGGAAGCATAAGCAACAACCTGACCATTCAGCATCAATACGCCTCCAAGACCCATCTTCGACGCATCACAATACACTACAAAAGACTCACTTGGATTCGAAAAAATCATCATTGGGGCGGTCGTCAACTTCTTCTTGAGTTCTACAAAACTCTTATCACAAGCCACGTCCCACACATAAGCTTGACCCTTTCGAGTCAATTGAGTTAATGGCAGTGCCAACTTAGAAAAAGCCTTCTATAAACCTGCAATAATAACCAGCCAACCCAAGGAAACTTCGAATCTCAGTAGCAGACTTTGGAGCCTCCCACTGCAACACAACATCAACTTTCGATGGATCAACCGCAATTCCTCCACTAGAAATCACATGGCCAAGGAAACTCACTTCCTTCAACCAAAACTCACACTTGGACAACTTGGCATAAAGCTTCTTGTCTCTCAAAACCTGCAATACCACTCTTAGGTTTCGCGCATGCTCTTCCTCGGACTTAGAATATATCAAGATATCGTCAATAAACACTACCACAAACTGATCCAAATAAGGATGAAAAATCCTATTCATATACTCCATAAATACACCAGGTGCATTAGACACTCTAAACGGCATCACAGTATATTCATAGTGTCCATACCTCGTCCTGAAAGCTATCTTCCAAATATCATCAGGCTTAACGCGAATCTGATGATAACCAGACCTCAAATCAATCTTGCTAAACACACAAGCACCCACCAATTGATCCATCAAATCATCAATCCTCGGAAGTGGATACTTATTCTTAATCGTCACCTTATTCAACTGCCAATAATCCACACACAATCTCATACTACCATCTTTCTTCTTCACCAACAGCACAGGAGCACCCCACGGAGAAACACTCGGTCGAATAAACTTCTTCTCAAGTAGCTCTTCCAATTGTTTCTTCAATTCCCCCAACTCAGATGCAGACATCCGATAAGGAGCCATCGACACAGGACTAGTGTCCGGTATCACATCAATAGTAAACTCTACCTCACACTCAGGAGGTAAGTCACTCATGTCGTCTGGAAACACCTCCGGAAATTCCCGAACAACCGGTAGCTCCACGCTCACGGCTTTATAATCAACTTGAAGTGATGCAAACAATGCAAACATATGAGTCTCATTTTCTAAGAGTTCTTCTACTTGCTTGGAAGATACAAACATCAGCTCTCCACCATCACCAAACTCTGGGAACCTCACCGTCTTGCTGTAGAAATCGATATGAACATAGTTGTACTCCAACCAGTTCATTCCAAGAATAACATCGATTTGATGCAAAGGTAGACAGACCAAGTCCATCACAAAACTCTTACCATAAATAGTCAAAGGGCAGCTCAAACAGACTAACACAGTAGTCACATAACCATTAGTCGGGGTATCAATAACCATACTCCCAATCATAGAAGACAATTTCAAATTCAACCTCTTAGCACATTCAAGCGAAATAAACGAATGAGTAGCACCAATACCAACTATAGCAATCAATTCGACATCATTAATAAAACAAGTACCTCTGATCAAGTTATCTGTCTTGGATTCTTCTGCACCGCTCAAAGCAAACACTCTACCACTTGTCTGAGCAACAGTAGCAGTCTTCTTCGGCTACTGACACTGGGTACTAATATGACCCTTCTCTCCACAGTTGAAGCAAGTCGGAGCTTCGTCTTTACAATCAGTAGCTCTATGACCTCTCTTGCCACAATGGTGACATCTCAGCACCCTAAAATTCTCAGCACGGTGGCCTTGCTCGCCACACTTATAACACTTACCTAGAGCAGTATCTGCTCCCCTACTTGGTTTTTTCCCATCTGAAGCATTTTGCTTCCCCTTATCACCAGAAGTCACATACGGTTTACCTCTATATTGACCCTTCTCTTTCTTCTCACTCAGCTGCTTGTAGTGAGTAGATCGAGCTCGGCTATCCTCATCATAAATTCTGCTCTTAACCGACAAATCTGCTGGTACCCAATTTCTTGCTTAATCTCTGGTCTCAAACCAATCTCAAACTTGAGACACTTCGACATCTCTACGTCAACACGGTTGTAATACGGACAAAACTTTACCAAGGACTCAAATTTTGCCACATACTCTATCACAGTCATATTACCTTGTTTCTGCTCAAGAAATTCCACCTCTTTCTTTCCCAGAACATCTTCAGGAAAATAATTCCTCAAAAATTCTTCCTTAAATACAGCCCAAGTTATTGCAATGCCAACATCTCCCAATCTCTGACGAGTGTTATCCCACCAGTCTTCAGCTTCCTCTGCTAGCATATGCGTACCAAACTGCACATGCTGCGCATCAATGCACGCCATAACTCAGAAAATCTTCTCAATCACTTTCAGCCACTTCTGCGCACCATCAAGATCATGAGTGCCCACAAAAGTCGGCAGATTGTTCCTCTGAAACTTTCCCAAAGCACGGAACTCATCTGGAGGTCCACCATTCTGGGTCATCACTTGGGCGAGTGATTCCAGCGCATCAGCAATAGCACGATCATTCCTTCCAGCCATCTGCAACCACCAACAGGGTTAGAAGAAAACAACTCATCAATAGTGTTCTCACACTATTGACTGACAGGGGACAAACAACATAAAAACTTGGCCGGCCGGACGGACCTGCTCTAATACCACTAATGTAACACCATTTTCTACCCCACAATTATTACGGCAAAATAACACAGATATCAAAGTAAATTATTAAATTTCATAAAAAGCAACCAAAAAGGGCGTACATTTCCCAAATCAACAAAATAGGTCAAGGCTCCGTAAACAACGGGTTCTTCCCAAAATAATCAAATCGCACAAAGTAGCGGAACTCAAAGGCATAAATCAAGGTTTTCTTCATCAGGGAAAATAGGAAAAATAACTCAACAGTATATAGTTTAACTCAAAAGAACCCAACTCAATGTTACATATCAGAGCAAGACCCTCTAAGCTAACTAAAAAGGCTAACAACTCAAAACTTCAAAAATGTCATCGACGGCTAAACCTGGTCATCTGCACGTTACCCACGTGGAGGTAACATTGAAACAGGCAGGGTGAGTAAAACAATTCATAATAATCAATGTATAAAAATCAACATATAAATGACCTCATAATCATATTCAATACATTCATATCCTTCAATAAGCCTCGAAGGCTACAACATCATAATTCATACAAAAGGACTCATAAATGCAAATGCAACATAGACTCAATGCATGTGGTACCAATCATCACAGCACGATGGACACTGGACCATCAACCCTCCATAGATCCCCATCAATAGGATCAATTTTACTAGAGAACCGGAGCACATCAAAATACTTCACATCCACATAATGGGATTGAAGCCAAAGTAATCGAGGTCCTGAATCGAAGTCCGGATGCACATGAATGCATGATGCACACGTCACAAATCATCCTCATAATAACAACATAGGTGCATCATCATTCATCATATCCATCATCACATTAATCATCACCATATCTCATGGCATCATATAATTCATCAAAGTCATGGTAATATCATCATATTAAGTCATATAAATCATCATGTCATCATGTATACATCACATTAAACGCATAGTCATACTCATGTTAATTCATCACAGAAATCACAAAATCAAACATCAAGGTATCGCTGCACACGATCAACATTCGCGAAACTCGGCTACGTTCGCTGGCATGTTCGCTAGGCGAGTCTGGGGCGAGTTTCTTCACTGGGCGAAGGATTCTTCGCTAGGCAAGTCTGTGAACAACATTGTTCGCTAGGCGAACTGCGCGATGACAGCAAATTCTACTACGCACCAGAACCTAAATCCATCCAAAAAGCCCCACGATTCACTTACCCAATGCCCCCAAAACATCCCTAAATCATCCCTAAGGTCTCACGGCGATAAAGGCACAAAACTTACGGTTCATAGGGTCAATCCCGTGACATATTCACGTCCTAAATCACAATTTTCCCTTCAATTACACCCTACTCATTAGGATTACTCACTATTCAATATTCCTATCCCTACAGGGTCAGACATATAACAATTCAAGTTTTGGCCACGAAGGCCTATGTTTCCCTTTTTCCCATTGAACCCACAGTTAGATAAATAACCAATTTAGGTCACAAAGGCCAAAGATCACTATTTCCCATCTCTACCCTTAAAATCCCTTAAACCTCAAATCATCCATAATTACATTAAAAGTTACACATGGAAAATCATGAAAGGCTACCCATACCTTAATCGTTGCTTCCAAGCCGTCACGAATCTTTCAGGGAACCTTTCGGAACTTCTGCCACTAAATCTTCTCCTCAGAGCTCTGGCCACAAATCTTTTCACGGCTAACAAATGAATCCTAATTCTCCATAATTCCCTTTTGTTAAACCTAGACTTGGGCCTCACAATTGGGTTTTTCCCATAATGCCCTCACTTACTCCTCTCGAATGTCCTAATTGCCCTTATTTCTCTTATATTTATTTTAATTCATAATAATATCAATAAATTCATATTACATACTATTATTTAAAATAAATAACCCCAAAAATGCATAATTCTCAATACTCCACAAAATCACCGAAAAATCACTGACAAATGAATATTCTCAATTAAATAAATAAATTAAAATATTCCAATTAAATTTGGGGTGTTACACAAAGATTCTTGAAAGAACACTGAGGATTATCAAATAGCTTGTTATTTACGGAAAAGTTCTTTCATATTCGTTGTTGTGCGCACATTTTGAATCTCATTGTTCAAGATGGATTAAAGGTAGTTGGTGATGCATTGCATAAAATTAGACAAAGTGTGACTTATGTAAAGGTAACCGAAAGTAGAACACTACAATTCCATGAATGTGTTAGTAATGTTGGTGAGATTGATACAACAACTGGATTAAGATTCGATTGTGTTACTAGATGGAACTCCGCTTTTATAATGCTCAAGAGTGTGATTAATTCTCATCCGAGATTCAAATTTTAAGTGTTGTCCTTCAACAATGTCAAATGATGTGTGAACTTTTGAAGCTATTCTACAATGTCAAGAGTGGGCAAGATCTGAAATAATGTGTGAACTCTTAAAGTCATTCTACAATATTACAAACTTGATCTTCGAATCTTCTTATCCTACTTCTAATTTGTACTTTGGGAAAATATGGAAGATTAGAGTGTCTTTCGAATTCTTATATGACAAATGAAGATTCTTTGATTCAAGACATGACTACAAAAATGAGGGAATATTTTAACAAGTATTGGAGTGAGTATAATGTTATCTTGGCCTTTGGTGCTATTCTTGATCCAACAAAAAAAATTAACTTTTTGAATTTTGCATATAAAAAAATTGACGATACAACAAGTGAAGACAAATGCAGAAAAGATTAAGGGTGAGTTGTATGAGCTTTATGTGGAATATGTCAAACATGAGATTTCTTCTAATCCTAACTTTTCACAAGTGCGGCCTTTTTTTTTGGAGGAGGAAAAGAATCTTTGGCATCCTCATTGTATATTTGTGAAGTAAGTGCAAACTATTCTTTTTCTCTCTCTTACAAATGCAATTTATTGTTATTTCTAAATTTAAATTTTTATCATTGTTTGCATGCATACTTTGTCGAAATTTGAAGAGCATGAAAGTCAAGCAAATAACAATACTGAAAAATATGAACTTGGTTCTTATTTAGATGAGTAAAGGTTGCCTCTATCGGTTGATTTTGATAACTTGGCTTATTGGAAGGAAAAAAGTCGTTGATGTCTCAATCTTGCAAGAATGGTTTGTGATACATTGAGCATTTCTCTCGAGTTTTAAACAAGTATAGAAGTTCAATGAAAGAGGAATCAGCTCAAGTTCTTAGGGCACAAGGAGTTGGTTATATGGTATTGAAGGTGACCTTGTTACTTTTTTTCAAGTGTATCATAGATTTATAATATTGCATGTTATTTACTCATGTTATAAATGATATATATTTTTTAACTACTATTTTTCTTATTTTGTAGAATTAAATAATGACATTAATACTAATCAAGATGGTTTAAGTGGACAAGCATCCAACACATTTGAACGTGTGAATTTCTTTGAAGAAAACTCAAGCGACGTTGCAAGTCAAGTTAGAACTATTTGATTTTGTGTTAAGTTTGATAACTTAAAACTTGTTATTTTGTGAAAGTTACATGTTGGATATTGTGCTATCATAATTCATGTACCTTATTTTGTGTTATCATATAACTTAAAACTGTATATTTTGTTATAAGTTATACGTTAGATAATTGTGTAATTTGTGTGTAACTTGTTGGAAGTTACATGGTGGATAATTTTGTGTGTAATTTATTGAAAGTTACATGTTACATGTTGGATAATTTGTGTGTAATTTGTTAAAAATTACATGTGGATAATTGTGTTAGGGAGAATTACTTAGCCCAGACAAAGTTGAGACAAGGTTGGGCTGGGTAGTAAAAAGAGAGTCCATATTCAAAATGGACTTTTGGGGCTCGGCTCAGAAAAGCCTGAGACCCGTCAGAACCGGCCGTTTAGGGCCAAATAATCCATTTTGACAGCTCTAGCAAGCATAATGCTTCTAGATTTGATCCAATGAATAGTTGGTGATGATTCGCTTTTTTACTTCCAATTCCAAAATCAGGAAGTAGCTCCACAAGACAGAGAATTGAGAAATAGCTTGCACCGACCGTGTAACTAAAACTTTTCTTTTCAATCTTCTAGTAAAAAATCAAAAGGGCACGTTTAAAATGCAGATATATATGATATCATTACTAGACTATATTCATAACTATGTTCTTGTCAACTAAATAACAATCTTATTACAATTCATTGATACAACTTATAGCAACGCAGGCAACGTATTGCTAATAACCTCAAAGCCTTACATGAATTGCTTCCAAATCAAGGGGTAATCTCTTGTTTATGATTTAACATATGTCGAAACAACGTCAAGAAGTTATTTCTGATGAATTTGATATACTAGTACTTAAGCATCTTTACACATACTGAATTTCACAAAATTTACTTATAATGAACTGAATTCTTAACTTGCAGGATAGTCAAGCTCAATCTTACATACTGGATGATATCATCGCCTATGTTAAATACTTGCATAATCAATTAAAGGTAACTTTTTAAGTCCTAATATTATCATCAATTTCAAATTGAAATTCTACAATAGCTAAGGAAATTGTTCCTTTGCAGAAACTAAGTGGAAGTAAATTGCAAATTGATTCACAAATGCTATACCACTAGTTTTTCATGAGGTGCACATCTTTCTTTTATATCAGTAATACATTATTTTGTTCTCTGAATTCAGCTCCAAGCAAATAACTTCTTATAGCATGCTGTCAAATTCATTAACAGTAGAGTTTGATTTTTTGATATATTTATTACAGGGTTATGGGCATTATACAAAGGATCAATTGCTGAATGAGCCTCTTGAAGAGATAACAAGGAAACTAGTTGAAGAAAATTCGGCAGTAACAAGTCAGCTACTTGAAAGCAAAGGTCTTATTCTACTTCCTATTGCTCTGGTTGAAGAATTGAACCAAGCTATGAAATTGTTGAACCAAGCTAGCTAGCTAGCTAACTAACTATTTAGGGTGATATGATATCTATTTACTGTATTTGAATCATTATGGATGAAAACCAAATTAACATAGTTAGGCCCAAGGTAGTCAAACATGGGATCTTAAGTAGGATCGGACGGTCTGTGAAAGATCGTAAAACTAGGATCCTAGCCCGACACGTTAAGATCTTACTGAAGGGCAAAATGGTAATTTAACATACACACACAAAACACACTTCTTGAAACTCTTTTGTACTAGGAGGTAGTGTGTAATGCTGTTTCAAATTATTTTATATATTTAAATTATGAGTCTTCATTATTCTATCAACTTAAATCTCAATGTTGTATGAAAAGTTTATCAAATTATTTTTATTTCAAGACTTTTATTTTGATAAACAATATTTCATCTGAGCCTGTCACGCAAGCTCCTGGCGTTGAAGATCGAAAACCTGCCTAGAAATAATTTTAAATATATTATTTCATTCCACAACAAGGTTCATTATGCAAACTTCCCAACCATGATAGCTACCACATCAGAAATTAGCATATCTGAAATCAATATTTAGATATTTAAAGTTTCCTTAACAATGCAATTTCAATTTGTAACAACCTGTTTTTTCTTTGACTTCTTTCCCACTCCACGTTTTGCTTTCTTATCATTTTCAGCTTGCCGCAATGACTCTTCTTCACGAATGAGTTCTTCTTGTCTCTTTAGGGCAACAGCTTCTTGATAAGCAACCTCAATTTTGTTGCTGTGCACATGACATTAGGAATCAGGATTTCTAACTAATTGTATTCAATACATATAGAACTAAGGTGGTGCAGTCATAGTGAAACAAAAAGTATGCCTTCTTTAATTCCAGATACACTATTAAGAACTTATTAATTTTTCATTCTATCCCAAATCATCAGTTTTCTTGTAAAAATGAAATTCCACATACTTCGTAACAAGACTACTTCATATTCATGCATAACCATTGAAGATGTGACGCACAATGGAGGAAATCAATTCTCCAGCAAGTATATCATACATTGAAAACGTATGTAAGCATAAATCCATATTTTAGTTTACATGGGAGGTGATTAGTTTGATCCTTGGTATATCCTTAAGTTCCCCATATTGAACTTAAGGATCAATATTTATGAAAGATCATATACCCGATTAAGATATGAACAGATAAACTTTTACAGTTCCAAATGTACACGGGAATCAAAAAGAAACGACCATACCATGGAAGTACATGGGAATCCAAAAGAAACGGTCAAACCATGGCAATACCTTGAAATTGCAAAGGAGCTATCCATGCATTAACCATTTCTTACAGATTACTAATTAAATTAATGGTGTCTACTTCCCCACTTTATCAGCAAATAAACAGTACCCAGACAGATAAAATTCGGTAGTGTATGAGCATGCCATTAAGTTGAGAAACAGAATGAAACTAATTACAAAAGTATTGTTTAAGTTACCTGAATATATGAGCAAGGACAAATATTTCAAAAGTCCTGCGCCCTAATTCGGTGAGACGCCTTTCATCACGCTCCATAGAATCTTTATTGAAATCCTCCCCAGAGTTTCCATCCTGTAAAAACATGGGAAACAGGTTCTTAGCAATCAAAAGGATTCCAAAACTATAAAACCAAATAGGGTCATATATACCATAGCCCTTTTGTTACTTATAATAATAAACCGGGCTACTAAAGATACCATTCCAAATGTCTAATATATGCATCAACTTTCAGTAGGTTAGATTTGTTTCTTTTTAAAATTATATAGGTAAAAATGTAAGGTGCCGTTAATTAACATCAGAAATATAACATCCACGAGATTTGGTTTTAAAAGAAAAGGCAACAAAGCATAAATTGAATTCATGTTGGAAAGGAAATAGTTCAGTTGGTGGTGATCAAATAGTTAAAAATACAATGTCAAAGCTATCAAGCATGTGCAATTTTAGAATAACTAATCCATATTTAAACCCATTATTAATTTATAGGGATGAAAAATTAGATGGCCAGCTGATGGAAGAATTGAAAAACCTAAATCTAAACATATTCAATCCAAAATACAGTATCCAAGTTTTCAGTATAACTTTTTACAGATTTCAACAAATTGGCATGACTTTGATCTACTCTTTTATTCAAAACTAAGTCCTCTGAAAATCCCTAGCCAAAGTTCCATTAATATCATCACATGTCAATTGGGTCAATCCTGATGTATATCACCATCTATTAGGTGTCAACATATAAATCCTTAGTTACTTTAATAAATACTACTCTACATCTTACCTTTGTAAGATTTTGAGGACCATTTTCATCTTTTGGAGGGAGTGGTTCTATAGCAGCCCTTTCAAGAAGTGGTAAAACGTCATCCGCCAGTACAAACATGTTCTTTTCAACACGGACAATAGGTGCTGCTATTTCTTCAGAATCCAACAATTTTACCAAACCTTTCTTGCTAGTCTGGCCCTCAAGAGCCTTCAATCCACTATACAAGGAATCCATTACCAAAGAAGAAGTGACTACATTCTCAATAAAAAAGTGTTTCACTACAGCTTTTAAAATTACATCTGTCTTCTCCCTGGACATCCGGGACCTAGATGTTTGGTCAATGTCCCTCAAGAAATCAAAGAAACTGCATATTGAAAATTACTGTATAATCAACTTATAAAATCAGACACCCACAACCAAGGTTGTTAAAATCAAGAGTTAAAGCAAACTTGTTTGTTTATGTGAAATCGAGTAATACAAGTTTAACTTATTTAAATAATATATACATGATATATATTTATATCATACAATAAATGCACAAGTTTAACTCGTTAAAATAATATATACATGATGTATATTTATATCATACAATAAATGCATAAATAATTCAAAATTTCAACTCAGTTATAAAGTAAACACTGACATGACCAAAATTCAACTAACAAATAAGAAAAGGAGCCAAATGTGAAGACTGAGATGAAGAAAAAGATTTTAAAAAATTGTTCAAACATTTTATGTGATTTTACCCGAGTTCACTACAAGTTTATCATCCCAACAAACTCGGTTTCATTTCAGAGTTTACAGCTAAGTCAATCCAAACTCAAATTCCCGAGTTCATAGCATTAAGTGTAGATATTAATGGCTTTATGTTACTCGCGTATTAATAGCATTAAATTAGTTTAAATACTTCGGCTATATTAAGAGGTTCATTGGTACGTTGAATTTTCCGAATTCTTCAAGAATTTTCATTAACTGGTCCGGCAGATTATGTAACTTAGAGCCTGACACAAGTAGCAATGGATACTAACACATTCATTATTTAAACCAGGAAACAGTGTCATTGCAATAAATTTGAAATGGTGATAATATAAAATCAGATTTTATTTCTAAAAGGGTGTAATTTCAGAATGCATATGCACAAAACTGGGCAAAAACAGGCGGTTGTTATAATACAACAAACCATGGTTGACGCTTTGATCTAACAAAGGAACTCAATCACTTATGTAACTTTTCTTCCCAATTGTCCAAACTTTTTCACCTTTCTGGATTGAAAAGGAAATAAGTCAACCCAGAAATTGATTTTTCATGTTTTCATGTAGATGTATGGAGTGCTATTATTAATAGTGGGTGTCAAAGAAAAATGTAAGGATCCTTGCTTTTATTAGGCGACGCTTTGATGCAAGATAACATTTACAGCATACATCATGTGACAAAAAAGATTAAGCATAGCATGTTAGAAGCAAGACAGTTTTAAAGGAAAGCACAAAGTAACTTGACCACCTAGCTTTATCCTCAATCAACTTCCCAAGCTTGCTTCTTTCCTCCACAAAACTTTGTTCTACATCTTTCAAATATACCGTAGCAAGTTCCCTCCTATAATGAGAATCAAGACAACGGAATAACCTGTCTGATTTCTCCCTGCATCAACAACCAATAAAAAATACAATGTCACCCGTCTGAATTAAATGCTCCAAGTCAATGTGCAAACAAGATTGGCATGTGAATGTCAATCTCTGGGGTCTTAAATACATGAATTTAAGAATGGAATACCTGATGACTTGAACTTGAGCTTTTATTATCAAATTATCAGAAGTGTCAACAAATCCGTCATACACCTTTGACAGCTCCATAAACTTTTTCCATCCCCAGTCATGCTGATCCTTCCTAAATCGGTGCAATGTATCTGAAAAACTCAAGAACAACTAATGAGTAGTGATGATAGAAAAAATTGTCATCTCCATTAACTAAGCCAGTTACTAGCTAACAAACCAGAATATTTTGATTTCTTTGGGTCTTTATTGACCACAGAAATTGTAAATTGTGCAAAATGACTCCATCCTGTATCACCCCAATGAGAAAAGTGAAAATAAGTCAAATACTATGGAACAAACTTTAGTACGTAAAAGTTAACTAACAATTAATTATTAATGTAAAACTGAGAAACAGATTACTGATTCTACCTGGAAGAAGTTTGTCATGATTAGCTACACACAGAAACAGCGACAGATGATTGTTTACATCAAAACCTAGTGGATAAATTAAAATATACCTGCCAATAACCAGAGAATGATGTTTTGATAGAATTAATGCTACAGGACCACAAAACATTTATGCGTACAAATAGTTCTAAAAGAGTAAGACTGTCAATCAAAGTGAAGCAGCACATTTCCATAAGTTCATCTAGACCCTCATACCATTTGTAGCCTCCAACCTCAAACGCATTACTGCGAAGTTCCCTATTGATAATCCGGGAAAACTTTTCTATCTTCCATGTATATTTCCCATATAACTCGGAAGGTTTTGGTCCTACAAGGAGAAGTAAGAATTTTAACATTTTCATGGGAAAAAATTTAGCAATCATTTAGGAGAGAGTATAATCCAATTGTCCATGAAAACATAAGCTAAGTTTAATAAAGAACAAAGGTGTCAAATATAAGCTTTGTGAGAGAAACACCACATACTCACCCAAAACCTTAAACCTTAAGGTGATAGATGTATGGGTTCTCTCACTTATAAATGCTCAAGTCACCACATTTCTATCCAACGTGGGACTATTATCCACCCTACTCACGCTTGTTAATACTTAACATGCTAGACAAATGAATTTACCGTCATCGTCTTCCTCCGAGTCCCAATAAGGGGGAGAAGTAGCTGTGATTCCATTCTCCACCTGCTGAGATGATCTCCATTCCGCCAATGCTTCCCTGGTACTAGTCTGCCCACGCGACTTACCCACTCCAGACTTCTCACTCAACACCCCAGCCATTCCCTGAAAACAAGTCATAAAATCAAAACCCTAAAAGTAAAAACGGATATTCGGATCAAAGTAAACTGAAACAAAACCGAATTACATACTAGATAAACCAAAGCACAACGAGATTGCAGAACCAACTCAATGAAGCCAAATTAAAAAAATAAAAAAATAAAAAAACCTTAAAAATTCACAATGATAACAAAAATCAACGCCGATTACCAGAAACAGCCAAAAGAAATTATTGAATTCGATTAAAAGGGTTGAGCAGCAACAGAGACAGAGACATAACCCGTAGGAATAGGGAAAGTTTCCTTCTTTTTTTTTTCTTTTTTGTATAATAGAGAAAGTTTCCTTTTTTGATTTTTTTTTTTGGTATTAATAGAGAAAGTTTTCTTTTTTTTAATGGAGTAGATGATACTACTACTACGTAGTAAATATACTCATCATGACTAAACTTTGGAATTTTTTTTAAATTAACCATGTATGGGTTACTTTTTACTAAAAAAACAAAATATTTAAAAGATTGACGAAAGTGTTTAAGAGCTAGCAGGAATTTTGGAAGTTTCTTGTACGATTCCTCCCAATTTTCAAACACCCTTTCAACCGCTTTAGTTCTGACAATCCAGGCTTTTCGATACGAAGGAGTGTAATTGTATCTTTGAACCATATGCGCAATTATGGTACTCACCTTCAAAGACGGGTTGTCGCTAACGACTGACAGAATCTCATCGCAAATCAATCGAGAGCTGAATTTGCGATGGTCTTGCATCGGATTCGAGATTATACAACTGTGGGACGGACCCATTGACCCTATCTTCCAGGAATCGCTTCCCTTCCTAAAAGACGCTGTTAATCGGAACGGGCACTCCTCGTTACGACAATAGATCGTATACCGCATCGGATTTGTCCGATCAACTCTATAATCGACTGACAACTCCATGTGAAACTGTTTGATTGCCCGGACACAATCTTCTTTGGTACGAAACTCGTCACCCTCTTGTAGCTGCCCTTCTGTTGTGTAGTTGGGGTCGTAGAAAATATTTGTCGAGGTTTCATCGTCACCCAAGTCGAGAGTTGTCATGTGTTGAAGTGGACAATAAACATTGTCGGGTGGAACCCCGTCCTCTTGGTTGTTCACCATCTCGTCAACAGTGACTTCAGTTGCTTCTTCTTCTTCGTCAACAACATTGACTTCAGTGTGTTCATCGTCAGAATCGCAAAAAACTTGAAAAGAATCAAGTTGCTGAGACTGTTGTTGTTGTTGTTGTAACGTAACATATAACACGATATCTGAAAAACCAGAATACTCGTGACTCCGGAACATGTTACGCACATCTTCATCGTCTCGCACCTTTAACGGGAAAAATTTACATTCAACATGGCCGCCAAAAAACACTGGGTTTTTGTATATTATTTGCCCAACTGGACCACATTGTAGTTTTTTTTTCTATTCTTGACTTCAGGTGTAAAAAATTAGACCTTTTGTCAATTAAAAATCTTGTAACATCAGTGTTTCTGAAATTGTAACCTGATACTTCATATTCGAAAACTTCACCATTAAGGTGTGCGAAAATCATATATTATGGTGTCTGAGACATAGCGAAAATTGTGTTTGGAAAGACTGTATTAAAGAGTTTAGTGTTTGAGTGTTTGAGTGTTTAAGGAGTTTAAAGACTTTATTAAATAGTTTTAGTGTTTTAGTGTTTGAGTGTTTGGAAATCTGTCTCGTGAGTTGATTCCCTGCATGGTTGCATGCAACATGCTTGATAAGACAGGATAGGGCAAGACTCTGTGTTTCACATGTAACCCTGCATGCCTACAATGTCTCTATAGGTCTACAAGATTCTTATCCTGCATGCAGCATGCTTGATAAGATAGGACAGGGCAATACTCTGCGTTTCACATGTGACCCTGCATGCAGCATGCTTGATAAGACAGGACAGGGCAAGAATCTGCTTTTCACATGTGACCCTGCATAAAAAAGACTCTGATAGTATGAAATCTTTTTATATTTATTTCAATTAAATCTATTTTACAATTTTAAGAGGTGGCATAAATTACATGTATTTGGATATGTATTACACTAAACAAACTATATGTTTTTAATTTTAAAAAAAACATAATAATAAATATAAGAAAAACTCACTAAAAACTCACCATGGAAATACTCTATACAACGGTTAAAAAACAAATCAACCTAAAAAATCAATGCCTTAATATGAAATCAAAGACATGCAGTATGCTTGAGAAGACAAGACAATGCAAGACTCTGTGTTTCACATGTGACCCTGCATGCAGCATGTGACCCTGCATGCCTACAATTACATGCATCAGGACACTTGTCACGCATGCTTGATAAGACAGGACAATGCAAGAATCTGCGTTTCACATGTGACCCTGCATGCCTACATTGACCCTGCAGGCCTACGAGATTCTCTTTCTGCATGCGTTTACTGTAACGCCCCGATTTCGACTATTCCTTTTTCGTTGAGTCCTTTTTGGTTTAATTGGGCGAATATTATTTGAATGTGGAATTTGTGTGGAAATATGTTAAGTTTGCATATTATTCTATTTTAACCGATTTTGGGAGTTTTCGGAGAAAATAGTTTGGAGGGTATTTTGGACATTTCCTATTTAATGTTAAATGAGATATTTTATGAGATATGGAATTAGTTGATGTTTTGGAAAATAATGAGAAAGATATAAAAGAGGAAATAGAAAGGAAAGAAAATGAAAAAGAAAGAAGAAGAGGAGAAAGAGAAGAGAAAGAAGAGAAAACCTAGATTCTTCAAGATCAACCAAAGCTTGCGATTAATCAGGTAAGGGTGAGAAGTTCTATCATCTTAATAATGTATAAGATCATATATGTACTAGATTTGGATTTGTTTGGTAGTTTCTACACTTTCCATTTTTAGGTCGAAATTGGATTAATCGATAGAAATCGTTGTTTAACGGTTAGAATCGTGTTTAGATGATGTAGATTAGTCGGTATATGTTAGACTAAGGCTACTGGAACGACATTGGATTTAATCGGGTGATTTTGGTGAGTTTGGAAGTGCTAGGACAGAACTGAATGTTGTTGTTCGCAGGCGACTCGCCAGCAGCTCGCTAGGCGAGCAGGCCGCGAGCACTCGTTAGCAACTCGCTAGGCGAGTGCGTAGCAAATGGTCCCAGACTTGGGACAGTAAGGTTTTGACATTCTTCGCTGGAGGCGAAGGGAGTGGCGAATGAGTCGCTGATGGTTCGCTGTGGCGAACGAGGTAGCGAACGAAGTCTAGAGCTTCTGTTTATGCTCGCTAGCAGTTCGCTAGGCGAGCAGGTAGCGAACGCTCGCTAGCAGCTCGCTAGGCGAGCGTGTAGCGAACGTAGCAGGATGAGCCTTCCCTGTTGCTTCGTGCTGTTTTGGCTTGGGGTTTCGGTTGCGATCGACCTCTTCTTGATTTGAGTAGCTTGTATGCTAGTTATGATGTGTTGTGGGTAGCCGTATGGCGTGAATCCTAGTTTATGAATTGTGAAGTGTGGAATGTGGTCGTTTGGCATTTTGGTGCATTACTTGAATGTAATAGAAATGCATGATGAGATTATATGATGAATGTATGTATGTATTGTGATATGTATATATAGTGGATGCATAATGAATATATGCAATGAATGTGAAGAATGCATGAGCATGTTCGCAAACGTGGTTGCATTTCAAGAAGTGTATGAAGTACATTCTTGTGCTGTTGACTCTTAGGAGAGTCTGATGAGTGGTGTGACTCTTAGGAGAGTCTGATGAATGAAGTGATTCCTAGGAGAATCTGATGAACGAATTGATTCCTCGGAGAACCTGATGAAAGATGTGATTCCTCGGAGAATCTGCTAAATGACTTGATTCCTCGGAGAATCTGATGAACGGTGTGATTCCTCGAAGAATCTGATGAACGGTGTGATTCCTCGGAGAATCTGATGAACGGTGTGATTCCTCGGAGAATCTGATGAATGGTGTGATTCCTAGGAGAGTCTGATGAGTGATGTGATTTCTATGAAGATCTGATGAGTTATAGGATACCCATGAGGGGTGGGAGTGAATTGATTCTTAGGAGAATCTGACGGACGATTAAGTCGATAATGTGTTGCATTTGCGTAGAGTAGCGAGTTGGCCTCTATGATTTGCGTGTTGACATCTGTGCATGATGTATGGCGAAATAAGCATGTTGTGTATGTTTATTAGAATAATGTAAAAGGTGTGAATGACATAATGAAATGCTTGAAGATATATATATATATATATATATATATATATATATATATATATATATATATATATATATATATATATATATATATATATATATATATATATATATATATATATATATATATATATATATATATATATATATATATATATATATATATATATATATATATATATATATATATATATATATATATATATATATATATATATATATATATATATATATATATATATATATATATATATATATATATATATATATATATATATATATATATATATATATATATATATATATATATATATATATATATATATATATATATATATATATATATATATGAATGAATATATGTATATGTGTGTAACATGTATGAATGTTCATGAATGGATATAAACCTTAATGATGCATATTGTTTATGCTTGATGTTCTATTTGTAAATAGACTTTAGTGGATACATTGCGATGTACGATGTGAGTCGTGGTGAGAAAGCGTAAGATGCATGATTGTGGATATGATGTATATATATATATATATATATATATATATATATATATATATATATATATATATATATATATATATATATATATATATATATATATATATATATATATATATATATATATATATATATATATATATATATATATATATATATATATATATATATATATATATATATATATATATATATATATATATATATATATATATATATATATATATATATATATATATATATATATATATATATATATGCCTTTATGCATTATTTGTTATGATATTATTTCTCACCCTTCTGCTGTTTTATAATGCTCTATGAGGTATTGCAGATTAGATTGCTGGAGATCTTTTGTGAGACGTGGCTTCATCCTTTAGTTGGTCGGCTCTGATATGTAGCACTGGGTAGCTAGGAGTTGTTTTGTTTCTTTTGTGATGCATGTGTATATGTATCTGCTGATGAAAGTTATGTAACCATGTTGGTTGATGATTTGTATATATGAATACATGTGTTAGAGAATTATGAAATATTTGGATGTTCCGCCCTTGTTCTAGATATTTTCTCGTGGGTGTTACCTCGTTGTTGCATATCATTATATATGAGCAGGTGTTTTATATGTGTGATTTTCGGATAATGTGGCATGTCCCTTTTATACCGTTTTATAAACTTACTCTGATGAAATTTTGAATTTGTGCCTAAATGATTAATTGTATTATTTGGGGGTATAGAAAGGGGGTGTTACATTAAGTGGTATCAGAGCCAGTGTTAAGTCAGTTGTGTCTGTCTCGTTGTTTTGATTGGTTAACGGTTGTTTAACCTTGTTGTTATTTTGCGACTAATTAGAATATGGCAGGTCGTAATGACAATGCTATGGCTGCGGCATTGGAGGCGATGGCTAGAGCGGTGCAGGGTGCGCCGAATGTGAATGCTAATGATGAGTTTAGAAAGAACCAGCCGCCGGTATTCAAAGGAAGGTTTGACCCGGACGGTGCCCAGATTTGGTTGAAGGAGATCGAGAGGATCTTTAGAGTTATGAACTGTGCTGAAGGCAATAAGGTGAGACTTGGATCTCACATGTTACGAGGAGAAGCCGATGACTGGTGGATCGGTATGAGACAAGTGCTTGAATTAGATGACGAGGATATAACGGGATTTATTTCGTGCTGAATTTTTGAGGAAGTATTATCCTGAGAGTGTGAAGGGAAGGAAAGAAATGGAATTCCTTGAGTTGAAACAAGGCAATATGTCCGTGGTGGATTACACGGCTATGTTTATGGAGTTAGTAAAATTTCATCCTCACTATGACGCGGTGACAGCGGAATTTTCTAAATGTGTTAAGTACGAGAACGGCTTGCGTCCTGAGATCAAGCAAGCAGTGGGCTACCAGAGGATTAGAAGATTTTCGGACTTGACCGAATGTTGTCGAATTTTTGAAGAAGATCGTAAAGCTCGTTCTACTCACTACAAGAGTTTGAAGGAGGAGAAAGAAAAGCGACAAGTAAGGAGTGAACCTTATGTGACGCCAGCTGATAAGGGCAAGCATAGGGAAAACTTTGTTAAGAGATCTGGAGGAGAGAGTTCTGGATCCATTAAATGCTACAAGTGTGGCGAGATGGGTCATAAGTCTTTCATGTGTGGAAAACCCAAGATCAAGTGCTCTAACTGTGGAGTTCTTGGGCATGATGCTAAGGATTGTAGAATGAATGTAGTGAAATGCTACAATTGTGGAGAAGTAGGTCACATCAGTGCTAAGTGTCCTAAACCGAAGCAAGCTTCAGTAAATGGGAAAGTATTTGCATTGCCGAAGTCAGACACTACCAAAGCAAATCGTTGATTTGAGGTACGTGCTTTATTGACAATATTCTTTGAGTACGTTAAGTGTTTGAGATTTTTGTATATTTACTTGTGATGGTAATATGGTTATTGAGACGCCCGCTTCGGGGTCGGTAACTACGTCTTCGGTATGATTAAGTTGTCTCTTGACTATGTATGGTAAGGACTTCGTTATGGTACTAGAGTAAATTGTTATCCCCCGTTGGAGAGGATGAGAGTTTGAGTTTCTTGCCCATGGAAGAGTTGGAGAAACTTCTAGTGGGCGGGACTCGGGTGTTTAATTTGGCTGCATCAGTGTCAGCAGAGGGTAAGGTTGAACTAGACGTGTTTCCAGTGGTGCGTGACTTTCCAAAAGTATTTCCGGAAGGTGTTGAGGATGTACCGCTAAAGAGAGGAGTTGGATTGAATTCCGTTGATTTGATGGTGAATGAGAATGAAGACTTTAAGATAATGATGTTGGATGAAAGTTTGTATCCGAGATTCAAGCTCATTGGGGTAGAATGACTAGTATGTCATTCCTGATGAGGTATAAGTGTTAGGGTTGTGTTCGCTAGGGTAGAATGACTATGTGTCGTTCCTAGTAAAGAGATCACCGGGGGTAGAACAACCGTGATGTTGTTCCTGGTGGAGGGTATGCGGTGTGCCTGTAACCTCCAATGGAGATTGACGTGGATTGACGATCTTATTTGAGTCATGCGGTATGACTATGATTGTGGTATGGAAGTATGCATGTAAGAGATCATGTGTAACTTGGAAAATGGAGAGAGGGCGCGAAAGTCGTGTCTGGTATGGTTTGAACCAGGTGATATTTTCGAGGACGAAAATTCCTAAGTGGGAGAGAGTTGTAACGCCCCGATTTCGACTATTCCTTTTTCGTTTAGTCCTTTTTGGTTTAATTGGGCGAATATTATTTGAATGTGGAATTTGTGTGGAAATATGTTAAGTTTGCATATTATTCTATTTTAACCGATTTTGGGAGTTTTCGGAGAAAATAGTTTGGAGGGTATTTTGGACATTTCCTATTTAATGTTAAATGAGATATTTTATGAGATATGGAATTAGTTGATATTTTGGAAAATAATGAGAAAGATATAAAAGAGGAAATAGAAAGGAAAGAAAAGGAAAAAGAAAGAAGAAGAGCAGAAAGAGAAGAGAAAGAAGAGAAAACCTAGATTCTTCAAGATCAACCAAAGCTTGCGATTAATCAGGTAAGGGTGAGAAGTTCTATCATCTTAATAATGTATAAGATCATATATGTACTAGATTTGGATTTGTTTGGTAGTTTCTACACTTTCCATTTTTAGGTTGAAATTGGATTAATCGATAGAAATCGTTGTTTAACGGTTAGAATCGTGTTTAGATGATGTAGATTAGTTGATATATGTTAGACTAAGGCTACTGGAACGACATTGGATTTAATCGGGTGATTTTGGTGAGTTTGGAAGTGCTAGGACAGAACTGAATGTTGCTGTTCGCAGGCGACTCGCTAGCAGCTCGCTAGGCGAGCAGGCCGCGAGCACTCGCTAGCAGCTCACTAGGCGAGTGTGTAGCGAATGGTCCCAGACTTGGGACAGTAAGGTTTTGACATTCTTCGCTGGAGGCGAAGGGAGTGGCGAATGACTCACTGATGGTTCGCTGTGGCGAACAAGGTAGAGAACGAAGTCTAGAGCTTCTGTTTGTGCTCGCTAGCAGTTCTCTAGGCGAGCAGGTAGCGAACGCTCGCTAGCAGCTCGCTAGGCGAGCGTGTAGCGAAAGTAGCAGGATGAGTCTTCCCTGTTGCTTCGTGCTGTTTTGGCTTGGGGTTTCGGTTGCGATCGACCTCTTCTTGATTTGAGTAGCTTGTATGCTAGTTATGATGTGTTGTGGGTAGCCGTATGGCGTGAATCCTAGTTTATGAATTGTGAAGTGTGGAATGTGGCCGTTTGGCATTTTGGTGCATTACTTGAATGTAATATAAATGCATGATGAGATTATATGATGAATGTATGTATGTATTGTGATATGTATATATAGTGGATGCATAATGAATATATGCAATGAATGTGAAGAATGCATGAGCATGTTCGCAAACATGGTTGCATTTCAAGAAGTGTATGAAGTACATTCTTGTGCTGTTGACTCTTAGGAGAGTCTGATGAGTGGTGTGACTCTTAGGAGAGTCTGATGAATGAAGTGATTCCTAGGAGAATCTGATGAACGAATTGATTCCTCAGAGAACCTGATGAAAGATGTGATTCCTTGGAGAATCTGCTAAATGACTTGATTCCTCGGAGAATTTGATGAACGGTGTAATTCCTCGGAGAATCTGATGAACGGTGTGATTCCTCGGAGAATCTGATGAACGGTGTGATTCCTCGGAGAATCTGATGAACGGTGTGATTCCTCGGAGAATTTGATGAACGGTGTGATTCCTCGGAGAATCTGATGAACGGTGTGATTCCTCGGAGAATCTGATGAACGGTGTGATTCCTCGGAGAATCTGATGAACGGTGTGATTCCTCGGAGAATCTGATGAATGGTGTGATTCCTAGGAGAGTCTGATGAGTGATGTGATTTCTATGAAGATCTGATGAGTTATAGGATACCCATGAGGGGTGGGAATGAATTGATTCTTAGGAGAATCTGACGGACGATTAAGTCGATAATGTGTTGCATTTGCGTAGAGTAGCGAGTTGGCCTCTATGGTTTGCGTGTTGACATTTGTGCATGATGTATGGCGAAATAAGCATGTTGTGTATGTTTATTAGAATAATGTGAAAGGTGTGAATGACATAATGAAATGCTTGAAGATATATATATATATATATATATATATATATATATATATATATATATATATATATATATATATATATATATATATATATATATATATATATATATATATATATATATATATATATATATATATATATATATATATATATATATATATATATATATATATATATATATATATATATATATATATATATATATATATATATATATATATATATATATATATATATATATATATATATATATATATATATATGCCTTTATGCATTATTTGTTATGATATTGTTTCTCACCCTTCTGCTGTTTTATAATGCTCTATGAGGCATTGCAGATTAGATTGCTGGAGATCTTTTGTGAGACGTGGCTTCATCCTTTAGTTGGTCGGCTCTGATATGTAGCACCGGGTAGCTAGGAGTTGTTTTGTTTCTTTTGTGATGCATGTGTATATGTATCTGCTGATGAAAGTTATGCAACCATGTTGGTTGATGATTTGTATATATGAATACATGTGTTAGAGAATTATGAAATATTTGGATGTTCCGCCCTTGTTCTAGATATTTTCTCGTGGGTGTTACCCCGTTGTTGCATATCATTATATATGAGCAGGTGTTTTATATGTGTGATTTTCGGATAATGTGGCATGTCCCTTTTATACCGTTTTATAAACTTACTCTGATGAAATTTTGAATTTGTGCCTAAATGATTAATTGTATTATTTGGGGGTATAGAAAGGGGGTGTTACATTTACACCACCCCTGCATCAGTACACTTATCCCGCATGCGTTTACAACACACATGCATCAGGACACTTGTCCAGCATACCTTTACATCACACATGCATCAGGACACTTGTCCAGCATGCGTTTACACCACACATGCATCAGGACACTTGCCCGCGTTCATTTACAACACACATCCACTCATGGAATATAAATATAGGGTCTTTACCCAGCAAATTCTGCTCACACTTAAAGTCTCATACTCTCAAACCATCAAACTCTTTAAGTCTCAAACTCCCAAATTCTCAAATCCGTAAAACTCTCAAACCCCCAAACTCTCTAAGTCTCAAACTCTAAACTCTCAAACTCAACATCTCTACATCTCAACATCTCAAATGACAATGTCTTTACTCACCATGGGTGACTCTAATAGAGGCACCACTGAAAACATCACCGAGTTTGTAAGTTTTTTGTTCTTATGTATGTTTACAATCTTGTCTAATAAAACGTTAATTATTTTAGTTCTTGTCTAACGAAACATTTATTATTTTGCAGGATGTATCAAGGTTTCGATGTCGTGTGCATGATTACATAACACACGACCCCCTCATAGCGGGGTACCTTCATAATTGTGGGTTTGGTGATTTGATTAAAATCAAATCTTACTCTCTCGATATGAAGTTTATTATAGTGTTGTTAGAACGCTGGAGACCAGAGACACATACATTTCACCTACCTTTTGGTGAGTGTACTGTGACTCTCCAAGACGTATACATGTTGCTCGGCCTACACATCGATGGTAAGGTCGTCAACGACAAAGTTGGTGTCCCTGATCGACTTTGCGAAGATTTATCGGGCGCCCCTTTTTGTGTGGACGCACCTCAGGAGGACAGCGAGGGTCACCCGAGGGGTCAGGGAATAAATTTAAAATACCTCAGAGAATAATACAAGAGTATTGTATTAAGCGAGGATAACACCGAATATGACAAAATAGTCAAAACACGATGCTATATTATGATTTTGTTTGGTCACTTTTTATTTTCAGAGGGCACTGGAAATTATGTACATATTATGTATTTACCACTATTACAAAATATAAATAAAGTGCGCGAATATAGTTGGGGATCAGCTATCCTCTCCCATATGTATAGCGCACTTTGCAAAAATTCCAAAAAAATTCCTGTACCTTTTATGGTTGTGCCTATCTTCTGCAAATGTGGGGTTGGTCTAGGATGCCAACGCTTGCTCCAATAAACCGGAATCCTTTTACATTCCCGTACGCCAACAAGTAAGTTTCTTTTCAAGATTATTTAGCAATCAATTTTTCTTTGTAAGTTAATATTTTGTGAGATGTGTTTTAGATGCTAACTTATATGTGCTTCTTTTTTTTAAGTGGTTTGTTCCAGGGATGAATTATGAGATGTCCCAGGCACTCTATAATTCAATACCGCAACCTCATCGGCCACCTTGGGCCAGATGATGTAAGTTATTTACCTTTAATTTTTCTAACTTATATGCATAAACTTGTATATCTCTGTCTAATTTATTTGTCCACCTTTATTGTAGTTTGTCTGGATGTCGTACGAGGGTCTCGACCACCAGTTCGACCCCAATGATGCTGCTGCGTGGACATCAAGAACACCCATAATTAGGTTCACTACGGTGGAGATGCACCAAAGTAACCGAGTGAAGTTACAATTTGGGATGCATCAGGATATTCCAGATGCTCCGGTAGAATTGGGGCAATGACATCAAAAGTGGGTGGACTTGCAGTGGAGTGTCGGTAATTGGAAGGAGTTTGTGAAGGAGTTGTGTAAACACTAGAAGAGAAGAAGGTAACACGTCTTGACCGATCATATTGTGCACGGGGCTAGGCCAAGTCTTCAATACATGACTTGGTTTAGGTCTGTCACGACATCTCAGTCTTTTCTGTCCGAGCCAACCTATTTGGTTGACCCAAGGCAACACGTTTCTTCGTCCAACACACAACAACAATCCAGTGTCCAAAACCAGTCTTACCATAACCCATATATGCCACCTGTTGCAACTGCGAAAAACACCCGTCGGAAAACAGAAGAGTCGCCACCTTTCGTTATTTATCCCAAAGAGAGGGAAAAGAAACGATCGGAAAAACCTGACGAAAAAGGGAAAGACAAAGTCATCACAACCAAGTCCTGAATTAGGGAGTCAGTTACGTAAGGGGAAGGTATTAGCACCCCTCACGTTCGTCGTACTCGACGGGATCCACGCTTTGTTGTCTATCTAAAAGGGTGTGTTGAAACTATCTATGCTAAAGGTCAAGGGACAAAAGAAAAAGAAAAGAGACTCGGCAGAGCATCGCCACTTTGTGCCTACGTATTCCCTCGTGCAATGGGAAAATCAGAGTCAACATAGTTCGGCTAACTACGGGTGAAAAAGGGGGAAGGTTACTTGCCAAGACATCGCGTATTGTGCCTACGTACTTTCATCTGGTATGAAAGATCAGAGAAAACGTAGTTCGGGCTAAAAAGAACACCGGTTGGTTCAAAAGTTTTTAGGCCCGAGTAGGGTTAACAATCAGTTCTAGCAGTTGGTGTATGCAGCTCGACCATTGGAGACTTAAGCGTTATCGTTTGCGGTAGAACTAAAAGTTAACAACACTCTTTTATCTGAAAAGATTTTCCTTGATTAAGATCCCGAAGGATGAAAAAGATTTGGAGTGTTTTTTTGTTTTTTAGAGAAGAAGTGTTTTGAATTTGATTTGTAACTCATGTCACACTAGAGACGATGACCTAGGAGCGAATGCGTTGCATATCACCTAAAGGGTGTACACTAAACACTCTAGGCCATTGAGAGGAAGCCCCCCAATCACCATTTCCCAAGTAGATTAAGACTCGTAGCGTACAATATTTGTTATTCATTATTAGGTGTTTTATGAGTGTTTGAAGATGAGGAGAGAAAGGACACAACTAAAGGGAGACTAACTCAATCCTAAAAGTTGTCATGCAAAGTGGACTTGGAGTTGGGATGAAAAAGGGAACTACCTAATGTTATCATGCAAGTTCGAACCTTAATGTCTATAACCATCCTTAAACAAGGAAGGTTAGGTCCTAAGGGGAACATGGCAAAAAGAAAACAAAGAGAGAAGAAAACAACACAAGTAAGATGCAAACATGAAAATGCACATTTAAAATGGTGGGAGGGAGGAAAAATGTGTGGGGTAGCAGCCGCCACAAGCTCGTCTCGACCTCAACAGCGATGCAAGAATGATGCAAACATGGAAAGGAAAGCAACAAAAAAAAGGAAGCAAACGAACATGCAAAGAGTCATCACTTTGAACCACATCCATAAGCATGCATCCAAGTGGACAATGAACACAAGTGTCAACCAAATCATGATCAACCAAACACAAACAATAGCAAGTGCCAAAAAAAATTCATTCCTAATGCATCATATCAATTTATGAAGATTCGAAGTGAAACGGTATACGAACAATCAAACAAAGTAGCAAAACAGGCCTGCCAGCACAATGTTAATCGGTTAACACACTGTTATCGTTTAAAAAATTTGAAAATTTGAACTGGTTAATCGGTTAACCATATGCGTTAACCGATTAACACGGTGAAACCTTTGAAAAATCTGAAAAATTGTGATGGTTATTCGGTTAACCATATGCGTTAACCGATTAACACTGTGCTGACAGCAGAAAACAGCAAAGCAGAAACACTTTTCAACAACTTATCACTTCTCCAAACATACCAATGATCACATAATCAATTAATCACGAAATTTAACCAGCAAATCATGATTCCAACAGCATGTATACAGATCCAAACAACATCAACACATATCATATGAATCAAAATGCAGCAAATCAATCAAAAATGAAAATCATCATGATGAACATGCAATTAAGTTAAAAACAGAATCAGATCAAGAGTTTCCAACCTACGAAGCGGAGATTTGCTTCGGTTGATATTGATTTGCTGGAAATGAATAGATCGAAGCAAGAAACCCGTAATACTTCAAGATCCAAGCTAATCTTTGTAGTAGAGATGGAGATCCTTCAAGATTAAGCTAAATTGCTTCCAATAATCACTTCTAGCTTCACTCCAAACTTCAGATTTGAATTTGCACGAAAATTGAATGAAGAAACTGATCCAATGGAGATGATAGATGAAGGTTTAAGCTCAAGAATTAATGGATTCCAATGAAGAATCAATTAATTCAATGGATGAAGAGCTTTGGTGAGGGTTTTGGAAGTGATGAAATTGAGAGAGAATTGAGAATAATTCTGAATTTGAAATGGGAATTATGAGAGTTAGATGAGTGTAGTTTGGAGTGAATCACTTAAGTATTACTTAGGCTTGGATCCAAAGCAAGGTTTGGAGAGTGGATTGGAAAATTTGGAATGGAATTAGGAGTGGGATTTTGGAGGGAATTGAATTAATTTGAAAACTAATCCAAATTTCAAAATGGTTCTAGATCCTTCCCAAGTGTAAAAATGAATTTTCAAATGACCAAAATTGGACTCCAAATGGCTCTACACTAAAAAATCACGTACAGAGGCAAAAATTGCATTGGTTAATCGGTTAACCATATAGGTTAATCGATTAACCCTTTTAAATTTTTGAATCTGGGCTGATTTTCCAATGGTTAATTGGTTAACCATATGCATTAACCGATTAACACATTCAAAATTTTGAATTTGGCGCCTTTTGGAGGGAAACCTGCCCGTTTGCCCGTTTCTTGCTGTTTCGAAACCTATTAAGCTTCTGGAATGTGTTCTTGAACGCTGTAACCATGAGACCGCTCACGATAGCCTGAATGTCATTTCTTTGGCTGAAACATAACCTGCAAAACAAAATAAAATTGGTTGCTCAACCGCCGAGCAAAGAAAATGTCGCCTGATACTCGCTGCTTTGATTGCTTGCACTGAGAGTGAATTCTGAGCCATAGGAAAATCTCGATCCCCTATCTCAAGAACAAATGCTATGCAATGCAAAAATGCAACAGAATGTGAAATAAAACATAAACCAAGTTAAGAAAAGGTTGGTCAAATTTTGGTGTGCAACAACACCAAATGCCCCCCATCAACACCAACATCCTTACCATGACCCTTACATGCCACCCACCCAGTCCCAGCCTCAACCACCATACCATTATAGCCCTGATACGTCTTTTGAGCCTACCCCCTCCACCTATAGCCCAAACAACTCATTTGACCTTACCCCCTCCAACTACCCCTCAAACTATCCACTATTTGACTACCACACCCCACAACAACCAACACACCATTTCCAACCCAATTCGATGTATAAATTCGGACAACCATACCGTCCATACTCCACCCAACCTCCCCGACAATCCCACGAAAACATAGGCATTGGGCTAAACTACGGCAGTGCCGTTGATAGTGGACCTCCCGGCTATTGGGGTCAAATGCTGCAAAATCTATATGATACGCCGGGGCCGTCCCAACAAAACCCCCTTCCACAACTCAACACACAACGACCAGAAACACCATAACAACCTCGTTGTAGACCTCGTCGCAACGCGCATCCCCCGCAGTGTGGCACCAGTGGTCGCTTGGATAGAGCCGACCATTAGTTTTTTTTTGTTGTTGTAATTTTCATTATATTGTAAATTAATATATTTTTAATATTTTTTACATTTCTATATTATTTTAAGATTATTTAAATTTCAATTCATTATGAAAAAGAAACAACATAATTTACTGACAAATATTTATTAAAATATTTATAAATTTAATAACAAACTTAATGTTATTACTATTTAAATATGTATTTAAATATTTGCATAAATTAAATATTTGCATAAATTTTAATATTTATTAATATGTTATTTAAATATTTACATAAATTAAAATATTTAATCAATGCATTTAATATTTTTTTTATAGAAAATATTAATAAAACAATAATTAAAATTGGAAATTAAAAAAACAGAAACATGGAAACCCTAATCACAACTAAGTCGTCATTCCAGATGGCGATATTGTTTCTTTTTCTTCCCTGACGCCAATGTGAACCGCGAATTCATGCAACGCTAAAGAAGAATACAACACTGTCGCCATTTGGTCCGGCGACAGTCGGTTGAATTTGTGCCACTTTCGTCAATCTTTTGAATATTTTGTTTTTTTGATAAATAGTAACCAATACATGGTTAATTTAAAAAAAAAATCCTAAACCTTGCCATGATTAAGGACGACGGTTTTTTTTTATTAATAAAAAGGTTATTTTATTTTATTTTATTTTAAACTTAAATAGTAGTTTTTATTGTATGATAAGATGTCGTATTTTTATTTTTTTATTATTATATTTTGATTTATTTGATATGCACTGATAGTGTAAAATAATTTTACAATATCAACCAATAAAAATTTATGAATCCGTCATATCATACATATAACTTAGAATTTACAGTGCGATGTGGTGGAATATATAATGGTGATTGGTTATAGTATAAAAAAATTTACCTGCCAATTAAATTCTTGTATTTTTTTTATTGAAAATAATTTTTAAATGTTAAAGTTTTTTTGATTTAATTATAAAATTAAAATCTGAAAAAAAAATCTCATAAGATTTATGAATTTTATTTAATAAAAAATATATATAGTAAAAAAATAAAAACATATCAATTTAGAGATCAAACAACTATTTAAATTTTTATTTTATTTCAATCAAATATATTTTCTGAAAATAGCAACAAAAAAAAGTGTAGATGATTTGTTAATGGAACAGTTCAATGAAAAAACTGAATTGAATTAAATTAAATCATTGTAAAAATTAACTCGAGTTAAATCAAATCATTTTAATTTATTCAAAATCAAACCAGATCAAAATCATTGATTTAGTATACCGATTCTAAATCATTAAAAGACAATTTTTTTCAAACCTGTTTGATTATTTTTACTTTAGTTCGATTCGACGGTTTAATTCAATTCATATTTTTTTTTTCCAACAACTATACTCGTCAGGACTAAATCTTGACATAATAAACGACATTAACAACACTTTTTTGTATTAATAGAAAAAGTTTCTTTTTTGAATTTATTTTATTTTATTTCAATTAATATATTTCCCAAAATATTTTAAAAAAACGTGTAGATGATACGTACTTAATACATACTCAACGTGACAAGAACATGATTGATTAGAGTGGAAAAAATTACGGAAGATTTCGGTAAAAGTGTTTTAGAATCACTCTTTAATTTTAAAAATTCTAAATATAGAAAATATTCTTTTAAAAAGTTAATGATTTCAATTTTTAATGCATTAATTATAAACATCTTCAAAAACAAACTTGTTTTTTTTTTAACTTTTAAAGAATGTCTTTTAAAAAGGTAATGGTTTCAATTTTTAATGCATTAATTATACACATTTTAAAAAAAAACTTTTTTTTTTTAATTTTTAAAGAATGTCTTTGGATCACCGTTAGTATATATATATATATATATATATATATATATATATATATATATATATATATATATATATATATATATATATATATATATATATATATATATATATATATATATATATATATATATATATATATATATATATATATATATATAGTATTAATTTACATTAAGAATATGTTTTTTTAACTTACTCTAAATCATATTTTTTGAATTGAATCTGATTTAATGGTTAATTAAATACAAATTTAATTTAACTATTAGATTAGAGTGAATTCAAAGGCTATAATTTATAGTAAATTAAAAAAATTTACTCTTTGAGTAAGTTGATATTCACTCATATATATATATATATAAATATATATATATATATATATATATATATATATATATATAAATATATATATATATATATATATATATATATATATATATATATATATATATATATATATATATATATATATATATATATATATATATATATATGCTTAATTAATCTGTTGGTCCTGGTAAGTTAGCCAGTTTTTTATTTTGATCTTTGTAATTTATTTATTTTTGTTTGAGCATCAATATCTCAATTTTTCGTGTGTTTTAGTCCCTTTGGCCAAAATTCGAAGAAAAATCCTCAAGTTTCTTGCGGATTTTCCTACAGATTTTGGCTTTAGGACTAAAACACACGAAAATATAGGGACTCAGACCAAAAATAAATAAATTACATGACCAAAATCTAAAACTCACAAACTTATAGAGACCAAAAGTGCATTTAAGCCATATATATATATATATATATATATATATATATATATATATATATATATATATATATATATATATATATATATATATATATATATATATATATATATATATATATATATATATATATATATATATATATATATATATATATATATATATATATTACTATAGACTGTCAGTGTAAAAGTTTTACACTATCAATTCATCACCATCATCTATTAGTATTACTTTATTATTGGTTAAAGCAAAATTCAAATTTTTTTAACATCCAACGATTATGATTAACTGACAGTGTAAAATTCTTTTACTGTGTTAGTGCATTTCAATTAAATTGATGTGTGTGTGTGTGTATTGTTCTAGCTTGGGCCCCGGCTTGGCCAGGCAGACCCAACCCAGTAATATTCTGCCAAGCCCAGTCCAGATTGGGCCGCAACCGTCGAGCACAGGGTCCCCGACGCACAGGTAATGCCCCTCCGCGGGCAGAACCTGCCTCAGTTACGTCGAGCACAAGGCTCCCCCATCGACCAAACACTGCCCTCTTCGCGGGCAGAACCTACCCCTCCGCGGACAAAACCTGCTCCCTTGTCGGGCAGGACTACATGTCCTTCACACGTTATCCACATGCCCCCCCCCCTCCGCGGGGACACGCCACTAACCAACTGCCCACCTCCGAAAGAGCAGGTCAAACCCACTTTCCGGAGACCACATGATAGTTGAACTAGGGCGAAGACCATGTTCTGGTCTTCACTACGCCACGTAAGCCCTAGCAGTCACCTGAGATGGGTCGGACAATCCAGCCCAACACAAGTGACCGTTGGCCCAGCGCTGGGGTCTCTCTATAAATACCCTCTTTCACAAGAGGGTCAGGTAATTCACTTTTTACCTATTTTCTGTATTTGCTTTCACTTTTCCCAATTCCTTACTTTGACATCGGAGTGTCTTGCAGGTACACCCCCTCCTCATCTTCATCCCAGGTGAACATGTAGCAGCCCAACAGAGTGTGGCCAGCTAATGATCCCCTTCTGATCAGGACAGATCAATGGCGCCGTCTGTGGGAAGATCAAAACTTCCCCGTTCCTCTGAGCAGCGAACCAAAGTTTTCACCAACATCCCGCGATCATGGCTAGCCCACACCACGACGGTACCGTTCACGACTTCATCCTCGCCCCTTCCGGGAACGGCGACAAGCAAACAGAGACGTCCCATCCCCCGGAGACCGACGAGAGAGACGGCCAGACTGCCTCCCCTTCGTCTGTGGAAGCCGTACACCAGACTCCGACCAAGGAGCCCAACAGCGTTCCAGCCCATTCTTGTCCCGACCGGAGCGGACCTGACTGTGGCCTCCCTCTTCGCGGCTATTAACCAGACGAACCAACTGTTATTTCAACAGAACGCACGAATTGGCGCACTAGAGCACGAGGCCCCGCCAAGGTCCCCTCCACGGGAAGACCGGAATGGGAACTCGAGGAGTCCCTCACCCCACCCCAGGGCCGACGACCTCGGCTGGAGAGGCCCCAATCCGAAGTAGTGCGGGGGCGGACTAGGTCCCCAACGAGACAAGTTCGGGAGAGACAGCAGACCAGAGTGGATTCTCCGACAAGACCTCCGCGTGTCGAACCCCCGATCAAGAGGTCGAGGGCACGAAATCAGGCGCCTCCGCCAAATGGCCCGTCACCCCCTCGGTCACCAACTCTCAGCGACGAAGACTACTACAGGACTCTTTTGTCCCGAGAGATCATGGCTGCTCCCATTCCCCACGGGATGGAGAAACCCCCAACACTCTCGACGTACAACGGCACCTCCGACCCAGACGATCACCTGGAAGACATCGAGGCCATGCTCGACTAGTGAAATGTTCGAGGAGCTATCAAATACAGACTATTCCCGACGACGCTGAGGAAAGGTGCCATGACATGGTACAAGAGCCTAGAACCGGAGTCGGTCACGTCATGGAGAGTATTGAAGGACCTCTTTTCTAGACACTTCACAGCATCCCGACGCCATCCGAAGACGGAAGCCGCGCTGGGCGCCATAATCCAAGCTCCCGACGATCCCCTCCGAAAGTACATCGAAAGATTCACACGAGAGGCAGTACAGGTAACGACGTCAGACGAGATGAAGCGTTACTTAATGGAGCAAGGTCTGCGCCGAGACTCCAAGTTCTACGAAGTCGTGGCCATACACCGATCAACCTCTCTACAGGACTTCCTCGACAGAGCCGTGCATTATATCCGGTTCGAGGAAACCCAAGCGGCCAACTCCGCCCGGGACACGCGAGACAGAGAGACCCTCCACGGGCACCGAGAGGACGGAGCCTCGAGCCACCGGCGCGGAGGTGATCACCAACGGGAGGATCGTCCCCGCGAACAACGCGGTCCAGCCGGCCGGTTCACGGAGTATACGACCCTAGTCGCTTCCTGTGAGCGCATACTGGCCGAATGCGCCAAGACAGAGTTTATCCAGGGAGGTGTCCGCTTCCCCAGACCGACACCCCCCAAACCCAACGTAGACAAATCAAAGTACTGTCGTTTCCATAGGAGCCACAGGCATATTACAGAAGACTGCATCCACCTCAAGAACGCGATCGAAATCCTGATCAAAGATGGCCACCTGAAGAGATACACCCGGGGAGGAGAAACCCCGAGGCAAGACGCCCCCGAGGCCAAGAGATTCGAGGACCTCCCCTCCTCAGACGGTGACAATGGCCTCCAGGTCGCCCTCTGCGTCAGCCGCCCTGAGGATTGGTTCGCTCATAGAGAATTTGGCCTCCCCGACGAACCTGATCTTCCCGACGAGCTGGCGCACCCCACCAGTCGATGGGAATGTTTTCCGAGGATCATGGTCATCTCCGGCGGATCCCTGAGGAACCTATCCGTAGGATCGGTAAAAAGAAAGTTCGAAGAACTCATCACCAGCAAATCTGGTAAAATGAACACCCTCGACAAATTTCACGGCCGATCCTACCCGATCACCTTCTACCTCGAGGAGCTCCCTGGGGGATCCCCCAACTCTAACATCCCCCTACTGATACGGGCACGGATGGCGAACTTCGATGTCAGACACATCCTGGTCGACGGAGGAAGCTCGATGGACATCACGTACACCCACCTTTTCACGACCCTCCAACTCGACGAATCCAACCTATCCCCCTACGTGGGCTCTGACCTCCAAGGGTTCAATGGGACAACGACGAGACCGTGGGGGTACGTGGAGTTAAAGGTCACATTCGGGGAGAAGGAAACCGCCAGGGAGATCAATATCCGCTTCCTAGTCATCGAGTCCACGTCCCTTTACAACTGCATCCTAGGCAGGACGACGATGGCAGAACTCACCGTGGTGCCCTCCACCATCCACCTAAAGATGAAATACTACACAAGGAGGGGGGCCGTGGTAACCCTAAACGGAGACATCGAGGCTGCCCGGAGATGCTTCGAGGTCGCGCTGAAAGGACTAAGTACCATCGCCCCAGCAACTAAAAAAGCAGCCCCCGCCGCGACGCAGAAGAGCGAACCTAAGGAACTCGTCGGCTCAGTGGACCTCAACAGCCGCTTCACCGAAGAGCCCGACCGCGAAGACGAGGCCTGCGACGCCTCCCAGTCCAACGGGCAGCCCACCCACCCAGCGCGCCCCATCCTAGACGGTGACTTCGAGATCGTGATCCTTGGGGATGACGAGAATAGAACCGTGAAGATCGGAGCAGGACTCCCCGGCCTGGCGAGGAAACAACTGAAGGCCTGCCTCCGCGAGAACGCTGATCTCTTCGCTTGGAGCGATCAACCCGACCGCCAAGGCCGTAGTACAACGTAGGCGTAGACAGTCCCCCGAAAAGTCGGTGGCGGCTGAAAAAGCTGTAAAAGACCTCCTAGAGGCAAATTTTATTTCGGAAGCCCGGTATTCAACCTGGATGTCCAATGTTGTACTTGTTAAAAAGAATAATGAAAAATGGCGCATGTGTGTTGACTACACCGATCTCAACCGGGCATGTCCTTGACTTGAGAGTTTCCCTCATGAGTCATCTTTAAGGATTCAAACATATCAAAAGTAGTTTCCCTGTTTGTAATTTTTTCATACTCAGTATGAGAAATTTCATTTAATAATATTGTTCTGGCCTTGTGATGATTTCTAAAATCTTTCTTCTGAGCATCTGTCATAGATTTTATGTCTATCTTCTTGCCATTCCCATCTGTGGGATGAACATATCCATCTATGACTAGATCCCATAAATCAGCATCATATCAAAGGAAAAAACTTTCAATTCTGTCTTTCCAGTAATCAAATTTCTCCCCATCAAACATAGGGGGTTTGGTGCTGATTCTGTCCATTTCTTCATATTTATTGTTAATGTTGGATATTGTATTATCAGCCATTGTAACAAATAAATGTATATCAAAGTATTTCTCTCTGGATCTTTACTGTCACTGTTAAGTGGTAGCACACACAAAACCGGAGCTCTGATGCCAACTGAAGGTGAGATAATACTTAGAAGGGGGGTTGAATAAGTATGAAAGATTAAAACTTAGAATTAAAACACAATTATTTTTATCCTGGTTCGTTGAACTCAACTACTCCAGTCCACCCTTCCTATAGTGATTTGCCTTTCTCAAACAAGGACTTAATCCACTATTTAATCAAACAGATTACAATAGTAACACCTAAGAACAATTGTTCTTAGTCTTCTCAAGAGCTACTGATTCCAACTGAATCCTCTTAAGGAAATCCTTTACAATCAATGTAAATCTAATACAAGAGTAAGAATGCTTCTAAAAAGCTTTTATCACAACAGTGATATTTCTCTTAAGTTTAAGTACACTTAATTCTAAGAATGAATATGAAAGTATGAGAGCTTGAATGTTTTAATTCTTTTTCAGCAAAACTTGTAACTGAAGAATTTGGTGGAGTCTTGCTTTTATAGGCAGCTGATCCAAGGTGAGCTGCATGTTGAGAAGAGTGTCCCAAAAGGTCTGAGCCTTTTTGTCTTTACATCAAGTGACCTTTCCTAGAAGAAGAAAGCACAGAAAAATCCTTTTTGTCTGTGTTCTTGTGTCTAGCATAAATGAGGAAAGAGACGTTTGATTTACTCCAACGGATATAATCTTTGAATATTTCTTCTTCAGTTTTCAGCAAGTTCATCAGAGTCTGATTGGGTCAAAATCTTCTAATGATGATCAGAACTTTGCTGGATCAGAGTCTTCTGCAGCATGTGTGCTTTCAGCGTGTTAAACATCAGAGCATATTTGAAACAGAACTTCAGTACTGGCAGCTTTAGTACTTTCAGAATCTTCTGTAGAAACTATGCTTTGAAAAACTCTTCATACAATATTCTTCTTTGCTTCAGATGCTTCTGACTTGCTTCAGATGCTTCTGCTTGCTTCAAATTCTTCTGGAGCTTCTGCTTCAGAATCTTCTGGAGCTTCTTGCCTCAGATCCTTCTGGAGGCTATGCTCAGGATCTTCTGTTAGCAGCAATCAGAATCTTCTAATGTATGCATCTGGCGCTACAGATTCTAGCTAGTTTCTTGTATTCAATTCTGATTTGCTTCTGGAGTGTTAATTTCTTTACTATCTGCAGTAAAAACTCTCAAGCAAATTTTAGAGTATATAATTCTTAAATACAAAATTTCCTAATAGTTATCATCAAAACATAGAGATATTATTAAGAACCAATCTGTGTTCTAACAATCTCCCCCTTTTTGATGATGACAAAAACATCAGAAATTTTGTTTAATTGAAAATATTAGAATTATAACTCCCCCTGAGATGATGAATCTCCCCCTGAGTTAAATACAGATAAGGAATAGAAACTTCCCTTTTTTTGAGTAATCTTCAGAGTTAGATCTTGTTTGTTCTTTTAACATTTGAAAGTCAGAATATCTTGCAGATTTAATATTCAGAGTTTGATAATGGTCAAATGATCTGAGAGACTCAGAGTTTCTTTTATAGAATGTACTTATCAAATGTTCTGAAATAGTCAGATTAAATGTTAGATAGAATAAATATGTCTGAAGTTTCATTCTGGTGAAGTTATATTAAACAGTTTAGATCTATATTGTCTCCCCCTTTTTTGTCATAATCAAAAAGTAAAACTTTAAAAAGACAAATAAAAGGAAACAGTAAATAAGATAATTTAGTGGAGAAAAACTTTGATTCATTCAAAAGATCAAGAGTACATGCATCAGAAGAAACATCAATAAAGTACATAGGCAAACATCAGATGCAAAAACATTAGAATGAAAAAAAATGAAAATCTAAGAGTGTTTGGACAAAAGCATCTTCAATAGATCTGTAATCTCAGAGGAGGATTGCTCTTGCTTGGACATCCACTTAGCCATAGTTTCATTTTTTTGATCTTGCTTTGACATTCATTCTGTCATATCCTCAGACTTCTTATCCTGTTTTGCCATCCAGGACTTGATCTCTGACTGGCCAGCTTCCAAAGCAGCAATCTTATCTTCAAAATCTGGATGTTCTTTCTGTATCTCAGATGAAGAAGTATGATCATGTTCTGGAGCTTGAACAAAGTCAATTTCCATTGGTTCTTTAGAGTCTGGAGCATTGGAGTTAGAAGGAGGGTCTACCAGAGTCATAGCCAACGGATTTTCCTCAGATGCAATGTCAGTAGATTCTGCTGAAGGTGGAGGAGCATCTGTAAGGAGCAGAGGATCAGATTTCTTGACCGTCCAGAATAGAGTTCTTGCAGCCTCAGCAAATCTGAGCTTCGCATCATCAGAACAGATGTTCTTCAGATTTGAGGCCACAGAGTTGAATCTGTTGATGAATCCATTCCAGATGATGTCAGATTCTTTGGCATCCATTGTTGCTGAGCATTTCTTCTGAACAGTACCTAAATACAACTGTATTTCTTGCAAAAAAAGTTTGAAATAAATGATTAACATTAAGTCTGGGCTTAGGATGTAACAGGGTTTCCAGAGTTACAGGTTTTGGTTGGGGAGTAGGTGGAAAAATTGATTTTTGGATGGAGATCAGAGGAGGAGGATAATATGGAATGAAAGGTATTTCAGGAGCTTTTTCTTTGGATCTGATTAAGGCATTTAGCAGATGAGGTTTTGCTCTGGTGTGAAGGGTAACTACATCAAAAGGTTTATTTGAGTAGGTTTGGAAGGCAGATTTGGTGGGTTCATCAGATGCAACATTGGTATCAGATGTAATTGGTAGAGCTAAAGCAACCGCTTTATCAGATTTTGCAGAACAGGATATAGTTGCTAAGGATCCTACATCTGACATGGATTTTATATAGTCAAGAATCACAGATGGAAGGGTCATAGTGAGTTTTGGTTTCAGAGGGTTGATAGGGTCAGATGGTTCAACTCTGTCATAAAAGTCTTTGAGTTTGAAACCATAAGCCAGATTATGAAATAGAGATGAAACTGGGGCACAAGATATAGATGATCTTGGGTTTGAATTTGGAATCAATATTTCAGATGATGGTGCAAGTGTGGGAATAGGATCTGGAATGGGAGCTTTTGAAGGTATAATGGGTTCAGGTTGGTTTACCTTAGAGTATCTGTGAGATGGAGAGACTATAAAGTCTGGGTGGATGTCTGATTCTGAGGAGTTTGAGGAGGTGGTTGGTGTGCAGGAAGTAGAAGATACTTGAAACACAGTTTTTAAAGGTGTGACATCAAGAACTTCTGTCTCAGGAATGTGAGGTTCAGAAGTGTTGGTTGGTTCTGAAGAAATTTCAGAGGGTTTTGTTGGTTGTTCTGAGGTAGGTGAATCAGATGGAATTGTGATTGGTTCTGATGAAATTGGAACAGGTGTTATTTTTGTAGGTTCAGATGCAGTGGGTTCAGATGATTTTGATAGTGGATTATTTGATGGTGGTTGATTTTCAGAGGCTTTTTCTGGTTGAGATTCTTGTGGTTTTTCAGGTTGTTTTTCTTGTGGGTGCTTTTGTTGTTCAGATTGCTTTTGTTTAGGGTGTTCAGAGGGTTTTTGTTGTACAGAAGGTTGTGGTTGTTGTTCTGATGATTGTTTCTGTGAAGATTGTTTTTGTGGAACAAACTGTTTGATTTGGATTTTTGGTTGAGATGATTGTGGTACAGAGACTTTTGGTGTTTGAATGGTTTTTGTCGTTGTTGGTGTTGGAACAGAAGTTTGTTTTTGTGGTGATTTTGAACTTGGAGCAGTAACAGAAGTAGTTTGTGTAGAGGGTGGTTTGGGAACAGACTTAATATTAGAATCATTTAAAGCAATTGTACTTGCAGAAGATACAGAAGATTTAGTACCTTTTATCTTGATCCTCTTGGCTGTTACAGAAGAAGTGTCTCCAGATTCTTTTCTTTTCAAGAGCTTCTGTGGCTTCTCAGAAATCTTGACCTTCTTATGAGCAGGTGCAGCTTCTGCTTCTGGCTGAGTCCTCTTCCTCTGTAGTTGTTCTTCTTCTTCTTCTTCTGCATAAGGTAGTGGTTGTCTATCTAGCTGTATTACGTTTGCAGGAACAGGCTTTCCTTCCTTCTTACATTCATCAATGTACATAACAACAATGTGTTTGGGCTCTTCAGCAAAGAACAGTGGAAAGTCATCTACAGGAATTCTCTTCTTACTCAGTTCAGACACATTCAGCTTCTTGGGAGCTGTTGTGAGTTCATCAACTATTTTGAGTCTCTGAAGACTTTTGGCATTCAGAGGCTTTCCCATTATGAATTCCAGTTCCTCTGTAACTCCAGCAGCGTACAGAGCAGTAACCAATCCATTTTCAGTTAGAAGATCTGAGATCAACCTTCCAAAAGGGATCCAGGTTCTGATCTTCTGTCCTTTTTCTTTCACATACTCTCTAGATGCATTTATATGGTTCCACAGATGCATAAAAAGAATATATGGAAGATCTACCTTGGTGCTCTGACTGAGGCAATGCATGAAATAGAGTTGTTCATTATTGACATAGTCTGGAGAGTTTGTTGACTTCCTATGATGGATGCATCCCATGAAGATCTTGGCCCAAATCTTGTAATCAGGCTTCAGATCCTTGAATTTGTTAGAAGCTTGACCATCAGTCATCACTTCTTCATACACCTCATCCATATCCACATGCCCAGCTGGCAAGTGGGAAACACCATCTGTTTCTTCATATCCAATTAACTTTCTGATCAGATCTTCTGTTATAATGATTTCTTTTCCCAGTACAGAAGATAGGATGAACTTGGGGTAAACTGAAGCATGGATCCAGAACTCTTTCACAAGGAGGGGGTAAACTGGTCCAAAGAGTCTATCAAAGTACTTAACCCATCCTTGAGCACCAATGATAGAACGAAACTCAAAGTCATATTTTGCAAGTGAATCAAATTCTACCATTGATTCACACAAAACCTCCAACTTTTCAACAGGGGTTAAAAGAGTTCTTTTGGGAGGAGAATAAGGAGCAACACCCATGTTTGCAGAAGTAACTGCAGCCATTGAAGATTGGAATTGAGCAGCTGTTGATGATGAAGTTGCCATTGAATATTGTTTTGTCACACGCTTAGGGTTTTTACACAGAGAGAAGAGAAGATGAAAATGCATAAAATTTTCTGAGATTGTGAAAAGTGTGAAAGTGAAGATAGGTCAAGTATTTATACTAAAATATTTAGGCATACCATCAGTCAGAATTTTTGCACGTTTGAGCAAGCATTAAATGCAAAGAATAATAATCATTTCAAACATTTATTGCTTCTGACAAATTGGGGGGAAAATCAAGATTTTCACTATTCAAACTTCACCTCAAACGTCTCTTCAGTAATGTACACGCCACCTCTGTAGATTTTGTGTGACACGTGTTTGCTTGCATGAGTTCTGAATTCTTTTGAGAAATGAAACGTTAGCCAACGTTCAGATCTTCTAAGGATTGTTAGTTCAGAGTTTCATAAAAAAAATATTAAGCAAAATAAGTAAGCAATTAGAAGAAATACTTCAGAGCATTAGGCATTTTTGCATCTGTAAAAATTTGCTTCTGACAAATATCATTCTGGACAAAAATCCATACCAATATTTTTCAGAAAAAATTTGAATCTATCTTCAACAAGGGGTTTTGTAAAAATATCTGCCCATTGATGATCTGTATCAACAAAGGCTAAATTTATTATTCCCTTCTGAACATAGTCTCTGATGAAATGATGCTTAATTTCTATATGTTTTGCCTTAGAGTGTAAAATGGGATTCTTGGACAAACATATAGCAGAAGTATTATCACAAAAGATAGAAATGTTACTTTCAAAAATTTGATAATCTTCTAGCTGACTTTTCATCCAGAGCATCTGCGTGCTACATCCAGCATCATCAATGTATTCTGCCTCTGTGGTTGAAAGTGTAATTGTGGGTTGCTTCTTGCTGTACAAGGAGATTAGATTTCTTCCTAGAAATTGACAACTTCCAGAAGTACTTTTCCTTTCCACTCTGTCTCCAGCGTAGTCAGCATCACATAATCCAACTAATTTGAAATCATCAGATTTTCTGTAACACAAACCCATATTAGAAGTACCTTCCAGATACCTTAGAATCCTCTTGACAGCTGTCAAGTGTGATTCTCTAGGATCTGATTGGAATCTAGCACACAAGCAAACACTGAACAATATGTCAGGTCTAGAAGCAGTAAGATAAAGAAGAGAACCAATCATACCTCTGTAGAGCTTCTGGTCTACTTTCTTACTTACCTCTTCCTTGCCAAGTGAGCTAGTTGGATGCATGGGAGTCTTTGCCAGCTTACTATCAGTCATGTTAAATTTCTTCAGAAGTTCTTTAACATATTTGGTCTGATGTATGTAAGTGCACTCTGGAGTTTGATTGACTTGGATTCCTAGAAAGAATCTGAGTTCTCCCATCATGCTCATTTCAAATTCTGTCTGCATACATGTAGCAAACTCCTTTCCAAGCATAATATTTGTTGATCCAAAAATAATATCATCTACATAAATTTGACAAATTAGAAGATCTTTCTTAATTGATTTACAAAAGAGTGTTGTATCCACTTTGCCTCTGATGAAATTTTTCTCCAGAAGAAAATTGCTCAATCTCTCATACCAAGCTCTGGGAGCTTGTTTTAAACCATACAGAGATTTCTTTAATTTGAAAACATGATCTGGAAATTTTTCATTTTCAAAACCTGGAGGTTGGTGGACATAAACTTCTTCTTCTATAATACCATTAAGAAAGGCACTTTTAACATCCATCTGATACAGAGTGATGTTATTTTGTGCAGCAAATGAAATAAGAAGGCGTATAGATTCTAAACTTGCCATTGGAGCATAAGTTTTAGTGTAATCAATACCTTCTTGTTGACTGTACCCTTGAGCAACCAGCCTTGCCTTATTTCTTTCAACTTCTCCTTTCTCATTTAGCTTATTTCTGAAGACCCATTTTGTACCAATTATATTGAATCCTTGTGGTCTTTGAACTAGATCCCATACATCATTTCTGGTGAATTGATTTAGCTCTTCTTGCATGGCAATAATCCAATCATTGTCTTGCAGAGCTTCATCTACAGAAGATGGTTCAATTTCTGACACCAGTCCAAATAGTGATGCTTCAGATGATCTTAGAAAGGATCTTGTTCTGATGGGATCATCCTTCTTTCCAATAATGACATCCTCTGGATGAGAAGCTTTAATTCTGGATGATGATCCTCTAATAGTTGATTCTTCAGAAATGTTTAGATTATTCATCTGAGAAGTTAAAGGAATAGCATCTGGCGTTGCTTCTGGTTCCTTCACTTGAATTTTGTCTGCTTCTGGGACTTCAGAGTCAATGAAGACTACTTCTCTATCTGCAGAGTTTTCAGACTGCTTTGGCTTTTCAGAGCCAAGCTTATCATCAAATCTGACATGAATGGATTCTTCCACAATCTGTGTCTCAGTGTTGTATACTCTGTAGCCTTTAGAGCGTTCAGAATATCCAAGCATAAAACACTTCTGTGCTTTAGAATCAAACTTGTTCAGATTTTCCTTAGTATTTAACATATAGCAAATACATCCAAAAGGATGAAAATATGAAATGTTGGGCTTTTTGTTCTTCCACAGTTCATATGGAGTCTTCTTCAGAAGAGGTCTTACAGACACTCTGTTCTGAATGTAACAGGTTGTGTTGATTGCTTCTGCCCAAAAGTGTTTTGCCAGATTTGTCTCATTGATCATGGTTCTGGCCATTTCTTGCAGAGTTCTGTTTTTCCTTTCTACAACTCCATTCTGTTGTGGAGTTCTAGGACAGGAAAAATCATGAGCAATGCCATTTTCAGAAAAATATTTTTCAAAATATTTATTTTCAAATTCACCACCATGATCACTTCTGACTTTTATAATTTTGAAATCCTTTTCATTATGGACTTGCTTGCAGAAGTCAAAGAACACAGAATGTGACTCATCCTTGTGTTTTAAGAACTTTATCCATGTCCATCTACTATAGTCATCAACAATGACTAATCCATACTTCTTGCCTCTGATGGATTCAGTTTTCACTGGTCCAAACAGATCAATATGAAGTAATTCTAGTGGTTTGGTAGTAGAAACAACATTTTTTGATTTAAAAGATGATTTTGAAAACTTCCCTTTTTGGCATGCTTCACAAAGAGCATCTGAAGTGAACTTCAGATTAGGGAGTCCTCTGACAAGATTAAATTTATTAATCTGAGATATACGTCTCATATTAATATGGCCCAATCTTCTGTGCCAGACCCATTGCTCTTCATTAACAGACAAGAGGCATTTAACATTTTGAACTTTAAGTTCTGAAAGATTTATTTTATAAATGTTGTTTTTCCTCTTACCACTAAATAGGATAGAGCCATCCTTTTGACTAATAGCTTTACAACATTTTTGATTAAAGGTAATATCATAACCATTGTCACTTAATTGACTTATGGACAATAAGTTATGCTTTAACCCTTCAACAAGTAAAACATTAGTAATAGAGGGAAGTTTACCATTTCCAATGGTGCCAGATTCAATGATCTTGCCCTTCTGGTTCCCTCCAAACTTCACGTCACCTCCAGATCTAAGTTCCAGGCTTTGGAACATAGACTTTTCTCCTGTCATGTGACGTGAGCATCCAGACTCCAGGTACCATGATTGGCGTCCTGACGCTAAGAACATCTGCAACAGGAATTATTTTACTTTTAGGTACCCAGATCTTCTTGGGTCCTTTAGGGTTAGTTGATTTGTAGGTTTGTCTAAACTTCTGTTTTTCAACATAATGTTTATTCTGACTTGCCTTGGGTTTAAACACATAAGTATTCTTCTCAGAGTTTGTGTGTTTAATGTCATTTAAGTGACCAAACTTAAATTGAGAGTGCAGAGGTGTCTTCTTGATGAAAAGTTTGTCAACAGATTTTGGATTACTTCTAGATGAAGATTCATATCCAATACCTCTTCTGTTGTTTCCACTAACACCATAGATCATAGAAGCCATCTTGCTTCTGTCTATGCTCTTAGTAAGGAATCTCTGAAAGCTAGAGTCATATTTTTCTAAAATGTTTTCACATGACTTAGTCTTAGATTCAGATTCTTGTTGAGTTGTTTCAAAGTCATTTTTGATTTTCAGATTAATTTCTTTTTGCTCCACAAGTTCTGTCTTTAGAAGATCAATCTCAGATTCAAGACTGCTTTTCAGCTTCTTGTATTTGAGTTTGATATTGTTATAACTTTTCAGAACTTCTGATAAAACTTTTATCAGTTCTTCTTTAGTAAGTTTAGCCATTACCTCTTCAGCGTCATCGTCAGATTCAGAATCTGATTCATATCCTGAGGTTCCTTCCTCCTGATCTTCTGTGCTGGCCATCAGTGCAACATTGGCACATTCTTCTTCTGATTCAGAAGTTGATTCAGATTCATCTGAGTCATCCCATGTTACCATCAGAACCTTCTTCTTTTTGTTAAACTTCTTCTTGGATTTTTCTTTTTGAAGTTTGGGGCAATCGTTCTTGTAATGCCCAGGTTCTTTGCACTCATAGCATACAACTTCTTTCTTGCCAGATCTTCTGTGCCCAGAAGATTCCTTTCTATGATCAGATCTTCTGAAATTGTTGAACTTCTTTCCCTTGTGCTTCCAGAGTCTGTTGATCCTTCTGGACAACATGGATAATTCATCTTCTTCTTCAGAAGAAGATTCTTCAGAGCTTTCTCCAATAACTTGGAAAGCTTTAGCAGATTTATTAGATTTTAAAGCAACAGATTTACCTTTTTCTTTCTTCTGAGGTTCATCTTCCTCAAGCTCAATTTCATGGCTCCTCAGTGAGCTGATGAGTTCTTCTAAAGAGATCTTGTTCAGATCTTTAGCCATCTTCAAGGCAGTCACAATTGGTCTCCATCTGGTAGGTAGACTTCTGATGATTTTCTTTACATGATCTGATGTAGAGTATCCCTTGTCCAGAACCTTTAGCCCAGCTGTGAGGATCTGAAATCTGGAGAACATAGGTTCAACAGATTCAGAGTCTTCCATCTTGAAGGCCTCATACTTCTGGATCAGAGCCAGAGCCTTTGTTTCCTTGACTTGAGAGTTTCCCTCATGAGTCATCTTTAAGGATTCAAACATATCAAAAGTAGTTTCCCTGTTTGTAATTTTTTCATACTCAGTATGAGAAATTTCATTTAATAATATTGTTCTGGCCTTGTGATGATTTCTAAAATCTTTCTTCTGAGCATCTGTCATAGATTTTATGTCTATCTTCTTGCCATTCCCATATGTGGGATGAACATATCCATCTATGACTAGATCCCATAAATCAGCATCATATCAAAGGAAAAAACTTTCAATTCTGTCTTTCCAGTAATCAAATTTCTCCCCATCAAACATAGGGGGTTTGGTGCTGATTCTGTCCATTTCTTCATATTTATTGTTAATGTTGGATATTGTATTATCAGTCATTGTAACAAATAAATGTATATCAAAGTATTTCTCTCTGGATCTTTACTGTCACTGTTAAGTGGTAGCACACACAGAACCGGAGCTCTGAACTGAAGGTGAGATAATACTTAGAAGGGGGGTTGAATAAGTATGAAAGATTAAAACTTAGAATTAAAACACAATTATTTTTATCCTGGTTCGTTGAACTCAACTACTCCAGTCCACCCTTCCTATAGTGATTTGCCTTTCTCAAACAAGGACTTAATCCACTATTTAATCAAACAGATTACAATAGTAACACCTAAGAACAACTGTTCTTAGTCTTCTCAAGAGCTACTGATTCCAACTGAATCCTCTTAAGGAAATCCTTTACAATCAATGTAAATCTAATACAAGAGTAAGAGTGCTTCTAAAAAGCTTTTATCACAACAGTGATATTTCTCTTAAGTTTAAGTACACTTAATTCTAAGAATGAATATGAAAGTATGAGAGCTTGAATGTTTTAATTCTTTTTCAGCAAAACGTGTAACTGAAGAATTTGGTGGAGTCTTGCTTTTATAGGCAGCTGATCCAAGGTGAGCTGCACGTTGAGAAGAGTGTCCCAAAAGGTCTGAGCCTTTTTGTCTTTACATCAAGTGACCTTTCCTAGAAGAAGAAAGCACAGAAAAATCCTTTTTGTCTGTGTTCTTGTGTCTAGCATAAATGAGGAAAGAGACGTTTGATTTACTCCAACGGATATAATCTTTGAATATTTCTTCTTCAGTTTTCAGCAAGTTCATCAGAGTCTGATTGGGTCAGAGTCTTCTAATGATGATCAGAACTTTGCTGGATCAGAGTCTTCTGCAGCATGTGTGCTTTCAGCGTGTTAAACATCAGAGCATATTTGAAACAGAACTTCAGTACTGGCAGCTTTAGTACTTTCAGAATCTTCTGTAGAAACTATGCTTTGAAAAACTCTTCATACAATATTCTTCTTTGCTTCAGATGCTTCTGACTTGCTTCAGATGCTTCTGCTTGCTTCAGATTCTTCTGGAGCTTCTGCTTCAGAATCTTCTGGAGCTTCTTACCTCAGATCCTTCTGAAGGCTATGCTCAGGATCTTCTGTTAGCAGCAATCAGAATCTTCTAATGTATGCATCTGGCGCTACAGATTCTAGCTAGTTTCTTGTATTCAATTCTGATTTGCTTCTGGAGTGTTAATTTCTTTACTATCTGCAGTAAAAACTCTCGAGCAAATTTTAGAGTATATAATTCTTAAATATAAAATTTCATAATAGTTATCATCAAAACATAGAGATATTATTAAGAACCAATCTGTGTTCTAACACACAGCACCTCGGGGGACGATCCCTGGCAAGGAAAGCCCTACGAGCAGGATATTACTGGTCATCGATGCAAGAGGACGCGAGAGAGAACGTCAAGAAATGCGACAGATGCCAAAGGCACGGGGACATGCACCTCGCCTCACCGAGCAAGCTCAAATCCCTCTCCTCCCCTTGGCCGTTCGCCTGGTGGGGGATGGATATCCTCGGTCCCTTCACCTTAGGTTCCTATCAGAATAAGTACCTGATCATGGGCGTCAACTACTTCACTGAATGGATTGAGGCCGAAGCCCTCGCCAAAATCACGTCCCACAACATACTCAGATTCTACAAAAGAAATATCCTCGCAAGATTCGGGGTCCCGCTCGCCATCGTCACCGACAACGGCACGCAGTTCACCGACAAAAATTTCAGGGACTTCGTCACCAAACTTGAGACCAAGCACCACTTCACCTCAATTGAGCACCCTCAGACGAACGGCCAAGCCGAATCCGTAAACAGGGTTATACTCAGAGGACTAAAGCGAAGACTCGGCGACGCCAAGAGGGCGTGGGTCAAGGAACTCCACAGTGTTCTATGGGTATATCAAACTACGCCTCACTCAACCACGGGGGAAACACCATTCTGTCTCACATACAGAACCGAGGCGGTGATCCCGGTCGAGATACGAGAGCCATCCAAACGAACTGAGGCTCCCCTCGAGGCCGAGGACAACGACGACACCCTCCGAGAGGAACTCGACCTAGTCGAGGAAATTTGGTCGAGGGCAGCTCTTCGAGAAACCCGGCTGAAACAACAGGTAGCACTTCGTCACGACAGCAGAGTCCTGAAACGCGAGTTTCAGATCGGCGACTTAGTCTTGCAAAGAAACCAAAAGGACTCCCACGAGGGTAAACTAGCTGCGAACTGGGAAGGCCCGTATCGTGTCTGCGACAAGACGGAGCACAGGGCCTATTACCTCGAAAACCTACACGGGAAACAACTAGCTAGACCATGGAACACTGAGAAGCTGAAGTGGTACTACAGTTAAACACTGCCCGCGACACCTAGACGTCGCGACCACAGGGGGGCGACATGGTACCACCGCACCTCCTCGCGTCTTCTAGAGACCAACGAAAAAGCAAGCCCTACCTTTGTGTGTGCGGGAAGAAGGCACTGCTCGACGAGGAACCCCTCGATCGAGACTCCCCGTTGTCGCTACCACGAAAATAAGGTGCCGGCAAAACAGAAGAGTCACCACCTTTCGTTATATCCCTCGGAACGGGAAATGAAACGATCGGAAAAACCTGACGAAAAGGTATAAGACAAGGTCATCACAACCATTGTTTGGGTTCGGGAGTCGGTTACGCAAGGGGAAGGTATTAGCACCCCTCACGTCCATCGTACTCGATGGGATCCACGCTTGTTATGTTTATCGGACGGGTTGGTTTTATCTATCTACCTATCCAGGCTGGCTTAAAAAAGAAAAGAAAAATGACTCGACAAAGCGTCGCACTTTATGCCTACGTATTCTCATCAGAGAATGAGAAATCAGAGTCAACGTAGTTCGGCTAACTACAGGTTACGGGGAAGGTGGCTCGCCAATACATCAGTATTGTGCCTACGTACTCTCAACAGGTATGAGAGATCAGAGCTTACGTAGTTCGGGATAATACGGATTACGGGGATTCAGATTCATCTGTTTTATCGAGTAGGGTTAACAAGCAGTTCCAGCAGTTGGATGTACGCAGCTCGACCCTTGGAGACTTAGGCGTTACCGTTTGCGAAAGAACTGGGAGTTAACGACACTCTTTTCTTCAGAAAAGCTTCCTTTGACTTATGGGCCCACGGGGCAAAAAGGTTTGAAGTTCGTTTTCTGTCTTTTACGGAAGAACTGTTTTTTAGGATATTTGCAACCAATATCGTACTAGAGACTATGACCTGAGAGTGAATGCGTCGCATGTCACCCAAAGGGTGCCATACTAAACATCCAAACTGTTGAAAAGAAACTCTCCAACAATCCTTTCTCAGATAGCTTAAGGCTCGTAACATACGACGTCAGTTAACCTTTATTACTGTATTTTAATTTGTTTTGAGATGAGAAGAGAGAACGAGCTGGTTCAACTAAGGGAAGACTATCAAGTCCTACTGTTGTCTTGCCAAGGATTCATCCTATGGTTGAGGTTTGAAACAGGGAATTCCTAGAAGTTATCATGCATAGGTTTCAACCTAAAGTTCTAATCATCACTTCCTTATCAAAGGGAGTGAAATTCCTAGGGGATCATGTCAATGATAAACAGAAACAGATAAAGCATCAGCTTAAACAGTAAACAGTAAACGACTGTAAAATGCATGCAATTCAAGTGAGGGAGGAAGTGTGTGTGGGGCATCAGCCTCCACAAGCTCATCTCAACCTCAAGCCAAGATATGAATAACTGCAATCATACAGAGGAAATAACATGCTATCAAGCCAGATATAAGTAACTGTAATCATACAGAAGAAGTAAAATGCCATCAAGCAAATATAAGTAACTGTAATCATACAGAAGAAGTAAAATGCCATCAAGCAAATAACAAACCACATAGGCAAGGGAGCTGGGCTCTACCAAATACCAGCAAGCAAAGCCATACAGTAAAAATACAAGCAGAGGGAGCAACTCAACCTCTAGTGCAATCATGTTCCTAGCTTACATCAGTCTAAACATGAACTTATTCTAATGCATCAAGCAAATCAAACAAGTCACATCAATACAGTTGCACAGCAAGCAAACAGACAGAAAAGAAAGCAGATCAACAGCTTCCACAGCTTCACAGCAAAGCTCTTCTAACATCAGTTCAGTCCTCAGTCTTCAACAGCTTTTCAGGGCTATCATCTTCAATAGCAAGCATCAACTTGCTTCTCTGAGCTTCCAACACATCCACATAAGTATCAACTCATTCTCTCTTCCTCAAGCCTCAGCCCTTCAGTAAATTCCACCTTTAGGCTTCACTCCTCATACCAAGTGTCAACTTGGCTCCTTCAGGCTCTCAATGTATCAACACACAAGTAGCAACTTGTTCTCCAACTTCAAGCTTCATCTCTTCACTCAATCTCAATTTGGTCTTCTTCACAAGTGTCGACTTGTTCTTCAAGCTTCAGCTCTCTCCTCCTTACAAGTATCAACTTGCTCCTCCTAATCTACAAGCTTCAGCTCCTAAGGGTAATCAACAAACACAAATAAGTATCAACTCCTACCATCTTCAATCTTCTAACAAGGAACTCCACCCTCTAGCAAGGGAGAAAGATTCATCTAACCAGAGCAAAGTTTGGATGATTGACAACAGAGTGAAGACCAAAGGTCACCACTAAGCATCTTATCATCAGAGAAAGGGACCCTCAAAGGTTCTACCAACTTATAAAGAGCCACACATCCTACCAAAGGAGGGATGAGGCCTTTACAAGGGGACCTTACATCATAGGGAAGAATGGAAGTGATCAACATCTTCCATGTTTATGAAGGAAGAGAATCTATCTAGAAGCTCTGCCTACAAACCCTAATCTTAACATCTAATCAACACTACACCAAAAGAAGGGAAGATCTTCACATCCAAGCTTCTTCAACTTAATCCATGGTAGCCCAAGCTTGTCTTCAACAACATCCAAGAGCAAGGGAGGCAAAACCCTAATCTAAGGGAGCTAAAGAAGTCATTCTAGTTGAATTAGTGCCTTAGAATCATCTAAAGTTAGCACCTAAACTAAAATCAAACAAAAATAGTAAACTACATTGTAAATTCCTACAAAAATTCCTAAGGGATCCTAATTCAATCATGAACCTACCATACAAAAATCAGAGGTTGAATCATCCACCAAGTTCTAGATATAAAACCTAAATCATAAGGTATCAACCAAAAACCCTAAAAATGGAGCCTTTAAAGTTCAACCTAAAACTACCACTTACATTCATCACAAAAATGTGAGAAAAGTCTAGGGGGAACATGCATATCTATGCTAGCTACACACAAAAAATCAGGGCAAGAACCATCATCAAATGATCAAACCAAATTCAACAAAATCAAGCATCAACAATGATTATTTTAATATCAATTAAAATTCAAAAATGCACATAAAATCAAAAAATGCATGGAATATTAATATTTTTTATCTAAAGAACACTAGATTCAATCATGAATCCATGGCAAAAAGAATGGAATTAATTGAGTTATTTTTCAATTTTTTTTATGGATTTTCCAATAACCATGAATGAAATGAAAAATTAAAAGAAAATCAAAAGAAAATGACAAGCGCGCGGTGTGGATAGCATAAAGACTTAGTTCATTTCAGTGATTGGGCCACAAGGGGGGTGGGAGTATCAACTATTTACTAAGCCCAAAACCAACATTTAAATGAAACGCTGCGTTTCATAGTAACCCAGAGTCCTTCACAAACTTTCCCTCACGCGTAGCTGTTAGATCCTCATCTGGTCAAAGGTCCTCCTCTAATCCAATGGCTCTGGGATCATCTTCTTCCTTTTGAATTTCTGAACTCTCCTCACCTGCGCGCGCTAGAGTCACCGCCGGTGACCTCTCCGATCAACCACCCTCAACCCTAACTCTCTCTAGAAGCCTCCGTTGGCCACGATCCCTTGATGAATCTTGTCCCAAATTTCCTCAGGAATTCATTCATGCCACTAATTCATTCTAAAAGTTCAAGGTTTGAAAATACACGATCTCAACCGAAAATTGCATCAACCCTAATTGGTCACTAATCTCCAAATTAACGATCCAGAAACCTTCCTACATCAATCCACAATGCATCTAACCTAACAATTCCCATTGATTCTACTTAAATTAAGCCATGGAAGGAGAATTGCATACCTGGTAAAATTGAGTGAACAGAGTGGTTAAACCTTCAAATCAACCCTCAAGAACTTCCAGACTCCTTCACTAGCATCCAAGGAAGGTTCTGTATGCAACCAAATGGATTGAAATACTCTGAATCTTTGAACCCAACTATGAGTTGCAGATGAAGAAATCCAAGTGCCAACTCCCAATTCTCCCACGATCTTGCCTTGAATTTGATCTGGAATTGATCACCAACCTCAGAGCAAGCTATTGGGATCAAGAACTTGGACTGAAATGGCTTCAAACCTTGTAACAGATTTTGATTTGCAAGAAGAAAGTTCACAATGCAATCTCACTCTCCTCTCTCAATTCTCACCAACCTTCACTCTGAACCACTTCATAATCATATATAGGACATGAATGGGTGATCTAGAAAGTTCTAGATCACTCTAATGAGAAGTTCAATATCTCATCTCACTTGAAATCTCATGATATGCTATGTGTATGAAAGTCCTTGCAGCAGCTTGCATTGGCCCTCATTCTCATCCAAATTCTCTCCACATGAGATTTTGAGTGTGTTTGGATGTGTTTGCACCTTGGTTTTGATCTTATGAGAAGTTTAGCATATGTTACTTAAGTCTTAAGCAAGCAAAAGCAACTCCATGATTTTGACCTCAAATGAGAAAAGTGCCATTGCAATTGTTTTTAAAATGCATTTTACAATCAAAATGACATATAGGTTTGTCCCATTTGGTCACCAAATGAAAAATCACAAATTTGGTCCTTTTAATGAACTTTAATTCTTCCTTTTTAAGTCAATTTTGCAATCTTGAGTTACAAGCAATTCCAACCTCTCATGACCACTTGGCTAGCCTTAAAACATCATTTTGAACAAGTTTGATGTTGAACATTTTCCCATTTGAAGCTTGCAAATAGGAGTTATGGCCTTATGATTGAAATGACCTGTAATCTCCAAATGACCAAAATACCCTTGACTTGTCAAAGCCATAACTTGAGTTCTACAAATCCAATCATGGACTTCTAGTACTCTCTAGAAAGCTAAGAGAATAAGGAACATCATTCATGTTAACCAACAGTTCATAGGAATCATCCTTCTAGGGAAAATGTGTCATGCAAGTTGGGTAACTTTCAAGCTCCAAATTCACATGCCTCAGATGACTTGTAACTTGTCTGGCTCATAACTTGAGTTCTATAAACCCTATTGTTGCGGTGGAAATAGGATATCAAACTATTAATTAGTTTGAATCGCAATTCAATTCACAACCGCTCTTTGATTTATCCGAAGGAAAAGGTCAAAAGAGGGAAAACCTATTTTGCATCGTAAACACAATGCGGGGAAAGATCTAGGGTTCGGGGGTTGATTAAATTTAGGGAAGGTATTAGCACCCTAAACTTCTGTAGTACTCTACAGGAACCTTTTGTTCAAATGCTTACTATTTTGCTTTATTCATTTGCTTAAGGTATATGTACTAAGGGATTAAAAGTGAGAAAAGAGACCTAAGGGGTTAATTCTAAGTTTACTCGGCAAGACATCGCATCTTGTGCCTACGTATCCTTACGGGAGTGGAATCAGAGTAATCGTAGTTCCCCTCAAAAGGGAGGTTAGAGATTTCTCGACCGTGGTCAAGGTCTCAAGGGGAATAAACATGTCTTAAGGACACACTTATGCGGAGTGTAGGAACTCCAAATTTTTACGTTGAATTGTTAAGTTGTAATTAGGGTTAAATTAGGTTAGGGATTCCACGGCGGGAAACCCTAAAATGAGCGCGGCGGCTTTTTGACCTAATGCTAAGGGTAAAATTGTAACTTGGTCTGCGGCGAGGCATTTGTGAAAATTAGGGTTTGTAAGGAAAAAGGGTTTGAAGTTGAGGACTATTGGCGCAGCGACCAAAAGCTAGACCTAACCTTCGGATGTGTGTAATGTGACAGGAGTATTGATGAATGTGTGAGATAATTGAATTATGCAAACAGAGAATAATGTCCCAATTTAACCATGCAAGCAGAAATTTAAAGGGCAGTAATTAAAGCGCGATTATTAGGATTCGCGAGGTTACAACCGAGAAGCAATTACAATAGTGATGAAACTTAAATAAAACCAACCACGCAATAGTAGTAAACATGAGCTGCAAATGATGAACACTGTTAATAAGCAAAGTTAGACGGTAATGGGACGGGTCAGGAGAAAAAGTGCAACATCGGAGATTTTTATTGTTTTTTTATGAAAGAAATTTGATTAAGTTAAAAGATGTTAACATAAAAAAGGATTTAAGTTTAATTTTCACAAAAAATAGTTTTTAAAAAAAAAGTTTTACCTTTAAGGTTTACTTAAAATTTTTTTGATATTATTACTTTAAAAAATATTTTTCTATTTATTATTTTTTCAAGAAAAGCCATTTGAATATTTAATTAAAAAAAGGTTTAAAAAACAATTTTAATATATAAAAAAACAATTTAAAAAAAAACAAAGAAATAAGAAAGGAAAATAAAGGGGTTGGGCCGGTCATCACTCCCGGACCCAACCCGGATGGTGTAAATGTGGAATTTAGGGATTAGGGTTTCAGAACCCCAATCTCTTCTTCGCGGCGCCGTTGTTACTTCTTTTCCTCTTCGTCTTCCTCGTCCCGTACACTCTTATCCTCTTGGATTTCTATCATCCCTCTTCGTCTCTCTCGACTTCCTTTTCTTTGCATGCCGATTCCTTTCACTTTTTCGGACCATCATTCTTCTGACATCTTCTACTTCGATTTTCTTATGATTCCCTGTAAAAAATGAAATCAAACGAGTGAAATAATGAGAGGTCCGGTGGCTTACAATGAAACTAGATCTACACGATTGCAAGATTGATTACAGAATGCTGGAGCATTGAGCAAAGAATAACATCCAAACTTCTATAAACTATCCTTCGTGATGGGATCGGACGGACTTTTCGGAAATCCGTATCAAATATACAGGGTAAAGACCGGCTGTATGCCAAAATAAATGGACTTGGATAGGAAATGCCCTGATAAGCTTCTCGAGAGAGAACTGTCACTTATCGTTGGAAGGGACTTACATGCCAAAACGGATAAGCACTCAAATAAAGAGGCTGCTGCTTATCTGATATATAAATTTTCTCATATTTAAGGTCGGCGCCTGGAATACGATTCTGATTCTTCTTTTACTAAAGGGTAAATGAACTTCTTCATACCTCAAGATCGTGCTCTCCTGAATATGATTCCGCTCCTTCTTTTACTAAAGGGTAAATGAACTTCTTCATACCTCAAGATCGTGCTCTCCTGAATATGATTCCGCTCCTTCTTTTACTAAAGGGTAAATGAACTTCTTCATACCTCAAGATCGTGCTCTCCTGAATATGATTCCGCTCCTTCTTTTACTAAAGGGTAAATGAACTTCTTCATACCTCAAGATCGTGATCTCCTGAATATGATTCCGCTCCTTCTTTTACTAAAGGGTAAATGAACTTCTTCATACCTCAAGATCGTGCTCTCCTGAATATGATTCCGCTCCTTCTTTTACTAAAGGGTAAATGAACTTATTCATACCTCAAGATCGTGATCTCCTGAATATGATTCCGCTCAAACCTCCCCGTACTTCAAGATCGTGCTCTCCTGAATATGATTCGGTTCAGACCTTCCCATACTTCAAGACGACAGGGAAAATGGAAGCCCAACTGCTCAATGGAGATGGCCATTTGTTGTGAGTCATAACGAAGATAGGATCAGCTTCTTAGGCGAGAAACGTCGCTTATTTGCAAGAGTAGCAATAACTAAGCTTCTCATGTACGAACTGCTTGCAGAGGTGATAACAGAGGATGATAAGCTTCTCAGGCGAGAACAGGTGCTGATCGACGATAAGCTTCTCAGGTGAGAACAGGCGCGTATCGTGTTGTGTAAGGTTGTTATATCGATAGGCTTCTCAGGCGAGAACAGTTGCTGATCTCGATGTTGTAAGATGTAGGATTGTAGAGTGTTGTACTGATAGATTTTCCAGGCGTGAACTGGCGCGTAAAGGATTGTGATTGAAAGATAGTGCAAAATAAATGCACGTCCGGGTACAGTGATAAACTTCTCGGGCGAGAACAGTCGCGTATCTGCCATGGTATGGTGAAAATCTTTAGATGGTGCAAAATAAATGCACGTCTGGTTGGGCTCGACGACCGACAATACTGAGGTTCAATCTAGGATCGAGCTAGAAAGAAGACTGGTAATCAAGACTCCATCGAGGGAATGAACTCAAAGGGGTAAATATCTTATCCCGGCGAGGAAAGATAGCTGAAGTAACCGTCATCCACGAGGATCGAACTCTGTGGGGAAATTGGAAACACATATGTATTTTATGCTTAGGGCTGACAATCTATTTGGAGAGAATGGACAAACCCAGTTACTCGGCGGTAACAACCAATGATGGCGAAACATAATGAACCTGTGAATGCTAACGCATATGTTGATGCATATGTTAATGTGAATGTATGTTAATGTCTATGTATGCAAGATGTTATGAAATGAGTATGCAATGAGTATGTGTATGAAATAGGCATGTGATGCTTATGCCCCTGCGTATGCTGACGAAACTGACTATAGACGGGACGAGAGATGAAATAAACATCTCGATGGAGATACCCTGCATTCTCTGCAACCAATACGTCAATCATGAGTAGGAAAGATCAATGGTAGAACCAAATCTGGTTTTAAAGTTCCGAATTCTCTGGGGAGAAGGTAATCTGCTTGGGTGCACAGTATCATGTCTTCTCATGGGGAGACGAAAACCTGAGGGACACTTTCGAGTTACCTAAGAAAAAGTTGTCAGCTTATAGTCTCTCTGGGGACTGTGATGAGGCAATAGTTTAGGAGCCTGTTGCAACACTGAGGTTTACTGGGGAATGAAGGCTGCTGTGAGTAAAATCCCTCGGGTGCACGAAGAAAAGTTGTGAAACCCCATGGTTTTGATCTTGAAGGACCTTATAGTAGTCGCCATTTGTTTTCTTTAAAAAAAAAACGGTGCCCCAGGATATTTGCGTTGTGAGGTATGGTCATCTCAAGAGGATTTTATAGAGAACACTGAGTCAGGTTGCCCCACTGTTTTCAAACTCTTTGAGAGATTCGTCAGGTCTCGACGTAACTGGCACAAATTAATCGTGTTACGACGAAATTTTTGAGAAATAGCTCTTAAGAACTTCAGACTCGCGTTAGTAAGCGAACTGGGAAACCGCCTGCCCCTGTTTAGCAGGATCTTCAAGTTCCATGGGTTATGTCCATACATAAATCTCTAAGATATCGAGCAAAGTCATCATGCCTGAAATGCCTATCCTGAGCTTGTCAATGTACACATATATTTGTCTTGAATTTTGTTTTGAAAAAGATATCGCAATAACTTGTGACGAAATCACTAGTCAGGATATAAGTTTTAATTATAATGCCAACATGAATTTTTTTGAGCATAGCTCGTAGGAGTCAGGAAACGTGATCTTGTCGAGTATGCTTTCAACCGAAGTCCTACTTCAATTAGGTCTTTTAAAGGTTGTATCGTGGCTCGGTTCACGGTTTGAGAAACAAAAGGATAAAGGCTCAAAGTTATATTTGTACCCTCCCATTCTTCGTGATGTTCTCCAACCCTAATTCAGTTAATCGGATACGAACGCTCATATCTCACGCAGATTTGCTATGGTCGAGAACTTATCAAGGCTTTGGACATGGCAGTCACTCACCTATTTCTAATGACGTTTCGATCACACGACTTTGTTCTTTATAGGGATTCTAAAAAAACTGATTTGTTGTTCTTATTCCCTAACTTTTGCCTGGACAACATCTTTTGATTTGCCTTTGGAGTCCAGCGGGATGCCCCAGTTTTGCCTAAGTCTCCTTCATAGGTTTTGACTTAACGGGCTCTTATTTTTTGAATATTCTTTTATGCACAGGTCGTGTAAATCTTCTGAAAGGCTCGTGACTGCCCCACTCCTTAGGTAACTGAGGGATAGTCATTGTATTGGACTTCTTAAGATGCTAAGGATAAATTCTCGAAGGTTTGCTCTTCCCCTTTTTAGAGTCTAAGTGCTCGATCGGTTTAACTGAAACTTACCCTGCCCCAGGTTAAGATGAGGGTTTTTAAAAAAAAAAACTCCTACTTCAAGGCTCAAAGAGGTTAACGAGGGATTAACATCCTTATATCTCCAGTGTTTGGGATTTGAAACAATGCCTTACATCATCAGCGGGTTTCAATCGAAAGCTTACGACAAGAAATCTGCCGTTTTGGGTTCGTCATCCTCCTCCCAATTCTCCATCAGAATAAGAGATCGGGTAAAGTTGGCATTATAATTTATGAAAAAAATATATTTTGAATGAGTGAAACGAATGGACTTATGCAAGACAAACATATGCGTTGCATTAATCAAAGATAACAAGTTCGTACATGCTAAATATGCTTAATCAAAAAGAAATACATATAAATAAACAAATGAACTGTCGGAAAAAAATCCTTCTAAATGTTTATGAAATCTCGCACTCAAGAGTAACAGTTTCCTTTGGCGGAGCCTCAATGGAAAGGACGTCTGGTTCATGATCACTGTGAGTCGTCATGGCTCGCCCCAGTTATGCTGGTCACATCTTCAACAGTTTTCAGTCGTTGCTTCAAAATAACTTTCCCAGATTCTTTGTTGATCCCGGTCATATCATCTTGAGGGTTACCAAAATGAAGCGAGCTAGGCCTTTGAATAATTACTGGATTCGGCTGATTTGCCACAGGAGTAGCATGCTTCGCGGAATTCGAACTCGACAAGTGAGGGACCCCGAGAGGAGTCTCAATCTTCATCTGAGCATCGCCAAAAGACAACTTCCCCGTTTCTAGCAAATTTCTGACAATTTTCTTAAGAGCGTAGCAATTCTCTAGATCATGGTCGGGCGCACCCTCATGAAATAAACAATGAGCGGCAGCGTTGTAACCTGCAGGTAACGGATTAGGCGGAGGACCCAGAGTGCGGGTGGTAATCAGACCTTGTTGTACCAAATGGGGGTATGACTCAGTGAAAGCCATCAGAATTGGAGGACAAGGCTTATACTGACTCTTACAGGGATAAGGAACCTGATCCTGTGATTGCTGGCGAACAGGAGCGTTGGGCACTCGTTGACTGTTGATAGGAACTTGCACGGGCGGATGACCGAAAGGTTGTTGATAAACTGGTGCTTGATATACCGGAGCTGACTGCACAGGCTGATATGTAGGAAACTGCTGATCGAAAGGAGGTGCAACAGTAGCTACATAGGGTTGTTGGACATATGGAAACTGATAACCTTGAACATAACTCTGCTGATGTTGCCAAGGTTGAGGAGTAGCCATTTTGCGGTTCCTCGAACGTGCAGGTCCTTTACCATGGTCGGAGTTAGGAGTTTTGCACTTTGGAGGGGTAGCCCGTCGAACTGGTTGAGCACTAGGAGGCACCAAACCGGATTGAAGACCGTGAGGAGGTACATTCTCGACAGTAACAGCTGGTTGAGGTTCCATAACGGTATTAGTCTCAGAAACAACAATAGACTGAGCATCCACCTTCACACTAAGAGCTCGTAACATCTCCAAAATCTGCCCTACACTTCCTCGAAGATCTTCGAGTTCATGGATGACACGGTTGATCTCTTGGTTTTGATCTTCCATCCTTTTGAAGGGTCGTATTGATGCAGAGAACTTAGGGTGACAAAACTGGAAGGCGAGAGGACCGAACATGAGAAAACGGAAGACACATGCAATGCAAGAAACATATGATGCTATGATGCAAATGAAGATTTCATGGAATTCAAACACTTACGAATGTCGTGGGGTACCAAGAAAATTTTCCTTGTTTTTTATTTTTATTTTTCTTTATTTATGGTATCCCGTGATATCCGTAAATGATGTTTGACTTCCACGGAATACAATGCAATGGGATGCTTTATGGATGTAATGCACGAAAACACACAAAGTCCTAGGTTAAAAGGTACGTGAGCGGAGTTAAGGTCTACCCATCCCAAAGAGGAGTGTACTATAGGTTAGTTGTACCTGCAGAACAAGGTTCTAAAAAGTGCCCAAAGTCATCAGCCCATCTTTCGGATATTATCAACCTTCCGATTGACTCGGGGGTTAATAATATTCTCAAGAGAACCTCTTTTGAGTGTAGTATCGCGTAGCAACCGTTGTAGGATTACTCCCACATAGCTCCCGCACTACGTCCTAAATAAGGCCAAGGTGGTGTTAAGGTACTACGGTCCTCAATATCACAGACTCCAATCGACCATGGAAAAAGTTTTCACGATTATACTCGTTCAACCGAACCATTTTCGAAAAGGTCTCAACTGAGCGGTGATTCTCGAATCAGCTTGGTCGGGATTCGACTCCCTATAAGCTTCATCGAATATATCCCCATCCTATAATAATGTCACTAGTCCGGGCGTAGGACTTATCTCACAACACAAGGAACAATCCCAAATCAGAGCACAAATATATACATGCAAATGAATAGTTAAATAGATAGTAATAATTATGAACAAGTTAGGGATAACCCTCAAAAGTTTAGGACTCCCCAGTGAAGTCTCCATTTCCTGTTGCGGTGGAAATAGGATATCAAACTATTAATTAGTTTGAATCGCAATTCAATTCACAACCGCTCTTTGATTTATCCGAAGGAAAAGGTCAAAAGAGGGAAAACCTATTTTGCATCGTAAACACAATGCGGGGAAAGATCTAGGGTTCAGGGGTTGATTAAATTTAGGGAAGGTATTAGCACCCTAAACTTCTGTAGTACTCTACAGGAACCTTTTGTTCAAATGCTTACTATTTTGCTTTATTCATTTGCTTAAGGTATATGTACTAAGGGATTAAAAGTGAGAAAAGATACCTAAGGGGTTAATTCTAAGTTTACTCGGCAAGACATCGCATCTTGTGCCTACGTATCCTTACGGGAGTGGAATCAGAGTAATCGTAGTTCCCCTCAAAAGGGAGGTTAGAGATTTCTCGACCGTGGTCAAGGTCTCAAGGGGAATAAACATGTCTTAAGGACACACTTATGCGGAGTGTAGGAACTCCAAATTTTTACGTTGAATTGTTAAGTTGTAATTAGGGTTAAATTAGGTTAGGGATTCCACGGCGGGAAACCCTAAAATGAGCGCGACGGCTTTTTGACCTAATGCTAAGGGTAAAATTGTAACTTGGTCTGCGGCGAGGCATTTGTGAAAATTAGGGTTTGTAAGGAGAAAGGGTTTGAAGTTGAGGACTATTGGCGCGGCGACCAAAAGCTAGACCTAACCTTCGGATGTGTGTAATGTGACAGGAGTATTGATGAATGTGTGAGATAATTGAATTATGCAAACAGAGAATAATGTCCCAATTTAACCATGCAAGCAGAAATTTAAAGGGCAGTAATTAAAGCGCGATTATTAGGATTCGCGAGGTTACAACCGAGAAGCAATTACAATAGTGATGAAACTTAAATAAAACCAACCACGCAATAGTAGTAAACATGAGCTGCAAATGATGAACACTGTTAATAAGCAAAGTTAGACGGTAATGGGACGGGTCAGGAGAAAAAGTGCAACATCGGAGATTTTTATTATTTTTTTATGAAAGAAATTTGATTAAGTTAAAAGATGTTAACATAAAAAAGGATTTAAGTTTAATTTTTACAAAAAATAGTTTTTAAAAAAAAAGTTTTACCTTTAAGGTTTACTTAAAAAAAATTTTGATATTATTACTTTAAAAAATATTTTTCTATTTATTATTTTTTCAAGAAAAGCCATTTGAATATTTAATTAAAAAAAGGTTTAAAAAACAATTTTAATATATAAAAAAACAATTTAAAAAAAACAAAGAAATAAGAAAGGAAAATAAAGGGGTTGGGTCGGTCATCACTCCCGGACCCAACCCGGATGGTGTAAATGTGGAATTTAGGGATTAGGGTTTCAGAACCCCAATCTCTTCTTCGCGGCGCCGTTGTTACTTCTTTTCCTCTTCGTCTTCCTCGTCCCGTACACTCTTATCCTCTTGGATTTCTATCATCCCTCTTCGTCTCTCTCGACTTCCTTTTCTTTGCATGCCGATTCCTTTCACTTTTTCGGACCATCATTCTTCTGACATCTTCTACTTCGATTTTCTTATGATTCCCTGTAAAAAATGAAATCAAACGAGTGAAATAATGAGAGGTCCGGTGGCTTACGTTGGATGTGTCCGATTTTGTCGACAGAGGTTGTCGGGTAGTGCTTTTAGCGTGCGATTCACAGCCGATGATATAGAGAGCTGAGGCTTAGAGAGTTGATTGCCCGCCGCCGGCGAAGGCGATCTTCTCTGTTGTAAACGCGGCCGTTTTGTGATCTATGGCATGCGTCTGTGATTCGCGGATGATGTTGATGTTCTGAGATGATTGTTGTTCGCCGTTTTGTGACTCGTTAGGGTTTCGATCGCTTGGGTGAGTTTGTTCTTATTTTTGATGATTTCGTAGCCGTTAGGTTTGTTCGTGATTTTTCGGCCTCCTGATGGTTATGGTTCATCTCTGTTTTATATTGATCTTTGTGGGCCTTGGATCTTTGATTGTGTTGGATTTGCGTTATTTTCTGATTTGATGATTTTATCTGATGTGATTTGGACTTGCCTTTTAATGTTTGCAGATGTGGATTTGATCCTGATATTTTTCGATTTGATTGAGATTTCCCTTGGATTTTTCTGATACGATTTGGACTTGCCTGATTGGATTTTTCCTCTGATAGTTCTCTTTACTCTTCTGGCTTTCTGTCATGGGCTCTGTTAACTTCTTTCTCTTCATCTTTCAGGGAGGACACTACACTTCGAATGGATCGACGCCGCTGGGAAGGGTATGCGGCGATGATGACGCTCTGTCTGAGCCATCGCAAAATGACACTATAATTCCTATGTTGTTGCTTGTGTTGCGAGCAGGATAGCATCTGGTTTGGTAACTGATATGTTGTGACTGATATGGTTTACTCTCGTGACTTTGAACTGTGATTTTCGTGACTTGTTTGTTGGGCAATGATGTTTTCCGCGCTGAGCCCGGCTTCTTGCATTTGTGGTAACACATGTGCTGGCTTATTTCGGAACTGAATTACCGATGTTATGTGAACTGATATTATTTCCTTCCTTCTCCAAACTTGATTTGGTTTTGTTTTGTGGTAGTTCTGATTCGGTTTGATCCTGTTACTGATACATATTGGTTTTGTTTGGATTTCCAGGATTTTGAGACGAGCCATATTCGATGGGATTTGGATTTATCATTTGATTCTGCTTATTTCTGGGATTTCTCTGATACAATCCTGGCCATTGCTGTGGATTTGTTGGCTCGTTTCCAGACTCGGATAACCTGCTTTTTTTTCGATACGGTTTCGGACCCGCACATGTTCACCACTATTTTCTTATGATGATTCTTTGCAGATGTTGGCCTACGGTGATGCTTTTTGTCGGTAATTCTGTTTGTGTTTTTCTCGACGGAATGGATGCTTAGATTCTTCTTTTGTCATTCACCAACTTCTGCTTCTTCTGAACTGAACTTGATTTTAATTATGAAACTTATGAGCTTTTATTTGGTACAATTTGATTTTAGTGACATTCAGTTTGGTGTTGTTGGTGTGGCTCGTTTTCGGCGCGTAATCTCAGTCCCTTTGAACTAATATCTGCCCATTTCCATCGTTTCAGGGCTGGAGTATTTGGATTCACAAACAGTTTGATGATTGAGGTTGTGATGTTGCTAAACTGAGCCTACATGATGGCTGCCTCTGATTGTTTCTGTTGTGCACCTTCAGTTTGTATTTCCAATTACTCTTGGCTGTGAAACCGTTTCGAGAAAAGCCACATATTTACTTGATAGGCTGATGGTCCCTTCAGAATCCACATCTGCGTAAATCATTTCGGCTCGAAAAACTTCCTTTATCTCTCTCTCTCTCTCTCGGCTGTCCCGTATGATAAGAACAATGTTACCCGATCTGACGCTAATGGCATGGATTGGTAACGGGGTTAGGACGCAGCTTCGGTTGTGCCACTCCCGGCACTCGATGATGACGATGTTCTGAGAGTGTCAAACAACCTCTAACACCTTTTTCTATTCTGTTCTGTTTTGTTTTCATTGTGCAGGTTAATCAGAGAAGCATGAAGTAATGTCCAGTAGATGAACATCATGAAGACACCAATGGATCTTTAGGACTTAGGATTTTTAGGATAGAAGTAACATTTGTAATTTAATTTTACAGCAATTCAAATGTGAAGCGATTTAATCCCTTTTGTAAAATGATATACTTTATGAAATAAAAATTCCAGGACTTCATTTATATATCCATGACCGTTCAACTTTGAATTTATATTTATTTCTTAGTTATAAATTATAAACGTTTGCGAATAAATCCACAAATATTTAAATTCATTAACTTAGTCATAAACCATAAATATTCACGAATGATATTCTTGTCTATGTACTTGTCTCGCCCGTAGTCCTAATCTCATCAATTGATTAAATTCACTTGCATTCCAACTTAAATTCTAGCCAGCAATTTTATAACCAAACACGGATGTGCGCCGTAATCACAACAGATTCAGTACCAACGATAACATTGCCCATAATTGAATTCCACTGACCAAATGCTATGAGCAACAATCCAATAATACCCAATTAAATTGTGCCTTATTAACAGAAACGGAAGTGTTCCGGAAATAAACCCATGAGCGAAGAAATGGATCTTAAATCCAGTTGTGCCCGACAAATTTCAATACCGAACACATCGAATTGGCGCCTTGATATAATCAAACCAGGTGATAAATAACTGCCTCAGAAATAGTGTCTCAAGTGTCTCAAAGCTCAGTAACAGCCCGTCTTCAAGGAATTAGCGGAACCCACGTAAAAATGACCAAAATACCCCTGGAACCAATCCTGCAAAACAAACACCTCCATGACTTGATAGTGGTTAGCAGATGCACAGATGAGATGCTATGCGAAATGACTGACTAAATATAAGGGTAAAATTTGGGGTATTACAGTTGCCCCTATTTAAATATCTACACCAGATGATTTGAGTGACGGAGACTCGAGGAATCATGGTGGAGGGATTTAAATATAGATAACCGAAAATTTTGCCCTTATATGCGGCGATATGCAATGCTATGGAGAAAGCGAGAACAGATTAATGCAGATGATGCCATGAATATGATGTGATGCGTATGCTGGAATGATGAATGCGAAAATGCTGACGAATACGACGACACAGGGTAAAACGCTACGAGAAGAACACACTGGGGAAAACGATGTGCTGGGCCACAGTACAACACTGGGGAACTCTAAAATGATGGTCAACTGGTGTGAACACGACCAATTGTCATTTTTAGATCTGGGATGAGATTCTCAAATGGAGATGGTACCTATGAGATGGCCTCCACTGGGGAATCTATCACTGGATCACGTACGGTTTGCAAGATCGATCACAGAATGAATGGAGCATTGAGCAAAGAATAACATCCAGGCTTCTGTAACCTATCCCTCGTGACAGGATCGAACGGACTTTTCGGGGATCCGTAGCAAATATACAGGGTAAAAACCGGCTGTATGCCAAAATAAATGGACTTTAAGAATAAGATCCTTAAATGGAGATGGCACCTGTGAGATGACCTCCACTTGGGAATGTTTGACAATGAAACTAGATCTACACGATTGCAAGATCGATTACAGAATGCTGGAGCATTGAGCAAAGAATAACATCCAAACTTCTATAAACTATCCTTCGTGATGGGATCGGACGGACTTTTCGGAAATCCGTATCAAATATACAGGGTAAAGACCGGCTGTATGCCAAAATAAATGGACTTGGATAGGAAATTCCCTGATAAGCTTCTCGAGAGAGAACTGTCACTTATCGTTGGAAGGGACTTACATGCCAAAACGGATAAGCACTCAAATAAAGAGGCTGCTGCTTATCTGATATATAAATTTTCTCATATTTAAGGTCGGCGCCTGGAATACGATTCTGATTCTTCTTTTACTAAAGGGTAAATGAACTTCTTCATACCTCAAGATCGTGCTCTCCTGAATATGATTCCGCTCCTTCTTTTACTAAAGGGTAAATGAACTTCTTCATACCTCAAGATCGTGCTCTCCTGAATATGATTCCGCTCCTTCTTTTACTAAAGGGTAAATGAACTTCTTCATACCTCAAGATCGTGCTCTCCTGAATATGATTCCGCTCCTTCTTTTACTAAAGGGTAAATGAACTTCTTCATACCTCAAGATCGTGATCTCCTGAATATGATTCCGCTCCTTCTTTTACTAAAGGGTAAATGAACTTCTTCATACCTCAAGATCGTGCTCTCCTGAATATGATTCCGCTCCTTCTTTTACTAAAGGGTAAATGAACTTATTCATACCTCAAGATCGTGATCTCCTGAATATGATTCCGCTCAAACCTCCCCGTACTTCAAGATCATGCTCTCCTGAATATGATTCGGTTCAGACCTTCCCATACTTCAAGACGACAGGGAAAATGGAAGCCCAACTGCTCAATGGAGATGGCCATTTGTTGTGAGTCATAACGAAGATAGGATCAGCTTCTTAGGCGAGAAACGTCGCTTATTTGCAAGAGTAGCAATAACTAAGCTTCTCATGTACGAACTGCTTGCAGAGGTGATAACAGAGGATGATAAGCTTCTCAGGCGAGAACAGGTGCTGATCGACGATAAGCTTCTCAGGTGAGAACAAGCGCGTATCGTGTTGTGTAAGGTTGTTATATCGATAGGCTTCTCAGGCGAGAACAGTTGCTGATCTCGATGTTGTAAGATGTAGGATTGTAGAGTGTTGTACTGATAGATTTTCCAGGCGTGAACTGGCGCGTAAAGGATTGTGATTGAAAGATAGTGCAAAATAAATGCACGTCCGGGTACAGTGATAAACTTCTCGGGCGAGAACAGTCGCGTATCTGCCATGGTATGGTGAAAATCTTTAGATGGTGCAAAATAAATGCACGTCTGGTTGGGCTCGACGACCGACAATACTGAGGTTCAATCTAGGATCGAGCTAGAAAGAAGACTGGTAATCAAGACTCCATCGAGGGAATGAACTCAAAGGGGTAAATATCTTATCCCGGCGAGGAAAGATAGCTGAAGTAACCGTCATCCACGAGGATCGAACTCTGTGGGGAAATTGGAAACACATATGTATTTTATGCTTAGGGCTGACAATCTATTTGGAGAGAATGGACAAACCCAGTTACTCGGCGGTAACAACCAATGATGGCGAAACATAATGAACCTGTGAATGCTAACGCATATGTTGATGCATATGTTAATGTGAATGTATGTTAATGTCTATGTATGCAAGATGTTATGAAATGAGTATGCAATGAGTATGTGTATGAAATAGGCATGTGATGCTTATGCCCCTGCGTATGCTGACGAAACTGACTATAGACGGGACGAGAGATGAAATAAACATCTCGATGGAGATACCATGCATTCTCTGCAACCAATACGTCAATCATGAGTAGGAAAGATCAATGGTAGAACCAAATCTGGTTTTAAAGTTCCGAATTCTCTGGGGAGAAGGTAATCTGCTTGGGTGCACAGTATCATGTCTTCTCATGGGGAGACGAAAACCTGAGGGACACTTTCGAGTTACCTAAGAAAAAGTTGTCAGCTTATAGTCTCTCTGGGGACTGTGATGAGGCAATAGTTTAGGAGCCTGTTGCAACACTGAGGTTTACTGGGGAATGAAGGCTGCTGTGAGTAAAATCCCTCGGGTGCACGAAGAAAAGTTGTGAAACCCCATGGTTTTGATCTTGAAGGACCTTATAGTAGTCGCCATTTGTTTTCTTTAAAAAAAAAAACGGTGCCCCAGGATATTTGCGTTGTGAGGTATGGTCATCTCAAGAGGATTTTATAGAGAACACTGAGTCAGGTTGCCCCACTGTTTTCAAACTCTTTGAGAGATTCGTCAGGTCTCGACGTAACTGGCACAAATTAATCGTGTTACGACGAAATTTTTGAGAAATAGCTCTTAAGAACTTCAGACTCGCGTTAGTAAGCGAACTGGGAAACCGCCTGCCCCTGTTTAGCAGGATCTTCAAGTTCCATGGGTTATGTCCATACATAAATCTCTAAGATATCGAGCAAAGTCATCATGCCTGAAATGCCTATCCTGAGCTTGTCAATGTACACATATATTTGTCTTGAATTTTGTTTTGAAAAAGATATCGCAATAACTTGTGACGAAATCACTAGTCAGGATATAAGTTTTAATTATAATGCCAACATGAATTTTTTTGAGCATAGCTCGTAGGAGTCAGGAAACGTGATCTTGTCGAGTATGCTTTCAACCGAAGTCCTACTTCAATTAGGTCTTTTAAAGGTTGTATCGTGGCTCGGTTCACGGTTTGAGAAACAAAAGGATAAAGGCTCAAAGTTATATTTGTACCCTCCCATTCTTCGTGATGTTCTCCAACCCTAATTCAGTTAATCGGATACGAACGCTCATATCTCACGCAGATTTGCTATGGTCGAGAACTTATCAAGGCTTTGGACATGGCAGTCACTCACCTATTTCTAATGACGTTTCGATCACACGACTTTGTTCTTTATAGGGATTCTAAAAAAACTGATTTGTTGTTCTTATTCCCTAACTTTTGCCTGGACAACATCTTTTGATTTGCCTTTGGAGTCCAGCGGGATGCCCCAGTTTTGCCTAAGTCTCCTTCATAGGTTTTGACTTAACGGGCTCTTATTTTTTGAATATTCTTTTATGCACAGGTCGTGTAAATCTTCTGAAAGGCTCGTGACTGCCCCACTCCTTAGGTAACTGAGGGATAGTCATTGTATTGGACTTCTTAAGATGCTAAGGATAAATTCTCGAAGGTTTGCTCTTCCCCTTTTTAGAGTCTAAGTGCTCGATCGGTTTAACTGAAACTTACCCTGCCCCAGGTTAAGATGAGGGTTCTTAAAAAAAAAACTCCTACTTCAAGGCTCAAAGAGGTTAACGAGGGATTAACATCCTTATATCTCCAGTGTTTGGGATTTGAAACAATGCCTTACATCATCAGCGGGTTTCAATCGAAAGCTTACGACAAGAAATCTGCCGTTTTGGGTTCGTCATCCTCCTCCCAATTCTCCATCAGAACAAGAGATCGGGTAAAGTTGGCATTATAATTTATGAAAAAAATATATTTTGAATGAGTGAAACGAATGGACTTATGCAAGACAAACATATGCGTTGCATTAATCAAAGATAACAAGTTCGTACATGCTAAATATGCTTAATCAAAAAGAAATACATATAAATAAACAAATGAACTGTCGGAAAAAAATCCTTCTAAATGTTTATGAAATCTCGCACTCAAGAGTAACAGTTTCCTTTGGCGGAGCCTCAATGGAAAGGACGTCTGGTTCATGATCACTGTGAGTCGTCATGGCTCGCCCCAGTTATGCTGGTCACATCTTCAACAGTTTTCAGTCGTTGCTTCAAAATAACTTTCCCAGATTCTTTGTTGATCCCGGTCATATCATCTTGAGGGTTACCAAAATGAAGCGAGCTAGGCCTTTGAATAATTACTGGATTCGGCTGATTTGCCACAGGAGTAGCATGCTTCGCGGAATTCGAACTCGACAAGTGAGGGACCCCGAGAGGAGTCTCAATCTTCATCTGAGCATCGCCAAAAGACAACTTCCCCGTTTCTAGCAAATTTCTGACAATTTTCTTAAGAGCGTAGCAATTCTCTAGATCATGGCCGGGCGCACCCTCATGAAATAAACAATGAGCGGCAACGTTGTAACCTGCAGGTAACGGATTAGGCGGAGGACCCAGAGTGCGGGTGGTAATCAGACCTTGTTGTACCAAATGGGGGTATGACTCAGTGAAAGCCATCAGAATTGGAGGACAAGGCTTATACTGACTCTTACAGGGATAAGGAACCTGATCCTGTGATTGCTGGCGAACAGGAGCGTTGGGCACTCGTTGACTGTTGATAGGAACTTGCACGGGCGGATGACCGAAAGGTTGTTGATAAACTGGTGCTTGATATACCGGAGCTGACTGCACAGGCTGATATGTAGGAAACTGCTGATCGAAAGGAGGTGCAACAGTAGCTACATAGGGTTGTTAGACATATGGAAACTGATAACCTTGAGCATAACTCTGCTGATGTTGCCAAGGTTGAGGAGTAGCCATTTTGCGGTTCCTCGAACGTGCAGGTCCTTTACCATGGTCGGAGTTAGGAGTTTTGCACTTTGGAGGGGTAGCCCGTCGAACTGGTTGAGCACTAGGAGGCACCAAACCGGATTGAAGACCGTGAGGAGGTACATTCTCGACAGTAACAGCTGGTTGAGGTTCCATAACGGTATTAGTCTCAGAAACAACAATAGACTGAGCATCCACCTTCACACTAAGAGCTCGTAACATCTCCAAAATCTGCCCTACACTTCCTCGAAGATCTTCGAGTTCATGGCTGACACGGTTGATCTCTTGGTTTTGATCTTCCATCCTTTTGAAGGGTCGTATTGATGCAGAGAACTTAGGGTGACAAAACTGGAAGGCGAGAGGACCGAACATGAGAAAACGGAAGACACATGCAATGCAAGAAACATATGATGCTATGATGCAAATGAAGATTTCATGGAATTCAAACACTTATGAATGTCGTGGGGTACCAAGAAAATTTTCCTTGTTTTTTATTTTTATTTTTCTTTATTTATGGTATCCCGTGATATCCGTAAATGATGTTTGACTTCCACGGAATACAATGCAATGGGATGCTTTATGGATGTAATGCACGAAAACACACAAAGTCCTAGGTTAAAAGGTACGTGAGCGGAGTTAAGGTCTACCCATCCCAAAGAGGAGTGTACTATAGGTTAGTTGTACCTGCAGAACAAGGTTCTAAAAAGTGCCCAAAGTCATCAGCCCATCTTTCGGATATTATCAACCTTCCGATTGACTCGGGGGTTAATAATATTCTCAAGAGAACCTCTTTTGAGTGTAGTATCGCGTAGCAACCGTTGTAGGATTACTCCCACATAGCTCCCGCACTACGTCCTAAATAAGGCCAAGGTGGTGTTAAGGTACTACGGTCCTCAATATCACAGACTCCAATCGACCATGGAAAAAGTTTTCACGATTATACTCGTTCAACCGAACCATTTTCGAAAAGGTCTCAACTGAGCGGTGATTCTCGAATCAGCTTGGTCGGGATTCGACTCCCTATAAGCTTCATCGAATATATCCCCATCCTATAATAATGTCACTAGTCCGGGCGTAGGACTTATCTCACAACACAAGGAACAATCCCAAATCAGAGCACAAATATATACATGCAAATGAATAGTAAAACAGATAGTAATAAATATGAACAAGTTAGGGATAACCCTCAAAAGTTTAGGACTCCCCAGTGAAGTCGCCATTTCCTGTTGCGGTGGAAATAGGATATCAAACTATTAATTAGTTTGAATCGCAATTCAATTCACAACCGCTCTTTGATTTATCCGAAGGAAAAGGTCAAAAGAGGGAAAACCTATTTTGCATCGTAAACACAATGCGGGGAAAGATCTAGGGTTCGGGGGTTGATTAAATTTAGGGAAGGTATTAGCACCCTAAACTTCTGTAGTACTCTACAGGAACCTTTTGTTCAAATGCTTACTATTTTGCTTTATTCATTTGCTTAAGGTATATGTACTAAGGGATTAAAAGTGAGAAAAGAGACCTAAGGGGTTAATTCTAAGTTTACTCGGCAAGACATCGCATCTTGTGCCTACGTATCCTTACGGGAGTGGAATCAGAGTAATCGTAGTTCCCCTCAAAAGGGAGGTTAGAGATTTCTCGACCGTGGTCAAGGTCTCAAGGGGAATAAACATGTCTTAAGGACACACTTATGCAGAGTGTAGGAACTCCAAATTTTTACGTTGAATTGTTAAGTTGTAATTAGGGTTAAATTAGGTTAGGGATTCCACGGCGGGAAACCCTAAAATGAGCGCGGCGGCTTTTTGACCTAATGCTAAGGGTAAAATTGTAACTTGGTCTGCGGTGAGGCATTTGTGAAAATTAGGGTTTGTAAGGAGAAAGGGTTTGAAGTTGAGGACTATTGGCGCGGCGACCAAAAGCTAGACCTAACCTTCGGATGTGTGTAATGTGACAGGAGTATTGATGAATGTGTGAGATAATTGAATTATGCAAACAGAGAATAATGTCCCAATTTAACCATGCAAGCAGAAATTTAAAGGGCAGTAATTAAAGCGCGATTATTAGGATTCGCGAGGTTACAACCGAGAAGCAATTACAATAGTGATGAAACTTAAATAAAACCAACCACGCAATAGTAGTAAACATGAGCTGCAAATGATGAACACTGTTAATAAGCAAAGTTAGACGGTAATGGGACGGGTCAGGAGAAAAAGTGCAACATCGGAGATTTTTATTGTTTTTTTATGAAAGAAATTTGATTAAGTTAAAAGATGTTAACATAAAAAGGATTTAAGTTTAATTTTCACAAAAAATAGTTTTTAAAAAAAAAGTTTTACCTTTAAGGTTTACTTAAAAAAAAATTTGATATTATTACTTTAAAAAATATTTTTCTATTTATTATTTTTTCAAGAAAAGCCATTTGAATATTTAATTAAAAAAAGGTTTAAAAAACAATTTTAATATATAAAAAAACAATTTAAAAAAAACAAAGAAATAAGAAAGGAAAATAAAGGGGTTGGGCCGGTCATCACTCCCGGACCCAACCCGGATGGTGTAAATGTGGAATTTAGGGATTAGGGTTTCAGAACCCCAATCTCTTCTTCGCGGCGCCGTTGTTACTTCTTTTCCTCTTCGTCTTCCTCGTCCCGTACACTCTTATCCTCTTGGATTTCTATCATCCCTCTTCGTCTCTCTCGACTTCCTTTTCTTTGCATGCCGATTCCTTTCACTTTTTCGGACCATCATTCTTCTGACATCTTCTACTTCGATTTTCTTATGATTCCCTGTAAAAAATGAAATCAAACGAGTGAAATAATGAGAGGTCCGGTGGCTTACGTTGGATGTGTCCGATTTTGTCGATAGAGGTTGTCGGGTAGTGCTTTTAGCGTGCGATTCACAGCCGATGATATAGAGAGCTGAGGCTTAGAGAGTTGATTGCCCGCCGCCGGCGAAGGCGATCTTCTCTGTTGTAAACGCGGCCGTTTTGTGATCTATGGCATGCGTCTGTGATTCGCGGATGATGTTGATGTTCTGAGATGATTGTTGTTCGCCGTTTTGTGACTCGTTAGGGTTTCGATCGCTTGGGTGAGTTTGTTCTTATTTTTGATGATTTCGTAGCCGTTAGGTTTGTTCGTGATTTTTCGGCCTCCTGATGGTTATGGTTCATCTCTGTTTTATATTGATCTTTGTGGGCCTTGGATCTTTGATTGTGTTGGATTTGCGTTATTTTCTGATTTGATGATTTTATCTGATGTGATTTGGACTTGCCTTTTAATGTTTGCAGATGTGGATTTGATCCTGATATTTTTCGATTTGATTGAGATTTCCCTTGGATTTTTCTGATACGATTTGGACTTGCCTGATTGGATTTTTCCTCTGATAGTTCTCTTTACTCTTCTGGCTTTCTGTCATGGGCTCTGTTAACTTCTTTCTCTTCATCTTTCAGGGAGGACACTACACTTCGAATGGATCGACGCCGCTGGGAAGGGTATGCGGCGATGATGACGCTCTGTCTGAGCCATCGGAAAATGACACTATAATTCCTATGTTGTTGCTTGTGTTGCGAGCAGGATAGCATCTGGTTTGGTAACTGATATGCTGTGACTGATATGGTTTACTCTCGTGACTTTGAACTGTGATTTTCGTGACTTGTTTGTTGGGCAATGATGTTTTCCGCGCTGAGCCCGGCTTCTTGCATTTGTGGTAACACATGTGCTGGCTTATTTCGGAACTGAATTACCGATGTTATGTGAACTGATATTATTTCCTTCCTTCTCCAAACTTGATTTGGTTTTGTTTTATGGTAGTTCTGATTCGGTTTGATCCTGTTACTGATACATATTGGTTTTGTTTGGATTTCCAGGATTTTGAGACGAGCCATATTCGATGGGATTTGGATTTATCATTTGATTCTGCTTATTTCTGGGATTTCTCTGATACAATCCTGGCCATTGCTGTGGATTTGTTGGCTCGTTTCCAGACTCGGATAACCTGCTTTTTTTTCGATACGGTTTCGGACCCGCACATGTTCACCACTATTTTCTTATGATGATTCTTTGCAGATGTTGGCCTACGGTGATGCTTTTTGTCGGTAATTCTGTTTGTGTTTTTCTCGACGGAATGGATGCTTAGATTCTTCTTTTGTCATTCACCAACTTCTGCTTCTTCTGAACTGAACTTGATTTTAATTATGAAACTTATGAGCTTTTATTTGGTACAATTTGATTTTAGTGACATTCAGTTTGGTGTTGTTGGTGTGGCTCGTTTTCGGCGCATAATCTCAGTCCCTTTGAACTAATATCTGCCCATTTCCATCGTTTCAGGGCTGGAGTATTTGGATTCACAAACAGTTTGATGATTGAGGCTGTGATGTTGCTAAACTGAGCCTACATGATGGCTGCCTCTGATTGTTTCTGTTGTGCACCTTCAGTTTGTATTTCCAATTACTCTTGGCTGTGAAACCGTTTCGAGAAAAGCCATATATTTACTTGATAGGCTGATGGTCCCTTCAGAATCCACATCTGCGTAAATCATTTCGGCTCGAAAAACTTCCTTTATCTCTCTCTCTCTCTCTCTCGGCTGTCCCGTATGATAAGAACAATGTTACCCGATCTGACGCTAATGGCATGGATTGGTAACGGGGGTAGGACGCAGCTTCGGTTGTGCCACTCCCGGCACTCGATGATGACGATGTTCTGAGAGTGTCAAACAGCCTTTAACACCTTTTTCTATTCTGTTCTGTTTTGTTTTCATTGTGCAGGTTAATCGGAGAAGCATGAAGTAATGTCCAGTAGATGAACATCATGAAGACACCAATGGATCTTTAGGACTTAGGATTTTTAGGATAGAAGTAACATTTGTAATTTAATTTTACAGCAATTCAAATGTGAAACGATTTAATCCCTTTTGTAAAATGATATACTTTATGAAATAAAAATTCCAGGACTTCATTTATATATCCATGACCGTTCAGCTTTGAATTTATATTTATTTCTTAGTTATAAATTATAAACGTTTGCGAATAAATCCACAAATATTTAAATTCATTAACTTAGTCATAAACCATAAATATTCACGAATGATATTCTTGTCTATGTACTTGTCTCGCCCGTAGTCCTAATCTCATCAACTGATTAAATTCACTTGCATTCCAACTTAAATTCTAGCCAGCAATTTTATAACCAAACACGGATGTGCGCCGTAATCACAACAGATTCAGTACCAACGATAACATTGCCCGTAATTGAATTCCACTGACCAAATGCTATGAGCAACAATTCAATAATACCCAATTAAACTGTGCCTTATTAACAGAAACGGAACTGTTCCGGAAATAAACCCATGAGCGAAGAAATGGATCTTAAATCCAGTTGTGCCCGACAAATTTCAATACCGAACACATCGAATTGGCGCCTTGATATAATCAAACCAGGTGATAAATAACTGCCTCAGAAATAGTGTCTCAAGTGTATCAAAGCTCAGTAACAGCCCGTCTTCAAGGAATTAGCGGAACCCACGTAAAAATGACCAAAATACCCCTGGAACCAATCCTGCAAAACAAACACCTCCATGACTTGATAGTGGTTAGCAGATGCACAGATGAGATGCTATGCGAAATGACTGACTAAATATAAGGGTAAAATTTGGGGTATTACACCTATCAAGGACTTATAGCACTCAAATTAAAGCTAAGATCATGCTCTACAACATTCATGTTGGGGGCAAGATGAGATGACAATCACATCTTGAGCTAAATTTCCTTGAAGATAGGGGTCAAACTAGGGGATTTTACACTGTCAAGCCTTAGAAACCCTAGCTTGAAACTTCTCAAACTCTTCAATCATGATGAGTTGACCTTGGAATAATCCTTATATCATCTCAATGCATCAATCCATAATCACATGGCTCTTGAATTGAGTCTTAACTCCCTCCAAATCATCAGTTGACTTAGGGTTGACCCAGTCAAACCCTAGCTGCACCACTCATGGCTGAGGCTTCTCAAACTTGCCCAATGACCTGTCTAGGCCTCAAAGTGATCTTCAACACTTCTCATGAGCTCTCTCAAGACCTCTAGTCCATCCTCATGGCCTCAGAATCATCTGATGGCTTTCCACAACTCTCAAGTTAGGAGACCTACACACTTGGTTTCAACCACTCTTTCTGAGGATCTTTTAACTTCTCTGACAAGGATATCAACCCTTGAACATCTGAATAACCTTCTTAGCTAGCTTCATAGTCTTGTATAGCCCTTGATTGGTAATCATACCTCTTGATCTTCTGCATACATGTCAATGAAATGCAAATGATAATGCTAATGTGCATGAAATGAAACATAAGCTAGGTGAAGAAATGTTGAGCAAATTTTGGGGTGCAACAGCTGCCCCTATTCAAACGGCTTGGACCTGACTGGGTGAGAAGCGAACGGCTCCCAACCAATCAAGGTAAAAGGCGGTTGAATACCAACAAACCCAAAAATTTTCCAACTGCACAAGTACACGATACTCTGACGGGGACAAATCTTTGGAAACTGCAATGATAGTTGCACGGCAACTAGCGGGAGAAATACTGATCTGAACCCCCGTCAGGATGGTTCTTTGATTTACCTGATATCACTACGTCCTCAAATCATCGAGGGATCACTGGTTACGCGGTAACTGGTAATTTTCCAACCTCACAGGTAAACGATACTCTGATTGGTAGGAACATCTCCAGAACTGAGCGTGACAGTTGCACGGTAACTTGTTGGGGAATCGGTCACACGGTAACTGGTGCAGGGTCTAATCTCAAATCTCCGTCAGGATGATCATCTGATTTTGCTGTAGATCTTCATCCTCAATTCATCAAGGGGTCACGGGTTACTCGGTAACTGGTAATGGATGGTTGGTCATACCGTCAGGCATTCTGCAGCACTGCTGCAGAAGAATTCCTCGGGACTCATCAGGTCATTAGGAACATTTTAACAATCAAGTTAATCATGCCATCAGGCATTCAAAGAAACTTTCGGGCGTCAGCCAGACTTCATCAGTAAGTCTGGGGTTTCGGCACTACTGCCGGACTTCAATCATCAAGTCCTCAAGGGAAGTTTCCCCTTCGCTGCTCAGAAACCTGCTGGGGATGACACATCTCCGCTGGGGATTCCGGAGAACTATCAAGTAACTCTACTTCGGGGATCCAGAAATCATTCTGGATGAATCAACTCTGCTGAGGACTTCAAGAATCCTCTTGGACAAATAACTCCGTCGGGGACTTCAAGAATCATCCTGAACCAATAACTCTACGGGAGATTTCAGGAATCATCCTGAGCAAACACTCCGCCGGGGACTCTAAGCATCAACTTGAGCAACCCTCTCTGGCGACTTCACTGGGGATTTTAAGAATCACCTCAAGCAACCAACTTCGCTGGAGAATTCAAGAATCATCTTGGGCAACCGACTTTGTTGGGGAATTCAAGAATCATCTTGAGCCACATAACTCTTCCGAGATTTCAGGAATCATCCTGAGCGGACACCCTGCCGGGGAACACCTACAAAACAAGAACGGTAACGACCTAGCTCACGTTTCATATGCATATGTTTGACAATGGCGCAATGCTCCGCACAGTGGAAATGCTATGCGTTTAGGGTAAATGTTATGCAATCATGCAAAATGCTACGACCCCATCAGCAAAATAAATGTTGTAGGGAGGATCCTCCTGTCAAGGAGAAAGAACCACTCTGGTGGAGGAAGGAATCATCCTGCCGAGGAGAAGAAGTTACACCAATCTCAATTGGACTCCGCCTAGGGAAACGAACTTCAGTCGACTGCTGCAGGGGAATAAAGCTCTACGAGAACCTAAACCTGCTCATCTGGGTATTCAAACCACAAGCTGCTGAGGAGAACGATGTTAATCGCAGAAATAAACTGCACAACCTTCATGGAGATAACGACTCCGATGGGGAAATACAGCATCAACTATTCAATACTCTACTGGGGAAAACCAATCATGGCCTGAACGCTTTCCAAGGACTCGGCTCTCTTGGGGGTTTGCAAACTCGGCTGGGGACGAAGGAATCATCCTATTTGCTGGGGAGAGTACGACTCTATGGGGAATTTCACTTCCGCTAAAGACTTCAGTCTGCGCTATCAAGGGCTGAACACCTCGGTATATGACTCAGCTGGGGAGATGACATTCCTTCAGGATGCGTTTGATTAGGGAGAGAATCTTCTCTGCCTGGGGGAAACATATCAATGCTTACGATCTCCTGTTCAAACTCCACGGGGAGGTGCTGCTGAACTTGCTGAAGGAGAAGGAATCATCCTGCTTGGGAACGCATACGGCGTACTGCCTAGTATATGCTACACCTGCAACAACACGAACAAACAGACAAGATACCCTTCTCAAAGGGACCTATCAAGGCTATCATCTCGTGACAATGTTCAAGTAATTTATTGTTTCAACAATCAGTGGCCTAGGCCAGTAAGTTTATGTATGTGCATTTTATCAAAAACATCGGCGTTCTTTTTCGCAAACAAAACAGATAAATGCTAAACAGGCAAACAAAATTGCTGAATAGTATGCATTTTATTGATAACGAACCCCTGAATGGGTAAAAGTGTTTTACAACAGATGCAAGCTCCTGGAATGAGGAAGCCGCGCAAAAATAAAACATAAATATACATCAGTATTTACAAATGTCGACAATGAGGCGTAGACGAACACCATGAGTTGATCCCTCTATGACCCACTCGACTTCGATACTTCTCCGACGCTTCAGCTTCAGAAGAGATTGATTCAGATAAGCGGCCCTCAGGTCTTCCAAACCACTAAACAATGAAAGTCCACACGCGGAACGCAGTCATTTGCTTTTTCAAATCCCTAACTTTTGCCTGAATCGCCCTTTCGGGTTTTTGATTCACTGGGATACCCTTTTTTGCCAAAGTCGCCCATCCGGGTTTTCGACTTTGCGGGTGTGCATTCTTTTCTTTATATCCCTAATTTTTGCCCGAACCCTTTTTTCCTTTTTTATGGTTCGCCGGGATGCCCCATTTTTGCTTGGATATTCTTTTTCTTTCCAAGGGGTCATTCTTTAAGCAAAGTATTTTTTAACTGTGTCCGCGTTCACCGGGGATGCAAAATCTTCGCCATCCATCGTGGATAACAACAAGGCTCCTCTCGAGAAGACCTTGCTGACGATGTACGGACCTTCGTAATTGGGAGTCCACTTGCCCCGGTGATCGGAGTGTGGAGGAAGAATCTTCTTCAGGACGAGATCACCCGTCTGAAAGCTTCTAGGACGCACCTTCTTATCATAAGCTTTCTTCATTCGGCTTTGGTACATACGACCATACGCAATCGATGCTAACCTCTTCTCGTCCATCAGGCTGAGTTGGTTTAGTCGGTTCTTAATCCATTTTGCCTCGTCGAGTTTCACATCAACCAAAACTCGTAAAGAAGGGATCTCAACTTCCAACGGTAGGACTGCTTCCATACCGTACACCAGTGAGAAAGGAGTTGCCCCGGTTGATGTACGTACCGTTGTACGATAACCGCGCAGTGCAAACGACAACATCTCGTGCCAATCCTTGTAGGTCACAACCATCTTTTGTACAATCTTCTTGATGTTCTTATTGGCCGCTTCAACGGCGCCATTCATCTTCGGTCGGTAAGGAGATGAGTTGTGGTGTTCAATTTTGAAACTCTGGCACAGCTCCTTCATCATCTTGTTATTCAGATTCGAACCATTATCAGTAATGATCCGCTCGGGAATTCCGTAACGACAGATGATGTCCCTCTTTATGAATTTAGCCACCACTTGCTTGGTCACATTAGCGTATGAGGCTGCCTCCACCCACTTGGTGAAGTAGTCGATAGCTACTAGAATGAAGCGATGACCGTTAGATGCGGTGGGCTCGACCTTGCCTATCATGTCGATGCCCCACATGGAGAACGGCCACGGGGAGGACATGACATTTAACGGGCACGGCGGCACGTGAATCTTATCATCATAAATCTGGCATTTATGACATCTCTTCGCGAATTTAAAGCAATCCGATTCCATCGTCAGCCAGTAATATCCTGCTCTCAGGATCTTTCTCGTCATAGCATGCCCGCCGGTGTGCGTTCGAAATGTGCCTTCATGGACTTCTTCCATGAGCATACTCACTTCTTTCTCATCTACACATCTGAGTAGCACGAGATCATGGTTTCTTTTATACAAAACTCCATCAGGATTGAGATAAAAATTTCTAGATAGCCTCCTCAGAGTCTTCTTATCCTGGGTTGACGCTTCCGCAGGATACTCCTTAGTCATAAGGAAGGTCTGGATGTCATGGAACCATGGTTTGCCATCAGAGGCTTCCTCGATCGCAAAGATGAATGCAGGTCTATCAAGACGAGAAAGGACAATTATTGGAGCTTCATTCCAAAAATTGACTTTATACATCGAAGCCAACGTGGCTAAGGCATCAGCCATCTGATTTTCCGCTCTGGGCACATGATGGAGTTCCACTCGATCGAAGAACGGAAGTAGCCTTCTGGAATAGTTCATGTACGGCACCAAATTCGATTGACGAGTCTCCCACTCCCCTTTAATCTGGTTGATCACAAGTGCCGAGTCACCATATACATCTAGGTTCTTGATTCTCAAATCAATCGCTTCTTCTAGACCCATGATGCATGCTTCGTACTCCGCTTCGTTATTGGTGACCGGAAACGTCAGTCTCGCAATGAACGGGATATGGGATCCGTGGGGAGTCGTGATGATCGCCCCAATGCCACTTCCATAAGAATTAACCGCCCCGTCAAATATCAATTTCCATTGGGATTTCCTGTCTGGACCCTCGTCGGGCAACGGTTCATCGCAATCTTTCGCTTTAAGAAACATGATATCCTCATCAGGGAATTCAAATTTCATTGGCTGATAATCCTCGATCGGCTGTTCGGCAAGGTACTCAGACAATACGCTTCCCTTGATGGCCTTCTGGGAAACGTACTGAATGTCATATTCTGTCAACACCATTTGCCATCTGGCGATCCTGCCCGAAAGCGCTTGCTTCTCGAAGACGTACTTGATCGGATCCATCTTCGAAATTAGCATGGTCGTGTGATTGAGCATGTACTGTCGTAAACGTTTGGCAGCCTAGGCTAGTGCACAACACGTCTTCTCCAGCATCGAGTAACGAGATTCACAATTTGTGAACTTTTTACTCAAGTAATAAATGACATGCTCCTTTCTGCCCGTCTCGTCATGCTGACCGAGAACACACCCCATACTATTCTCAAGAACTGTCAAGTACATGATTAAAGGTCTTCCGGCCACTGGGGGTATCAAGATCGGAGGTTCCTGTAGATACTGTTTTATCTTATCAAATGCCTTCTGGCAATCCTCGTTCCAGATAATCGCCTGATTTTTCTTTAGCAGTTTGAACATCGGTTCACACGTGGCCGTGAGCTGAGAGATAAACCTTGCAATGTAGTTTATTCTGCCCAGGAAACCACGAACTTCTTTTTCTGTTTTTGGCGCTGGCATCTCTTGTATTGCTTTTATCTTTGCAGGATCAATCTCAATGCCTCTTTCACTCACGATAAACCCCAGTAGCTTTCCAGACCGTACTCCGAAAGTACATTTGTTAGGATTCAGCCTCAACCTGAACTTCCTAAGCCTCTCAAAAAGCTTCAGCAAATTGATCAGATGTCCTTCCTCCGTTTGGGACTTTGCAATCATGTCATCAACATAGACTTCAATCTCATGATGAATCATATCATGAAACAAAGTAACCATAGCTCATTAGTAAGTGGCCCCTGCGTTCTTCAGACCGAAAGGCATTACCTTGTAGCAAAAGGTTCCCCAGGGTGTAATAAACGTAGTTTTCTCCATGTCCTCCGGCGCCATCTTGATCTGATTGTAACCGGAGAAGCCATCCATGAACGAAAATACGGAGAACTGAGCTGTATTGTCGACCAACACATCGATATGAGGCAGCGGGAAATCATCTTTAAGGCTCGCCCTATTCAAATCCCGATAATCGACGCACATGCGCACCTTACCGTCCTTCTTCGGTACAGGCACGATGTTGGCGACCCACAGAGGGGTAAGTAGTGACCGCTAAAAAGCCAGCATCGAGCTGCTTTTTCACTTCTTCTTTGATCTTAACGACCATATCTGGTCGTGTCCTCCTAAGCTTCTGCTTAACGGGAGGACAGTCTTCTCGCAGCGGCAAGTGGTGGACCACGATGTCAGTATCAAGTCCGGGCATATCTTCGTATGACCAAGCAAAGATGTCACTATACTCTTTCAGCATCTCGACCAATCTCTGCTTGACATCACTCTGCAATGCAGCCCCTATCCTGACATTCCTGACTAGTTCTTCAGAACCCAGATTCACGATCTCAATCTCTTCTTCGTGAGGCAGAATAACTTTCTTTTCTTGTTTCAACAAGCGGGCCAACTCTTCGGGAAGGTCTCCGTCTTCATCAATCTCTTCTTCGGCTTGATAGATCGGGCAATCGAAGTCGAAGTGAGTCGTAGAAGGTCCAGAGTCGATGTCATCTACTATGTGGATCCTGCAATAACAAGGGTTAAGCTTAAAACAAGGATATGCAGGTTAACACAAACCCCATTGCCATTTTGTTGTTTTTCAAAACAAATATAAAACATGAATAACAGAGATCACAACATTTGAATACGAAGAAAAACGCCTTTTGATTTATTGGTAAAATGTATGTACATAATCAAACAAGGCCCTGATAATAAAACCACTATGCCCCGGGTAGGACATAGGGTTGTACAATGATTGGAGAAAGTAAATCATTACTCTTTGCCTGTCACTTGGATGGTATCCCTGATAGACCAGTTGTTGAGGCTCTCGCCTGATTTGATTGGCTGGATCCAAGAGTCTAGGCCGCAATCGCTGTCCTCGCCGTCTTCAGACACTGCGTTAACACTTTCAAATATCACCCCGCCACTGGTAAACTGGATCGGCCCTTTACCTCGCGACGCACTGTGAGAAAAGGAGGCTTCAGCCGCAGGAGAATATCCCAACCCAAACTTGTCTTGCTTGTTAGGTATATCTAGAACTCGCCCCCAGCCTGGGGTAGATCCGGCTTAAACAACAGCCCGGGCTTCCTTGAAGGAAGAGAGAGTCATCTCTGGTTTCTAAGTGATTACAGGAGCTACGTTCTTGACTTTAACAACTTCGAACGCCTGACATAGGGTTTCGTGGATTTCCCCATCCATCTCAACATACTTAAAGGACGACAAATGGCTCACCATTATATCCTCCTCGCCACATACGGTCACAATGCTTCCTCCAACAACATACTTGAGCTTTTGGTGCAACGTGGAGGTCACGGCGCCAGCAGAATGGATCCATGGTCGGCCTAGGAGACAACTGTAGGCAGGCATGATGTCCATAATGTAAAAGACTGCGTCGAAAGTTTCCGGCCCCACTTGGATTGGCAAAGTCACTTCTCCGAAAACATGACGTTTGGTTCCATTGAACGCTTTCACAACCAGATCACTGGGTGTGCAAATCAATCCTCGAGTATCTAACTTCATCAATGCTTTCTTCGGAAGAACATTGAGCGATGACCCTGTGTCCACCAACACGTGAGACATAATTGTTCCCCTACACTCTATCGAGATGTGCAGAGCACTATTGTGGTTTCTTCCTGTAACACGGTGGGAGAACTGACTTTAAACAATGTTGCGGATAGCAAGAGTCGCCACCGACTTTTATTTTATCCATAAGGAAAGGTTATAAAAGAACAGGAAAGACCTTAGAGAATATTTTGGGTCCGGGGGGTAGGTTATGAAAAGGGAAGGTGTTAGCACCCTTTTCATCCATGGTTATCCATGGGCTCTTAGGTACTTAAGCTCACTTTTGAATTGTTTTGAAAGTGTAGTGTGTGAATAGAAAATTTTCAGAATAGTTAATAAATAATCCATGTAAGGATGTGTTAAGAACTTGTTTGAAAACTTGTTGAAAATTTGTTTAAGTGTGAAAAAGTTTTGAAGTGAGCAAGTATCTAGGAGTAGCCTACCCTAATGTTTTAAGGTCTTTCTTATTCTTTATCCTTTCCTTAGTAAGACTATCCCTACTATAATGGAGTAGGTAGTCCTTACTTTGGATGTTAAGGGACATGTGAGGGACAATTGGATTTTTGAAGGCCATTGTGGGGTGTAATAAGCAAACTAGAGGGACTATCATCATTTTTCGAAAGGGACTCGATTCGTAAAGGCAACCATAAGGGACTTTGATGATTTTCTTTTTGAGGGACTTGCTTTATACACCCCACTTAACCAATATTCATAGGCAACTTGAGGGATATCCTTAAGAAGTGAGACGGCGATTAAAATCGACTTACGTGTGTGAAATGTTTAATTTAATTATCTTATATTAAAATGATCTAATTTATTTTTTTAAATATCATACATATTAGCACTCCCTAATTACTAACCATAATGACAATAATAATTAAGTAATTACAATTTACATCCAAGAGGCAATTACAAAATTATAATAAATAAAAAAAATAACAAATAAGCAAATAAAATATTAGGGTTAGTAAATAATAAGAAAAATTAAATAAGGTTAGTATAAATATAAAGTTAGTGAAAATAATTAGTTGAAACAATAATAATGAGAAAAATAGACAAAGTTAGAAAAAATAATAAGATAGAAATTTCAAAATAATAATAAGCAACAAAATATGATTAGCAATAATAATTAATTAATAACGTGATTAAACATAAGATTTGATTTTTATTTAGAAACATAAATGATTAAATAATTACTATAATATAAAGTTCTAAATATCATAAGATTTGATTTTTATTTAGAAACATAAATGATTAAATAATTACTATAATATAAAGTTCTAAATATCATAAGATTTGATTTTTATTTAGAAACATAAATGATTAAATAATTACTATAATATAAAGTTCTAAATATCATAAGATTTGATTTTTATTTAGAAACATAAATGATTAAATAATTACTATAATATAAAGTTCTAAATATAACATAATTATAAATTTCTTAATCATTTACAAAAATTTAATTATCTCTAATTATATATTAACAATTATTAAGAAAAATATTTACACATTATGATGAAAACAAATTTTAACTAATCAATAATCACATTCACCAAAATTTTACATTAAGTGTTTATAAGGTTTAATTTTATTTACAAAAATTTACAAGAATTATAATAAATATATACATAGAATCATATAGAAAATTAAAATTAGGTTTTCATATTAATTTGGAAAAAAGATGTTAATGTCATTTATTTTAAAAAAACAGATTTTTATATTACAACAAATTTTAATAAATTAATGATAACAATAATAATAATAATGATAATAATGATAATAATAATAAATAATGATAATAATAATGATAATAATAATAAAGCAATAATGAATTTTAAATGTGCCAAATAACCCAACAATGTTGCTAACGCAGAAATGCGCTCATCGCAACCAGATCTAAATCGGACGAAACAAAATTTATCGCAAAGAAAAAGAAATTAAGCAAAAAATAGTATTATTGCTCACACAAAAATGCGATCATCGCAACCAGATCGAACTAACACAAATGTCACGCGTCATGCACACAAATGTGCAAACATCATATCGACATAATTCGATCAAAAATCTTATATATATAAACTCTAACAATTTAAAAATTATATATATATAAACGCAACAGTAATAGATAAAGAAAAAGAAATAACAGTAATAGATGAAGAAAAAGAAATAACGGTAAAAGATGAAGAAAAAGAAACAACAGTAATAGATGAAGGAAAAGAAATAACGGTAAACGATGAAGAAAAAGAAACAATAGTAATGGATGAAGAAGAAAACTAAATAACGGCCAACGGCACTCACTCCTCTTAGGTTTTTTTCATTCTCCCCCCTTTTTCCAACAAGGCAACACATGTATATATAGGGAACAAATTAGGGTTAACACCAAATTGTCAATAATGTCCCTAAAGCCCATTTTAAAGCCCAAACTAAATAATTAGTTAAGAAAAAATAAAATTTAAATAATTTAAAATAATTAAAATAAACTAATAATCACTCTCAACCTCTCACACTCATAACTCCTTACACATGTCCTCCTGCCAATTGTGCCATTTTTACTTTTTAGAAAAAAAATGCATGCCATATGATATTTACCTGCAAAAAGTCAAACGACTACACAAATTTGTTAGTAATTGATTAAATGCAATGAAATGCGACGACAAATCTTAGGGCAAAATTTGGGGTATTACAGTTATTATGATAATATTTCTCACCCAACCTCTCTTTGATGTTGGCAAAAAAAATCATGAAGTTTGACTTTGGTTTGACCACAGTTGACCTCAGTTTGACCTTTTAACTGCATTGACTGCTTTTGACTTATCTGATCATCTGACTGAGCAAACTTTTGAGAAAAGTCTTGAAACTTGACATGGGGGTTCTTATACACATATAAGATGTTATGAAGCTCACTTGAAGTCTTGGAAGTCCATTTAGCCTGATTAAAGTCAAAACCCTAGTTTTGGATGCACTGCTTAGGAGGTGCATTGTCTGAGGGAATTGTCAACTCTTCTGACCAATTATGAATTTTGTGAACCTTGTGAACCTTCTTGGAACACAAAGTCTTGTATTGTGAGGGCAAATTTTGGGGTGCAACAGCTGCCCCTGTTCAATTTTCTGAAACCTGAGGGGTTAGATTGGTATATTTGCCAGTCGTAACCTGGAAGGTTGAAGGGGATTGAACACAAAAGCCCAAAAATTTGCACTCACCAGTGCATGGAGTGATATTGATGGTTGGTTGAACATGATTGAGTGGGCTTAAAGATGCCACTAGGGGAAAGTTCTTCAGTAGTATAATGAGAGCTGTCAGGAGTCTGGAGTAATACTGATGTAACAGCATGTCTTCATGAGGATAGAGCGATCAATAATGATAACCCTAAAGCAGTCTTGAAGTGATAAATCGGACCTCAGGAGGATAGAGCAATCAATAGCTCTAAAGCAGTCTTGAAGTAATAATGGCTTCAGGAGGATAGAGCAATCAATAGCTCTAAAGCAGTCTTGAAGTAATAGAATGGCTTCAGGAGGATAGAGCAATCAACAGCTCTAAAGTAGTCTTGAAGTAATGATTTCAGGAGGATAGAGCAATGAATAGCTCTAAAGCAGTCTTGAAATAATAACGTGATATGTCTTCAGGAGGATAGAGCAATCAATAGCTCTAAAGCAGTCTTGAAGTAATGATTTCAGGAGGATAGAGCAATGAATAGCTCTAAAGCAGCCTTGAAATAATAATGTAATTTCAGGAGGATAGAGCAATGAATACTCTAAAGCAGTCTTGAAGTAATGATTTCAGGAGGATAGAGCAATGAATAGCTCTAAAGCAGTCTTGAAATAATAACGTGATATGTCTTCAGGAGGATAGAGCAATCAATAGCTCTAAAGCAGTCTTGAAGTAATGATTTCAGGAGGATAGAGCAATGAATAACTCTAAAGCAGTCTTGAAATAATAATGTAATTTCAGGAGGATAGAGCAATGAATACTCTAAAGCAGTCTTGAAGTAATGATTTCAGGAGGATAGAGCAATGAATAGCTCTAAAGCAGTCTTGAAATAATAACGTGATATGTCTTCAGGAGGATAGAGCAATCAATAGCTCTAAAGCCGTCTTGAAGTAATGATTTCAGGAGGATAGAGCAATGAATAGCTCTAAAGCAGTCTTGAAATAATAATGTAATTTCAGGAGGATAGAGCAATGAATACTCTAAAGCAGTCTTGAAGTAATGATTTCAGGAGGATAGAGCAATGAATAGCTCTAAAGCAGTCTTGAAATAATAACGTGATATGTCTTCAGGAGGATAGAGCAATCAATAGCTCTAAAGCAGTCTTGAAGCAATGATTTCAGGAGGATAGAGCAATGAATAGCTCTAAAGCAGTCTTGAAATAATAATGTAATTTCAGGAGGATAGAGCAATGAATACTCTAAAGCAGTCTTGAAGTAATGATTTCAGGAGGATAGAGCAATGAATAGCTCTAAAGCAGTCTTGAAATAATAATGTGATATGTCTTCAGGAGGATAGAGCAATCAATAGCTCTAAAGCAGTCTTGAAGTAATGATTTCAGGAGGATAGAGCAATGGATAGCTCTAAAGCAGTCTTGAAATAATAATGTAATTTAAGGAGGATAGAGCAATGGATAACTCTAAAGCAGTCTTGAAGTAATGATTTCAGGAGGATAGAGCAATGAATAGCTCTAAAGCAGTCTTGAAATAATAACGTGATATGTCTTCAGGAGGATAGAGCAATCAATAGCTCTAAAGCAGTCTTGAAGTAATGATTTCAGGAGGATAGAGCAATGGATAGCTCTAAAGCAGTCTTGAAATAATAATGTAATTTCAGGAGGATAGAGCAATCAATTGCTCTAAAGCAGTCTTGAAGTAATGATTTCAGGAGGATAGAGCAATGGATAGCTCTAAAGCAGTCTTGAAATAATTATGTGATATGTCTTCAGGAGGATAGAGCAATCAATAGCTCTAAAGCAGTCTTGAAGTAATGATTTCAGGAGGATAGAGCAATGGATAGCTCTAAAGCAGTCTTGAAATAATTATGTGATATGTCTTCAGGAGGATAGAGCAATCAATAGCTCTAAAGCAGTCTTGAAGTAATGATTTCAGGAGGATAGAGCAATGGATAGCTCTAAAGCAGTCTTGAAATAATTAGATGGCTTCAGGAGGATAGAGCAATGAATAGCTCTAAAGCAGTCTTGAAATAATAATGTAATTTCAGGAGGATAGAGCAATGGATAACTCTAAAGCAGTCTTGAAATAATAATGTAATTTCAGGAGGATAGAGCAATGGATAACTCTAAAGCAGTCTTGAAATAATTAGATGGCTTCAGGAGGATAGAGCAATCAATAGCTCTAAAGCAGTCTTGAAGTAGTAATATGACCTCATGAGGATAGAGCAATGAATAGCTCTAAAGCAGTCTTGAAGTAATAGGATGATTTCAGGAGGATAGAGCAATCAGTAGCTCTAAAGAAGTCTTGAAGTCATGAGAGGCTATCAGGAGGATAAAATAACCCTAAGGTTACAATAAAGCAGTCCCAAAGTAATAAGAAGCTCATCAGGAGGATAAAGTAACCCTGAGGTTACAATAAAGCAGTCCCAAAAATCATAAGCTTGTTTGTTGGATAATTAACCTGAAAACAAGGTAGCATTCTGTATAACAACATTAGTTTATGCTTTATGTATGCATGTATGACATGATGCACTTAGGTAATGTACTATAGACATATATGTTATGGTATGATGTAAATGATGCATGTATGATATGACACTGCTGGAAGTGTCTGGATATCCTTGTATAACAACTGCTGGCCAAGGAAAATAAATCCCGATTCGTTGTTGAAGAATACATAACCCTCCGTCTGCTGGGGATAACAAGGTATAGATAACCTCCCATTGTTGGGGATAACAAGGTATAGATAACCTCCCGTTGTTGGGGACAGTAGGGTATAGATAACCTTCGTTTTCGTTTGATAGTAGGATAAGTATAACATCCCGTCTTCGTTCATCGTGCTCTTATTGGAAAGTAATTTCCCGTATATCCGTATGAGGATAAAAGAGATGGATATAAATTCCAGGGGAGATTAGACTTTGTGAAAATGGATTAGTCCTACTGATGGTTTGTAACTGCCTTGTAAAGATGAACCGGCGAAGCTTCGTTGAAATCCTTCCCTCGTTCGTCCTTAGTAAATACTATTACTGCATTTTCATGCATTTCTGGTAAACATCAATCATATTAAAAGCATACATGCATTTCTGGTAAACATCAATCATATTCAAAGGCATACATACATTCAAACACAACCAATGGACGTTTCGCTTATGTAAATAGGGTAAAAGTAAATCTGGATTCAAAAGATGGAATTTATTTATATCAAAAGTGACCCATACACGGGTAAGTTTGTACAAGGAGACATAAACCCTAGTAAGAGAATTTTGTCATGAAGTTTTACAAAAAGAATCAGCTATGTGGGAAATAATCCTATTGAGTTTCAATTCTACTATTGCCCCTCAAGTATCTCATCTTCTTGCTGTTGAGACGGAAACGATTGGATTGAGCTTTATCTGTTTGAGCTTGAGTAAGTAGTACAACTGGTTGCAGTTTCATGAGTGATCCAAACGAGACATAGTCATACGCTTTAATCCCTAACTTTTGCCTGGATTGCCCTTTCAGGTTTTCAATCCACCGGGATACCCTTTTTTGCCCAAGCCGCCTTTTCAGGTTTTCGACTTGCCGGGTGTACATCTTTTTATATATATATCCCTAATTTTTGCCCAAACCCTTTTGGTTTGCCGGGATGCCCTTATTTTTGCCTAGGCCTGTCAACCTAGCGGGTCTCTTTTTATGCGTAGTATTTTTTAACTATGTCTGCGTTTACAGGTTGTGGGAAGTCTTCACCATCCATTGTAGTCAATATCATGGCACCTCCTGAGAACACTGTCTTGACTACAAATGGTCCCTCATATGTTGGAGTCCACTTGCCCCTAGGATCACCCTGTGGTAATATGATACGCTTGATTACCAAGTCACCAGCCTGATATACCTTTGGCTTAACCTTCTTGTTAAAAGCTTTGATCATCCGTTTCTGGTACATCTGGCCATGACAAACTGCTGCTAACCTTTTCTCATCAATCAAATTTATCTGGTCAAGTCGAGTCTGAATCCACTCATCTTCATCCAAGCCTGCATCCTTCATAATTCTCAAGGAGGGGATCTGAACTTCAATAGGCAGAACTGCTTCCATACCATAGACCAAGGAGAATGGGGTTGCCCCGGTTGAAGTACGTATTGTAGTACGATAACCATGCAGAGCAAATGGTAACATCTCGTGCCAATCCTTGTAAGTAACAGTTATCTTCTGTACAATCTTCTTAATGTTCTTATTAGCAGCTTCAACTGCCCCATTCATCTTTGAAATCAACAAGGTAGTATGGGTCAACATATACTGTCTTAGTCGGCGAGCAGCCCGTGCCAAAGCGCAGCAAGTTTTCTCGAGCAGTGAGTATTTTGTTTCACAGTCGGTAAACTTTTTGCTAAGGTAGTATATTGCCTGCTCTTTTCGACCAGACTCGTCATGTTGCCCCAATACACACCCCATTGAGTTGTCTAATACTGTTAAATACATAATCAAGGGTCTTCCATCAACTGGTGGCATTAAAATTGGAGGTTCTAGCAAATATCTCTTGATTTCATCAAAGGCAGTCTGGCACTCATCATTCCATTCCATCACCTGATCTTTCTTCAACAACTTGAAGATTGGCTCACAGATGGTAGTTAATTGGGAAATAAATCTTGCAATGTAGTCCCAAGAAACCTCTAACCTCCTTCTCAGTACGGGGAGCTGGCATCTCTCGTATAGCTTTCACTTTTGTAGGATCCACTTCAATACCTTTTCCACTGACAATGAAACCTAGGAGCTTTCCAGATCTAACTCCAAAAGTACACTTGTTTGGATTTAATCTCAACCTGTATTTCTTCAACCTCTCAAACAACTTGTGCAGATGATCAAGATGTTGTTCTTCATTCTGAGACCTGGCTATCATATCATCCACATATACCTCTATCTCATGATGAATCATATCATGAAACAAAGCCACCATAGCACGCTGATATGTTGCCCCTGCATTCTTATGCTGAGCAGTGTTGTCTAAATCAGCCCCTATCTGGACCTCTTTTCTGTTTTCTTCAGTTCCCAGATTCACAACTTCGACTGGCTCTTCATGTGGTTGTATAGCTTTCTCTTCTTGTTGTAACAACCTAGCAAGCCCTACAGATATTTCACAATCGTCCTCGTTTCCGTCTTCAGTTTGATAGATCGGATTCTCGAAATTGTAATTGGCAATAGTAGAACTGTTATCAATTGGATCCAGAGTGGATGAGGATCGGCATTTTAGTGACGTGGGTGTGTGTAAGAACACATAGCTGATAAAGCAAAAATAAAAGAAAAAGAAAGACAAGGAACACAATATTTACGAAAACGAAACGTCCACTGATTTTATCGAATGAAGTATGCAAATGAGATGACAACCCGTAACAAGCACACCATTGTGCCCCGGGTAAGGCACATGGCTTGAAAGTTTTAATTGTTCCAGAAATTATAAATTTAAAAACATAACACAGTAATAGTATTTACTCCTGACTAAAGGAGATAGGGATAACATCTTCAGCTGTCCAATTATTGAGTCCAGCACCCACAGTAGGAAGAATCCATGCCTCCAAGTTGTAGTCTTCATCTTGATCTCCCACGGCATTGATAACCCCTTGATTGGTGATACGAACAGCACGGGCACGACGGACAGCCTTCTGGGACTCTTCTTCCACCATAGCTTTTGCATCATTGAGGGAGGCCATTGCCATTGTTGGAGGGTTTCTGATGACCACAGGAGCCTTCTTCACAGCAGGAGGAGTCACACAATCCTTAACAGCCCAGGGAACCACTTCAAATGACTGACATGGAGTTTCAATGTATTCACCTTCTACTTCCAGATACTTGAAAGTGTTTACATGGCTGACAAAGTATTCTTCCTCTCCAAAGACAGTAACAACTTTTCCATTCACCGGATATCTCAACTTTTGATGTAATGTGGAGGTCACCGCACCTGCCCCATGGATCCAGGGACGACCAAGCAGACATGAGTACGAAGGACGAATATCCATCACATAGAATGTAGCAGTAAACACCTGAGAGCCAACCTTGATTGGAAGATCAATTTCCCCATGCACTACTCTTCTAGAACCATCAAAAGCCTTTACCACAATATTACTGGGCTTCAATACCGTATCTTCAGGACTCAGCTTGTTCAGGACTTCCTTAGGCAACACATTCAGAGAGGAACCATTGTCTATCAGCACATGAGACAGGGTAGTGCCCCTGCATTCAATTGAAATATGCAAGGCCCTGTTATGATCCCTCTTGGCAGGGGTCAAGTCAGCATCAGAAAATCCTAACCCGTTGTCATAGGTCAGGTGAGCAACACAATTCTCAAACTGGTCCACAGAAATTGCACTGGGTACATGAGCCATCTTTAGAAACTTGATCAATGACTTGGCATGAGCCTCAGAACATAATAACAGGGAGAGCATAGAAATCTTTGAGGGAGTATGCCCCAGCTGATCAACAATATCATAATCACTCTTGTGAATGATTTTCAATACTTCTTCCATCTGCTTAGAGAGGTCATCAGCAGCTGGCACATCAGTAGATACAGGCTCAATAACAGGACCCTTGCCCCGAGCATCAGTGGTGGAAGTAACAGCAGGAGTAACTGCACTCTTAGAAGTAACTGGAGGAGAGAAGACTCTTCCACTACGGGTGATCTTGCTAGATCCAGCAATATTATCAATGTCAACAGGCATATCAGGTAAAGGCTCCTGCCCCTTGGATAGGTTCAGGATCAGCTCTTGGAACTGTGCATTCTGTGCCTGGAGATCCTTAACTGATTGTTCAAGAGCCATTGCTGAAATAAACAGCGAGAAGATGAGAAACCTGTGCACAATTATAAACCTGTGATGCAATGATATGGGAATGCATATGCAATGTTTTCAAGGACCGCAGGATTTAAATTTGCTTAAACAAACAAGAAAGTAACTTTTTATTAGTAATAACTTGTTTTGCCTTTTAGGCTTACAAAAAATGAAAACGAAATAAGTACAAAAGATGGGGTTTTAAGTCTCCCATGGACGTTTCCTCTTTGTGTTGAGGTATGAGTTGAGGTTTCGTTCCTCATGAAGTAGCTTTGTTAGCTCTAGTATCCTTGCTTGGCTTGCTTTGTAATGAGCCTCGAAAGTATCCCTTTGCTCTTTCAGTTGGATCCATGATCTCTGCAAGTCTTCCATATCAGTAGGCATGTCTGGGTGACGGATGGTATAAGCTGTGTCTCCTTCAGCAACAGGTTCCATGGTAACTGGTAGGACGGCAGGATATGGCATCATGAGTGTCTGAGCACGAAATCGTACCCATCTGAGATAAGCCTCCATAGGAATGGTGTACTTAGGCTCCAGTGTCTTGCTGTCAATCCTGTTTACCTTTCCCCAAGCTCGTATGAATCTCTGACGGTAACCCTGAAGATCGTTGTCGTAGTCAAACACAATGCCCTGAATCAACATGTCATGTGGACCATCGCTTCGGGCGTAACCAAACTGTCGTAAAGCTAGAGATGGGTTGTAGGTGATGCCTCCTCTTATTCCTAGAAGTGGCACATTAGGAAACTCCCCACAACGGTCGATGATGGTGACATTCTCCATAGATCTGGAGCACCAATGGATGTCTGAGTGAGAAAGTGACATGATCCTCTTGGACCATCTGAACCCTTGCTCATTCTTCATTACTGAGCGAGGAAGGTGAGAAATAAACCACCTAGAAAGTAAAGGTATGCAGCACATCAAAGTTCCTCTTGCCCTTGTAGTACGGGTGTGAAGAGAATGTAGGATGTCTCCAAGTAAGGTAGGCACTGGATTATGACACAGGAATATGTTGATGGCATGAACGTCTATGAACTGATCAGGATTGGGGAACAGCACTAAGCCATAAATCAATAAGGCTAAGATCTCCTCAAAAGCATCGTAGCTCATAGCCTTCAAGAACATTTGAGCTTTATCCACTAATACCTTGGCAAGAATACCTTTAACTCCACTTCTCGTCTCTAGAACAATGTCAGACTTCTTCAGATGTAGAGCTGCAGCAATAACTTCTGGTTTAAGCTCCTTCTCTAAGCCTGTGAATGGCTTCTGATCAAGAACAGGTATACCCAGAAGTTTAGAGAACTCCTCCATGGTTGGAACCAGCTGATAATCAGGAAATGTAAAGCAATGGTGCTTAGGGTCAAAGAACTGAAACAGCACACTCATCATGTCTTCACTGAACCCTGAAGTAACTAGATCCAATAAGTGACCATGTCTCTTGTTGAACTGGGAATGATCAGGCACTAGGGAAACCAACTCCTTGAGCTTAGCAGGTATCCCTACAAAGTTGATCCTGATGGTGTTTCTACGAGCAGAAGCCATGACCTGCAACAAAGAACAAAGATAAATCCTTTGGTCCTTGAAATGGTTAGGGAAAATGATATGCTTATGATGCATGATGATGTCATGATGTCATGCTCAATCACAAACATGTGGCACACACAAACAAGTCACACCATAGCCCTAGGTTTAAAGGCTTGCATGAGGTTCAAAGGCAAGTACCCTCCCCTGAAGTTAGATGGTTCATCCTGTCCTACAAAAGTAACCAGGTTCTAAGGGATCTCAATATCATTGATCCTTCACAAGGGTGGTTGTTCAGAAGGCAACTTACTTGCCAACCAAAACCCTCCAAGTTTAAGATCTCAATGAGCGTAGTATCGAGTGTCAACCAACTTCAGTCTGCACCAAAGCCGGTTACCTCACTACTTTCTAAAGGCCAAGATGAGTTAACTAGGGTTCTAAAAGTCAGTTAGTGCATTGACAACATATGGCAGCCTCAATATTATCCTCAACTTGACTTAAGGAATATAAGCACCAACCAAGAAGTCGCACTAACTATGGCCACCAGATCAACCGTATCGATATACGTCGTACAGTTTCCTTGGTCTATTGCCATTTACCTAAGGTACACTAGATCCGGGTTAGGACCTTTCACACATAAGAGCTCCCCAACAATATAATAGTAAAGCAAACAAGGCAAACAATTTAAAGTGATCTTAATTCCTAAGGGTACCCCTCTTAAATAAATCCCCAGCAGAGTCGCCAGTTCTGTAACACGGTGGGAGAACTGACTTTAAACAATGTTGCGGATAGCAAGAGTCGCCACCGACTTTTATTTTATCCATAAGGAAAGGTTATAAAAGAACAGGAAAGACCTTAGAGAATATTTTGGGTCCGGGGGGTAGGTTATGAAAAGGGAAGGTGTTAGCACCCTTTTCATCCATGGTTATCCATGGGCTCTTAGGTACTTAAGCTCACTTTTGAATTGTTTTGAAAGTGTAGTGTGTGAATAGAAAATTTTCAGAATAGTTAATAAATAATCCATGTAAGGATGTGTTAAGAACTTGTTTGAAAACTTGTTGAAAATTTGTTTAAGTGTGAAAAAGTTTTGAAGTGAGCAAGTATCTAGGAGTAGCCTACCCTAATGTTTTAAGGTCTTTCTTATTCTTTATCCTTTCCTTAGTAAGACTATCCCTACTATAATGGAGTAGGTAGTCCTTACTTTGGATGTTAAGGGACATGTGAGGGACAATTGGATTTTTGAAGGCCATTGTGGGGTGTAATAAGCAAACTAGAGGGACTATCATCATTTTTCGAAAGGGACTCGATTCGTAAAGGCAACCATAAGGGACTTTGATGATTTTCTTTTTGAGGGACTTGCTTTATACACCCCACTTAACCAATATTCATAGGCAACTTGAGGGATATCCTTAAGAAGTGAGACGGCGATTAAAATCGACTTACGTGTGTGAAATGTTTAATTTAATTATCTTATATTAAAATGATCTAATTTATTTTTTTAAATATCATACATATTAGCACTCCCTAATTACTAACCATAATGACAATAATAATTAAGTAATTACAATTTACATCCAAGAGGCAATTACAAAATTATAATAAATAAAAAAAATAACAAATAAGCAAATAAAATATTAGGGTTAGTAAATAATAAGAAAAATTAAATAAGGTTAGTATAAATATAAAGTTAGTGAAAATAATTAGTTGAAACAATAATAATGAGAAAAATAGACAAAGTTAGAAAAAATAATAAGATAGAAATTTCAAAATAATAATAAGCAACAAAATATGATTAGCAATAATAATTAATTAATAACGTGATTAAACATAAGATTTGATTTTTATTTAGAAACATAAATGATTAAATAATTACTATAATATAAAGTTCTAAATATCATAAGATTTGATTTTTATTTAGAAACATAAATGATTAAATAATTACTATAATATAAAGTTCTAAATATCATAAGATTTGATTTTTATTTAGAAACATAAATGATTAAATAATTACTATAATATAAAGTTCTAAATATCATAAGATTTGATTTTTATTTAGAAACATAAATGATTAAATAATTACTATAATATAAAGTTCTAAATATAACATAATTATAAATTTCTTAATCATTTACAAAAATTTAATTATCTCTAATTATATATTAACAATTATTAAGAAAAATATTTACACATTATGATGAAAACAAATTTTAACTAATCAATAATCACATTCACCAAAATTTTACATTAAGTGTTTATAAGGTTTAATTTTATTTACAAAAATTTACAAGAATTATAATAAATATATACATAGAATCATATAGAAAATTAAAATTAGGTTTTCATATTAATTTGGAAAAAAGATGTTAATGTCATTTATTTTAAAAAAACAGATTTTTATATTACAACAAATTTTAATAAATTAATGATAACAATAATAATAATAATGATAATAATGATAATAATAATAAATAATGATAATAATAATGATAATAATAATAAAGCAATAATGAATTTTAAATGTGCCAAATAACCCAACAATGTTGCTAACGCAGAAATGCGCTCATCGCAACCAGATCTAAATCGGACGAAACAAAATTTATCGCAAAGAAAAAGAAATTAAGCAAAAAATAGTATTATTGCTCACACAAAAATGCGATCATCGCAACCAGATCGAACTAACACAAATGTCACGCGTCATGCACACAAATGTGCAAACATCATATCGACATAATTCGATCAAAAATCTTATATATATAAACTCTAACAATTTAAAAATTATATATATATAAACGCAACAGTAATAGATAAAGAAAAAGAAATAACGGTAATAGATGAAGAAAAAGAAATAACGGTAAAAGATGAAGAAAAAGAAACAACAGTAATAGATGAAGGAAAAGAAATAACGGTAAACGATGAAGAAAAAGAAACAATAGTAATGGATGAAGAAGAAAACTAAATAACGGCCAACGGCACTCACTCCTCTTAGGTTTTTTTCATTCTCCCCCCTTTTTCCAACAAGGCAACACATGTATATATAGGGAACAAATTAGGGTTAACACCAAATTGTCAATAATGTCCCTAAAGCCCATTTTAAAGCCCAAACTAAATAATTAGTTAAGAAAAAATAAAATTTAAATAATTTAAAATAATTAAAATAAACTAATAATCACTCTCAACCTCTCACACTCATAACTCCTTACACATGTCCTCCTGCCAATTGTGCCATTTTTACTTTTTAGAAAAAAAATGCATGCCATATGATATTTACCTGCAAAAAGTCAAACGACTACACAAATTTGTTAGTAATTGATTAAATGCAATGAAATGCGACGACAAATCTTAGGGCAAAATTTGGGGTATTACAGTTATTATGATAATATTTCTCACCCAACCTCTCTTTGATGTTGGCAAAAAAAATCATGAAGTTTGACTTTGGTTTGACCACAGTTGACCTCAGTTTGACCTTTTAACTGCATTGACTGCTTTTGACTTATCTGATCATCTGACTGAGCAAACTTTTGAGAAAAGTCTTGAAACTTGACATGGGGGTTCTTATACACATATAAGATGTTATGAAGCTCACTTGAAGTCTTGGAAGTCCATTTAGCCTGATTAAAGTCAAAACCCTAGTTTTGGATGCACTGCTTAGGAGGTGCATTGTCTGAGGGAATTGTCAACTCTTCTGACCAATTATGAATTTTGTGAACCTTGTGAACCTTCTTGGAACACAAAGTCTTGTATTGTGAGGGCAAATTTTGGGGTGCAACAGCTGCCCCTGTTCAATTTTCTGAAACCTGAGGGGTTAAATTGGTATATTTGCCAGTCGTAACCTGGAAGGTTGAAGGGGATTGAACACAAAAGCCCAAAAATTTGCACTCACACGTGCATGGAGTGATATTGATGGTTGGTTGAACATGATTGAGTGGGCTTAAAGATGCCACTAGGGGAAAGTTCTTCAGTAGTATAATGAGAGCTGTCAGGAGTCTGGAGTAATACTGATGTAACAGCATGTCTTCATGAGGATAGAGCGATCAATAATGATAACCCTAAAGCAGTCTTGAAGTGATAAATCGGACCTCAGGAGGATAGAGCAATCAATAGCTCTAAAGCAGTCTTGAAGTAATAATGGCTTCAGGAGGATAGAGCAATCAATAGCTCTAAAGCAGTCTTGAAGTAATAGAATGGCTTCAGGAGGATAGAGCAATCAACAGCTCTAAAGTAGTCTTGAAGTAATGATTTCAGGAGGATAGAGCAATGAATAGCTCTAAAGCAGTCTTGAAATAATAACGTGATATGTCTTCAGGAGGATAGAGCAATCAATAGCTCTAAAGCAGTCTTGAAGTAATGATTTCAGGAGGATAGAGCAATGAATAGCTCTAAAGCAGCCTTGAAATAATAATGTAATTTCAGGAGGATAGAGCAATGAATACTCTAAAGCAGTCTTGAAGTAATGATTTCAGGAGGATAGAGCAATGAATAGCTCTAAAGCAGTCTTGAAATAATAACGTGATATGTCTTCAGGAGGATAGAGCAATCAATAGCTCTAAAGCAGTCTTGAAGTAATGATTTCAGGAGGATAGAGCAATGAATAGCTCTAAAGCAGTCTTGAAGTAATGATTTCAGGAGGATAGAGCAATGAATAGCTCTAAAGCAGTCTTGAAATAATAATGTAATTTCAGGAGGATAGAGCAATGAATACTCTAAAGCAGTCTTGAAGTAATGATTTCAGGAGGATAGAGCAATGAATAGCTCTAAAGCAGTCTTGAAATAATAACGTGATATGTCTTCAGGAGGATAGAGCAATCAATAGCTCTAAAGCCGTCTTGAAGTAATGATTTCAGGAGGATAGAGCAATGAATAGCTCTAAAGCAGTCTTGAAATAATAATGTAATTTCAGGAGGATAGAGCAATGAATACTCTAAAGCAGTCTTGAAGTAATGATTTCAGGAGGATAGAGCAATGAATAGCTCTAAAGCAGTCTTGAAATAATAACGTGATATGTCTTCAGGAGGATAGAGCAATCAATAGCTCTAAAGCAGTCTTGAAGCAATGATTTCAGGAGGATAGAGCAATGAATAGCTCTAAAGCAGTCTTGAAATAATAATGTAATTTCAGGAGGATAGAGCAATGAATACTCTAAAGCAGTCTTGAAGTAATGATTTCAGGAGGATAGAGCAATGAATAGCTCTAAAGCAGTCTTGAAATAATAATGTGATATGTCTTCAGGAGGATAGAGCAATCAATAGCTCTAAAGCAGTCTTGAAGTAATGATTTCAGGAGGATAGAGCAATGGATAGCTCTAAAGCAGTCTTGAAATAATAATGTAATTTAAGGAGGATAGAGCAATGGATAACTCTAAAGCAGTCTTGAAGTAATGATTTCAGGAGGATAGAGCAATGAATAGCTCTAAAGCAGTCTTGAAATAATAACGTGATATGTCTTCAGGAGGATAGAGCAATCAATAGCTCTAAAGCAGTCTTGAAGTAATGATTTCAGGAGGATAGAGCAATGGATAGCTCTAAAGCAGTCTTGAAATAATAATGTAATTTCAGGAGGATAGAGCAATCAATTGCTCTAAAGCAGTCTTGAAGTAATGATTTCAGGAGGATAGAGCAATGGATAGCTCTAAAGCAGTCTTGAAATAATTATGTGATATGTCTTCAGGAGGATAGAGCAATCAATAGCTCTAAAGCAGTCTTGAAGTAATGATTTCAGGAGGATAGAGCAATGGATAGCTCTAAAGCAGTCTTGAAATAATTATGTGATATGTCTTCAGGAGGATAGAGCAATCAATAGCTCTAAAGCAGTCTTGAAGTAATGATTTCAGGAGGATAGAGCAATGGATAGCTCTAAAGCAGTCTTGAAATAATTAGATGGCTTCAGGAGGATAGAGCAATGAATAGCTCTAAAGCAGTCTTGAAATAATAATGTAATTTCAGGAGGATAGAGCAATGGATAACTCTAAAGCAGTCTTGAAATAATAATGTAATTTCAGGAGGATAGAGCAATGGATAACTCTAAAGCAGTCTTGAAATAATTAGATGGCTTCAGGAGGATAGAGCAATCAATAGCTCTAAAGCAGTCTTGAAGTAGTAATATGACCTCATGAGGATAGAGCAATGAATAGCTCTAAAGCAGTCTTGAAGTAATAGGATGATTTCAGGAGGATAGAGCAATCAGTAGCTCTAAAGAAGTCTTGAAGTCATGAGAGGCTATCAGGAGGATAAAATAACCCTAAGGTTACAATAAAGCAGTCCCAAAGTAATAAGAAGCTCATCAGGAGGATAAAGTAACCCTGAGGTTACAATAAAGCAGTCCCAAAAATCATAAGCTTGTTTGTTGGATAATTAACCTGAAAACAAGGTAGCATTCTGTATAACAACATTAGTTTATGCTTTATGTATGCATGTATGACATGATGCACTTAGGTAATGTACTATAGACATATATGTTATGGTATGATGTAAATGATGCATGTATGATATGACACTGCTGGAAGTGTCTGGATATCCTTGTATAACAACTGCTGGCCAAGGAAAATAAATCCCGATTCGTTGTTGAAGAATACATAACCCTCCGTCTGCTGGGGATAACAAGGTATAGATAACCTCCCATTGTTGGGGATAACAAGGTATAGATAACCTCCCGTTGTTGGGGACAGTAGGGTATAGATAACCTTCGTTTTCGTTTGATAGTAGGATAAGTATAACATCCCGTCTTCGTTCATCGTGCTCTTATTGGAAAGTAATTTCCCGTATATCCGTATGAGGATAAAAGAGATGGATATAAATTCCAGGGGAGATTAGACTTTGTGAAAATGGATTAGTCCTACTGATGGTTTGTAACTGCCTTGTAAAGATGAACCGGCGAAGCTTCGTTGAAATCCTTCCCTCGTTCGTCCTTAGTAAATACTATTACTGCATTTTCATGCATTTCTGGTAAACATCAATCATATTAAAAGCATACATGCATTTCTGGTAAACATCAATCATATTCAAAGGCATACATACATTCAAACACAACCAATGGACGTTTCGCTTATGTAAATAGGGTAAAAGTAAATCTGGATTCAAAAGATGGAATTTATTTATATCAAAAGTGACCCATACACGGGTAAGTTTGTACAAGGAGACATAAACCCTAGTAAGAGAATTTTGTCATGAAGTTTTACAAAAAGAATCAGCTATGTGGGAAATAATCCTATTGAGTTTCAATTCTACTATTGCCCCTCAAGTATCTCATCTTCTTGCTGTTGAGACGGAAACGATTGGATTGAGCTTTATCTGTTTGAGCTTGAGTAAGTAGTACAACTGGTTGCAGTTTCATGAGTGATCCAAACGAGACATAGTCATACGCTTTAATCCCTAACTTTTGCCTGGATTGCCCTTTCAGGTTTTCAATCCACCGGGATACCCTTTTTTGCCCAAGCCGCCTTTTCAGGTTTTCGACTTGCCGGGTGTACATCTTTTTATATATATATCCCTAATTTTTGCCCAAACCCTTTTGGTTTGCCGGGATGCCCTTATTTTTGCCTAGGCCTGTCAACCTAGCGGGTCTCTTTTTATGCGTAGTATTTTTTAACTATGTCTGCGTTTACAGGTTGTGGGAAGTCTTCACCATCCATTGTAGTCAATATCATGGCACCTCCTGAGAACACTGTCTTGACTACAAATGGTCCCTCATATGTTGGAGTCCACTTGCCCCTAGGATCACCCTGTGGTAATATGATACGCTTGATTACCAAGTCACCAGCCTGATATACCTTTGGCTTAACCTTCTTGTTAAAAGCTTTGATCATCCGTTTCTGGTACATCTGGCCATGACAAACTGCTGCTAACCTTTTCTCATCAATCAAATTTATCTGGTCAAGTCGAGTCTGAATCCACTCATCTTCATCCAAGCCTGCATCCTTCATAATTCTCAAGGAGGGGATCTGAACTTCAATAGGCAGAACTGCTTCCATACCATAGACCAAGGAGAATGGGGTTGCCCCGGTTGAAGTACGTATTGTAGTACGATAACCATGCAGAGCAAATGGTAACATCTCGTGCCAATCCTTGTAAGTAACAGTTATCTTCTGTACAATCTTCTTAATGTTCTTATTAGCAGCTTCAACTGCCCCATTCATCTTTGAAATCAACAAGGTAGTATGGGTCAACATATACTGTCTTAGTCGGCGAGCAGCCCGTGCCAAAGCGCAGCAAGTTTTCTCGAGCAGTGAGTATTTTGTTTCACAGTCGGTAAACTTTTTGCTAAGGTAGTATATTGCCTGCTCTTTTCGACCAGACTCGTCATGTTGCCCCAATACACACCCCATTGAGTTGTCTAATACTGTTAAATACATAATCAAGGGTCTTCCATCAACTGGTGGCATTAAAATTGGAGGTTCTAGCAAATATCTCTTGATTTCATCAAAGGCAGTCTGGCACTCATCATTCCATTCCATCACCTGATCTTTCTTCAACAACTTGAAGATTGGCTCACAGATGGTAGTTAATTGGGAAATAAATCTTGCAATGTAGTCCCAAGAAACCTCTAACCTCCTTCTCAGTACGGGGAGCTGGCATCTCTCGTATAGCTTTCACTTTTGTAGGATCCACTTCAATACCTTTTCCACTGACAATGAAACCTAGGAGCTTTCCAGATCTAACTCCAAAAGTACACTTGTTTGGATTTAATCTCAACCTGTATTTCTTCAACCTCTCAAACAACTTGTGCAGATGATCAAGATGTTGTTCTTCATTCTGAGACCTGGCTATCATATCATCCACATATACCTCTATCTCATGATGAATCATATCATGAAACAAAGCCACCATAGCACGCTGATATGTTGCCCCTGCATTCTTATGCTGAGCAGTGTTGTCTAAATCAGCCCCTATCTGGACCTCTTTTCTGTTTTCTTCAGTTCCCAGATTCACAACTTCGACTGGCTCTTCATGTGGTTGTATAGCTTTCTCTTCTTGTTGTAACAACCTAGCAAGCCCTACAGATATTTCACAATCGTCCTCGTTTCCGTCTTCAGTTTGATAGATCGGATTCTCGAAATTGTAATTGGCAATAGTAGAACTGTTATCAATTGGATCCAGAGTGGATGAGGATCGGCATTTTAGTGACGTGGGTGTGTGTAAGAACACATAGCTGATAAAGCAAAAATAAAAGAAAAAGAAAGACAAGGAACACAATATTTACGAAAACGAAACGTCCACTGATTTTATCGAATGAAGTATGCAAATGAGATGACAACCCGTAACAAGCACACCATTGTGCCCCGGGTAAGGCACATGGCTTGAAAGTTTTAATTGTTCCAGAAATTATAAATTTAAAAACATAACACAGTAATAGTATTTACTCCTGACTAAAGGAGATAGGGATAACATCTTCAGCTGTCCAATTATTGAGTCCAGCACCCACAGTAGGAAGAATCCATGCCTCCAAGTTGTAGTCTTCATCTTGATCTCCCACGGCATTGATAACCCCTTGATTGGTGATACGAACAGCACGGGCACGACGGACAGCCTTCTGGGACTCTTCTTCCACCATAGCTTTTGCATCATTGAGGGAGGCCATTGCCATTGTTGGAGGGTTTCTGATGACCACAGGAGCCTTCTTCACAGCAGGAGGAGTCACACAATCCTTAACAGCCCAGGGAACCACTTCAAATGACTGACATGGAGTTTCAATGTATTCACCTTCTACTTCCAGATACTTGAAAGTGTTTACATGGCTGACAAAGTATTCTTCCTCTCCAAAGACAGTAACAACTTTTCCATTCACCGGATATCTCAACTTTTGATGTAATGTGGAGGTCACCGCACCTGCCCCATGGATCCAGGGACGACCAAGCAGACATGAGTACGAAGGACGAATATCCATCACATAGAATGTAGCAGTAAACACCTGAGAGCCAACCTTGATTGGAAGATCAATTTCCCCATGCACTACTCTTCTAGAACCATCAAAAGCCTTTACCACAATATTACTGGGCTTCAATACCGTATCTTCAGGACTCAGCTTGTTCAGGACTTCCTTAGGCAACACATTCAGAGAGGAACCATTGTCTATCAGCACATGAGACAGGGTAGTGCCCCTGCATTCAATTGAAATATGCAAGGCCCTGTTATGATCCCTCTTGGCAGGGGTCAAGTCAGCATCAGAAAATCCTAACCCGTTGTCATAGGTCAGGTGAGCAACACAATTCTCAAACTGGTCCACAGAAATTGCACTGGGTACATGAGCCATCTTTAGAAACTTGATCAATGACTTGGCATGAGCCTCAGAACATAATAACAGGGAGAGCATAGAAATCTTTGAGGGAGTATGCCCCAGCTGATCAACAATATCATAATCACTCTTGTGAATGATTTTCAATACTTCTTCCATCTGCTTAGAGAGGTCATCAGCAGCTGGCACATCAGTAGATACAGGCTCAATAACAGGACCCTTGCCCCGAGCATCAGTGGTGGAAGTAACAGCAGGAGTAACTGCACTCTTAGAAGTAACTGGAGGAGAGAAGACTCTTCCACTACGGGTGATCTTGCTAGATCCAGCAATATTATCAATGTCAACAGGCATATCAGGTAAAGGCTCCTGCCCCTTGGATAGGTTCAGGATCAGCTCTTGGAACTGTGCATTCTGTGCCTGGAGATCCTTAACTGATTGTTCAAGAGCCATTGCTGAAATAAACAGCGAGAAGATGAGAAACCTGTGCACAATTATAAACCTGTGATGCAATGATATGGGAATGCATATGCAATGTTTTCAAGGACCGCAGGATTTAAATTTGCTTAAACAAACAAGAAAGTAACTTTTTATTAGTAATAACTTGTTTTGCCTTTTAGGCTTACAAAAAATGAAAACGAAATAAGTACAAAAGATGGGGTTTTAAGTCTCCCATGGACGTTTCCTCTTTGTGTTGAGGTATGAGTTGAGGTTTCGTTCCTCATGAAGTAGCTTTGTTAGCTCTAGGATCCTTGCTTGGCTTGCTTTGTAATGAGCCTCGAAAGTATCCCTTTGCTCTTTCAGTTGGATCCATGATCTCTGCAAGTCTTCCATATCAGTAGGCATGTCTGGGTGACGGATGGTATAAGCTGTGTCTCCTTCAGCAACAGGTTCCATGGTAACTGGTAGGACGGCAGGATATGGCATCATGAGTGTCTGAGCACGAAATCGTACCCATCTGAGATAAGCCTCCATAGGAATGGTGTACTTAGGCTCCAGTGTCTTGCTGTCAATCCTGTTTACCTTTCCCCAAGCTCGTATGAATCTCTGACGGTAACCCTGAAGATCGTTGTCGTAGTCAAACACAATGCCCTGAATCAACATGTCATGTGGACCATCGCTTCGGGCGTAACCAAACTGTCGTAAAGCTAGAGATGGGTTGTAGGTGATGCCTCCTCTTATGCCTAGAAGTGGCACATTAGGAAACTCCCCACAACGGTCGATGATGGTGACATTCTCCATAGATCTGGAGCACCAATGGATGTCTGAGTGAGAAAGTGACATGATCCTCTTGGACCATCTGAACCCTTGCTCATTCTTCATTACTGAGCGAGGAAGGTGAGAAATAAACCACCTAGAAAGTAAAGGTATGCAGCACATCAAAGTTCCTCTTGCCCTTGTAGTACGGGTGTGAAGAGAATGTAGGATGTCTCCAAGTAAGGTAGGCACTGGATTATGACACAGGAATATGTTGATGGCATGAACGTCTATGAACTGATCAGGATTGGGGAACATCACTAAGCCATAAATCAATAAGGCTAAGATCTCCTCAAAAGCATCGTAGCTCATAGCCTTCAAGAACATTTGAGCTTTATCCACTAATACCTTGGCAAGAATACCTTTAACTCCACTTCTCGTCTCTAGAACAATGTCAGACTTCTTCAGATGTAGAGCTGCAGCAATAACTTCTGGTTTAAGCTCCTTCTCTAAGCCTGTGAATGGCTTCTGATCAAGAACAGGTATACCCAGAAGTTTAGAGAACTCCTCCATGGTTGGAACCAGCTGATAATCAGGAAATGTAAAGCAATGGTGCTTAGGGTCAAAGAACTGAAACAGCACACTCATCATGTCTTCACTGAACCCTGAAGTAACTAGATCCAATAAGTGACCATGTCTCTTGTTGAACTGGGAATGATCAGGCACTAGGGAAACCAACTCCTTGAGCTTAGCAGGTATCCCTACAAAGTTGATCCTGATGGTGTTTCTACGAGCAGAAGCCATGACCTGCAACAAAGAACAAAGATAAATCCTTTGGTCCTTGAAATGGTTAGGGAAAATGATATGCTTATGATGCATGATGATGTCATGATGTCATGCTCAATCACAAACATGTGGCACACACAAACAAGTCACACCATAGCCCTAGGTTTAAAGGCTTGCATGAGGTTCAAAGGCAAGTACCCTCCCCTGAAGTTAGATGGTTCATCCTGTCCTACAAAAGTAACCAGGTTCTAAGGGATCTCAATATCATTGATCCTTCACAAGGGTGGTTGTTCAGAAGGCAACTTACTTGCCAACCAAAACCCTCCAAGTTTAAGATCTCAATGAGCGTAGTATCGAGTGTCAACCAACTTCAGTCTGCACCAAAGCCGGTTACCTCACTACTTTCTAAAGGCCAAGATGAGTTAACTAGGGTTCTAAAAGTCAGTTAGTGCATTGACAACATATGGCAGCCTCAATATTATCCTCAACTTGACTTAAGGAATATAAGCACCAACCAAGAAGTCGCACTAACTATGGCCACCAGATCAACCGTATCGATATACGTCGTACAGTTTCCTTGGTCTATTGCCATTTACCTAAGGTACACTAGATCCGGGTTAGGACCTTTCACACATAAGAGCTCCCCAACAATATAATAGTAAAGCAAACAAGGCAAACAATTTAAAGTGATCTTAATTCCTAAGGGTACCCCTCTTAAATAAATCCCCAGCAGAGTCGCCAGTTCTGTAACACGGTGGGAGAACTGACTTTAAACAATGTTGCGGATAGCAAGAGTCGCCACCGACTTTTATTTTATCCATAAGGAAAGGTTATAAAAGAACAGGAAAGACCTTAGAGAATATTTTGGGTCCGGGGGGTAGGTTATGAAAAGGGAAGGTGTTAGCACCCTTTTCATCCATGGTTATCCATGGGCTCTTAGGTACTTAAGCTCACTTTTGAATTGTTTTGAAAGTGTAGTGTGTGAATAGAAAATTTTCAGAATAGTTAATAAATAATCCATGTAAGGATGTGTTAAGAACTTGTTTGAAAACTTGTTGAAAATTTGTTTAAGTGTGAAAAAGTTTTGAAGTGAGCAAGTATCTAGGAGTAGCCTACCCTAATGTTTTAAGGTCTTTCTTATTCTTTATCCTTTCCTTAGTAAGACTATCCCTACTATAATGGAGTAGGTAGTCCTTACTTTGGATGTTAAGGGACATGTGAGGGACAATTGGATTTTTGAAGGCCATTGTGGGGTGTAATAAGCAAACTAGAGGGACTATCATCATTTTTCGAAAGGGACTCGATTCGTAAAGGCAACCATAAGGGACTTTGATGATTTTCTTTTTGAGGGACTTGCTTTATACACCCCACTTAACCAATATTCATAGGCAACTTGAGGGATATCCTTAAGAAGTGAGACGGCGATTAAAATCGACTTACGTGTGTGAAATGTTTAATTTAATTATCTTATATTAAAATGATCTAATTTATTTTTTTAAATATCATACATATTAGCACTCCCTAATTACTAACCATAATGACAATAATAATTAAGTAATTACAATTTACATCCAAGAGGCAATTACAAAATTATAATAAATAAAAAAAATAACAAATAAGCAAATAAAATATTAGGGTTAGTAAATAATAAGAAAAATTAAATAAGGTTAGTATAAATATAAAGTTAGTGAAAATAATTAGTTGAAACAATAATAATGAGAAAAATAGACAAAGTTAGAAAAAATAATAAGATAGAAATTTCAAAATAATAATAAGCAACAAAATATGATTAGCAATAATAATTAATTAATAACGTGATTAAACATAAGATTTGATTTTTATTTAGAAACATAAATGATTAAATAATTACTATAATATAAAGTTCTAAATATCATAAGATTTGATTTTTATTTAGAAACATAAATGATTAAATAATTACTATAATATAAAGTTCTAAATATCATAAGATTTGATTTTTATTTAGAAACATAAATGATTAAATAATTACTATAATATAAAGTTCTAAATATCATAAGATTTGATTTTTATTTAGAAACATAAATGATTAAATAATTACTATAATATAAAGTTCTAAATATAACATAATTATAAATTTCTTAATCATTTACAAAAATTTAATTATCTCTAATTATATATTAACAATTATTAAGAAAAATATTTACACATTATGATGAAAACAAATTTTAACTAATCAATAATCACATTCACCAAAATTTTACATTAAGTGTTTATAAGGTTTAATTTTATTTACAAAAATTTACAAGAATTATAATAAATATATACATAGAATCATATAGAAAATTAAAATTAGGTTTTCATATTAATTTGGAAAAAAGATGTTAATGTCATTTATTTTAAAAAAACAGATTTTTATATTACAACAAATTTTAATAAATTAATGATAACAATAATAATAATAATGATAATAATGATAATAATAATAAATAATGATAATAATAATGATAATAATAATAAAGCAATAATGAATTTTAAATGTGCCAAATAACCCAACAATGTTGCTAACGCAGAAATGCGCTCATCGCAACCAGATCTAAATCGGACGAAACAAAATTTATCGCAAAGAAAAAGAAATTAAGCAAAAAATAGTATTATTGCTCACACAAAAATGCGATCATCGCAACCAGATCGAACTAACACAAATGTCACGCGTCATGCACACAAATGTGCAAACATCATATCGACATAATTCGATCAAAAATCTTATATATATAAACTCTAACAATTTAAAAATTATATATATATAAACGCAACAATAATAGATAAAGAAAAAGAAATAACGGTAATAGATGAAGAAAAAGAAATAACGGTAAAAGATGAAGAAAAAGAAACAACAGTAATAGATGAAGGAAAAGAAATAACGGTAAACGATGAAGAAAAAGAAACAATAGTAATGGATGAAGAAGAAAACTAAATAACGGCCAACGGCACTCACTCCTCTTAGGTTTTTTTCATTCTCCCCCCTTTTTCCAACAAGGCAACACATGTATATATAGGGAACAAATTAGGGTTAACACCAAATTGTCAATAATGTCCCTAAAGCCCATTTTAAAGCCCAAACTAAATAATTAGTTAAGAAAAAATAAAATTTAAATAATTTAAAATAATTAAAATAAACTAATAATCACTCTCAACCTCTCACACTCATAACTCCTTACACATGTCCTCCTGCCAATTGTGCCATTTTTACTTTTTAGAAAAAAAATGCATGCCATATGATATTTACCTGCAAAAAGTCAAACGACTACACAAATTTGTTAGTAATTGATTAAATGCAATGAAATGCGACGACAAATCTTAGGGCAAAATTTGGGGTATTACAGTTATTATGATAATATTTCTCACCCAACCTCTCTTTGATGTTGGCAAAAAAAATCATGAAGTTTGACTTTGGTTTGACCACAGTTGACCTCAGTTTGACCTTTTAACTGCATTGACTGCTTTTGACTTATCTGATCATCTGACTGAGCAAACTTTTGAGAAAAGTCTTGAAACTTGACATGGGGGTTCTTATACACATATAAGATGTTATGAAGCTCACTTGAAGTCTTGGAAGTCCATTTAGCCTGATTAAAGTCAAAACCCTAGTTTTGGATGCACTGCTTAGGAGGTGCATTGTCTGAGGGAATTGTCAACTCTTCTGACCAATTATGAATTTTGTGAACCTTGTGAACCTTCTTGGAACACAAAGTCTTGTATTGTGAGGGCAAATTTTGGGGTGCAACACTTCCCTTCGGCGTCAGCTCCAGGTCAGTGAACCCTAACCCGTTTCCAGCATTTACATGGGCTACGACCCCTTCCAACTGGTTGGCCGATATTTCCTGCGGTACATACGTGGCATTCAACACCTTCAGCAGCGCGTTGCGATGTGCCTCAGAACACAGCAACAAATTCAGGATGGAAATTTTCGAGGGTGTTTGATGGAGATGATCCACGATCTTGTAGTCACTCTTCTTAATCATCCTCATAAACTCTTCAGCGTCCTTTACAAGTAAGTCCTTCTCTACCCCACAAGGGGTTTCTTCAATGACTTTACTCTTTCCTTTATCGGTTACATCAGCTTTATCTGCTTTGTCCGCCACGATCTCAGGTGGAGCAAATACTCTCCCACTACGAGTGATTCCGCCAATGCCCACTAGGTTATCCACAGACGACCCAGATGGTTCCAGTTCCAACTTCTGTCCGTTGCAGTAGACGTCTGCCCCATAATGCCATGGGACAGCATTGGTGCTTTCGAAGGGTATCGACCCAGCTTTGGTGATGGTAATCGTGGGCGGCCTGGGTGCAAAAATAGTTATCGTCCAACAAGGGATGGTGATGGTGGCAACCTCATCATCTTGCTTCAGCATTACCTCTCCAGATCCGCATTCGGCCCTTCGGCTAAACTGTAAGATTCCTTCGGTCATCAGACTCCGAATCCCCTCTATCAACTATTCACATCCATCAGGACGAGTCGCACAGCCCATACACAGTTCTCCACAGCCCGGGAAGTAACCTCTTTTCATTAGCTTGGCTTTAACGAAGCTAAGCGGTGTCTTCAGATCCTTGACGCCAGTCAACAAATCCAAGCTCTCGTATTCAATAATGGCGTTTACCCCACCTCCCCTATGATTCGGCATAGGGTTCTTCGTGACATTTGGCACATTATCTGAGAAATTGATGATCTTAGCGTCCACCATATCCTGCACCTTGTGCTTGAAGGCTTTGCAATTTTCTATCGTGTGGCCTGGTGCCCCCGAGTGAAACTCACAAGTTGCATTCGCATCATAACCCGGTGGAGGTGCCCCTGTCAAGGGAGCCAGGGTTCTCTTCTGGATCAGCTGTAACTGAAGCAGAGTCTGTAACAACTGAGCATAAGACATGGGTGGTGTCTCGAGGTGACGATTTGACAGAGGTGCCCTGTTCTGATACTTTCTGTACCCTTGCTGATTCGGCTGCTGCTGCTGCTGTGGCTGGGGTTGTTGGACAGCGGGGATAGTTATGCTGCCACCTGCTGGTGAGGGTCTTTACCCTTCCTTCGAGCGTTGGACACGGCACTCGTTTCCCCTTCCCGCCTTTTGCCACCATATGGTTTCTTTCCTCCTCTAGCTGAGGACAAATCGCCTTGAATTTTTCCCAGTTTTATCCCATTTTCCACGTGCTCACTCGTGATAATGAGATCTGAGAAGCTTCCAGAAATACTGCTGACCAATTTCTCGTAGTAAGCCCCTGGGAGGGCGGCTACGAACATTTCAACAAGCTCCCGTTCAACCATCGGCGGCTGAACCCTAGCTGCTAATTCACGCCACCTCTGGGAATATTCTTTGAACCCTTCGTTGTTCCTCTGCGACAAATTCTGCAGTTGGACCCGGTTCGGAGCCAAGTCACTGTTATATTGGTAGTGGTGCACGGATGCTTCAACAAGTTCCTTCCAAGTGCGCACACTGGTAGGTTCCAGACTCATGTACCATTCCAGGGAGGGCCCGGACAAGCTATCCTGAAAGAAGTGCATCAGCAACTTCTCGTCTTCAGAGTGAGCTGACATTTTCCGGTAGTATGATCTCAGATGGACGCGAGGGCAAGTGGTGCCCTTGTACTTTTCAAAGTCGGGTACCTTGAACTTGGGAGGCACCTTGAAATCAGCAATCAGTCCCAATTTGGACATGTCAACACCCATGGTGTTCAAGTTCTCGAAATTCCTCATCTTGTCCTCGAGTGCCTTAAACCTCAGACGTGCTTCAGCAGTCAGCTCTCCTTCAGTGCCTTTCTGTAAGAACACATCGTCTTGACGGTCTTCTAACCATGGCTGAGGCCCATACAGATTTCCAACACCTGTGTTGCCGTTGCCCAACCCAACATTGACATTAGCTTCAAAATTTCCATTACCGACGCCAGTCGTATTACCATTGAGATTCATGTTAGCGATCACATTGCCGTTGGCACTACCGTTCCCCCAGTCACGGGGACGCCATTCTGCGGAGTTTCAACAGGTGGAGGGGTTGGAACAGTCCCACCATGGAGTACACCATTGCTGTCAACCCTTGAAATCAGAGGCTGGACCAATGTTCTGAGCTGATCCTGGCCGTTGGCAACCACTTGCATGAGCTCCATGAAGCGGTCCATCCTCTCTCGGAGTTCTTGAACGTCAGTCTGCACTTGCTCCATAGCTCTGGCTCGATTTGCTTTGGTCGGATAGCGGTGGATTGGTCTCTGATCAATCCTGGAACAACCTGCATACACAAAGGGTTAGAAAAACGACAGAGTGCTCGTTATGCAAATGCTTCATGCGAATGCAAACGCGTGTCTGTGCGTTAGGGAGGTATCCCCCCGATCCTAGTGCCTGAGTGCCAGTGCTGATAATAAGAAGTCCGAGTCCAGTCATAACATATCATATATATAAAGAAAACCCATTAAGGCGGTACACAACGTCACTGAGTACATGCTGAATCAAAAGCATGACCTCAACCAACAAGCCTGGTGATGGTCAGCATACAACAATGATCAACACAAAAGGATTACAAGTAGTCAAGCATGGCCACGGGCGTGAAACTCTTCTAACAACCCCTTCGTTTCTGGATGATCAGGCCGAGTGAGTAACCCTTCGACAAGTAACTTTCTCTGCATAATGGTGTATTGAAGACCTTCAACCGAATCTTCCCATGCTCCTTCGCTGAAACAATCTTCTAGCTTCCGCTTCTTGGATTTAAACGTCAGCTTGTGTTCCTTCAGGTTAGCAAGAGCCTTGTTGAGCTGGCCTTCAGCGGCATATCTGCGAGCGGTTTCTTCATCAAACCTCTTCTCACTAGCCTTCACCTGGGCTTTCAGCTTGGAGATCTGTTGCTTTAGCTTATCCTCCCGTTCTTTGCTGTTGGCTAGGGTGGCCTTCCAATGATGATTAAACTTGGATATTCTCCGGTACGCTTCATCCAAGTGCTGCTTCTTAGTGGCCAGTACATCATTGACAACTTTGAAGTCTCGACCCATGCGCTCGTGCTCAGCTATCTGCTTAGTCAAATCTGTCCCTAACTGGTTCACCAGCTCTGTCTGCCTCTTGAAGGAATGAACGACTTCGCTTCTCTCGCTTCTGAGTTGAGCCAATTCTTTCTCCAGTTCTTCATTTGCCTTCTTCAGCTCATCTCTCTCAGCTAACACCTGATTATGCTGCTGAATAGGCACGGTGGTAGGCTCTTCAATCACTGGAGGGCTTTCTGGCTGGACAGGTGGAAACGGCATCCCTATGGCATCTGCTCTGGCTCTGATCCAAGTCACATATGGAGCGTAAGCTTGGCTATTACTTTTTCCCAGCAACGGCTTTCCCCGCTTACTGATACCATTCCAAGCGTGCTGAAGCTTAGATAACATATCCCCCTCTAGAAGACCAGTGAGGTACAAAGATTCCTGCACCTCTTCATCCTTCGGCGGAGCTCTCAAAGCATAAGCAAACTGTCGGACCAGCAGAGACGGATTATAGTTTATACAGCCCTTCCTGCCTATCAAAGGCACGTTCGGAAACCCACTGCAGCTGAAGATGATCTCGGTACCCAACCTATCTCTATCAAATCAGGCAATATCCTCCGCTGATAGACTCATCAAACGCTCAGACCACTCAACTGTGGCTGCAGACGAAGCAAAGGGACCCCTCTTGGGTAGGTGACTATCAAGCCATCTATAGAGCAGGGGTACACAACACGAGACATTCTTGCCCCTTCTGTTCTCGTTTTTGTAGTGGACGGAATGATAGACATCTCCTATTAAGGTAGGGACTGGATTCCCTGATGCAAAGATGTGAAAGGCGTCGAAGTCTACAAAGTCAGGCATATTGGGAAACAGAATGATGCCATATATGCACAGAGCGAGGATGGCGTTGAACACAACCCAACATCCGTCTTTGGCGCACTGCTGAGCCTTTCCCACTAAGATCTACAAGGAGAAACCGGGAACCCTGTTCCAACTAGACAAGATCAACTCGGAGGCATCTAGGTGAAGTGAAGGACCTAGACTAGCCAGATTAGGCTCCGCATCCATATGAACAAAGGGCATCTGACTCTTGATATGCACACCTAACAAATCAACATACTCTTCTAGTGTAGATGCGAGAACGAAGTCTCGGAAAGTAAAGCATCTCAAAGGAGGATCGTAGAACTGCAACAGGGCGTGCAACCCATTCAACTCAAACACAGAGGGTTTACGAACCAAACTGAGCAGTTTACCGTAAGACTTTCTGAATTCATCTCTCACAGAATCATCTGCCAAAGCAATCAAACCAGTCAGCTGAACAACATCAGGAGTGGGGAGCTTGTAGGCCACAGTCTTCCTCAGAGAACCCATACTAGCACAACAGACGGCAAGAAAACCTGAACCGGGGGAAACGGTACCTGCAACACAGACACATGTTAATGAAATGCAAATGAGTATGCAAAACAATGCAAAATGCAATCATGCAGCAGGAGACCAAGACGACTGTGCTGTTGAGGAGACGAAGGTGGAGATTCTGTATCAACAAAACCACAATACTGCTCTGTCAAGAACAACCCTATCTCTGATGAGAAGAAAACCCTGATATCGGACCATAAATTCTGCTCTGTCAAGAACAAACACACATATCTGATAATAAGGACCTCTGATATAGGACCATAAATCTGCTTTATCAAGAACACATATACATCTGATGATGAGAACCTCTGATACAGGACCATAAATCTGCTCTGTCAAGAACAAACACACATCTGATAACAAGGACCTCTGATACCAACAAAACTGATTCACTATCAAGAAAACCAAGTAGTCTGAAGGTTAAGGTTTCATGCAACAAACCCGACCCTGCTCACAGGTATGGACCTAAACTGACACAAGTTCGGCATCCTATGCGGTCATCAGCGTCACAGACATTCAAGAGGGGTGATACGATACCCAGAAGGTGTGGCATCACCATCTCCTGAAGCAGCCTCACTCAGCTAAATCCCAAATGATCGGTCCCCAGAGTCGACAATCCTCCAAACCAACAACCCTTCAGGCCCAAAGGGCCAGAAAAAAGTCAACCGGGAGAACCTCGTCTGAGCGTGGATTTCATGAGACACTAGTGCCTGCAAAGCAAGCACGCGCCCACTAATTTCCACAACTAATGCTAGGTACACTCAAGCCTGGGTCTGACTTCTCACTCATCAGAATGCCCCTCCCACAACAGCACAGATAATCATATCATACTGAAAATAAAGTGCGGGAAATAAAATGTGATAAATAAACACAACCCAACAAGTAATCATACAAGCGCTAGGATTGACTCTCGCAGGGACGTTGGATCCCCAAGCTGACTCGCATAAGGGACGTTGAATCCCAGGAAATTATCAAGTCCCCAGCAGAGTCGCCAGCTGTCGCTACCGCGAAAATAAGGTGCCGGCAAAATAGAAGAGTCGCCACCTTTCGTTATTTATCCCTCGGAACGGGAAAGGAAACGATCGAAAAAACCTGACAAAAAGGTATAAGACAAGGTCATCGCAACCATTGTCAGGGTTCGGGAGTCGGTTACGCAAGGGGAAGGTATTAGCACCCCTCACGTCCATCGTACTCGATGGGATCCACGCTTGTTATGTTTATCGGACGGGTTGGTTTTATCTATCTACCTATCAAGGCTGGCTTAAAAAAGAAAAGAAAAATGACTCGGCAAAGCGTCGCACTTTATGCCTACGTATTCTCATCAGAGAATGAGAAATCAGAGTCAACGTAGTTCGGCTAACTACAAGTTACGGGGAAGGTGGCTCGCCAATACATCAGTATTGTGCCTACGGACTCTCAACAGGTATGAGAGATCAGAGCTTACGTAGTTCGGGATAATACAGATTACGAGGATTCAGATTCATCTGTTTTATCGAGTAGGGTTAACAAGCAGTTCCAGCAGTTGGATGTACGCAACTCGACCCTTGGAGACTTAGGCATTACCGTTTGTGGTAGAACTAGGAGTTAACGACACTCTTTTCTTCAGAAAAGCTTCCTTTGACTTATGGGCCCACGGGGCAAAAAGGTTTGAAGTTCGTTTTCTGTCTTTTACGGAAGAACTGTTTTTTAGGATGTTTGTGTCGCTTGCGCGAAAATAAGGTGTCGGCATGACAGAAGAGTCGCCACCTTTCGTTATTTATCCCTCAGAGCGGGAAAGGAAACGATCGGAAAAACCTGACGAAAAAGGGTAAGACAAGGTCATCGCAACCATTGTCTGGGTTCGGGAGTCGGTTACGCAAGGGGAAGGTATTAGCACCCCTCACGTCCGTCGTACTCGACGGGATCCTCGCTTGTTTGTTTACTTGGACGGGTTGGTTATAATCTATCTACCTATCAAGGCTGGCTGAAAAAGAAAAGAAAAATGACTCGGCAAAGCGTCGCACTTTATGCCTACGTATTCTCATCAGAGAATGAGAAATCAGAGTCAACGTAGTTCGCCCTACGAAGGGTTGCGGGGGAAAGGTTGAAGGTTGCTCGCTAGGACGTCGCATCCTATGCCTACGTACTTCCACACAGTATGGAAGATCAGAGCAAACGTAGTTCGGGAAACTACGGTTTATTTCCTGTTTTCGAAAGAAATGTTTTTTATTGTGTTTGCGATTTCAACCGCACTAGAGACTATGACCTGAGAGGGAATGCGTCCTTTCTCAGATAGCTTAAGGCTCGTAACGTACGAAAGAAATCATTCATGATTACTATATCTTAAACTGCTTTGAGATGAGAAGAGAACAGAACCAACTAGGAGGGAGACTATCAAGTCCTACTGTAATCATGCCATGGATTCATCCTATGGTTGAGGTTTGAACAGGGAACTCCTAGATGTTGTCATGCATAGGTTTCAACCTAAGAGTCTATCATCAAGTCCTTATCAAAGGAAATGAGAGTCCTAAGGGATCATGTCAATGATACGCCAAAACAGACAAAGCATCAGCTTAACAGTAAAATGCATGCAATGCAAGTGAGGGAGGAAGTGTGTGTGGGGCTTCAGCCTCCACAAGCTCGTCTCGACCTCAAGCCAGTCATGAAATAACAGTAATCATACTGAAAAATAAACAACATGCTATCAAGCAATAAACAGTAAACTGCAATCATACAGATAAAATGAAAACATGCTATCAAGCAAAATAAACACATGGGCAAGGGAGCTGGGCTCTACCGAATACCCGCAAGCAAAGCCACGCAATAACAATACAAGCAGAGGGAGCAACTCAACCTCTAATGCAATCATGCTCCTAGACTGAACTTATTCTAAATGGACTTAATCTAATGCAACAGACAAATCAAACAAAACGTACAATACAGAAAGGAAAAAACAGAAGAAAGCCTCAGCTCCTCCAGCATCAGTTCAGTCTTCAGACTTCAATCATCAACTGCTCTCCAGGTATCAACCCTACAACATGAGTATCAACTCATCTTTTCCCTTAAGCTTCAGCTTCTTTGATCAGCTCCACCTTCAGGCTTCACTATCCTCAGGGATCTTCAAGTATCAACTTGATCTTCGCAAAGTCTTCAGACTTCAACAATCTCCAAGGAATCATCCTCTTCAAAGCTTCAGCTTCTATCTTCGATGGCTTTTCTTCAAGTCCTAATCTCCAAGCTGAGGAATCAATCACAAGAGTAAACTGGGTGCTAAGCAATTTGTTGACCACCAAGGGTGGCAAACGTACTGCTATCAGCACAAGGAATATTTCTCTCAAGAGTTCTATCTCTCAGACATTAGCACCAAGCCTTCCAAAGGAAGGGGGTGAGTGTCTTAGAGAGACTCTGTATCACAGAGAAGAATGGAGGCAATCAAGACCTTCCATGTTTGAGAATCAAGTTGGCTACTCTAGAGCTCTGCCTAACTCCTATATCCTACAGACTGAACAAGCAAAAGCTACAACTAAGCTCCTCTTCAAGGTCTTCAAAGCCTTCAATGATGATCCACAAGGTCTTCAACTCAATCTTCAAGGCTCACCCACTCAAAGGAGAAGAAAAGAAAGCAAAACAATACAAACTATGCCCTTAAGCAATACACATACTATCCATACATTCAAAAATCAATTAAAAATACTGAAATACTATACAATATTCTAGTAAAATTCTAGGGGATTCTATACATACTTACCCTTAACCCATATATTCCCCATACACTAATTTGGCCTATAAAACCCAAAACAAAATTGTTAAGATCTACTCATGCAACCTAAAACCCTAATTTGAGTACACTAAGACTATGCTTAACAAACTAATCAAATTTTAATCTAAAAATCATGAATTAAATTCTATGGGAACTATGATTCAATATCTAACTATGCCAAAAAGAATGGCTCAAAAATCCTGAGGGAAGGTCCTAAAAGAAATTCTATAAAATTGAGTATACACATAAACTTCTAAAAAAGCTATTTACAAGAATAATATGCTAAAAATATTAAAAGAAAAATAAAATGGAATTTTATTTATTTACATTTTTCTAGACAGAATTATGAATATGTGAAAAAAACAAGAAGTGAAAAATAATCATTTTTCAATTTTATATGGATTTTATAAAATGCAAGAAAATATAAAAGAAATAAAATCAAAAGAAATTGAATTAAAGGGGATGGGGGGTGGGAAAAGAAAAGGCGCCCAGTTCAATATCCTGATGGGCCAAGAACCTGGGGGTGCACTTAGCAATCTGGTAGGCCCATGCGCTTCAAAAAAATTAACACGAGAAATCAACAGAAAATAAACACGGACGCGGTGAGAATATCAACATTTCCACGTTAAAAAATGGATTGGGCCCATGGTGGGGGTGTGAGTATCAACGTTTCCATTAAGCCCAGAATCTCCATTTAAATGAAACGGCAGCGTATTGGCTTCATGGCTTCCCTCCGTTTTAAGTTTAAATTGGGACCGTGCGATCAGATGAAATAGTCAAAATTCTGGGACAATCCAACGGTGACAAGCTCGTCTTCTCCAAAACACCATCTAGGGTTTCAGAAACCCTAACTCCATGCCAGAGTTTCAACTCCTTCGTTCTCCTCCATTACTCAATGAAATCACCATCTTCCAAAGGCAAAAATGTTCTACGTGTTACCAAGATTCTAACCATGCTCATATCTTCCACGGAAACATCTTGTATCGTTCTAACAGAATGCGCGAACATTAGGGTTTCAACCTCTTTCTCTGTTATCAACCTTGATAGAACTTCAATCTAATGATCCAAACTTGTTCTACATGTTACCCTAACCAAACTACACTATATCATATCCATTAAAACTCAGTATACAGCTTGCTATTGAATCTTGAAAGAATCGTGATCTGTTACCAACCTTCATGATATCCTCTGAAACTCTATAGAATTGGTCCTCTGATCTAGCCTAACCATTCTATACTAAAGATCTAACCTAAGCATGCATAATTAAGGAGATATGGGAGAATCCACCAACCTGTCAAACTTCAATGGTGGAGGTATGAACAGATGGTTTTCAGAACTGGTAATGGATGCAAAACACTCCTCTAATGGTAGATGGCTTTCTGTTTGCAAGAAATAAGATGGATGAGGCTTGCAATGATGAATTCGATCTTGACTTGCACTTGAAGAAAACTTTGGATATCTCTTTCTCCTCTCACTCTTCACCAATGGATTCTGCAACTTTCACCAACCTTTTCCTCATTGTGATTCACTCTTTTTATAATAATCAAAAGAAGAGTCTAGAAACTCATGGAAAGTGCTAGAATGTTATGGAATTTCTCACGAAATGATACATTGTATATCCCTTCATCTCATGCATTAAGCTTGTCATTTTGCTTTAAAATCTCCCCTTGTGAGATATTGAGAAGGAGTGTATGAAAAACAAGCCTTGGTTTTGCCTTATGTGAAGATTTGCAAGTTGCCTTATGATGCAAGAATGAAAATTACAAAGCAACATCCATTTTAAGACCTCAAATCAAAATTATACTTGAACCATTGTTTTTAAAATGATGTTTGGATTCAAAATGACATATTGGATGACCCATTTTGGATTTGTACATCTCCTAAACCAAAATTCCATTTCAACTTTTTTCTTATAAGCCATTTTTTAGGTCATTTTTACCCAATCATGGAAATCCTTGCTACAAGCTTTTTCAATAACTCATGACCACTTTTATAGGCTTAAAATCCCATTTTGAGCAACTTTTATGTTTTGAGTTTTTCCATTTGAGGCTTGGAAATAGGAGATATGGCCTTTGCTTAAAATGACCTGTAACTTCCAAATGACCAAAATACCCCTGTCTTGTTCAAACCATAAGTTGAGTTCTACAAATCCTATCAAGGACTTCTAGTACTCTCTAGAAATATAAGAAGATGATCTTCAACATTAATGTTGACCAAGAGATCATAGGAATCATCCTACTAGGGAAAAAGTTGTCTGCAAGTTGGGTGACTTTCAAGGACCCAGATTCACACACCTCAGCTGACCTGTAATTTGTCAAAACCATAACTTGAGCTCTGCACATCCTATCAAGGACTTCTACCACTCAAATTAAAGCTAAGAACAAGCTCTACAACATTCATGTTATGGGGAAGATGAGATATCAATCACATCTTTAGCTAAAACTGCCTGGAGGATAGGGATCAAACTAGGGTTTTTTCACTGACAATCCTTGGAAACCCTGACTTGAAACTTCTCAAACTCCTCAATCATGATGAGTTGGTATAGGAATCATCTTTATAACATCTCCCTACATCATTCCATGATCTCATGGCCCTTGGATTAGGTCTCAACCTTCTCCAAATCTTCAGTTGACTTAGGGTTGACCCAGTCAAAACCCTAATTTCACCACTCATGGCTGAATCTTCTGAATTCTTGCACAATGACCTCTCTGGGCTTCATGATGGCTTTCAAGACATATCATAGACTTTCTCAAAGCTTCAAGTTCATTCTCAAAGTCTCAGAATCATCTGAGGAGCTCCCACAACTCTCAAGCTATGAAGCACACAACTCTGGTTTCAACCAATTCCTCTGAGGATCTCTTGAACTTTCTGATGAAGGTATCAACTTTCAAACACTTGATGGATAAATAAATGTTGGTCAAATTTTGGGGTGCAACAACTGCCCCTATTCAAACGGCTTGAACCTGACTGGGTGAGAAGCGAACGGCTCTCAGCCAATCAAGGTGCGAGACGGTTGAACACCGGTAAACCCGAAAATTTGCCAACTGCCTGAGCACTCGATACTCTGCGGGGAACAAACCTTCGAATACTGCAACACTAGCTGCTCAACAACTAGCTGGAGAAATATCGATCTGACATCGCCGTCAGTTATCCATGTTAACTTCTTCTGACATCATCTTCAGGCAACCAAACACCCAACATCGCCGCTAGAAGACTAAACCACCTGACATCACCGTCAGAAGCAGACAAAATTCTGAGGAACACCCAACATCGCCGCTGGGAGGCCAAACCACCTGACATCACCGTCAGGAACAACCATAACTCGGGGAAACAAACATCCAACATCGCTGCCGGAGAACTAAATCTGGCATCGCCGTCGATCACCCAAAACACCCCGCCTCGCCGCTGGAGAACTAAATCTGACATCGCCGTCGGACAATCAAAATACCCCGCATCGCCGCTGGAGAACTAAATCTGACATCACCGTCGGACAATCCAAATACCCCGCATCACCGCTGGAGAACTAAATCTAACATCGCCGTCGGACAATCCAAATACCCCGCATCATCGCTGGAGAACTAAATCTGACATACCCAACATCGCCGCTGGAAAACTGAATCTGGCATACCCAACATCGCCGCTGGAAAACTGAATCTGGCATACCCAACATCGCCGCTGGAAAACTGAATCTGACATCGCCGCCGGAAACAAACATCACTCTGAGAGACACTCGACATCGCCGTCGTACAAACATCATCTCTGCTGGGGATTTAAAGAGTCTGACATCGCCGTTGAACATAATCCTCCAACATCGCCGTCGAACACAATCATGATCTGACCTCGCCGTCAAACACACATCCAACCTCGCCGTCAAACACAATCATGATCTGACCTCGCCGTCAAACAAACATCCAACCTCACCGTCGAACACAATCATAATCTGACCTCGCCGTCATAATCTGACCTCGCTGTCAAAACAAACATCCAACCTCGCCGTCGAACACAATCATGATCTGACCTCGCCGTCAAACAAACATCCAACATCGCCGTCGAACTGATCATAATCTGACCTCGCCGTCAAACAAACATTCTGACCTGGGGTTCACCCCTGGTAAATGGGACAAAAGGTACACTTGCGTATTTGAAACTACTCCGCTGGGACTGAGAGACTCAACCAAGCACACTCTGATCTGGGGTTCTCCCTCAGAACCATGACGAACATCCAAATACTACTGCATACTGAGTTCACCGTAGAACTTCAACCTTAAAGACATATGAAACCCTGGCCCCTGGCCACTTCCAGCTTCAGCTAGAAAATATCTTCAAGTACTTCTGAAGATAAGCGTCCTTGGCCTTCAAGGATATAAACTTTGCCCGTCGGCAACTCTGCAGGAGGTATCTTCGACTTCAGTCTAAAGAAATGGTCCTTGGCCTTCAAGGATACATGGATCTGCCTTCAGGCAACTCCGCCTCTGCTATAGAGTATCCGTGACTTCAGTCAGGGATATACTTTGGCCTTCAGTCCGAAAAATGAATCCTAGGTCATTCATGACCCTGGGGATAACCTTGCCTTCAGGCACCTTCGCTTCAGCTTGGGAAATTTGTGACTTCAGTCAGAGAAATGGTATCCTGAGCCATTCATGACTCTACGGGGATTCAAACACTTTGCCTTCAGGCAAAACTCCGCTTCAGCTGGAGAAACATCTTCGACTTCAGTCAGAAGAAACACTATTCACTTGATCGCAATCAATCATCACCTCAGGACAACTGACTTGGTCTTCGGGCCAACACGGATCATCTTGCATACAAAAATTGGACCTACCAACTTCTGAACTCTGTCTTCAGACACATGTTGATTCATCAACCCGGAAATCTGAATCCACAGGAACCTTCTGATGTCGCCTTCAGGCGTTTACGAAGTCAATCTTCAGATTGGACGTCACTGTTGGAGCAAACATATCACGCCGCTAGGGACTTCAAGAATCATCTTGAACGAACAATTCCGTCGGGCACCTTCAAGAATCATCCTGAACTGCTGACCTTTCCGGAAACTTTATTCTGCTAGGGATTCCAGGAATCCTCCTGTGCAACTCTCGCTGGGTACGCTACTGGGGAGCTCAAGAATCATCCTAAGCAAACAACTCGGGAAACTGCGCTGAGGTCTTAAGAATCATCTTAAGCAAACGGCCCTGCTGAGAAATTCAAGAGTCGTCTTGAACCGAAGACTTCGCTGGGTATCTCAAAAATCATCTTGAGCGAGCGACTGTGGGGATTACACCGGGGTCTTAAGAATCATCCAAAGAAAACGACCTTGTTGGGGAGAATGTCAGGAATCATCCTGAGCAACTGATCCTTCGGTGGTACACCTGTAAAACAAGAATGATAATAACCTAGATCATGCGTATGATGCCTATGCTTCGGCGCCCTGCCCCACACGGTGGGAATGCTATGCGTTTATGCTAAATGCCATGCAATCATGCAATATGATGCGATCCCGTCAGCAAAATAAATGCCGAGGGGAGATCCTCCTGTCAAGGAGAAAGAACTACTCAGATAGAGGAATCATCCTGCTGAGGAGAACGTGGACACGCCAATATCAATCGGACTCTGTCTGGGGAATTGATCTTCCGTTGACTGCTGCGGGGAAACAACTTCAGCTGATTGCTGCAGGGGAACGAAGCTCTACGAGAACCTGGACCTGCTGAAGGAAAGCGATACCAATTGCGGGAGTAAACGGCGTGGCCGTCTCGGCTACTCTTCTGGGGATAACCACTCTGTGGGGAAACAACTTCAGCTGCTCAACACTCCACTGGGGAAGAGGGAATCATCCGACTTCGGGAGAGAAGACAACTCTGGTGGGGAATCTCAATTCCGCTGGAGACTTTAGTCTGGCACCATCGGTTACTGCATCCATCGGCGTACGAACAATTTCCTGCGAAACCTGCACTTGTGACCCGGTGCTGGGGAAACACCTGCTGCGGCGACTTTACTGGGGAAAACACGAGCTTCGGTACCCAAACGTTTCTATGAAATCTGCACTTGTGACCCGGTGCTGGGGGAACACCCGCTTCGGCGACCTTACTGGGGGAAACACGAGCTTCGGCACGCGACTCAGCTGATGGGGTGACGTTCCTTCGGGACGCGTCTGCTTGGGGAAGAGAGTCATCTCTGCCTGGGGAGGCATATCGACGCTCACTATTCTGCGCTCGGATTCTACGGAGGAGAAACTACTGAACACTGCTGAAGAAGGAGGACTCGCCCTGCTTCGGGGATGCGCCCGACACATCGTCTGGAAGGTGCTACGCCTGCCACAACACAAACAAACAGACAAGATACCCTCCTCAAAGGGCCTATCAAGGTTATTATCTCGTGACAATATTCGGGTAATTAATTGTTTCAACAACCAATGGGCCTAGGCCCGCAAGTTTATGTATGCGCATTTTATCAAAAACATCGGCGTTTTCATTCATAAACAAACAGGTAAATGCTAAATGGGCAAGCAGAATTGCTGAATAACATGCATTTTATTGATGGTGAACCCCTGAATGGGCAAATAAATGTTTTACAACAGAGGCAAGCTCCTGGAATGAGGAAGCCGCGCAAAAATAAAACATAACTATACATCAGTATGTACAAATGTCGGCGACGAGGCGTAGACGAACACCATGAGTTGATCCCTCTAAGACCCACTCGACTTCGATACTTCTCCGACGCTTCAGCTTCGGAAGAGATTGATTCAGATAAACGGCCCTCAGGTCCTCTAAACCACTAAACAATGAAAGTCCACACGCGGAACGCAGTCATTTGCTTTTCAAATCCCTAACTTTTGCGTGAACCGCCCTTTACGGGTTTTCAGCTCACCGGGATACCCTTTTTTGCCGAAGTCGCCCAGTGTAGGTTTTCGACTTCGCGGGTGTACATTTTTTCAATATATCCCTAATTTTTGCCCGAACCTTTTATTCTGTTTTTGGTTCGCCGGGATGCCCCTTTTTTGCCTGGACTCTTTCTTTTTTGTCCAGCGGGTCTCTTTCAAGCAAAGTATTTTTTAACTGCGTCCGCGTTCACCGGGGATGCAAAATCTTCACCATCCATCGTGGATAACAACAAAGCTCCTCCTGGGAAGACCTTGCTGACGACATACGGCCCTTCGTAATTTGGAGTCCACTTGCCCCGGTGATCGGAGTGTGGCGGAAGAATTTTCTTCAGGACGAGATCACCCGTCTGAAAGCTTCTAGGACGCACCTTCTTATCATAAGCTTTCTTCATTCGGCTCTGGTACAGGCGACCAAATGCAATCGATGCTAACCTCTTCTCGTCCATCAGGCTGAGTTGGTTCAAACGATTCATAATCCATTCTGCCTCGTCGAGTTTCACATCAACCAAAACTCGCAAAGAAGGAATCTCCACTTCTAACGGTAGGACAGCTTCCATACCGTACACCAAGGAGAAAGGAGTTGCCCCGGTCGACGTACGCACCGTCGTACGATAACCGTGCAAGGCGAACGGCAACATCTCGTGCCAATCTTTGTATGTCACAACCATCTTCTGAACAATCCTCTTTATGTTCTTGTTGGCGGCTTCGACGACGCCATTCATCTTCGGCCGGTAAGGAGATGAGTTGTGGTGTTCAATCTTAAAGCTCTGGCACAACTCCTTCATCATCTTGTTATTCAAATTCGAACCATTATCAGTAATGATCCGCTCGGGAATTCCATAACGACAGATGATGTCCCTCTTTATGAATTTAGCTACCACCTGCTTGGTCACATTAGCGTACGAGGCTGCCTCCACCCATTTGGTGAAGTAGTCGATGGCTACCAGAATGAAACGATGACCATTGGATGCAGTGGGCTCGATCTTGCCTATCATGTCTATACCCCACATGGAGAACGGCCAAGGGGAGGACATGACATTCAATGGGCACGGCGGCACATGAACTTTATCAGCATAAATCTGGCATTTATGACATTTCTTCGCGAATCTGAAGCAATCCGACTCCATCGTCAGCCAGTAATACCCTGCTCTCAGGATCTTTCTCGTCATGGCATGCCCGCCGACGTGCGTACCAAATGTGCCCTCATAGACTTCTTCCATGAGCATACTTGCCTCTTTCTCATCTACACATCTGAGTAGCACGAGATCATGGTTTCTCTTATACAACACTCCATCAGGATTGAGATAAAAGTTTCCAGACAGCCTCCTCAGAGTCTTCTTATCCTGGGTTGACGCACCCGCAGGATATTCCTTAGTCATAAGAAAAGTCTGGATGTCATGGAACCATGGCTTGCCGTCGGCGGCATCCTCGATTGCAAAGACAAATGCCGGTCTATCAAGACGCGAAAGGACAATTCTTGGAGCCTCATTCCAAAAATTGACTTTATACATTGAAGCCAACGTGGCTAAGGCATCAGCCATCTGATTTTCAGCCCTGGGTACATGATGGAGTTCCACGCGATCGAAGAACGGAAGCAGCCTCCTGGCATAATTCATGTTCGGCACCAAATTCGCTTGACGAGTTTCCCACTCCCCTTTAATCTGATTGATTACAAGCGCTGAGTCACCATATACGTCTAGATTCTTGATTCTCAAATCAATTGCCTCTTCTAGACCCATAATACAAGCTTCATACTCTGCCTTATTGTTGGTAACTGGAAACGTCAGTCTCGCAGTAAACGGGATGTGGGATCCGTGAGGAGTCGTGATGATAGCCCCGATACCACTTCCATAGGAATTAACCGCTCCGTCGAATATCAACTTCCACTGAGACTTCCTATCTGGCCCCTCATCGGGCAATGGCTCATCGCAGTCCTTCGCTTTGAGAAACATAATATCCTCGTCAGGGAATTTGAACTTCATCGGCTGGTAGTCTTTGATTGGCTGTTCGGCAAGGTAATCAGACAATATGCTTCCCTTAATGACTTTCTGGGAGACATATTGAATATCATATTCCGTTAACACCATTTTCCATCTGGCAATCCTGCCCGAAAGAGCCTGCTTCTCGAAGACGTACTTGATCGGATCCATCTTCAAAATTAGCATAGTGGTGTGATTGAGCATATACTGTCGTAGACGCTTGGCAGCCCAGGCTAATGCACAACACGTCTTCTCCAGCATCGAGTATCGAGATTCACACTCAGTGAACTTTTTACTCAAATAATAAATGGCATGCTCCTTTCTGCCCGTCTCGTCGTGCTGACCGAGAACACACCCCATACTATTCTCCAGAACCGTCAGGTACATGATTAATGGCCGTCCAGCCACTGGGGGTATCAAGATTGGAGGTTCTTGAAGATACTGCTTTATTTTGTCGAATGCCTTCTGGCAATCCTCATTCCAAGTAATCGCCTGATCTTTCTTTAAAAGCTTGAACATCGGTTCACAAGTGGCCGTGAGCTGAGAGATAAACCTTGCAATGTAGTTTATTCAGCCCAAGAAACCACAAACTTCTTTTTCTGTTTTCGGCGCTGGCATTTCTTGAATAGCTTTTATTTTCGCAGGATCAACTTCGATACCTCGTTCACTAACGATAAACCCCAATAACTTTCCGGACCGCACTCCGAAAGTGCACTTGTTAGGATTCAGCCTCAGCCTGAACTTCCTAAGCCTCTCAAAAAGCTTCAATAAGTTAACCAGATGCTCTTCCTCCGTTTGGGACTTTGCAATCATGTCATCAACATAGACCTCGATCTCATGATGAATCATATCATGAAACAAAGTTACCATTGCTCGCTGGTAAGTGGCCCCTGCGTTCTTCAGACCGAAGGGCATTACCTTATAGCAAAATGTTCCCCAGGGGGTGATAAACGTCATTTTCTCCATGTCCTCCGGTGCCATCTTAATCTGATTGTAACCGGAAAAGCCATCCATGAACGAAAACACGGAAAAATGGGCTGTGTTGTCGACCAACACATCGATATGAGGCAAAGGGAAATCATCCTTAGGGCTCACCCTATTCAAATCCCGATAACCGACGGACATGCGTACCTTACCGTCCTTCTTCGGTACAGGCACTATGTTGGCGACCCACGGAGGGTAAGTGGTAACGGCTAGAAATCCTGCGTCCAACTGCTTCTGGACTTCTTCTTTGATTTTTACAGCCATGTCTGGTCTCGTCCTCCTAAGCTTCTGCTTGACTGGAGGGCAATCTTCTCGCAACGGCAAGCGATGAACCACGATGTCTGTGTCAAGTCCGGGCATATCCTCGTATGACCAAGCAAAGACGTCACTATACTCTCGAAGCATTTCGACGAGTCTATGCTTGACATCATTCTGCAGCGCAACCCCTACTCTGACATTTCTGACGAGCTCCTCAGAACCCAGATTTATGATCTCAATATCTTCCTCGTGAGGCAGAATAACCTTTTCCTCTTGTCTCAACAAGCGGGCCAACTCTTCCGAAAGGTCCTCGTCTTCATCAATCTCATCCTCGGCTTGATAGATCGGGCAATCGAAGTCGTAGTGAGCCGTAGAGGGTCCAGAGTCGATGTCATCTGTTATGTGGATCCTGCAATAACAAGGGTTAAGTTTAAAGCAAGAATATGCAGGTTAGCACAAACCTCGTTGCCATTTTACTGTTTTTCGAAATAAACATAAAACAGGAATAACAGAGAACACAATATTTGAGTACGAAGAAAACGCCTTTTATTTATTAACAAAATGCATGTACATAATCCAACAAGGCCCTGACAATAAAACCTCTATGCCCCGGGCAGGACATAGGGTTGTACAAAGATTGTAAAAAGCAAATCATTACTCTTCACTTGTCAGCTGGATAATCTCCTTGATGGTCCAATTGTTGAGGCGCTCGCCCGGCTTGCTTGGTTGAATCCAGGCGTCAAGATCACAATCACTATCCCCGCTGTCCTCAGACGCTGTGTTGATGCTTTCGAAAATCACTCCGCCCTTGGTGAATAGGATCGGCCCCTTCCCGCGAGACGAACTGCTAGACGAAGAAGATGAAGCTTCAGCTTCAGGAGAGTACCCCAATCCAAACTTATCCTGCTTGATTGGTATATCCAAAACATGCCCCCAGCCTGGGGTGGAACCGGCTTCAACGACGGCCCGAGCTTCTTTAAACGAGGAGAGATTCATCTCTTGCTTCTCTACGACGACAGGAGCTACCTCTTTCACCTTGACGGTTTCAAATGCCTGGCAGAGAGTTTCATGGATTTCGCCATCCATTTCAACATATTTAAAGGATGACAAGTGGCTCACCATAATGTCCTCCTCACCACAGACGGTTACTATGCTGCCCCCGACAGCGTACTTGAGCTTTTGATGCAGCGTGGATGTCACGGCACCAGCAGCATGAATCCATGGCCGACCTAAGAGGCAACTGTAGGCGGGCATGATATCCATGATATAAAAAACCGTATTGAACGTCTCCGGACCTACTTGAATTGGCAAGGTCAACTCTCCGAAAACGTGGCGCTTAGTTCCGTCAAAGGCTTTCACCACCAGGTCACTGGGCGTGCAAAGCAATCCACGAGTGTCCAACTTCATCAGTGCCTTTTTCGGAAGCACATTAAGCGACGAACCCGTATCCACCAGGACATGCGACATGATTGTGCCTCTGCACTCTAGCGAGATGTGCAAGGCGCTGTTATGATCTCTCCCTTTAGGAGTCAGCTCTAAATCTGTGAATCCCAGCCCATTACCAGCATTAACATGGGCTACCACCTCCTCTAGCTGATTTACTGATATCTCCTGCGGCACGTAGGCAGCGTTCAATACCTTCAGTAATGCGTTGCGGTGCGCCTCAGAACACAGCAACAAGTTAAGAATAGAGATCTTTGACGGAGTCTGATGAAGATGATCTACAATCTTGTAGTCGCTCTTCTTGATTAACCGCATGAATTCTTCAGCATCTTTAACTAGCAAATCTTTTTCTGCCCCACAAGGGACCTCTTCGACAGCTTTGCCTTTACCCTTATCAGCAGCCTCAGCCCTGACCACTTTCTCTGCCGCAACCTCTGTCGGCACAAACACTCTTCCGCTTCGAGTGATGCCACTGACTCCGGTAAGATTCTGCACAGTCGATCCGTATGGTTCCAGCTCTAACTTCTGACCATTGCAATAGACTTCGGAGCCATAATGCCATGGAACGGCGTTAGTGCTTTCGAATGGGATTGGCCCGGCCCTGGTAATAGTGATTGTAGGCGGTCGGGGCGCAGAAATAGTAATAGGTTGACGAGGAATAGTGATGGTGGCGACTTCATCTGCCTGCTTCAGCACGACCTCCCCTGATACACTCTCAATGCTCCGGCTGAACTGCAAAATACCCTCAGACATCAGACTTTGGATACCTTCTACCAGCTGCTCACACCCATCAGGAAGTGTAGCACAAGCCATACATAACTCTCCGCATCCAGGAAAGAAGCCCTTCTTCAGCAACTTAGCCTTGACAAAACTAAGCGGCGTTTTCAAGTCTTTGACATCAGTCAGCAAGTCTGCACTCTCCTCAGTGATAATGGCGTTCACTCCGCCTCCCTTATGATGAGGCATAGGGTTTTTGGTGACATTGGGCACACTGTCAGAAAAGTTAATAACCTTGGCGTCCACCAAGTCCTGCACTTTGTGCTTAAAAGCTTTGCAATTCTCAATCGTATGGCCTGGTGCCCCAGTATGGAAATCACAAGTAGAATTTGCATCATACCCCGGTGGTGGTGCCCCTGTTAAGGGAGCCATTGTCCTCTTTTGAACTAACTGAAGCTGAAGCAACGTTTGCAAGAGCTGTGCATACGACATAGGCGGCGCCTCGAAGTGACGTTTGTCAGAGGAGCCCGATTCTGATATCTTCTATATCCCTGCTGATTCTGTTGCGGCGGTTGCGGAGCTGCTGGGATATTTATGCTAGCTATCTGCTGCTGAGGGCCCTTGCCCTTTCTCCGAGCATTGGTGACAGCACTGGCATCTCCTTCTCGACGCTTGCCAGCGTAAGGTTTCTTACTACCTCCTCCAGCTGAGGATGATTCGCCCTGAATTTTTCCAATCTTTATACCGTTCTCGACATGCTCGCCCATAGTGATGAGAGTCGAGAATGTTCCAGACATGCCACTGACCAGCTTTTCATAGTAGATTCCAGGAAGGGTAGCCACAAACATTTGCACTAGCTCGCGCTCAACCATCGGCGGTTGAACCCGAGCAGCCAATTCACGCCACCGCTGGGCGTACTCTTTAAAGCTTTCATTATTCCGCTGTGAGAGATTCTGAAGCTGAACTCGGTTGGGGGCCAAGTCGCTATTGTATTGATAGTGGAGGACAAACGCTTCAGCGAGGTCCTTCCAGGTGCGCACAGTAGCGGGCTCCAAGCCCATATACCATTCGAGTGATGGACCAGAAAGACTATCTTGGAAGAAGTGCATCAGCAACTTCTCATCGTCAGAATAGGCGGACATCTTTCTATAATAAGATCGAAGGTGGACCCAGGGGCAAGTAGTACCCTTATACTTCTCAAAGACAGGCACCTTGAACTTATGAGGCACCTTGAAATCAGCAATTAACCCCAGTTTGGACATATCAACGCCCAAAGTGTTCTGATTTTCAATGTCTCTCATTTTGTCTTCCAGCGCTTTGAACCTGAGCCTGGCTTCAGCGTTCAACTCTGCTTCCACACCTCTTTGGGAAAACACGTCATCTTGATGATCCTCCAGCCACGGTTGAGGCACCAACAGATTTCCGACACCAGCATTGCCGTTGGCCGGCCCTATGTTAACATTGGCTCCCAGACTACCATTGCCGACGCCCGCCGCATTGAGTCCGAGATTAGTCATCAGATTGCCGTTAGCACTGCCGTTGCCCCCGGCAACAGGAACAACATTCTGTGGAGCATCTACTGGAGGAGTAGTAGGCACGGCCCCGCCGTGAAGTATGCCATTACTGTCAACCCTGGAAATCAAAGGTTGAACCAAAGTACGAAGCTGATCCTGACCATTAGCGACTACCTGCATCAGTTCCATAAAACGATCCATCCGTTCACGGAGCTCTTGAACATCTGACTGCACCTGATCCATGATCCTAGTCTGATTAGCGCGAGTTGAGTAACGGTGAATGAGTCTTTGATCAATCCTGGAGACTGGAAGCAGCTCGGAACCTGTGAACCTGAAAAACCTGTTAACATTAAAGGTTAGGAAAAGCCACAAAATGTATGTCATGCGAAATGCGAAATGCAGATGTATGTGTGTGTCTGTGTGCTGAGAGGTTTCCCCCCGACCCTAGCGCCTTGGTACCAGTGCTGACAATAATAAGGAGAAGGAGGAGAAATCCGAGCCCAATCATGGAAACATCAATCTCACACATAGCATCAGCAATAGTCAAATTCGACACATCAAGGACCGAGAACTCGTACGCAACAGTCTTCCTGAGAGAGGCTGCAATAATACAATAGGAGGCGAGAGGTCTTGGATCGGGGAAACGGCACCTGTCACAGACACACGTTAATGGAATGCAAATGAACATGCAAACTAATGCAAAATGCAGGCATGCAATAATATATTCAGGTAGCTGCTGTGGAGATTCGGTATCAACAGTCGCTGATGAGAAGGAAACCCCGGTGTAAGACTACTGATCTGATCTGCTAAGAATAACCATCTGATAGGACCAAAATCAAAATTCTGCTCTGTCGAGAACAAATGTCTGACAATAAGGACCCCGGGTGTATGATCAAGAAATATCTGCTGATGAAGTCTTCAGACCCCAAATCAAAAATCTGCCCTATCAAGAACAAACATACAGCTGGTGATGAAGTCTTCAGACCTCACCCAAAATCTGCCCTATCAAGAACAAACAACATCTGCTGATGAGATCTTCAGACCCCACTCAAAAATCTGCCCTATCCAGAACAAACCACTGATGACAATACTCTGATCAAAACCTGCTCTATCAAGAACAGACATACACCTGATGACAAGATCCTCTGATCAAAAACTGCTCTGTCAAGAACAGACAAATCTGCAACTGAGAACTCTGGTACCAACATAACTGATTCACTGTCAAGAAAACCAGGTAGTCTGAAGGTCAAAGTTTCCTGCAATGAACCCAGCCCGCTCACAGGTATGGACCTAAACTGACTCAAGGTACGGCATCCTATGCGGTCGTCGGCGTCACAGACTTTCAGGGTTGATGATACGATTCCCAGAAGGAGTGGCATCATCAAATCCTGAAGAGGCCTCACTTAGCCAACTTCCAAATGATCGGTCCCCAGAGTCGACAATCCAACTAACCAGCAACCCGAGCCACCCAAAGGGCAGGACAGGAGGCCAACCAGAAGAACCTCGTCTGAGTGTAGATTTCGCGGGACACTAGGACATGCAAAGCACGTGCGCGCCCACTAATCTCTACTCTAAGTCTAGGTGCACTCAAGCCTGGGTCTGGCTTCTCACTCATCAGAACTCCCATCCCACAACAGCACAAATAATCATATTATACTGAAAATAAAATGCGGGAAATAAAGTGCGAGAAGTAAAAATGCGATAAATAAACGCAACCCAACAAGCAAATACACAAGCGGTAGGATTGACTCTCTTAGGGGACGTTGGATCCCAAAACTGACTCGCTTTCGGGACGTTGGATCCCTAGGAAACTATCAAATCCCCAGTAGAGTCGCCAGCTGTCGCTTGCGCGAAAATAAGGTGCCGGCATGACAGAAGAGTCGCCACCTTTCGTTATTTATCCCTCAGAGCGGGAAAGGAAACGATCGGAAAAACCTGACGAAAAAGGGTAAGACAAGGTCATCGCAACCATTGTCTGGGTTCGGGAGTCGGTTACGCAAGGGGAAGGTATTAGCACCCCTCACGTCCGTCGTACTCGACGGGATCCTCGCTTGTTTGTTTACTTGGACGGGTTGGTTATAATCTATCTACCTATCAAGGCTGGATGAAAAAGAAAAGAAAAATGACTCGGCAAAGCGTCGCACTTTATGCCTACGTATTCTCATCAGAGAATGAGAAATCAGAGTCAACGTAGTTCGTCCTACGAAGGGTTGCGGGGGAAAGGTTGAAGGTTGCTCGCTAGGACGTCGCATCCTATGCCTACGTACTTCCACACAGTATGGAAGATCAGAGAAAACGTAGTTCGGGAAACTACGGTTTATTTCCTGTTTTCGAAAGAAATGTTTTTTATTGTGTTTGCAATTTCAACCGCACTAGAGACTATGACCTGAGAGGGAATGCGTCCTTTCTCAGATAGCTTAAGGCTCGTAACGTACGAAAGAAATCATTCATGATTACTATATCTTAAAATGCTTTGAGATGAGAAGAGAACAGGACCAACTAGGAGGGAGACTATCAAGTCCTACTGTTATCATGCCATGGATTCATCCTATGGTTGAGGTTTGAACAGGGAACTCCTAGATGTTGTCATGCATAGGTTTCAACCTAAGAGTCTATCATCAAGTCCTTATCAAAGGAAATTAGAGTCCTAAGGGATCATGTCAATGATACGCCAAAACAGACAAAGCATCAGCTTAACAGTAAAATGCATGCAATGCAAGTGAGGGAGGAAGTGTGTGTGGGGCTTCAGCCTCCACAAGCTCGTCTCGACCTCAAGCCAGTCATGAAATAACAGTAATCATACTGAAAAATAAACAACATGCTATCAAGCAATAAACAGTAAACTGCAATCATACAGATAAAATGAAAACATGCTATCAAGCAAAATAAACACATGGGCAAGGGAGCTGGGCTCTACCGAATACCCGCAAGCAAAGCCACGCAATAACAATACAAGCAGAGGGAGCAACTCAACCTCTAATGCAATCATGCTCCTAGACTGAACTTATTCTAAATGGACTTAATCTAATGCAACAGACAAATCAAACAAAACGTACAATACAGAAAGGAAAAAACAGAAGAAAGCCTCAGCTCCTCCAGCAGCAGCTCAGTCTTCAGACTTCAATCATCAACTTCTCTCCAGGTATCAACCCTACAACATGAGTATCAACTCATCTTTTCCCTTAAGCTTCAGCTTCTTTGATCAGCTCCACCTTCAGGCTTCACTATCCTCAGGGATCTTCAAGTATCAACTTGATCTTCGCAAAGTCTTCAGACTTCAACAATCTCCAAGGAATCATCCTCTTCAAAGCTTCAGCTTCTATCTCCGATGGCTTTTCTTCAAGTCCTAATCTCCAAGCTGAGGAATCAATCACAAGAGTAAACTGGGTGCTAAGCAATTTGTTGACCACCAAGGGTGGCAAACGTACTGCTATCAGCACAAGGAATATTTCTCTTAAGAGTTCTATCTCTCAGACATTAGCACCAAGCCTTCCAAAGGAAGGGGGTGAGTGTCTTAGAGATACTCTGTATCACAGAGAAGAATGGAGGCAATCAAGACCTTCCATGTTTGAGAATCAAGTTGGCTACTCTAGAGCTCTGCCTAACTCCTATATTCTACAGACTGAACAAGCAAAAGCTACAACTAAGCTCCTCTTCAAGGTCTTCAAAGCCTTCAATGATGATCCACAAGGTCTTCAACTCAATCTTCAAGACTCACCCACTCAAAGGAGAAGAAAAGAAAGCAAAACAATACAAACTATGCCCTTAAGCAATACACATACTATCCATACATTCAAAAATCAATTAAAAATACTGAAATACTATACAATATTCTAGTAAAATTCTAGGGGATTCTATACATACTTACCCTTAACCCATATATTCCCCATACACTAATTTGGCCTATAAAACCCAAAACAAAATTGTTAAGATCTACTCATGCAACCTAAAACCCTAATTTGAGTACACTAAGACTATGCTTAACAAACTAATCAAATTTTAATCTAAAAATCATGAATTAAATTCTATGGGAACTATGATTCAATATCTAACTATGCCAAAAAGAATGGCTCAAAAATCCTGAGGGAAGGTCCTAAAAGAAATTCTATAAAATTGAGTATACACATAAACTTCTAAAAAAGCTATTTACAAGAATAATATGCTAAAAATATTAAAAGAAAAATAAAATGGAATTTTATTTATTTACATTTTTTTAGACAGAATTATGAATATGTGAAAAAAACAAGAAGTGAAAAATAATCATTTTTCAATTTTATATGGATTTTATAAAATGCAAGAAAATATAAAAGAAATAAAATCAAAAGAAATTGAATTAAAGGGGATGGGGGGTGGGAAAAGAAAAGGCGCCCAGTTCAATATCCTGATGGGCCAAGAACCTGGGGGTGCACTTAGCAATCTGGTAGGCCCATGCGCTTCAAAAAAATTAACACGAGAAATCAACAGAAAATAAACACGGACGCGGTGAGAATAGCAACATTTCCACGTTAAAAAATGGATTGGGCCCATGGTGGGGGTGTGAGTATCAACGTTTCCATTAAGCCCAGAATCTCCATTTAAATGAAATGGCAGCGTATTGGCTTCATGGCTTCCCTCCGTTTTAAGTTTAAATTGGGACCGTGCGATCAGATGAAATAGTCAAAATTCTGGGACAATCCAACGGTGACAAGCTCGTCTTCTCCAAAACACCATCTAGGGTTTCAGAAACCCTAACTCCATGCCAGAGTTTCAACTCCTTCGTTCTCCTCCATTACTCAATGAAATCACCATCTTCCAAAGGCAAAAATGTTCTATGTGTTACCAAGATTCTAACCATGCTCATATCTTCCACGGAAACATCTTGTATCGTTCTAACAGAATGCGCAACATTAGGGTTTCAACCTCTTTCTCTGTTATCAACCTTGATAGAACTTCAATCTAATGATCCAAACTTGTTCTACATGTTACCCTAACCAAACTACACTATATCATATCCATTAAAACTCAGTATACAGCTTGCTATTGAATCTTGAAAGAATCGTGATTTGTTACCAACCTTCATGATATCCTCTGAAACTCTATAGAATTGGTCCTCTGATCTAGCCTAACCATTCTATACTAAATATCTAACCTAAGCATGCATAATTAAGGAGATATGGGAGAATCCACCAACCTGTCAAACTTCAATGGTGGAGGTATGAACAAATGGTTTTCAGAACTGGTAATGGATGCAAAACACTCCTCTAATGGTAGATGGCTTTCTGTTTGCAAGAATTGAGATGGATGGGGCTTGCAATGATGAATTAGATCTTGACTTGCACTTGAAGAAAACTTTGGATATATCTTTCTCCTCTCACTCTTCACCAATGGATTCTGCAACTTTCACCAACCTTTTCCTCATTGTGATTCACTCTTTTTATAATAATCAAAAGAAGAGTCTAGAAACTCATGGAAAGTGCTAGAATGTTATGGAATTTCTCATGAAATGATACATTGTATATCCCTTCATCTCATGCATTAAGCTTTTCATTTTGCTTTAAAATCTCCCCTTGTGAGATATTGAGAAGGAGTGTATGAAAAACAAGCCTTGGTTTTGCCTTATGTGAAGATTTGCAAGTTGCCTTATGATGCAAGAATGAAAATTACAAAGCAACATCCATTTTAAGACCTCAAATCAAAATTCTACTTGAACCATTGTTTTTAAAATGATGTTTGGAGTCAAAATGACATATTGGATGACCCATTTTGGATTTGTACATCTCCTAAACCAAAATTCCATTTCAACTTTTTTCTTATAAGCCATTTTTTAGGTCATTTTTACCCAATCATGGAACTCCTTGCTACAAGCTTTTTCAATAACTCATGACCACTTTTCTAGGCTTAAAATCCCATTTTGAGCAACTTTGATGTTTTGAGTTTTTCCATTTGAGGCTTGGAAATAGGAGATATGGCCTTTGCTTAAAATGACCTGTAACTTCCAAATGACCAAAATACCCTTGTCTTGTTCAAACCATAAGTTGAGTTCTACAAATCCTATCAAGGACTTCTAGTACTCTATAGAAATCTAAGAAGATGATCTTCAACATTAATGTTTACCAAGAGATCATAGGAATCATCCTACTAGGGAAAAGGTTGTCTGCAAGTTGGGTGACTTTCAAGGACCCAGATTCACACACCTCAGCTGACCTGTAATTTGTCAAAACCATAACTTGAGCTCTGCACATCCTATCAAGGACTTCTACCACTCAAATTAAAGCTAAGAACAAGCTATACAACATTAATGTTGTAGGGAAGATGAGATATCAATCACATCTTGAGCTAAAACTGCCTGGAGGATAGGGATCAAACTAGGGTTTTTTCACTGACAATCCTTGGAAACCCTGACTTGAAACTTCTCAAACTCCTCAATCATGATGAGTTGGTCTAGGAATCATCTTTATAACATCTCCCTACATCATTCCATGATCTCATGGCCCTTGGATTAGGTCTCAACCTTCTCCAAATCTTCAGTTGACTTAGGGTTGACCCAGTCAAAACCCTAATTTCACCACTCATGGCTGAATCTTCTGAATTCTTGCACAATGACCTCTCTGGGATTCATGATGGCTTTCAAGACATCTCATAGACTTTCTCAAAGCTTCAAGTTCATTCTCAAAGTCTCAGAATCATCTGAGGAGCTCCCACAACTCTCAAGCTATGAAGCACACAACTCTGGTTTCAACCAATTCCTCTGAGGATCTCTTGAACTTTCTGATGAAGGTATCAACTTTCAAACACTTGATGGATAAATAAATGTTGGTCAAATTTTGGGGTGCAACAGTTTGCAACCAATATCGTACTAGAGACTATGACCCGAGAGTGAATGCGTCGCATGTCACCCAAAGGGTGCCATACTAAACATCCAGACTGTTGAAAAGAAACTCTCCAACAATTCTTTCTCAGATAGCTTAAGGCTCGTAACATACGACGTCAGTTAACCTTTATTACTGTATTTTAATTTTTTTTGAGATGAGAAGAGAGAACGAGCTGGTTCAACTAAGGGGAGACTATCAAGTCCTACTATTGTCATGCCAAGGATTCATCCTATGGTTGAGGTTTGAAACAGGGAATTCCTAGAAGTTATCATGCATAGGTTTTAACCTAAAGTTCTAATCATCACTTGCTTATCAAAGGGAGTGAGATTCCTAGGGGATCATGTCAATGATAAACAGAAACAGATAAAGCATCAGCTTAAACAGTAAACAGTAAACGACTGTAAAATGCATGCAATGCAAGTGAAGGAGGAAGTGTGTGTGGGGCATCAACCTCCACAAGCTCATCTCAACCTCAAGCCAAGATATGAATAACTGCAATCATACAGAGGAAATAACATGCTATCAAGCCAGATATAAGTAACTTTAATCATACAGAAGAAGTAAAATGCCATCAAGCAAATATAAGTAACTGTAATCATACAGAAGAAGTAAAATGCCATCAAGCAAATAACAAACCACATAGGCAAGGGAGCTGGGCTCTACCAAATACCAGCAAGCAAAGCCATACAGTAAAAATACAAGCAGAGGGAGCAACTCAACCTCTAGTGCAATCATGCTCCTAGCTTACATCAGTCTAAACATGAACTTATTCTAATGCATCAAGCAAATCAAACAAGTCACATCAATACAGTTGCACAGCAAGCAAACAGACAGAAAAGAAAGCAGATCAACAGCTTCCACAGCTTCACAGCAAAGCTCTTCTGACATCAGTTCAGTCCTCAGTCTTCAACAGCTTTTTAGGGCTATCATCTTCAATAGCAAGCATCAACTTGCTTCTTTGAGCTTCCAACACATCCACATAAGTATCAACTCATTCTCTCTTCCTCAAGTCTCAGCCCTTCAGTAAATTCCACCTTCAGGCTTCACTCCTCATACCAAGTGTCAACTTGGCTCCTTCAGGCTCTCAATGTATCAACACACAAGTAGCAACTTGTTCTCCAACTTCAAGCTTCAGCTCTTCACTCAATCTCAATTTGGTCTTCTTCACAAGTGTCAACTTGTTCTTCAAGCTTCAGCTCTCTCCTCCTTACAAGTATCAACTTGCTCCTCCTAATCTACAAGCTTCAGCTCCTAAGGGTAATCTCCAAACACAAAGAAGTATCAACTCCTACCATCTTTAATATTCTAACAAGGAACTCCACCCTCTAGCAAGGGAGAAAGATTCATCTAACCAGAGCAAAGTTTGGATGATTGACAACAGAGTGAAGACCAAAGGTCACCACTAAGCATCTTATCATCAGAGAAAGGGACCCTCAAAGGTTCTACCAACTTATAAAGAGCCACACATCCTACCAAATGAGGGATGAGGCCTTTACAAGGGGACCTTACATCATAGGGAAGAATGGAAGTGATCAACATCTTCCATGTTTATGAAGGAAGAGAATCTATCTAGAAGCTCTGCCTACAAACCCTAATCTTAACATCTAATCAACACTACACCAAAAGAAGGGAATATCTTCACATCCAAGCTTCTTCAACTCAATCCATGGTAGCCCAATCTTGTCTTTAACAACATCCAAGAGCAATGGAGGCAAAACCCTAATCTAAGGGAGCTAAAGAAGTCATTCTAGTTGAATTAGTGCCTTAGAATCATCTAAAGTTAGCACCTAAACTAAAATCAAACAAAAATAGTAAACTACATTGTAAATTCCTACAAAAATTCCTAAGGGATCCTAATTCAATCATGAACCTACCATACAAAAATCAGAGGTTGAATCATCCACCAAGTTCTAGATATAAAACCTAAATCATAAGGTATCAACCAAAAACCCTAAAAATAGAGCCTTTAAAGTTCAACCTAAAACTACCACTTACATTCATCACAAAAATGTGAGAAAATCTAGGGGGAACATGCATATCTATTCTAGATACACACAAAAAATCAGGGCAAAAACCATCATCAAATGATCAAACCAAATTCAACAAAATCAAGCATCAACCATGATTATTTTAATATCAATTAAAATTCAAAAATGCACATAAAATCAAAAAATGCATGGAATATTAATATTTTTTATCTAAAAAGCACTAGATTCAATCATGAACCCATGGCAAAAAGAATGGAATTAATTGAGTTATTTTTCAATTTTTTATGGATTTTCCAATAACCATGAATGAAATGAAAAATTAAAAGAAAATCAAAAGAAAATGACAAGCGCGCGGTGTGGATAGCATAAAGACTTAGTTCATTTCAGTGATTGGGCCACAAGGGGGGTGGGAGTATCAACTATTGACTAAGCCCAAAACCAACATTTAAATGAAACATTGCGTTTCATAGTAACCCAGAGTCCTTCACAAACTTTCCCTCACGCGTGGCCGTTAGATCCTCATCTGGTCAAAGGTCCTCCTCTAATCCAATGGCTCTGGGATCATCTTCTTCCTTTTGAATTTCTGAACTCTCCTCACCTGCGCGCTAGAGTCACCGCCGGTGACCTCTCCGATCAACCACCCTCAACCCTAACTCTCTCCAGAAGCCTCCGTTGGCCACGATCCCTTGATGAATCTTGTCCCAAATTTCCTCAGGAATTCATTCATGCCACTAATTCATTCTAAAAGTTCAAGGTTTGCAAATACACGATCTCAACCGAAAATTGCATCAACCCTAATTGGTCACTAATCTCCAAATTAACGATCCAGAAACCTTCCTACATCAATCCACAATGCATCTAACCTAACAATTCCCATTGATTCTACTTAAATTAAGCCATGGAAGGAGAATTGCATACCTGGTAAAATTGAGTGAACAGAGTGGTTAAACCTTCAAATCAACCCTCAAGAACTTCCAGACTCCTTCACTAGCATCCAAGGAAGGTTCTGTATGCAACCAAATGGATTGAAATACTCTGAATCTTTGAACCCGACTATGAGTTGCAGATGAAGAAATCCAAGTGCCAACTCCCAATTCTCCCACGATCTTGCCTTGAATTTGATCTGGAATTGATCACCAACCTCAGAGCAAGCTATTGGGATCAAGAACTTGGACTGAAATGGCTTCAAACCTTGTAACAGATTTTGATTTGCAAGAAGAAAGTTCACAATGCAATCTCACTCTCCTCTCTCAATTCTCACCAACCTTCACTCTGAACCACTTCATAATCATATATAGGACATGAATGGATGATCTAGAAAGTTCTAGATCACTCTAATGAGAAGTTCAATATCTCATCTCACTTGAAATCTCATGATATGCTATGTGTATGACAGTCCTTGCAGCATCTTGCATTGGCCCTCATTCTCATCCAAATTCTCTCCACATGAGATTTTGAGTGTGTTTGGATGTGTTTGCACCTTGGTTTTGATCTTATGAGAAGTTTGGCATATGTTACTTAAGTCTTAAGCAAGCAAAAGCAACTCCATGATTTTGACCTCAAATGAGAAAAGTGCCATTTCCATTGTTTTTAAAATGCATTTTACAATCAAAATGACATATAGGTTTGTCTCATTTGGTCACCAAATGAAAAATCACAAATTTGGTCCTTTTAATGAACTTTAATTCTTCCTTTTTAAGTCAATTTTGCAATCTTGAGTCACAAGCAATTCCAACCTCTCATGACCACTTGGCTAGCCTTAAAACATCATTTTGAACAAGTTTGATGTTGAACATTTTCCCATTTGAAGCTTGCAAATAGGAGTTATGGCCTTATGATTGAAATGACCTATAATCTCCAAATGACCAAAATACCCTTGACTTGTCAAAGCCATAACTTGAGTTCTACAAATCCAATCATGGACTTCTAGTACTCTCTAGAAAGATAAGAGAATAAGGAACATCATTCATGTTGACCAACAGTTCATAGGAATCATCCTTCTAGGGAAAAAGTGTCATGCAAGTTGGGTAACTTTCAAGCTCCAAATTCACATGCCTCAGATGACGTGTAACTTGTCTGGCTCATAACTTGAGTTCTATAAACCCTACCAAGGACTTCTAGCACTCAAATTAAAGCTAAGATCATGCTCTACAACATTCATGTTGGGGGCAAGATGAGATGACAATCACATCTTGAGCTAAATTGCCTTGAAGATAGGGGTCAAACTAGGGGAATTTACACTGTCAAGCCTTAGAAACCCTAGCTTGAAACTTCTCAAACTCTTCAATCATGATGAGTTGACCTTGGAATCATCCTTATAGCATCTAAATGCATCAATACATAATTACATGGCTCTTGAATTGAGTCTTAACTCCCTCCAAATCATCAGTTGACTTAGGGTTGACCCAATCAAACCCTAGCTGCACCACTCATGGCTGAGGCTTCTCAAACTTGCCCAATGACCTGTCTAGGCCTCAAAGTGATCTTCAACACTTCTCACGAGCTCTCTCAAGACCTCTAGTCCATCCTCATGGCCTCAAAATCATCTGATGGCTTTCCACAACTCTCAAGTTAGGAGACCTACACACTTGGTTTCAACCACTCTTTCTGAGGATCTTTTAACTTCTCTGACAAGGATATCAACCCTTGAACATCTGAATAACCTTCTTAGCTAGCTTCATAGTCTTGTATATCCATTGATTGGTAATTATACCTCTTGATCTCCTGCATACATGTCAATGAAATGCAAATGATAATGCTAATGTGCATGAAATGAAACATAAGCTAGGTGAAGAAATGTTGAGCAAATTTTAGGGTACAACACCCGTCGCCGTACCAGAATCGGCAGGACACCCAGCTCGCGATGGGACGTCCACGCCGCGGGGAGAACTACCCTCGAAACGGCCAGTTCTCCAGACTCCCGAAAATAATTACCGTCGAGCTACCACCCCGGACGGGCCCAAAAGCATAATAAACATGCGTTTGAACATACACATCTGTCTCGAGCATACAAAAGGGCAGAAATAAAACGAGCATAACAACATGCAAAAAGAAAGCGCACACTTAGACAAATTTTCAAAAAATATCATTTAAAAGCGGGCACCAGCCCAGTAGTCAATATTACATCACCAATAAGGGCACGCAGGCCCGGTAAAGAAAATAGCAAAATACAAAGTGTTGGCGCACAGGCCAGGTTACACGGGCACGCAGGCCCGGAACTAATCTATGCTCATTCTTCCTCTTCCGCTTCAGGCTCGACGGGAGGGACAACGGGGCCAGCATCCTCGGCACTTGGGTCGACCACCCAACCATCGATTATCTTGTGGAAGGGCCCGATTCCGTCCTCGACAAAGGCAACACCGGAGTTCACCACTCTAAGTTGCGTGACAACGCCATTGAAACCCACGGCGAAAGCGTCCAAACAATCACCTTCCAGCACCCGTATCCTAGCGAGCAAATCAGCCCGGGTAACCAGCAGCCTATCTTCCTCGGTCTCATTGTCAGCGGGACGAAGACCACCCTCCAGCTCCTCCGCGCGAGCCTTTAACGCCCGCACTTCCTCCTCAGCAGCCTTCAGCCTCTCCTCGGCGTTGTCCCCCCCTCTTGCGCTCGCGAGCGACCTCCCCTTGATTTTTCTCCAGCTCCTCGGTTAGCTGAGTCACCTTTTCCCGGCTCACCTCCAGGTCCGCGACAGCCTTGTTCAGGCGAGACTGCGTGAAAGCAAGGTCCCCCTGCAGCTTGGACAGCTCGACGGACGAACAACTTTCCTCGCTCAGAACCATCGCGGTAGTGAAGGTCCGCATCAGGGCAGCCAAGTCCACAGTCAGGACCTGCCTCCGCGTAGCCCGATCCGCGCTTAATACCGCCTTCGCCTCCCCGGCAGGAATGCTGGGAGACCTGGCCCCATGAAAGTAGCCAGGGTGCTGATGACAGGGGGCGATGGAGTAGCCCTCCTCAGAAGAATCCGCTGATAAGTCGACCACGGCCTCCACCTCCTGGACTCTGAGCCTCTTCGGGCCCCTTGCGAGGTGGGCGACTGACTGCTGGGTGGAGAAGACGACGACCCTCAGCCATCCTGGTCAGCGGAAGCCTGCCCGACCAGCTGGGCAACCCGCGTCTTCGGAGGAACAACAACCTTTGACGCGCGCAACTTTTTCACCCGCTCCTCGACGGAAGACATGTACCCTGCAAAACAAAGAAAGCTAGTCAATAAAAGATAAAGAGTATCAGATCGGGAGAGGGGTGAGGCGTCCACCACCTAGATAGCGAAGGGCATCTGCCTCCGAGGGACACTCGAGCAGGGCCTTTGTATTAATCAACCTCGGCATCTCGCGGACATTCCCTTGGCTGTCGAGGATGTACTGGCCATCAGGGGTCACCAGCTTCGACGGCGGCAGGCTGCGCACGAACGAGACTATCTTCATATAGTTGGCCATGTCCTTTTCGTTGAGCGACCCTGCGCGCACTATGTGTTAGAACACAGATTGGTTCTTAATAATTACTCTTTGTTTTGATGATAACTGTTAGGAAATTTATATTTAAGAATTATATACTCTAAAATTTGTTTGAGAGTTTTACTGCAGATTAAAATTATATTAACTCTCTAGAAGCAAATCTGCCTTGAATACAAGAAGCTATTCTGACTCTGAAGCGCCAGATGCACCTTACAGAAGAATCTGTCTGCTCCTTACAGAAGATCCTGAGCGTAGTCTCCAGAAGGATCTGAAGCAAGAAGCTCCAGAACATTCTGAGTCAGAAGCATCTGAAGATAGTCAGAAGCATCTGAAGATAATCAGAAGCATCTGAAGCTGAAGCATCAGAAGTATAGAAGAATATTGATTGAAGAGTTTCTCAAAGCATTAGTCTACAGAAGTTTCTGAAAGTACCTACGCTGCCAAGTACTGAAGTTCTGTGTCAAAATGCTCTGATGATCAACACGCTAGAAGCACACACGCTGCAGAAGACTCTGATACAACATAGTTCTGAATCTCATTAGAAGACTCTGATCCATTCAGACTCTGAAGAACTTGCTGAAACTGAAGAAGTATTTTCAAGAATATATCCGTTGGAACTATTCAACGTCTCTTTCCTTATTTGTGCTAGACACATCTTACACAGACAAAAAGGATTTTTCTGTGCCATCTATTTCAAGGAAAGGTCAGTGCATGTGAAGACAAAAAGGCTCAGACCTTTTGAGACTCTCTTTTCAACGTTCAGCTTGCATGATTCAGCTGCCTATAAAAGGAGATCCTCACTTCATTCTTCAGTTACACACTTGCTGAAAAGAAATCATAATATTCTATAAGCTCTCATTCTTATTCTTCATAGAATCTCATTGTACTTAACTTAAGAGAAAAATCACTGTTGTGATTATAGCTTTATAGAAGCATTAAAAACTCTTGTATTTAATTTACATTGATTGTAAAGGATATTCCTTAAGAGGATTCAGTGTGAATCAGTAGCTCTTGAGAAGACTAAGAACTGTAGTTCTTAGGTGATACTATTGTAATCAGTTTGATTTAATAGTGGATTAAGTCCTTGTTGAGAAAGGCAAATCACTCTGGAAGGGTGGACTGGAGTAGTTGTTTAACGAACCAGGATAAAAATAATTGTGTGATTATTTTCAAGTATTAATTTTCCATACTTATTCAACCCCCCCTTCTAAGTATTATCTCACCTTCAGTTGGCATCAGAGCTCCGGTTCTGAGTGTGCTATCACTTAACAGTGTCAGTAAAGATCCAGAGAGATATACTTTGATCAATATATTTATTTGTTATCATGGCTGATAATTCAATGTCAAATATCAACAATAAATATGAAGAGAGGGATAGGATCAGTACCAAACCTCCAATGTTTGATGGAGAAAAATTTGACTATTGGAAAGATAGAATAGAAAGTTTTTTTCTTGGGTATGATGCTGATCTTTGGGATTTGGTCATTGATGGATATGAACATCCTACTGGTGAGGATGGCAAAAAGATTGATAGAAAATCAATGACTGAAGTGCAGAAAAGAGACTTCAAGAATCACCACAAAGCCAGAACTATATTGCTTAATGCAATCTCTCATACTGAGTATGAGAAGATTACTAACAGAGATACTGCTCATGACATGTTTGAATCACTCAAAATGACTCATGAGGGAAACTCTCAGGTTAAAAAGACCAAGGCTCTGGCGCTCATACAGAAGTATGAGGCATTTAAAATGGAAGAGTCTGAAAATGTGGAAACTATGTTTTCTAGATTTCAGATTCTTACAGCTGGTCTGAAAGTTCTGGAAAAGGGCTACTCAACGTCAGATCATGTCAAGAAAATTATCAGAAGTCTTCCCACCAGATGGAGACCAATGGTGACTGCATTGAAGATGGCAAAAGATCTGAACAAGATCTCTTTAGAAGAACTTATCAGTTCTTTGAGAAGCCATGAAATTGAGCTGGAGGAAGATGAACCCCAGAAGAAAGATAAAGGTAAATCCATAGCTTTAAAATCTAACAAAACTGCTAAAGCTTTGCAGGTCATTCAAGAAAGCTCTGAAGAATCTTCTTCTGAAGAAGAAGATGAGTTGTCCATGCTGTCCAGAAGGATTAACAAACTCTGGAAGCACAAGGGAAAGAAGTTTAACAACTTCAGAAGATCTGATAACAGAAAGGAATCTTCTAGTCACAGAAGATCTGCCAAGAAAGAAGTGGTGTGCTATGAGTGCAAAGAACCTGGGCACTACAAGAATGACTGCCCCAAACTTATGAAAGAAAAACCTAAGAAGAAGTTCAACAAAAAGAAGAAGGTTCTGATGGCAACATGGGATGACTCAGATGAGTGTGAGTCATCTTCTGAATCAGAAGAAGAATGTGCAAACGTTGCACTGATGGCCAGGACAGAGGATCAAGAGGAAGGTACCTCTGGATATGAATCAGAATCTGAATCTGATGATGATGCAGAAGAGGTAATGGCTAAACTTACCAAAGAAGAACTCATTAAAGTTTTAACAGAAGTTCTTAAAAGTTACAACAACATCAAACTCAAATACAAGAAGCTGAAAAGCAATCTTGAATCTGAGATTGATCTTCTGAAAACAGAACTTGTTGAGCAGAAAGAAATAAATTTAAAAATCAAAAATGACTTTGATAGAACTCAACAAGAATCTGATTCTGAGACTAAGTCATGTGAAAATATTTTAGAAAAATATGACTCTAGTTTTCAGAGGTTTCTCACTAAAAGCATAGATAGAAGCAAGATGGCTTCCATGATCTATGGTGTTAGTGGAAACAACAGAAGAGGCATTGGATATGAGTCTTCATCTGGAAGCAATCCAAAACCTGTTGACAAACTTTTCATCAGGAAGACACCTCTGTACTCTCAATTCAAATTTGGTCACTTGAATGACATTAAACACAAGCTATGAGAAGAGTACTTATGTGTTTAAACCAAAGGCAAGTCAGAATAAACATTATGTTGCAAAACAGAAGTTTAGACAAACCTATAAACCAGCTAACTCCAAAGGACCCAAGAAGATCTGGGTACCTAAAAACAAAATAATTCCTGTTGCAGATGTTCTTAGCAGTAAGGTCAGGACACCAATCATGGTACCTGGACTCTGGATGCTCACGACACATGACAGGAGAAAGGTCTATGTTCCAAAGCCTGGAACTTAGATCTGGAGGGGACGTGAAGTTTGGAGGGAACCAGAAGGGCAAGATCATTGGATCTGGCACTATTGGAAATGGTAAGCTTCCCTCTATTACTAATGTTCTGTTAGTTGAAGGATTGAAACATAATCTATTGTCCATAAGTCAATTAAGTGACAATGGTTATGATATAATCTTTAATAAAAAATGTTGCAAAGCTGTATGTCAAAAGGATGGTTCTATCCTATTCAGTGGAAAGAGGAAACACAACATTTATAAAATTAACCTTTCAGAACTTAAAGTTCAAAATGTAAATTGCCTCTTATTTGTGAATGATGAGCAATGGGTCTGACATAGAAGATTGGGGCATATTAATATGAGACGTATATCTTAGATTAATAAACTCAATCTGGTCAGAGGACTTCCTAAGTTGAAGTTCAACTCAGATGCTCTGTGTGAAGCATGTTAAAGAGGTAAATTTTCAAAATCACATTTTAAATCAAAAAATGTTGTTTCTACCTCCAGACCATTGGAATTACTTCACATTGATCTGTTTGGACCAGTGAAAACTGCATCCATCAGAGGCAAGAAGTATGGGTTAGTCATTGTAGATGACTACAGCAGATGGACATGGGTAAAGTTTCTAAAACACAAGGATGAGTCTCATTCTGTGTTCTTTGACTTCTGCAATCAAGTCCAGACTGAAAAAGATTCCAAAATTATTAAAGTCAGAAGTGATCATGGCGGAGAATTTGAAAATAAACATTTTGAAAAATATTTTTCTGAAAAAGGCATTGCACATGATTTCTCCTGCCCTAGAACTCCACAACAAAATGGAGTTGTAGAGAGGAAAAATAGAACATTGTAAGAGATGGCCAGAACCATGATCAATGAGACAAATTTGGAAAAACATTTTTGGGCAGAAGCAATTAACACAGCTTGTTATATTCAGAACAGAGTGTCTGTAAGACCTCTTCTGGAAAAGACTCCCTATGAATTGTGGAGAAACAGAAAGCCTAACATTTCTTATTTTCATCCTTTTGGATATATTTGTTTTATGCTTAATACTAAAGATAATCTGAACAAGTTTGATTCCAAAGCACAGAAGTGTTTCATGCTTGGTTATTCTGAACGCTCTAAAGGCTACAGAGTATTCAATACTGAAACACAGATTGTGGAAGAATCTATTCATGTTAGATTTGATGATAAGCTTGGCTCTGAAAAGCCAAAGCAGTTTGAAAGTTCTGCAGATAGAGAAGTGATTCTCACAGACTCTGAAGGATCAGAGGCAGAAAAGGCAAAAATCAAAGAATCTGAAGCAACCCCAAATGCTACACCTTTGACTTCCCAACTAAACAACTTGCATATTTCTGATAGACCAACTGTCAGAGGATCTTCTTCTAGAATCAAATCTTCTCATCCAAAAGATGTGATAATTGGAAAGAAAGATGATCCAATAAGGACAAGATCATTTCTCAGAACTTCTGAATCTTCTTTATTTGGCTTAGTGTCAATGATAGAACCAACATCTGTAGATGAGGCTCTGGAAGATAATGAATGGATTATAACTATGCAAGAAGAGCTGAATCAATTCACCAGAAATGAAGTTTGGGATCTGGTTCCTAGACCTAAAGGATTCAATATTATTGGAACAAAATGGGTCTTCAGGAATAAGCTGAATGAAAAGGGAGAAGTAGAAAGGAATAAGGCAAGGCTGGTTGCTCAAGGATACAGTCAGCAAGAAGGTATTGATTACACTAAGACATATGCTTCAGTGGCAAGGTTAGAATCTATACGCCTTCTTATTTCTTTTGCTGCACAGAATAACATCACTCTGTATCAGATGGATGTTAAAAGTGCCTTTCTTAATGGCATTATAGAAGAAGAAGTTTATGTCCACCAACCTCCTGGTTTTGAAAATGAAAATTTTCCAGATCATGTTTTCAAATTAAAGAAATCTCTATATGGATTAAAACAAGCTCCCAGAGCTTGGTATGAGAGATTGAGTAATTTTCTTCTGGAGAAGAATTTTATCAGAGGCAAAGTGGATACAACTCTATTCTGTAAAACCATAAAGAAAGATCTTCTAATTTGCCAAATTTATGTAGATGATATTATTTTTGGATCAACAAATATTATGCTTGGAAAGGAGTTTGCTACATGTATGCAGGCAGAATTTGAAATGAGCATGATGGGAGAACTCAGATTCTTTTTAGGAATCCAAGTTAATCAAACTCCAGAGTGCACCTACATACATCAGACAAAGTATGTTAAAGAACTTCTGAAGAAATTCAACATGTCTGACAGCAAGCTGGCAAAGACTCCAATGCATCCTACTAGCTCTCTTGGCAAAGAAGAGGTAAGTAAGAAAGTAGACCAGAAGCTCTACAGAGGTATGATTGGCTCTCTTCTTTATCTTACTGCTTCTAGACCTGACATATTGTTCAGTGTTTGTCTGTGTGCTAGATTCCAATCAGATCCTAGAGAATCACACTTGACAGCTGTCAAGAGGATTCTAAGGTATCTGAAAGGTACTTCTAATGTGGGTTTGTGTTACAGAAAATCTGATGATTTCAAATTAGTTGGATTCTGTGATGCTGACTATGCTGGAGATGGATTCTGTGATGCTGACTATGCTGGAGACAGAGTAGAAAGAAAAAGTACTTCTGGAAGTTGTCAATTTCTAGGAAGAAATCTAATCTCCTGGTACAGCAAGAAGCAACCCACAATTGCTCTTTCAACCACAGAGGCTGAATACATTGCTGCTGCTGGATGTAGCACGCAGATGCTCTGGATGAAAAGTCAACTAGAAGATTATCAAATTTTTGAGAGTAACATTTCTATCTTTTGTGATAATACTTCTGCTATATGTTTGTCCAAGAAACCCATTTTACATTCTAAGGAAAAACATATAGAAATTAAGCATCATTTCATCAGAGACTATGTTCAAAAGGGAATCATAAATTTAGCCTTTGTTGATACAGATCATCAATGGGCAGATGTTTTTACAAAACCCCTTGTTGAAGATAGATTCAATTTTATTCTGAAAAATATTGGTATGGATGTTTGTCCAGAATGATATTTACCAGAAGCAAATTGTTCCAGATGCAAACATGCTTAATTCATCTGAAGTATTTCTTCTGTTCATTTATTCTATTCTGATTATTATTTCTGATGTGAAAATCTGAACTAACCATCTTTAGAAGATCTGAACGTGGCTAACGTTTCATTTCTTGAGAGAATTTAGAACAGCATGCAAGCAAACACGTGTCCCACAAAATCTGATGAGGTGGCGTGTGCACAACTGAAAAGACGTTTGAGGTGAAATTTGAATAGTAAATATCTTGGTTTTCCCCCCAAATCTGTCAGAAGCATTTATTATTTGAAATGATTTTATTCTCTTCATTTAATGCTGCTCAAACGTGCGTTCTTTCTGTCTTTTGGTGTGCCTATGTGATTTGTATAAATACCTGTTGTGTATTCACTTTCACACTTTTCACTCTCAGAATTTACATGTGTTTTCATCTTTTGTTCTCTCTGCATAAAAACTCAAAACCTAAGTGTTCTAAAAAGCATTCTTCAATGGCGTCTTCTTCATCAACAACTGCACAGTTTCAATCAACAATGGCTGCTGTGACTTCAGATAACCTAGGTGCTGCTCCATATACTCCTCCACAGAGAACTCTTCTCACACCTGTTGATAAGTTAGAAGTGTTGTGTGAATCCATGGTTGAATTTGATTCTTTGGCTGACAATGGGTTTGATTTTCGCTCCATTGTTAGAGCTCAAGGTTGGGTGAAATACTTTGATAGATTTTTTGGACCAGTTTACCCTCTACTTGTTAAGGAATTCTGGATTCATGCATCTGTGTATCCAAAATTTATTTTATCATCTGTGCTGGGAAAGGAGATCATCATCACAGAGGATCTGATTAGAAGACTGATTGGTTATGAAGAAACAGATGGTGTTTCACACTTGCCAGCTGGGCGTGTGGATATGGATAAAGTTTATGAGGAAGTTATGACTGCTGGACAAGCCTCTAACAGATTCAAAGATCTGAAGCCTGATTACAAGATCTGGGCCAAGATCTTCATGGGATGCATACATCACAGAAAGTCAACAAATTCCCCAGATTATGTCAACAATGAACAGATCTATTTTATGTACTGCCTTAGTCAGAGCAACAAGGTAGATCTGCCTTACATTTTGTTCATGCATCTGTGGAATCACATCAACGCATCCAGAGAATCTGTGAAAGAAAAAGGCCAGAAGATCAGGACTTGGATACCTTTTGGAAGGTTGCTCTCAGATTTTCTCACTGAAAATGGTTTAGTGGCTGCTCTGTATGATGCTGGTGTTACAGAAGAACTAGAGTTCATTATGGGAAAGCCTCTGAATGCTAAAAGCCTTCTGAGACTCAAGATTGTAGATGAACTCACTGCTGCTCCAAAGAGGTTAAATATGTCTGATTTGAATAAAAGGGTTCCAGTATCAGACTTCCCTCTATTCTTTGCTGAAGAACCTAGACACATTGTTCTGATGTATATAGAGGAATGCAAAAGGGAAGGAGTGCCTGTTCCAGCCAATGTGTTTCAACTTGTCAAGCAACCACTGCCAGATGCAGGAGAAGAAGAAGAAGAAGAAGTTCCACTTCAAAGGAAAAGATCTCAGCCTGCAGCAGAATCTGAACCTGTCCAGAAGAAGGCTAAGATTGCTGAGAAATCCAAGGATCTTCTGAAAAGAAAGGATTCTGGAGAAGCTGCCTCTGCATCTGCTAAGAGGATTAAACTCAAAGGTACTAAAGCTTCTGTTATTTCTAAAAATGTTGTTATTAATGATTCATCTATTAAGTCTGTTCCCAAACCACCTATCACTCAAACAACATCTGTTGCTGCCCCAAGTTCCGTCTCACCTCAAAAACAAACCACTGCCTCTGTATCAAAACCACCTCAACCCAAAATACACATCAAACACTTCACTCCACGTCCATCACCAACAGAATCACAACAAAAAGTTCCACAACAAACAGAACCACAACCATCAGAACTACCACAAAATTCTGATAAACAAAACTCTGCTCAACCTCAAACAGAAAATCAACCAATAACTTCTGATCATCCAGAAAAACAAACCACAGAAGATCAACCAGAAAAAGACTCTGTCATTCCACCATCACAAATTCCATCTTCTGAACCTGTAGCACCTGTTACTTCTGAACCCTCTAAAGTAACTTCTGCTCCTGTTTCATCTGAACCACCTACTCAACAATCTGATACCCCTTCCGAACCATCTCATATCCCTGAGACAGAAGTTCTTGATATCACTCCATTAAAAACAGTGTTTCAAGTTTCTTCTACCTCTTGTACACCTGAAACATCCTCAAATTCATCTGAATCAGAAATTCATCCTGATTTTCTGATTAATCCATCTGACAAATACCCAACCTGAATCAACCTTACCTACCAAAACTACCATTCCAGACCCTATGCCTCCACCTGCACCTTCATCTGAGATGATTGTTCCTACTTCCAATCCATCATCATCGGGAATATCTTGTGCCCAAGTGTCTTCTCTTTATCATAATTTATCTTATGGTTTCAAACTGAAAGATTTTTATGATAGAGTTGAGCCTTCTGAACCTTTGAAACCTCTGAAACCGAAACTCATACCGACCCTTCCATCTGTAATCCTTTCATATATTCAATCTATGAATAATGAAGGATCCTTAGCCACCATATCTGCTACATCTGGTAAAGCTGTTGTTTCAGCTCTGCATCCTGCATCTGATAACACAGTTGCATCAGATAAACCATCAAACTCTGCTTTCGTACCATACTCCAATGCATTCTTTGATGTTGTTTACCCACGCACAAGACCTCAACCAAATCTGCTTAATGCTTTAAACAGATCCTTACCTCAGAAACCAGAAATTCCATTCTTTCCATATGTTCCCCCTCCTCTGATTTCCATTCCAAAATCACTGATACCACCAACTCCAAAACCTAAACAGATGACTCTGGAAACCTTGCTTAAACCACCACCCAGACTTAATATTGATCATTTATTTCAAACGTTTTTGCAAGAAATACAGATGTCTTTAGGTACTGTTCAGAAAAGATGTTCTGAATTCAGAAAAGATGTTCTGAAACTATGGATGCAAATGAGACTGACATCATCTGGAAAGGATTTCTCAATAGATTCAACACTGTAGCTTCTAATCTAAAGAACATCTGTTCTGATGATGCAAAGCTCAGAGCTGAAAGAACTCAATTCTGGATTGTAAACAAGACTGAACCTCTGCTTTGTTTGGATGCTCCTCCACCTCCTCCTCCACCAGAACCAACTGCCACTACACTAACTATGACTCTGGTAGAACCCTCTTCAGGATCTCCAGAACATATGGCAATTGACTCTGTTCAGGCTGCAGAACCTCCATTTCCTTCATCAGAGACAAAGACAGAAAATCCAGATTTTGGAGACAAGATTGCTGCTCTGGAAGCTGGTCAATCTGAAATAAGATCTTGGATGGCGAAGCAAGACAAGAAATCTGAGGACATGTCAGAGTGGATGTCTAAACAAGATGAGAAGAATGAGACAATAACTAAGTTCATGTCAAAGCAAGAGCAATCACAATCTGAGATCACAGACCTATTGAAGATGCTTTTGTCAAAACACTCTTAGATTTTTTTTCTTATGTTTGTGCATCTGTTGTTTTGCATCTGAATGTTATTATTATATATTCTGATATTTTCCAATGTACTTTTGCTCTGTTATGATTAAATGAATCAGTTTGTTATTCTCCATTGAATTATCTGCTCTTGTTCCTTTTATTTGTCTTTATTAAAAGTTTTTACTTTTTGCTTATGACAAAAAAGGGGGAGAAAATAAAGATCTGAACTATTTAATATAATTTCACTAGAATGAATCTTCAGACATATCTATTCTTTCTAATATCTAAATTGACTATTTCAGAACATTTGATAAAAACACTCTATAAAAGAATCTCTGAGTTTCTCAGATCATTTATCTTTTATCAAACTCTGAATCTCATATCTGCAAGATAGTCTGACCCTTGATTATTACAAAGACAAACAAGATCTAACTCTGAAGATTACTCAAGATAAAAAGGGAAGTTTCTATTCCTTTTTCATATTCAACTCAGGGGGAGATTCATCATCTCAGGGGGAGTTATAATTCTTTATGTTCAATTAAATAAAATTTCCGATACTTTTTGTCATCATCAAAAAAGGGGAGATTGTTAGAACACAGATTGGTTCTTAATAATTACTCTTTGTTTTGATGATAACTGTTAGGAAATTTATATTTAAGAATTATATACTCTAAAATTTGTTTGAGAGTTTTATTGCAGATTAAAATTATATTAACTCTCTAGAAGCAAATCTGCCTTGAATACAAGAAGCTATTCTGACTCTGAAGCGCCAGATGCACCTTACAGAAGAATCTGTCTGCTCCTTACAGAAGATCCTGAGCGTAGTCTCCAGAAGGATCTGAAGCAAGAAGCTCTAGAACATTCTGAGTCAGAAGCATCTGAAGATAGTCAGAAGCATCTGAAGATAATCAGAAGCATCTGAAGCTGAAGCATCAGAAGTATAGAAGAATATTGATTGAAGAGTTTCTCAAAGCATTAGTCTACAGAAGTTTCTGAAAGTACCTACGCTGCCAAGTACTGAAGTTCTGTGTCAAAATGCTCTGATGATCAACACGCTAGAAGCACACACGCTGCAGAAGACTCTGATACAACATAGTTCTGAATCTCATTAGAAGACTCTGATCCATTCAGACTCTGAAGAACTTGCTGAAACTGAAGAAGTATTTTCAAGAATATATCCGTTGGAACTATTCAACGTCTCTTTCCTTATTTGTGCTAGACACATCTTACACAGACAAAAAGGATTTTTCTGTGCCATCTATTTCAAGGAAAGGTCAGTGCATGTGAAGACAAAAAGGCTCAGACCTTTTGAGACTCTCTTTTCAACGTTCAGCTTGCATGATTCAGCTGCCTATAAAAGGAGATCCTCACTTCATTCTTCAGTTACACACTTGCTGAAAAGAAATCATAATATTCTATAAGCTCTCATTCTTATTCTTCATAGAATCTCATTGTACTTAACTTAAGAGAAAAATCACTGTTGTGATTATAGCTTTATAGAAGCATTAAAAACTCTTGTATTTAATTTACATTGATTGTAAAGGATATTCCTTAAGAGGATTCAGTGTGAATCAGTAGCTCTTGAGAAGACTAAGAACTGTAGTTCTTAGGTGATACTATTGTAATCAGTTTGATTTAATAGTGGATTAAGTCCTTGTTGAGAAAGGCAAATCACTCTGGAAGGGTGGACTGGAGTAGTTGTTTAACGAACCAGGATAAAAATAATTGTGTGATTATTTTCAAGTATTAATTTTCCATACTTATTCAACCCCCCCTTCTAAGTATTATCTCACCTTCACTATGTACCGGTCTGTTCCCCGAGAGAAATGTTATAGGGACCACTCCACATGCACCCGCGGCAACATGACGACCTCTCAGCGACCATCCACGATCCACTCCCCTTTTGAATATAAAGAGCCAACCCCCTCGTGCGTGATCGGGCTGACGACGAAGAAACGACCCTTGAAATCCTGGACAGAGTCAATGTACATTTTGGAAAGCCTGTCCGGTTGCTTGAACGACACCCAGCCATGCCGGTCATTCACCGTCTGTCGCTGCAGATGGAAGATACGGAAGAATAACGGCAGCGTGACGCTGACTTGAAGATATTGACACCGACCTCGAATGCCCGAATAAAAGCCAAGGCATTTGGATGTAACTGCGACGGGGCCAACCTCAGCCAGTCTAAGAGGCCCAGGTGGAAGTCCGAGAACGGAAACCTGAGCCTGGCCTCTTTGAAATAAAATTCATACATCGGGAAGCGCATCCGCCCATACTTTGAGCAGATTCGGTGGCCCGGCCGGGGACGGTAAACTTGCCAATTCTGGGGATCTCCTTCTCTTCGGTCCTTCACGGTGGCATAGGCCCCCATCGGGTCAGAAGCGAAGCAGGAGGGCATGGACAGAGGTTCCTCGGCCACCTAATCCTCGAGGGGAAGGACGCGCTCGTCAAAGTGTGGAACATCCGGTTCATTATCCTCGACCATTATGCCCGGGACAAACGTAGTCATTAATACCTGAAAAGCAGAAGGTAACGGTAAATTCGATGACAAAGATCAAATTCACCCTTCCACTGCAAGTCAAGTGAAAGGGCGACGAGGATACACCGAGCATCGTCCCCGGTGGCTCTACCCAAAACCTACCACCTCCCCGGGGAACCAGCGCAACCTAAACTACAAACTCTCCCCGGGGCATTCATTGGAATAAACGTCGTTCCCCGGGACGTTCGTCGGAGTAAGCGTCTTTCCCCGGGGCATTCATCGGAACAAGCATCTGTCCCTGGGGCATTCATCAGAATTGGCATCTCTCCTCGGGACGCTCACGGTAAAACCCTAGAAAACCCCCCTACAACGGCGGAGATCCTCACCTCTCCTCAGGGCATTCAAGCTGCCCCGACCACAGTCCTAAAACAAACAGAAAAAAAAAGAAAGAAAGGAGAAAGGAAACTTATTATGATTCGATCTGCAGCGGAGTACGTGGCGGCTGCGGCGACGGAGAGATCAGACGGTGGCAAGATGGAAAAGCAGAAAGTTTGAGAGTAAGAGGGCGAAAAGTGGAGAATGAGTGGGGGCTCGCTTACTTATACCCTAGCACGAGACTCGAAGCGTCGCTAGGAACTCGAGTACCCTAGGGTAGCCGCCCTAGCATCCATCCAGCGCGTGATACGTGGCGAAGGCTGACAGTCGCGTCCCTTCATATATCCTCGCCAACACGTGTCCTCAAGCCCGGGCGATCAACGACGAGGAAGAACTCGCGTACTCGCGGAACACGAGCCGAAGGGTTTTCCTCCTCAGGCAAATCTCTCCTCCCCGACACAACGTCATCAAGTCCTCGCTCCCTTCCTCAGAGTTACGACATGGGGGGCTCCTGTTCTGGCCTGGGCCCCGGCTTGGCCAGGTAGGCCCAACCCAGTAATATTTTGCCAAGCCCAGTCCATATTGGGCTGCAGCCATTGAGCACAGGGTCCCCGATGCACAGGTAATGCCCTTCCACAGGCAGAACCTGCCTCAGCTACGTCGAGCATAAGGCTCCCCCATCGACCAAACACTACCCTCTCCGCGGGCAGAACCTACCCCTCCGCGGATAGAACTTGCTCCACTATCTGGCAGGACTACGTGTCCTTCACACGTTCTCCACGTGCCTCCCTCCGCAGGGACACGCCACTAACCAACTGCCCACCTCCGAAATAGCAGGTCAAACCCACTTTCCGGAGACCACGGGACAGTTGAACTAGGGCGAAGACCATGTTCTGGTCTTCACTACTGAGTTGGGTTGGACAATCCAGCCCAACACAAGTGACCGTTGGCCCAGCACTGAGGTCTCTCTATAAATACCCTCTTTCACAAGAGGGTTAGGTAATTCACTTCTTACCCTTTTCTGTATTTGCTTTCACTCTGCCCAATTCCTTACTTTGGCATCAGAGTGTCTTGCAGGTACACCCCCATCCTCATCTTCATCCCAGGTGAACAGGTAGCAGGCCAACAGAGTGTGGTCAGCCAGTAATCCCCTTCTGATCAGGACAGATCATATATATATATATATATATATATATATATATATATATATATATATATATATATATATATATATATATATATATATATATATATATATATATATATATATATATATATATATATATATATATATATATATATATATATATATATATATATATATATATATATATATATATATATATATATATATATATATATATATATATATATATATATATATATATATATATATATATATATATATATATATATATATATATATATATATATATATATATATATATATATATATATATATATATATATATATATATATATATATATATATATATATATATATATATATATATATATATATATATATATATATATATATATATATATATATATATATATATATATATATATATATATATATATATATATATATATATATAGCAAGATGTTTTGAATTTTCTGTTCATGTCACTACTTATGCGACCACGTCACAATTTGGGGGACATTTTTTTGTCTAACTCAATTAATTCTCAAGTTTGTTTCACTTCTGGTTTGAAATGAACCATGTTTCTCTTTCTCCAAAGTGATTTAATTTTTTTTTCCATTTTAAAAAGAAATGTGTGTCTAATTAGGTTGAATGTTCTACATCTTAATGGCTATTGCCGCCTATTTCTTAACTCTATCATTTCCTTTAGCCTTATCCCATCACATCGTTCACCTTCTCTTTCTCTCAAACCCATCTCAACAATATTTTTTTCTTCTATTTTCATTCCTCCCTCAGTCTCCATATTCGGTTCTTCATTTTAATACTCTTTTTTGTATCTCTGTTTTTTTCCTACCTGGACACTACTTTCTTCATTCATCATGGTCAAACCCTTTGAGATGATCAAGGACATTAACAACTGGAAGGAACTGTGGAAGATTGCGGTAAAAGTCCACCACAAATGGATGGTTCTTTCCAACACTAACGAGCATTTTAAGCTGATTGTCATTGATAAAGAAATGAATATGTATTATCAATTGATTGTTTCCTCTTTGCTGGTTATTTTTTTATTAAATTCCGGTGTTTATTTCATAAATATGTTTTGTTTCCCCTTGAATATTGTTTGTTTACTGCTAAAGTTGTAGTTTATGTTGTTCTAATTAGTGTTTTTTGTATTCTTACTATTTTTTTCTTTAATAATTTTAGGTTTTTATATAACTTGAGATTTTCATATAGCTTTCTCAGTATATGTACTTTTTTCATATATTCTTTATTCATTTCTGTCCATTTTGGTTTTTACCTTTTTTTTACTTTTATATGTTTAGGTTTTCGTGCTTCTTGGTTATTCTGTACCCGAATCAGAAATAGGTGTGATCATGGAAGTTACAGTGGAGGAGAGTTCAGATGCGATAGAGCGGGAGGGGTGCCTGCATGTTTAGCACTCCAATGCTTAAGTCAGTATGTGTGTGTGTGTGTGAGAGAGAAAGAGAGAGAGAGTATTCAAACCGTGTTCGAAAATTGTTACATGAAATGTCGATGGCGTCATTCTAATATATAGTGGAGTTGCATAACTAACTGACGTGAGATGTTGAGGGTTGTTGGATGTGTTGGAGAGATGGATCCCTTGCTTCTAGTTTACTAAAGATACAATAGTAAGGGGAACGTTATATAGGCTTCAGTATGTCCTCAAATTGGATCTGGGGTGTTACGCCTAGAGGTGGCTGGATTGAAAAAGGAACATGCCAGGGTTGGATTATTTTGAGGAGTTCCTTCAGTGTGGTGGTCGAATATCTGGGATAGACCAGATTGTCGAGGGTATGGTCGGCCCAGAATAGTTGCCCCTAAGCCCTCACATTTAAGGAATAAATGTGGAGGTTTAAAGGATTCTCACATATCAGTAACCAAACTTACTTTCTTTACTTCAACCACTTTGTGATTTCGAATATCTTTTGGAAGAGTGATTATGATCTTTATAGGGAACCAGAGCACTCAAGTACTACGTGCTAGGGAAGTGACTGATAAGGCATATTTCCTTTAGTAAGGCCAGTTCATCAATGTAGGAAGAGCTAGAGTCGCCTTTTATTCTAGGTTTTTCTTCTGTGTTGCTTTCGAACTGTTTTATCTCTTCTTCCTCTCAAAAGCGCCTTTTCTTTTTTTTCTTGAATTAATTGTTGTTCTATGGCAAAGAGACCTCTAAAAATCCTGAAAAAGTATAAGTGAACCCATCTTCTTCGTCGGAAGGCTCCATATTTTCTTCAAGTGTCTCAGTTTTTACCAAAGAGGCAACTTAGATAGGGTCTTCTCTGATGTTGGAAAAATGCTGCTTTGGGGCATACTATTCCTAATTATAAGGACATGATTTGTAATGAGTATGGTAACTACACCATCCCTCTATACGAGTATCCTTATTCGTCTCTAGAGGCTCGTCTTCCCTTTAATAATTTCAAAGTGGATGTTCTCAACTATTTAATGGTGGATCCCTCTCAGTTTCGTCCCACCAATTGGGCATATGTTAAAGCATATCAGCATTGGGGGGTATATGAAGGGAAAACTCTCTACCATTTTATTCTTTCATCTTTTTCGCTGCGATATGAGTACTCCCACCCGGCCAAGGGGACGGGGTCTGGTTTTTTTGATGTCGATGATGCATATTTTTGATGCTTTCCCTAAGCACCAGATCTTTTTGCTCACCCCCTTCACCTTGAGTCTCACGTAAGTATTTTTATGTGGTCGAGTCGGAGGTGGGGAGTAAATGTAACTCGATGTTTCCTCATTGTTGGTCGGTGTAACACTTTTTCTTAAATAACAACTCTTATGCTTATAAAGAAAGTGACCTACAAATGAGGATTCTTTTCAGAAGGGGAAAATGTGAGAGTTTCTTAACTATTTAGGTTATTTTGGCGATGCAGTCCCTTTGGACGAGGCTAAGAAGAAATGCCGAAAGCGTTTGATAGATGTTTCTTTGTTGATGGAGTCTCGTTCTCGTGAAGATCGTCATACTGCCTTTAGTAAGTTTGAAATTTTCTTTATTCTTTGCTATTGACTTTCCTTCGCTGTGTTTGTCTTGGAATAACGATTGTATTTTTGTACAGATGTAATGGATGATGAAGTAAGGGTCCAGATTTTAAGGCGAGGAATACAATCATATGATTCAACTGTGAATCTTCTTCCCCTTCCATGTTTTCAAGTGAATTCTGAATCTCCCCCCGGTCTCTCTTAACCGTCGTGGTTTACCCTTTGACGATGATTGAGCATTTTTATGGTCTTTCCAGGCAGTCCTTACGGAAAGAGTTGTATGATTTATCCTGTTATGTTAAGTGTACTTTTTCCGCTTTGTCCTTGGTTGAATTCGGCTGCTAGGAAGCTCTTTGGTCCAAGCGAGTGTGCGGGGAGAAAGTCCGACTGGAGAGGAGTGTGACCAGTTCGGTATCCCCAATGAGATACTTATTTAAGGGAGTTGCAGAAAACATACCCTTATATGCAAGAGGTACGTAAAGCTTTGGCCCGTTTCAACCTTCCTGCCATTGATGGTAATCATGTGGTCCATTTGTCGAAGGATTTTAAGAAAAGGACATGGGCTTTTGAATATGCGCAGGGAGAGTTAAAGCTCTTGCGCAGACAAAATACTTCTTTGGCTCGACAATTGAAAGAACATGTCTATGTGAACCTTGGGGAACTTGTGGAGTCTTTTGAAAATGCATTGCAACAAATGGAGCATTTTCATCATCCGATGAATGTCTCGAGGGAGCAAATTTTCCCATATCAAGTTGCTCAAGATGGTCAGATCATTTATATCCTTGAATATATATCCCATACTCCCACATTTATTTATTTATTTATTTTACACGTACTGTGACTTCGTTGTTAGTGACGTTTTTTATTATCCTTGTTTAAAGTGTCTTTATTATGCTTAAGACGTAGCTTTACTTTGTAATCTTGCATCTTAAATTGCACAATGTCAGATATTTTGTCTCCAGGTGACCAGTGTTAGGCGTTGATCTATCCACCAGAGTGTATGCTTTTGATTTTATACTTTTTAATTTGGATGTGCATGTTATCTCGACATAACACCGAGGTAGTAGCACAAGATTGTTCTTGGAATATTCTTGCATAAAGGAAGCATTATTGTTGCACGGAGGAAGCATTTTTAGTGGTACCTGTAAGTATTTTATGCAGATGTAGGGCATGGAGCCGGCTAGATTCGACCATGCTTTGAATTGCACTCCGCATAATAAAGGATCTTACCTGGCCAAAGGTAGAGGATCTATGTCCCTTCCCCAAGGCTATGGCTCGATTGAGGTGGACGTCTCCAGGCTTACAAATTTACCAGAAAAACAAGGCCATCAACCTTCACTAATACATCCTCTAAAATTCCATATAGATACATTACAGAATGACCGGCTAGGGTGAGAGTCATATGGTAGACTTCGGGTATGTTAGAGCAAGATTTGTTCATGACATATTCTCTTTTAGTTTTGATGATAACAAAAGTATAAAAAGAACAATTGTTTATTTGATGTGTGTTTTATTTATGCAGGTTCTTGTTCTTATACATAAATAATCAAAATATGTTTTACTCAGACACACTTGGGAGTTGCTTCATTGCTAGCTTTTGGTGGCAGAGTCTAAAGAACAATTGCTAGTGTGGCTTGGCGCAGAATCTGAGCTGAAGGCCTCAACATTTAGATGAGTTACTACACTTGGTAATTGTATATTAACATCTGGTACCATTCAGAGTTGGTGATAAAGCTGTGGATTATTCGTACTGCAGAAAGCAAGTTGTATTGTCTTATCATCCTGTTAGCTAGGTTCTACAAGATTTCAAGGCTCAAGAAAGGTTGACGTGTTATACGAACGTCTTCTCCCAACGGCTCTATCAGTACAAAACCTCTTGAAGACTTAAAGGTTAAATGCGTTACACACTAGATTCATAATATGTTGTGTATCCATATTCAACGTCTCTTGTACGATGGAGTAAAGGCAAAGACATTTGAACAAGATATTTCCTCAACGACTAGTTTTTGCAAAGGCTATATATATGGTTGAAGATTCAAGTTTGAATCTCAACAAAAATTCATCTAATGAAGGAGTAGCATGATCAAGCAATTATCAACTCTAATGTAATATACAAATTTTCTGTTTTAGGTTGTAATTGTAAAAGCCTTAAGATTTCTTACCATTAAATATCTTAGAAATCTTAAGAGCTTTAAATATTTTTTATGGCGGTTTCTTGTACCTCTAATGCTTGCATCATGTACACCTTGTTCTCTATTCTATTGAGCCTTCAGTATTTTAGATTAAATCTCTTGCTATGTTCTTGAGGAAAATTCTTGTCTCATTAGGATTCAAGCACCAAGTCTTGAGACAAGATGCTTAAGCCATGTAAGTCTCATTGCTTAAGTGCTTGAGCTCTGAAAGTCTTATTCAGCTAGTATGATTGAGTAGAGGGGAAGCCTCCGTCTGAGGGACGTGAGCAAGAAGTCTCAAGAGAGCTTGAGCAAAGGGAAAGTCTCAACTAGAAGACATTGGAGCTGGTGGCTCAGTCAGAAGGTGTGAGCAAGATAAGTCTTAGACATGTGCTATAAGCAAAGAGGAAGTCTCAAGCAGAAGACATTGGAGCAGGTGGCTTGATCAGAAGGTGTGAGTAAGGGAAAGTCTTAAACATGTGCTCCAAGCAAAGGAAGTCTCATACAATTGGTATGAGCAGTTGTAAAAGTCTTATGCAGAAGCATAAGTGATTGTAATCATGAAATGGTTATAATGAAAATCTCTTGTGAGGCAAAGGGACTGAACTACTCTCATTTAAGGGAGGAACCAGTATAAATCTTTCGTGTCTTCTGCTTTTATTTTATTTACTTCTGTTATATCCGCTGCCAATGATTTAAAACATAATCTGAACATATGTTCTGATTCTGAAACTCTGATCAGAAGTTAAATTAAAATAAAACGCGAAACACAATTCAACTCCCCTTCTTGTGTACTTTTTACACCTTCAATTGATATTAGAGCATGTTCTATGCTTAACACCTAATAGTGGTGCAAATAATGACCCAATAAGAAAAGTATATTTCTTCTTCAAGAAGGATTCAAGTGCCACATGAAAAATATCATACGGCTTTTTCTACCATATTCAAATGGATGACTCCATTGAATTTAAATGATGGGAGAGCAAAATATATTTTTAACTCATTTGCCTTGATAAAGGGTTGCTGAAGGTCTATAGAATATCCTTGAAAAAGGTATTACTATAGAAGTTGATGGTGTTAAAGATGATCATCTTGAAAATCTATTTCACCAATTCAGAAGATGCATATTGAATATCTTCAGAGGTAGTTGCATTCTTGTAGATGCTCTATCTCACTTCTGAGTATATTAATATCATTGATATGTCTGATGCTTGAACTATCTTTGAATTCTTATGATTGGGTTTGTGGGGATCATTCTTTGAAGTTTGAAGTAGTTACCGTTCATCTAATATTTTCAAGCAAATTCTGAGAAGATTGTTCTTTGACTTAAATTTAAAGTCATCATTTTTTTTATGTTTACATTTTGAATCTGTTGTATTCTGAAGGTTTGTCTTGCAGTTTTCAAAGAAAAGAAATGAAGTTAGATGATGAAAAACTATTCAATTGATCACTTTCTCTCTTTAGCTTAAGTTTTGTGGAATGACTAATGATAAGAAACTTAGGTTTCTTGTCAGAAGAACTTCCATACTGGCTAAATGGATTGTGATATCTGTTGATAGAAGAGTAACTTCAGAAGCTTCTAAAATATTTGTATTTGAACTGATTTCCCATATCTGAAAGCAAGAAGTAACACTACCAGAACCTAATATAAGACGCTCTTTTAAAGCTAATATTAATGCAGGATACAGGTGAAATAAAACATCTATTTCTAAAATAAAAATCAAGTATTAAAGATCTAGAGATGTTGTTGAAACTATCTTGCTTCAAAATATTTGATAATGTGGAGTTTGTTCTTTAAGATGATATCTTAAGAAACTCCATTGTTTCTTGTTTTAGGACCATTATGGAAGTTGTTTTAAAAGACATTTCTATGAGAAATCTTCAACTTCTCTTTGAGTTATGTTAGTCGTACTAAGACAATGCTTTGGTCTGCTTTATGTTAATTTATGATAGCAAACACCATTTGTTTCTGAGGTTGTCAATAATTTCAAAGTCAAAAGATTTAATCCCTGACAATGAGATTAGTGACATTTCTTAGAACAAGATTTTGTTCCTATGATATCTCATCCTAGACTTATACTCTCGAGTGACTTATGATTTTGCTATTAGATTGAGATATAAGGCAAAGAAAAGTCTGTTTGTACTTACATGTATGGTCTTATAGAAATATGAGTATCATAATGTATTTGCTACAAATATCAAGGAAAGAAGCTGAGACATCTTCCATTAGGTTATTTATAACATTTATTGGAGGAATAGACAACAACCTAGATTCAAGTACTAGTGGTACTTAATTTGATGAGAGTAGTGGAATAAATGGTTAAACAACCATTGAATTAGAATCCACTCAAAGTTGTGTTCATACTCTATTGGTCAAGTCTAAATACTGAATTGAGTCTGGCCAACAAAAAAAAGGTATGTTTGTTATTTTCTAGCTTATCTTTTGATTCAATGAAATATTTGTATAGATATAAATACAAAGTTTCTGTTAGATTTCTAGAGAAGTTCTTTTTGAAAAAGAGAACTTCATAAATCTTTAAGAGGAAACGTTGTTGTATTTTCCTGCATTGAATGTCTTGTTAAGCTAGATGATGATCATATTTATGGAAATAGATTTCTCACTTTTTGAGATGATATTGTTGCTTGTTATCTGTCTAAAGAAGGCAGTTCATATTCATCTATCACTCATGACTTTTGTTTCAAGATAAAGTGCTAGTTCTGAATAGAATCTTAGATACCTATGACTGACCGTTGATATCTTTGTCTAAGTCTAGTTCTACTAGACTCTGATGGTTGATAGCATTGAAAGTTGTCAGTTTTTGAGATTCATAAGAAGATTCTTTACTTCTGATATAGCAGTTTAAGTAAAAAAATTCTTAAAGCTTTTTATAATACTTAAATTTTCATAAAAGTGAAACTCATTTAGTGGAACTGAAATATTTACTGGATAAGAACCTTTGGGTAATGATGTTTTCTCATTTGGTACTTACTATTACTATTCCCTATCTTGTGAAACATCATTGTGTCCTTTTCCTAACATGATTCTTATTCTTCTAAGATTCTTGTTCAGTTATTCTTCCTCTTCTTCTTCTTCTTCTTCTTCTTCTTCTTCTTCTTCTTCTTCTTCTTCTTTTCTTCTTGTTTGTGTGCTGACCAAACCAAACCTAAGAGGAGTTCTTCAGTTAATTCTCCTTTGAATCAGCTGGTTGTCATCAATGAAAAGTTTGTGGATTTTGATGAGTTACTTAAGATTGGTTTTAACTTCTAAAAGATTGTGTCTGAACAAGGGTAGAATTGCTACTTTGAGATGCTCTGTGATTTCACTTATCCAAGTCTTGTCAAAGAGTCTTGAATCAATGCCTCCATTGTTGAGTTGAATTCTGAGTATGCTATTCTGTCTAGAGTAATTAGTGTTTCTATTACAGTAACCTTTAAAGAGATATAAAATGTGATCAATTGTGAGGAGATTGGAGAAATCCCAGGAACTCTTGTTTGGGAACACTATGTTCCTACGTGGCATATCTTTGTAGATCCATCTAATACATCAGTGGTCTCAAATCTTCTTCCTGAGGCTATTTTTTGGAGTCAAATTATGAATTCAAACTTACTTCCTAAGGATAAAGATTTAGACCAAGTGGACCCTATTGAAAAATATTTGCTTCTGCTTCTTAATTCAGATTTGAAGATTGACCTTCCTCAAGTTATGTTTGACCATCTGAATAGGTCCTTTTCTTCTTTTCAAAAGGGAAAGACCTTCTCCATTCCTTTTGGATGAGTTATTTTTGAAATACTTGTTCAACAAGGGGTTAACATAAGTTATGAGGCTAGTTCTTCCAAGATTTGGAGAGAGAAGTTTGAAGCTATCTATGAAAAATTCTGATGTTAGATTTCTGCATAGTTATGCTTTGTATGTTGTTGAATTTTTTTGTATTGAGCATCTTATTAATAATTTCATAGTTTGTTCATGCTTATGTTTATTTCTAACTGATTAATATTTATTCTTATTGTTCAATGAGAATCTGAAATAGATTAAAGAACTCAAATGTTTGCAACTTATTTCATTAATAAAAAAGGAAGCTGTTACAAGACAATTGGATTATCTAGTCTAATGGATGAGTCCTTGGGAATTCCCTAGGATCATCTAACATGTATAGATTATCTAAGAAATCTTGTCATCCTTCCTTAGAAAACTCCAAATCCTCCTTTCTCAATTTGCTTCTGCGTATGGATCAAGAAAATCTTCTTCTTCTGTGTGTCTTCACAAAGGATGCTAAAGAGGAGAGCACCTATGAGGATGTCTGCTTGCTTGCAGATCCTTTAGCTGCTGCCTTGCCTTAGTTTGCTTGAGTTGCTACATTTAGTAGTGTTTCCTTCCTTAAATATCTCTTTGGAACCCATATTTGCTTTTGCTTATACATCTTGGTGTTTTAGGGATTAAGTGATGATGGAAAAAAGCTTTCTAGAGTCCTTTTTGTAGACAAGTTACATACATTGTCTTGAGTTTAATATTATTTAAGTGCTGATTAAATCTTATCAGTACTTTAATAATGACTCTTGGAAATGTGATCTAGCAGTTTAACCTATTAAGATTCTCTGAATTACTTGAGTTTATGATTGATCTGTTTTAACTGTCGTCTCTGTGTCAGTTTCACTTTGTTAATGTATTTTCAGAAAATCTAAAGAAATGATTGGAATGTACTTGCATGCTGAAAATAATTCTTGGTCAAAATAAACTTTTTCATTAATTAAACTAATGGATTAAAAAAAATTTAAAAGGAACAAGATGATTTTAGAAGAGATCCCTAGCTAGAGCATCTCGTGCCCAACGACGCCCACTGTTGTCATAGCCTACCTCTTCATTATTAGAATCAATCACCTCTTCCTCTTCCATGACTGGGAGAGAGCGGTAGAAATGCTTGTTGACCCTTCTTTTCTTCCTTGACATCTTCATGCTTTTTCTTCTTGGCTTCAAGGCAGCTAATGTTGAACCTCCTTTTAAAGGTCGTTCAGGTGCTGCTGAAGTTTCCTCTTTAGAAGTAAGTTATGTTGAGGGCAATGAATCAGTTGTGGAGGACTCAAAAGCAACTCACCTCTGAGGAGATTGAGTTGTTAAACTCGTAGAGCTCTCGGTTACATCTGTTACGACAAATATATTATGACTCTCAGTTGATGACTCCATATCTCTTGGTTGATGTTTGATGAAAATGACTTAGAGGATGGATGCTTTTATAATCAATTTTATGGATACCAAGAGTCTAAAATTAATTTTTGTTTAATTTTTGGAATAGTAACAACCACTAAGACTTCAAAGCATACACTTTACAAACCTTAATGACTCTTATTACTTGATTACTTTTCCTCTCTGGAAACTGATCCAGTAATGATGATCTGAGATAATCTATTTGTGATATTATTTCTCTTTCCTTTTTTCCTTTTTTTTTCTTTTATTATTTTTGATGTGACAAAAGGGAGATACATAATAGTAAGTATTTAAGTGCAAACTGAGCCCATTGAATACATGTTCTGTACATATTGGTAATCTATTTTCTGTTTTTATGGTTACCTTGCCCATAGCACATTTTTAACTTTCTTATATATAGGTATAAGGAAAGGCTTACAAACCTCAGACTTAGCCTATCAGATCCAAAAGGAGCTTACAAACCTCATATTCTGGTGTTGCCAAAGAAAGTTAAAAAGGACAACATATTTAAACTCTCTTGTACATAGTGATAAGTAAGAGCTTACAAACTTCTGACTTAGACTTTAATACTCAGAAGGAGCTTACAAACCTCGTATTCTGATGTTGCCAAAGGAAGTTAAAATGTTTTTATTTTGATTTTCTTAAATATTGAACTAAGAGGGAGCTTACAAACCTCAACCTTGGAATTGTTTGACTCGGGGGGAGCTTGCAAACCTCAGACCCTAATGTTACTAAGAAGACTAATTTAATTTTTCTTGAAAAATAATTTTTGGTGTTAGAGTCAATAGAACTCAGTTGTGGACTATCAGATTCAGGGGAAGCTTACAAACCTCATACCCTGTTATTGCAGAGAAAATTAAATGCCCAATACTGTCCTTTAAGTACTTATGTTTGTCATCATCAAAAAGGGGGAGATTGTTAGAACTAGATTTGTTTATGACATGTTCTCTTTTAGTTTTGATGATAACAAAAGTATTAAAAGAACACCAGTTTATTTGATGTCCGTTTTATTTGTGCAAGTTCTTATTCTTGTACAAAAATAATCAAAATCTGTTTTACTTAGACACACTTAGGAGTTGCTTCATTGCTAGCTTCTGGTGGCAAAGTTTGAAGAACAATTGCTAGTGTGGCTTGGCGCAAACTCTGAGTTGAAGGTCTCAACATTCAGATGAGTTGCTACACTTGGTAATTGTATATCAACATCTAGTATCATTCAGAGTTACTGATAAAGCTATGGATTATCCGTACTGTAGAAAGCAAGTTGTATTGTCTTATCACCCTATCAACTAGAGACCTAGAGTCTACAAGATTGCAAGGCTCAAGAAAGGTTAACATACTCTACGAGCGTCTACTCCCAACGACTCTATCAGTATAAAACCTCTTAAAGACTCAAAGGTTAAACGCGTCACACACTTGATTCAGAATCTGCTATGTATCTATCTTCAACGTCTCTTGTACTATGGAGTAAAGGCAAAGTCACTTGATCAAGTCACTTCCTCAATGACTAATTTTTGCAAAGGCTATAAATATATGGTTGAAGATTCAAGTTTCAATCTCAACAAGGATTCTTCTAATGAAAGAGTAGCAAGATCAAACAATTATTAACTTTAATATGATATGCATATTTTCTATTTTAGGTTGTAATTGTAAAAGCCTTAAGATTTCTTACCATTAAATATCTTAGAAATCTTAAGAGCTTTAGGTCTTAGTTATGGTGATTTCATGTACCTCTGATGCTTGCATCATGTACACCTTGTTCTCTATTCTACTAATACTTTAGTAGTTTAGATTAAGTCTCTTATTATGTACTTGAGCAAAAGTATTATATCATTAGGAATCAAGAAATAAGTCTTGAGCCAAGATGCTTAAGCCACGTAAGTCTCATTGCTTAAGTGCTTGAGTTGTGAAAGTCTTATTTAGCTAGTCTAATTGAGAAGAGGAGAAGTATCCATTTGAAGGGCGCGAGCAAGAAGTCTCAAGAGAGCTTGAGCAAAGGGAAAGTCTTAGACTTGTGCTCTAAGCAAAGGGAAGTCTCAACCAGAAGACATTGAAGCTGGTGGCTCGGTCAGCAAATTTCCATAATTTTATCTACACCCTCATACCATTTGTAGCCTCCAACCTCAAATGCATTACTGCGAAGTTCCCTATTGGTAATCTGGGAAAACTTTTCTATCTTCCTTGTATATTTCCCATATAACTCGGAAGGTTTTGGTCCTACAACGGGAAGAGGTAAGAATTTTAACATTTGTGTTGCGGTGAAATTTGGATGTCAAGCTATTGATTAACTTGAATCTTAATTCATTTACAACCGGTCTTTGATTTATCCGAAGGAAAGGTTAAAGAAAGGAAAAACCTAAAAGGGAGAGATCTAAGGTTCGGGGGTTGGTTAAATTTAGGGAAGGTATTAGCACCCTAAACTTCCGTAGTACTCTACGGGAACCTTTTGTTTATTTTTTTTTATTTATTTCATTAATTATTTTGCTTTAGGGTATATACAAAGGATTGAAAATTAAAAAAGACCTAGGGGTTAATTCTAAGTTTACTCGGCAAGACATCGCATCTTATGCCTACATATCCTTACGGGAATGGAATCAGAGTAACTGTAGTTCCCCTCAAAAGGGAGGTTAGAAACGTCTTGACTGTGGCCAAGGTTTGTTCAGAGACTCCAATCTCTATGTTAAAAAATGTTAATTAAAATTAAAATAGGGTTAAATTAGGGATTCCACGGCGGAAAACCTTAAAACAGAGTACGACGACTCTTTTGGCCTAACACTAGGATAAAAGCAATTTTGCCCACGGCGGGACACCTAGGCTAAACAGGGTTTGATCCATTAAAGGGGTAAGGCTATTGACTCGGCGGCCAAAAGGCTGGACCTAATCCTTCGGAAGGATAAAACTGTAAAAAATGTGAAAATATGACAAATCATTATATGGAGGAATAATTAAGGTACAGAAATAAGAAAAGTAATAAAGGCAGAGGGTATAAAGAAACAGAGAAACATTTCTGAAAACATGAAGAATATGAAAATATGTAATGATACTTAGAATGAAGTGAGGGAGGAAAATAGTGTGGGGCTGTGGCCACCACAAGCACATCTCAACCTCGAGCATGCACATGAAATGCCCAAAGAAAGAAAAGTAATAAAAGGTACATAAAGTGACACGACAAACATCAGGAGTTCCTTACGAAAAGGTTTTAATTTTTTAATATTTTAATTATAAAAAAAAGGTTTTAATTTTTTAATAAAAAATATTTAAGTTAAAATTATAAAAAAAAATTAAGTTTAAATTATAAAAAAAAAAATTTGGGGAAAAGTCTTTTCAGTTTTTTGGGAACAAAAAGGTTTTTTTTTTCTTGGGAACAAAAAGGTTTTTTTTTTCTTCTTGGGAACAAAAAGGCTTTTCAGTTTTTAAAAAAGGTCTTACTAAAAAAAAGGTTTTAATAATAAATAAAAAAAGAGTTTTGATTTTAAAAAAAGGTTTTGATAAAAAAGGGTTTTGATATTAAAATCTACGGACCTAAACACACATGGAGATTAACATGGCAAAATATGCACATAAACATGAAAAAGCAAAAGGTTTAATAATTTAACGGACCTAAACACATTAACATGGCAAAATATGCACATAAACATGAAAAGGCAAAAGGTTTAGTAATTTAACCTACGAAGCGGAGGTTTGCTTCGGTAAATGTGAAAAAGGTTTGAATAAGGGAACACTGGAGAGCTCCAATCCTTCTGACGAGTTGTGGGAACGACCGCCTTTCTTCTCTAGGGATCTCCTTTGTTTCTCCCTTTCTCTCTCCTCTTTTCTGAAGAAAACCTTCTGACCCCCTTTCAACAAGGCAACACATGTATATATAGGGAACAAATTAGGGTTAACACCAAATTGTCAATAATGTCCCTAAAGCCCATTTTAAATCCCAAACTAAATAATTAGTTAAGAAGAAAAAAAATAAAATTTAAATAATTTAAAATAATTAAAATAAACTAATAATCCTATTGATTCCTAAAATCAAAAATATTATAAAAAGAACAAAATTTTTTCTAATATTTTTTATTTTATGATTTTTTGGATATTTTTATGAATAATTTAGAAAAAAGTGAAAAAAAATAATATTTTAAAAAATGATTTAATTAAAATACGAAAATAATAATTAAATAATAATAAAAAACTATTTTTGTTATTTTTTAATGAGAGATAGAAAAATTTAGAGTAAAAATAATAAAAAACAAAAAGTGACAAAGGTGAGATTCGAACTCTCAACCTCTCACACTCACAACTCCTTACACATGTCCTCTTGCCAATTATGCCATTTTTACTTTTTAGAAAAAAAATGCATGCCATATGATATTTACCTGCAAAAAGCCAAACGACTACACAAATTTGTTAGTAATTGATTAAATGCAATAAAAATGCAATGAAATGCGACGACAAATCTTAGGGCAAAATTTGGGGTATTACAATTTGCATGGAAAAAAAATTTAGAATCAAATCAACCATGGCACAAGCTAAATTTAAAAAGCAATAATTTAGAAGAGAGTATAATCCAATTGTCCCTGAATAAGACACAAGTTCCTGCTGAATTCCGATTTAAACATCAATCTATGGTTGCGATATGCGTATCCAAACATAAGCTAAGTTTAAAAAAGAAAAAAGGTGTCAAATATTGCCACATGTCACACACTAATTTTTGAATCTAAGATCCCACATATTTTTGCATCATCTGTGTTGTTTATCATGTCTTGCATCTTGCATAATATCCAATTTATAAGTTGAAATAAACTTTTTGGAATTACAACCGAATCAGTCAAACTAAAAGTCAACTGAGCGTAAAATTAGTGGACAAAAATATTTAAAATAGAGCTTGCAAAATTTAGTGATATTAATCTATGTTTCACGTAGTTTAACCTGGCGTGCTCATTTAAAATTTTCGATCACTTTTCGGTCGCATTTTTGGACAGTTTAAGCCATTTTAGTGGGTAAAATTTATTTCAAAATTTGACAAAACGTCGTATTTTTCCAAATCGTATATTTTACGCTAATCATTTTGGTATATTCATTTTATTTTTTTGAGCACTTCGATACCGGTCCAATTATTCATTTTTTTATTTCTATTTTTAATTTAATAATTATTTTAATTAATCCATTTTTTATTTTAGATTGTTTATTTTATTATAGTTTATTTTATTGATATTTTATTTATTTACTTTGTTTTTATTTTATTCATTTAATTTTTGTTTTATTTGTTTTTAGAAAACTTGTTAAATAAGTTTCTTAAAAGTGATTTTTTTAGTTCTCATGTACATAGCCACTTTTCTATAATTTCCTCTTTCATATGTTATGTGTCATCACTTCATCACACAAAGCTTATACTACACACTTTTTACTACTTTTCTCTCTTTAAAACCACATAAACCATACTACTTTTCCATACTCCTATCACCCTCACACTTCCCTATAAACTACAAACTCACTATCCACTATATTCTATCATCACTCTTTCATACACAATATCTTCCATGATATGAATAACTCACATTCATTTTCCCAATAATAAACTACTACCTACATTTTCTCTTTCTTCATGACTCCTCTAACCTCACATAAAACATCATCCTCCATCTAGACACAATACTCTCTCATCTAATCTTTATCAGATTTTTTTTTACTTTATTTATTAAGTTCATTATTACTATTATTTTTACTGATATTTTTTCTCTATTACTAAGTTTTTCATATTTCATCTATTTACTATTATTTTTATTAACCATTAATCATTTTTTAAAATATATATTCATAAAATTTGGTTTAAGTTTCTGAAAGTAATTGCTTACCTTTTGTTGTAAGGAGTCAAGTTGTCTTTATTATATCATTAATTTATTATTCATTTATTTTGGAATCATGTTTGGGAGATAAAAGTGGCAGTCACAAGGTACAAGATTATTATTTCTTTTAAATGTCTTTGTTTAGTGATTAGATTAGTTATTTATATCATTTTGTTTTAATTATTTATTTCTTTATTTATTTAATTTATATATTATTTGGAAAGACAAAAAAGAGATTTTTAATTATTTATCTTTTATTAGTTAATTGTTAAATATTTGAAAATATAAAAAATATATGTTGTAATTATTAATTAGTATAAATATTTTTTATTTAATTTAATTAATTAAACTATTAATTAATTTTATTAAATATTTATATCTATATTAATTAATAATTCTCGTTGTCCGATTCTATCTTTGTGACTTACTTGCTTCTTTGCTTTTGGTTTTGTTTTCATCGATCAATTATTAATGTTCTGCCATGATTATTGGATGATGTTGACCATGATACTTTGCTGTGTATGTGGTTATGTGTTGTTGATTTCTCACGATGTTTTTCTGTGTATTTTCTCTCTGTTCCTCGCGATGTTTTGCCACATATCTTTATTTGTTGATTACATGATGCTTTTACGTGTACTGTGTCTGTGTATTCTTACTTGTCATTTACATGATGCTCTTCCATGTATTTGTTGCTTTGTTTTCTATCCTTGTTGACCTAATCAGAGGGAAGGAAATGTATGTTGGCTTATCGTCATTATGCATGTACCTCGTCTGTTCTTTACCTGTTTTTGTTGTTCTTGGTTCTTAGAACCTGGCAACTCGTAGTTCCACGAACTACAAACGCTCTGATTTCTCAAGTTTCTCTTGAGAATACGTAGGCACAAGACCCAGATCCTTGGCGAACACACTTTTCTTTTTTCTCTCATTTCACACTTTTCATTTTCACCCTTTTCACCATTTTTCATCGTAGTTTCTGAACTACGATTGCTCTGATTTCTTATTAAGGATACATATGCATAGGATTGCGAGATCCTAGCGAGCTACCTTTTATTTTCTACCTTTTTTATTTTTCTACCTTTTTATTTTTCTACATTTTCTTTGCCCATCCTTACCTTAGCAAACATTTTAGCAAAACACTAATATTTCAAGAGGTTTCTGTAGAGTACTACAGATGCTTATGGTGTTAGTACATTCCCTTAGTATAACCAACCCCCGTACCTTTGATCTTGAAGGTGAGAAAAACACTTAGAAGGGGGGGGGGGTGAATAAGAGTTTTAAGAAATATGGCAATAAAAACAACTCAAGATTTTTATCCTGGTTCGTTGAACTCAACTACTCCAGTCCACCTTATCAAAGATGATTTGTCTTTCTCTCACAAGGACTTAATCCACTATTAATCAACTGATTACAATAGTAAGCACTAAGAACAACTGTCTTAGTCTTCTCAAGAACTACTGACCACACCTTGGTCTTCTCAAGGAACTTCTTATAAATTAATGTAAACTAAACAAGTGTTTAAATGCTTCTAATAAGCTGTATCACAACTATGATATTTACACTTAAAATTAAGTACAAATAAAACTATACAATTTTATGATAGAACAAAATTATATGAACTTTGAGAGAGTTTTCACTTTGATTCTTCAAGCGTGTGTATGAATATTTCTTTTTGATTGAGTTAGCAACTTCTAAATGTTGTAGAAGTTCTCCTTTTATAGCTTTTTCCAATTGCTTTGAGTAATGTGCAGCTGAGTATTATATTTGAAATATAAGACTTTTCATCACCAAAAGGTATGGGCAGAGACATGCTTTTTGCAGTAAAAGTATGGTTGTAGAAGCTTTGGGATTTGCACCACGTCTCTTCATTGGACAAAATAGTTGTTGGTTACTTTGGAAGTAGCACCACGTCCAATCAAGTTTACAGCTTCTTCAACAAGCTTCCTTCAGGATGAAGTCTTCATAATATGCACTTCAGATCTTGTAACAAGCTTAAAAGGAATGAAATGCTTAAGATGATCAGAGCTAAATGTTTGAGATGATCAGAGCTTGATAGATGATCAGAACTTGATATATAAGAGTCTTAGTCTTGATCAGAGTATGCAGCAGTATGTGCTTGAGCGTGAATATAATTTGATAAGAGTCTGATTATCAGAGCCTCTGTTCTTGTAGCTAAATGAACTTCAGAGTCTGATTTGATCAAAGCTTTCAACTCTTCAAATAATTCTTTCAGATACGCTTCAGATCATTCTGCAGCTTCTGCTTCAGATTCTTCTGGCAGTGCTTCAGTGTTTTCTGATTGTCTTGCATCTGATGCTTCAGAGCCTTGCGTAGTTGCTTGTACTTATGTATTTTGCTTCTTTAAGAGTATTCAATTTAATACTTGAAACAATAATACTTGAACAAATTTTAGAGTATATATTTTCTTAATACAAAATTCCATAAGAGTTATCATCAAAACATAGGAAATATAAGAAACACCAATCTGTGTTCTAACAATCTCCCCCTTTCTGATGATGACAAAACATAGGAAATTTTGTTTAATACAGAGAATAAAATATATGACTCCCCTTGAGATTAAGAATCTCCCCCTGAAATGAATACTCTAATAGAAGAGAACACTTCCCTTTTTGCTTGAGTATATTTCATAACCTAGTAGGAATCCTTGTTAAAAATAAAGAATTAGAGCTTGGATGCTTTCCAGAATCAGAGCCTGATGAATTCTTTCAAATAAAGAGTCTGGTTTATCTTCCAGAATCAGAGTCAAATTTGCTTCAAGGATCAGAGCCTGGTTGGGTAATTCTCAGGGTAACTTCAAAGAATTTTTGTCAGATGAAACAATAAAACCTGAAAGTCTTAAAATTCAATGTTAGTTAATACTATGTCTGTATTTCATTTTAGTATTGCTTATGGATTGAACAATCAGATTCTTTTTCTCCCCTTTTTTGTCATAATCAAAAAGATTTTAAAAGACAGAAAAGATAACAGAAGAAAAGAAAATAACACATAAATGAAAAACAAAACAGCCAGATTCATTCAGATTCAAACAGAACAAAAGATAAGATGTTCAGACATCAGATGATTGAAGACAAAACAACAAAAAACAGAAAACAAACAACATAAAACAAGTGCAAACAAGAATGCAACAACATGGAAAAGAAAAACTAGGGCTGACGAGATGCAATCAGGGTCAAAAGATCAGTAATCTTTGCAGTAGACTCTTCTTGCTTAGCCATCCAAGTTTTGATCTCCTCAATAGTCTGCTCTTGTTTTACCATCCATGATCTGATTTCCTTAACTTCTTGGACAACATCTGGAGTCTCAGTCTTCATTTCAGATGCAGAGGGTTAGGATGATCAATCTCCATGTTAGATGCAGTCTGAGGATCAGGAGTATCTTCTATCATTAGAGCAGTATCTTCAGATGAAGAATCTTCAGCAGGAGCATCTTCCAGAAGTAGCACTGGTGTTGTAATAATGCTCAACAGAGTCTGTCTGACCATTTCAGCAAACTTTGCCTTTGCATCATCAGCGCAAACTGTTCTGAGATCAGATGCAGCAGTGTTGAACTTGGAGATGAATCTGTTCCAAGAAGCTTCAGATTCAGCAGGATCTATACTAGACAGACACTCTTTTTCTACAGAAGCAATCCCCATACGCATTTCCTTCTTGAAATTATTAAACAAAGTAGAAACATTTGATCTGGGTTTGGGGTTCAGATAGTCCTCTATGGTGACTTTTTGTGAAGGTTAAGGGCTTGTTTGAGTTTGTTCAGGAGGTGTTTGATCAGATGGTGGTTGTTCAGATGGTGGTGGTATGGTGAGATGAGGAGTAGAAGTATCAACATCAGATGGAGTTGATGTAACAACATCAGATGAAGATGGTAGAAAGTCTGTGAAGTTAAATTTGGAGCGAAGAGCAAGGTGATGAAGGTGTTGTTCAGAAGCAGGTAGGTCAGATGGTAGTGGTTTAAAAGGATCAGGAATTTGTAAACAAGTTGGTGAGGGAACTTCAGATTCATCAGAATCAGATGATTCAGTTGAATGACATAAAGTGGAAGATAAGACATACATGGTTGTAATGGGTTGCACATCCAAAATGTCTTCAGATGGTTGTGGGATAGAGGGTTCAGGATTTTGGATGGTTGGTTCTTCTGGTGGTTGAGTAGAAGAGGGTGGTTCAGATTGTTTTTGTTGTTGTGGTTCAGATGGTATTTGTTGTTGTGGTTCAGATGGTATTTGTTGAGGGGGTTCAGATTGTATTTGTTGAGGGGTTTAGATGGTTGATGAACAGAAGATGGTTGAGAATGTGTATGAGGAGATGAAATGGGTTCAGATGCATGAGGTTCAGATGTATGATGAGGAGATGGTGGAGGTGAAGGTGAGGGTGAAGGGACAGATGGTTTTGGACCAGATGTTAATACCTGTTTAATTATTTCTCTTATTTCCTCCAAGCTAGCTTCTGGAGGAGTTTCCTTCAGCTTCTTGTCCTTCTCAGGCTTGTCAGCAGCATCAAAGGCTTTCCTCTTAGGCTGTGCAACAGATCCTTCCTCAGCTTTCCTTTTCTTGCGCCTTTCTCTCAGAAGATTTGGCAACACTTCTCCTTCCTTCTGTACTATGTTGGCAGGCAGAGGAATACCATTTCTCAAACAGTCAGAAATGAATGACATAATGATTTCCCTAGGTTCATCTGCACTGAACATAGGAAAATCTGATATAGGAATCCTCCTTCTGCTGACTTCTTCAGAGTCAATCTTCTTAGGTGTGCCAGCAAGCTCTGAGATGACCTTCATCCTTTTCAGAATATTCCCATTAATGACAGATCCTACAATGTAAGACAAATCATTTGTCAACCCAACATTAGTCAGATGCTTTACAAGACCATTCTCTGTTAGAATGTCTGATATCAGCCTTCCCATAGGGATCCAATTTTTGATCTTTCCAGCCTTAACTCTTACTTCTTCTCTTGTTTCCTTTATGTGGTTCAGAAGATGACTGAACAGAAGATAAGGCAGATCCACCTTCTTGCCTTTACTCATACAGAACATGAAGTACAGTTGTCCTGTGTTAACATAGTTTGGAGAGTTTAAAGATTTTCTATGAAAAATAGAGCTCATGAAAATCTTAGCCCATATTCTGTAAACAGGCTTCAGATCTCTGACTTTGTTGGATGGTTAACCAGAAACACAGACTTCTTGAAAAACATCAGCCAAGTCCACACGAGCAGTTGCCATACTTGTGATTCCATCAGTTTCTTTGTACTCAATCAGCTGTCTGATTAACTTCTCAGTAATAACAATCTCCTTTCAAAGAACAGAAGAATGAATGAACTTAGGGCAAACTTGGGCGTGTATCCAGAACTCTTTCACCAATGTTGGATAAACAAGACCCATCAACCTGTCAAAGTACTTTGCCCAGTTTTGAGTTTTAATGGTTGGTTTGAGATCAAAACCATTTTCTTCAATGGAAGCAAAATCTACAAAGTTTTCACACAGAACCTCAAGATCCTTTGTTGGAGTGAGAAGAGTTCTCACTGGTTCCTTGTACACAGCAACAGTAGAGGTTTGCATCTGAGCAGATGTTGAAGATGATGATGCCATTGATGTTCTTGAGATACGTCTGGGTTTACGTGAGGATTTGGGTTTTGAGAAGAGATGGAAGCAATAAAGAAGACAGAAATGCATATGAAAAAAGTGATGGATGGTGGAAAGTGTGAAATGTGAAGTGTTGTGAGAATATATAGAAAAAATTTGGACAAGCAAATGTCACACAGAATCTCACGCGTACACTTAAGCAATTAATAAAGTGAAAATAATCATATCAAGCAATTAATGCAAAGAATAAAATCATTTCAAGCATTTATGATTCTGACAGATGGGGGAAAATCAAGAGATTTTAGATTTTCAAAGCAATACCTCAAATGTCAATTCAGTATGGTGCACTCTACCTTTCCAGATTCTGAGATACACGTGTTTGCTTGCATGTGCCTCTGAAACTTCTTGAGAAATGAAACGTTAGGCAACATTCAGATCCTCTGAGCCTTGTTAGTTCAGATTTACACACAAATAAATAAACACATAATTGAAATGAAGAAATACTTCAGAGTTTAGACATTTATCATCTGAGTAAAAATTTCATCTGATGAATATTTTATTCTGAACAGAAGTCCATACTTATATTTTTCAGAATAAATTTAAATCTATCTTCAGCAAGGGGTTTTATAAAGATATCAGCCCACTGATGATCTGTATCCACAAAGTTTAAATTAATAATTCCCTTCTGAACATAGTCTCTAATGAAATGATGTTTAATCTCTATATGCTTAGCTTTAGAGTGTAAAATAGGGTTTTTAGATAATATAGCAGAAGTATTATCACAGAAGATAGAAATGTTACTCTTAAAAATCTGATAATCTTCCAGCTGACTTTTCATCCAGAGCATCTGGGTGCTACAACTAGCAGCAACAGTATATTCAGCCTCTGTTGTTGAAAGTGCAATTGTGGGTTGCTTCTTACTGAACCATGAGATCAGATGACTTCCAAGAAACTGACAGCTTCCAGAAGTACTTTTACGTTCTATTCTGTCTCCAGCATAGTCAGCATCACAAAATCCAACTAATTTATAATCATCATATCTTCTGTAACACAGACCCACGTTAGTAGTAACTTTTAGATACCTTAGAATCCTCTTAACAGCTGTTAAGTGAGATTCTCTAGGATCTGATTGGAATCTAGCACACAGACAGACACTAAATAGAATATCAGGTCTAGAAGCAGTCAAATATAAGAGAGATCCAATCATAACTCTGTAAAGTTTTTGATCAACTTTCTTACTTACCTCTTCCTTACCAAGTATGCTTGTAGGATGCATTGGAGTCTTTGCCAATTTGCTTTCATTCAGATTGAACTTCTTCAGAAGCTCTTTAACATATTTAGTCTGGTGAATATATGTGCATTCGAGAGTCTGATTTACTTGGATTCCCAGAAAGAATCTAAGTTCTCCCATCATGCTCATTTCAAATTCAACCTGCATAGACAAAGCAAACTCCTTTCCCAGCATAATATTGGTAGATCCAAAAATAATATCATTCACATAAATTTGACAAATTAGTAAATCTTTCTTAAATGTTTTACAGAAAAGAGTTGTGTCCACTTTGCCTCTGATAAAGTTCTTTTCTAGAAGAAAATTACTTAATCTTTCATACCAAGCTCTGGAAGCTTGTTTCAAACCATAAAGAGATTTTTTGAGTTTGAAAATATGATTTGGAAATTTATCACTTTCAAAACCAGGAGGTTGATAGACATAAACTTCTTCTTTTATAATACCATTTAAGAAGGCACTCTTAACATCCATCTGATATAGAGTGATGTTATGTTGTGCAACAAATGAAATAAGAAGGCGTATAGATTCTAACCTTGCCACTGGAGCATAAGTTTCAGTGTAATCAATTCCTTCCTGTTGACTGTATCCTTGAGCTACTAGTCTTGCTTTGTTCCTAACAACTTCTCCTTGCTCATTTAGTTTATTTCTGAATATCCACTTTGTTTCTTATAATGTTGAAACCTTTTGGTCTGGGAACCAGATCCCAAACATCATTTCTTGTAAATTGATTCAGCTCATCTTGCATTGCAAGTATCCAATCATTATCACCCAGAGCCTCATCCACAGATGTTGATTCAATAGTAGACACCAACCCAAAAAGTGATGTTCCAGATGATCTGATAAACGACCTTGTTCTTATAGGGTCATCTTTCCTTCCAATAATCATTTCTTCTGGGTGAGAAGCTTTGATTCTGGATGATCCTTTAACTGTTGGTTCTTCAGAAATTTTTATGTTATTCATCTGAGCAGCCAATGGAGTTGCATCTGGCGTAGCTTCTTCTTGAGCTTTCTCTACATCTGATTTCTCAGATTCTGTGAGAATAACTTCTCCATCTGCAGAGTTTTCAAGCTGCTTTGGCATTTGATTGCCAAGCTTATCATCAAATCTAACATGTATAGATTCCTCCACAATCGGTGTTTCAGTATTGTATACTCTGTAGCCTCTAGAGCGTTCAGAATATCCAAACATGAAACACTGTTGTGCTTTAGAATCAAACTTGTTAAGATTCTCTTTAGTGTTCAACATAAAACATATACATCCAAAAGGATGGAAATAAGAAATGTTTGGCTTTCTATTCCTCCACAATTCATAAGGAGTCTTTTCCAGAAGAGGTCTAACAGACACTCTGTTCTGAATGTAACATGCTGTGTTAATTGCTTCTGCCCAAAAATGTTTTGCCATGTTAGTCTCATTGATCATGGTTCTGGCCATCTCTTACAATGTTCTATTTTTCCTCTCTACAACTCCATTCTGTTGTGGAGTTCTAGGACAGGAGAAATCATGAGCAATGCCATTTTCATTAAAATATTTTTCAAAATGTTTGTTTTCAAATTCACCACCATGATCACTTCTGACTTTAACAATTTTGAAATCTTTTTCAGTTTGGACTTGTTTGCAGAAGTCAAAGAACACAAAATGTGACTCATCCTTGTGCTTTAGGAGTTTTACCCATGTCCATCTGCTGTAGTTATCAACAATGAGTAATCCATACTTCTTGCCTCTGATGGATGCAATTTTCACTGGTCCAAACAGATCAATGTGAAGTAACTCTAATGGTTTTGAAGTTGAAACAACATTTTTGGATTTGAAAGATGATTTTGAAAATTTTCCTTTCTGACATGCTTCACAAAGAGCATCTGAGTTGAACTTCAAATTAGGAAGTCCTTTGACCAGATTAAGTTTATTAATCTGAGATATACGTCTCATATTAATATGAACCAATCTTCTGTGTCAGACCCATTGCTCATCATTAACAGACATAAGACATTTAACATTCTGAACCTTAAGTTCTGAAAGACTGATTTTATAAATGTTGTTTTTCCTTTTACCATTAAAGAGGATTGAGCCATCCTTTTGACTAACAGCTTTGCAACATTTTTGATTAAAGATTATGTCATAACCATTGTCACTTAATTGACTTATGGACAATAGATTATGAGTTAATCCTTCAACAAGCAAGACATTAGTTATGGAAGGAAGTTTACCATTGCCAATGGTTCCAGAGCCAATTATCTTGCCCTTCTGATTCCCTCCAAACTTGACGTCTCCTCCAGATCTAAGCTCCAGACTTTGGAACATATACCTTTTTCCCGTCATATGTCGTGAGCATCCAGAGTCCAGGTACCATGACTGGAGTCTTGACTTCGCTGCTAAGGATGTCTGCAACATAGATTATCTTATCCTTAGGTACCCAGATTTTCTTGGGTCCTTTTTGGTTAGTTGCCTTAAAGCTTTTTCTGAACTTCTGTATTTCAACATAAGACTTGTTCTGATTAGCTTTAGATTTATTAAACACAGGTTTGTTCTGATTAGAACTTGTGTGTTTAATATCATTTAAGTGACCAAATGTAAACTGAGAATATAAAGGAGGATACTTGATATCCATTTTATCTACAGGTTTTGGATTTGAATCCTCATAAGAAAAAGATTTATATCCAACACCTTTTCTATAGTTTTTGCTAATACTATAGATCATTGAAGCCATCTTGCTTCTATCTAGGCTTTTAGTTAGAAACTTCCTGAAGCTATAATCATACTCTTGTAAAATATTTTTAGAGCATGGTTCAGACTTTGGATCAGAGTTTAGTGGAGCAGATTCTAAATTATTTTTCAATTGAAGATTTTCAGCTTTTAGCTCAGCTATTTCTGATTCAAACTTGTTACTCTCAAATTCGACATGCTTTAGAAGCTTTTTGTATTTGAGTTTAACTTTGCTATAGTTTTCAAGAATATCAGATAGACTTTCAACAAGTTCTTGTCTAGAAAGTTCAGCAAATACCTCCTCAGAATCAGATTCTGATTCTGATCTAGATGATTCAGCATTGCCTTCTATGTCAGCCATGAATGCTACATTAGCACATTCTTCTTCTGACTCTGATGACGAATCAGATGCATCTGAGTCATCCCAGGTAGCCATCATAACTTTCTTCTTGTGATCTGACTTTCTTTTTGGCTTCTCCTTCTGAAGCTTTGGGCATTCACTCTTGTAGTGCCCAGGTTCTTTGCATTCATAGCAAACAACCTCTCTTTTTCTAGTTCGTTTGTATCCAGAGGATTATCCAGATCTTCTGTATCCAGAGGGTTCTCCAGATCTTCTGTGTCCAGAAGATTCTTTGTGTTGATCTGGTTTCCTGAAGTTCTTGAACTTCCTTTGCTTATTCTTCCAGAGTTTGTTGATTCTTCTGGACAACAAGGATAATTCTTCTTCATCTTCAGAAGAAGACTCTTTAGAGCTTTCTTCTATTACCTGCAATGCTTTAACAAATTTATTAGATTTTAAAGCAATTGACTTACCTTTCTTTAGAGGCTCATCTTCCTCTAGTTCAATCTCATGACTCCTCAGAGAACTGATTAGTTCCTCTAGCGTAATCTTGTTCAGATCCTTTGCCAGCTTCAGAGCAGTGACCATGGGTTTCCATCTGATTGGCAAGCTTCTGATTATTTTCTTGACATGATCTGCTGTAGAGTAACCCTTGTCCAGAACCTTTAAGCCAGCAGTGAAAATCTGGAATCTGGAAAACATGGCTTCAGTAGATTCAGATTCTTCCATTTTGAAAGCTTCATACTTCTGGATCAGCGCCAAAGCCTTGGTTTCTTTAACTTGAGAGTTCCCTTCATGAGTCATCTTCAGGGATTCAAATATATCAAAGGCAGTTTCTCTGTTGGTTATTTTCTCATACTCAGTATGAGATATAGCATTTAGCAAGATAGTTCTAGCCTTGTGGTGATTTCTGAATTCCTTCTTTTGCACCTCATTCATTGATTTTCTGTCAATTTTCTTGCCATTCCCACCAGTGGGATGAACATATCCATCAATAACTAAGTCCCAAAGATCAACATCAAATCCTAGAAAGAAACTTTCTAGTCTATCTTTCCAATAGTCAAATTTCTCTCCATCAAACATGAGAGGTTTTGTGCTGACTCTTTCTTCATATTTATTGTTGCTGGATGTTAAAGTTTCAGCAGCCATAATGAATATCAACCAAGAATATCAAGAGTTTTTCCCACTGGATCTTTTCTGGTCACGGTTAAGTGATAGCACAAACATAACCGGAGCTCTGATGCCAACTGAAGGTGAGAAAAACACTTAGAGGGGGGGGGGGGGGGGTTGAATAAGAGTTTTAAGAAATATGGCAATAAAAACAACTCAAGATTTTTATCCTGGTTCGTTGAACTCAACTACTCCAGTCCACCTTATCAAAGATGATTTGACTTTCTCTCACAAGGACTTAATCCACTATTAATCAATTGATTACAATAGTAAGCACTAAGAACAACTATCTTAGTCTTCTCAAGAACTACTGACCACACCTTGGTCTTCTCAAGGAACTTCTTACAAATTAATGTAAACTAAACAAGTGTTTAAATGCTTCTAATAAGCTGTATCATAACTGTGATATTTACACTTAAAATTAAGTACAAATAAAACTATATAGTTTTATGATAGAACAAAAGTATATGAACTTTGAGAGAGTTTTCACTTTGATGCTTCAAGCGTGTGTATGAATATTTATTTCTGATTGAGCTAGCAACTTCTAAATGTTGTAGAAGTTCTCCTTTTATAGCTTTTTCCAATTGCTTTGAGTAATGTGCAGCTGAGTATTATATTTGAAATATAAGACTTTTCATCACCAAAAGGTATAGGCAGAGACATGCTTTTTGCAGTAAAAGTATGGTTGTAGAAGCTTTGGGATTTGCACCACGTCTCTTCATTGGACAAAATAGTCGTTGGTTACTTTGGAAGTAGCACCACGTCCAATCAAGTTTACAGCTTCTTCAACAAGCTTCCTTCAGGATGAAGTCTTCATAATCTGCACTTCAGATCTTGTAACAAGCTTAAAAGGAATGAAATGCTTAAGATGATCAGAGCTAAATGTTTGAGATGATCAGAGCTTGATAGATGATCAGAACTTGATATATCAGAGTCTTAGTCTTGATCAAAGTCTTCATCAGAGTATGCAGCAGTATGTGCTTGAGCGTGAATATAATTTGATAAGAGTATGATTATCAGAGCCTCTGTTCTTGTAGATAAATGAACTTCAGAGTCTGATTTGATCAAAGCTTTCAACTCTTCAAATAATTCTTTCAGATACGCTTCAGATCATTCTGCAGCTTCTACTTCAGATTCTTCTGGCAGTGTTTCAGAGTTTTCTGATTGTCTTGCATCTAATGCTTCAGAGCCTTGCGTAGTTGCTTGTACTTATGTGATATTCTTCTTTAAGAGTATTCAATTTAATACCTGAAACAATAATACTTGAACAAATTTTAGAGTATATATTTTCTTAATACAAAATTCCATAAGAGTTATCATCAAAACATAGGAAATATAAGAAACACCAATCTGTGTTCTAACAGATCTCTCTTTGCTTAGCTTCAGGCCTTACTTTTTGCTTTGCATTTTTATTTATGGGTTATTCCTTCTTTTCCCATTCCCTTGTAAAAATTAAAGATTGGTGGTGATATCTTTATGATTTGTGATTCAAGTTAATTAATGGCTTGATATCCGATTCTCACCGTGACACCACACAAATGAATTTACCGCCATCGTCTTTGTCCATGTTCCAAAAGGGGGAGAAGTAGTTGTGATTACATTTTCCACTTGCTGAAATGATCTTCATTCTGCCAATGCTTCCCCGGTACAAGTCTGGCCATATGAAATCCCCTCTACAAACTTACCAACTTCATACTCCTCACTCAACACCCTAGCCATTCCCTGAAAACAAGTCATAAAATCAAAACTCTAAAAGTAAAAACGGATATATAAATCAAAATAAATTGAAACAAAACCAAATTACAAACTAGATAAACCAAAGCACAATGAGATTGCAGAACCAAGTCAATGAAGCCAAATTACAAAAAAGAAACAAACCCAAAAAATTCACAATAATAACAAAAATCAACACCGAAAATAAGAAGATCCTTGGCAAGAATTACCAGAAACAGCCGAAAGAAATTATTGAATTCGATTAAAAGGGTTGAGCAACAACATAGAGCATAGGCATAACCAGAGACAAAACTAATTTTTTATATATTTTTTTGTATTAACAGGGAAAGTTTCCTTTTTAATTTTTTTAATTAATAGAGAAAGTTTTCTTTTTTGATTTTTTTGTAGTAATAGAGAAAGTTTCCTTTTTTAATAGAATACTAGTAGATGATAAAAAAAGCTTTTATCTTTTATTTTATTTTAAACTTAAATAGTTTTTTTTGTTCCAATAAGATATTGTATTTTTATTTTTCTACTATTGTATTTTTTATTGAAAATAATTTTGAATGTTAAAAGTTTTTGATTTAGTCCTAAAATTAAAATGAAAAGAAAATCAGCAAGAAATATGTTGATTTTATCATATATATATATATATATATATATATATATATATATATATATATATATATATATATATATATATATATATATATATATATATATATATATATATATATATATATATATATATATATATATATATATATATATATATATATATATATATATATATATATATATATATATATATATATATATATATATATATATATATATATATATATATATATATATATATATATATATATATATATATATATATATATATATATATATATATATATATATATATATATATATATATTAGAAAAACAAAAACATACCAATTTAGAAGGCTCAATGACTATTTAAATATTTATTTTATTTCAATTGAATATATTTTATAAAAAATAACAAAAAATGTGTAAATGATATCTGATTAATTGGGTTGTGTTCTGGATTAGACTGACAGATGACTCACTGTTGGGCAAGGCCCAATCTAGTCCAGCTTTAGACAAGACCTAACAAGGAGATTAGCACAATCTAGTTGTTGGACACGATATGACCGTTGGACACAATATAGTCGTTAGAGCATTATAGCCGTTAGGGACCTCCCCCTCACGTGCTTAACAGTTTATACGACTAACTGCCCCTCCGGAGTTCACGGGGACAGTTGGACCAGGTCAAAGATCACGCGCTAGATCTTCCACCTGGCAGTCTCCCATTCATCGACCAGATACTTCGACCACATTGAAGACCTTGTCCTCGCGTTGGGGGATTCTTTTAAATACTCTCTCATTTGAGATGGTCAGGTATTCAATTCAATTGATCCAATTCATTCTAACACAAACCTAAACACTTTCTACTTGATTTCTCTCCCTGTTACTTACTTTAACATCAGAGTGCCTTGCAGGTACATCCCTTTCCTCTCATACAACCATCATTGTTGCCCTACATTGAAGACCACGATGATCCATTCTGATCATACCATATCAGTGGCGCCGTCTGTGGGAACTCTTCTCCCCCGTCTTTCTTGAACCAAGATCCCCAATCTTTTCAATCCAAAGACCAAATCTTTTCTTTCTAAATCTTCCTCGATCGTCATGGCCTCTCACCATAACGATGATGTTCCTCAAGATTCTATTATCGATATCTCCTTGGATAACAACAATAACCCCAATCCTCGAGTTGTAGTCTATGAGATTGATCACAGGGATGGAAAGACTGCCTCTCCATCCTCTGACAACGTGAAACCCCACATCCAGAGTTTTGATCACATCTACGAGCCCATCTTAGTTCCTCAAGACGCTGATCCTAGCATTGCGGCTCTCATCGCCGCCCTTAACAAATCCAACTACATAATTTTCCAACAGGGTGAGAAGATCCACATGCTGGAAAATTCCCTTCAAGAACGACCTCCGCTGCGGAGAGCTTATAGTCCTTCTCCTTGTTCTCGTTCTCCCCATCAGAAACATTGGCGAAGTGAGTCTCTAAGCGTTTCTCCAATCAAGGAATGATCAAAATTGGAGAAACTAGGGCAATAAATCACATCGTACCTCTCCCCGGAGGACAAGACATTCTCCAGCTCACAAGATCAAGACTTCGGAGAAACCTCGTGAACGTCCAAGTGGGTGTAAACATTCTCCTCAACACAACAGAAGCCTTCATCATAGTCGTTCCCCATACAGATCATTAAGCACCAGTGATGAAGACGATGTGCATGGGTCTCTATCCCAGGAAATCATGGACACCCGTATCCGTCACAGGCTGGAGAAACCTCTTCCTCTGGCTCTCTACGATAGAACTACGGATCCTGACGACCATATAAAGAACATTGAATTCATGCTTGATTATCACAACGTAGGCAGAGCAATCAAGTGCAGACTGTTCCCCACCACCCTTAGAAAGGGAGCCATGACCTGGTACAAAAATCTTCCCCGGGGTTCGATCACATCATGAAGGAACCTAAAAAATCAGTTTGTCTGACATTGCACTGCCTCCAGGAGTCATCCCAAGTTGGAAGTCACGCTCAAAGTCATAATTCAGAGCAAGGATGATCCCTTTTGTGCCTACATCGAGAGGTTTAACAAAGAAGCAGTCGAGATCCACATGACCGACCACATGAAGAATTACTTCCTCGAAAAGGGGCTAAGGACAATTAGTGATTTCCGCAAAGCAGTGAGGATCGTAACGCCTTGTTCTCTGGCCGAACTGATCCATAAGTCCCAAGCTTACATCCAATATGAGGAAAAAGAAGCTGCTTATAAACTCCAGGATTCGAGGAACCAGGAAAAGTCCAAGGCGTCAAAAAAGGATGAAGCAAAAGCTCCCCGGCGCGACAAAGAAAAATGACGAGATGAACGTCCCCATGAATATAATGGACCTGCTGGTCGCTTTACTAAATATACCTTACTAACAGATCCCTGTGAGCGCATCCTTTCTGAGTGCATCAACATTGAGTTCAGAAAAGAAGAAGTCTGTTTCCCCAAACCAACAGCGTCGAAGGGAAACACCGACCGTAGCAAGTACTGTCGATTTTACCGTAGTCACGACCATGTTACTGAATATTGTGTCCACTTGAAGGATGCAATCGAGATCCTCGTCAAGAAGGGTCATCTGAAGCAATACAACAAAAGAGTCGAGGCTCCTATATGGGATGCATCTGAGCCAAAGAAAACAGATATTGAAACGTCGCCCTCTGACAGCCCTCGCCTACAGGTGGCCATGTTCGTCTCACGACCAGAAGACTTCTTCACTCATGATTAATCCCTCTGCTCGAGCAGTGGCACAACGCAGATGCAAACAATCCGATAAGATGGCCGAAGCTGCAGAAAAACGTGTAAGAGACCTTCTAGATGCAAGATTTTTTCCGGAGGCCAGATACACCACCTGGCTTTCTAACATTGTACTTGTGAAAAAACATAAGGGAAAATGGAGAATGTGTGTGGATTATACTGATCTTAAAAGGGCGTGTCCGAAGGATGTGTACCCCTGCCCAGCATTGATAAGTTAGTAAATAATTATGCCGCTTTCAAACTCTTGTCCTTCATGGATGTATACCGGGGTATTGATCGCGGCTTTTTATGTCTAACAAATCTAACTGCAAGTGCACAGCCTATCGTGTAGTAATAATAGATATCGATCCCACAGGGACTCGTAATCAATCTAGTATTATCGGGTGTTACGGTGTTTAGCTAGGTCGGTTTGGTTTCAAGTTGAATAATGGCAGAATAAATGCGTAAACTAAAGGGAACTAAAACTTTTACTTAAGATATGAATTTATGAATCGATATGCAATAATTTTGTTCTTCGGGGATTTGACAATTTATTGGCGTATTAAGTGTTTTCAAACTTAGTTTAAGAAGAAAATAGTGATCTAAAGACTTTTGTCTCACGATGGTTGTTGACGCTAGTCGCAACTCTAAGGCGGAACGTATGTTGTCGCTATCCCGTTCGGGGTTAGAGTTACCTTTTGAAAATCTCTAAGTTCTAATCCTTTTTAAAGTGCTTTCGCTGTTTTTAAATCGAATGCCTAGTTTTTACTATCTGGTCTTAGCCTCAGCTGTCGCTTGTTGGTTCGTACCTTAATATGGTTTCCCACTGTCGTGGCAAAACCACCGTAAATAGCTTCTCACTGTCGTGACAAAGGTTTATTTAGAATTTTGATTAAAAACTAAAACCATAACTGAGTTTTGAAAAGAGAAAGACTACGCCAATTATTATCAAATTCCGTTTGAATTATTATTACATATCGATTACGGTAATTTAGCTAGACATGGAAATAGAAATGGTAATACATAAATAAAAGCAGTAATTAATAACATACATCATAATGAAAATTGCAATTACGATTAAAAATGAAAACCTGTAAGTATTCCAATTGGCTTTTGGGCAGATCCTCCAAAATGTTGGCAGGATTCTGGTCTTTGTGCCAATTGATCGTACAAGGGAAATGGGAATTACAAAATATCAAAGAATACAGAGAAGGAAAAGAGAAACAAATAAGAATATAAGAACGGTAAGGTTGCTCTGAAGATGAATTGGCAGCACTTCGTTGTCTTGAATGCGGCCCCCTTTTTCAGGTCCCAACCTCTTCCTTTTATAGAGGGAGAGTATCTAATGGTTATTCCTTCAGGAAGTGGGTTTGAGGCAGAAAAGTAGGAGTTAGTGGCCACACTTTTGGTCTTTGAGGGGGAATTTTTGCACGTGACTTCATTCTGCACGTTCTGGCTGCATGACGGTCGTCAGGGAGGTGTGACGGTCGTCACACGCATGACGAGTATAACGGCTGTGTGACGGTCATCACATCAGTAAAACTCGTTTCTGCTATTTTTCTCTTGGTTTTTCCATCTATTTTTCACTTGTTTTTGCTCCTTTTCTTCATATTGCTTTGCTTGGACATGTTCTTCGAATACCTGCATAATACTTAGACAAATAGCATGGAATGCCCCGAATTCGGAGTGAAACCGGTCAAACATTAGTTAAAATACATGTCATTTTATATATACATTTTCGCGTTATCAAACTCCTCTAAACTTGAATCTTTACTTGTCCTCAAGTAAAAGTTGGAAAAATCAAAAATGTGGCAAACACGCGGCACGCTTCTCCTTTCCGAAAGGTTTTTCTCAAATTATAAGTGAGGAAGGCCAAGACTAAAATTGAAACAAAACATATACGGTGGTGACACTGAGTTATAAGTCTTCGAAGGCCTCCTTTTTATGCAAGCCAGTTCCAATCATGCTATTGTAGCTTGGCGTCAAGTTCCTTGCAACAAGTTTTACCCGGTTTGTTCTGGCGCAGTCACATTAAGCCTGTTATCCATATACTTTCATGGCAAGTCGACCTGTTAGTGGCTATGATCTCTTTTCTATTTTGATTCTTCTTTGCACATAAGCTTATGCTATTGATTTCCAAAGACTTTCTGTACCGTTGGGCTAAATGCTCGGGTGAGGAGCACCTAACTTAGAAGGAACATGTCTCTATACTCAGGCTATATGGCTTTTCTTCTTCATGATTTTTCATTTTGAGTTAGAGATCACACACACTTATTTGCATCGGTTTCATTGCTTAGAAGCATTTAGGATGGTGTTGACTGCTTGTATAAACTACTGGGGGCTACGTTTGAGTAGGAGCTTGAAACTTCGGTACTTGTAGGTAGTGAAATGGACTCGTATAAACTGGAGGTCTAAGGTGTCAGGACGGTAATGGAGTTGTTAGAATTTTCTTCTCGGGATTTCCATACTTGATTAAACTTTGGCGTCTCCTCGTGATGCTTTGAGGTAAGAAGGTTAAAGATTTCTTGTATAGTCATATGAAACGCGGGGAGTTCATGTAACGGAGATAAATATATATATATAAGAGCTTATTTGCCGAAACCGAAAATTAAAATTTCTTTAAATTCGAAAGAAAAAGTACAATGGGAAATAACATGAGAAAGGGAAATGAAAAGGGAAATAATGATCCGCTCCCACACTATCTCAATCAGTGTCCCCGCTGATTTGAAAGAATGCGGCAGGGAGATACAAAGGAAATAAAGAAAAAAACAACAAAAATGGCAAAAATGAAAAATACTACTAATCCCGTCCTCGTCCTCGATCTCTGCCTCGACCTATGGCTGGGGGGTCACGGGCGGCGAGGTTCAGAGCTCCGGTGTGGAATATGTAATCCCGGAGGCCGTTGACTCGCACAGTGAGGTGCGCCATCTCGTCAGCCATGCCAGAATGGATATCGTGCATCATCTGCAAAGATTGCTGGATTTGGCCGGTTTGCTCTCTCTGCCATGCTTCAAATTCCTCAGCCCTGCGGTTCTGCTGCTCCATCATAAGCATCATCTGGTTCTGTTGCTCGATGCAGCGGAGGAGGGCCGCGGATGTGTCATCAGTGGCAGGACGGGGGCGGCGACGCGTGGAAGGGCCAGCGGCAGCAGCTGCTTGTCATGGCTCAGGCTGGTCGGCTCTGTCTAGCTCCTTCTGAACTTCGTCCCTGGGCTCTGGGATATTATCTTGTGTTGGGGCAACAGGGGCAGCGGTGTCGAAGAGCCAGTTGGCTCTGTCCTCTGGATGCATCTGGGTGCGTGAAGGCATGATGATGCTCTGTGTAATACCCCAAATTTTACCCTTATATTTAGTCAGTCATTTCGCATAGCATCTCATCTGTGCATCTGCTAACCACTATCAAGTCATGAAGGTGTTCGTTTTGCAGGATTGGCTCCAGGGGTATTTTGGTCATTTTACGTGGACTCCGCTAATTCTTTGAAGACAGGCTTTTACTGAGCTTTGAGACATTTGAGACGCTATTTCTGAGGCATTTATTTATCACCTGGTTTGATTATATCAAGACGTCAATCTGATGTATTCGGTATCGAAATTTGTCGGGCACAACTGGAATTAAGGTCCATTTCATCGCTCATGGTTTATTTCCGGAACACTTCCGTTTCTGTTAATAAGGCACAGTTTAATTGGGTATTATTGGATTGTTGCTCATAGCATTTGGTCAGTGGAATTCAATTACGGGCAATGTTATCGTTGATACTGAATCTGTTGTGATTACGGCGCACATCCGTGTTTGGTTATAAAATTGCTGGTTAGCATTTAAGTTGGAATGCAAGTGAATTTAATCAGGTGATGAGATTAGGACTACGGGCGAGACAAGTACATAGACAAGAATATCATTCGTGAATATTTATGGTTTATGACTAGGTTAATGAATTTAAATATTTGTGGATTTATTCACAAACGTTTATAATTTATAACTAGAAATAAATATAAATTCAAAGCTGAACGGTCATGGATATATAAATGAAGTTCTGGAATTTTTATTTCATAAAGAACATCATTTTACAAAAGGGAGTAAATCGTTTCACATTTGAATTGCTGTAAAATTACATTTACAGATGTTACTTCTATCCTAAAAATCCTAAGTCCTAAAGATCCATTGGTGTCTTCATGATGTTCATCCACTGGACATTACTTCATGCTTCTCCGATTAACCTGCACAATCAAAGAGAAACGAAACAGAACAGAGTAGAAAGATGTTAGAAAGATGAATTCGACACTCTCAGAACATCGTCATCATCGAGTGCCGGGAGTGGCACAACTGAAGCTGCGTCCTACCCCCGTTACCGATCTGCGCCATTAGCGTCAGATCAGGTAACATCTGTTCTTATCTAAGGGGCAGCCGAGAGATAAAAGAGATAAAAGAAGCGGGACTGATTCGCTTTTGCCGCAATTGGATTCATTTCAAAATCATGTAAATCCCAATTTACTTTCCAAGACTGATACAAAGAGTGAAGCGGCACAATCAATTTGGTCATAAAACCCGGATGCCGACGGGTATGAGCCACTTTGTGTTCAAAGTTTGTCAACACCTGAAATTCACCACAACAGCATCAGTACCAAGTTCAGAATAGAACTCAAAACCAAAGCAATTCATAAACTGCACCAAATTTGAACAAACATCATAAGTGCAAAACTGGCCCAAAATTCAGAAAGGAAAGGAGGGACTAATGAGTTGTAAGTATCAAACTCAATTCATGCGCAAGAACAAGAAAAAACCAAGTCAAACAAATCTGCCACAAAAGGCTCAGAATACAAACCAAACTGCATCAGATAAAGCACAAAAACAGCACAAAACCATAGCGCAAATCATACCAGAAAGAGCAAGATGAGCTCACATAATCACATCAGCTCAGGGCAAGCCTCAATCAAAGGTGCAAGTCACAATGAAAAGCCAACAAAGCAGTTCATATAAGTGAAATCCCACGGCCAAACTACCACAAGTCGTTATGAGCATGAGGGCTCAGTTCAGAACATCATTGCCCCAAGCTATAATGGAATCAATTGAGACAAACCATCTGCAAACAGAGGAGATACCAGAAAACTGAGTCCAATGGCGAATTAGACACCATAACTCATGGAACATCAGCACACAAAGGCTCCAACGCAGGTTCAGATAAGTATCATCACTACCATATGACCTCCCTCGGCAACATTCGATCCGACCGGGACTTTAGCACCTGTTCTGAGAGAAGAAAAGGAAAATTAATGAGAACCGAGGCCAAAACATATCAGGACCATATCAGTTCATAAGCCCAGAAACCATGACTCTGAACCAAATTCAAACAAGCAAAGAACACAACAGAGACTATCAAAAGCAACTGTCGAAGGCGACCGCGGCATCATCGAATAGTATCCCTCGAAGGTTCAGACCCTAAAGTCATCATCACCGCATACCTTCACTAGGCCACCTCGACTTAATCGAAGCATCAGCATCAGTCCCCTGAAAAAAAGAAGAGGAAAAGTTAATTCGAAGTGAAAAATCCAAAAGCCGTGAGGACTAAAACGGAAGTCATCTTTAGAATCGAATCAAAATCCAATCCGTTATAGTGCATCAAGGTAAACCCCAATCAAATCCTAAAAAAAGGAAACAAGATTCAATCAGTATCAGAAAAGATCCAATCAGTATCAGAAAAGATCCAATCAGTTTATCAGAAAAATGATCAAGCAAAAGTGAATCCGAAAAGGCAAGTTCAAATTATATTCAACGAGATCAAATCATATCAGAAGAAAAAAGAGATCAAATCTCAAAACGCGGATCTGAAATCGCAAGGCCCAAAAGAGAATCAGAAATTATAAAAGGGACAATCTCACCATGTTGAAACCCTAACGGACAAATCGCGAACAAAACCCTAGCGGCCGCGAGAGAGAAAGAGGAGAAGAGTTTTCGTCAAAGGTAAGCATCAGAACACGAACGAGAGCGAAATCGGCCGCCAACTGTTCCAAGTCGGAGCCGTGAAGCCTCAGGGAACTCATCATCGGCTATTGACTTCGATCGAGCGTCACCTCAAAAGAAACCTATCGGATCGCGAAACCTTTCGAAGGAATCCACCGGCGCCGATCAAAATCGACGGGCAAATTCCTCCACCATCACCGTCGCCTCATTATTTCTACAAACACCGAAAGTTACCCACGAGATAAAGCGTAAGCAAAAGTAACACTATATCATCGTTGTTTAACGAATTTCATGTGATTTCAGGAGGAGACATAGAGGGAGAAACAAGGAACGATATAGCAAAGTGAGAAGAAGCCGCGCCGTTCGCGAATGGGAGTTGGAAACCCTAGCAACGCGTTTCTGCCTGTTTTGTGTGGACCGTGTGGGTTGGGACTGGGGATTGATCACTCAGCCCAACCCGGTTCTCTTTTTTTTGTTTTGTTTGTTTTGTTGCTTTTTATTCTGTTCGTATTTTTTAATTAAGTTGGCCTTTAAGTAAATAATTTAAGCAGTTTAAGGGTGATGCCTTCTTCAAAAGCAAAATTTATATTAACCCAAACTTTTTCTTAAAAAATAACTAAAGTATTTTTAAAATAATAACTAAAACATTTTTTAAATAGTAACCAAAGCCATTTTTTAAAATAAACCTTAAAAGTAAAACTTTTTTTAATTAAACTAAAACTATTTTTGAAAATTAAATTTAATCTCTTTTTATGCTTAAACATCTTTTTAACCTAAATCAAAACTTTTTCTTTATACACAACAAAAACCACAAAATTTGCATCTTTTTCTTCACTGTCTTTGTAATTCACTCGATGGCCGCTTGACTTTGCCCATTAACGCGTGTGTTCACTTTTGCAGCTTATTACATTGTGTTTTTATCATTATTGTAACTGCTTCTCGGTTGTAACCTCGCGAATCCTAACAATCGCGCTTTAATTCCTGCCTTTAAAATTTCTGCTTGCATGGTTAAGTTAGGGTATTATTCTCTGCTTGCATGATTCAAGTCTCACACATTCATCAATTATTCTGTCACACTACACATATCCGAAGGTTAGGTCTAGCTTTTGGTCGCCGCGCCAATAGTCCTCAACTTCAACCCTTACAACTCTTACAAACCCTAATTTTCCATAAATGTCTCGCCGCAGACAAGATTACAATTTTACCCCTAGCATTAGGTCAAAGAGCCGCCGCGCTCATTTTAGGGTTTCCCGCCGCGGAATCCCTAACCTAATTTAACCCTAATTACAACTTAACAATTCAACGTAGAGATTTGGAGTTTCTACACTCCGCGTAAGCGTGTCCTTAAGATGCGTGTATTCCCCTTGAGACCTTGACCACAGTCAAGAAGTCTCTAACCTCCCTTTTGAGGGGAACTACGATTACTCTGATTCCACTCCCGTAAGGATACGTAGGCACAAGATGCGATGTCTTGCCGAGTAAACTTAGAATTGACCCCTTAGGTCTCTTTTCTCACTCGTAATCCCTTTGTACATATACCTTAAGCAAATAAATAAAGCAAATAGTAAGCATTGAACAAAAGGTTCCTGTAGAGTACTACAGAAGTTTAGGGTGCTAATACCTTCCCTAAATTTAATCAACCCCCGAACCCTAGATCTTTCCCCGCATTGTGTTTACGATGCAAAAATAGGTTTTCCCTCTTTTGACCTTTTCCTTCGGATAAATCAAAGAGCGGTTGTGAATTGAATTGCGATTCAAATTAATTAATATTTGATATCCTATTTCCACCGCAACAGAAAATGGCGACTTCACTGGGGACTACTCTAAACTTTTGAGGGTTATCCCTAACTTGTTCATATTTATTACTATCTGTGTTATTGTTCATTTGCATTTGTGCTCTGATTTGGGGACTGTTCCTTGTGCAGTGAGATAAGTCCTACGCCCGGACTAGTGACATTATTATAGGATGGGGATATATTCGATGAAGCTTATAGGGAGTTGAATCCCGACCAAGCTGATTCGAGAATCACCGCTCAGTTGAGACCTTTTCGAAAATGGTTCGGTTGAACGAGTATAATCGTGAAAACTTTTTCCATGGTCGATTGGAGTCTGTGATATTGAGGACCGTAGTACCTTAACACCACCTTGGCCTTATTTAGGACGTAGTGCGGGAGCTATGTGGGAGTAATCCTACAATGGTCGCTACGCGATACTACACTCAAAAGAGGTTCTCTTGAGAATATTATTAACCCCCGAGTCAATCGGAAAGTTGATAATATCCGAAAGATGGGCTGATGACTTTGGGCACTTTTTAGAACCTTGTTCTGCAGGTACGGCTAACATATAGTACACTCCTTCTGGGATGGGTAGACCTTAACTCCGCTCACATACCTTTAACCTAGGACTTTGTGTGTTTTCATGCATTGCATCCATAAAGCATCCCATTGCATTGTATTTCATGGAATTCAAACATCATTTATATCACAGGATACCATAAATAAAAAAAATAAAAATAAAAAAAAAACAAGAAAAAAATTTTCTTGGTACCCCACGACATTCGTAAATGTTTGAATTCCATGAAATCTTCATTTGCATTCGCATTATAGCATCATATGTTTCTTGCATTGCATGTGTCTTCCGTTTTCTCATGTTCAGTTCTCTCGCCTTCCAGTTTTGTCACCCTAAGTTCTCTGCATCAATACGACCCTTCAAAAGGATGGAAGATCAGAACCAAGAGACCAACCGTGTCAGCCATGAACTCGAAGATCTTCGAGGAAGCGTGGGGCAGATTTTGGAGATGTTACGAGCTCTTAGTGTGAAGGTGGATGCTCAGTCTACTGTTGTTTCTGAGACTAATACCGTTATGGAACCTCCACCAGCTGTTATTGTCGAGAATGTGCCTCCTCACGGTCTTCAATCCGGTTTGGTGCCTCTTAGTGCTCAACCAGTTCGACGAGCTACCCCTCCAAAGTGCAAAACTCCTAACTCCGACCATGGTAAAGGACCTGCACGTTCGAGGAACCGCAAAATGGCTACTCCTCAACCTTGGCAACATCAGCAGAGTTATGTTCAAGGTCATCCGTTTCCATATGTCCAACAACCCTATGTAGCTACTGTTGCACCTCCTTTCGATCAGCAGTTTCCCAAATACCAGCCTGTGCAGTCAGCTCCGGTATATCAAGCACCGATTCATCAACAACCTTTCGGTTATCCGCCTATGCAAGTTCCTGTCAACAGTCAACGAGTGCCCAACGCTCCCGTCCACCAACAATCACAGGATCAGGTTCCTTATCTCCGTAAGAGTCAATATAAGCCTTGTCCTCCAATTCCGATGGCTTTCACTGAGTTATACTCCCATTTGGTACAACGAGGTCTGATTACCACCCGTGCTTTGGGTCCTCCGCCTAATCCGTTACCTGCAGGTTACAACGCTGCCGCTCATTGTTTATTTCATGAGGGTGCGCCCGGCCATGATCTAGAGAATTGCTACGCTCTTAAGAAAGTTGTCAGAAATTTGCTAGAAACGAAGAGGTTGTCTTTTAGCGATGCTCAGATGAAGATCGAGACTACTCTCGGGGTCCCTCACTTGTCGAGTTCGAATTCTGCAAAGCATGCTACTCCTGCGGCAAATCAGTTGAATCCAGTAACTATTCAAAGGCCTAGCTCGCTTCATTTCAGTAACCCTCAAGATGATATGACCGGGATCAACAAAGAATCTGGGAAATTTATTTTGAAGCAACGACTGAAAACTGTTGAAGATGTGACCAGCGTAACTGGGGCAAGCCATGACGACTCACAGTGATCGTAAACCCGACGTCCTTTCCACTGAGGCTCCGCCGAAGGAAACTGTTGCTTTTGAATTTCATAAACCATTCAGAAGGATTTTTCCGACAGTTCATTTGTTTATTTATATGTATTTCTCTTTGATTAAGCATATTTAGCATGTACGAACTTGTTTATCTTTGATTAATGCAACGCATATGTTTGTCTTGAATAAGTCCATTCGTTTCACTCATTCAAAATATATTTTTCATAAATTATAATGCCAACTTTACCCGATCTCTTGTTCTGATGGAGAATTGGGAGGAGGATGACGAACCCAAAACGGCAGATTTCTTGTCGTATGCTTTCGATTGAAACCCGCTGATGAGGTAAGGCATTGTTTCAAATCCCAAACACTGGAGATATAAGGATGTTAATCCCTCGTTAACCTCTTTGAGCCTTGAAGTAGGAGTTTTTTTTAGAACCCTCATCTTAACCTGGGGCAGGGTAGGTTTCAGTTAAACCGATCGAGCACTTAGACTCTAAAAAAGGGAAGAGCAAACCTTCGAGAATTTATCCTTAGCATCTTAAGAAGTCCAATACAATGACTATCCCTCGGTTACCTAAGGAGTAGGGCAGTCACGAGCCTTTCGAAAGATTTACATGACTTGTGCATAAAAGAATACTAAAAAAAAATAAGAGCCCGCTAAGTCAAAACCTATGAAGGAGACTTAGACAAAACTGGGGGATCCCGCTGGACTCCAAAGTCAGATCAAAAGACGTTGTCCAGGCAAAAGTTAGGGAATAAGAACAAACCAGTAGTTTTTTTTTAGAATCCCTATAAAGAACAAAGTTGTGTGATCGAAACGCCATTAGAAATAGGTGAGTGACTGCCATGTCCAAAGCCTTGATAAGTTCTCGACCATAGCAAATCCGCTTGAGATATGGGCGTTCGTATCCGGTTAACTGAATTAGGATTGGAGAACATCACGAAGAAGGGGTGGGTACAAATATAACTTTGAGCCTATATCCTTTTGTTTCTTAAACCGTGAGCCGAGCCACGATACAACCTTTAAAAGACCTAATTGAAGTAGGACTTCGGTTGAAAGCATACTCGACAAGATCACGTTTCCTGACTCCTACGAGCCATGCTCAGAAAAAAATTCATGTTGGCATTATAATTAAAAACTTATATCCCGACTAGTGATTTCGGTCACAAGTTATTGCGATATCTTTTTCAAAACAAAAATTCAAGACAAATATATGTGTGCATTGACAAGCTCAGGATAGGCATTTCAGGCATGACGACTTTGCTTGATATCTTAGAGAGTTACATATGGACATAACCCGTGGAACTTGAAGATCCTCCTAAACAGGGGCAGGCAGTTTCCCAGTTCGCTTACCAACGCGAGGCTGACGTTCTTAAGAGCTATTTCTCAAAGATTTCGTCGTAACATTTGTGCCAGACCTGACGAATCCCTCAAAGAGTTTGAAAACAATGGGGCAACCAGACTCCGTGTTCTCTATAAAATCCTCTTGAGATGACCCTACCTCACAACACAAGTATCCTGGGGCACCGTGTTTTTTTGAAGAAACAAATGGCGACTACTATAAGGTCCTTCAAGATCAAAACCATGGGGTTTCACAACTTTTCTTCGTGCACCCGAGGGATTTTACTCACAGCGGCCTTCATTCCCCAGTAAACCTCAGTGTTGCAACAGGCTCCTAAACTATTGCCTCATCACAGTCCCCAGCGAGACTATAAGCTGACAACCTTTTCTTGGGTAACTCGAAAGTGTCCCTCAGGTTTTCCTCTCCCATGAGAAGACATGATACTGTGCACCCAAGCAGATTACCTTCTCCCCAGAGAATTCGGAACTTTAAAACCAGATTTGGTTCTACCATTGATCTTTCTTACCCATGATTGACGTATTGGTTGCAGAGAACGCAAGGTATCTCTGTCGAGATGTTTATTTCATCTCTCGTCCTGTCTCTAGTCTGTTTCGTCAGCATACGCAGGGGCATAAGCATCACATGCCTATTTCATACACATACTCATTACATACTCATTTCATAACATCTTGCATATTTAACTACATAGACATTAACATACATTCATATTAACATATTCATTAACATACGCGTTAGCATGCACAGGTTCATTGTGTCTCTATCATTGGTCGTTACCGCCGAGTAACTGGGTTTGTCCATTCTCTTCAAATAGATTGTCAGCCCTAAGCATAAAATACATATGTGTTTCCAGTTTCCCCACAGAGCTCGATCCTCGTGGATGACGGTTACTTCAGCCATCTTTCCTCGCCAGGATAAGATATTTACCCTTCGAGTTCATTCCCTCGATGGAGTCTTGATTACCAGTCTTCTTTCTAGCTCGATCCTAGATTGAACCTCAGTATTGTCGGTCGTCGAGCCCAACCGGACGTGCATTTATTTTGCACCATCTAAAGATTTTCACCATACCATGGCAGATACGCGACTGTTCTCGCCCGAGAAGTTTATCACTATACCCGGATGTGCATTTATTTTGCACTATCTTTCAAGAAAATCAACCACAATCCTTTACAGATACACGCCAGTTCACGCCTGGAAAATCAATCAGTACATCTTGCAGCATCGGTATGCGACTGTTCTCGCCTGAGAAGCCTATCGATATAACAATCCTACATCTTACAGCATCGGTATGCGACATTTCTCGCCTGAGAAGCCTGTCGATATGACAACCTTACACAACCAGATACGCACCCGTTCTCACTTGAGAAGCTTATCATCGATCAGCACCAGTTCTCGCCTGAGAAGCTTATCATCCTCTGTTATCACCTCTGCAAGCAGTTCCTACATGAGAAGCTTATTATTGCTACTCTTGCAAAATAAGCGACATTTCTCGCCTGAGAAGCCAATCCTATCTTCGTTATGACTCGCAGCAAATGGCCATCTCCATTGAGCAGTTGGGCTTCCATTTTCCCTGTCGTCTTGAAGTATGGGAAGGTTTGAACCGAATCATATTCAGGAGAGCACGATCTTGAAGTATGGGGAGGTTTGAGCGAAATCATATTCAGGAGAGCACGATCTTGAAGTATGAAGAAGTTCATTTACCCTTTAGTAAAAGAAGGAGCGGAATCATATTCAGGAGAGCACGATCTTGAAGTATGAAGAAGTTCATTTACCCTTTAGTAAAAGAAGGAGCGGAATCATATTCAGGAGAGCACGATCTTGAAATATGAAGAAGTTCATTTACCCTTTAGTAAAACAAGGAGCGGAATCATATTCAGGGGAGCATGATCTTGAAGTATGAAGAAGTTCATTTACCCTTTAGTAAAAGAAGGAGCGGAATCATATTCAGGAGAGCACGATCTTGAAGTATGAAGAAGTTCATTTACCCTTTAGTAAAAGAAAGAGCGGAATCATATTCAGGAGAGCACGATCTTGAAGTATGAAGAAGTTCATTTACCCTCTAGTAAAAGAAGAATCAGAATCGTATTCCAGGCGCCGACCTTAAATATGAGAAGATTTATATATCAGATAAGCAGCAGCCTCTTTATTTGAGTGCTTATCCATTTTGGCATGTAAGCCCCTTCCAACGATAAGTGACAGTTCTCCCTCGAGAAGCTTATCAGGGCATTTCCTATCAAAGTCCATTTATTTTGGCATACACCCGGTCTTTACCTTGTATATTTGATACGGATTTCCGAAAAGTCCGTCCGATCCCATCACGAAGGATAGTTTATAGAAGCTTGGATGTTATTCTTTGCTCAATGCTCCAGCATTCTGTAATCGATTTTGCAATCGTGTGGATCCAGTTTTATTATTAGACATTCCCAAGTAGAGGTCATCTCATAGGTGCCATCTCCATTTGAGGATCTTATTCTTAAAGTCCATTTATTTTGGCATACGGCCGGTTTTTACCCTGTATATTTGCTACGGATTCCCGAAAAGTCCGTTTGATCCTGTCACGAGGGATAGGTTACAGAAGCCTGGATGTTATTCTTTGCTCAATGCTCCAGCATTCTGTGATCGATCTTACAATCGTACGTGATCCAGTTTTATTTTCTAGGTTCCCTAGTGGAGGCCGTCTCGCAGGTGCCATCTCCATTTGAGAATCTCGTTCCCGTTCTAAAAATGACAATTGGTCATGTTCGTACCAGTTGACAATCATTTTAGAATTCCCCAGGGTTGTACTGTGTCCCAGCGCGTCGTTTTCCCCAGTGTGTTCTTCTCGTAGCGTCTGTCCCTGTGTCGTCGTATTCGTCAGCATTGTCGCATCCATCATTCCAGCATACGCATCATATCATATTCATGGCATCGTCTGCATTAGTCTGGTCCATAGCATTGCATATCGCCGCGTATAAGGGCAAAATTTTCGGTTATCTATATTTAAATCCCTCCACCATGATTCCTCGAGTCTCCGTCACTCAAATCATCCGGTGCAGCTATTTAAATAGGGGCAACTGTAATACCCCAAATTTTACCCTTATATTTAGTCAGTCATTTCGCATAGCATCTCATCTGTGCATCTGCTAACCACTATCAAGTCATGAAGGTGTTCGTTTTGCAGGATTGGCTCCAGGGGTATTTTGGTCATTTTACGTGGACTCCGCTAATTCTTTGAAGACATGCTTTTACTGAGCTTTGAGACATTTGAGACGCTATTTCTGAGGCATTTATTTATCACCTGGTTTGATTATATCAAGACGTCAATCTGATGTATTCGGTATCGAAATTTGTCGGGCACAACTGGAATTAAGGTCCATTTCATCGCTCATGGTTTATTTCCGGAACACTTCCGTTTCTGTTAATAAGGCACAGTTTAATTGGGTATTATTGGATTGTTGCTCATAGCATTTGGTCAGTGGAATTCAATTACGGGCAATGTTATCGTTGATACTGAATCTGTTGTGATTACGGCGCACATCCGTGTTTGGTTATAAAATTGCTGGTTAGCATTTAAGTTGGAATGCAAGTGAATTTAATCAGGTGATGAGATTAGGACTACGGGCGAGACAAGTACATAGACAAGAATATCATTCGTGAATATTTATGGTTTATGACTAGGTTAATGAATTTAAATATTTGTGGATTTATTCACAAACGTTTATAATTTATAACTAGAAATAAATATAAATTCAAAGCTGAACGGTCATGGATATATAAATGAAGTTCTGGAATTTTTATTTCATAAAGAACATCATTTTACAAAAGGGAGTAAATCGTTTCACATTTGAATTGCTGTAAAATTACATTTACAGATGTTACTTCTATCCTAAAAATCCTAAGTCCTAAAGATCCATTGGTGTCTTCATGATGTTCATCCACTGGACATTACTTCATGCTTCTCCGATTAACCTGCACAATCAAAGAGAAACGAAACAGAACAGAGTAGAAAGATGTTAGAAAGATGAATTCGACACTCTCAGAACATCGTCATCATCGAGTGCCGGGAGTGGCACAACCGAAGCTGCGTCCTACCCCCGTTACCGATCTGCGCCATTAGCGTCAGATCAGGTAACATCTGTTCTTATCTAAGGGGCAGCCGAGAGATAAAAGAGATAAAAGAAGCGGGACTGATTCGCTTTTGCCGCAATTGGATTCATTTCAAAATCATGTAAATCCCAATTTACTTTCCAAGACTGATACAAAGAGTGAAGCGGCACAATCAATTTGGTCATAAAACCCGGATGCCGACGGGTATGAGCCACTTTGTGTTCAAAGTTTGTCAACACCTGAAATTCACCACAACAACATCAGTACCAAGTTCAGAACAGAACTCAAAAACAAAGCAATTCATAAACTGCACCAAATTTGAACAAACATCATAAGTGCAAAACTGGCCCAAAATTCAGAAAGGAAAGGAGGGACTAATGAGTTGTAAGTATCAAACTCAATTCATGCGCAAGAACAAGAAAAAACCAAGTCAAACAAATCTGCCACAAAAGGCTCAGAATACAAACCAAACTGCATCAGATAAAGCACAAAAACAGCACAAAACCATAGCGCAAATCATACCAGAAAGAGCAAGATGAGCTCACATAATCACATCAGCTCAGGGCAAGCCTCAATCAAAGGTGCAAGTCACAATGAAAAGCCAACAAAGCAGTTCATATCAGTGAAATCCCACGGCCAAACTACCACAAGTCGTTATGAGCATGAGGGCTCAGTTCAGAACATCATTGCCCCAAGCTATAATGGAATCAATTGAGACAAACCATCTGCAAACAGAGGAGATACCAGAAAACTGAGTCCAATGGCGAATTAGACACCATAACTCATGGAACATCAGCACACAAAGGCTCCAACGCAAGTTCAGATAAGTATCATCACTACCATATGACCTCCCTCGGCAACATTCGATCCGACCGGGACTTTAGCACCTGTTCTGAGAGAAGAAAAGGAAAATTAATGAGAACCGAGGCCAAACCATATCAGGACCATATCAGTTCGTAAGTCCAGAAACCATGACTCTGAACCAAATTCAAACAAGCAAAGAACACAGCAGAGACTATCAAAAGCAACTGTCGAAGGCGACCGCGGCATCATCGAATAGTATCCCTCGAAGGTTCAGACCCTAAAGTCATCATCACCGCATACCTTCACTCGGCCACCTCGACTTAATCGAAGCATCAACATCAGTCCCCTGAAAAAAAGAAGAGGAAAAGTTAATTCGAAGTGAAAAATCCAAAAGCCGTGAGGACTAAAACGGAAGTCATCTTTAGAATCGAATCAAAATCCAATCCGTTATAGTGCATCAAGGTAAACCCCAATCAAATCCTAAAAAAAGGAAACAAGATTCAATCAGTATCAAAAAAGATCCAATCAGTATTAGAAAAGATCCAATCAGTTTATCAGAAAAATGATCAAGCAAAAGTGAATCCGAAAAGGCAAGTTCAAATTATATTCAACGAGATCAAATCATATCAGAAGAAAAAAGAGATCAAATCTCAAAACGCGGATCTGAAATCGCAAGGCCCAAAAGAGAATCAGAAATTATAAAAGGGACAATCTCACCATGTTGAAACCCTAACGGACAAATTGCGAACAAAACCCTAGCGGCCGCGAGAGAGAAAGAGGAGAAGAGTTTTCGTCAAAGGTAAGCATCAGAACGCGAACGAGAGCGAAATCGGCCGCCAACTGTTCCAAGTCGGAGCCGTGAAGCCTCAGGGAACTCATCATCGGCTATTGACTTCGATCGAGCGTCACCTCAAAAGAAACCTATCGGATCGCGAAACCTTTCGAAGGAATCCACCGGCGCCGATCAAAATCGACGGGCAAATTCCTCTACCATCACCGTCGCCTCATTATTTCTGCAAACACCGAAAGTTACCCACGAGATAAAGCGTAAGCAAAAGTAACACTATATCATCGTTGTTTAACGGATTTCATGTGATTTCTGGAGGAGACATCGAGGGAGAAACAAGGAACGATATAGCAAAGTGAGAAGAAGCCGCGCCGTTCGCGAATGGGAGTTGGAAACCCTAGCAACGCGTTTCTGCCTGTTTTGTGTGGACCGTGTGGGTTGGGACTGGGGATTGATCACTCAGCCCAACCCGGTTCTCTTTTTTTTGTTTTGTTTGTTTTGTTGATTTTTATTCTGTTCGTATTTTTTAATTAAGTTGGCCTTTAAGTAAATAATTTAAGCAGTTTAAGGGTGATGCCTTCTTCAAAAGCAAAATTTATATTAACCCAAACTTTTTCTTAAAAAATAACTAAAGTATTTTTAAAATAATAACTAAAACATTTTTTAAATAGTAACCAAAGCCATTTTTTAAAATAAACCTTAAAAGTAAAACTTTTTTTAATTAAATTAAAACTATTTTTGAAAATTAAATTTAATCTCTTTTTATGCTTAAACATCTTTTTAACCTAAATCAAAACTTTTTCTTTATACACAACAAAAACCACAAAATTTGCATCTTTTTCTTCACTGTCTTTGTAATTCACTCGATGGCCGCTTGACTTTGCCCATTAACACGTGTGTTCACTTTTGCAGCTTATTACATTGTGTTTTTATCATTATTGTAACTGCTTCTCGGTTGTAACCTCGCGAATCCTAACAATCGCGCTTTAATTCCTACCTTTAAAATTTCTGCTTGCATGGTTAAGTTAGGGTATTATTCTCTGCTTGCATGATTCAAGTCTCACACATTCATCAATTATTCTGTCACACTACACATATCCGAAGGTTAGGTCTAGCTTTTGGTCGCCGCGCCAATAGTCCTCAACTTCAACCCTTACAACTCTTACAAACCCTAATTTTCCATAAATGTCTCGCCGCAGACAAGATTACAATTTTACCCCTAGCATTAGGTCAAAGAGCCGCCGCGCTCATTTTAGGGTTTCCCGCCGCGGAATCCCTAACCTAATTTAACCCTAATTACAACTTAACAATTCAACGTAGAGATTTGGAGTTTCTACACTCCGCGTAAGCGTGTCCTTAAGATGCGTTTATTCCCCTTGAGACCTTGACCACAGTCAAGAAGTCTCTAACCTCCCTTTTGAGGGGAACTACGATTACTCTGATTCCACTCCCTTAAGGATACGTAGGCACAAGATGCGATGTCTTACCGAGTAAACTTAGAATTAACCCCTTAGGTCTCTTTTCTCACTCGTAATCCCTTTGTACATATACCTTAAGCAAATAAATAAAGAAAATAGTAAGCATTGAACAAAAGGTTCCTGTGGAGTACTACAGAAGTTTAGGGTGCTAATACCTTCCCTAAATTTAATCAACCCCCAAACCCTAGATCTTTCCCCGCATTGTGTTTACGATGCAAAAATAGGTTTTCCCTCTTTTGACCTTTTCCTTCGGATAAATCAAAGAGCGGTTGTGAATTGAATTGCGATTCAAATTAATTAATATTTGATATCCTATTTCCACCGTAACACTCTGGATAGTGCGGCCTCGCACTACAGGATGATATCGCCCCATCACGGCGGGCCTTGATGAGGTGGGAGGCTCGGAAGTGGTCGGTGTCCAGGAATACGGGGGGCATCTGGCGGAGTGTCTGGAGGCGGTCGCCAAGACCGAGGCCGATGACGATGGATGTGATGATTCCACCGAAGTAGAAAGGTTTAGAGCCGCGGTTGCAGTTGGCCTGAATGTGAGCCAAGAGAAACGGGGCGACGTTAACCGGCTCTGAAGCGAACACACAGCGGAGGAAAAACAGCTCCTTCGAGTTGACCTTATGGTTACTGTCACGAGTGAATATTGTGTTGCTCAACACGCGGTGGAAGTAGCGGATAGCTGGGTTGTGGATATGAGTGGCGTTCAGCGTGTCCCAGCTGTCTGGAGTGGTTCCGGTCAGGCTGTTCCAGAGAGGGAAGGCCTCTTGGTAGAATTGATCGGAGATGCGGCGGTGAGCATCGTCGCTGTGAGTTAACTACAGGATGACGACGATGCGGTCCTAGGGGACCTGATATTCAGTGCCGAACATCCGAAAGCAGGCGGCGCCATGAAGTTGGTTGGCATCGCCGGATGATGTTGTGTAGGCGAAAGAGCTGAGAAACTCCAGAGTGAGTCGCTCGTAGGTGGGCTGGGGAGTGGTGCAGAGATACCAGATGCCGGCGCTCTGCAACATCCAAGTGACGCCATCGAGAATCTCGAGTTCTGTCAGAGAATTCAGATGAGCATACCGGGTCGGTTGAAGCGACCGTTGACGGAATGCTAGAAAGTTCGTCTGCTGCCGTTCACCGGCCTCTCCTTCGCGGAAGGTGATGTTGCTGAAATCGGGGTTTGCACTGGCCATTTTGGTGAGAGAAGTGCAGAGGTTTGAGAATATGGGTGTCGCTTTCGCGAAAATAAGGTGCCGGCACAACAGAAGAGTCGCTACCTTTCGTTATTTATCCCTCAGAGCGGGAAAGGAAACGATCGGAAAAACCTGACGAAAAAGGGTAAGACAAGGTCGTCGCAACCATTGTCTGGGTTCGGGAGTCGGTTACGCAAGGGGAAGGTATTAGCACCCCTCACGTCCGTCGTACTCGACGGGATCCACGCTTGTTGTGTTGTCTACGGGTGAAAAACAATCTATCTACGGCTGCTAAATCTAAACGGGAAAGAAACTGACTCGATAGAGTATCGCACTCTATGCCTGCGTATTCTCATCAGAGAATGAGAAATCAGAGTCAACGTAGTTCGGGAAACTACGGGGAAAGTTGCTCGGCAAGACGTCGCGTCTTGGGCCTACGTATTCTCATCAGAGAAATCAGAGCATGACGTAGTTTAGGCTAACTACGGCTAGACAAGGGTGTTCTCGGTCACACGGGGGTGAGAGATTAAGTTGACGATACTAGCGTACGCATTCTAGCAGTTAGGTGGACGCTGCTCGACCATTGGAGACTTAGGCGTACCTGTTTGCGGTAGAACGAACGTAGTATGTCAGGTTTCGAGGTATGGGAACCTACTGGAACTAGAACTATGGTCTGGTCTCAAATGCACTCGGGCAAGAGAAAAGGATAACGTCAGTCGTCAGCGGGAAAGTCTCGATCGCACAGCAGCGAGAGAATAAAAGTTAGTTGTTAGTGTGCTCGCTAGGATATCGCATCCTATGCCTACATATTCTCATCAGAGAAAATCAGAGCAGTTGTAGTTCGAATTAACTACGGGTAGAACGGGGACCACAACACAAATCTCATTTTATTAATATTCGGAAAGTTATAATGATTGAGTACAGGAAAATAAACTCCTAAAAAATCATATCCATCTAACATGGACAATCTAATGAAAAATAGTCCCCTAACAAGTGGACCTTTAAATCTACTTCTAAAAAGGCGTAAAAGAAACTCCTAAAAGAAAATATATCCTAAAAAGAAAAATAGTAAAATGCTATGAGCTAATATAATATTTCTATTATTTCCCTTTTTCTATTTTTATATTACATATTCTTTTTCCTAAAAAATCTAAACAAATGAATATCAAAGAAAATAATGAAAAAAGAAAAAAAACAAAGGGGGGTGCACTGCAACAGGAGGGGTGTGAGCCAGCAAGAGATGAAGCAGAATTGGGGCCCAGCCCAATAAACAGATTCAGAAAAGAAAATAAAAACAGTGGGGGTGAATGGCCAAAACGGAGGGTGTGCCCAGAAAAGCGTAAAGGGCCCACCCCAATAGCCAAACAATAATCAAAAACGGGGGAGGGGTGTTGGAAGAAAAACGGAGGGTGTACGGATGAATCCACAACAGGCCTAAGGCCCAATCCATTGCCACGTGAACTCTTCAGGCAAAAACCCTAATCACTCTTTTCTCCTTCAGACAGTGTTCATGCGCCGTTCCAACCTCTCCTCTCCAAACTCTCTCTCTCTCGTTCATCTTCAATCTCTCCACACCTCTCAGCCAAACCCTAACCATGAACTGAACCAAACAATCAACACGTTCCCTCAATCAAAACCGTAAACAGCGAAATCAACAGCCAAACGTGCCTGAATATCCCTTTGGAGGAAGGTTCTGGAAGATGAGATGGGAAGGTCTTGAATCACGATGAGACAATCCTGAGTTGCATTGGAGGAGATCTTGAGTTGCGCTGAGGGATCTTGAAGTCTTCTGGAAAGAGCTTGAAGAACAGATGAAGATCCGTTGAAGATCCCTACGAGGAAGAGGAAGATCTATGATGCATGTTGACGGAATGCGATGGCTGAAGATCCTGAGTCTTTTTGATGAGGCGATGAAGATTCTTGATACTAAATCTGAAAAACTCGTCATCTAACCATACGAAGATTGATGAAGATGCATGTGGATCTGAAACGGAGGCATAACGTTCTTGAAGGAAATCTAAAGAAAACCTGGATCGATGATTCCTAGAGGTTAGATGAAGTTTTTCTGGAGATCTGTTGAATAGATCTGGAGGAAACTCGCACGAAGATCTGGTGGATTCTTGGGATTCTGGAAATCGGATGAAGGTGCTGAACGAGATGATGAACGCCAAGAACGAGTTGGAATATGGATGAAGATTGCTGGTGATTTCTGGAAACGGTTGCAAGAACATTGATGAAGGTTGAAGAACTTCATCAATTTCTGGGTGAATCTGGGATAAAGATGATGAGGATCGCGAAAGGAGCTGGGAGTTCTGGAAAACGGGATGAATGGGATGAAGTTCACATGAGGTTTCCGGCGAGTTCTTGCATTTTCCGGCGAGACTGGGTGAAGGTTGGATTAACGAGATGGATGAAGAAGATGAAGGTCCATCATGGAATCTCAGATTTCCGGCGAAAAAACGGCTTCCGGCGAGTGGTTATGGCGGTCGGAAATAGTTAGGAGGTGGCCGGCGCAGCGGTTGCATGGCCGGCCGGTGAGGGTGAAAGTGGAGGATACGCGTGTCAACACGCATGGTGAAGAGGAGTGTGGTGGCGAAACGTGGCATGGAGGTGGAGGAGAGAGGGAGAGCCACGTGGGCTCTGCATGCAGAAGGAAGTGGTGAGGTGGTGGTGTGGAGAGCGTGCAACGTGGCAATGGAAAGAGGGGATGCTGAAATGAAAGCGTGGCGAGAATGGAGAGGAAAACGTGGCAATTGAATGGAGAATTCTGAGATGAACATGCGTGGATGCTTTATATGCTGGACACTTGGCACGATTGGGACTGGGCCTCCAAAATAGGACACATGGCCCACCAAAATTTAATGAACTCTGATTAATGATTAATGACCCTAATTAAACTAATGATTAAGCCTAATTAAACACAATTAACACTAACTAAGACTTAAAACTACAATTAAGACTAACTGAAAATTAAAAACAGTAATTAACCTGAATGAGAATTAAAACAAATCTAACCTAATTGAATCCAATAAGACCCTAATTAACATCTAAACAAATGAGATTAAAATCTAATTAAACTCTAATTAACATCTAAACAAATGAGATTAAAATCTAATTAAACTCTAATTAACATCTAAACAAATGAGATTAAAATCTAATTAAACTCTATTAAATCCTAATTAAATCTAAATAAGAGGATTAACCTAAAAAAACTCTATTAATCACTAAACTAATAAAACACTCTATTAATCTCTAAACTAATAAAAAAACTCTATTGATTTCTATTAATTCCACTAATTCCTATACAAACAAAAATAGAAAATTCTATTAATTCTATTTGAAAACTCTATTAAAAGAATATCCTATTAAAAATCATTTTAAAAATTCTAATATCTAAAAATATGATTTATTCTAAAAAAGAAATTAAAACTAAAATCTATTATCTAAAAATGATTAAAGAAATTTCTAAAAAAAGGAAATTAAACTAAACTATTAAAAAACAATTAATATCTATTAAAAATCTAACTAACACCTAGAAAAATCAATTAAATCTATATATAAAAAAATTCTAGAAAATAAGGGAAAAACCCTAAAAAAAAACGAGGAAGCCGATTAAATCGATTAGCGACTATATCGAAATAAACGGTAAAAAAAAACCCGAACACCGAGATGTCCTCGAAAACAACAGCGAGAGCTGAAAACACCGGGACGAGCACCGATTCCCAAAATACGTCCTCGTATTGGCCTGAAGTGCCTGAAGCGCGATCAGAGGGCTGTAATCCCGATAAAGTCAACCTGACTGGAAAAAATGCAATGTACGCAGTATGCAAATGCAAAATGAAATGAGGCGAAACATGAGCCAAATTGCGATAAGTAGTTGGTCAAATTTTGGGGTGCAACAGCTGCCCCTATTCAAGCGGCTTGGACCTGAAGGGTTGAAGAGCGAACGACTTTCAAACATTCAAAGGTAGAAGACGGTTGAATACCAAAGAGCCCGGAAATTTGCCAACTACACAAGTACACGGTACTCTGGTGGGAACAAATCTTCGGAAGCTGAGATCAAAGCTGCACGACAACTAGCTGGAGAAATACTGATCTGAACCTCCGTCAGGATGATTCTCTAATTTATCTGATGTCCTCGCGTCCTCAAATCATCGAGGGATCACTGGTTACACGGTAACGGGTGACTTGCTAACCTCACAGGTAAACGATACTCTGGTTGGTAGGAACATCTTCAAAACTGAAATATTAGCTGCGCGACAACTCTACCGGGGAATTGGTCACACGGTAACCGGGGAAAAGTCTGATTTCAAATCTCCGTCAGGATGGTCATCTGATTTTGCTGTAGATATTCGTCCTCAATTCATCAAGGGGTCACTGGTTACACGGTACCCGGTAATACATGGTCGATCATGCCATCAGGCATCAAGATTCCTCGGGACTCATCAGGTCAACAATCATGTTGATCATGCCATCAGGCATTCAAAGAAAACTGTCGGGCATCAGTCGGACTTCATCAGGTCAACAATCATGTTGATCATGCCATCAGGCATTCGAAGAAAACTGTCGGGCATCAGCCGGACTTCATCAGGTCAACCATCAGGTTGATCATGCCATCAGGCATTCAAAGAAAACTGTCGGGCATCAGTCGGACTTCATCAGCAAGTCAGGAATAGAATTCTTGGTCAATCATGAACCAATTGGGAATATCCAAACCTCTGCCATCAGGCACTCCGCATCAGCTGAGAGAACTGCTTTGGTAACACGGTCGGACTTCAATCATGAAGTCTTCGAGGGAAGTTTCAACTTTGCTGCTCAGAAACCTGCTGGGGATGACGCATCTCCGCTGGGGATCCTGGAGAACTATCAAGTAACTCCGCTCCGGGGGTCCAGAAATCATTCTGGATGAATCAACTCTGCTGAGGACTCTAAGAATCATCTTGGACAAATAACTCCATTGAGGGCTTCAAGAATCATCTTGAACCGATAACTGCGTTGGAGATTTCAGGAATCATCCTGAGCAAACACTCTGCCGGGGACTCTAAGTATCAACTTGAGCAACCAACTCTGGCGACTGCACTGGGGATCTTAAGAATCATCTTAAGCAAACGACCCTGCTGGGGAATTCAAGAATCATCTTGAGCAAGCGACTCCGTTGGGGAGAATTCAAGAATCATCTTGATCAAACCATTCAGAGGAGGAACATCTGCAAAATAAGGACGGTGGCGACCTGGCTCATGCTTCGTATGCATATGCTTTAACAATGACGTAATGCTCCACACGGTGGAAATGCTACGCGTTTTCTGAGTAAATGCTATGCAATCATGCAAAATGCTATGGCCCCATCAGCAAAATAAATGCTGAAGGGAGAAGCCTCCTGTCAAGGAGAAAGGACCACTCTGGTGAAGAGGAGGAATCATCCTGCCGAGGAGAAGAAGTCACACCAATCTCAATTGGACTCCGTCTGGGGAAATGATCTTCGGCTGACTGATGCAGGGGAACGAAGCTCTACGAGAACCTGAACCTACTCATCTGGGTATACAAACCACAACTGCTGAGGAAAACGATGTCAATCGCAGAAATAAACTGCAAAACCTTCGCAGCAAAGCTTTCCGGAAGAAAACGACTCCGGTGGGGAAACACAGCATCAGCTATTCAACACTCTCTACTGGGGGAAAACCAATCATGGCCCAAACGGCTTTCCAAGGACTTGGCTCTCTTGGGGAACTGCAAACTCGGCTGGGGAAGAAGGAATCATCCTGCTTACCGGGGAGAATACGACTCTGTGGGGAATCTCAATTCCGCTGGAGACTTCAGTCTTGAACTATCAACTAGTACACACTTCAGTGTATGACTCAGCTGAGGAGATGACGTTCCTTCGGGATACATCTGATTGGGGAGAGGATCTTCTCCGCCTGGGGAGACATATCAATGCTCTTGGTCTCGTATTCAGACTTTGCGGGGAGATGCTGCTGCACTCTATCGGGGATATCAATCCTGATCTGCTGAAGATAATCTTGCATACGCCTTTCGGAGACTGACCCTTCTGGGTAACACCTGCTGGACTATCAAGTCTGATGAGGAATACCTGTGTATCAACACTGCTGGGGATATCAATCCTTAGCTACTCATTGTACAACTCCGTTGGAGACATACTGATCCTATCAAGGAAACACCTCTGGCGTCTGTGTAAGATAACAATCGATCACAGAAATTGAATCTCACTTCATTGAGGAAAACAACCCTGAACGGTCTTTTTTGAACACCCTAAGTCCTTATAGGGTACGAAGCAATCTGCTGAGAAATAACTCTTCTCTGTCTGACATCAAAGTCTACTCGTCTGGAGATTACTCAGTGGGGGAATCACCGTCGACCTCTGCTTGAGGAATGAGTCAATGACCTGGACTCGGAGGGAAAAGGAGTCAAACTTGGACTCTGTGGGGATACAACATTGCATCAGTCCCACTGCTGGGGAAATAAACCCAAATCTACCAGTCAGGGAAAGCTTCAGTCTCAACCCACTAAGGAAAGTAGCACATCAGGCTAATCAACGTTCAATGCTTGGGATGGCCATACTCTGCCGGGAATATCAATCAAACCCTGCCGAGGATAATCTTGGTCCTACTTTGATAAGGGATAAATGCCATCTCAACTCGCTGCAATCTCAAACTGCTCAGGGGAAACAATCTCAAGTTGTACCTCTCTGCTGAGAAAATAATCCTGATTCAACAACATCAACACAGGGAATACAGACCACCAATCATGGCGCTGGGATCACTCGAGCCTCGTGTCGGGGAATGTGACAACATAGGAGTCACTAGGAATCATTGGGCCAGGTACAATTAGGCTTTTTCTGGTTTAGGAATAGGTTTATGGTGATAGGGATTTATTTCTGGTTACCAAAAAAAGTGGATTTGAAAGGGAAATACTAGACGAGAACTAGCATTCAAGGTGGACCACCAGACGAGAACTGATGGCAAAATATGTTAGGTTGTCAGAAGAGAACTGACTTCTGGTTTGGATATCAGACGGGAATTGATTTCTGGTTTGCCAGACGAGAACTGGGCTTTAAAACTGTGTTGGCCAGACGAGAACTGGTTAAACAATAGGTTACAAAAAAGGTGACCAGACAAGGCTGGTTTCTGGTTTGGATTTTAGACGAGAACTGATCTCCGGTTTGCCAGACGAGAACTGGACCTTGAAACGATTCGGTTACAAGGTTCAGCCGAGTAACTGGTTAGGCTGTAGGATAACGATCCAATGACAGCAAGGCTTCTTCAGAAGGCTCAGGTTTTGGCAGGGTAATGACACGATTCCCCGACACTCAACTCTTGCTAGGGTGAACAAACTCATTTGAACAACTTGCCCCGGTGCAATTCAACTTGCCCCAATCCGACTTTTGGGAAAATTCATTCTGAACAGAAAGCAGCTGGCAACAAGACAATCTTCAGATGGCTTGCCCCAACATCTGTACAACGGAAGGATTCATCCTCAATCAATCAACTCTCAACATGGTTGGTTTCAGTATACTTCTGAAGTAGCTTGCCCCTAAACGAGCGTTGAGCGACTCAACATGCCCTGATTGAACACCGGAGGGATCTGCCTTCAAATCACAAGAGTTCTGGATAACTGCCCCTGATTGGGTCTCGAGAAGATTCACTTCTGATCAACGGCTTCTCGAACAAACTGTCCCATAATCAACCGATCGTTCGGGACTTGTCCTCAGACAAACTGATTCCTAAACTCACAGGAAGTCAAAGCCCCAGATTCACAGGGTTTCACAGCATACCATTCTGATCCAGACTGCTAATGATTCAGTCCTGATGGACTATTCCCTGTTGGAGTTCCTTCATATCAACTACTGACCTGCAATTAAAATTGTTTATTAATGAATGGTAATTTTAATGCAGTGTTCATGCAGATTTTGAAAAAAATGTACTGTCACTCATTTACGTGTCATGATAGTGAGTGACGAATGAACCAGAGTTCAAACGTAGTGCCGATGTGATCAGTGTAAAATACAACAAGGATATGATTAGCAAATCATGTAGGAGTCAGGTTACTCAACCTTATCGTAATGCGCTTTCAGAATAAACCCTGCCTCAATTAGGTCTTTTAAGGGTTGTATCGTGGTCGGGTTCACAGTTCGTGAAACAAAGGATACTTGGCTCAAATTATGATTTGTACCCACCCCTTCTACGTGATGATCTCCGATCCTAAAGTTCAGTTAACTTAGCTCGAGCGCTCGCCTCTTCGAGAGGTATGTTGAATTAGTGGGAACAACTGGTTAAAGAACTCACAAGGTGTTTCGGAGTGACAGTTACTCCCTTTTCGTTTCGGTGTCTGTATCTACACGACTTTGTCCTTGTTTGAGGATTTTTCTTTTTATATCCTTTCTTTTTCATTCTTTTGATTCCCTAACTTTTTCCTGGACTGACTCTTCAGAGTTCTTTTCGATTTTTCCTTTGAAGTCCAGCGGGATGCCCCGATTTTTGCCTAAGTATTTGCTTTCCAGCTTTTCTTTTCTTTTTACTTAGCGGGCTTTCTTATTCTTTTATTTTTTCGAAACAAGTCGTGCGACACTGGCTGTCTGGATTCATTCGAGAGGTTTATAACTGTCTCACTCCTGATTGGTGAGGTCTAACCATTGTGGTTGATGAGGTACGACCTCTGGGGAGAAATACGATGTGATTGGTCTTCGAAAGACAACATTCCTCTATAAGACTTGAACGCTCGATCAAGCTAACTGACAACTACCCTGCCCAGGGTTAAGATGTGAGGGTTTAAAAGTCCGAAAGAACTCCTACTTCTCGGCTCAAAGTGGTTAACAAGGGATTCTCTTCCTTATTTCTCCGGTGTTTAGGGGATTTGAAACAATGCCTTGTACGTCATCGGCAAGGTTTTATCTGAAAGCATACGATCATTGGTTATGAGTATTCAGTTTCATCATCCTCCCTCCAATCTTTTACTAATCATAGTGATAAAGTGGAGTGAATAAAATGCAAGTGTCAGTGCAATGCAGTAAATGAGTGACAACGACATGATTAATTCAGAAAAATGCATAGTCACTTTATTAATATTACCATTCGAAACAAACAATGTTTAACAGCAAGTAGTAACTAATAGAAAAGAAACTACAAATGCAAATGATAAAAAGTCCGAGGACTGCCAATGCTGAGGACGTCTGCCTGTCTGGTCCACTGGCCTCTGGAAATAACCCTCTGAATCTGCGAGTTCAGACAGCTGAGAGGTTGTCATGCACAACCAAAACTCTTTCGGGAAAGGAAATGAACCCTTTGTCGATCAACTGCTGCACTTTCGCCTGGAAAGCCTTGCAATCTTCAGTTGAATGCCCTAGAGATCCACCATGGTAACCACACTGAGCGTGGGGGTTGTACCCAGGAGGGTAAGGCTCTGGCACGGGCTTAAGAGCTTTAGGTTCCACCAAAGAATTCTGAATCAAATGTGGAAGAATCTGGCTATACGACACAGGCACTGGATGAGAAGGAGCATTCCTTCGTTCCAAGTTGTTACGAGGTCGTTTCTGACTCTGATGCTGATTCTGATAACCTCGGCCACGGGCTCGTGGATTTGCAAGAGGAGCGACATAAGGTTCCCGATGTGGTGCCCCAGGCACAATTGTCTGTCCAGAATAACGAGACACAGAAGATACTGACCGCTGAGAAGACGGAGAACCAACAGATTTCACCGATTCGTCTCGAGGATACCCAACATCATTCATGATTGCGTTGATCACAACTCCTTCTTCAGTTTGAAAGCTATAGAGAGATTCAGTTTCACTAGCCTGACCGCCTGAAACATTCTGGATTCTTCCAGTCTTTACACCATACTCGATGTGCTCTCCTGCCCTTACCAATTCAGAGAAATTTGGTGCCTTTCCAAGCATTCTTTCGAAGTACGGGCTCTGCAAGGAGTTTACGAACATGCCTTTTAACTCTCGGTCTAGAAGCGGTGGCTGCACTCTAGCAGCAAATTCTCTCCATCTCTGAACATACTTCCTGAAAGGTTCATTGTTCCCTTGAGACAATTCTTGCAGCTGCATGTGACTAGGAGCCTCATCAAGATTGTAGTCGTACTGCTTCAGAAAAGCATTGGCTAAATCCACCCATGATTGGATCTGATCACTCTCTAACTGCATATACCAACTCAGAGGTGCCCCAGTCAGACTATCTTGAAAGCAATGAATCATCAACTTGTCGTCGTGCACGAATGAAGTCATTCTTCGGCAGAACATCACCAAATGTTGCTTCGGGAAACTATCTCCTTTGCACTTTTCGAACCTCGGCATTCTGAACTTCGGAGGTAACACTAAGCCAGGAACCAGACACATGTCTGCAGCACTAGGGGTAACAACATCTTTACCTTTCAAGGCTTTGAATCTTTCGCCCAACACACGAAACCTTCTAGCATATACGGGAGCTAATGGGTCTTCAGTCTTTGCTATCGGGACCTCTCTTCGGGACTTTGGCACAGGGAAGGCAACACCCTGGTAGTCTGAGATATCAACAGAAGGAGAACGTTCACCTCGGACGACAAACTGCTCACGTAGACCTCGGTCTTCAACAGAAGGTTGTACAAGCTGAGTTGCAGTAAGGTTGTTCACTTGCGGAAAGTCTTCGTCATGCGTAGACCCATACAAAGGATTGGACGTCACAGTGAAACCTAACAAGGTATCAACAAACTGGAAGCTGCTCTCTGACATAGCTACCAACAACTGTCAACTGACTTCACTGCTTGACTCTGATCAAATCTGCTTCAACCCCTTGGTCGTCTTCAACACTCACCTTCAGGATCAAAACAACGGCTGGATAAGAGCTCTGACTAGCTGGCGAATGACATGCAATATGATGCAGGAATGCTTATGCAAATGCAATGCAAGATGCAGCAAACACGGGATCACAGCCCCCACAAAGCTCGGATTGCTGCTGCGCTGCTGACGGGATAAGTCTGCTCTGACGAGAGAAAACCAAGATATCGGGTAGGCTGGAAGTAAAGTTTCCTGCAAAAACCCGCCCACTCACGGGTATGGACCTAAACTGACACAAGCTCGGCATCCTATGCGTTCATCAGCGTCACAGACTTTCAAGAGGGGTGATACGATACCCAAAAGGTGTGGCATCACCAGCTCATGAAGTGGCCTCACTTAGCTGAATCACAAATGATCGGTCCCCAGAGTCGACAATCCACCAAACCAGCAACCGTCTCAACCCAAAGGGTTGAAAGAGAAGCCAACCGGGAGAACCTCGTCTGAGCGTGGATTTCATTAGACACTAGTGCCTGCGAAGCAAGCACGCGCCCACTAATTTCCACTCTAAGTCTATGGTGCACTCAAGCCTGGGTCTGGCTTTTCACTCATCAGAGCTCCCATCCCACAACAGCACAATAGCAACAGCTAATAATATAGTGCGAGAAATGTAAATACATCAGTAAAATTCAACACAAAAATAAACACCCACAGACACGCAAACAAGCGCTAGGATTGACTCTCTTAAGGGACGTTGGATCCCAAATGCATAAGGAACCGGAGAACCAGAGATTCTGGGTTCGATCCCCAGCAGAGTCGCCAACTGCTGGGGATGACCCAGACAGCTAGGAAGAAAATCTAAGGCGAGACTCGCATAGGGAATGTCATCTCCCCAGCAGAGTCGCCAACTGCTGGGGATGACCCAGACAGCTAGGAAGAAAATCCAAGGCGAGACTCACATAGGGAACCATCGCAATTTCCCTAGCAGAGTCGCCAGCTGTCGCTTTCGCGAAAATAAGGTGTCGGCACAACAAAAGAGTTGTCACCTTTCGTTATTTATCCCTCAGAGCGGGAAAGGAAACGATCGGAAAAACCTGACGAAAAAGGGTAAGACAAGGTCGTCGCAACCATTGTCTGGGTTCGGGAGTCGGTTACGCAAGGGGAAGGTATTAGCACCCCTCACGTCCGTCGTACTCGACGGGATCCATGCTTGTTGTGTTGTCTACGAGTGAAAAACAATCTATCTACGACTGCTAAATCTAAACGGGAAAGAAACTGACTTGATAGAGCGTCGCACTCTATGCCTACGTATTCTCATCAGAGAATGAGAAATCAGAGTCAACGTAGTTCGGGAAACTACGGGGAAAGTTGCTCGGCAAGACGTCGCGTCTTGGGCCTACGTATTCTCATCAGAGAAATCAGAGCATGACGTAGTTCAGGCTAACTACGGCTAGACAAGGGTGTTCTCGGTCACACGGGGGTGAGAGATTAAGTTGACGATACTAGCGTACGCATTCTAGCAGTTAGGTGGACGCTGCTCGACCATTGGAGACTTAGGCGTACCTGTTTGCGGTAGAACGGACGTAGTATGTCGGGTTTCGAGGTATGGGAACCTACGGGAACTAGAACTACGGTCTGGTCTCAAATGCACTCGGGCAAGAGAAAAGGATAACGTCAGTCGTCAGCGGGAAAGTCTCGATCGCACAGCAGCGAGAGAACAAAAGTTAGTTGTTAGTGTGCTCGCTAGGATATCGCATCCTATGCCTACATATTCTCATCAGAGAAAATCAGAGCAGCTGTAGTTCGACTTAACTACGGGTAGAACGGGGACCACAACACAAATCTCATTTTATTAATATTCGAAAAGTTACAATGATTGAGTACAGGAAAATAAACTCCTAAAAAATCATATCCATCTAACATGGAAAATCTAATGAAAAATAGTCCCCTAACAAGTGGACCTTTAAATCTACTTCTAAAAAGGCGTAAAAGAAACTCCTAAAAGAAAATATATCCTAAAAAGAAAAATAGTAAAATGCTATGAGCTAATATAATATTTCTATTATTTCCCTTTTTCTATTTTTATATTACATATTATTTTTCCTAAAAAATCTAAACAAATGAATATCAAAGAAAATAATGAAAAAACAAAAAAAAAACAAAGGGGGGGGTGCACTGCAACAGAAGGGGTGTGAGCCAGCAAGAGATGAAGCAGAATTGGGGCCCAGCCCAATAAACAGATTCAGAAAAGAAAATAAAAACAGTGGGGGTGAATGGCCAAAACGGAGGGTGTGCCCAGAAAAGTGTACAGGGCCCACCCCAATAGCCAAACAATAATCAAAAACGGGGGAGGGGTGCTGGAAGAAAAATGGAGGGTGTACGGACGAATCCACAACAGGCCTAAGGCCCAATCCATTGCCACGTGAACTCTTCAGGCAAAAACCCTAATCACTCTTTTCTCCCTCAGACACTGTTCATGCGCCGTTCCAACCTCTCCTCTCCAAACTCTCTCTCTCGTTCATCTTCAATCTCTCCACACCTCTCAGCCAAACCCTAACCATGAACTGAACCAAACAATCAACACGTTCCCTCAATCAAAACCGTAAACAGCGAAATCAACAGCCAAACGTGTCTGAATATCCCATTGGAGGAAGGTTCTGGAAGATGAGATGGGAAGGTCTTGAATCACGATGAGACAATCCTGAGTTGCATTGGAGGAGATCTTGAGTTGCGTTGAGGGATCTTGAAGTCTTCTGGAAAGAGCTTGAAGAACAGATGAAGATCCATTGAAGATCTCTACGAGGAAGAGGAAGATCTATGATGCATGTTGACGGAATGCGATGGCTGAAGATCCTGAGTCTTTTTGATGAGGCGATGAAGATTCTTGATACTAAATCTGAAAAACTCGTCATCTAACCATACGAAGATTGATGAAGATGCATGTGGATCTGAAACGGAAGCATAACGTTCTTGAAGGAAATCTAAAGAAAACCTGGATCGATGATTCTTGGAGGTTAGATGAAGTTTTTCTGGAGATCTGTTGAGTAGATCTGGAGGAAACTCGCACGAAGATCTGGTGGATTCTTGGGATTTTGGAAATCGGATGAAGGTGCTGAACGAGATGATGAACGCCAAGAACGAGTTGGAATATGGATGAAGATTGCTGGTGATTTCTGGAAACGGTTGCAAGAACATTGATGAAGGTTGAAGAACTTCATCAATTTCTAGGCGAATCTGGGATAAAGATGATGAGGATCGCGAAAGGAGCTGGTAGTTCTGGAAAACGGGATGAACGGGATGAAGTTCACATGAGGTTTCCGGCGAGTTCTTGCATTTTTCGGCGAGACTGGGTGAAGGTTGGATGAACGAGATGGATGAAGAAGATGAAGGTCCATCATGGAATCTCAGATTTCCGGCGAAAAAAAGGCTTCCGGCGAGTGGTTATGGCGGTCGGAAATAGTTAGGAGGTGGCCGGCGCGGCGGTTGCATGGCCGGCCGGTGAGGGTGAAAGTGGAGGATAGGCGTGTCAACACGCATGGTGAAGAGGAGTGTGGTGGCGAAACGTGGCATGGAGGTGGAGGAGAGAGGGAGAGCCACGTGGGCTCTGCATGCAGAAGGAAGTGGTGAGGTGGTGGTGTGGAGAGCGTGCAACGTGGTAATGGAAAGAGGGGATGCTGAAATGAAAACGTGGCGAGAATGGAGAGGAAAACGTGGCAATTGAATGGAGAATTCTGAGATGAACACGCGTGGATGCTTTATATGCTGGACACTTGGCACGATTGGGACTGGGCCTCTAAAATAGGACACATGGCCCACCGAAATTTAATAAACTCTGATTAATGATTAATGACCCTAATTAAACTAATGATTAAGCCTAATTAAACACAATTAACACTAACTAAGACTTAAAACTACAATTAAGACTAACTGAAAATTAAAAACAGTAATTAACCTGAATGAGAATTAAAACAAATCTAACCTAATTGAATCCAATAAGACCCTAATTAACATCTAAACAAATGAGATTAAAATCTAATTAAACTTTAATTAACATCTAAACAAATGAGATTAAAATCTAATTAAACTCTAATTAACATCTAAACAAATGAGATTAAAATCTAATTAAACTCTATTAAATCCTAATTAAATCTAAAAAAGAGGATTAACCTAAAAAAACTCTATTAATCACTAAACTAATAAAACACTCTATTAATCTCTAAACTAATAAAAAAACTCTATTGATTTCTATTAATTCCACTAATTCCTATACAAACAAAAATAGAAAATTCTATTAATTCTATTTGAAAACTCTATTAAAAGAATATCCTATTAAAAATCATTTTAAAAATTCTAATATCTAAAAATATGATTTATTCTAAAAAAGAAATTAAAACTAAAATCTATTATCTAAAAATGATTAAAGAAATTCCTAAAAAAAGGAAATTAAACTAAACTATTAAAAAACAATTAATATCTATTAAAAATCTAACTAACACCTAGAAAAATCAATTAAATCTATATAAAAAAAAATTCTAGAAAATAAGGGAAAAACCCTAAAAAAAACGAGGAAGCCGATTAAATCGATTAGCGACTATATCGAAATAAACGGTAAAAAAAACCCGAACACCGAGATGTCCTCGAAAACAACAGCGAGAGCTGAAAACACCGGGACGAGCACCGATTCCCAAAATACGTCCTCGTATTGGCCTGAAGTGCCTGAAGCGCGATCAGAGGGCTGTAATCCCGATAAAGTCAACTTGACTGGAAAAAATGCAATGTACGCAGTATGCAAATGCAAAATGAAATGAGGCGAAACATGAGCCAAATTGCGATAAGTAGTTGGTCAAATTTTGGGGTGCAACAATGGGGTTTCAGAGAATGGTGAGGCAGGGGAGTGCAGAGGGTAATATATAAGGGTGAATTGGAGGTTGAAAATGGTGGATAGTGGGATAGTGGGGAATTAGGGGAGAGGAAATGGAGAGGGGTGCAACTCTGTTTTAAATAGAATTGGGGTTTTTTCTGCATGACGATCGTCAGGGGTCTGTGACGGTCGTAACACGCGTGACGACCGTGGTGGGAGTGTGACGACCGTCACAGCAGCAAAGTCTGCAGAATTGCAGAATTTTGCTTGTGGGGCGTTTTAACAGTGGAGGATATGGTATTATGACCTATGATGGACTAATGACAAAATAAAAATGAACAGGAAACATAATTAAACAAAATACTGAAATGAAAATAACATTAAATCGAAAAATGAGTGTAAGGCAGTACAATATCCAAAAAGAGGAAACAATTGCAAAATGAACTAATGTCGAACAATGTAAAATGCAGTAAACATAAATTAAAGCGAAAACTAAAATATCACTTCGTTGGTTTCTTCAAATTGTTGACCTGCTGAACAACGGCATTAAATTGGTCACTAACCAAGTCCATGAAGGTAACGAAATCCATATGAAGCTGCGTTAATTCATCTTTGATAGTGGTTACTTCCAGCTTGAGGTCGTCTACAGTTTTCAGAACAGTGTCTAGCTTATCTGTGTTTTGTTCAGGCGTGGGGTCAGGAGAATTATGGTAGTTAGGAGGGGTCTCAGGATCGATCTCCACTTCAAACTCATAGTCTTGGTAGTACAAATAGTCATGTGCTTCTGAGATTTGATCACTGTCATACATATAAGCCTGGGGTGTGGAGTGAGGTGATGGAGGTCCCATAGGCTCGTCCAATTCATAAAGCCAACTGTCTTTGTTATGGATACTGGTTAGCTCATGGTTGGGCAATGTGAAAAGGTGGACAGGTTGATCATCTATGAGGTATTCGTAGGCTCCTGGTCCTAAGGTACCTAGAATGCGTCTGTTGAAGCAGAACTGGATGTCCATTGCTCTGAGGTTGCCGAAACGGACGACTTTGTTCAGGTAATACCTCAAACCAATTTCATGGGCGATCATGGTGACTAGGCCTCCTATTAAAATGGGTGAGTGAGGATCCTGATTGATGCGTGTAAATGCCCTCATCATAAAAGGGACAACATTTACAGGGCGGCCTTGTGAAGCACAGCAAAGGATGAACAGCTCGTCCTTTGAGACTGTTGTGATGTTTTCCTCCTTCCCAAAGAGGGTATGGGCTAATATCCTATGGAAATAGCGGAAGGTTGGATTGTGTATCTCGTTGTTGTGCATGTCGTTCGGTTCTGGGTGATAGTTTCCAGTGATGGAACCCCAGAATTGGTCTAATTCGAGATCAAAATCCTCTTCAGTGGCGGTAAACACAAAAGGTCCGCTAGGGAAGCCTAGGATGTTAGCTAACGTGGTACGGTTGTGCGTTTGGTCTATTCCAAACATTCTAAAGGTTATTAACTCTTTAGTGGATCCAAAGCCATATTCAGGTAAGTAACTTATGGAGCTAAGGAATTCGAATGTCAGTTCGCGGAAGGTAGCAAATCGGGTCTTTAGAGCAGTTTGCTCCCAGCCTAATTGGTAAAATAAATACTGAATGCTATCCTGGATTCCTAGCTTGTCCATGGTTGGGGTATCGCAGTACAGGGTCGAAGCAAAGTTTCTTTGAGTCAGTGCCTTGAATCTGGCCTGCTGAGCTCGTCCTCTAAACACAACAGTCGTAACGTCGATGTCGGCCATACTCGTTAGTCGGATAAAATGGAAGAAAAGTAGAATGACTTTTAAAATCTTGGAAAAAATCACATTCACTCAGATCATAATTTTAAGAAAAATAAAAAAGTGATAAAAGAGAAAAATATAAAATAAATATAAATAATGGAAAATAAGATAATAGAAATTTATAGAAATTATAAGTTAATAAAAAGAATAGTTTTAATAAATTTAGAAGGAAAATCAGGAAAACTTTGGGTTGCCTCCTAATCAGCGTTGTCTTTAACGTCAGAAGCCTGACGATAGCTTGGATATAAGCTATTCGGGAATCTCGAGCAATTTCATATTGCTCACGTGGTCACTGTGTTCACTTTGATTATAATGTTTCAAACGATGTCCGTTTACTATAAACGGTGCGTTGATTTGATTCGTGACTTCAACAACTCCACTCTTAAGGACTTTGGTGACCTCAAAAGGTCCAGACCACCTAGATTTTAGTTTTCCAGGGAATAGTTTCAATCTGGAGTTGAATAGGAGCACGATGTCTCCCACTCTGAACTGCTTCCAGATTGAACGTTTGTCATGCCATTTCTTGGTCCTTTCTTTGTAGATGCGTGCATTCTCGTACGCGTCTAATCTTAGCTCTTCCAATTCATGAAGGTTCAAGATTCGCTTTTCGCCTGCCGCAGTGTAGTTGAAGTTTAGTGTCTTAATAGCCCAGAAGGCTTTATGCTCTAACTCTACCGGCAGGTGGCATGATTTTCCGTAGACTAGTTTGAATGGTGTGGTGCCTATCGGTGTCTTAAAGGCGGTCCTATAGGCCCATAAAGCTTCGTTCAACTTTGAGGACCAATCTTTCCTGGAGGTTGTGACAGTCTTTTCTAAAATTTGTTTTATTTCCCTGTTCGAAACCTCCACTTGTCCACTAGTTTATGGATGATACGGTGTGGCTACACGATGTTTGACTCCGTATTTAGAAAGGAGTTTATCAAAGATTCGCGATATGAAATGCGAACCACCGTCACTAATGACGAGCCTGGGCACACCGAATCTTGGAAAGATTACGTTTTTAAAGAGTTTAACGACTACTCGCGTGTCATTTGTTGGAGCGGCAACGGCCTCTATCCATTTCGATACATAGTCGACAGCGACGAGTATATATTTATTTCCAAAAGAAGATGGGAAAGGTCCCGTGAAGTCGATTCCCCAGACGTCAAAGATTTCTACTTCCAAGATTCCTCTCTGAGGCATTTCATCGCGTCGTGAGATGTTGCCAGTGCGTTGGCACCAGTCGCATTTTAATACCGCGATATGGACGTCCTTCCAGAGACTGGGCCAAAATAGGCCAGATTGTAGAATTTTAGCGCACATCTTTGAGGTGCTAGCATGACCACCATATGGTGCTGCATGGCATTGGGTGATGATGTCTTCTATTTCTTCCTCTGGGACACAACGACGGTATAAGTTGTCGGCGCCTCGTCTGAAGAGTAGAGGTTCGTCCCAGTAGTAGTGCTTTAAGTCATGGAAGAATTTCTTCTTTTGTTGATAAGTCAGGTCTGGTGGAAGCACGCCTGCGGCCAGGTAATTAACGATGTCGGCAAATGATCGCGACTTTCTATGTCTAATACAACTTAACTGCAAGTGCACAGTCTATCACGTAGTAATAAAAGATATCGATCCCACAAGGACTCGTAATCAAACTAGTGTTCTCGGAAGTTACTATGTTTAGCTAGGTAGATGATGTTTAAGGGAATAATTTCTATCACTAAAGGGAACTAAAAACGTTACTTGAATTATAATTACGCGAATCGATATGCAATAATTATGTTCTTCGGGGATTTGACAAGTTACCGGTATATAAAATATTTTTCAGAATTTATTTAAGAATAAAAATAGTGATCTAAAGACCTTCGTCTCACGATGGTTGTTGACGCTAGTCGCAACTCTAAGGCGGAACGTAGTTCGGGGTTAAAATCGCTTTTTGGAAATCTCTAAGTTCTAATCTATTTTAAAGTGCTTTCGCTGTTATTAAAACAAATGCCTAGTGTTTACTATCTGGTCTTAGCCGCAGCTGTCGCTTGTTGGTTCGTACCTTAATTAATTTCCCACTGTCGTGGCGAAACTACTTTTAAATAAGTTCTTGCTGTCGCGACGAACGTTTATTCAGGAAATAAGTTTAAACACTCAGACCATAAACAACTTTTGAAAAAGAAAGTTTTTAACCGGTTATTATCAAATCCCGTCTGAATTATTATTACATATCGATTACTCTGGTTTAGCTAGACATGGATTTGGGAGAAGTAAAACATAAATAAAAGCAGAAATTTAGAGCATTCATATCACTGGGAATTAAAGTTACAATTAACGAAATAATGAAAAATCTGTAACGTATCCAATTGGCTTTTGGCCAAATCCCAACGATGTCGGCAGGATTGTATCTTCAAACCAATAGAGCGCACAAATGAATATTGTAGAAATGGAATACAGGAATAAGGAAAGGAAACAAAAATAAAAAGAATGAAACTAAATTTGCTCTGGAAAATAATTTGGGCAACACTTCGTTATCTGAATGCGGCTCCCTTTCTCAGCTCCCCTCCTTCCCCTTTTATAGAGCTAAAAATTCTAACGGTTGTAATTTGAAGAAGGTGGACTTGGAGTCAGAAAAATTAGGGAGTAGTGGTCCATTATTTGGGACTTGGAACTGCTCTTTGCATGTTTAATTGAAGCTTTGCGTTTTTGCCTGCATGACGGTCGTCATGGTGTGTGACGGTCGTCACCCGCGTGACGATCGTCATGGCTGTGTGACGGTCGTCACAGCAGCAAAATGCGCATTCTATGTTTTTCATGTTGTTTTCATCTGGTTTTCGTCCATATTTCATCTGTAATTGCTTCTTTTCTTCATATTGCTTTGTTTAGACATGATCTTCAAATACCTGCAAAATATCAGACAAATAACATGGAAAAAACCCGAAATCGGATTGAAACCGGTTAAACATTAGTTGAATTATGCGTCAATATATATATATATATATATATATATATATATATATATATATATATATATATATATATATATATATATATATATATATATATATATATATATATATATATATATATATATATATATATATATATATATATATATATATATATATATATATATATATATATATATATATATATATATATATATATATATATATATATATATATATATATATATATATATATATACGATTTCACGTTATCAAACTGCCCTAAGCTTGAATCTTTGCTTGTCCTCAAGTAAAACAGAAAGAATAAAAGTCGGCAAGCACGAGGCAGCTTCCTCATTCAGAAAGTTGGGAAAAACCGGGATTCTTAGTAGGAACAAAACGAGTACGGTGACGACACTGGACTATAAGTCTTCGGAGGTCTCCTTTTTATGTAAATCGGTCCCAATCATGCTACTGCAGCTTGGTATCAAGGTTCTCGCGTCAAGTTTACCCTGTTTGTTCTAGCGCAATCACATTAAGCCCGTTGTCCATACACTTTCATGGCAAGTCAACCTGTTAGTGAATATGATCTCATTGCCGTTTTGATCTTTTCATTGCTCATAAGCTTATACTATTGATTTTTCAATGAGTTTTTGTACCGTTGGGCTAAATGCTCGGGTGAGGAGCACCTAACTTAGAGGGAACATGTCTCTATACTTGGGCTATATGGCTTTCTTTTCATGATTTTTCATCTTTTTGGAGATCATACACTTATTTGCATTGGTCGCTCGCTTAGAAGTGTTTAGGATGGTGCTGACTGCTTGTATAAACTACTTGGGACTGAGTTTGCGTAGAAACTTGAAACTTTGGTACACGTAGGTAGTGAAACCGACTCGCATAAACCGGAGGTCTAAGGTGTCAGGACGATACCGGTTTTGTTAGAATTTTCGTCTCGGAGTTTCAAAACTTGGTTTGAACTTTGGCGCATTCTCGTGATGCTTTTGCTTTTGAGGAACGACTGAAAATTTTTGTTTATGTCGAGTAAAGTGGGGATATTTGCGTAACGGAAGAAGATATATAAAAGAGCTTTTATTTGCTAAAACGGGAAAATGTTTGAACTGAAATTACTGAATTAAAAGTACAAGGGAATGGGAAATAAACGCTCCGCTCCCACACTATCTCAATCAGTGTCCCCACTGATTTGAAAGAATGCGAGAGGGAAATACAAGGGAAATGAAAATACAAGAAACGGAAAATATAGTAAACAAATAAGGAAAGAAATAACTAATCACGGCCTCTGCCTCGGCCACGTCCTCTGTCTCGTCCTCTACCTCTGGCTTGGTCGACTCGGGCCTCAAAGTTCAGTGCTCCGGTGTGATAGACATAATCTCGGAGTCCTTCGAACTGCAAGGTAAGATTCGCCAAGTTCTCAGTGATGGTTTCCTGGCCAGTTTGGAGCTGTTGCATTTGGGTCCGATGCCAGGCTTCGAACTGCTCTGCTCGCTGATTCTGTTGCTGCATCATAGCGAGTATCTGTGCTTGCTGGTCGAGGGATCGGCGAAGGTCTTCTTCAGAGTAGTCGGGCTCTGGACGGTGGCGGCGGTGACAGTAGGATGTGCCTTCAGAAGGAAGTGGTTGCGATGCCTCAGGTTGCTCAGTTCTGTCCAACTCATCTTGCATTTCGTCACCAGAACCTTGGGTGTTGGTTTGAGTTGGGGTAGCGGTAGCAGCAGGGGCATTGAGGTCAAAAATCCAGTTGGCACGATCCTGTGGGTGCATCCGGGTATGTGACGGCATGATGATACTTCTGACGGTTTTGCCACGCACGACCGGGTGGTACTTTCCATCGGCCCTGAAGCGGATGAGGTGAGAAGCTCTGCAATGGTCGGTGTCGAGGAATACCGAAGGAATTGTACGGATGTTCTGGAGTTGGTTGCCGAGGTTCAGCCCAAGTGCAATGGAGGTAAGAATCCCGACAAAGTAAAATGGCTTAGAGCCACGGTTGCAGTTGGCCTGAATGTGGGCCAGGAGGAACGGAGCGACGTTGATGGGCTCGGAATTGAACACGCAGCGGAGAAAGAAGAGTTCTTTAGAGTTCACCTGATGGTTGTTATCCCTTGCGAAGATGGTATTGCTCAGTGCTCGGTGGAAATACCGGATGGTCGGGTTGTGGATGTGTGTTGCATGCAAAGAATCCCAGCCGTCGGCATTGAAAACGAAAGTTGGAAGTGGGGTTTGAGTGTGTGATGATTGGAAGTTGAATAGATGGGAGTGGGGGAGAAAACGCAACCTCTGTTATAGCAGATAACAGTTTTGGACTCGTGATGGTCGTCACCCGTGTGACGGGCGTCAGGCTTCTGTGATGGTCGTCACACCAGCAAATTCTACAGAACGCAGAATTTTGCTATAGGGGTGCTCTTGTCATGGTTTTAAGGCCTAGGATTGATATGGCAATATATTATATCCTCCAAGAAACATATGATAACGTAAAAACAGAATAAAGGAATAAAGAATAAAATTGAAATAACATGTAATTAAAATGATTGTTTTTAATGTAATACATAAGTGAAATGAAAAATGCGAAAATCAAAATAATTGAAAACAGAACGGAAAACAGGAAAAATAAACTAAACTAAAGCTAAAATCTCAGTCCTTTTGTGCCTTCAATTCGTCAAACTTCCGGGCGTAGTAGTCAAGCTGGTCACAAACTAAGTCGATGAAGACTGCGAGTTCGTTGTGTATGCTTGTGATGTCTTCTCTTACAGTGGTCAGAGCTGCGTCAACGTTGTCTAATCGGTGCATAACAGTATCCATTTTGTCAGTGGTTTCCTCAGGAATGGGCTCAGGATAGGTGTTGTAATGCGGAGGGGTCTCAGGGTCTACCTCAGCTTCGGATACAACATCCTCATAGTACATATAATCATGTGCTTTAGAGATGTGATCACTGTCGTACATGTAATTCTGTGGTGTTGATTGAGGTGAAGGAGGTCCCATAGGCTCATCCAATTCATAAACCCAGTTATCCTTGTTATGGATACTTGTCATCTGATGATTTGTCAATGTGAATAGCTGGACAGGTTTGTCATTAATGAGGTACTCGTAAGGTCCAGGTCCCATGGTTCTTAAAATGCGCATGTTAAAGCAGAACTGGATATTCATGGGTCGGATGGTGCCAAAACTAGTGCTTGCATTTAGGTGGAATCTAAGGCCAAGCTCGTGGGCAATCATTGTCACGAGGCCTCCTATTAGAATAGGTGATTGTGGTTCCTGAGTGAGGCGTCGGAAGGATCTCATCATAAAAGGTACGACATTCACTATACGGCCCTGAGAAGCACAGAACATGATAAATAACTCTTCTTTAGATACTGTAGTAATGTTTTCTTCTTTTCCGAAAAGGGTGTGAGCTAGTATCTTATGAAAGTATCTTAAAGCTAGGTTATGAATCTCATCATTATACATGCTATTTGGGTCAGGGTAATAGTCGCCTGTGATTCTACCCCAGAACTGGTTGAGTTCAAAATCAAGATCGTCATCTTCGGCACTGATGAACACATGTGGTCCGCTAGGAAATCCTAGGAGGTTAGCTAGTGACATCCGGCTATGGGTTTGGTCCATTCCAAACATCCTGAAGGTGATCAGCTCTGTGTTTGATCCAAAACCATAGTTGGGTAAGTACCTGAAGGAACTAAGGAATTCGTAGGTGAGGTCCTTATAGGTAGCAAAACGGGTTTTCAAGGAGGTGTTCTCCCAGCCTAGTTGATTAAACAGGAATTGAATGCTATCAGTAATTCCTAGTTTCTCCATGGTAGACTTATCATAATACAGTGTTAAGGCTATGTCTCTCTCAGTTAATGCTTCAAATCTTGCCTTTTGAGCTAATCCTCGAAAATAAACCTTTGTGAAGTCGTACGCGGCCATACTCGTAAGTTAGTCGGAGAAAAACAGGAGGAAGGTTTGAAGGCTTTTAAAATCCTGAAAAGTTTAAAACAGAAATTTGAAGTCAGAATTTTTAGAAACAAAAGGTTGTAGAAATAAAACAAAGTTTAAATAAAAGAGAAAAATAAGATAAAATAAAATAAAGTAAAAATAGTAGCAATTTTAAGTTTAGAATTTTTGTTAAAATTTCAAAGTAATATTTCAAATAAAAATGAGAATGAAATACAGTAAAGAGGGAAATACGGGAAAATTGGGTTGCCTCCCATTAAGCGTTGTTTTTAACGTCTAAAGCCTGACGATAGCTTGGTGACAAGCTATTCGGGTGTTTGAGCAGGAAGCTCAAGCAATGTTATACTGCTGACTTGAGGGTTGTTTTCGTTCTTATTATAATGTTTTAGACGTTGCCCGTTTACGATAAACGGTGCATTCGTCTTATCGGTAATTTCAACAGCTCCACTTTGAAGTACTTTAGTCACTTCAAAAGGTCCAGACCACCGAGATTTTAGTTTACCCGGGAAGAGTTTTAATCTTGAATTAAATAGAAGTACGATGTCTCCCACACTGAATTGTTTCCGGACTGAACGTTTATCATGTCATTTTTTAGTTCGTTCTTTGTAGATACGGGCATTTTCGTAAGCGTCTAATTGAAGTTCTTCTAATTCGTGTAAGTTCAAGATTCGTTTCTCTCCTGCCTCAGTGTAGTTGAAATTAAGTGTCTTAATGGCCCAGAAGGCTTTATGCTCTAATTCTACAGGGAGGTGACAGGATTTACCGTAAACTAATTTGTAGGGTGTAGTACCTATTGGTGTCTTAAAAGCGGTCCTATAAGCCCATAAAGCTTCATTTAGCTTTGATGACCAATCTTTCCTTGAGGTAGCGACAGTCTTTTCCAATATTTGTTTTATTTCCCTGTTCGAGACCTCTACTTGTCCGCTAGTTTGCGGATGGTAAGGTGTAGCTACTCGGTGTCGGACTCCATATTTAGAAAGAAGTTTATCAAAGATTCGTGATATGAAGTGTGATCCGCCGTCACTAATGACGAGTCTGGGTACACCGAATCTATGAAAGATTGTGTTTTCGAAGAGTTTGATTACTACTCGTGCGTCATTTGTTGGAGCAGCAATGACTTCTATCCATTTAGACACATAGTCTACAGCGACGAGTATATAGTTATTACCAAAAGAAGATGGGAAGGGTCCCATGAAATCTATTCCCCATACGTCAAAGATTTCTACCTCTAAGATTCCTTTCTGCGGCATTTCATCGCGTCGTGAGATGTTGCCAATTTGTTGGCATCGATCACATTTTAGCACAGCGATGTGAACGTCTTTCCAGAGGTTAGGCCAGAATAGGCCGGCTTGGAGAATCTTAGCGCATGTCTTGGATGTACTGGCATGACCACCATATGGTGTTGAATGGCATTGGGAAATGATATTTTCTATTTCTTCCTCTGGGACACAGCAACGGTATATGTTGTCGGCCCCTCTCTTGAAGAGTAGAGGTTCGTCCCAATAATAGTGTTTCAGATCGTGGAAGAATTTCTTCTTTTGCTGATAAGTGAGATCCGGTGGAAGCACGCCTACAGCTAGGTAATTAACGATGTCGGCATACCTAGGTAAAGTGACTTGGGCATAGACGGCTTCTACTGCTTTTTCGAGTTCTGGATCTTCCGAGATTAAGTTAGGCACGTCACTTTCTAATTTGGCTATCAGATGTTCGTACGGAAAAACGTCATTTATCGGTACTGGTTCATGTTTGATGCCTTCTATTCGGGATAAGTGATCTGCAACAACGTTCTCGGTTCCTTTCTTATCTTTGATTTCTAAGTCAAACTCTTGTAATAACAGGATCCATCTCAATAATCTTGGTTTGACATCCTTTTTGCTTATTAGGTACCTAATGGCAGCGTGGTCTGTGTATATGATAATTTTTGCTCCTACTAAGTAAGAACGGAATTTGTTAAGCGCAAATATAACTGCTAGAAGTTCCTTTTCTGTTGTAGCGTAGTTCATTTGGGCAGGATCTAAGGTTCTACTGGCATAGTAGATGGCATGGAGCTTCTTGTCCTTCCTTTGTCCTAGAACTGCGCCTACAGCATAATCACTCGCATCGCACATGATTTCGAACGGCAGTCGCCAATCGGGTGGTTGCATAATCAGTGCTATGATAAGGGCTGATTTTAATGTTTCGAATGCTTTTAGACAGTCTTCGTCAAAGACGAACTCAGCATCTTTCATCAACAGGCCGGTCAAAGGTTTTGTGATTTTTGAAAAATCTTTTATAAATCTTCGGTAGAAACCGGCATGTCCTAGAAAACTCTGTATTTCTCGTACGGATTTTGGAGGTTGGAGGTCTTTTATAATCTCTATTTTAGCTTTGTCGACCTCAATTCCTTTATTTGATATGACATGTCCTAGAACTATTCCTTGTCGGACCATAAAATGACATTTTTCCCAATTTAGGACGAGGTTCACTTTTACACAATGTTCTAATACCATTTCTAAGTTTTGTAGGCATCCTTCAAAACTTTGTCCACATACTGAGAAATCGTCCATAAATACTTCCATGATGTCGTCTATGAAATCTGCGAAGATTGCCATCATGCATCTTTGGAAGGTTGCTGGAGCATTACAAAGTCCGAACGACATTCGGCGGTAAGCAAAAGTACCATAAGGACATGTGAATGTAGTCTTTTCTTGGTCATCAGGATGAATGAGAATTTGGAAAAATCCTGAATAGCCATCTAGATAGCAGAAATATGAATGTTTGGCTAATCTTTCCAACATTTGGTCTATGAAGGGTAAGGGGAAGTGATCTTTTCGTGTGGCTTTGTTAAGCTTTCTATAATCAATGCACATTCTGCTTCCAGTCACGACTCTTTTTGTTATTGATTCGCCTTTTTCGTTCTTAACTACTGTGACTCCTCCTTTCTTAGGTACGACATGAACTGGGCTAACCCATTCACTATCGGAGATTGGATAGATGATTCCTGCATCTAGCAATTTCTTTACTTCATCTCTGACTATAGTGCTTAGGATGGGGTTCAGTCTCCTCTGATGCACTCTAGAGGTTTTACAGTCTTCCTCTATTGTAATTCGATGCATACAAATCGAAGGGTTATACCTTTTAGATCGCTTATGTTATAGCCTAACGCGGTGGGGTACTTCTTTAGGACTTCTAATAGCTTTACGGTTTCTAGTTGTCCTAAGTCGGCGTTGACTATCACTGGTCTTTTTAGTTCATCGTCTAGGAATTCATATCTAAGGTTTTTGGGTAGTGTTTTAAGTTCTAAAGATGGGTTCTTCAGACCTGGCATATGGTTTGGGGTTAGTGCTAAGCTTTCGCTTAGGCTGTCGTCTTTATACGGTTTACGCCAATCATCGTCTTCAGAAATATCGGGTATTTGAATCTTTATTATTTCTGAATACGCGGTCTCTTCATTTTCAAGTTCTCTTATGCATTCGTCAATTACATCTACTAAATAGCAGGTATCGTCTATGGTTGGTGCTTGTAAGAACTTGGTGAGGATGAACTCTATCTTTTCTTCTCCTACTTCGAATGTTAGCCTTCCTTTCTTCACGTCTATAATAGCTCCGGCTGTAGCTAGGAACGGTCTTCCTAGGATAATTGGGGTAACAGAGTCCTCTTTGATGTCCATGATTATGAAGTCGGTTGGGATGTAGAATTGTCCTATGCGTACTGGAACGTTTTCCAGTATTCCGACGGGATATTTTACTGATCGGTCAGCCAATTGTACGGACATTTTGGTTGGTCTTAGGTCTCCCATATTCAGCTTTTTGCATATAGATAAAGGCATAACACTGATACTGGCTCCTAAATCGCATAGAGCTTTGTCTATTACGAACTTTCCTATGACGCAGAGTATGGAGAAACTACCTGGGTCTTTTAATTTAGGAGGCATGCGGTTTTGAATAATAGCGCTACACTCTGCAGTAAGTGTAACTGTTTCGTTATCCTCGATCTTTCTCTTATTTGATAGGATTTCTTTGAGAAATTTAGCGTATGACGACATTTGAGTTATCGCTTCTGTAAAAGGAATAGTGATATTCAATTGTTTAAGGAGCTCTACAAATTTCTTAAATTGTCCTGAAGTTTTGGAGTTTATTAATCTTTGAGGATAAGGGATAGGTGGTTTATATGGCGCTGGAGGTGCTTGCATTTTTTCACTTGCGGTATCCTCCTTCTCATTGTCTTCCTTCTTCTCTAACTCGGATTCCTTTTCTGCTTGTTCAGTTGGTTTTTGTTGCATGGCTGAGTTTTTGGTCCTCGGATCGATCGGTTCGTCCAATTCTTTTCCGCTTCTTAATATGACAGCATTTGCTTGACCTTTTGGATTTCGTTCGGGTTGTCCAGGAAATGTGCCAGCGGGTGCGGCAGCAGAGGCTTGTTGTTGAGCCACTTGTGATATCTGTGTTTCTAGCATTTTGTTGTGGGTGGCTAAAGCGTCTACTTTTCCGGTCAGCTGTTTAATTTGCTCGCTAGTGTGTATGTTTTGATTTAGGAATTCTTTGTTTGTTTGAGCTTGAGTAGCTATGAATTTTTCCACCATCAACTCGAGGTTTGATTTCCTAGGTGCAGTCTGAGCAGCAGCTGGTTTCTGATATCCTGGCGGAGCAGTAGGCATCTGCAATGCGTTATCGCTTTTGTAAGAAAAGTTTGGATGATTTCGCCAACCTGGGTTGTAGGTATTTGCGTAAGGATTTCCTTGAGCATAATTTACTTGGTCTGGTGGGATTCCGGCCAGCAATGGGCATTCGTGCGCATTATGAGTGGCGATTCCGCATAACTCGCAGTTTGGAGTTACGGCAGCGACGATTGCAGTGGGGTTAACGGTCAGACTGTCAATTTTCTGTGCTAGAGCATCTACTTTAGCGTTGAACTTTTCAAGGCTTCTGATCTCGTACATCCCACCTTTCGCTGCGGGTTTCTCTGCTGGAATGCGTTCACCTCCCCATTGGCAGTGGTTCTGAGACATGTTTTCGATTAGTTGATAGGCTTTGTCGTATGGCTTATCCATAAGTGCACCGCCCGCGGCGGCGTCTACCGTTAATCTGGTGTTGTATAAAAGCCCATTATAGAAAGTATGAATTGTCACCCAGTCTTCTAGACCGTGGTGAGGACATGTTCTCATCATATCTTTGAATTGTTCCCATGCTTCGTAAAGAGATTCAGTATCTTTTTGTCGAAATCTGTTGATTTGAGCTCTAAGCATAGCAGTTTTGCTTGGCGGAAAATATCTTGCTAAGAAGACGTTCTTCAACTGTTCCCACGTCGTAACGGAGTTGTATGGTAAGGATTGTAACCATGTCCACACTCTATCTCTAAGAGAGAAAGGGAAAAGACGAAGTCTTATCGCGTCTGGAGTTATTCCATTTGCTTTCACTGTGTCTGCGTATTGTACAAACTTCGTTAAATGTTCGTTTGGATCCTCAGTTGCATTTCCTGAGAATTGGTTTTGTTGTACAGCTGACAGCAATGAGGGTTTCAGCTCAAAATCGTTTCGAGTAATAGCTGGGGTAGCAATGCTACTTCTAGGCTCCATTTGAGAGGGTGTAGCGTATGCCTTTAGCGGTTTGTTTTGAGGTCCTTCAGCCATCTTTGGTTCTTCTTCGGATTTGGGAATGTGAGTGAGAGGATCGGGAATGTTATGTTTTTGTTGATACTCAATGATGCGACTTCTTAAATGTAAGAAGCGCTCTAGTTCTGTGACTGAAGGTTTTAAGATATCGCCTTGTGGGCGATTACTTGGCATACAATCGACAGAACCAGTAAAGGGAAAATAAAATAGTTAACCTAGTCTATACGGCGTAACAGAAGGTTACACTATTGACTAAACGGGTCCCCGGCAACGACGCCAAAAACTTGATCGCGACTTTCTATGTCTAATACAACTTAACTGCAAGTGCACAGTCTATCGCGTAGTAATAAAAGATATCGATCCCACAAGGACTCGTAATCAAACTAGTTTTCTCGGGAGTTACTATGTTTAGCTAGGTAGATGATGTTTAAGGGAATAATTTCTATCACTAAAGGGAACTAAAAACGTTACTTGAATTATAATTACGCGAATCGATATGCAATAATTATGTTCTTCGGGGATTTGACAAGTTACCGGTATATAAAACATTTTTCAGAATTTATTTAAGAAGAAAAATAGTGATCTAAAGACCTTCGTCTCACGATGGTTGTTGACGCTAGTCGCAACTCTAAGGCGGAACGTAGTTCGGGGTTAAAATCGCTTTTTGGAAATCTCTAAGTTCTAATCTATTTTAAAGTGTTTTCGCTGTTATTAAAACAAATGCCTAGTGTTTACTATCTGGTCTTAGCCGCAGCTGTCGCTTGTTGGTTCGTACCTTAATTAATTTCCCACTGTCGTGGCGAAACTACTTTTAAATAAGTTCTTGCTGTCGCGACGAACGTTTATTCAGGAAATAAGTTTAAACACTCAGACCATAAACAACTTTTGAAAAAGAAAGTTTTTAACCGGTTATTATCAAATCCCGTCTGAATTATTATTACATATCGATTACTCTGGTTTAGCTAGACATGGATTTGGGAGAAGTAAAACATAAATAAAAGCAGAAATTTAGAGCATTCATATCACTGGGAATTAAAGTTACAATTAACGAAATAATGAAAAACCTGTAACGTATCCAATTGGCTTTTGGCCAAATCCCAACGATGTCGGCAGGATTGTGTCTTCAAACCAATAGAGCGCACAAATGAATATTGTAGAAATGGAATACAGGAATAAGGAAAGGAAACAAAAACAAAAAGAATGAAACTAAATTTGCTCTGGAAAATAATTTGGGCAGCACTTCGTTATCTGAATGCGGCTCCCTTTCTCAGCTCCCCTCCTTCCCCTTTTATAGAGCTAAAAATTCTAACGGTTGTAATTTGAAGAAGGTGGACTTGGAGTCAGAAAAATTAGGGAGTAGTGGTCCATTATTTGGGACTTGGAACTGCTCTTTGCACGTTTAATTGAAGCTTTGCGTTTTTGCCTGCATGACGGTCGTCATGGTGTGTGACGGTCGTCATGGCTGTGTGACGGTCGTCACAGCAGCAAAATGCGCATTCTATGTTTTTCATGTTGTTTTCATCTGGTTTTCGTCCATATTTCATCTGTAATTGCTTCTTTTCTTCATATTGCTTTGTTTAGACATGATCTTCAAATACCTACAAAATATCAGACAAATAACATGGAAAAAACCCGAAATCGGATTGAAACCGGTCAAACATTAGTTGAATTATGCGTCAATGTATATATACGATTTCGCGTTATCAACAAAACACGGCAAAGTGGCTTGGGCATAGACAGCTTCCACGGCTTTTTCCAGTTTCAGTTCTTCCGAAGTAGAGTTAGACATATCGCTTTCCAATTTGGCTATCAGACGTTCGTAAGGAAAGTCGTCATTGATAGGCACTGGTTCTTGCTTTATGCCCTCTATACGGGATAAGTGGTCTGCAACTACGTTCTCGGTCCCCTTCTTATCTTTAATTTCTAAATCAAACTCTTGTAATAATAGGATCCATCTTAATAATTTGGGTTTTGCGTCCTTTTTGTTTATTAGGTACCTAATGGCAGCGTGGTCTGTGTATATGATGATTTTGGCTCCTACCAAGTAGGAACGGAATTTGTCAAGAGCGAACGCGACTGCTAAGAGTTCCTTTTCTGTTGTGGTGTAGTTCATTTGGGCAGGGTCTAATGTTCTACTGGCATAGTAGATAGCGTGAAGCTTCTTATCCTTCCTTTGTCCTAGAACTGCGCCTACGGCATAATCACTCGCATCGCACATGATTTCGAATGGTAGTCGCCAATCTGGGGGTTGCACGATTGGTGCGGTGATAAGTGCAGATTTTAGAGTTTCGAATGCCTCTAAGCATTCTTTGTCGAAGATGAACTCAACATCTTTCATTAACAAACCTGTAAGAGGTTTTGTGATTCTCGAGAAATCCTTTACGAATCTTCGGTAGAATCCAGCGTGTCCTAAGAAGCTTCGTATTTCTCGTACGATTTTTGGAGGTTGGAGATCCTTTATGATCTCTATTTTAGCTTTGTCGACTTCAATCCCTTTTTCAGAGATGACGTGTCCTAAAACAATGCCTTGTCGGACCATGAAATGACATTTTTCCCAATTAAGGACAAGGTTCACTTTGGCACATCTTTTGAGTACCATTTCTAAATTCGACAGGCAGCTTTCGAAGCTTTGTCCGCATACAGAGAAGTCATCCATGAACACTTCCATGATGTCATCTATGAAATCTGCGAAGATTGCCATCATGCATCTTTGAAAGGTTGCTGGAGCATTGCATAGTCCGAACGACATTCGGCGGTAGGCAAAAGTACCATAGGGACAGGTGAATGTTGTCTTTTCCTGGTCATCGGGGTGAATAGGGATTTGAAAGAATCCCGAATAACCATCTAGATAGCAGAAGTACAAATGTTTCGCTAGTCTCTCCAACATTTGGTCTATGAATGGTAAAGGGAAGTGATCTTTCCGAGTTGCCTTGTTTAGTTTTCTGTAGTCGATACACATCCTATTTTCGGTTACAACTCTTTGGGTTATCGATTCGCCTTTCGCATTCTTCACTACAGTAACGCCTCCTTTCTTGGGTACTACGTGTACTGGGCTGACCCATTGGCTGGCGGAGATTGGGTATATGATTCCTGCGTCTAGTAGCTTTTTCACCTCGTCTTTGACTACAGTGCTTAGGATCGGGTTTATCCTTCTCTGATGTTCTCTTGAGGTTGTGCAGTCTTCCTCCAGCATGATACGGTGCATACAGATGGAGGGACTTATGCCTTTTAGATCGCTTATATTATAGCCTAACGCGGTTGGGTATCTCCTTAGGACTTCTAATAATCGCTCAGTTTCTGATTGTCCTAAGTTAGCGTTTACTATTACTGGTCTTTTGAATTCTGTATCTAGGAATTCATACCTGAGAGTTTTGGGTAGCTCTTTAAGTTCTAAAGCTGGGTTTTTCGGACCTGGCATGTGATTTGGAGTGAGTGCTAAGATCTTGCTCAGACTATCATCTTTGTATGGTGCACGCTAGTTGTCGTCTTCATGAATATCAAGGATCGGGATTTTCATGATTTCAGAATATGTAGTTTCCTCCTTTTCTAATTCTCGTATGCATTCGTCAATTACATCTACTATATAGCATGTGTCATCGATGGTTGGTGCCTTCAAGAATTTAGTAAGGATGAACTCTATCTTTTCTTCTCCTACTTTGAATGTTAGCCTTCCTTTCTTTACGTCTATAATAGCTCTGGCTGTAGCTAGGAACGGTCTTCCTAGGATAATTGGGGTAATAGAGTCCTCTTTGATGTCCATGATTATGAAGTCGGTTGGGATGTAGAATTGTCCTATGCGTACTGGAACATTTTCCAGTATTCTGACGGGGTATTTGACTGATCGGTCGGCCAATTGTACGGACATTTTAGTTGGTCTTAGTTCTCCCATATTCAGCTTTTTGCATATAGATAAAGGCATGACGCTTATACTGGCTCCTAGATTGCATAGAGCTTTGTCTATTACGAACTTTCCTATGACGCAGGGTATGGAAAAACTACCTGGGTTTTTTAGTTTAGGAGGCATGTGGTTTTGAATGATTGCGCTACATTCGGCAGTAAGTGTCACTGTCTCGTTATCCTCTATTTTCCTTTTATTAGACAAAATTTCTTTAAGAAACTTAGCGTATGACAACATTTGAGTTATCGCTTCTGTGAAAGGAATAGTGATGTTTAGTTGTTTCAGAAGTTCGACAAATTTCTTAAATTGTCCTGAAGTTTTGGAATTTATTAATCTTTGAGGATAAGGGATAGGTGGTTTATATGGCGCTGGAGGCACATATGAGTTTTCATCTTTGGCGGCTTTCCGCTCGTCACATTCCTTCTTTTCTGTTTCAGACTCCTTTTTGGTTGGTTTATCGGATTTCTGTTGCATTACTAAATCTTTGTTCCTAGGATCTGTTGTGCCTTCCAATTCTTTTCCACTTCTTAATATAACAGCGTTTGCGTGACCTTTTGGATTAGGTTTGGGCTGTCCTGGAAATGTTCCAGCTGGGGCAGCGGCAGAGGCTTGTTGTTGGGCCACTTGTGATATCTGCGTTTCGAGCATTTTGTTGTGGGTGGCTAAAGCGTCTACTTTTCCGGTCAGCTGTTTAATTTGCTTGCTAGTGTGTATGTTTTGATTTAGGAATTCTTTGTTTGTTTGAGCTTGAGTAGCTATGAATTTTTCCATCATCAACTCGAGGTTTGATTTCCTAGGGGCAGTCTGGGCAGCAGCTGGTTTCTGATATCCTGGCGGAGCACCTGGTGCTTGCAAGGCATTATCGTTCTTGTTGGAAAAGTTTGGGTGGTTCCTCCATCTTGGGTTGTAAGTATTTGCGTAAGGATTTCCTTGAGCGTAATTTACTTGGTCTGGTGGGATTCCGGCCAACAATGGGCACTCGGGCGCATTATGAGTGGCGATTCCGCATAACTCGCAGTTTGGAGTTACGGCAGCGACGGTTGCAGTGGGGTTAACGGTCAGACTGTCGATTTTCTGTGCTAGATCATCTACTTTAGCGTTGAACTTTTCAAGGCTGCTGATCTCGTACATCCCACCTTTCGCTGCGGGTTTCTCTGCTGGAATGCGTTCACCTCCCCATTGGCAGTGGTTCTGAGACATGTTTTCGATTAGTTGATAGGCTTCGTCGTATGGCTTATCCATAAGTGCACCGCCCGCGGCGGCGTCTACCGTTAATCTGGTGTTGTATAAAAGCCCATTATAGAAAGTATGGATCGTCACCCAGTCTTCTAGACCGTGGTGAGGACATGTTCTCATCATATCTTTGAACCTTTCCCATGCTTCGTAGAGAGATTCAGTATCTTTTTGTCGAAATCCGTTGATTTGTGCTCTAAGCATAGCAGTTTTGCTTGGCGGAAAATATCTTGCTAAGAAAACGTTCTTCAACTGTTCCCACATCGTAACGGAGTTGGATGGTAAGGATTGTAACCATGTCCAAGCTCTATCTCTAAGAGAGAAAGGGAAAAGACGAAGTCTAATTGCGTCTGGAGTTACTCCATTTGCTTTCACTCTGTCTGCGTATTGTACAAACTTCGTTAAGTGTTCTTTTGGATCCTCAGTTGCATTTCCTGAGAATTGATTTTGTTGTACAACTGACAGCAATGACGGTTTTAGTTCGAAATCGGTTCGATTGATAGCTGGGGCAGCTATGCTACTTCTAGGCTCCATCTGAGAGGGTGTAGCGTATGCCTTCAGCGGTTTGTTTTGAGGTCCTTCAGCCATCTTTGCTTCTTCAACAGGAGGATGAGCTAGAAGATCAAGAATGTTGTGTCTTCGTTGATATTCGACGATGCGCCTTCTTAGATGTAAGAAGCGCTCTAGTTCAGCGATTGTAGGTTGTAAGATTTCGCCTTGTGAGCGAGTACTTGGTATACAATCGAAGAACGAGGAGAGGGAGAGAGAATTGTTAAACTAGTCTATACTGTGTAACAAAGGATTACACTATTGACTAAACGGTTCCCCGGCAACGGCGCCAAAAACTTGATCGCGACTTTCTATGTCTAACAAATCTAACTGCAAGTGCACAACCTATCACGTAGTAATAATAGATATCGATCCCACAGGGACTCGTAATCAATCTAGTATTATCGGGTGTTACGGTGTTTAGCTAGGTCGGTTTGGTTTCAAGTTGAATAATGGCAGAATAAATGCGTAAACTAAAGGGAACTAAAACTTTTACTTAAGATATGAATTTATGAATCGATATGCAATAATTTTGTTCTTCGGGGATTTGACAATTTATTGGCGTATTAAGTGTTTTCAAACTTAGTTTAAGAAGAAAATAGTGATCTAAAGACTTTTGTCTCACGATGGTTGTTGATGCTAGTCGCAACTCTAAGGCGGAACGTATGTTGTCGCTATCCCGTTCGGGGTTAGAGTTACCTTTTGAAAATCTCTAAGTTCTAATCCTTTTTAAAGTGCTTTCGCTGTTTTTAAATCGAATGCCTAGTTTTTACTATCTGGTCTTAGCCTCAGCTGTCGCTTGTTGGTTCGTACCTTAATATGGTTTCCCACTGTCGTGGGAAAACCACCGTAAATAGCTTCTCACTATCGTGACAAAGGTTTATTTAGAATTTTGATTAAAAACTAAAACCATAACTGAGTTTTGAAAAGAGAAAGACTACGCCAATTATTATCAAATTCCGTCTGAATTATTATTACATATCGATTACGGTAATTTAGCTAGACATGGAAATAGAAATGGTAATACATAAATAAAAGCAGTAATTAATAACATACATCATAATGAAAATTGCAATTACGATTAAAAATGAAAACCTGTAAATATTCCAATTGGCTTTTGGGCAGATCCTCCACAATGTTGGCAGGATTCTGGTCTTTGTGCCAATTGATCGTACAAGGGAAATGAGAATTACAAAATATCAAAGAATACAGAGAAGGAAAAGAGAAACAAATAAGAATATAAGAGCGGTAAGGTTGCTCTGAAGATGAATTGGCAGCACTTCGTTGTCTTGAATGCGGCCCCCTTTTTCAGGTCCCAACCTCTTCCTTTTATAGAGGGAGAGTATCTAATGGTTATTCCTTCAGGAAGTGGGTTTGAGGCAGAAAAGTAGGAGTTAGTGGCCACACTTTTGGTCTTTGAGGGGGAATTTTTGCACGTGACTTCATTCTGCACGTTCTGGCTGCATGACGGTCGTCATGGAGGTGTGACGGTCGTCACACGCATGACGAGCGTAACGGCTGTGTGACGGTCGTCACATCAGTAAAACTCGTTTCTGCTGTTTTTCTCTTGGTTTTTCATCTATTTTTCACTTGTTTTTTCTCCTTTTCTTCATATTGCTTTGCTTGGACATGTTCTTCGAATACCTGCATAATACTTAGACAAATAGCATGGAATGCCCCGAATTCGGAGTGAAACCGGTCAAACATTAGTTAAAATACATGTCATTTTATATATACATTTTCGCGTTATCAGGTATAACCGAATTCATAGCAGAAAAGGACAAGAGATACACCGTTTTTATTACCTCGTCGAACAACTATTATTACAACGTAATCCCATTCGGTCTGAAAAATGTTGGGGTCACGTACCAGCAAATGATGAACAAGGTCTTCCAATCAGAAATTGGGGACATGCTCGAAGTATACATGAACGACATGATCGTGAAATTCCAAGAGGAATTTGATCATATGCTCCACTTGCAAAAAGTCTTCGACCAAGCAAGAGAATGTAAGATGTGATTTAACCCAGAGAAGTGCACCTTCGTTGTGCGAGTAGGGAAGTTCCTCGGCTTCTACCTCACTGTCACTGAGAGGGTGATCGAGGCCAACCCTGAAAAATTTCGAGCATTTTCTGAGTTCCCTACACCAAATTTGAAGAAGTCCATACAATCCCTCAATGGGATGCTTACTTTGTTATCTCTCTTTGTGGCCAAGTCTGCCCAGCACGCTCTGTCCTTCTTCAAGCTTCTACAAAAAGAGAAAATATTTGAATGGACAGAGGAATGCAAGCATGCTCTGCTCCACCTCAAGTGAGCCTTGTCAGAACCACCAGTTCTATCATGACCAGACAGCAGGGAGACACTTTACCTTTATCTCTCCATCACTAACGAGGCCATCAGTGCTGCCCTCATCCGGGAGACCCTCGAATGGCAAAAACCAATATATTTAAGAAGCAAGGCCTTGCAAGGGCCTGAACTCAGATACCAGCAAATCGAAAAAGTCTCCCTGGCCCTTATTAACGCAGTAAGAAGATTAAGGCACTACTTCCTGGCCCACACGATAGTTGTACAAACAGACAAACCCATAAGGCAACTGCTTGGCCGACCAGATATGGTCAGCAGGATGCTTAAATGGTCTTTAGAACTATCAGAATTTGACATTCATTACGAAAGTAGGAAAGTCCTTAAGGTAAAAGCTTTGGCCGACTTCATGGCAGAAATGACACCTCTAACATCCCAAACAAGTAGAGCACACAAGTGGGCCATCTCCATCGATGGAGCATCCAGCTCCACAGACAGAGCACGCATCATCCTCAAAAATGAAGAAGGGGTTCTAATCGAAGTATCGTTGATACTGACCTTCCTGACCTCGAACAATCAAGCCAAATATGAAGCGTTCCTTGAAGGTTTGCGTTTGGCTGAGGACCTAGGTGGAAAGGAAGTAAAGATCTTCACCGAATCTCCGCTCGTGGCCTCCTAGGTACGAGGAGAATATCAAGACAAGAATGATCACCTCATCAAATACCTGACGTTAGTAAAGGAAAAGATAACTAAGTTCGACATATGAGAAGTCCAACACGTCCCCCGTGAGCGAAACACGCGGGCAGATTTCCTGTCAAAATTGGCTAGCACTAGGAGAAAAGGTGGCAATAAGTTTGTCATACAAGAGATACTTCCTCGCAAAAGTATCTAAAAACCAACAGGGCTGCTCAACGTCAACGCCATTGGCGGTAGAAACTGTTGGGTGACCCTAGTATACAACTACCTCACCACAGGGGAGCTGCCCGAAGACAGCAAAGAAGTCAGCGCAACTAAACAAAGGGCATGTTCTTATATCCTAGTCGAAGACAAGCTCTACTAACGAGGGCATCCTCGGCCACTTCACGATGGGGTCCTATTAGAACAAATTTTTGATTGTGGCTGTCGATTATTTCATAAAATGGATTGAGGCCGAAGCCCTTGCCAAGATCACAACATTCAACATACTTCGTTTTTACAAAAGAAATGTCCTCGCATGATTCAGTGTGCCCCAGACCCTTGTGACTGACAACGGGACCCAGTTCACGAACATGAAATTTCAAGACTTTGTCGCCAGACTAGGCACCAAGCAACACTTCACATTAGTCAAACATCCTCACTAAAACAAAGATTATGCGAGGCCAAAAAGAGATGGTTCGAGGAGCTACATAGTGTGCTCTGGGCCTGTAGAACAAATCTACACTCAACTACTAGGGAGACTCTCTTTCAACTAGTATACAGAATCGAGGCAGTAATTCTAATGGAAATCAGAGAACCCTCTAGACGAACAGAGGCTCCTCTCAACAAGGAACTGAACTACGAAGCATTAAGAGAAGAACTTGATCTGGTCGAAGAAATCCGATCATGGGAAGCCCTCCACGAAGCTTCACTAAAACAAAAGATAACATTGCGCCATGACGCCAGAGTCATAAAGCGTGAATTCCAAGTGGGCATTCTTGTCCTATGCAGAAAGAAAAAAGATTCACGCGGGGGCAAGTTGGTCGTAAATTGGGAAGACCCTTACTAGGTAAAATAAAAAACGGGCACTAGGGCCTACTACCTCGAACATCTAAACGAATAACCATTTTCTCAACCATGGAATGCTAAAAAGCTCAACCAATATTACAGTTAGTACCAACAATCAGTCAAGACTAACTATCGACAAACTCACCTCACAACAGGGAGATTTCATGGCCAAGGGAGCATGCCCTGGTGCAAGCACAATCCTTAAATTTACAAAGAAGGCAAGTTTCTACTCATGGAACAAACAGACTCTATGCCTAACAGGGATACCTCAATCGAGCTTCGCCGTTGTCGTACCAGCGTGGCAGGACACCCAACTAGAAATGGGAAAATTCTAAGCCTTGTGTGATCAGGACCTCGACCGAGATCCTAGTCCCACGACTGAAGAAACTACTTCGCTTCCTTGACAAGTTCCCTAAACTGTCAAGCATGATAACAAGTCGAGCAAACTCCTATATTTAGCAAACACAACTCGCAAAAATCAACATACAAAGCATACATCTATGAAGAAGATAAAATACACAAAAGACATACAAAGTTGAAATTAAATATTAGCCATACCCCAGGCTGACAATTGTTTAAATATTACATAAAATGGGCCTAGCCCAATCATCAAAAGATTTCAACAAAATGGAACGTATGCCAATAAAATACTAAGTTACAAAAAGAAACTAGGCATACTCGACTGGAATCTCATGAGGGACCACCTGGACATCAACAACTTGATGCAAAACACCCATTCCATCGGTGACCAGCTGGACATTGGGGTTTAGAACCTTTATCTGCTCTACAATAACATTTAACCTAAATTTGGCCGCCCCCAGGTTATCCTGTTCAAGGATGCGGATTTTGCCGATCAGGTTTCCCCGAGTCCTCAAGGATTTTTCCTCCTCGGTCTCATCCTCCCCAAGCACCGTCGAGATCTCTAACTCAACTATCCTCACCTTGAGTTTTTCATTTTCCATAGTTGTGTCGACCACCTTAGTCCTCATCTCGTTCAAATCTTTTAGAAGTTGAACCTTGGCCTCATACTGGCCTTGGAGCTTCTTCAGCTTGTTGTCCAGCTCAAGTTCTCCAATTTGACCTCAGCTAACCTGTCCTTCACAGATTTGAAGTCCTTCAGCAGAACTGTCTCCGCACCACCGAGGGCCAGCGCTGTCTCTAACACCCTCATCACTGTCGTTGCATCCTGGCAGAAAAGTTTCCTCCTCACCTTAGGATCAGAGGACAAGATAGCTGATGCCTTAAGGCCGGGGACGATAAACTTTCCCCCGACAAAGCCCCTTGGGCCATCTACCGGAGATGAGATGAGGTCGTTCAGTTTCCTTTTCTTTTGGGATCCGGGGAAGAAAGAGCCGAGGTGCTGTCGGGAGAAGGGGAGGACCCACTGACAAACGTTTCTAATGTCACTTGATGCTTAACTTTGTCAACTCTTGACATTGGCGCTTTCTTGACACTCTCAGCGGCTGCAGACTTGACGGGACACTCGCGCATGATCGACATCTTTCCTGCAAACAAGGGAAAATGTTATCACATTTCGAATAACATCAACAAATGCAAGCAAAAAACTAATTTATACCTAAGAGTTCCATCGCGGCCTCCTCGGTTTTACAATCAATGAGAGCCTCCGTGTTTATGTAACGGGCCGACGTAACAGGCTGCCCATCCTTATCATGTACCATATTATTATCCTTTGTCCAAAACTTCAGCTGGGACAAAGCTCTCCACGAACCCTGTCAAAGCTCGAAATGATTTCTTATCCTTAACACTCAGCTGGTCGTGCTTTATGATGAATTGGTCGGTTATGTATTGAAATGGGCGAACACCCACTCTAGTGGAAATTTTGACACCGATTTCATCACCTTCTGACCATCCTTTTCCACAGCCTCCATGATGACCAGTGAGTATTTGGCCGCCTCTGAGAGAGGCTTCACAACCAAGAACCTGAATTTCAAATTTCAGACGGATTCCAAATACGGCCAGAATAGCCTGCTTTGCTTCTTGAAGGACACCTAGATTTGCTTTTAACCAGTTGTACTCCTCTGAAGCTAGAATATACTAAAGAAAAGCTCCACGGTGGCCTTGATCTCCAAATATTGGCACACAAGTTCAAAGGCTCATATGAAGGCTAGAGCATTAGGATAAAGTTGAGCACAAGACAACGCGAGGTGGCAGAAGATTTCCTCTTGAAAATCATTAAAAGGCAAGCAGTACCCCGCCTCCCTAAAGGTGAACTCATACATGGGAAATCTTCTGCCCGGATACACTGAGCATATCCTGTTGTTCTCCTCTGACACTCCTTCTTATGCGACCACGTCATAATTTTTTGTATTAATGGAATTTTTTGGTAAAAGAAAGCAAGATGTTTTGGATTTCCTATCCATGACACTCATTCTTATGCGACCACGTCATAATTCGGGGGACATTTTTTGTCTAACTCAATTAATTCTCAAGTTTGTTTCACTTCTGGTTTTGGTTTGAAATGAAACATGTTTCTCTTTCTCTAAAGTGATTTAAATTTTTTATCCATTTTAAAAAGAAATGTGTGTTTAATCAGGCTTAATCTGTCACATCCTAATGGCTATTGTTTTTTATTTCTTAAGTATATCATTTTCCTAAGCCTTGTCCCATCACATCGTTCACCTTCTCTTCTCTCAAACACATCTCAACAATCTTTTTTTCTCCCATTTCATTCCTCCCTATGTCTCCATCGGTTCTTCATTTCAATAATCTTTTTTCTATCTCTATTTTTTCCTACCCGAATAATACTTTATTCATTCATCATGGTCAAATCCTTTGAGACGACAAGGACATTAATGACCAAAAAGAACTGTGGAAGATTGCGGTAAAATTCCACCATAAATGGATGATTTTTTTCAACACAAACGAGCATTTCAAGCTGATTGTCATTGATAAATAAGTGAATTTGTATTATCCATTGATGGTTTCCTCTTTGCTAGTTATTTTTTATTGACTTCTAGTGTTTATTTCATGAATATGTTATATTTTCCTTGAATCTTATCTGTTAAAAATTATTTTTCAGCTTAGAATATCAGAGTGAGGCTTGTAAGCTTCCCCTGAATTTTATACTGTTAAAAATTATTTTTCAGCTTAGAATATCCAAGTTAGGTTTGCAAGCTCTCCCTGAATTTAAGACTTAAAATAATCTAACACATAAAAATTTCAAACAACATGAAATAAATAACTTCCCATAAGGCAGAAGCCTGGTTGTTACTACTTTCCCATCAGGAAGAAGCATGGTTGCTATATTTCCATAAGGCAGAAGCCTAGTTGTAATGGGTGAAGTAGCTTCCTATAATGCACCAACTTAGGTACATAAGTATTTCCTTCAGAATACTTGCTTGAGTGTTAGAAATTCTAGTTATCAGCCTCGTCATAGAGCATGATTTGTCAGAGCTTTCATATGTTTGGCTTCATAGCCTAGTTGAATAACTTATGTCTCGTTGTAATAATAACTAGTTTCAGCTTGGTTGACCTTTGTTTAATAAACACTTTGTACCTAAACATAAGTCTGATCCTTGTGATCTAAGTTAGGCTAGTGCCTTAGAACCTGAAACCGTTGGTTAAAATAATGAACTTTCTGAGAGTTCTCAAAATTATTACCAAGTCCAAAAATAATTAGAAACATGTTTGGGTTTCAGAATGGAATTAAATATATCAAAATCAGTCATTCTCTCTCCCCTTTTGTGATCATTCAAAAAGAAAATAAATACAAAGTAAACTAAAAAAAAACTTCATTTCATAAAAAAGTAATGCAGATACAGAAATGAAAAGAAAGAAAACAAAGACAACACAGAGTTTCAAAAACTAAGGTTTAAGAGGGTTTAGGTAGTCTTGATAAGATCTCTCCAAGCAGCCCTTATATCTTTGATGCCCCTTACTTCACTTCATAATTCTCATCCGCCATATGCTCCAAGGTCTTTAGGATCTATTCCTCAAAAACCAAAGTCTTCTTGACGCCAGAGTCACTTCCAACTGCTATAGTGGTCTCACAAGCAACCAAAGTTGTTTGAACTGAAGACGGGTGAGGAATCACTTTTAGAGCAGGAAGAAAAAGAGTAGGAGGAACCTTCTAAAGCAGAGGTTCAAAAATACCAGAGACTATGACATAGAAGTTCCTCTTAGTTTTTTTTAGCTAGGAAAACTCCAACTCTTTAGAGATGAATTCTGTCAATCTTTTGAAGTTATTGGTCAGAGCACACACTTCAAAAAGATTCACATTATCATCACAAGCCTCGATGAGAGCATCAAGTATGCCAACAACCTCTTCTTCAAACTGAGTAAATAATTCATCTAATGGAGTAGGACACATGTTGGTTTGAGATACTGTTTGGTCAAAGTATGGGTGATATGATCTATCTGGGATGGCTATGAGCTCAATATCTAACTCAGTGTCATAATCAATAGTTGGTTTATTAACATGGATATCAGAGTGAGTGGGGTTTGATGGTTGAGGGGTTTCAAAAGGAACGTAGGATGGAGAGATTCCTAGTTGAGATAATTGAAGTTAGAGTTAAGAGAAAAGATAGAAAGGTTAGAATTTTAGAAATTGATAGTGGGGTGGTAAAAGGGTGACATTTAGATTTATGGTTTGGGGAGCAGAAATATGAATGGGTTCTAGAACATAAGGGAGATCTTAAGATAGAGTGGTTTAAAGGGTGGATAAACTATTACCAACAGTGAGTGGAGGAGTATCAGGAGGAAAAACAGTTCCAGTAGAGACAGAAGCAACAACAGTTATGGGTTCTTCAAAAGAAGTCTCTATATCCTTCTCAACAACCTTAGACCTTTTTGGCATTATCTCATAATGCTTTTGGGTAAACTTCATTTTCTTTTTCTTCTTCTTCTTAATAGGTTCTGAGGCTGTGGGGGCATCACTTGTAGAATTGTTGTTACAACAACTTACCACATAATCCAGAAACTTTGGATTTGAGAAGATAATGAAATTTTCTAGAGGAATCCTTCTGCTACAGATGTCTTCCTTAGGAATTTCAACAATTGAGCTTTTTAATTTAGAAATCATGCCCATGTTTTTTAAGCTCTTTGCATTGAAGAAATTTCCAATGATAGACACCAGCCCTTGGGACTTTTCATCATCTGTTAGAGAGTCTATCAGTTTTATCTCCATCAGAATGTCTAAAATAAGCCTACCAAGAGGAATCCAGGTCTTCATCTTTATGCTTCAATTCCTTGTTTCCTTCATAGTATCTCTTAAGAACCAAAAGATAAGTGCAAAAAGGTTCACTTTCTTATGAGCAACAATAAAATAAAGAACACATTGTTGATCGATGTCGATATTGTCAAGGGAATTAGTTGGATTTCTGTGGTTGATATAACCAAGAAGAATTCTTGCCCAAATCCTCAAATTAGTGTGAAGAATCTTGATTTTGCAAGCATGAATTCCAGTCGAGGAAATCACTTTGGACATTTCAACCTGATTAAATCTTCTTTCTCCCATTAGTTCACACCTTATACTAGATCCATCATGACCAATGAGTTTCTCAGTAATGACAATCTTCTTTCCAAAGACAAATGAAGTAACTTTGTTGGTAGATGTCTTAGCATGAATCCATAAATCTATGACGAGATGAGGAAAAACTAGACCTTGAAGACATTCAAAGTACTTCTCCCAGCCTTGAAGTTTGACACCAGGTAAAAGATCAAATCCATGATCTTTCAAGTTGTCAAAATTAACCATAAGTTCACACAAGACCTCCAAATTATTTTCAGGTGTAGAAAATGTGATATCAGGAGTCTCATAAACATCTTTAGCGTACGCATACTTTCCAGGATATGAAGTATATTGTGTTTTATATTTTGGAGAAGATGAGGAATATATTGTGGTGGTTGTGGTGATGAAGATTTGCGAACAACCCTTTGAATAATAACATTGCATTATTGTTAATCAGATAGTTGTATAATAGATTATTGTGTTTGTTGTTGTTGATCTTATTGAGATTGTTGAGCAGATTTTTGTTGTTGGGAAGCCATTGTTGAAGAGAGAAAAGGTTTTAGGGTTTGTAGAAATTTTCGCTCAAAGACTGAAAGTGTAGGTTGTGAGAGTAGTGAAGGCGTGTGAAGTGGGTTTAAATAGAGGTTTTTACAATCGTGACAAAAATAAATCAAACAACAAAAATAATGACAAGAAGGTAAAACATGAAGCTTTTATCTAATCCCAAGGTATATTCACCCAATGTGTCACATCAGTGCGTCAAAAACAGTTCAGTTTTCTAAGACATCTGTCTTTAAAAACTGTCTCACTCTTTAAGACTGATTGACAACTCATTAATACAAAAATTGTTCAATAACCAAGAATACATAATGTTCAATAATGAGGTTCAGACCTGATACTTATGAGCATATGAAACCTTATAACTTTCAGAAAACTCACACGTTCAGAGTCAAAAATATCTCAGTGTCTCATTAAACCATTATGAGAGATTAAGATTATGAGAACATCTTTTTCATTTTGAACATAAGTCCATTTAAAAAAAATTAGAATAAAAACGAATCTATCTTCAGCCAGGGGTTTTGTAAAAATATCAGCCCATTGATGGCTTGTATCAAGAAATTTTAGATATAAAATTCCCTTCTCAACATAGTCACGTATAAAGTGATGTTTTATCTCAATATGTTTAGGTCTTGATTGCAAAGTGGGATTCTTATATAAACAAATAACAGAAGTATTATCACAAAGTATATGAATGTTACTCTCATATATATGGAAATATTCTTGCTAACTTTTCATCCAGAGCATCTGTGTGTTGCGTCCAGAAGCTGCAATGTATTCAATTTCAGCAATTAATATTGCTATTGTTGATTGTCTTTTGCTGGACCATGAGATCGGGTTATCTCCCAGAAAATGACAGCTTCCATAAGTGATTTTCCTCTCAAGTCTATCTCCAGCATAATTAGTATCATAATAACCCACTAGTTTGTAATCTTTAGAATTTCTATAATACAAGCCAAGGTTAATCGTAACTTCCAGATACATGAAGATCCTCTTCACAGATGTTAAGCGAGACTCTCTAGGATTTAATTAAAAGCAAGCACACAAACAATGTCATACCTCGAAAAATACCATCTTTGTGATGCGCTAAATAGGATTGCACGATCGCGGATGGACTTATGAAAGTCGCCACCGAACTTTACTTATTCCCATAAGGGGAAAGGAAAAATATCGAGAAAACCCAAGGGTGAAAGGGTAGGGTATGATCATAGCATCCATGTTGGGTTCAGAAGTTGATTATGTAAGGGGAAGGTATTAACACCCCCTACATCCATCGCACTCAATGGAAACCATCTAAGTTGTCTAGGCATGAAAGACATCTGATATATCTAAGCTATCTAAGGGAAAAAAGATGATTTCTTGGGAAAAATAAGATATTTTTATTATTGAGTTCGTCTGAATTAACAATCTAGTGCCTACGTATCCCAGAGGGAATCAGAACTCTGTAGTTCTTATTGAAAATGTTTTTGATTTGTTGTGTGTCTTTTATGGATGATGCTGGGTAGCATGCCCTTTTTGAAAAGGTTTTAAACAGAAAATCCCGAAGGCAAAAAGGTTTGGGACTTGTGAGGTGTTTTATTAGGATTTGGAAAAAAGTTAGAGATACGCATCATACTAAAATTTATGACAATAGGAACGAGTATTTCGTACAAATGATCTAGGCATCTCACGTACGAGATTCCCTAAGAAGAGGTAAGGAAAAAATTCCGCTCATCTTTTCCCATGTACTTAAGGCTCATGGCACGTGATGCATATCATATTAGTTACTTGTTTTTTGTATTTTTGATTAAGAAAAGAACTTGTGATGAAAAGGAAATCTACCATAATTCTATGATCCTAAGGTTGAGACAATGAGAAACTATCCTAGAAGTTATCATGCAAAGGATTGATCCTAATGTCTAATTCGACATTAAGTGATCAAGATAGGATCTAATCACTTAATCGAATATCCTAAGGGAATTTGAAAATTAGAAGAAAATAATTAAGCATTAAAGCCAGTCCTCAATCATGCGTTCCAGGATCAAGGCAAAGATTAATAAAGAAATTCATGAGAACTTAGCTAACGAAAATAACCAAAATCGTAATCTAATTCCAAACCGATTGACATCATAACTAAAGCTTATCAGGATGAACATTAGGAATTTAATCAAGGATTAATGCAAACGTTTAATCAAGATAGAATTAATACCTAAAAAATAAACCAAGATTAATTATGTTTTCAATCAACATTAAGAATCATAATTAACCTTACCAAAAAAAATGTTACAAAAATTCAAAAAAAAACATAATTTAAAAAAGAAAATGTTGCAAAAAAATAGAAGATGGTGATTAATAAATGGGCTTGTGTTGGTGATCCCATTACCTATGAAGCATCAAACAAAAAAATGTAACAAAAAACAATGGGCCGATTTTCTTTTCTTTTGCCCGATCTAACAACAACATAATGACTTAAAAAGGAATAAAAGAAGGATCAGTATCATGTTCTTTTGATTTCTCTCGTTTAACTTTCTGCTTGCAGCTTTCTTTGCACACCATTCTCGCCTTAACTTTTCCTTGCTCGCGGATTTCCCACACTTACTGCTCGCTATTCCAATCACTTATACTCTCCAACAAAATAGATACAAACTCCATCGCTCCATGGCTTCAACCCAGCGGAGGGGGGAACTTTGCGATGTATCTTTCTCTAATTCACAAGCAGAATCACAATGGTTTGAATCAAGTGAATATAATGAAATTAGAACAAAGAAGTACCCAGATAAACCTTGAAGGTATGACTTGAAAATTGTTACGACTTCTCTCAACTATTGTTTGTTGTTGTGGCTTTGCGTGTTCTTTCAATTTGATTTTGTGCGTGCGTTTGCTGCCACATGCCTTATATTCTTCGATTATGGCTGTGTGTGTATTTTTCTATTGTTCTTGCCTCTGCATGTGTTAGATGCCCAATTATGCTTATTTGAGCTATCAAATGTGGGCATCTTTCACTCCTTTTTGTCAACAAAGTGTTTAAAATCGCTCTTGCTTTGGTTGGTTTGCAACATTATATGAAAGGATCTTGGTGCCTTTAATTTGTGTGTTATTATGTAGGAATTAGGCATGAAAAAGTAGAAAATTAAGACACAAGAAAGTTGGCAAATAAACCAAGAAAGCAAGCAAACAACAGCAAGTTCGCCGAGCGAGGGAGGCAGCGAAGCACTCGCTAGGCGAAGACGCAGCGAGATGCCAGCGAATACTCCCAGACTTGGGACAGAGGCAAAAGGGGCATAAACTCGCTAGGCGAGAAGGGTAGCGAAGATCTCGCTAGGTGAAGCACCAGCGAGCAGGTAGTGAACACCTCTAGACTAAAAACAAGGGAAAAAGGACTATAAATTCGCTAGGTGAGGTTCACAGCGAAGGCTTCGCCTATCAAAGGATTGCTCGCCTAACGAACATTGGAAAACTAGTCTGGTGAGAATCCTCAGGACAGAGGCACTTCTAGTGGCACATTTTGGGGTTCGCTAGGCGAACCACCTTGTTCGCCTAGCAAACATGACAGCACACAACCCCTTATATAAGTAGCGTGGGCTACTTTTTGGAAAATATCTAATATTTTTGTACTTGCATTGAGAGGAATTTTCTGACCTAGAATCTCCATTCCTTCATTCTTCATCATCTATCAGCAACATTTCACAAAAAGAAGGTGGATTCCCATCCATTCTCGATTATTCGAATCGGATGTTGATCAACCTTCTCTCGAAACTTGTTGCTCAAGTCATCATGAAAATGAGTAGCTAAATCCCTCTCTTGTCAAGGTTAGGAGTAGTTGGTTCAGATTTTATGTATTCTTCTTAATCTCTTGTATGTGAACAAGTTCATAATCAATATAGATGAAGTTATTTGCCATTATTTGTACATTTATGATTTGGTTTGTATTAGAGATAAACTTTCTAAGTCTTGACCTAATATCTTCATCTATCAACTATACAAATGCTAGAGATAGATTTGAAAGTTAATATCCGCTTTGTATCGTTCTTAATGCTTATTGTTTCGATCCGTTATTTAGAGAGATCATTTAACGGTCAAAACAATAACATTCATGAAATTGATTTAGAGATGAACGTTTTTGCGAGGATACGCGGTTATGTTGGTTAGAAATTTGTTCACATATTTGATTGGTAGAATACGTTTAGGACGGACTAGCGAATCCTAATCTTGGCATGCTTTTATCAAACTTAAGACCAATTTTTATTACGCTTTCTTTCTTGCAAACTTATGTTACAAAACTTGAAACCATTCTAAAAACCCCCATTTTTCTTAATTCATTAAAAGGTTGAACGACAAGCATTTATATTCTCTTCAATCCCTGTGGAAACGATAAAACACTACCGAAAAATATTTCTAACAAAATGGCGCCGTTATCGGGGATTGTTAGTTGAATATTGCAAGCATTGCAATAGTTTAATGATATTAAGATTTTTGTATTGCGAATCTCTTATCTTTGTAATTCTCTGTGCTTTTTAATTTGTTTAGTTAGTGTGCAGAATTCGTTTATGCGTGGACAGGTTCGACCGAAAAACCTTCTTTTCGATCCTGAGATTGAGAGAACCGCTCGGCGTACCAATAGTCGCACAAGGCGAAGACGGAAACAAGCTATTGCAAGATAAGAGCTTGGAGAATCTTCTTCATCCACTCCACCTAGTTCACCAATTATGGCAGCACCTCCACCTCCAGTTTCTACTCCATGTACGAACAATCCAAGACACACCACTCAGTTCGCACGTAATCTTCAAAATGGAAGACAAGTCGAGATGAAAACGGGAATCCTAGCCCTTGTCTATCAAAATCCTTTCACGGGATTAGACCATGAGGATCTGTTCACGCATCTTACAAAATTCTATGAGATTGCAGGCGCAACGGGAGCAACCGAAGATGACGAAGAGTCATTGTTCAGAAGACTATTTCCGCATTCCTTACTTGGGAAAGCGAAGGAATGGTATCTTGATCAACCTACAACAATTATGACGAATTGGAATGTGTTGGAAGAAAAGTTCCTTGAACGGTTCTTTCCACATAACTGTTTCATGGAAGCTAAAACCGCGATAGCTGTGTTTTCACAAGGAGCAAGTGAATCCCTCAACAAAGCTTGGGAGAGATTCAAGTCTATGTCGAGAAAATGTAAAGGACACGGTTTTGATGAACTTACTCAAGTTCATATTTTCTGCAATGGTTTCCTTTCGGTTCACAAGACCTTATTGGATGCTACGGCGAGAGGTTCTTTGATGTCTAAAAGCGTCGATGATGCAATTGCGATTATTGACAAGATGGCACTTAATGATCACCAAGGGAATCATAACCGTGGGGTAGCTCAAAGAAAACCAGGCGTTCTCGAGTTAGGTACAAATGATGCTATTCTTGCTCAAAACAAACTTCTTACTCAACAAGTGAAGCTTTTAAGTCAACAAATGCCAAAGCTTCCACAACAAATTAAAGAGATGCAAGAAGTTCCTACCCAAGTTCAAGTGGCAAGTTGTGAGTTGTGTAAAGGTGACCATCCTACCGGATATTGTCCTCCCGTTTTGGAAGAAGCCAATTATGCCGGAAATAAAAATCAAGGATACCAACAAAGACCACCTTATCAACCGGAAAATCAAGGTTATCAAATACCTAATCAAGGGTACCAACAACCTTGGAGGCCACAAGAAGCCGAAACTTCAAATCGTCAATAATATCAAAACTACACTCAACCTCCACAAACTCAAAATGCACCATCAAAGATGAAGGAAACTCTTACTCAATTCATGCAAATGTTAATGTCCAACCAAAATAACATCGATGTGGCTATTAAGAATTTGGAGACACAAGTTGGCCAATTATCTAAATAATTGGCCGATCAACAAAAAGAGCCTTTCACGGCTACCGCTACTCCAAATCCGAAGGAGCATTGCAAGGCGATTCTTACAAGAAGTGGTAGAGAAATTGACATGGGCGTAGGTGAGGAAGTAGTGGCGGAGGAAGTTGTAGTTGAAAATGAAATTGAAAATGAAATTGAAAATGTTGGTGATGAAGTAGAAAAAAATGTTGAGGGAGAATTAGTTGAAAATGAGAAAGTGAAAAAAAATGAGGAAGGAGAGAAAAGTAAGAGAGAAGAAAGAGTGAGAAAATCAAGAAAGGGAAAAGAGCAAGTGAACACGATACCGATTCAAAACTTGCTTTATCCACATGCTCCGACTAGGAAAGATAATGCTAGACACTATGCTCAGTTTATGGACATATTCAAACAATTGCAAATAAATATTCCATTTTCCGAAGCATTGGAGAAAATGCCAAAGTATGCTAAATTCATGAAGGACATTCTCACGAAGAAGAAGCAGTATACAGATCAAGAAACAATCATGGTGGATGCTAGTTATAGCGCAATTATTCAACGTACTCTTCCGAGGAAAGAAAGTGATCCGGGACGAGTCACTTTGCCTATCACCATTGGAAATAATTATGTTGGCAAGGGGTTGATTGATTTGGGCTCTAGCATATATTTGATAACCTTATCTATTGTGAAGCGGTTGGGATATATGGAGTTGAAATCGACTCAAATGACGTTGCAACTCGCCGACAAATCTACCACTCGCCCTCATGGTGTAGCCGAAGATGTGTTGGTAAAGGTTGATAAATTCTTGTTCCCAATTGACTTTGTGGTAATTGATATGGAAGAAGATGGTGATTCTCCATTGATTCTTGGCCGACCTTTCATGAAGACCGCACACATGGCAATCGATATGGATGATGGTCTCATGAAAGTAAGAGTTCTTGATGAGGAGATTTGCTTCAATCTTTTTGAAGCCATGAAGCTTTCTAAAGACAAAACCGATTATTTTAGAATTGATGCAACTGAAGTGGAAATTGAAGAAGTCAAGGAGTTATTACAAGTTCCTACACCATTACAACAAGTTCTTACAAATGCTCTTTCAAAGGTGAATGAAGAAGAAGAACGGGAAATTGAAAAGTGTTTGCGAGAACTTGAAGAGTTAGAGGAAATCCCACCTTTGAAAGAAAAGGTGGAAAATTTTAAAAAAGAGAACAATGAGGAAGGCAAGCTTGAGTTGAAGTTATTACCATCTCATCTAAAGTATGTTTTCCTTGATGAGGAGAAAAACAAGCCGGTAATCATAAGTGCGAAGTTAACCATGAATGAAGAAAGAAAATTACTTGTGGTGTTGAAGAAAAATCAAGAGGCAATGGGTTGGACTCTTTCTGATTTGAAAGGAATAAGTCCTTCCTATTGTATGCATTGTATTTTTATGGAGGAAGATTTCAAGTCAGTAGCCCAACCGCAAAGAAGATTGAATCCTACTATGAAAGAAGTAGTTAGGAAAGAAGTTGTCAAGATGTTGGATGCCGACATGATTTATCATATATCCGATAGTCCATGGGTGAGTCCAGTTCAAGTGGTACCAAAGAAGGGTGGAATGACAGTTGTCCGCAATGAAAAAAATGAGTTGATTCCAACAAAGACCGTAACGGGATGGAGAATGTGCATTGACTATCGTAGGATAAATCAAGCTACAAGAAAAGATTACTTTCCTCTTCCGTTCATGGATCAAATGCTCGAGAGGCTCTTCGGTCAAGAGTATTATTGCTTTTTGGATGGATATTCCGGGTATAACCAAATCATTGTCAACCCGGAAGATCACGAAAAAACAACTTTCACTTGTTTTTTTTTCGGAATTTTTGCTTATCGGAGGATGCCGTTTGGTTTGTGCAATGCGCCAACGAATTTTAACGTTGTTCGCAAGCGATATTCTCAGACTTAATTGAGAAGACGATCGAGGTGTTTATGGATGATTTCTCCGTTTTTGGGCCGTCATTTGATCTTTGTCTAAAAAATATTGATGTTGTCTTGGAGAGGTGTATGGAGACCAATCTAGTGCTTAATTGGGAGAAATGCAACTTCATGGTCACGAAAGACATTATGCTTGGGCACAAGGTTTCTTCAAAGGGACTTGAAGTTGATAGAGCTAAGGTGGAGGTGATTAAAAAGCTACCGCCGCCTCTGAATGTGAAGGGAATTAGAAGTTTTTTGGGTCATGCGGAATTTTATCGAAGATTCATCAAGGACTTCGCGAAGATAGCAAAGCCATTGAGCAACTTGCTCAACAAAGATAAGTATTTTCTTTTTGATGATTCTTGCATGATAGCTTTTGATTCTTTGAAACAAAGCCTCATAACTGCACCATAATTGTCGCACCAAACTGGAAAAATAATTTTGAACTTATGTGCGATGCGAGCGATTATGCGGTTGGTGCAGTTTTAGGTCAAAGAAAAACCAAAATTTTCCATGTGATACATTATGCAAGAAACGTTCTTAACAAAGCTCAAATTGATTATGTGACAATGGAAAAAGAATTGCTTGCTATAGTGTACGCATTAGAAAAGTTTCAGTCCTATTTGATTGGATCAAAAGTTGTGGTATACACCGACCATGCGGCGATCAAGTATTTTCTTACCAAACCGGATTCCAAACAACGATTAATTCGTTGGAATCTTTTACTCCAAGAATTTGATCTTGAAATTCGTGATAAAAAAGGGTCCGGGAATTCGGTAGCAGATCACTTGTCCCGACTTGTGAATGATGAAGTTACAAAACATGAGAAAGAGGTGAGGGAGGAGTTCCCCGATGAAAAATTGTATATGGTAACGGTTAGACCTTGGTTCGCCGATATGTCTAACCACAAAGCCACCGGATTGATATCGGAAGGTCTAACTAGTCACCAAAAGAAAAAAAATTGTCTGAAGCCAAATATTTTGTTTGGCACGAACCACATCTTTTTAAACTTGGCGTCGATAACATTTTACGGAGATGCATCTCTGAGGAGGAAGCCAAAGATATTATGTGGCATTGCCACAACTCTCCGCATGGAGGTCATTTTAACAATACGAGAACAACCGCTAAAGTCCTTCAATCGGGATTTTATTGGCTTCCCTTGTTCAAAGATGCGTACGCGCACACAAAAAGGTGTGACAAGTGTCAGAGAAGTGGTGGAATAACGCAACAAAATGAAATGCCACTGCAAAATATGATAGAAGTCAAAATTTTTGATTGTTGGGGCATTGATTTTGTTGGTCCATTTCCACCATCTTTTGGAAATGAATACATCCTTGTTGTGGTGGACTACATCTCCAAATGGGTGGAAGCCATAGCTAGCCCTAAGGCAGACGGGAAAACCGTAATAATTTTTTTAAAGAAAAAGATATTTTCTCATTTCGGTACTCCGCGAGTGTTAATAAGTGACGGTGGTTCGCACTTTTATAACACTCAGTTAGCCAAAGCTTTAGAGTAGTATGGTGTGTGACACAGAGTTACCACACCATATCATTCGCAAGCTAACGGACAAACAGAGGTATCGAATCGAAAGATTAATTTTTTTAAGAAAAAATCGTGTTTGCCTCACGGAAGGATTGGTCAAGTAAGCTTGACGATGCCTTGTGGGCCTATCGGACCGCTTTCAAAGCTCCGATTGGTCTCACGCTGTTTAAAATGGTTTACGGAAAAAATTGTCATCTTCCGGTGGAATTGGAACATAAGGCCTTTTGGGCTTTGAAGTTACTGAATTTTAATCATAACTTGAGTGGAGAAAAGAGAAAAAGCCAACTCCATGAGTTGGACGAACTCCACCTTCAAGCTTATGATTCGAATAAGATTTACAAGGACTGTGTGAAGATGTATCATGACAAAAGCTTGTGACCAAGACATTCGAAGTGGGGCATATGATGTTATTGTTCAATTCAAGGTTAAGATTATTTCCCGGAAAATTGAAATCCAAATGGTCAGGTCCGTTCCAGATTCGCGAAATTTTGAGCTACGAGGCTATTATCATTGAAAATATCAAGACCAAAGAGACTTGGATGGTAAATGGCCACCAGTTGAAAGTATACTTGGGTGGTGATTTCGAGCGGGACACCACCTTCGTGCATTTAAGCGATTCATGATCGCGTCTGACCGTCGAGCTCCACCGACGTTAAACAAAGCGCTTGTTGGAAGGCACCCCATCATTGTAAGTATTTATGTTTTTTTGTTGTGTGGATTTGGTGTTTAACATGGTGGACCCTTGTTGAATTTTGCTACGAAGTGATGTTTTTAAAAACCAAAACCTGTCATGTTCGCCAGCTCCTTCGCTAGGCGAAGACAGTAGCGAGTGCTCGCTAGCTACTCGCTAGGCGAACAGAGCGAAATAGGTTATTCTTTTAAAGTCAGTGGGCCACCTATTTGGGCCCAAAAACCGTTTTAGTTTGTCTTGTGTTATTCTAAACTTAGGGTCACGATTTTTCACTCTCACACATCCAACATTACACTCTTACTTCACACAAGATTTTGGCATCTCTCTCTTGCAAACCCTAACCTTTGCATCTCAAATTCAATCACCTTCTGCAATCAGGTTTGCCTCTATTTCCATTTCTCTTTGTTTTAATGTGTAATTTTCTGAAGAATAGAGATTTTGGGTTGAAATTGGTAAATTGGAGATTTGAAAATTTTAGGGTTGCATGTGTGTCTAGAACGGTTCCTAACATGCTAAATAATTTTGTTTCTTGAATGGTGTTAGTAAGACCTTGGATTGTCTGGTTTTGGTTGGAAAACAGTGGGGAAATTCAAAACCCGCAGCCTTCGCTAGCATGTTCGCTTGGCGAATTTGGGGCGAACGTTCACTCTGTCTTCGCTAGGCGAACGTGTAGCGAGCATGACATAACTTGTTTTTTATTTATGCTAATTGCTAATATGTTTGTGGATGTTTGTTGTCTCTCTTCTGTGATTTGTGCAGATGGCATCCAGGTCTGGAGTTGTGAAAAAAGAAAGGTCGGAAGCACTTCCCGTCCTACGCTGATTCAATATGACACCGAGAGATTCGTTGGTCCCAAGCAAGCCGCGCGCTACGTGGCTTTGGAAAAAAGAAACATTTTGCATGAGAAGAGGTTCCTGATCAATCCACAAGGAGAGTATCAGTCATTTGCGGGGTTGATCAATAGCAAGAAATGGGGTACACTGATCACTCCACCAGATAGCTATAATATTGAGATTGTGCGTGAGTTCTACGCAAACGCACTTCCGGACGATGACGAACCTTTCACCTGGACTACAAAGGTGTCAGGACGTCAGGTTGTATTTGATCGTGATGCTATAAACAGGGTACTCGGAGGACCGCTAAATTTGGGAGCTGATGAGATTGATGCTTATCACAAAGATTTAAGGCTCCATAGGAATACCAATGCTATTTTTGAGGCCCTGTTATTGGAGGGAAAGAGTGTAGAGCTGAACCCATCTGGGGTTCCTATGAGATATCACCGTGAGGATATGATACCCATCACCTAGTTGATCTTGCTACTGATTTTGACCAACATCAAGCCCAAGTCACACACTTCTACCGTGCCGATCCCAATGGTACACTTGGTTCACTGTATTTTGACAAATGTGCAGATCGATGTGGCTAGAATCATTGCCGATGAACTGAAGTCTGTGGTGGAAAGTGGGCTGAAAGCAGGGGCGCGAGTTAATTGCCCCCTTGCTTTCCCATGTCTCATCATGGCCTTGTGTGTTCAATCGAGGGTGAAATTACCCTCTCGCAGGCAAGTGACAATTCCTTCCGCGATCGATGATTGTTATGTGGACAAGTATTGTAGGCCAAAGAACTTCCGTGCTAGTGCAGTTGCTGGTGATACCGGGACTACTAATGGTCCTGATGGTGCTTTTACTCAGGGATTCGATCCATTTCAGCAGGCTGTCTGCAACTATAATTGGGATTGGATGGCGGCGACTTAGCGTGCCATGATTGACATCCATGACTCCATGCAGGTACTCCAGCTGCAGGTCCGTGACCCTTCTGTAGAGCGTCCTATGATAACATGTGAGCAGTTCCTGCAACACGCAAGCTAGCCTGAGGACAGGCCTGTTTTCGGAGAGGGGGCGGGTGCTTCTGGTGCTGATGGTTCTGGTGACGCTGATATGGCTGATGATGCTGATGATGATGATGACAAGGAGGATGTTGATGGTTCTGGTGATGAGGAGATTGAGGAGACCGAGTCCGAAGAGGACGAAGTTTTTTTTTGATTTATTGCTTTGTATTTCAGATATTTTATTTTGTATTCCAGTATTTGGTTATGTACTTTTGGGGTGTTTTTCCCCCACACAAATTTTATTTTGTTGAAGTTATGATTAAGTTTTTTTATGTTAAATAATTTTGTTTCTTTTTAGTGATTTTTAATATTTTCTTGGTTTGTGAGTTGTCAAAACTTCTAGATTGGTTCCTCTCCATAAAGAAGTATCCAATGAAGGTGCATCCGAGTTTGGATGGCAATGATAAAATTAAACAAGCAAATATTGCTAAGGTACATGGTTACCTTCGGTTAGAATTTTAGAACGCATTAAGAACTTTAATCTTATCGCAATTGAATATTGTTCTTTTTGTAGCATTGTTGAATGAATGATTCACCTAGGACTTAAAACCACAAATTGTGAGGAAACCTCCATTGTACAATAAATGCAGGATTCTAATAAACTGTGTTGTATCATTTGATTCATGCTTTGTCTTTTATTATTGTGAATTTGTGGAAGCTACTAGAAATGATCAAGGCGCTTATTTTATTTCGAGCACAACCAGTTCCAAATACAACTTACCTGTGAGCAGAGAGTATTCGTGAACCCCCTTGAGCTTAAATAGTGAAATCTCAGCTTGAAATAATGCGAGATTTCAAAAATCTTTTTTCTTGAACCCCTGAACTTTATGTTAATTGTTCATTTTGCCGTAAAAAAAATCAAGAGCATTCACTTAAGGGTTGAGTAAAAGATAAGTTGGGGAGAACGGAAACGAAATTCAGTAGGTTGTCACAACTCTTGAAAAACCGAGCAAGCATTGAAAAAAAATATAAAGAGAAACATTTGTTTTGTGAATATGATGTGTAAAAGAAAAAATAATAAAGAGAATGCTTGCTTGGAAGAAAAATAGTGATAAACAAAAATGAGTTGTGAAATAAGAGTTGTGAAGGTTTCAAACGAGATTAAGTGGAATGAAGTTGGGATGTGTGAATAAATTGTACAGTGAATGTCTCTTTTGCATCGACAATTTCGTTTCAATGGCCTTACATATGTCCCTTGTTTGTAAACCCGACCAAGCTACAACCTGAAAAGACCTTAGTGATCTTCTTGCTTCCATATTTTCATTTATAATTGTTAAGATATTGTATGAATTGAATTGATTTTGGCATTGTTTGTTAGAGAGTGAAATTGTCCCCGCAGTTGCAAACGCGTAAATTTCTTCAATCCTTATTCGAAGAGGAGAGATAAGGTGATTCATTCAGGATAACATTGTTATGGATTAATATACGTGTTGCATTACTTTAAGGGTTTAGTTCTTGTGTGTTGTGTTATTCTAACCATTGGGAACTTGTGTCTGGCAGAAATTCTTGTGTTTGAGTCATTTGATCCGATTTCGGAGAAATCCTTTTCTTAAGCAAATCCTCTTGTTCATCAAGAGGCATACTTTGATTGAGGGCAAGCAAGATTCAAGTTGGGGAGAGTTATTAGATGCCCAATTGTGCTTATTTGAGCTATCAAATATGGGCATCTTTCACTCCTTTTTATCAAGAAAGTGTTTAAAATCGCTCTTGCTTTGGTTGGTTTGCAACATTATGCGAAAGGATCTTGGTGCCTTTAATTTATGTGTTATTGTGCAAGAATTAGGCATAAAAGAGTAGAAAATTAAGACAAAAGAAAGTTGGCAAAGAAACCAAGAAAGCAAGCAAACAACAGCAAGTTCGCCTAGCGAGGGAGGAAGCGAAGCACTCGCTAGGCGAAGACGCAGCGAGATGCCAGCGAATACTCCCAGACTTGGGACAGAGGAAAAATGGGCATAAACTCGCTAGGCGAGAAGGGTAGCGAAGATCTCGCTAGGCGAAGCACCAGCGAGCAGGTAGCGAACACCTCCAGACTAAAAACAGGGGCAAAAGGACTATAAATTCGCTAGGTGAGGTTCACAGCGAAGGCTTCGCCTAACGAACATTGGCAAACTGATCTGGTGAGAATCCTCAGAACAGAGGCACTTCTAGTGGCATATTTTGGGGGTCGCTAGGCGAACCACCTTGTTCGCCTAGCGAACATGACAACACACAACCCCTTATATAAGTAGCATGGGCTACTTTTTGGAAAATATCTAATATTTTTGTACTTGCATTGAGAGGAATTTTCTGACCTAGAATCTCCATTCCTTCATTATTCATCATCTCTTAGCAACATTTCACAAAAAGAAGGTGGATTCCCATCCATTCTCGATTATTCGAATCAGATGTTGATCAACCTTCTCCTGAAACTTGTTGCTCAAGTCATTATGAAAATGAGTAGCTAAATCCATTTCTTCTCAAGGTTAGGAGTAATTGGTTTAGATTTTATGTATTCTTCTTAATCTCTTGTATGTGAACAAGTTCATAATCAATATAGATGAAGTTATTTGCCATTATTTGTACATTTATGATTTGGTTTGTATTAGAGATAAACTTTCCAAGTCTTGACCTAATATCTTCATCTATCAACTATACAAATGCTAGAGATAAATTTGAAAGTTGATATCCGCTTTGTATCGTTCTTAATGCTTATTGTTTTGATCCATTATTTAGAGAGATCATTTAACGGTCAAAACAATAACATTCACGAAATTGATTTAGAGATGAACGTTTTTGCGAGGATACGCGGTTATGTTGGTTAGAAATTCGTTCACATATTTGATTGGTAGAATACGTTTAGGACGGACTAGCGAACCCTAATATTGGCATGCTTTTATCAAACTTAAGACCAATTTTTATTACGATTTCTTTCTTGCAAACTTATGTTACAAAACTTGAAACCATTCTAAAGCCCCCCTTTTTCTTAAGTCATTAAACCGTTGAACGACAAGCATTTATATTCTCTTCAATCCCTGTGGAAACGATAAAACACTACCGAAAAATACTTCTAACAATATGCTCTAATGTTGTGTACTTGTGTTGATGTGTATGTGATATTTTTCCTTTCTGCAATGCATAATGCCTGTGTGTTGTTGCCGCTTATGGTGTGGCTTTTATAGGTGCATGAGTGTTAAATGTCGCGATTTTGTGTTGAATGCGGTTAATGGTATCGTCGAATTTTGTTATGGAACAGAAATATATGACTTTGTATGATTGTGATTTTGTGCGATGAATTTGATTCAAAACATGTCGTTCCTTATTTTGGAAATGTGTGATTATGTTCCTGGATGTTTATTCTTGCCACTTTTCATGATTCTCTTATGATTAATGAATTGGACATTTTTTATTTTGTCATCAATTCTGGTTGCTTTTGTTTTTGACAGCGTGCATTCTCGAAGATGGGTTTTGGATCGAAGGGAGGCACGTTTGGTCGCTCTCTCTTTAACTCATTAATCTTTTGATTTTAGTCTGAAGTGAGAGCTACTGGGAGTAGAATTTATGACTTGGTGAATTTGTGGTGAATTTCTTTTTATGTGTTATTCATTTGGGATTGTAGTATTATTGCTTGCTGTATGTGTGTAGAAGTGTGAGCTTGTGCGAGATAAGTGGTTTTTTTTTTGTCCCTTTATCAAGGCTAGGGTTTTCACTTGGAATGTACTTTGTAAGCTTGTAAAGCCTTGGCATTTGAATGCAAAAATGTTAGAAGTTGAATCTTCGTGTTTAAACTTTCAATTTCTTGCATTTTATAAAGTATTCTTAACTCTTGTACACTTTCAATTAATCTTGCAATTTTGAACTTCTTGAGTTTGGATTTTGACATTTTCACCTTGAATTTTATGAAAAGCATAAATCTTGAAATCAATTAGTGCACCTTGAATCTTGGACTTAAAATTCGAAGAAAGTTACATAGAAAACCTCCTTGTACTTGAGTCCTTAAATAGTGAACTCATCATTTGTACCTTGCATTCTAAGTGAGCTTGAAATAGTGAACGAATGATATGTGATATATTTTAAAATTTGAATACTAGCATTTCAAGAAATCCACATGAATCCTTTTCTGAACTTAGTATGCTTAGTTCCCGATCCAGTTAAATCGGACGATTTGAACTCAAAACATTATGAATCAAACTTTGATGCCACCGGGGATCCATAAGCCAAATCACACCACTTGGTCACTTTGAAAATATTGAATTCGAAGCACACTTGAATGAATACACTTGAAATTAATGCACCTGCACAAACTTTGTTAGTCATAACGAGTATTCACGCAAGACCCTATGACCTAATTCTCAGAAGATCATGGCCTGAGGCCAGATGATCTTACAGAGAGAATTTCGAGAAAGGTAGGACAAATTTCGGGTATGACAACAGACATTAAACAAAATGTCAGGTCTAGAAGCAATCAAGTATATGAGAGAGCCAATCATACCTCTGTATACCTTTTGTTCTACCTTAGCACTTACCTCATCCTTCTCAATGATACATGTAGAATGCATATGAGTCGTAGACATCTTGCATTCTGACATGTCAAACTTCTTCAGAAGCTCCTTAGTGTACTTGCTCTGATGGATGTACGTTCCTTATGAACTTTGATTGATCTGTATCCTCAGAAAGAACTTGAGTTCTCCCATCAAACTTATTTCAAATTCTGCCTGCATAGACTTACCAAATTCCTTGCACAAAGTAGCATTAGTAGAACCAAATATGATATCATCAACATAAATTTGAACAACAAGAATATAATTTTTGAATGACTTATAGAAAATAGTTGTATCAACCTTCCCTCTGGTGAAATCATTTTCAAGAAGAAAATTGCTTAGTCTTTCATACCATGCTTTGGGAGCTTGTTTCAGACCATACAATGATTTCTTAAGCTTGAAAATGAAATCTGGGTGTTTAGGATTTTCAAATTTAAGGGGTTGGTGTTCATACACTTCTTCAGTAATGTAACCATTCATAAATGCACTATTAATATCCATCTGATATAACATGATGTTATGATTAATAATAAAGGAAATTAAGAGACGAATATACTTTAATCAGACAACTGGTGCAAAGGTTTTTGTATAGTCAATCCCCTCTTGCTGACTATAACTTTGTGCTGCCAGTCGAGCCTTGTTTCTTACTACCTCTCCTTGTTCATTAAGCTTGTTTTTGAAAACTCACTTAGTTCCAATAACTTGAGTTCTTTTGGGTCTTGGCACCATATCCCATACGCCGTTTCTGGAGAACTGATTGAGTTCCTCTTGCATAGCTAGAATCCATTATGTGTCCAAAAGCGCTCATCAATTGATGTAGGCTGTATCAGAGATGCCAAACCCAGAAGAGTTTCTTTAAAAGGCTTAAAAGAGGATATGGTTCAAATAGGTTCAAACTTGTCTCCCATAATCAATTCTTCAGAATGTGAAGATCTCTATTTGTGCCTTCTCACACGAGTTTGATCTTCAACAACTTCTGGTTGAGGAGCTTCAGAGTTTTTGGCTTCAGCTTCTTTAACTTCTGAAGTTATTCTTTCAGAACCTGAGTAAGTGATCTCTAAATCTGCAAATTTCTCAACCAGTTTTAACTTTTCAAAGTCAAGCTTATCATCAAATCTAACAAGGATTGATTCTTCAACAATTCATGTCTCAGTGTTATATACTCTATAACCATTTTCAATAATTATATCATTCCATGTGAGTGTTGTTTTATTGATGATTTTATCTTTGTAAACGCTTCTATGCGTTATATTAGTATATGTGTAATATAAGATACTTCTAATGAACTTCTTTATCTCTTTTTAATGTTGTCAAATGGGGAGAAGCATCTCCAAGATGAAGTTGGGATGCATACATTCAGGGGGAACCTTCATGAAAACACGAAAAACTTCGTCTCAAGTTTTTCCACCATAAAAAAGCGGGAGTATGTGAGTGCAACTTTCTGTTTGATGTATTTTATATGTGTTATCTGAGATTTTTGACGAAGGGAAAAACCTTAGCAAATAAGGGAAAGTATAAGAAGTCTTGGTTCGACCAGAATTTGGACTTAGTGAAATTTTTGGATGTTGCAAGAGACATTTCGACTAAGTGATGGAATCGACCCTGTAATCCTTAAGACAAAGGCAAAGCGGTCGACAAAGCGGTTATTTGAACACACAATATCACGTTCGAATATCACTAACATCCTGTAGGTTTCCCTCTGAAGAGACACGTGGAGAACACACAAAGATAAGCTGCATGCAGAGCTTCACGTGGCGAATTCTGAAGATAGAATCATTAGGAGTAGTTATTTTACACTTGTATATATAGAAGTTCAGTATGTTGAATTCATAGTGTTTATTGTATTACAAAAATCTCACTGAAAACTCAAAGTATCACTGCTTAGAGAAATGAATGAATGACTGAGAGAATGTAAGAACAAGTGAACTACCAACCTTTACTTTCAATGCAAAGTTTCTAATTTTAACTTTTCGTTTTGCTTTAGATCCTTTACTTTTTCAATACCATTCAAGTTATTTCATTTAGCATTTCCAGTTTTTATTATTTCTTGTACACATTTCTGAAGTAGTTGGAGTAGACGTCTCTACAAAACTATAGTTAAAAAATAGTCACGTAAACAAAAGAAAATAAAAAAAACAAGTGGTTATTTGGCACTATATCTTAGGATTCACTGGCTGATCCTGCAAGTATCCATTAATTTGGAGATCAGCGACTGTTTATTATTTTTCAGTGCAAACAAATTGGCACGTTCAGTGGGACATGTGCTAAGTTTCCTATCTATGTATAAATTTTCTTGTTTTCTTTTCTTGTTCTATTGTTTAAGAGTCTTTTAGGGTATTTTGTATGTAATTAAGGAGTGGTAATGCTTTGTCTAGAATGTCTTGTCCTTCTGTAGATATTGTTAACCCCTAGAACAATTCTCAAAATGTAGTGTAATAACCAGTCGTGTCGACAGTTGAGGAGCTAGTTCTCTCGACACACGTTAGGACAATTTCTCTGGTGGTATCAACGACGCCAATCGTAACGATACCATCGCAGGGGGTTACACCCTAACCGTAGTCAGGGAATACTCTAAATAATCTTGCGATTACGAGATATTTATTTAGGTTCTCAATGCCACCCTTGGCAGAGATTACCCTTATGGTATGCCAACATCTATGATGGCTAACCTCCAACCAAATATGTCAACCTTTAGTGACAATGTGATGGCCACAACGCCATTATGCAATCCTTACAATGCCTCAGCGTCGACCATCAATAATATGGTGCGACCAAGAGGGATAAATTACATTCCCCATAACATGTCATCTTTAAATACAACTTCCATGATGGCCATGAGGCAACAGATGGATGAAAGTAATTTAGAGTTAGTAAACACTCTCACCCAACAAATAGGAACTATTTTTAACTCGTTGGTTGCAAATACAAATCAGACGTATGAAGTATTGGCAAGTCAAATGGGGCATATCGCTAATTTCTTCGGCACACCCCCAATACATGTTCGATCTACCTTACAAACATCTAATGCTAGAATGGTTGAAACTCCTGAAAATAGGGCAGCCCATATTGAACCCCCCATGAACAGGGAAGAGATAGAACAAATAGAGAAAAACAACATTAGGCCTCTAGTGGTTCAGAGGAACCAGAGTGTAGACCAAATGCTTAGGTATGTCCAGCAAAACAATTTTTCACGACAAAATAATATAAAAAATGTGGTCAAACAAATTTTGGCCCATAACGTCCTTGATTTAGGACTCCACTGACCAAATTTTATATCTCCTTTGTCAGAATATGTTCGACAGACTGAGTTACCCAAGCCGGTGGAAAGTTCCAAAGTTTACCAAGTTCGCTGAAGACATCAGCGAGTCGACAATAGAACATGTCTCCCGATATCAAACTGAGGTTGACGACATGACAAATAATGAGAATTTGAAGATGAAATATTTCCCGAATTCTCTTACCAAGAATGTCTCCACTTGGTTCACAACTCTTCTCCCACATTCTGTCCAATCTTGGATTTAGTTAGAAAGGCTATTCCATGAACAATTTTATATGGGACAATAGAAAATTAGTTTAAAAGAGTTGGCGAGTGTTAGGCGAAAAGTTCCTGAGTCGATAGATGACTATTTGAATAGGTTCAGACTTCTCAAGGCAAGGTGTTTCACCAGGTGCCTGAGCATGAGTTGGTCGAAGTGGCCGTTGGTGGCCTAGACTACTCGATGAGAAAGAAGTTAGATACTCAATACCTTAGGGACATTACAAAACTGGGAGACAGGGTTCGCCAGGTCGAACGCCTAAAAGTTGAAAAGGCCAGAACAAGTAAATATCACAAAAAGGAAAAGGTTCCCTACATAGAGGCAGATGACCATGTCTCTGACATAAGTGATGAAGGTTATGAGGAAGGGGGGTTAATGTGGCCGAAATGAAGCCAGTACCCCCTTATGTTTGTAAGTTGTTAAAACCATTGAACGAGAAAAATCCTGTCGAGACCAATAAAAATGAGAAGTTTGCCACTAGAGCTTACGCCTTTGACATTACAAAATGCGATGAAATATTTGATTTGTTAATCAAAGATGGTCAAATTATAGTACCTTCTGGTTTAAAAATTCCTCCTTTGGAATAAAGGAAGAAGAGAGGTTTTTGTAAGCACCATAACTTTTTGGGCCATAAAACTTCTCAATGTGTGCTTTTCAGAGATTTGGTTCAGAAAGCTTTGAATAATGGAAGATTTCAATTTCGCAAAAATCCAAAGTCATAAATGAAAGTGGACATAGACCCCATGTAGACAAAGGAGGCCCACTATGTTAAACCTATAGAGATCTTAATGGTGAAAGCTATTGATGGCTCCAACATGGATGTCGACAAGGGAGAACAAATCTCTATTATTGTTGATTTCGACTTGCAGGAGGTCTATCCTTAGTCTGAAAAAGGATTAATTGATTTCCTTAAGCGCTGCAAACTCAAAGATTTTAAGACCATGTTGTGCCCATGCTGCAATGTTGTGTTTGACAAATAAGCGGCAAAGAAACTGGAAGGCTCTCAAAAGGTTAACCCCGAATGAGGAGGAGGTGGAGGTCGAACAACTAGGTTCGTTCTTAATAATGGGGGCATACCTCGTAAGAACAAAGAGTACAGAAGGCAGTTTCAGTAGCCTCGACAGAAAACTTTTAGGTCACTTACAAGCGCACCCAATAATAAGTGGGTGAAGCCCTTTAACCAAAATGGGGCGAATCATCCAAAGTGAAAGGAGACCAATCCTAAGCTTGGGATGCTAAGCAATAAGACCTAGAAGGAGGCGAAGGGAAAATCACATGTCCCTCCGAGCTACAAGAGTAAGAATTCTATGACGCGTACCCAATGGAGGTGTCATCAGAGAAAGAAGAAGGTTGAAAGGTAAGCCTTGACGAATGAGCGTGATACCCCGGGGGTGAAGCGTAATGCAACAGTATCGAAGCCTGATGAGAAACCCTACTCTAAGAGGTTCAACAAAGAGGAACAACTGCATATAGTTCTGAAGACGACAATGAAGGCCCCCACAATCAAAAGGGCACTTAGGGTTAGGGACACAACCCCTGAGGAACCCCGTTACACTCTGCAGTCTGAAGACGAGGACCTTGAATGTTCCCTTCATCCTGAAGATGCCTGTGTGCCGTATTATACTCACTAACCTGTGGAGAAAGAGCCAGAATATACACCCGGGTCAGATGAAGAGATGGTCGAAAATAACTTCAGCGGAGAGTCAAACGATGACCTCCAGATTAATTGCGGAATAGTGTTAGTACTGCCAGCCGAATACGACCAGGTATTAGAAGTTTTTGAGGTCGAGGAAGATTTTGTCAAGACGAGGCTACCAACCAAAAGCCTCTCTGCTTCTACGTCATGAATAATGGCGTGACTAAAGAACAACAAGCCGTTTTTGAGAGACTTGATCCCATCATGATGTATCACCTGAAGTCGCTGTTCATTAGGGCAAAGATGGGCTCCAAGGTTATTAATAAAGTATTTGTTGACGGAGGTGCGACAATCAATTTAATGTTGTATTCAGTGTTCAAGAAAATGGGGAAGACTGATGAGGATCTCAGACCACACAATATGGTGTTGTCCAACAATGAGGGAAAAACTAGTAATATACTATGTGTGATCCAGGTCGACCTGTCAATTTGTTCGACATTTAGACCAACACTATTTATGGTTATCATGATCAATGCCAATTATAATCTGCTTCTTGGAAGTGAGTGGATATAGAAGTCGACCAAAACTACTATAGAGCCGAAATATGCAAGGTCAGGACGACATATTTTGACAGAAATTTGGCAAAGATACCCCATGTTATGATGCATAAGAGGTATATACCTCTGGGAGAGACCTAACTTATTTTGAAGGAAGAAGAAAATTGTAATGTTGTTGTGCAAACTGCACTCTAAATGTTTGATAATGTGTGTTAATCACAACTGTGATTTTAGAATCTACACAATGCTATTTTAAAAGTTATATCTTCTTACAAAAGAAATAGAGCTCCTATCTATTTATAGATGAGATTACTCACACTCCAAGTAAGCATAAAATAACTAACTCAACTAAAATTAAACTAAATTACACTATTTCGACTCGACCGACTCCTTCGACAACTACATGCTTTGACAAACTATATTTGACTTTCTGTCAAATATAACAAATGCATACTCTGTTCGTGACAAATTAATTTCGACTTCGACACAAAGAATTATAAATTTAACAATAAACACGGTGAATAACTTCAGCTTGTTCAACAATGGCAGACGAACACGAAGTTGAAGTTTTAGGTGAAATGAGTAAAATGAATATGATGTTAATGTTCGTATGCGATTTAGGGAAATAATATGAAATGACAATAACACGATGTATTTCAGCCACCAAAAATTGATTTTCACAATAACAATTAAAATTAAAAATAATACAAAAATTGTGATAATTTTATCACTTTTAACATATAATTACAATATTAATAAATAGCAGGATACATAACAAGTGGTATCTCCTATATAATTTTGAGTGGTACTAACTAATATCACTTCATCAAAATTGTCATTTGTGTGACTAAAGTTATTCATGTACGAGCCATAGACTAAAGTTGAGACGAGAGGAGCTAAAATGGATCTCTCCTAATCAATTTTCTTTATATGCAAGAGTTCCATATCAAACTTCTAACCACCGATCAAATTTGTTTATGTCTTCAACAATGGTTTCAATGTAACATTCCCTTATCTTTTTTCTCTTCAAAGTATTTTCCTCAACATTATCATCACTCTTAAGCAACAATTACAACTCATCTTATTTGAAATTCATTTCCAGGGGCATAATCGACATTTTAACTGAAGCATGCACCAAAATCCACCGTACAGTTCATGTCACTACCGTAACCAGTACATCTCCGCAGCACAACAACCCACGTTCTCAGCCTCGTTGCATGTACGTGCCTGCCCTCCAACAGAAAAACAGAGAACGCCATTTCTCTCTCTAACTTACTCTCTCTCTTCTCTTCATTTTCACTTCCAACTTTTTCATCACAAAATCATAACCTTTCACTAACTTAGTTTAGTTTTCAAGAAAAATGGAAGGAGAAAGTAACAGCAAAAAAGACAACAGTTCAGAGCCAGTGTCATATGAAAATGAACAAGACACAAACGACCACGATGTCTCGGAGGATCATCATCTTCAAAATCAACAATTTGGAAAAATTGAGGCCCAGTGGAATTGTTTATCAAAACTACCTTATAGTAACTATGTTGAATATCTCTCTGAATCTTCAACTTATCTTCCAACAGCTGAGTATAATTTGGTTGGGAACAATTATCAAACACTTGGTGGCACAAACAGCTTCAATGATCAAGGAAGAGCTTTTGGTTTTAAACCGATTGGTTCTTCAAGTAATGACTATGGTAGTAGGAAGGTAAAGGTTAATTAACAAAAAAAACTACTACTTTTAATAAGTAGTTTGTGAGATTTGGAAATTGAATTTTTCTTGTTGTGAATGTTTGTTTTCAGCATGTTGGGTTTTGGAGAAACAATGGAGAAGAAGAAGAAGCAATTAAAGCTAAAACTGAAACTACTCAAAACCTTCTCAATGCTGAGGTTAGTTATGCTTTTATTAAATAAGCACTTATTATATAAGTGCTTTTGTGTTACTATTTCTATTACAAAAATGAGTTTTCCTGAAGTTTTTTATAGTAATAAGTTGGAAACAAAATAGTTTATGAACATGTTAGACATAAGCTCTTTCTATAATCCCTCTGAAACTGATTATGTTAGGAGATAAACTTAAATAAAGTGTTATTGTAATTTGTAACAGGGTGATGCAACATGGCCAAGTGATTCAGTTGGAGATAAGCACAATGCTTCAAGATTTGATCCAATGGGAATAGTTGGTGATGTTTCGCCTTTTTTACTTCCGAATCCGAAATCAGGAAGCAGCTCCACAAAACATAAAAGTGAGAAAGCACGTTGCACTGACCGTGTAAGTAAAACTTTTCTTTTCTATGTTCGTGTCAACTAATTAACAATCTTATTCCAATTCCTTCACACAACTTAGTTTTCTTACCGTGCGCTCTTTGATTATAGCAACGCAGGCAACGTATCGCTGATAACCTCAAAGCCTTACATGAATTGCTTCCAAATCCAGAAGGGGTAATCTCTTGTTTATGATTTAAGATATGTCGAAACAATGTCAAAAAGTTCTTCTTTCTGATGAATTCAATATACTAGTACTTAAGCATCTTTACACATACTAAATTTCACAATATTTACTTATAATGAACTGAGTTTTAATTTGCAGGGTAGTCAAGCTCAAGCTTACATATTGGACGACATCATTGACTATGTTAAATACTTGCAGAATCAACTCAAGGTAACTTTTTCAGTCCTAATTTTATCATCAATTGCAAATTGAAATTCTACAATAGCTAAGGAAATTGTTTCTTTGTAGGAACTAAGTGGAAGTAAATTGCAAAGTGACTCAAATGCTATACCATTAGTTTTTCATGAGGTACCTTTCTTTCTTTGATATCAGTAATACATTATTATGCTACTCTGAATTCAGGTCCAAGCAAATAACTTCTTATAGCATATACTCTCAAATTCATTAACAGTAGAGTTTGATTGATTGATTTATTTATTACAGGGTTATGGGCATTATATAAAGGATCAAATGCTGAATGAGCCACTTGAAGAGATAATGGGGAAACTAGTTGAAGAACATTCAGCAGCAACAAGTCAGCTACTTGAAAGCAAAGGTCTTATTCTACTGCCTATTGCTTTGGTTGAAGAATTGAACCAAGATAGCTAGTTAACTATTTAGGGTGATATCTGTTTACTGTGTTTGGATCATTATGGTGTGAGAACCAAATTAACTTAGTTAGGCCATATGTTGTTTTTCTAACTAAAACTCACCTCTTGAAACTCTTTTGTACTAGGAGGTAGTGTGCAATGCTGTTTCTGTTTCTGCTATAAGATTTCTTTTTAGTTTCATAACTGAAAAGTCTTTTGGCCAATTGGACCCTCTTTGCAAGTCTACTCTTTAGTTCAATTCTTGTATATTTTATATTGAAACTGAATCCTATTACTATAATTTGATGCTAAAAAATGTTTTAAAAGATAATTTTTGCTAAAAAGTTGTGTATTTTAAAATACTATCAGGATTTATAATTTTAATTTCAAAAGATTATATTGTAAAAATTTATGAAATTTAAAGTGACTTAATGAATTTATCAAAAGATTAAATAATTTTAAAATACTATCGTATTGGTTTCGCAACCTTGTGCCAAAATATTGAGTAATGAGAAAAATTAGAGTCACCGTAGTTCGTAATTTTGTTGATTATTTTTATGGAAGATGTAAGATCACCTTCGAGCAATAAACATATGTTTGCACATACAATAATGAAGGCTTTAAACTTGTTTCTGATTCACATTTAAGGGATCAGAACTATTCCTTTTTGAAAGCGCATTTGTTTGGATTAAGTTAGTGAAAAATAATTCTTTGTTGGTTAGTTGTCTTAAGAGTAAGCAAAGAAAGATTCTCAATTTAATTTAAAAATAAATTTGTTTAAGGGTGTGTTTGGTTGGAGGTAAATGGAGGGGAGAGGAGGAAATATTTAATATTTTTTGTGATTGGTTTAAATTTTAAGAGAGGGAGGAGAGGTAGATGGAGGGGACCAAAATCTCTCCTGACTCACTTTTTGCTTTCTCCGATTTGGAAGAAATTGGAGGGGAGGGGAGACGTTTCACTTTAATTATAATTATATTTACATATTTATCCTTATTATTTATTTAAATATAAATTTAACTTATTAAAATGTTAAATGTTATATTTTGAACAAACTTTATCTTCCTTTTATATTTCTTACACTTTTTCTATATTCATCATCTTATTATTATTATATGTGTTTAAATCTTTTTATTTTATATATTATATTTTATTGTTACTTTTTAATTATTGTAGTATTTTTGTTTATAATATTTTTTATTAGATTTTATTATATTTGGTAATTTTTTAAAATTATATATTATAATCGTTATAATTTTTATAAAAATTTTCAAGATGCCTTCTCATTCAATACTTTAATTTCGTCAATAAATTTGTATTTAAATTATAAATGATAAATATCATGAGTCTTATGATAAAATTAGAAGGATAAAAATGTAAATTAGTTTTAAAATACCTTCCATCTCCTTGTGAACCAAACATATTTGTAAATAAAATGCATTCTCCCCCCTCCTTTCGTATTTTGAACCAATATATATATATATATATATATATATATATATATATATATATATATATATATATATATATATATATATATATATATATATATATATATATATATATATATATATATATATATATATATATATATATATATATATATATATATATATATATATATATATATATATATATATATATATTGTGAGTAGTAATACGCCTAAGAGGGGGGGGGGGGGGGGGGGTTGAATTAAGTTCTTTGAAATTTTCTGGTTTTAAGAGGACTATGTTACTTTCTTTTTAATGAAGTGAAGATATGAAAGCTTGTAAATGCAGAAAGTAAAAGAGACACAGAGAGTTATAGTGGTTCCCCTCACACCTCGAGGGTAGTCCACTCCCCTTTCAACACGAAAGAGATTTCACTATAGTTAGGATCAATTGTACAATTTGCTCTAACCTATAGGAGATCAAAGGTTCTTAAAACACCTTTAAGATCTAAACACTAAGTGCAATGAGAACAATCCTCTCTAATGCACACACTTGCTTTCAACAATCCTGAACAGCAAGGAGAAAATAAAATACAATTCTGAGTTTGTAAGATTTGTAACAATGTATAATTGGTAATCAATGCTGAGATTGAATCTTCTCTTTCAATGGAATTTCCACAAGTATCTAAGACTTATTGCTCAAAAAATTTCTTTTCAAAGGATATGAAATTTGATGCAGAAAATTCTTTGTGAAAATTGTTTAAAGAAAAAGTTCAAGAATCTTGATTGAAAAAGATTGTAAAGAATTGATGTAAAAGTTGGTTGTTTGAATTTTGAAAAGCTAGGTATTTATATCACATAAAAATTACTTGATGAAATCATACAAATCTTCAGAAAAATTGATGAACAATTGTTATGTTTCAAAGGAAACAGTTAACAAACATTTGAATAAAGAGATGGAATTTTTCAGAATGAATTTTCAAAGTCGTTCAGTGAGCAATCGATTGCACAAAGGCAGCAATCGATTGCAGTTCAAAACAGAATTGAAAACTGAGAATTTTTTAAGCATGCAATCGATTGCACTAAAGGCAGCAATCGATTGCTCTTCAAAACAGAAACAAAAATAGTTAAAAATTTGATCATGCAATCGATTGCTCTAAGAGTGCTATCGATTGCATTGTGAAGATATCGGCAAGCTGATTATGAGTATCTACGAATGTTATCTCGACATCTCCTTGAAGTACATGAGCTCGTAGAAAGTGATGTCGTATGTCAATGTGCTTGGTCCTTGAGTGCATGACTGGATTTTTCATTATGTTGATTGCACTGGTGTTGTCACAGCGAAGAGGAATGCTGCTCAGGTCGAGTCCGTAGTCACGAAGTTGTTGCTTGAGCCACAGAATCTGCGCACATCAACTACCTGCTGCTATGTACTCAGCTTCACCCGTACTAAGTGCTACACATGCTTGTTTCTTGCATGCCCATGAGACTAGTGCATTTCCCAAGATGTGACAGGTTCCACTTGTGCTCTTCTTATCAGTTTTACAGCCTGCATAATCCGCGCCAGAATATCCAATTAAATTGCATATACTACCTTTAGGATACCATAAGCCGACATTTGTTGTTCCTTTGAGATACTTCATGATCCGCTTGACTGCCATCAGGTGAGACTCCTTTGGATTTGCTTGAAAGCGAGCGCAAAGACAGACGCTAAACATAATGTCAGGGCGGCTTGCTGTCAAGTATAGTAGTGAACCAATCATACCTCTATATTTTGTGATGTCAACCGATATACCGGATTCATCTTGATCTACATATGTACCAGATCCCATAGGTGTAGATAAAGTGTTGCAATTGTCCATATCAAACTTCTTCAATAATTCTTTGCAATACTTCGATTGATTGATAAAAATCCCATTCTCAAGTTGCTTAATCTGCAATCCAAGAAAGTAGTTCATTTTTCCCATCATAGACATTTCGAATTCTCCTTGCATCATAGATGAGAATTCTTCGCATAGATTGGTGTTGGTTGAACCGAAGATTATGTCGTCAACGTATACTTGTACCAAGAGAGTATCTTCTTTTATTTTCTTAATGAATAAAGTTTTGTCTACCTTTCCCTTTACAAAGCCTTTGTCACATAAGAAATTGCTGAGTCGATCGTACCATGCTCTTGGTGCTTGTTTCAATCCATAGAGAACTTTCTTTAGTTTGAAGACATGAGATGGATATTTGTAATCTTCAAAACCAGGGGGTTGCTTGACATATACTTCTTCATTTATGAATCCATTCAAGAAAGCGCTCTTCACGTCCTTTGGAAAAGCTGAAAATTCATGGAGCATGCATAAGCCAATAATAATCTAATTGCTTCTAGTCTTGCAACTGGAGCGAAGGTTTCGTCAAAGTAGATTCCTTCTTCTTGGTTGTATCCTTGGGTGACCAATCTTGCTTTTACGAACTATAATACCATTTTCATCGAGTTTGTTCTTGAAGACCCATCTTGTTCCAATGATATGCTTGTTGCTAGGCCTAGGGACAAGATTCCAAACTTGATTTCTTTAAAACTGGTTCAGTTCTTCTTGCATAGCTATAATCCATTGATCATCGCCTAAGGCTTCGTCGATTTTGGCTGGTTCTATTTGCGAAACAAATGCCATGTTAAGACAAGCATCCTTGAGATTTAATCTTGTTGAAACACCTTGACTGATATCACCAATGACTTTATCGATCGGGTGCTCTCTATGAGTTCTCCATTCTTTTGGTAGATCACTGTGTACTTCATTTTTTTGTGAATCCTCTTGCTGCAGATTTGGTTGATCACTTGCAATATCTTTGAGAGTGTTTTCTTGAGAGGTTTCTACTACATCATCATCATCATCATTAACAATAACATCATCCTCCTTGGAGGGGTTAGATTCATCAAAAGAGACATGCATAGATTCTTCAATAGTTAAATTTCTTTTGTTAAAAATTCTGAAAGCCTTACTTGAGAGAGAATAGCCGAGAAAAATACCTTCATCGGATTTCTCGTCAAACTTAACGAGATTGTCTTTGTCATTGTTTAAGACAAAGCATTTACACCCGAATATGTGGAAGAAGATTATGTTTGGTTTTCTTCCTTTGAACAATTCATAAGGGGTTTTCTTGAGAATTGGCCTGATGTTGACACGATTACTTACAAAACATGTTGTGCTTACTGCATCTGCCCAGAAGTATTTAGGAAGATTTGAATCACCAAGCATTGTTCTTGCAAGTTCTACTAACGACCGATTCTTTCTTTCTATGACACCATTTTGCTGTGGAGTTCTTGATGCAGAGAAATTGTGAGAAATTACATTTTCCTCGCATAATTCTTCAAATAGAGCATTCTAGAATTCTCCACCATGGTCACTTCTAATGGAGACAATTGAAAGTGACTTCTCATTCTGAATCTGTTTTGTGTACTTCTTGAATGCCTTGAAAGCTTCACTTTTCTGCACTAAGAAGAACGTCCATGTATATCTAGAGAAGTCATCAACAATTACTAATGCATAAACATTACCTCCAAAATGTTTCATTCTTGATGGTCCAAAGAGATCCATGTGTAGCAACTGCAGTGGCCTAGTTGTGGACACCACATTCTTGGATGTGAAAGTTAATTTGGTCTGTTTTCCCTTTTGGCAAGCGCCACACAATCTATCTTTGACTAACTTGATCTTTGGCAGACCAACAACTAAGTCATGTTTGATTAATTTGTTCAAGTGCTCCATATGAATGTGAGCAAATCTTTTGTGCCATAACCAAGATTCGTTGTTGTTTTCCATAAGACATTTAACCTTCAAAGATAAGTTATCAAGGGAAATCATGAAAACGTTGTTAATTCTATTACCTTTTAACATTACCTCAGAAGTGACTTCATTTTCTATCAAGCATTCATCTTTAATGAAGTTGATTCTGAAACCTTTGTCACAAAGATGACTAATGCTAAGTAGGTTATGCTTTATGCCTTCTATATAAAGGACATCTTCTATGGTTGTAAAAGGTGGTGCACCAATGCTGCCTATGTCAAGGATCTTCCTTTTGGCCTTAAGCGTTAGATGTGAAAATTTGGAAATGTCACTCGTCATATGCCTTGAACACCCACTATCAAGATACCACTGATATGAGGAGGTCTTTAAGCATACCTACAAAACAAAATTAAGTTTCATTAGGTACCCAACTTGCTTTGGGTCCTTCATAGTTAGTGCCTTTCTTGACCCACACATAATGCCCCTTTGCAACACTAATGTTTCTCACATAACATGCATTAGGTGTATGGCCTTTGATACCACAATAAAAACAAGTGGGCTCAAAATTACTCTTATATCTAGAAGGATAGGTTTTTTTTTCTTATTAACAACCTTCTTCTTCTTGGGATATTGATGAACCACTTTAGGTTTTATCACTTTCTCTTTTGGAGGTTGTTCACTAGCTTTAGCAAAGATGGTTTTGTTGGGACTTGGTTTTGAGAATTTTGAATAACCGAGTCCACTTTTATCATTTGAAAATCTTTGTTGGCTAAGAACATCCTCTAATCCAATTTGTCCTTTTTCATATCTTTCAAGAACTCTTTTCAATTGGACAATTTGAAAAGAAAGTGACTCACACTTAGTGCATGTAAAATTCTGTTTTTCATTTTTGAAATTCTTTTCCATTGTTTCAATTTTTTCTTCTAGATTTGAAATTTGATTTTTTTTAGAGGAAGTAGTTTTATAAATAATTTTACATTCACTCAAAAGTTCATCAATGGCCCCTTGAGCATCATCATCATATATTAGAAAATTATTACCAACCTTGTCATCTTCATCATCAGAATGGTGTGAGGCCATTAGTGCCAGATTTGCGCTTTGATCACTATCTGATTCTGATGAGGAACTTATCTCGTTGTCTTCCCATGCCACATATGCTTTATTTTTCTTGAATCCCTTTCTGCTCTTAGAAACCTCGTTTTTGGAGAGTTTAGGACAGTTTGGTTTGATGTGTCCTAATTTTCCACATTCATAGCATTTGACATCTTGTGTGGATGTTGATGCCTCTTTCTCTTTGCTTTTTGAAAACTTCTTCCTTTTCGTGTAGTCATAATTTCCAATATTATTTTTAGAGGCAAAGTATTTTCCTAACCTCTTTACAAGAAGCATGTAGTTTTCATCTTCAACTGGATCATATGCTTTCTCTACATCTTTGGAATCAGTCTTTAACGCGATGTTTTTAGACTTCTTTTCTTGATTCTCATGTTTCTCCAATCGCCCGAGTTCTGTTTCATATTCCTAAAGTTTGCCGAACAGAGTGGCGGATGTCATCGTGGCTAGGCTCTTCTTTTCAGAAATTGCTGTCACCTTGGGCTGCCATTCTCTGGACAAGGATCTAAGCACTTTAAGATTTAATTTATCGTTGGTTAGTGTCTTACCGAGTGTTATAAGATGATTTGTCAAGTGCACGAATCTCTTCTGCAAGTCTAGATTTGATTCTCCTGGCTGCATTTTGAACATCTTGTATTCCTGACTCAACGTGTTCAACCTTGATCTTTTAACTTCGATGGTTCCTTCATGTGTTTCCACTAAAGTATCTCAGATTTCCTTTGTTGTTGTACATGTTGAGATGCGAAAGAATTCGTCCATGCTCAATGCACTTTTTAGAAGATTGATTTCCTTCTTGTCATAAAGAACCTTTTTCTTATCATCGTCATCCCATGAGGCTTTGGGTTTTGCTGATCCAACACCGTTAACGACCGTTGTAGGAGTGAAAGGACCATTTTGAACAGCATCCCAAATTTCGTCTCCTTGTGCTTCTAAGTGAGCCTTCATATGGATTTTCCAGAAATCAAAGTATTCACCACAGAACAATGGAGGCTTGTTACTGCTACCATCGTCTTTGAATACACCTTTGTTATTTGCGGAAGCCATACTGGATCAAATAGGAACATGTTACCCAAACCTGCTCTGATACCAATTGTGAGTAGTAATGCGCCTAAGGGGGGGGGGGTGAATTATGTTCTTTGAAATTTTCTGGTTTTAAGAGGACTATGTTACTTTCTTTTTAATGAAGTAAAGATATGAAAGCTTGTAAATGAAGAAAGTAAAAGAGACACAGAGAGTTATAGTGGTTCCCCTCACACCTCGAGGGTAGTCCACTCCCCTTTCAACACGAAAAAGATTTCACTATAGTTAGGATCAATTGTACAATTTGCTCTAACCTATAGGAGATCAAAGGTTCTTAAAACACCTTTAAGATCTAAACACTAAGTGTAATGAGAACAATCCTCTCTAATGCACACACTTGCTTTCAACAATCCTGAACAACAAGGGGAAAATAAAATACAATTCTGAGTTTGTAAGATTTGTAACAATGTATAATTGGTAATCAATGCTGAGATTGAATCTTCTCTTTCAATGGAATTTCCACAAGTATCTAAGACTTATTGCTCAAGAATTTTCTTTTCAAAGGATATGAAATTTGATGCAGAAAATTCTTTGTGAAAATTGTTTAAAGAAAAAGTTCAAGAATCTTGATTGAAAGAGATTGTAAAGAATTGATGTAAAAGTTGGTTGTTTGAATTTTGAAAAGCTAGGTATTTATATCACATAAAAATCACTTGATGAAATCATACAAATCTTCAGAAAAATTGATGAACAGTTGTTATGTTTCAAAGGAAACATTTAACAGACATTTGAATGAAGAGATGCAATTTTTCAGAATGAATTTTCAAAATCGTTCAGTGAGCAATTGATTGCACTAAGGCAGCAATCAATTGCACTTCAAAACAGAATTGAAAACTGAGAATTTTTTAAGCATGCAATCGATTGCACTAAAGGCAGCAATCGATTGCTCTTCAAAACAGAAAGTAAAATAGTTAAAAATTTGATCATGCAATCGATTGCTCTAAGAGTGCAATCGATTGCACTTTGAAAAAGTTAGAAAAATTCTGTTTTCAAAAGCTTGTGAGAGTGCAACAAGTCATGAAAATTGTTTTTAAAGCTTTCAGCAATTAGGACTTAAATGCTTAATGGATATTCTCATTGTACCTTTAGATGAGAACATCTTCAAAGTTGTATCTTTGTCCTGATGCTTGATGGTTGATCATCTTTGCCTTCTTGAGTGATTTGTCTTCATCAAAACAAATGTTTATCTCTGAGGATCTTGATTTCACATTCTCCCCCTTTTTTATGATGACAAAGCATTCTTCTTTTGTTGTGATGTTTTCTTTCCGGTACGCTTTTCTCCCCCTCAATGTATGACTTGTTGAGAGTTTCTGAGTTTGTATTGAGGTTCGGGATAGTCTTGAATTTTGAAACTTTGTACCTTTAAGGAAAGATAATAAACAAGAAAAGAGTAACATCCTTCTCCCCCTTTTGACATTATCAAAAAGAAGGGAGAGATGGATTAAGGAAATAATATACTAAAAATAACGGACAAGCTTGATCATAAGTTAAATTAAAGACGAGTACAATAAAACTGGAAAGTTCAGAATTAAAAAAAATAACAGAAATAAATAACAACAATAAAAACAGAAAAACAGTTATTTCTAAGATAAATCCATGTTTGGGTCAAAGCTTGGTTGGTTGGAAAAAGTTGTCTGGAGAGGTGATGGACGAGTAGGAGGAACAACCGGGTTTGAGGGATCATACGGCGGGATGTAGAGGTGAGAGTACAGATAGGAGAATTGTTGGTTCACGTTCTCTTGAAAGTTGTTGATCCTAGCATTTGTTGACTCTTGAACAACAGTGTATTGAGCATTGATGGAATTGTTTAGATTCCCAAATTGTTGAGTCATGTAGTCCATTAACTGTTGATTGCTCGGACTATTTCCGGATGGAACAAGAACATCTTCATCATCTTCATCCTCTTGTTCATCAATGTCAGCCACACCTTCGCCGAGGTAAATGATTGTCTTGGTATCTGGGTTGTATTTTACACCCATTCGAGAGTTCGCATTCTTGATTGAAATCTTGTTAATATTGGAATCCATGAGATACTTATCAAGTCCTTCAAAATCTACTTGATAATGTTCCAGGATCTTTGTAATGAACCAAGCATATGGCAAAAACTTGGATTTTTCATTTATTCCGCGCATGTGAAGTAAGATCATATTTGCCCAATTTATCTAAATATTATTCTTAACAGTACATAGCATCTGCATTTCTAGATCAGTTACTAGTGTCGCACCCTGATTTTTGACCTCAAGACCCCACCTCCACCGTGCATTTTTATTTGTATTGTCTTTTACTGTTGTACGCATGTTTATTATTGCTAACCAGCCCGTGCAGGTGTACTAACCAACCGGTGGCAGGTTCAAGAAATTCTCATGTGATTTATCCCGTCTTGAACCAAGTTTTATCGAAGTTTACAACAAGCTCACAAGCGGATTTGAGCCCAATGGCTTTTATCTGACTCTGAAGTTAAATGCAGTCTGGATTTATATGTAAAGAATTGGATCCTATGGGGAGTTCATGCTTTAAGGTTCCAGTTCAAACTCTTTCACAAATGGAATGTTCGTTATTCAAGACTTACTCGAAGGATTCCATGTCAATCAACAATTCAATACAAAGTTACCTTACAACGATAATTTTCTCTCACGGATCATGAGTTGGACTTATGATTTTGCTATAATGGGTCAATTATAAGAATGATACTTTACACCAACTTTGAGACCATCAAGCTTTGTCTTTCAGGACCAAAGAGCTTCTCTTCTTCATAAGAAGTGTGTGTGCTGGAGTCAATATTTTACAAGAAATTTGAGCAAGTTTTTATAAGCTGTTTAACAGGATACAATTTGCAATAATCCCGTGAACCCCAAAATCTCAGCGCATCTTGCGAAGGCAATAAAGTTATGATTACGATGAAGGAATTTCATTATATTTCTACAAGAGTCGAGGTAATTACAAATAAGCTGTCTCCAATTAAAAGAAACCGACGCATTAATTGAATCCCAAAGTTCCACAAAATAAGCTCAACACAAATTCCAAAAGACAAGTTAAAACCAGGTACATATTACATCGGAGTACAAAGTTACAAAGAATCCTCCTACAAGGGTCCAATTTTGCAAAACCCAGAAATTAAACACAACTAATATTTTGAAGCCCAAGCGTGAGGGAAGGTTTATCCGAATCCGAAATTAACTTGTCAAAGGAGAATAAGAGTTTGCAATTGAAGCTTCTTCAATTAGAAGTGGTTCCTGGAGATGCTCCTGGAGTGCTTCCAAAGATTCAACAACCATTATACTAAGCATCCAGTGACGAAGTTCACGTGAACAAAGGCAGAGGACATCGATACTGTGGAATGGTATAATATTTGGCTTGAGACACTAGACAATCAAGAGAACTCGCACACCAGATTGAGAAGTTTACGAGAGCCTCTCGGTAATTCCTCCAGCAGCACACGTGTTCTCTTTTCTCACCTGCATAACACGCATACACGATTTGCAGAAGGCCACAAGCATCAGAGAATCACAACAATATGCCCACAATATTCATACGGATTACGTACCGGAAAAGTATCAACCTATGGTAAAAAAAACAGCAGAGGAGTTAAGATTGATTTGAAACAAATTCACATCAAAATTAACAGGGCAAAAGCAAGTAGAAGACATCACAACTCATGAAGCAACAAATCAATTGGGTTGTAATATTAGACAGGAAAAAGCCACAGTGAACAAACCAACAATAGCACAACTATGGCATACCGCAAATCCATGAGAATCCAAGGGCTATGCATACGGCTGCGAAACCAAAGTTAACCTGCAGATTGAATTAAGAGAAAGGGGACAAAGTTGTGATAATCCAAAGAGCAGACTCCTAAGAAAAGAGTTTCGACTGGAAACGACAAAGTCAAATGCGATACCTTCTAGAAAGTGGTGGCTGATGCAACGAGATCAGCAGGGTATTACAAGGCAAGGACGGTCATTGCTCTATCCCGATTGTAAAATTATCTTCCTCCCACCCACTGCAGACCACAGTCACAAATAGAAGGACACTTGGAGCCTTAGCCACGTTTCTCCAATACGACAGAACGAAGACATGTAGGCTTAATCATTCACAGCAGCTTACCAGCTTTACTTTATATTTCAAAGGAGACATATTACTATGAGGCACAATGAATACTTTGACCCATTTCCTGGTCACACTTCTCAAGTGCCCTCTAGAAGTCCTTGTACTCAAGACTTTGCCTCATCCGGACGCATTTCCCTTGTGCAACCTGTTAAGAGGGATGAATGCAGTCAACAAGTCTTTGAATCCACTCAAACAACAGACAAAGCATGATCAAGATAATTGAGAAAAGCATGAGTTATATGATGGAAGGGCAAAACAAAGCAAGAATTAAACCACAACACTGTCATCACCATTACAATATGCCACCCTGCGCCAAGAGATTAAAACCTAAAGTACTGACTGCAATTGCCAATGAAGCTAACACCTGCGAGATGGTAACAACTATGTGATTATGCTGCAGCAGTATGATGTCAATGTTATTTAAGTCCTACAAGATGTTAGAAAGGGATTGTGATACCTCTGCAAATCTGACGCGTGTGAGAACTCCTAAGCATTACCCCCATTAGTAACAAGATTGAAGTTGTTGTGTTGGAATAAGAATAGACCTCCAAGCAAATGATAAACTGAAGAAGAAACAGAAGATTGAGATTAGCACACTTAATGAGTTCATTACCAAATTATTTGCATATGGAAGCAATACAACCTACCTGCGATAATATTGCCATCCCTATTAATGAATACACCAAAAAACCTTGACTGCAGTGTTGATGCAGATAGAGATAATGCACTGCGGTACTTGCTTATTCAGTTGCTCTTACAAGCCCTCCTTTGTCTAAGAGAATTCCCAGAAGCTGCATCTGAACTCATCATCTGTTGTAAGTAAGCATTTTCTACTTCTGATGACCCCGAGTCCTCTGGAGAAGATGATACTGAGTGATATCACCGATGATGGGCTGGTGCGGATGTTGTGTGTCATAGAGAACTTTGAAACCTATGAAGACACCCTGTTGTAGTTAGTACAGATGAAGATAAAAATGATGAAGATGATGACTTGTACAATACCTCGCTCCAGCTCCCCAAGCACCATCACCAAGTACATGAAAAAGGAGAAAAACAATGTTAGAAGCATATCAAACTTGATCTGAAAACAAGAACAGAGAACAAAGTGGAAGAAAAACCAACAACCTTGCTTTTCTTCTTTTCTTCTATTCATTCATTATGATGCAGTTGCTAACGCACGAAGACCAAAGGATCATGGCTCCCAGCGACCAACTTCCTTTTATCATTGCCATTCAAAATCCGCAAGACAACATATCATACATTCAGCTCCCTTGTTCGCAAAGAGAGAAGTTTGAGATGATGCTCACTATTATCACCAGCATCTTCATGTAAATATTCACCAAAGAGCATTAGGAAAATATGAAGCTCATTGCATTAACTTGTCATCAGATGTATTAATGAGTAAACTGTTGCTCCTAGAGGCATAGCTGATCCACCAGTTCCGTTACCATAAACTACTCTGGGCTGACCTTTTTCTCTTGGCCCAAATCCTTTGCTATCTGCCCTTGCCAAATCGCAAATCCGGAGTTAGTAAAGGAATATACTGTTTGAAAGCAAAAGATCCAATCCAAATCTTCAGGACATTGAATCTGGACAGACAAAAGCATTAAACATGATTGATACAGGATATCACAGATTGAGATTTTCATTAAACAAATATCATTACAATCATACGAAAGAGGGAAGATTTCAAATCTGGTCTACACTAAAACGGAAAATCCAATCAAGCATTCAAAGCACTTTAATCAGGATTTGATACAAAGAATTTCAGATTGAAGCCTATAAAAGGAGGAACTTGAGACAAGAAAGAGAACAATTTTTTTTGAAGGAGGAAGTTCGTAATCACAAAACCCTAAGTTCGTAACCTAAGAAGATTGAAGGAAAACTCATCTGTGTTCATTGTCACAATCCCGAAGTCATCATCATCCAAGTCTTCGTCGTCTCTAATCCGCCGCCATCCCAACTCTCGGTAAACCATCGATCCATGTTGAGATTGTTGAACTTTTGATAGTTTCTGTTTGTGTTTCAGGTTCAAGAAATGGCGAAAACGGTAAAGGGGTGAAGGAGAACGAAAGCGATCGAGGAAGTAGAGAGAAGAAGCCGAGCGAGCGATTTGGAATCTAGGGTTCCATCATCGTGTTGTTTTCGCTGCGTTTTGTATTTTCTGTTGTTTTTGAAATGCCGTAATCTGTATGTATGCACGACCACGGTAGTACCGTGGTCCCTCGCCTCTATCACCACACGATTCACTTACTTCATGATCACACGGATCACTTCGCGCGCCCACAGTAAGTCCCATGCACTGCGTAATACCAGATCCCACGTTTTAACATAATTAATTAATCTTTTAAAAAGAACTTATAATCTGTTTGATTTATTTTTAAAAACCTCTAATCTTTTGATTAACTTTAGTTTTTTTATAAGAAAAATGACAATTTTTTAATCAACCTAGTTTTAAGTCTAATTAATTACTTTGTATTTTATGTAATCTAATCAAAACCAATTTTATAATTTATTCTCCCAACTTTATTATATTATCAATTCACTTTAATAGTAAAATCTTTTTTATTTTATTAAACAAATAATCCATCTTATTATTTTTAAAACCTTTTCTAAATAGCTTAAGTTGTAAAATTTTTGATAATAAAACCTTTTATTAAAATTAAACATAATTAATATAACTTTTTATAAAATCAATTTCACTAAGAGAATAACATTTTCTTATAAATTAATTCAAATAAAATAACTTTATTGAGAATTAATGATAAACAAAATATAACTTTTATCGAAAATTGCAATACAACCCTTTTTTTTATTTCTTAAAATTAAGTCTATATTTCCTTAACATCAAATTCATCTCTAACTTGTTAAATCAATAATATATTTTCTCATAAGTATAATTCAACTTTTCCTAAAATCAAATCTCACCAATCGACTCGCCTTAAAATCCACCAACATCGTAAAACTCAATTAATCGTGCACGCTTCCACATTCACAATTCGCACACCTTAGCGCTTTCATGAGTTCGTGTATGCTTATTTATCGTCTTTATCTTCCACAATTTATTTACCGCATTTATCTTTATTACATCGCATCATTGCATTCCGTCCAAAGGAAGAATCTACACATGATTCAACACTTTTGTGCATTGCATCTCATTTGCATCATACTCCCCTACGATCCTTGATCCCATTCAAGTTGGTCCTCTAAGCTAGATCCTACCCCATAGGAAGGACCTCTTTACAACTTAGAATAAATAAAACAACTCATACAATTATTCAAACATTAGAGAAAGATGTTAATCATCTTAAGCGAGATAGAATCTCTACCCCACAACAAATACAATCTCTTACACTTGTGGCGGTTAAATCTCCCTTAAAATGACAACTCGTCTTTTCTCCTAAAATCAATCAACCAACTACCCTAATCCCGTAGGAACTTTGACCACAGTCAAAGAACTCCTCAAGCCCTTTAGGGGAACTACAGATACTCCGATTCTACTCCCGTAAGGATATGTAGGCATAAGATGCGATATCTTATCGAGTATACTTAGAAATAAAACCCTAGGTCTTAAACCATTAAGCAGATAAACCTTAGCAAATTAACAAACATAAAACAAGAGGTTCCTGTAGAGTACTACAGAAACTTAGGATGCTAGTACCTTCCCTAAGTTTAACCAACCCCCAAACCTATAACTCTCTAGCTTGCATTTGCATTGCATTGTGGGAATTTCGATCTTTATCATTTCCTTTGGACAAATCAAAGTTCGGTTGCAAAATGAATTAAAGATTCAAACTAATAAATAGTTTGGTATCCAAATTTCACCGCGACAACTAGACAATGATTTCCACCCCTGGGAAACATTATGTAAGCCATGAAGTAATGAAATAAACGGTCATCAATGTTGAATATACCTGCCGACCATGAGTTGCGAGATGGTTCCAAGCCGCCTAAGGATCAGACTCTTTTTGCATGGTATTTGGCTTCAAATATTCTGCTGAGGCTCCAATAGAATTGTATTTTGTTACATACGTTCCAGACTTCTTCGTGTTCTTCTGGAGATCTTGCAGCAGGCATTGGAATGTTGAGAATCCTTCCAAGTGTCTTGGCAAAGAGCGGGATCCTTTTACCTTGAACATATGTCACTAGCTTGCCTTCTTCTTTTTGTAAGTTGCAGTAGAACAGTCTTACCAAATCCGGATAACATGGCCCGGATGAGGAAATTACTGGTTCCAACCCACATGCAATCATGGTTTCTTGGAAGGAGAAGCATTTTTTAGGAAAGGATGAAAGGATACCGTACTTTGGGGTCTGCACAACCTTCTTTTGGAAATACTTGATGAATTTGTCCCGTTGTTCATTATCCAAATGTTGAAGAACAAGTGGAGTTTCGGAAGATGCGGAGGCTGGACCTTTGCCTTTGTTTTGTGCAGAAATCTTTCTCTTTGTTCGTGAAGCCATTGAAAAAGGTGAAGAAAAGAGAGCTAAGGTTTATGGGAGAGTTTTGTTAATTGAGAGAGATGGTAGAAGTAGGTTATGAGAGATGGTATTTATAATGGTTGAAAGAAGAAATAGGATTTAATGTGGGATATGAGTGGTTGAAGGTATTTAAGATTTTGGGAATATGAGATTTTATGGTCAAATCTTGAGACTAGGGCTAAGAAGTAATGGATAATCATAGGTAGGTCAAAAAGTTTAATGAGGGTAGTTGGAAGGTTTAAGGATTCATGGATCTATTAAATAGAAACAGAAAAAAAAACAATTTTTCAGAAGGTGCAATTGATTGCTAACATGGTGCAATTGATTGCTCCATCAAACAAAAGCGAAATTTGGCAAAAGCTACAGAGTGCAATCGATTGCTGCAGAGGTGCAATCGATTGCTTGCTTTAAAATTAATAAAAATTGTAAAACTTACAGTGAGCAATAAATTGCTGCAGGGGTGCAATCGATTGCTTGCAGTGAAATTTTGAGAAAACACAGCAGATGAAGTTCTTTTATGTTTCTACGTTAGTTTCATCAAAAATTCCAAGTTCCCTTCGTATTTTGTAGAAAGACTCCTTCGCCAAAGGTTTTGTGAAGATATCGGCAAGCTGATTATGAGTATCTACGAATGTTATCTCGACATCTCCTTGAAGTACATGAGCTCGTAGAAAGTGATGTCGTATGTCAATGTGCTTGGTCCTTGAGTGCATGACTGGATTTTTCATTATGTTGATTGCACTGGTGTTGTCACAGCGAAGAGGAATGCTGCTCAGGTCGAGTCCGTAGTCACGAAGTTGTTGCTTGAGCCACAGAATCTGCGCACAGCAACTACCTGCTGCTATGTACTCAGCTTCAGCCGTACTAAGTGCTACACATGCTTGTTTCTTGCATGCCCATGAGACTAGTGCGTTTCCCAAGATGTGACAGGTTCTACTTGTGCTCTTCTTATTAGTTTTACAGCCTGCATAATCCGCGCTAGAATATCCAATTAAATTGCATATACTACCTTTAGGATACCATAAGCCGACATTTGTTGTTCCTTTGAGATACTTCATGATCCGCTTGACTGCCATCAGGTGAGACTCCTTTGGATTTGCTTAAAAGCGAGCGCAAAGACAGACGCTAAACATAATGTCAGGGCGGCTTGCTGTCAAGTATAGTAGTGAACCAATCATACCTCTATATTTTGTGATGTCAACCGATATACCGGATTCATCTTGATCTACATATGTACCAGATCCCATAGGTGTAGATAAAGTTTTGCAATTGTCCATATCAAACTTCTTCAATAATTCTTTGCAATACTTCGATTGATTGATAAAGATCCCATTCTCAAGTTGCTTAATCTGCAGTCCAAGAAAGTAGTTCATTTTTCCCATCATAGACATTTCAAATTCTCCTTGCATCATAGATGAGAATTCTTCGCATAGCTTGGTGTTGGTTGAACCGAAGATTATATCGTCAACGTATACTTGTACCAAGAGAGTATCTTCTTTTATTTTATTAATGAACAAAGTTTTGTCTACCTTTCCCTTTACAAAGCCTTTGTCACATAAGAAATTGCTGAGTCAATCGTACCATGCTCTTGGTGCTTGTTTCAATCCATAGAGAACTTTCTTTAGTTTGAAGACATGAGATGGATATTTGTAATCTTCAAAACCAGGGGGTTGCTTGACATATACTTCTTCATTTATGAATCCATTCAAGAAAGCGCTCTCCACGTCCATTTGGAAAAGCTGAAAATTCATGGAGCATGCATAAGCCAATAATAATCTAATTGCTTCTAGTCTTGCAACTGGAGCGAAGGTTTCGTCAAAGTCGATTCCTTCTTCTTGGTTGTATCCTTGGGCGACCAATCTTGCTTTGTTACGAACTATAATACCATTTTCATTGAGTTTGTTCTTGAAGACCCATCTTGTTCCAATGATATGCTTGTTGCTAGGCCTAGGGACAAGATTCCAAACTTGATTTCTTTCAAAATGGTTTGGACATTGGACCTGGACTCTTGGACTTGACCCAACCCCATAACGTAAACAAATAAAAGATAATATTAATACTAAGCTGACTCACTATTTAATTGATAGTAAAATAATACTGCTAATAAAAACTGACTCAAATAAATAAAACTTAAATGTCTAAACTTAGAAATGACCAAAACAAACATACAATCAACAATATTACTATAACAAATATTATTAATAATAATATTAAGACTAATACTAATATTAATATTATTAACATAATAATACTTAATGCCTAAAATGAAAAATAAACAAAATTAAAGTAAAAAAACAAGAAGACTCAGATGACCTAGTGGACTGAGAGGAAGAAGCAAATAAATTAAAACTGATGGATAAATTTGGATTATGACAATGTGGAGGAGAATATCAAACAAAACAATTCTCAACCTTACTGATCGTACCTGATCAGAAGAGATTACCGACCGCCATGCGTTACTGAACTGAAAGCTGCTCACCAGAAGTAGGGAGGAGGGGGAGGGTGTACCTGCAAGACACTCTGATGCTTAAGTGAGTAAAGGGCCAGAGTGGGAGAAAATACAGAAGTTAGGTGTAGAGAATGGAATACCTGACCCTCTAGTGAAAGAGGGTATTTATAGTGAGACCCCAGCGCAAGGCCAACGGTCACTTGTGTTGGGCTGGATTGCCAGGCCCAACCCAAGTAACTGCTAGGGCTTACGTGGTGTAGTGAAGACCAGCACATGGTCTTCGCCCTACTTCAACTATCCCATGATCTCCGGAAGGTGGGTTGACCAACTCTTTCAGAGGTGAGAAATTGTCTGATGACGTGTCCCCGCGGGGGGAGCATATGGAGAACGTGGGGAAGACGTGTTGTTCTTCCCGACGGGAAAGATGTATGCCCGGTGTGTCTAGAGTCGTGCCCGACATTGGGGGATTTGGGCTTTGTTGGGCCTTCCCCAAATAACGTTGGGCTGGGCCTGCCCGACGGATGGGCAGGTCTTGGCCCACTCCAGAACAGGAGCCCCCCAAGTCGTAGCTTCAATGTGAAGGAGCAATGACTTGACGATAACTGCGTCAGGGAAGAAGAAGGACGAGGAAGAAACTTGCCGGACTGCCGTGTCGAGGACGCTAGAGGCGAGGATCTTAAACTTGTCGGGCTATCAGGCCAAGGAGGTGGAAGATTGTTGAACGCCCGCCTGCATGTGCTCAAAGGGGAGAATGAAGGGACGTAACCGTTCACGGTGGCCACGTGTCTAACAATCATTGTGCCACTTAGGGTAGCTACCCTAGGGTACTCGAGTGCCTAGGGGAGCTTCGAGTCCCGTGCTGCGTTTATAAATAGGCAGGTGCCTTCCCTTTTACCATTTTTCGCACTCACTCGCTATCACACATGATATCTAGATCTCCCATACACGCAGTCGCACAGTACCGCCACCGTATCTTCCGCCGCGCATTCCGTCCTCTCTACTGTCCCAGTAAGTTTTCTACTTTTTTTCTTCCGTCATCCTTAATTTCGGTGTCCTTTGTCGTGAACGTGACGAATGTCCTGAGGAGAGCGTGGGTTCTCCGGCAAATACGGTAAGATCCCTTTGACCTGGGATGAAGGCCCCGAGATCACTTAAGGCTTTAGGATGAATGTCCCGGGGACAGACGACATGGTAAAGATGGACTCCCCGGGGACGTAGGGTAATGTTAGATGAACACCCCGGGGATATAAGATAAGGTTAGATGAATGCCCAGGGGACGTAGGATAGGGTTAGACGAACGCCCCGGGGAGGAACGCTTGGGTAGAGATGGGCATTGTGGGGACATGAGCCTCCACCGAGTTGTAGTCGTCGTCCTCATCGCTCTTTCACTTGATTTGTGGTGGAAGGGTGAATTTGATCTTGAAACATCGAATTCACCATTTCCTTCTGCTTTCCATGTGAACATGGTCTCGTGGGTAACGAGAATCATGGAAGTTGACGTGGAGCCAGAGTCCTCGGCGGCCCCACCCGTCGAGGGCAAACTCAATTTGTCGAGGACTGGGTCGCAGAGGAACCTTTAAACACGCCATCCTACTTCGTCGATAATGACGTCGGCGCTTTTGCGACCATCGAGGACCGCTATGAAGGCTCTTCTGTTAGCTGACAAGCGTACCAGCCATGGAACCATTGCCGAATATGTTCGAGCTACGGGAAGATGAGGTTTCCCATGTATGAGTTTTGCTTCCGCGAGGCGGGTCTTCGGCTGCCCTTCACTGATTTCCAATTGGGCATTTTCGACTGGTTGAAGTTGGCACCTTCTCAACTGCACCCTAACGCTATAGCCTTCATTCGGGCATATGAGCTCGTCTGTCAGCATTTGAAGATCAGGGTCACTCTTATGCTGTTCTTTTGACTTTTCCACCTGCAGAGGGAGACGGTGGATGACCGACAAGGATGGGTGTCGTTGAAGCAGCCGAGGAGGCTCTTCCGGGCGTACATGGACTTTGTCCAGGATTTCAAAGCGCGCTTCTTTATGGTCTGGCCTGTATCTTTTGAGGCGTGCGCCTCTTTGTACCAACGCGAAGCCCGGGAAGTGAACGGGTAGCGGGAGGAAGTCATGGTGCCGAAGGTGCCCCTGGACTGGTCGGAGAAACCCTTCAAGAGGGGCAAGAATCAATATATCGTATGGGCAGAGACCATGGACGAGGAAAACTAGGTGGGTTATCAGAGGCTAGTGTCCTTCGTGGCCAGTTTCACCCTGGAAAAGCTCGTGACGCCCGATGGGAACTTTATCCTAGACGGCCGAGGGAACGTTCTTCAGCAGGAGAGGCTCATAAAAACGAAGGCTCTGCTCGAGTGTTCGTCTAACGAGGTGGCTTTGCATTTTCTAGGTAGCAGACGGTGTTCTGCTCATCTGGTCCCCGTTTATCCTCGTGTTTGCTAATCCTTTTTTGTGTGCAGGAAGCATGTCGACTATGAAAGAGCGCGTGAAGAAGTTGGTGGCCTCAAAGGTCGCAGCTAAGAGCGGAAAGGGAAGGATCGCCCAAGTGATGCAGCAGCCTCCTGCTGACCAGGGTGGAAAGGGCTCCTCGTCTTCGCCCCAGGGCAGTCATTCCCCCATGTCACAAGGGACCCCGAAGCGGGTGAGAGTCCATGGTCCTGATACCGTTGTTGACCTCACATAGGTTAGTACCGAGGAGGGGTTTCTTATCCCCCCTTGTCTCAGAAGCGAAGGCGGTCCTTAGGTCGAGACGGGATTCCCGAAGACAGATGCTCACCGAGGATTTGGCCGCCATGATGTGCGTCTTCTCGACTGCTTTGGTCTTAAGCGATGAGGGTTGTTCTTTGGTAGAGCTGGCCAAATTGCAGGGAAATATCACCTTTGCTGAGTCGAGGTTGACCAAGCTGGCTGTTGAGCTGGACCTGAGCCGGGAGGAGAGCACGGCGCAACGTAAGAAGAGCAGTGAGGCTAAGGAGCGGATGAAAGCTGTCGATGAGGAATATACGAGGTTACAGGCTCGGATTGAGAAGCTGGAGACTTCCCTTCGTCCTGCCGAGGAAAGGCTCTTGCTTTCCCGGGATGATTTGTTGGGCAAGATCCGTGAGCTCGAGCAAGACTGCTTGGGGGCCGTCGAGGTCGGGTTTTCTAGCGCTGTGGAGCAACTCAGGATCGTGAATCCCGAGGTTGCTCTGATCACCGAGGGGACAAGGCCCTACCACTAGGTCGTTGATGGACGGGTGGTCGTGATATGAACTGAGGAAGATGATGATGGTATTCCCGCTGACGAGGTCGAAGGAGGTCAACCAGAGATCTAGGTTTTGTGTTCCCGGGCATGCATGGTCGTAAGTTTCTAGGCCTGCATGCCCTTTTTGTTAAGTTGTTTTGTCGGGACTGTGTGCCCTTTTATTGTAATTTTTGAACTGCTGGGCTGGTGCCCTTGATTGTACAATGACTGTATGCAATGATATTTTCTGTTTGCTAAGTGTGTGCTCGTTTACATGTGGCCCTTTGTATGCTCGTATGTTTGTATGGACCTTTGTATTTTAGTATGTTTGCATAGGAGTAGTAGCTCGACGTTATTCGTTGTGTCCGGTAGTGTAGGGAACTGGCCTGATGACCGAGGTTGTTACCTGGTCGGTTACGAAGATGGACCGTGGTCGTGGTCTTAGCTCTGCAGCGTGAATGTTGCATCGCGAGCTGGGTGTTCTGCCTTCTCGGTACGGCGGCGAAGGTCCTCTATCGAGGGGCCTCCATCTAACAGAGCGCTCTACTCGCACACACAAAAGGGCAGGCGCTTGTTTTCGTTGAATTTTTGGGAGACGCGTAGTACCAGGTTGCGCTCCCGTGATCACGAAGTCGTTCGTCGCGGGCAGTGTTTAACTGTAGTACCTTTTGAGCTTCTCAGCGTTCCATGGTCGAGCAATTTCATCCCCGTGTAGGTTTTTGAGGTAGTAGGCCCCGTGTTCCTTCTTGTCCCGAACACGATATGGGCCCTCCCAATTCGCGGCGAGCTTACCCTCGCACGAGCGTTTCTGGTTTCTTCGTAAAACCAGGTCACCGACCTGGAACTCACGTCTTATGACTATGTTGTCATAGAGAAGGGTGATTTTCTGCTTCAGCGTGGCTTCGCAGAGAGCTTCCCCCGAACGGATTTCTTCGACCAAGTCGAGTTCCTCTCGGAGGGCCTCGTTGTTGGTCTCCTCCTTGAGAGGAGATTCGGTCCTTCTGGACGGCTCCCTTATTTCTATTGAGATCACAACCTCGGTTCCATAGGTGAGTCGGAAAGGGGTCTCTCCAGTGGTCGAGTGAGGTGTTGTTCGATAGGCCCAGAGCATGCTGTGGAGCTCCTCGACCCATCTCTTCTTGGCGTCACCGAGTCTTCACTTTAGACCTCGGATGATAACCCTATTTGCGGCCTCTGCTTGACCGTTCGTTTGTGGGTGTTCGACTGAGGTAAAGTGATATTTTGTCCCGAGCTTGGTCATGAAGTCTTGGAAGTTTTTGTCAATGAACTGTGTCCCTTTGTCGGTCAGGATGGCCAGGGGGACGCCGAACCTGGTGAGAATGTTCCGTTTGTAGAAGCGGAGTATGTTGTGCACCGTGATCTTGGCTAGGGCTTCGACCTCAATCTATTTGGTGAAATAGTCGATGCCGACTACCAGGTATTTGTTCTGATAGGAGCCTATGGTAAATGGACCGAGGATGTCCATACCCCACCAGGCGAACGACCATAGAGAGGAGAGGGTCTTGAGATCGCTCGAAGGGGCGAGGTACATGTCCCCGTGCCTTTGGCATCTGTCGCACTTCTTCACATGTTCCTTAGCGTCCTGTTGTATCATCGGCTAGTAGTATCCTTCTCGTAAGACCTTTCGGGCGAGAGGCAATCCCTCCAAGTGCTGAGCATTGATGCCCTCGTGGATCTCTTGCAGGATGATCGAGGCCTGAGCTTTATCAACGCACTTGAGGAGAGGGATTGAGAAGCCTCTTCAGTACAATCTCCTCTCGAGAAGTACATAGGAGCAAACTCGACGTTTGACCGTGCTGACCTCCTTTGTGTCGCCGGGGAGGCGACCGGTGCTAAGGTAGGCGTGTACCGGGGTCATCCAACAATCGCTGTCCCCAATGGCGTTGACCTCGAGAATTGTTTTTGTCACTTCCGTGCTGGGACGAGCGAGGACCTCCTGGACGAAAAATTTGTTCCCGCCTTTCTTCTTCGTACTTGCTAGCTTCGAGAGGACGTCCGCCCGGGTATTCCGCTTGCGGGGAACGTGATGTACTTCTATGGAGTTGAAACTCTTCATCCGTTCCCTTATAAGGGCCAAATATTCAGCCAGATTATAGTTCTTCGCTTGCTATTCGCCTCAGACTTGAGAGGCGACCAATTAGGAGTCCATGAAGATTTTTATCTCCTTGGCTCCGAGGTCTTCTGCTAGGCAGAGTCCGACCAAGAAGGCTTCATACTCAGCCTGATTGTTCGTGGTTGGGAAGGCCAAGGTCAGGGAAACTTCCACGACCGTGCCTTCCTCGTTCTCCAGGATAATTCCCGCACCGCTCCCCGAGGAGCTCGAAGCGCCATCGACGTAAATGGTCCACTTGTGGGATGGTTCGACGGTGGGCGTCATCTCGGAGACGAAATCGTCCAGTACTTGTGCCTTGAGCGCTTTCCTGCCTTCGTAGATGATGTCAAACTTGGAGAGCTCCAGCGACCACTTCAACATGCACCCCGCCATGTAGGGCTTTCCAAGCAACTGTTTGATAGGCTGCTCGGTTATGACTATGATGGAATGGGCTAGGAAGTAGTGTCGGAGTCTCCTGGTCGCATTGATGAGGGCCAAAGCGACTTTTTCTATCTGCTGATACCTTACTTCGGGGCCGTGGAGGGCCTTGCTCGTGAAGTAGATCGGCTGCTGCCCGTCGGGGGTTTCCTGAATTAGTACGACGCTGACGACCTCGGTGGAAATGGCCAGGTACAGGTAGAGGGTTTCCTCGATGTCTGGTCTCGTTAAGACTGGTGGCTCCGAAAGGATGCGTTTGAGGTGGAGGAGGGCCTGTTCGCACTCCTCCATCCACTCAAAGGTGCCCTCCTTCCTTAGTAGTTTAAAAAACAGGAGGGCATGTTGTGCGGATTTGGCAACGAAGCGGGATAATGAGGCGAGCATCTCGTTCAGGGACTGTATCGACTTCTTCGTACTCGGCGTTGCGATCTCGGAGAAGGCTCGACATTTGTCCGAGTTTGCCTCAATCCATCGTTCGTTCAGGTAAAACCCGAGGAACTTCCCCCCGTGTACACCGAAGGTGCACTTCTCTGGGTTAAATTGCATCTTGCACCTCCTCGCCGCTTCGAAGATCTTCCTGAGGTCCGCCGTGTGGTCGACCTTGGCACGTAATTTGAAGATCATGTCGTCCATGTAGACTTTGAGCATGTCACCAATATCTCCCCAGAAGACCTTGTTCATCATTCATTAATAGTTGCCCGACTCGGTCATGAAGGTCGTGATCTGTTTGTCGACTTCAGCCATAGGGATCTGATTGTATCCTGAGTAGGCGTCCATGAAGGATAATAATTTGAAGCTCGCCGAGTTATCGACGAGCTTGTCGATATTGGGGAGGGGATATGCGTCTTTGGGACATGCCCGGTTGAGATCGGTGTAATCAACGCACATTCTTCATTTTCCATTAGATTTTTGACTAGTACAACCATGGACAGTCAGGTTGAATACCGGGCTTTGGAAATAAAATTTGCCTCTAGGAGGTCTTTTACAGCTTTTTCAGCCGCCGCCAAATTTTCGGGGGACTGCTTACGCCTACGTTGTACTATGGCCTTCGCGGCTGGGTTGATGGAGAGCTGGTGGCAAGCGACCTCGGGGTCGAGGCTGGGCATCTCGGCGGCCCTCCAGGTGAAGAAGTTGGCGTTCTCGCAGAGGCATGCTTTCAACTGCTTCTTCGCCAGGTCGGGCAGTCCAGCTCCAATCTTCACGTTCCTGGCCTCATTGTCGCCGAGGACTACTATCTCGAAGTCCTCGTCTGGAATGGAGGGTGTTGGGTGGAAGGGATTTCTGTTGACCATTGGAGGAACGTGCTCAACTTCACCCTCGTGGTCTTTTTTTGCCGAGGAAGCGACAATCGAGGTCCACGGCGTCGACGTGGTCCTTTGGCATGCTCTCCTGGACGGGTGGAGGCTTGGTCGCTCTAGTAGAGAGACCGATCGTGTTGAGGCCCTTCATTGTTGCCTCGAAACATCTCTGGGCTGCCTCTATGTCCCCGTTGAGGGTGACAACGGCTCCCCGCCTGGTGTAATACTTCATCTTCAAGTGGATTGTCGATGGCACCGCGGTAAGCTCTGCCAGCGTCGTCTTGCCTAAGATGCAGTTGTACAGAGATGGGCACTTGATGACTAGGAAGAGGATGTTGATTTCCCTGGCCGTTTCCTATACCACGAAAGTGTCCTTGAGCTCTAAGTATCCCCACGGTCTCGTTGTCGTCCCGTTGAACCCCTGGAGGTCGGAGCCGACATAGGGGGTCAGGTTGGTCTCGTCGAGTTGCAATGTCGAAAATAAGTGGGTATACATGATATCCACCAAGATCCCTCCGTCGACTAGGATACGACGGATGTCGAAGTTTGCCATTTGTGTCTGGATAAGCAAGGGAATGGCGGAGTTGGGGGCTCTCCCGGGCAGCTCTTGAGGTAGTACGTGATCGGGTCAGACCGACCGTGGAACTTGTCGAAAGTGCTCATTTTGCCGGAGTTGTTTCTCATCAACTCGTCAAAATTCCTCTTCACGGACCCGATGGAGAGCTTGTTTGGGGCCCCGCCTGAGATGATCATCGCGGTGGGGAAGTATTCCCACGAGCTGATGGGGCGTATTGGTTCTTCGGGCAGCGGGTGTCTGGTAGGGAGACTGTGCTCTCTTAGGGAGAACAAGTCTTCAGACCGACTTATGCTGAGGACCACCTGCAGCCCGGGTTCGTTGGAGGGAGGAGGGATTTCCTCGACCATTTTGGCCTCGTGGGCCTCCTGTTGAGGGGAATCCCCTCCTCTGGTGTACCTCTTATAGTGTCCATCCTTGATGAGTATCTCGATTGCGTCGTTCAGGTGGATGCAATCCTCGGTGATATGCCCGTGGCCGAGGTGGAAGCGGAAATATTTGGAATTGTCCACGTTGGCCTTGGGGGTGCCGGTTTGGGAAAACGGACACCTCCCTAGACGAACTCTGAGTTGGTGAACTCAGCCAGGATGCGCTCGCCGGAAGCGACGAGGGCCTTGTACTTGGTGAAGCGGCCTGTGGGGCCCTTCTACTCTCAGGGATGATTATCTCTTTGTTGATCTCCCCCTCGCCGGGGGGCCGAAGCTCCCTCTTCCCGGGCTCCGTGGGGGGTTTCGCGGTTACGGGAGTCTCAGAATGAATTAGCATCTTCGGTCTCCTCGTACCGAATGTAGTGGCGGGCTTTCTCGAGGAAGCCTCGTAGGGTGGTTGGCCGGTGGATTGCCACGACCTCGTTGAATTTGGAGCTGCGATACAGGTCTTGCTCCATGAGTTAACACTTCATGTCGTCTGAAGTCATCACCTGGACCGCCTCCCTCATGAACCTCTTAATGTAGTTCCTGGGAGGTTCGTTTGGGGCTTGGATGATCGCGCCCAAGGCGGCCTCTGTCTTCGGATGGCCTCGGGACACCGTGAAATGTTGCGAAAAGAGATCCTTCAGGACCCTCCACGACATGATGGACTCAGGCTCCAGGATTTTGTACCAAGCCATGGATCCCTTCCTTAACATCGTCGGGAAGAGCCTGCACTTGATGGCTCCTCGGACGTTCCGATAATCGAGCATGGCCTCGATATCTTCCAGATGGTCGTCCGGGTCCGAGGTGCCATCGTAGGTGGAGAGTGCAGGAAGCTTCTCCATCTCGTGGGAGATGGGGGTTGCTATGATTTCCCGCGAAAGGGGGTCCTGTAGTCGTCCTTGTAACTGCGGACAGGGGAGTGCGAGGGCGAAGGATTGTGCCGAGGGGCTTGATTATGCCTCCTCGACCTCTTGCCCGGGGCTTGATTACGCCTCATCGACCTCTTGCCTAGGGCTTCCGGTCTATTTCTTCTTGGGGTCGGGGAATGTTTCTCCTTCTGCGGAAGTGATCGATCGCGCTTCTTGGAGGCCACGGGTTGGGGCCTTTCCATCTGTGGTCGACGCCCCCGTTGACGGGGAGAGGGGCTTCGGGAGTCCTTGCGTTGATTTCTTTGCGGGGGAGAGCGAGATGAGGTATCCTGCTCCATCATCCCAATGCGCTTGTTTTGCTGGAACAACATCATATTGGTTTGGTTGATGGCTGCGAAGAGGGCAGTCATCGTTGAGTCCACTCCAGCTGGCGTGGGGAGGGGCTGGAAAACCGCCAGGCTCTTTTCCCGAGGTGCAGCGTGATGTGCCACATCCTTGGACGAAAAGGAGGCAGTCTAACCGTCCCTCACGTTATCCTCACGAACGTGGGAGGGCCCAACCTGGTCATCATCGTTGGTGAGTGGGGCGAAAGTGGAATTATGGACAACATCGTCGTGGCGTGGGCTAGTCATGATTTCGGAGATTGAAGTTGGAGTTGAAAGCTTTGGTTCTTCTGCTCGGAGGAATGGGGAAGCTTTAGTTTCCCATAGACGGCACCACTGATCGTACCTGATCAAAAGAGATTACCGACCGCCACGTGTCACTAAACTGAAAGCTGCTCACCGGAAGTAGGAAGGAGGAGGGGGTGTACCTGCAAGACACTCTGATGCTTAAGTGAGTAAAGGACCAGAGTGAGAGCAAATACAGAAGTTAGGTGTAGAGAATGAAATACCTTACCCTCTAATGAAAGAGTGTATTTATAGTGAGGCCCCAGTGTAGGGCCAACGATCACTTGTGTTGGGCTGGACTGCTAGGCCCAACCCAAGTAACTGCTAGGGCTTACGTGACATAGTGAAGACCAGCACGTTGTCTTCTCCCTAGTTCAACTATCCCATGATCTCCAGAAGGTGGGCTGACCACCTCTTTCGGAGGTGGGTAGTTGCCTGATGACGTGTCCCCGCAGGGGGAGAACGTGGGGAAGACGTGTTGTTCTGCCCGACGGGGAAGATGTCTGCCCGGTGTGTCTAGAACCATGCCCGACATTGGGGGATTTGAGCCTTGTTGGGCCTTCCCCAAATAGCGTTGGGCTAGGCCTGCCCGACGGATGAGCAGGTATGGGCCCACTCTAGAACACTTACTACTTACAACGAGGCCCCCCTCCCATTCAGATACTTAGGGATCACGATGACCATCAAAAAACTCTCTGTAGCCCACTATATAGTAGAAAAGATTGTTGCTAGAATAAAACATTGGAGTTTCAATCTCCTCAATTTTTTTGGCAGGTTGTAGTTTATAAAAAGTGTTCTTTTTCCTATCACGAATTTTGGGATGCAATGCATCCCTCTTCCTAAACAATTAATAAAGCAGGTGGAGTCATTCTACAGATCTTTCTTATAGCCTGAAAGTGGAGACATCACTAGAAAGTCCCCAATAGCTTGGAAAAAGTCTGTTGAAAAAAAAATAGGGCAGTCTCAATATCATCTCTATTGAGGAATGGAACAAAACTAACCTTCTAAACTTATTATGGAATCTTAGTGGAAAAAGTGATAACTTATGGATCAAACAGATCCATTAGTGTAGATGCTTTTGATTGGCGTCATTTTATGGTAAAACATTAATGTATAAGTAAATGTCATAACTGATGTTAAGACATACATGAAGAGTGTTATGCAGGGAAAGCTAAGAGTTAGTGAAGCTGAATGTCATGACTGAATGTTATGACATTAATCGTATGACATCAGGGAACACAAAGTTTGTTTTTCTGTTATTAGCTCAGGCTATACTTCAGGAAACAAACCAGGAAGCATAGTTATTTTAGGTAACATAACAGGCATTGCTAAGGATAACATAGAAGGCTCGTGACCTAATGATAAATGCGCAACTTCATGAAGAAAGGTTTATCTTGGGTAAACCTAATTTCTCCATCAAGGCCCAAAGCAAGTCTGCTACTATAAAAAGCAGAAGGATCATTTAGAACGGAGCAGACCTGGAAGACACACAGGGGAGAGAGCATCTAGTGAGAGATCATAGAGTGTGTTTGTGAGTGAAGAACTTTGTTCTTCACGTGAGTCTAGGAATCTTAGGATTCCTTGTGTACCAAGCAATTGTATGCTGTAGAATTGCTGTGGTTATTGTGTATGAACATGTGTGTTCATTGAGTCACTCAAAGCTGTTAAGCAAGAGTGTGTGTTCCTTGATCAAAGCTGTGAAGCAAGATCAAGGTATGTTTGAAGGTTATCTTCATATTGGTTTTGTAATTGTGTATTGATATCACTGAGGTGATTGAGGGGGAGTGAGTGGGTATACTCAGGTCTAGTGGTCTCTAGGCTGAAGTGTCATTGGGTAGGTCTTAAGTGAGGAGTGAAAACTGGGATTGTTTGACTCTGAATTAATTCTACTGATAGTGAATTTCCTCCCTGGCTTGGTAGCCCCCAGATGTAAGTGTGGTTGACACTGAACTGGGTGAACAATTACTGGTGTTATTTACTGCTTTCCATTTACAGCTTATTATTAAGTGCAGTAGTACATGTTACAGTGGATGTTATAACATCTACAATAACATCCATCGTGTGCCATCCAGAATTTTAATTGGCATCAAAGCAGGCACCCTTCCTGTTAATTTCTGGGTGAGATCTAAGGAAGATAAATTCTGGTACTATGGATAAAGACATAGGATTCACAAATAGACCACCAATTCTGGATGGCTCTAATTATGACTATTGGAAACCTAGGATGATTTCCTTCTTGAAGTCTTTAGACAGCAAGGCATGGAGAGCTGCAAACTCTGGCTGGGAACATCTAGTGAAGAATGATAAAGATGGATTGTCTGTGTTGATATCGGAAGAAGAATGAAGCAAAGATCAAGAAGCCCTAGGTCTTGGGAATTCTAAAGCATTGAATGCATTATTCAATGGTATAGACAAGAACATCTTCAGACTGGTGCATCATTGTGAGTTGGCTAAAGAGGTTTGGGATACTCTCAAAACAACTCATGAAGGAACCTCTAAAGTCAAGATGTCAAGATTACAAATGTTGACAACCAAATTTGAAAGCCTGAGAATGAAGGAGGATGAGACTATTCATGAATACTACATGAATATCCTTAAAATTGAAAACACCTCAGGAGCCTTGGGAGAAAAGATGTCTGATGAAAAGCTTGTGAGGAAGATTCTCAGATCTTTGCCTAAAAGGTTTGCTATGAAGGTCACTGCCATTGAAGAAGCCCAAGACATATGCAATATGAAGGTGTATGAACTCATAGGTTCTCTCCAAACCTTTGAGATGGGCATGTGTGACCAGGTTGTAGAGAAAAAGAACAAAAGCATAGCTCTTGTTTCAAACACTGTAGATGACTCAGAAGAAGACAAATGTGAAAAGAGGAGAATCTGTCAGAGGCTATAGCATTTCTTGGAAAACAATTTCATAAACTGATCAAGAGAATAGACCATAAGTCTAAATCTTATGCCACCAACAAAAGGGAAAAATCTGAAGATACATCTAACAAAGGAAAAGGAGTTCAGTGTTATGAATGTGAGGGCTATGGTAACATTAAAACTGAATGTCCCACCTATCTTAAAAGGCAAAAGAAGGGACTGGCAGTCACCTGGTCAAATGGAGATTCAGAAAGTGGATCAGAAGAAGAATGTGCTGAGCATGTCACTGCTCTGAACAGTGTATGCATATCTGATGGTGATTCAAGTGAAGATGAGCTGACTTATGATGAACTTGCTGATTCATTTAAGAAGCTATGCAACAGAAATGGAAAATTATGTCGGCAAGGAGAGCAACAGAAGAAACTCATAAGGGAGTTAGAAGCTGAGAAGATGGAGCAACTAGCAACAATAGACTTCCTCAAAAGTGAGGTCTACTTGTTGGAATCCGAAATGGAGCAGATGACAAAATCCATAAAGATGCTAAACTCTGGGACTGACACTCTAGAAGAAATTCTACAGAGTGGTCAGACATCAGGAAATAGGTCTGGACTGGGATTTGTTGGTAAACAGAATCCCATCTTGAAACTCAAGAGACTAAAACCTGAAACTCAGAAGAAAAAGGGGATGTCACGACCAATGTCACAACATCATAGAAACAGGAACTTGAACCAAGTCAAGAGTAAATTCCAAGGGTATTGGTGTTACCACTGTGGAAAACTTGGACATATTAAATCTGTCTGTTTCTGGCTGCATGGATTTCCTTGTCATCCTCATCAAGGAAAATCCAAACAGGGTGCTCATGTCAAGAAACATCATCATGTTAAACCCAAGAAGGAAGCTCCTGCCAAGAAACAGAAATGGGTTGCCAAGAATGTGGCTTTAGTAGCCAACACTTCTCCAAGGATGCCTACCAGAGAAGATTGGTATTTTGATAGTGGTTGCTCTAGATACATGACTGGCATAGAGAATCTCTTGGTTAACATAAGACCTCATTCCCCAAGTCATGTAACATTTAGAGATGGAGTCAGAGGAGAAATCAAAGGTGCTGGAAAACTGGTTTATCCTGGTATTCCAAAACTGGATGATGTCTTGTGGGTTGAAGGACTGACTGTTAATCTGATCAGTATCAGTCAGCTATATGACCAAGGCATGTCAAATTTTCCACGGGTAAGTGTGTGGTCATCAATGAAGATAGTGAGGAAGTCATGAGGGGGTCTAGAGCCAAGAACAATTGTTACCTATGGGAGCCCAGAAGTAACCTCAATGGCTTGGTCCAAAAAGAGAAGAAGGATCAACTGTGGCTGGAGAAAGGAAAATATATTCTAAAATTAGAAAGGACCATGCCCAAAATAGTAGTAAGAGGAACTTCAAAGTCTACTCCAGATAGTAGGACAGGATGTGGTAAAAGTAGTATGGGCAGGCATGCCAAGAAGGGACACCCAAAGAATGGTCATCGGGGAAATCTGGATATGTTATACTGGAACCTGATGGAGTCCATGGAAGCTACCCAGCATACAGGGAGCAATGTCACGCAGAATGTCATGACATTGTTTTGTGACAATCTCAGTGCCATAAACTGGAAACCAAGTCATCCAGAGAAAGCCATGAAAAACATTGACTGGCATCACCTTGGGAAAGAATATGTGGAAATAGGAGACTCAGAAGCATACAGTGATCACAGGGATACAATGGATCTCAAGACCACTCAATTTGAAAAATCACTAAGTAAGTTGAGAATTGGGCCTAATACTGAATTTTAGTAATTAATAGGGAATTATATTTTGAAAAATAATCATATTCTGATTGGTCAAAATATTGAATTCCTTCCACCTCTTCAAGCAAACCCTTCGAGCCCCTTTTGCTTCTACCAATTCGCCTCTTTCCTTACCTCACATAACCTCATCAGAAAACCTCTTCTGATACAACCTAAGTCATCTACAATGTCTCAACATCATACCCCATCCCTACCAAGCCCGACTCTGCTCAGCATAAAAGCATCTCTTTGGATGATGTGATGGATGTCATTCCTCTAAGTATGAATTTTGGAAGAGGTAGTGGAGGCCAAACTTCAGCTCCTTCGCATGCAGAGAGAAAAGGTAAGAATTCTACATCCTCCTTAAACAACAATAACAAAATGGAGAACTCTACACATAAGGAAAAATATATAGATGAACTGGTCTCCAAACTATTCCATGAAGGTTGTGAGGTATAAGGGATAACCATTCCCATATCTAGGGTAGATCCATCCCCATGGAACAATGAAAGACATGAAGATGACTCTGAGTGTTTCTCTGCTAAGTCTAACCCTAACATAGAGAACCTAGAAAATCTAGCTAATTCTGTGGTACAAGAGGAAGGTCTGGATGATGACCAACATGATGAAAACAAGAGCTCAGAAAATAAGGAAGAGATAAATGAAGCTGCTGGAAATGGTGATCATGCTGTAGATGTGTCATCAGATGATGAACTCATCAAGAATTTTGCTCCTGGTGAAGCCAGGAAACTAGTGATCAAGAAAGGAAAAGCAGTACTTGAAGGAAATCAGTCAAAAAGCCAGAGAAAAAAAACTCCTGTTGGTCCTTCTAAATCTTGGAACAAGGCATCAACTGCATCTAAGAGAAGGAAAGTTACGAATAGTAACTCTGAGTCTGATGGTGATGTGGTGAGAGATGTTCCTAACATCTTCAATGTGAAGAAATCTTTGAGTAAGAAAACTCTGAAACCCATGCCAGCTTCCCCTCTAGACAATATCTCTTTTCATTCCATTCACAGTGTGAAAAAATGGAGATATGTCTATCATAGAAGAATAGCCCTTGAGAGAGACTTGGGAGAGGATGCCTTAGAAATCAAGGAGGTAATGGATCTTATTAACAAGGCAGGACTGATCAAAACAGTCGCCGATTTTTCAGAATGCTACGAAGGACTGGTGAAGGAGTTTATTATCAACATGCCTGATTCAATCTCAAAAAGGGACATCAAAGAGTTCATGAAGGTATTTGTTAGAGGAAGGTGTGTGCAGTTCTCACCAGCTGTGATCAATAGGTACTTAGGGCGAACAAATGAGGGTGAGAAGGAGTTGACTGCCTCAGAAAACCAGGCTTGCAAAGTGATTACTGCAAATCAAGTCACTACCTGGCCATCTAAAGGGAAATTGTCTATAACATTGATGAGTGTAAAGTATGCCATTCTTCATAGAATTGGTGCAACTAACTGGGTGCCTACCAACCATACTTCCACCATTGCAGTTGGCCTTGGCAAGATCATTCATGCCATAGGTACCAAAGTTAACTTTGACTTTGGTCTATACATATTTGATCAAGTTGTTAAGCACTCCACAACCAATGTTATCAACTGCCCATTGCCTACACTTCCCTTATTTGTGAAATCACACTCAATCAATACCCTGGAATCCCGAACTCAAGTGATGTTGCTAGCAAAAGGGAACCTACACTATCCCTTCACTTTAAACTTTTTGAAGGAAGACATGTACCAGATATGACTTTCACTTCTAGTGAGAGGGCCAAGATCTCTAAAAGAATGGTAATAGCAGAATTAAAGGAGACATGTAGAGAATTGGGAGAAACCATCAGGACAACAATTGCACGAAAAATCAAGTTAGAATCATTTATTCAAAGTCTTGAAAGAGATACTGCTGATGGTGTAGCTATGTCAGGTGCAGATTCTGATGACTGTGACAAAGATGTCTCAACTGATGCTCATAACATTGGTTCCAGCTCTGAAGAGGAAGAAGGTTGATGAGGTGGTAGCCTAGTGTGGGGCTCAGTCTGCAGGTTGCTGAGCTGATAAGGAAGATGTGCTGCTAGTTTGAGTACTTCATTATCTTTGTTTTTCTCAACAGCTTGAATTTGTGAGGCTCTCTGTGAGTAGTTTTTGTTTTTAATGACCCCAAACATGTATAATGTTACTCATTATGATCTATACTGCTATTAGTGTGATCTTAATTTGTGGCTAAAAAGGGGGATAGAGTGTTGTTAGGTTAGATAACAGCAGGTTGAAGAACAGGTTGAAGACTTGCTTGTGCTGCTAGAGTAAGTGTGTGTTGCTGCTGATTTGTGTGATAACAGCTAATGCTGTTAGTGGTGTGTGAGTTCCTAATAAGTATAGGAATGTATGTTAGAATTATGTGTGTTCATTAATGGAACCTAGTAGCTTTATAACTGCTAGTGCTGTGTGTATTTGCAAGATGATTGCAGAATGTTGTGCATCTCTTCAGGGGGAGTAGCACAGGTTGTTCCTCAGCAGGTGTGCTTCAGGATGTCATCCTGAATGTCATAACATCCAGAGTAGGCTGGATGAATATGTGTGACTGCATGGTGTCTGAAGATTCTGTACAGCTGATGTGATATGCATCAGTTAAGGGGGAGTAACTCTGATATGTTACTCAACACATTGTGACGTCTGTAGTGCTGACTAACAGATGGTTGTGTGTGAACAGGTTGATCCTAAGAGCAAACAATATGAGTGTGTAGACAACACTGATAGTGTGTAGCTAGTAGCCTTCCTACATGTTATGTTAGGCTTCTTAAGTCGGTTAAAAATGACTTTTTAAGTCGGGTCCGAGCCCGACCTAAGAATTACCAACATAAGAAGTTTTGACTTCTTAAGTCGATTATGGACCTGACTTAAGAAACAACTTCTTAAGTCGGTTAGGCAGAACCCGACTTAATAAGTCTAGCCTGCATAAACCATTTATACCCGAGCTAAGAACTTACTTCTTAAGTCGGGTATAATTAACCGACCTAAGAAGTTGTTTTTTTTTTGTTGATAATCACACAAATCAAATGCAGTTTTCCCATTTAACAATTTACCCCCAAATCAGACTATCCAACTCAATCAACAAATTACACCCAAAATTATCAGAAAATTAACTCTTCTTTTCATTATCACAAAATTATGTAGAACCAAGTATATTAACACAAGTATAAATTACAACCAAGTATATTACCATCACCTAACCAAACACCAAAATTAATCACATAGACTTGAGAATGATATAGAGCTTGTTTGAAAAAAACAACTTAAGTAGGAAGAATTTGTATAGAGTACTTCGAAATTGTTCTTCGACAGGTGTACTGATGGCCCATCCGTTGTTACGACATATGAAAACAACTGGTGCCTCCATTACTGCTGCAAAGTTCATAGCAGCATGAAAATCTCCCTACAATATTTCAAATTACAAAAGATTAAACTGGTTCCTCCATTACTGCTACAAAGAACACTGTAACTATTACTTATTTTCCAGCTTTGGCCAGTTTCCTTATCAGAGTCTCAACAACAACATTTCCTGTGACTGTTACTTTCTTCTGTTGCGGATCAATTGCTGTAGTAAACACTCCTGAACGCAAAACCAGAAAATATGAATAAAAAACACAAACAAATATATTAAACACAATACTAACATAATGTCTGACATCGGATGCTACATTGTACATGCTAGAACACACAACCATACAGTTGTTTATGTTTTGGGCTTATAACAGTAAAATTTGAGCTCTGAATATTTTCATGCATGAGAAGTCGAAGAAATGAAGTACCATCAATGTTCTATAAAACTTTCTTTACTTTTCTTCTACAACCTTCACAATGGATATAAACTTTCAAGAACCATGTCTGAGAAACATGTAAGAGAAACAAACTTTAGCTTATAAAACTAAACAAAACAAAAAAAGATTTAGACAGTAGAGTTGAGGGAAGATGGTTACCTGATACTTCAATGGTTGTGAAGTAGCATCCATTAGAGAGAACTGGTGTGAGAATACAACAAACACATATTTAGATATTTATATCTCAACATGGCAAAAAAGACTCATATAACACACCATTAGATTCTCTACCTTTATGACAGAAACTGCATTCTCTATATCTATCTCTCTTCTATAACACACCATCTCATGTTATTTTCCTCAATCTCTTTCTCACTTTTATCTCATTAAAAAAAAACTAAAGTTCTCTCTAATTTTATCCATTGAAAAAAAACTAAAGTTATCTCTTTAGGAACTGTATAATGACCAACCCTGCACAAAAGTGATGCAGTTTAGTTTCTAAAGTATCATTCTGTCTCTAATTTTATCTCTAAAGTATATAGAAATAATAAGTAGTTCCAAAATTATATAAAATCTATCACTTTAATGTAAAAAAATGGAAATTACCCATCATAGGATTTGAAGGTTATATATTGAAACCCTGCTGAACTCAAGGATTTGAAGGTTATATATTGATCCCGGAAGCCAGCCACTTAGTCCAACAACTGCTCTTAAGTTGATAGGGTAAGGAGTTCCATTTCCATACTTTCCCATGGCAAAACATGTTGCAGAGTATAGAGCTGTTGCAGCACCCATACCGAGCCCTCCAATCCCAATTTTCACTACCATAAACAAAAAAGTGATGTTTTAGTGAAATTCATCAATATCAAAATCAACATATTGCTAATAATATTTAGTTTTAGAACGTACCATCAGGTGGCTCAGCAGACACCAAATTAGCAATATGTGTTGTTGAGGCATCCAAACCCTCATAATCAACTGCACCATCTTCTGAAAGTTCTCCCATATTAAACCCTAATCGTTGTGAAATATAACAAAACTTAAGGTCAGTACAATATATATACTGATATGTGTGCATTCAACAGTTAAAAAGTGTTTATTTAGTTATAACTAAAATATAGAAAACAAGAGAGGTTAAAAACATTACATGCAGTGCATGAAAAAGTTCCAAGTATAGCCACAAAACGAGTAGGAGCAGTTGGACAAATCCATTTTACCTGCATCATATAACATCAGAAAAGATATCATACATACGTTGACACAGATACAAACACATATACGATATGACACTAGCAGATGGATACTGATAACAACTTATAAAAAATAAATTGATTGAATGTAATTTCACATGTCAGTGTCGGATAGGTAAGAGAGGACAAAACTTACATTTGGAAGTGGAAGTGATTCCAGGAGCTGATATGAGCTGCATCAAAACCAAGCTTATAGTAAGCATAAATTATGAATTAAAACACATATTTCCTAGATAAAAACGATTAAACTCAATGGCAAATTTTGTGCTCATGTTCAAAGAAAAATTCTTAAAATTGATTGTTAAGTCATGATGTCATATAAATATTCTTCTGTCAATTTATAACAAGTCATGTCAAGTTACTCAATTTAGTAGTAAATCAAGTTATATCATATGTGGTCCCTTACTCCAGAATCTTAGTATATACTCTTCAAAATCAAATTTCCATCTTTCAAAATATTAACTACTTTTTCCAACAGAATTTATTCTATTTGGAATCTCAATACAAGGAAGCTTCATAATAATAAAAACATAAAAAAATATTGTAATAGTTTTGAAAATCACGATAGCTGAGACAATATATATAGAAAAGATGGTATGCATATATACCTCAAACCATTGTCACCAAGACCATGCAGCCAAACTATAGTAGCTTGATGTTTTCCTTTAGGCCTCACTACATGCGTCTTACCAAACTCCATAGTTTTTCTATCAGTTGTATTACCTTCAAAAAGCATATAAAGTATAAAGATAGTTAATATTTCAAAACATAGTAAAGAAATGTAATGATAATCAAGGTTTTAACTATGATTATGGCCGCGGTGTATCTCCGACTTGAAATAATGACTTTCCAAACCCATTCAAATTTGATATGAAAGAAGAAGTTCTTGCTAGGTAGGAATATCAAGAAAAAAACTAACCAGACCCCATATGATAACATGCATAGTTCATTTTGCTGTTAAAAACTTTTCAAAAGCAATCTTCCAACCAACCTATTGAAGACAATCAAGTAGCTCTAGAAGAGGTTTTGCAATGAATAAAATGTAGAATGGTGAAGGCTTTTTATACACAGTTGATATAAACAACCGCTTCTTCTCTTACATCGGTCAATATAACTTTTTGAGCAGTGGAGACAAGGGAATACCATGAGCTTTGAGAATGCGGAGGATTTTGTTTCCGGTAACACTCTTGACCTGAGCAATACCGTGAGAATCACAGAGACTAACACCGATCTGAGAAGGAGTCAAACCCTTCTCAAACTTACAAATATTTTCATCAACCTGAAACAAATTCAAAAAGTGAACATCAACAAAACATTAAAATCGCAATATAGATGAAGAATTAAGGGAATGTTATGGTAAGTTAGTTACATCTTGTGTAGAGATCTTGAGCTAGCTAGGAGAAGTTCGTCTGTATGGCAAAGCGGAGGAGGGTATACCCTTACTGCAATTAAACAAAGTGAAAATCAATAAAATCAATGGAGACGGAAGAAGCTAGAGATGAGAATGGAAGAGATACTGACCCACTACTATGCATACGCCCCATGGTTTCTGGTTTCGGCTGTCACTACGGTGCCGGAGAAGGTTTTGGAGAAGAAGGAGTTCATTTGTTGAATGAAAGGTTTGTTGTGAAGAATAAGGGTTTGTAGTGAGAGAAGGGTTTGATTAAAACTTATTAGGTCAGGTGGGCAATACCTGACTTAATAAATATGTTTTTTAAGTCAGTTAGTGAACACAGACGACTTAAGAAATTTAATCCGAATTAATTTTTTTTTTTAAATTTTTTTTAAGCCAGTTCTAAATGTAAGTGACCTAACAATGGTACAAATATTTACGAAATTGCGACCGCATCACTTCTTAAGTCAGGTGGCAGGTGAACTGACTTAACAACCTCTACTATAAAGTGTTTTTTCTACTAGTGAAACTCTGATATGTTAACAGGGTGTTTTAGCCAAAAATTTGCCAAAGGGAGAGTTTGTAGATGCTTTTGATTGGCTTCATTTTATGGAAAACATTAATGTATGAGTAAATGTCATAACTAATGTTAAGACATACATGAAGAGTGTTATGCAGGGAAAGCTAAGAGTTAGTGAAGCTGAATGTCATGACTGAATGTTATGACATTGATTGTATGACATCAGGGCATGCAGAGTTTGTTTTTCTGTTATTAGCTCAGACTATACTTCAGGAAACAAACCAGGAAGCATAGTTATTTTAGGCAACATAACAGGCATTGCTAAGGATAACATAGAAGGCTCCTGACCTAATGATAAGTGCGCAGCTTTATGAAGAAAGTTTTATCTTGGGTAAACCTAATTTCTCCATCAAGGCCCAAAACAAGTCTGCTACTATAAAAAGCAGAAGGATCATTCAGAACGGAGCAGACCTGGAAGACACGTAGAGGAGAGAGCATCTAGTGAGAGATCATAGAGTGTGTTTGTGAGTGAAGAACTTTGTTCTTCACGTGAGTCTAGGAATAAGATTCCTTGTGTGCCAAGCAATTGTATGCAGTAGAATTGTTGTGGTTATTGTGTATGAACAGGTGTGTTCATTGAGTCACTCAAAGCTATTAAGCAAGAGTGTGTGTTCCTTTATCAAAGCTGTGAAGCAAGATCAAGGTGTGTTTGAAGGTTATCTTCATATTGGTTTTGTAATTTTTTATTGATATTACTGAGGTGATTGAGGGGGAGTGAGTGGGTATACTCAGGTCTAGTGGTCTCTAGGTTGAAGTGTCATTGGGTAGGTCTTAAGTGAGGAGTGCAAACTGGGATTGTTTGACTCTGAATTAATTCTACTGATAGTGAATTTCCTCCCTGGCTTGGTAGCCCCCAGATGTAAGTGTGGTTGACACTGAACTGGGTGAACAATTACTGGTGTTATTTACTGCTTTCCATTTACAGCTTATTATTAAGTACAGTAGTACATGTTACAGTGGATGTCATAACATCTATAATAACATCCATCGT